>CM040425.1:152242357-153492357 GCA_022702705.1 Papilionanthe hookeriana x Papilionanthe teres | reverse complement strand
GTGTCTTCTTCTAATTCGGCGCCGCCATCCGACTCAGCGCTCCAGGGCCCCGCGGTTCACGTACCATGGCGCTGTTCGGCTCAATCCAGACCGTCCGCTCGATACACGCTCGATCCGACGGCTCCCAGTCATCATCTACGACTTGTGTGCACCCGTGACCGTCAACCTTCTAACCCTAATTTCTCACTCGATTCTGAACAGATTTTCATGTTCTTATGCTCTATGGATTCATCTTGAGGAGACGAACACATCCATACGGTAAAAATGTATTGAAATTAACTCAAACTAAATAGAGAATCTCTGTAAGCTCGGGAAGAAGAATGAGTCCATACCTTTGCTCAAAGAAGTGAAGCTTCGATCTGAGAGTTGTGTCACCTTCGATTGGGTCCAAGCAAGCTCCAGATGAAGTCCCTTGGCCTGGTGAATTGTCTAGGTATGATTTCGACCAAGTCCGATCACAAAGCTTAGAGGCTGGAAGCAATGGCTGGCCTGTTGAGTGGGCTTTTACTGGTAAACTTCTTCTCTTGGTCTGGTGAAGGTGTAGGACCAATCAATTTGGGATTGGCTCACTGTGAAGAAGTGTCCTGGTTTTATCTTTGAAATTTGAACTCGAAATTGAGCTCACTGGAGGGAATTAGAGTCGGAATCCAGTGGGAATCAAATGCTCTATGTGTGGAGAGTGGTCTGGAATGATTTTGGCAGAGTTTCCTTAAGGTTGGTTCAACACCTCTTCCATGGCCGAGAGAGGTGGGGTTTAAATAGGCATGACTGGAGGCTCTCCCAGGGGGAGTTAGGGCTTGGGATCAGCTGCTCTTGGCAAGGGAAGAACAGCTGTTGACCTCATTTTGATGAGGTCTTCTCTTCTCTCTTTAGTACTTAGGATCTAGCCTTAGGCTTTTCCTTTGACTATCCTAGAGGATTAGAATTGGGACCCACCCTTTAGAATTTCAAACCACTTCTAAACTCCCTGTAAACTCCACAAACTTGACTGTAGACCCCTAATCACCTAGAGGGTTGAAATTAAATGTGGAAGTTTAAAGGATGGGTTCCTATAGGACTCTTTGGCCTTAGGACTGCCTTGGGTGGCCTGGTTTGGTGAGGGCTGACTTACACACACCTTACACTTGTACACTACACTTTCACACACTTCCTAAAACCACACCCATACCCAACTTGACCTCCTGACTCATGTAGGTGATTCACATGGATGGTCCTTAACCCCTAAGCCCTTGGCTAAGAGGGTTAGGAACAACATAGTGAATGCCACAAATGAGTCCCTTCATGGCTCATATGGGCTTGATATAGCTTCCCAAAATGATTTCATTCCACTTACATTTACCCAATCTTCAATTTACCCAATCTTCAATTTTCCAAATTTTCAATTTTCCAAATTTTCAATTTTCCAAATTTTCAATTTTCCAAATTTTAAATTTTCCAAATTTTCAATTTTCCAAATTTTCAATTTTCCAAATTTTCAATTTTCCAAATTTTCAATTTTCCAAATTTTCAATTTTCCAAATTTTCAATTTTTGACCCCCGGGACTCCGGACCCGCCTAACCTACCAAATGCCCTTGAAATTATCCAAATTTTTTCAAAATTTCCAAATCACCAAAAATTCCCCAAAACTAACCTTGAATATTTTCCCTCCACTCAAATTGATCATTCATAGCCAAAAATACCAAGAATTCCAAAAATACCCCCCAATACACTCCAAATACCCAAAATACCCCTCTTAGCCAAAAAATCCAAAAATTCAGAAAATTCGCAGAAAATTCCAGAAAATCACAAATATTCCCAATGTCATTTTGTTCAACTACACCATGGGCTAATTTTGTCAATTTACCCCACTTTTGTCAAAATCCCCAGTTTGACCCATTTTAGCCCAAAGTGAACCCAATGTCAAACCAAACCTATCCAATTGACCCAAATTCTGGTCCAATTGAATTCTAAACTTCAATTTAACATTCCCAACACCAATCTAGACCAAATAAAAGTCCAATTTGATTGACATTTGAATCCAATTTCACTTTTGGCCTTAAAGCCCAATTTGGACCCATAACCCCAAAATCAAAACCCAACCAAAGCCAAAACCTCTTTGGAAACACTCCCATAAACATTTCCCAACATTTATTTTACATAAATTTCAACCCTAGCCCAACATTGGCCCAAGTTAGCCCAATTTGACCTACATTGGCCCATTTACCAAAGAGGTCCAAATCCAACCCAATTCAAGCCCAAACCACTTCAAATTGATTCCAAATCATTCATGAAACATTCCTAAATTAAATTCAACACTTATTGGATCCAATCCTTTGCAAAATTTTCATCCTAAAATTTGTTTTGAAATCTAAAAGCCCACTCACTAAACTATCTTGAAAGCCCATCCAAAGTGAAATCCAAAAGCCTAAAGCCCACATGACAATCCTCTATCATCATCCATTTGATAAAGCCATTTCCTAAGTTCTAAATCCATGATAAAATAAATCTAAATCAAGACATATGCCAATTCCCATTAAAATACCAAAATTCACAAAACCCTTTTTCTTGAAATTGACCAAACTTTTCCCCAAGCCAAAGGTGAGCCATGAAGCCATGCATGAGCCCCATGGGAGCCATGAGAGCCATGGAATCTACTTTCCACCTCATCAAAACATTAATGGCAAGAGAGGGGATCTCTTTCTTAAACCCTTTTAAACCCTTTTTTACCTTAAGCATGTCACACACTAAACCATGCTTAGCCACCTCACCATGGATGGAGACTTTACCACTCCTTCTAAGCTGACCTAAATGATTCCCTCAACTCAAAATCAGGTCTTGGGGAGGTGCACCAAGCCTATTTCCATGGGTTGACCCAAACAAAGCCAAAATGAGCCTTCTCCCATTCCATTTAAATCCAACTACTTTACACATGTCCAAGCCCAATTGACTTCACCATTGCCAAGCCCTGACCTCCCTGGTCAAGATGGTGACCCTTGCCTACCGGCCAGCCACCTGGGCCGCCGGAAAACACCACACCCGAGAGCATCATGTGAGCCTAAGCTTGGAATTCTCACCTGCTGAGTTGCCTCATGCCCAATGGCCACCATGGCTATTCTTCTCCTCACCAGAGCAGTTGATCCCAAGCCCTAACTACCCTTGGGAGAGCCTCCAGCCAGCTCTATTTAAACCCCACCTCTCTCGGCCATGGAAGAGGTGCTTGAACCAACCTTAAGGAAACTCGCCAAAATCATTCCGGACCACTCTCCACACATAGAGCACTTGATTCCCACTCGGATTCCAGCCCAATTCCTTCCAGATCGAGCTCAATTTTGAGTTCAAACTTCAACGACAAAACCAGGACACTTCTTCACAGTGGACAAATCCCCAAATTGATTGATCCTAAACCTTCACCAGACCAAGGGAAGAAGTTTACCAACAAAATCCCCCTCTCCAGGCCACCCATCTGTTCCAGACTCCAAGCTTTGTAATCGGCTGTGGTCGAAATCCTACCTAGACAATTCACCAGGCCAAGGGACTTCATCTGGAACTTGCTTGGACCCAATCGAAGGTGACACAACTCTCGGATCGAAGCTTCACTTCTCCGAGCAAAGGCATGGACTCACTCTTCTTCCCGAGCTTACGGAGATTCTCTATTTAGTTTGAGTCAATTTAAATACATGTTTACCGTATGGATGTGTTCGTCTCCTCAAGACGAATCCATAGAGCAAAAGAACACGAAAATCTGTTGAGAATCGAGTGAGAAATTAGGGTTAGAAGGTTGACGGTCACGAGTTCACACCAGTCGTAGACGATGACCAGGAGCCGTCGGATCGAGCGTGTATCAAGCGGACGGCCAGGATCGCGCCGGACGGAGTAACAGGACATGAACAGAGGGCGGCGTGGCATCCTAGTCAGGTGGCGGCCTCGAATGGGAGCGCGCCGCGTGGTCGTTCGGAGATGCCGAGGATGACAGGGCGTCGCCTGGATAAGTAGGAAATTAGGTTATTTTCCTATTTATTTAATTCCCTAAACTTCAAAAATGCATAACTTTGTGTAGGAAAATCAGAAAAATAAAATAAAAATACCCTCTTGCTCAGTGAACAGAGGAGAATAATGTGGAAAAGAAATCATTTAATTTCATCAAGTATTTTATTTTTAATAATTTATCTACTCTTTGCACATTTTCAATTCTCCATGCATGTATACAATTTACCATGGCATGAGACCATAGGGCTTTTGAAGCCTCTGAATTTGGGAACATTCCCTGAATTTTCCAAAGTTAGAGGCCACCCCTATGGAGAGTTATTGATTTTTCAATTCAAGGTCACTATTCTGAATATTTTAATTCCAATAATTAGCATGTTGTGAAATAAATTCTAGGAAAATTTGAGGATGTTTTTTATGACCAGAGGAGTCTAGGAAAAATAGGTTTTGAATTAATCCACTTGGAATAACCCTAATTGGCTTAAACACCAAAAGTAGGTTCTTAATTAATTAGAGCTAATCATATATCAAATTGACTTGAAATCAATTCTCCACTGACCTTTAGGATTAGAGGAACCCACCATAAAAATTTTAAGTCAATTGGACTTGGTTAGCCCTACTAAATGGGTTGATTAAACCATTTAGCCAATTTAAACTTTAAAAATTCATAACTTTCAAAATGCTTTTAAAAAATTCACCAAATTGGTTTTGGAGCCTCTCTGATATCAGGGGAATTTAAGAAAATTAAAATTGTAATTTTCTAAAAAAAGTTGATTTTTTGCATTATTTTAATATTTTTAATAATTAAAAAATAATAAAAATCACAAAAATAATAAAATTCACAAAAATGTTATATTTTGAATTTTAATCACTTAGGAACAAACCTCATATTTTTCTTAGGTCCCTATGATGAGATATTAAATTTTGAAGCCTTACGGTAATTTTAAAATTAAAAAAATGTATTTTCTAGCAATTCCACTAAAATAATTCTAATAAATGAAAGAAAAAATCAGAAAATTGTAAAAATTGATTCTCTGATTTCCTTGATATCAGAGAGATTTTTGAAAAATATAAAATTCATTTTTCAACCTTTATTTTATTTTTAAACTAATTAATACTCCAAAACTCAAAATAATTATAATAAAAAGAATATAATTCAAAAAATCACCAAAATTAGTCCAAGTGGTCCTTTGGTCATTAGGAATGTTCCATAATTTTCTTAAGGACAGAAAGTTTCCCTTGGTCATATTATTAAATTTTCCTTCCACCAAAAATAATTACATAAATAAATTAAATACAGAAAAATCACATTTTCTCCTCTCATGCCTTTATTGACATATGAGTGAAGTCACATAAAAATTTCAAGTTTATTTAAGCTCAATTTAGTGAGTTATGAAATTATTAAGCTTGAAGGGCAAAATGGTAATTAAAATTTTAACCTTTAATTAAGACTTTAGGCTTAATAAAATTAAAGAGTAAAATATTTGATCCTAATCTGATTTGGATGATTGAAATTTGAATAATAAGGGTAGAAACCTATTAAACAATTTAAAAATAATTAAAATAAACCTTAATCAAATATTTAATTAAATTTGGAAGAATAATAAAATTGGAATTATTAAAATAGGGATATTATTAGGAAGAGATTTGTTCTTTAATTTAAGAATCCCTAAATTAATCATCTCAATAATATTTAATTCCTAATTAAAATGATAATCCAAATTTAAGATTTAAAATGCTAAAAGACTTAATTATTAAATTAAATTAAAGTTAAATTATTTAAATTAAATCCTTTTAAAATTTCAATTAAATTAATACTTAACAATTAAAATTAAATCATCTTTAAAACATAAAAAATTAAATATTAAATTAAAATTAAAAATAAAATAAAATTAAAATTAAAATTAAATTAAATTAAATTAAATAAAATTAAATTAAAACATATTAAGTTAAATTAAATTAAAACAAATTAAATCAAATTAAATTAAATTAAATTAAATTAAATCATATTAAATTAAATTAAATTAAATTAAATTAAATTAAAAATAAAATCAAGTTAAAATTAAAATTATATTAAATTAACTAAATTAAAAGTAAAATTAAAACTAAACCAAATTAAATTAAATTAAAGTTAAATTAAATTGAATTAAAAATAACATCACCTAAGACATAAAGAATTTAAAAAATAAATATAAAGCAACTTGAACACTATTCCAAACTTAAACCCATTAACTGAAATTAAATTAAATCATAAACCATTTGAACATCAATTTGCCCTTGAAAGCTTTTGTTGTCATAACTCTTAAACGGAGTGTTAAGTGAAGTGTTATTTCACTCATAGGATATTCAAATGTCCTAGTTCACTCAGTAAGATAACAACAAAACTTGAATTCTCGGATGATTAATTCATTTGTATAATTAAATTCTCTTGAACATAAAACGATCCTAGAAATATTGAAAAGATGTTTAAGATTTGTCTTAAGCACTTCCTCAATATGATAGGACGTTTATAAGAATAATTGAACTTAATTATTCTTTGATGAAGAAAATCGTCCTTAAACCAAAATACAAGAACCTAGACGTCATAGGAGATGACTAGCTATAGGATTAGGACTTTGATAGATAACCTAAACCTTTCCCTTAGTTTTACCTAGGTACTTGTTGAAATATTTAAATGCCTTAACATGTGTTTTAAGTGCAGCTTGGGATGACGGGAAGACCCTCCAGGTATGCTTTTATTTTATTGCAATTTACCTTATTGCAATTTACTTTATTGCAAATGCACTTTACCTTTCTTGCATGATAAACAACTGTTGCATGAAAACCAAAACCTTTAGGGTAGTCCCTGAACTGAAACCAAAACTAAGTTAAAAGTCACTGCAAGATAAAATTCACCGCCACAACATTTCAAAATATAAAACAATTCAAAATTTAATCACAAACAGAACACAAAACTACAATTACAACTAAATTAAAATGTCTCGTTGGATGATCGGGAATACCTCGGATGATGTAACCTACGTGTTGCTAACGAGATTTCCCACGGTCTAAATGAAAGTGTGGAACTCATTTAGTTGAGTTTAGCAAATTCATCTGGACTAAGTGAATCCGATAAAAATAACGATGCCGGAAGGATGGAACCGTGAGATCTTAACCGGTGTTATTATAATCAACTTTAAGATTTGTTTTAATTAAAACGTAAAAAATACTTGGATTTTAAGATTTTCTCTAAACCAAAACACTTTTCTCATCCCCTGATTTATGATTTCTAAAACTAAACCTCTGCAACAACAAGGAGCTCGGAGCATGGTGGGCGAGCACGGCCATCGTCATCGCAGAAACTCGAGTCTACTTCAAGCAAAACTTTCTTAGAATTAAATAACCAAGCCATAGGATTTCGAGGTAGTTTGCCTAGTACAACATAAACCCTCAACCTTTTGTTAGGCATTTGCATTGCAAATTAAGCCCTAACCGGTCTTAGGATTTCCGAGGTAGTCGTCTGATATGACATAAACCCTCACATCTTCAAGGTTATTTGTATGATCAAGTCATACGAACATAAGTTCTAATTAATTAAAATTGGCAAGATAAAAACATTAAATAAACATTAGGACTTCCCTAAATCCAAGCCAAACAATAGGATAGTCGGGAAATTACCGAAGTTCACTTTGAATCTGTAATTTCTTCTACTTTTCTTCCTTTGAATTCCCAAAACAAAATGTTCCAAATTTGATCCATTCCCTATTGAAATTCTAAAATTCAATCCCTTAAAAACTTAAACTTTGAGATTCTTGAGAGCAGAACTACTGATTATTATCGAGAGTTTTCTTAGGTGATTCCCGTCACTTAAGATGTAATTAACTATAGGGGCTTGCCTTTATAGGGAATTTTAAGAACCTAGATAATATTAACCCTGCTTAATTCATTTATATTAAGCAAGGGAATTTGTCGGCTTATAAAATTGGTTCGCAGACCAAACTGATGTCACAAATCTTCTAGTTTATTTAATCGAGCCCCATCACCAAACAGTGTGTCTATTCTTCGGGATAGATACACGGTTTGTGATGCGGCACTCGTTTATATAAACTATTTGGGATGTGAGATCAGTTTGATTTCATATCTTAAAATTTTCAAATTTAAAATTATTTTCAAAATCAAATACTACTTTTTAAATTATTTATTTAAATTAAATTAAAAATTCGCCGACAATTTTTGTTAGGCGACCCCCTTTTCAAAATAAAACACACAACCTAAAAATAATGCCGAAAACAGCTGTAATGGCCACTGGGCTTGGGGCAACTCAGCAAGGGAGAATTTCAATGCTTGGCTCCTTCCAATGTCTCGGCCGTGGCATTTTCCGGTGACCCAGGCGGCTGGCCGGCAGGCATGGGTCACCCTCAAGTCCAGGTGGGTCAGGGCTAGAGGTTTGTGCAGTCAAATTGCCATAGACATGTGTAAAGGGCTTGGATTAAAATGGTATGGGGGAGAGGCCATTTTAGCTTGATTTGGGTCAACCCATCCTGTTGGGCTAGGTGCACCACCCAAGACTTGGTTTAGGTCGAAGAGAAAGTGATTTGGCTCGACTTGATTAGTGGGGTTAAGTCACGATCCAAGTACGATTAGGATTAAACATGGTTTAGGGGAGACATGGAAATGGTTAATCACCTTAAGGGAATATGGAAAGGACCTCCTCCATTTGCCTAAGATAGCATGGTGACATGTAAAGGGGCTTTCATGGCTTCCATGTGGCTCATGCATGACTTCATGGCTTGTCTTTGGCTTGCACATAGCTTGGCTTACTTGTATGAAAATGGATTTTGGCATTTTTGATAAATGTATGAGAGGTTAACATGAAGCTTGATTTAGAATAAATTCATATTTGATTGGAACTTTAGGGATGATTTTAATTGAAGTCATGATGAAGAAGAGTGTCATATAGGCTTTGTATGAATTTTGGGCCTTTTAGCTTTGGGTTGAATTTGAGTGGGGTTTGGGTCCAAATTTTGGGCAAATTATGTTAGTGTTTTGTTTTTGGATATATTAAGGAAGGTTTAGAAAAGGTTTGGGGTTAATTGGAGTTGAATTGGGTTAGTTTGGGCTAAGTTTGGGTCATGGGTCCAAATTGGGCTTTAAGGTCAAAAGTGAAATTGGATTCAAATGCCAATCAAATTGGACTTGGATTTGGTCTAGATTGGTGTTGGGGATGTTGAATTCAAGTTTAGAATTGAATTGGATCAGAATTTGGGTCAATTGGGTAGGTTTAGTTTGACATTGGGTTCACTTTGGGTTAAAATGGGTCAAATTGGGGATTTTGACAAAAGTGGGGTAAATTAACAAAATTGGCCCATGGTGTAGTTGGACAAAATGAAATTAGGAATATTTGGGATTTTTTGGAATTTTTTGGGAATTTTCTGAATTTTTGGATTTTTTGGCTAAGAGGGCATTTTGGGTATTTGGAGGGTATTGGGAGGTATTTTTGGAATTTTTGGTATTTTTGGCTATGGATGATCAATTTGATTAGTGAGAAAATGTTCAAGGTTAATTTTGGGGAATTTTGGATGATTTAGAAATTTTGGAGGATTTGAGCAATTTTAAGGGCTTTTGGTAGGTTTGATAGGTGTAGGGTCCCCGAGGTCAAAAATTGAAATTTTGGAAAAAAGAAGATTGATCAAATATGAGTGAAATGGAAGCACTTTTGTTGAGCCATGAAGCCATGAAGCCATGAAGCCATGTTAAGCCTATATGAGTCATGAGAGGACTCATTTGAGGCATTCACTATGTTGTTCCTAACCCTCTTAGCCAAGGGTTTAGGGGTTAAGGACCATCCATGTGAATCACCTACATGAGTCAAGGAGTCAAGTTGGGTATAGGTGTGGTTTTAGGAGGTGTGTGAAAGTGTAGTGTATAAGTGTAGTGTGAGTCAGCTCTTACCAGACCAGGCTACCCAGGGCAGTCTTAAGGCCAAAGAGTCCTGTAGGAACTCATCCTTTAAACTTCCACATTTGATTTCAACCCTCTAGGTGATTAGGGGTCTACAATCAAGTTTGTCTAGTTTGCAGGGAGTTTAGAAGTGGTTTGAATTTCTAAGTGGTGGGTCCCAATTCTAGTCCTCTAGGATGGTCAAAAGAAAAGCCTAAGGCAAGATCCTAAGTACTAAAGAGGAAAGAGAAGACCTCATCAAAATGAGGTCAACACCTTACAGCGAGATGGTGAAGGTTTCTCCACAACTCGCATCCGAGGTCGAGGCCGGGGACGAGGTCGTGGCAGAGATGTTAAGACAGTTGGACAGAGGAAACCAGCCATCAATATTGATTGGAAAGATAGTTCTGAAGATGAGAAAGAAATCAAGCAAGAAGCGGCGACAATAAGTCGGAAGAAGCCGCAATTCAGGATCTCTCTCTCGAAGATGAAAAGAACGAGGAATATAAATCGATGTACGAGAAGATTAACCACTATGTACATACTATGACCCTGACCCCGATCCATTCTAATAAGATCGAGGGTATGGTGGTCAAAGAGGTTCGTAGCGGCGGTGCAAAGCCCATCAAATTCTACCGTGGTGCTCCTTCCTCCAAAACTGAAAATAATGTACAATTTAAAGATGCTACTTCATCAGAATTAATGGAATTGCCTTTTGAGTGGTATTCCCCCTGTGTCCAAAATTTAATTTAGCGTGGTTTCTTACCTCGACAATGGACAAAAGGTCAATCACGACATTTTGAAAAATTATGGAATAACTCCAGTCGTCCACCCAATTCAAGGCATGGTCTCGGATTCGGCACAGTAGGATCAGTTGACGATGCTGAATTTTTCATGGTTGTCACTTGCGAGTCTAATGAAAACTGCATGGAAACTACAGAAGAACTTGAAGATTTACAAATTGGAAACGCTCCACCAGAGTTTGAAGAAGAGATCAAATCTACAATAGATGAGTTAACAGAAGTTAACTTAGGTACTAGCGAAGAGCCTAGACCTACCTTTGTTAGCTCCTTACTCAATAAAGAAGACTTCGAAGAAATAATCAAGTTATTAATGGAATTTAAAGACTGTTTTGCTTGGAGCTACGATGAGATGCCAGGATTAGCTTTAGAGGTCGCAGTCCATAAGCTAGGAGTGGATCCTACATCTGTTCCAGTCAGAAAAGGTTCCAGAAGAATGCGTCTAGAGATCGAACAACAAGTCATAGCTGAAGTTAAAAAGCTAATAGACGCCAAATTTGTCCGTGAAGAACAATACCCGACTTGGTTAGCCAATGTGGTACCAGTCAGGAAGAAGAATGGTCAGATCAGAATTTGTGTGGATTTCAGAGATTTAAATAAGACATGTCCAAAAGATGAATTCCCTCTACCGATCCCAGAATTAATGATCGACATTGCTTGAACACATGAAATATTCTCATTCATGGATGGATATTCAGGATACAACCAGATAAAAATGGCTCCAGAAGATGAAAAACTTACAACATTCAGAACGCCGATCGGAGTATATTGCTACACAGTGATGCCATTCGGACTGAAGAACGCAGGAGCAACCTACCAGAGAGCAATGACAAGAATTTTTGATGATATCATCCACAACCAAGTCAAATGCTACGTGGTTGATGTGGTCATCAAAAGCAAAGTAAAGGAAAACCACCTGTATAATTTGAGAATTATTTTCGAACGATTAAGACAATTTAACCTTAAGATGAATCCCTTAAAATGCGCCTTCGGCGTCACCTCCAGGAAATTCTTAGGATTTGTTATCCGACATCGTGGAATTGAAATCGACCCAGAAAAGATTAAAGCTATCTTAGAAATGCCACCTCCAAAAACCTTAAAACAACTACAATCATTTCAAGGGAAGCTGGCATATCTTCGACGCTTTATCTCGAACTTGTCAGGTAGGTGTCGACCTTTCTTGGCATTAGTTAAAAAGGACGCCAAATTTATTTGGGAAGAGAAATGCCGTAGGGCCTTCGAGGACATTAAACAATATTTAATGACACCTCCTATCTTAGCAACCCTGGTCTCGGGTAGACCGTTGATACTTTATACCGCGGCTTTAGACGACTCACTCGGAGCCCCGTTAGCCTGAGTCAATGATGAGGTTAAAGAAAATGCTCTTTACTACCTAAGCCGTCGTTTACTTCCGACGGAAATAAAGTATTCCACAATTGAAAAGCACTGTTTGGCCCTGATCTTCGCCGCTCAAAAGCTCAGGCACTACATGCTTTCTCATAAGGTCAACCTGATCTCAAAATTTAATCCATTGCAATACATGATGACCCGTCCAACGCTTTCTGGCAGGCTTGCCAGGTGGTCAATGATATTATTGCAATTCGATATAACTTTCGTGCCTCTTCGTGCCGTAAAGGGACAAGTCCTAGCAGACTTCCTCGAAGCACACCCTTTGCGGCAGAATCTCCTCTCAATGACGACTTGCCAGATGAACAAATAATGAGCTTAGAAGACCCCGATGATCGATGTTGGGAATTATATTTCGACGGAGCATCTTCAGCACACAAAGATGAAGAATCGCAAGTGATAGTGCCCAGTAAGGCAGGAATCAGACTAATCTTTATAACACCGGAGCTGGGGATGTTAAAATACTCCTACCACTTAACAGAGCCATGTACAAACAACGAAGCAGAATACGAAGCTCTCGTAATAGGACTGGAATTAACTATTCAAATGGGGATAACAAACATCAACATCTACGGGGATTCTCAGTTAATCATTCAACAGATCGCCGGATAGTACAGAATTTTAAAGCCAAGACTCGAGCAATACTTCCAGTATGCCATACATTTGTTGGAACAGATTCCAAATGTGACGATCTACAAAATTCCCAGAAAAGAAAACGCTTTAGCAGATGCGTTAGCCCGCCTCGCAAAAGAATTTTCCTGCTTGCAAGATGAATCGATAGAAGTGTCGGTTCACGGACGTCAGGTCCTATCACAGCTCGACATAGACATAATACACAAATCAGAAAAAGAAAAAGAATCAGTTGCAGTAGTGACAGAAAACACAGAAGATTAGCGACAACCATTAATAGACTACCTACAAACAGGAAAACTACTAGACGATAGGTCGTTAGCCCATCAGATCAAGAAAAGAACTCTATCCTACGCATTAATAAACAACACGTTATACAGAAGGTCTTTCGATCAAATGTGGCTAAGGTGCCTAAGCGGGTCCGAGGCCCGTGAAATTGTTAAAGAGGTGCATTCAGGACTCTGTGGCGCTCACCAGTCGAGTCCGACTGCATGATAATCGCCAAGAGCTGTCACCAATGCCAAGTGCACGGAGTGGTTCTACACCAACCTCCAAATGTGCTACATCCGACAATTGCGTCATGGCCATTTGAATGATGGGGCACAGATATAGTGGGTCCAATAGAACCACCATCTTCAAAAGGACATCGCTTCATTCTTGCGGCTACAGATTATTTTTCCAAGTGGGCAGAGACAGTTCCACTCAGAGAAGTGAAAGCACTCCACGTGCTACAGTTTTTCAAGAACCAAGTTGTCTACCATTTCAGAGTGCCGCGCAAGATAATCTCAGATAATGGATCAGCATTCAGAAGCACGCAAATCAACAATTTTGTCAGGAGACATGGAATCGACTGGCGGTATTCAACAATTTACTATCCAAGAGCAAACGGCCTGGCTGAGGCTTTTAATAAAACTCTCGTTCAAATTTTAAAGAAAACTTTGGATGATAATAAGAGAAATTGGCACGAGAAGTTGTTAGAAGCCCTATGGGCCTACCGGACAACCTTCAGAACTCCTACTCAAGCTACACCTTACGCTCTGGTGTATGGGTCCGAGGCAGTGTTACCCTTAGAGGTCCAACTTCCTTCACTCGGAATTGCAGCTTGCAAACAAAATCACGACGAAGAGAATGCCAAATTACGACTGAGAGGAATGGAAAGCCCGGAAGGGAAAAGACTTGCAGCGCGACAGGAATTTAGAACTATACCAAGCTAAGATGGTTCAAGCCCATGACGGATCGAGTCCGCCCGAGAACCTTCAAAGTTGGTGACTTAGTTCTCATTCTCAAGAGACCTATCCTTGCACACCGCAAGATAGGAGGAAAATTTGAACCCACTTAGGAAGGACCGTTTGTGGTTGAGGCAGTCTACTCAGGAGGCTCTTACTAGCTAGTGAATTGCCAAGGAGAACGACATATGCTTCCGATCAACGGACGATACTTGAAGAAGTATTACGCTACCTGATGTTTTAAAGGAATGAATTTTTCATTCTTAGAAACACGGGTGAAGTAATTACTTATGACTGGGTCCGAACCCAAAAATAATAAAAAATGTGTTAAAATAAATAAAATCATGATAATAAAGTTTTCCTTGTTCTCTCTTCCAAATAAAAATCTTTTTCCCGATCTTTTCCCACTTCATTCCTGTTGAATTTAAAAATACAAAGGAATAAAAAAAAAGAAAACTCTGTCTCCAATAAACATTTTCTTAATGTTCTTGTTCTTAGTATAGCCCCTGATCCTTTTTCTTGTCTTTTCGCAGGGAAATGTCGAATGGGCGGTTGGTCCTGAACTTTAGAAATGGCGTAAGCCTTGCACTCGACGAAAAGAGGGTGAAAGATGGAGCGATAATAGAGATTGACTCGGACTTCGCACCAGCGGGCCCGCAATATGAGGAAGGTGACCGGGTCCCGGTTGATCGAGAGGAACCGCCTGATCGGACGATAATGAAGGTGGGTGGCCCAAGCCACCAACCCGGCAGCAAGAAAAGGAAAACAAACACTGAGGAGGATAAGAGAATCAAGTTCGTAGTCGCTACAGCAGAGGGCAGGCTCGTCAGCTCTGCGCCCACAGAGATTTAGGAAGTACGAAGAGCTACTCTCACAACTACTCAGCGAAGAAATAAAAATCACCGTATCTGCAAGATGTTAACTAAACTAGCAGCGGACCAGCGCGATGAGGCAGTCGCTACTACCAGTGCATATACTTCAAGGATACCGGTTCGCCAGGAACCAGAAGAAAGGAGGCCAGCCCCGAGGATAACTGAAGAAACCAGGGAAATCTCAAGAAGATCAGAATAAGGAAGGCTACCATGCCACCAGATAAAGCCACCAGTAATGCATGACCTTGTTGCAGAAGCAACCCCGGAGGATGTCCCGGCAGAGACCATCCCCGAGGAGCCGAGGTATGCAGGAGAACACGAAGGGATTGAGCCATATATCCCACAGTACGTCACCAGGCCTCTCCATTTGCAGATTATTCAAGAATACGAGCTAGAAAGAATGCAGAATGTCGAAAAGAAAACTTTTGAATACTTTGAGAGAATTAGAGGCAGGAGGATCAATATACTAGAAGGCCTCGACCTACATACAAACGTGTTCTCAGAATACGAACAACAACAAATCGTGGACTGCATCTAGGATTTGAAAAGAATGGATCGAGCAGGCCGCTTAAGAGAAAACACCTACTCAGAACCCCGGAGATGGATGCCAGGGAAAGGGAGAATTTCAATACAATGTGGATGCTGCTACAACTTCGCAGAAGACAGGAAGGGAAACCCACCGGGGATACTCCGTCATGGAAAGGTAGATCCAATGCCATTAGTCATCAAAAGGATGGTAAAGAGAATGATAACATGGAGGGTACTGTCAGTAGATTGCATACTCAACAGTTGCATCATTAACATTTACAAGAAGGATGACTGCATACCCACACACATCGATCACCACGACTTTGTCAGACCTTTCTGCACATTTCTTTTCTGAACGAGTGTAATATCATGTTTGGATCTGACCTCCAGATAGCAGGCCTAGGTGAGTTCCGAGGGCCAGTAAAGATACCATTACCGGTAGGTTCCGTTATGATACTAAAGGGCAACGGAACAGATGTCGCTAAACATTGTATACCGGGAGTACCAATGAAGAGGATCTCCGTTACTTTTAGAAGGATGGATGACAGGAAAGCACCTTACCACTTCCAGCCAGACCCAGAGCTAGAGAACCTCCGGCCTTACGAGCTGTGAGTTATATGTAAAATATCACACCTCCAACGTACATCCATACGACATCCTTGCCAAGGATGGCTTGGAAGGTGATGTGATTGACCATGTACCTCACTATTCAGACATGGATTTCTGACAGATGCCTTTTTGGATGGATCGACAAAGAACATACATAGTCCGTTTTGAGTCTACATGGATTGTATGAGATGTATTCCAGATCGAGTTGTATGATGTATCTTCGACATGATTGGAATGAAAGTGACCATGTCACATTTTGGCCTTCACCTCTTTTGTGCAAATTGACTGGGAAATGCCATTAAAGTTAAATGAACTTCGAACAAAGAACATAAAAGAAACAAAAAGAATAAAAGAAAACTTTCCTTAAAAATCTAAAAAAAAAAATGATGAACGCCAAATCCACATGAACATTAAATGAACGATAAAGCAAATTTGAATCGTTAAAGGACAAACAAAACGAACAAAAATTTTAAATCAAATTCAAATTCAACCTTCCAGATCTCAAATCAAATGTCAATCAAATTCAAACTCAATCTTCCAAATCTGAAATCCAATCCGTTCGACTCTCTCCCTTGTCTGGGATGGAAGCGATCGATTCCATTGACACGGAGCCATGAGGTTTTCGATTCGGATCTGATGGCGAGGAATTGTATCCAATCCAAACCAGCAACTTTCGATCAACTCTTTTGAAAGGGATATGTAACATCTACATATTCCCTCATAATATGTTTCTTTCCACAAAAATCTTTTACAACTTTCATGAAATTCTCGAAACACCAAAATTCCACACTTTTCAAATCAACACTACAAATCTTTGCAAAATAAATTACCATTCAAAATCAATTTCTTGGGGTTGAGGATTTTACATCCGAGACTGCATTGCTTTAGGTTCTTTCTCTATCGCAATGAAATACATCAAAATCAAACTTTTGGGGTTGAGGATTTTACATCCGAGACTGCATTGCTTTAGGTTCTTTACCTATCGCAATGAAATACATCAAAATCAAACTTTTGGGGTTGAGGATTTTACATCCGAGACTGTATTGCTTTAGGTTCTTTCCCTATCACAATGAAATACATCAAAATCAAACTTTTGGGGTTGAGGATTTTACATCTGATACTGCATTGCTTTAGGTTCTTTCCCTATCGCAATGAAATACATCAAAATCAAACTTTTGGGGTTGAGGATTTTACATCCGAGACCGCATCGCTTTAGGTTCTTTCCCTATCGCAATGAAATACATCAAAATCAAATTCTTGGGGTTGAGGATTTTACATCCGAGATCGCATTGCTTTAGGTTCTTTCCCTATCGCAATGAAATACATCAAAATCAAATTCTTGGGGTTGAGGATTTTACATCCGAGACTGCATTGCTTTAGGTTCTTTCCCTATCGCAATGAAATACATCAAAATCAAATTCTTGGGGTTGAGGATTTTACATCCGAGACTGCATTGCTTTAGGATTCTTCCCCTATCGCAATGAAATACATCAAAATCAAATTCTTGGGGTTGAGGATTTTACATCCGATACTGCATTGCTTTAGGTTCTTTCTCTATCGCAATGAAATACATCAAAATCAAACTTTTGGGGTTGAGGATTTTACATCCGAGACCGCATTGCTTTAGGTTCTTTACCTATCGCAATGAAATACATCAAAATCAAACTTTTGGGGTTGAGGATTTTACATCCGAGACTCGTATTGCTTTAGGTTCTTTCCCTATCACAATGAAATACATCAAAATCAAACTTTTGGGGTTGAGGATTTTACATTCGATACTCGCATTGCTTTAGGTTCTTTCCCTATCGCAATGAAATACATCAAAATCAAACTTTTGGGGTTGAGGATTTTACATCCGAGATCGCATTGCTTTAGGTTCTTTCCCTATCGCAATGAAATACATCAAAATCAAATTCTTGGGGTTGAGGATTTTACATCCGAGAGTGCATTGCTTTAGGTTCTTTCCCTATCGCAATGAAATACATCAAAATCAAATTCTTGGGGTTGAGGATTTTACATCCGAGACTGCATTGCTTTAGGTTCTTTCCCTATCGCAATGAAATACATCAAAATCAAATTCTTGGGGTTGAGGATTTTACATCCGAGACTGCATTGTTTAGGTTCTTTCCCTATCGCAATGAAATACATCAAAATCAAATTCTTGGGGTTGAGGATTTTACATCCGAGATCGCATTGCTTTAGGATTCTTCCCCTATCGCAATGAAATACATCAAAATCAAATTCTTGGGGTTGAGGATTTTACATCCGATACTCGCATTGCTTTAGGTTCTTTCCCTATCGCAATGAAATGCATCAAAATCAAATTCTTGGGGTCGAGGATTTTACATCCGAGACCGCATCGCTTTAGGATTCTTTCCCTATCGCAATGAAATACATCAAAATCAAACTCTTGAGGTTAAGGATTTTACATCCAATACCACATTGCTACGAGATCTCTCCTCATTGTAATGATTCAATCTAATCAATTCAATTTTCTTTTGAGGTTGAAGATGTTACATCTAAAACCACAAAATTCTAATTTTCATTTCAAGTTCAAATCCCTTCAAATTAATTTTAACAAAACTTCAATCTAAATTGAAACTCAAACTAAAATCTGAACTTACACATCAAAACTTAAACTGAAACAAAATGAAATCTAAATCGAAATTCCCCCAAATCAAGTGATTTGGGATTCACCTCCTTTTCCTTTCCCCAGCGAGAGTTCAGGAATCTCCAGTCTCAGAGATTTACTTGACACTCCCCAGAGAAAATTCTTTATTTTCATCCTAAGTTTGTCACTTGGACATCTGTGTTGGTTTTGTTGATCTTTTCGGTCAATGCCAATACGCGCGGTGTGCTTGGTTAGCACACCACACCTATTGGGGGTCCATTTGTTGACCTCATTTTTGATGAGGTTTTCTCTTCTCTCTTTAGTACTTAGGATCTAGCCTTAGGCTTTTCCTTTGACTATCTTAGAGGACTAGAAATGGGACCCACCCTTTAGAAATTCAAACACCTCTTAACTCCCTGCAAACTCCACAAACTTGATTGTAGACCCCTAATCACCTAAAGGGTTGAAATCAAATGTGGAAGTTTAAAGGATGAGGTCCTATAGGACTCTTTGGCCTTAGGACTGCCCTGGGTGGCCTGGTCTGGTGAGGGCTGACCTACACACACACTACACCTATACACTACACTTTCACACACCTCCTAAAACCACACCCATACCCAACTTGACTCCTTGACTCATGTAGGTAATTCATATGGATGGACCTTAACCCCTAAGCCCCTGGCTAAGAGGGTTAGGAACAACATAGTGAATGCCTCAAAAGAGTCCTCTCATGGCTCATATAGGCTTAATATGGCTTCATGGATCAACCCAAGTGCTTCCATTTCACTCATATTTGATTAATCTTCTTTTTTACAAAATTTCAATTTTTGACCCCGGGGCCCCGTCCCCACCAAACCTACGAAATGCCCTTGAAACTACCCAAAATTTGTAAAATCTCCAAATCACCCAAAATTCCTCAAAACCAATCCCAAACATTCCCACATTACTCAAATTGATCATTCATAGCCAAAATACCCAAAATTCCAAAATTACCCCCAATACCCTCCAAATACCCAAAATGCCCCTCTTGACCCAAAAATCCAAAAATTCAAAAAATTCCCATCCATGAATTCATTCTTAAATCTAAAGGCCCATCCCCTTAGCCTTCCTAAAAGCCCATAAAAATGACTTCAAAAGGCCCAAAGCCCACATGACAATCCTCTATCATCATCCATTTGATAAAACCATCTCCTAAGTTCTAAATCCATGATAAAATAAATCCAAATCTAGCCATATGCCAAATCCCATCAAATCACCCCTAAATTACCAAAATTTTAAAAACCTTTTTCATGAAATTGACCAAACTTTTCCCTAAGCCAAAGGTGAGCCATGAAGCCATGCATAAGCCCCATGGGAGCCATGAAATCTACTTTCCACCTCACCAAACCATTAATGGCAAGAGAGGGGATCTCTTTCTTAAACCCTTTTAAACCCTTTTTTACCTTAAGCATGTCACACACTAAACCATGCTTAGCCACCTCACCATGGATGGAGACTTAACCACCCCTTCTAAGCTGACCTAAATGATTCCCTCAGCTCAAAATCAGGTCTTGGGGAGGTGCACCAAGCCTATTTCCATGGGTTGACCCAAACCAAGCCAAAATGAGCCTTCTCCCATTCCATTTAAATCAAACTCCTTTACACATGTCCATGGCCAATTTACTGCCTTAAACCCCAGCCCTGACCCACCTGAACAAGATGGTGACCAGTGCCTGGCCGGCCAGCCACCAGGCCGCCGGAAAACACCAAGGCCGAGACCATGGGAGGAGCCAAAAAATTCAATTCTCCCTTGCTGACTTGTCTCAACCAAAATGGACAGCATAGCTCTTCTTCTCCTCACTCGAAGCAGGTCGATCCCCAGCCTTAAACCCCACGGGAGGCCCTCCACCCTCTCCTATTTAACCACCATCTCCTCTCGGCCATGAGAGGTGCTGAACCAGACCTTACTGAAACCCTGCCAAAATTGCTCCAGACCACTCTCCATACTTAGAGAAGTTGATCCCCAGTGACAATTTGCCCTAATCCCCACCAACAGAGCCCAATTTCTCTGCTAAAATTCCACCCAAAATCAGGACATCTCCCAATTCTCCACCAAATTCAAATTAAACTCACCCACACCTGCACAAGATCAAGAGAAGGAGTTCCCCAGTGAAAGCACCCTCTCCAGGCCACCCATCTGTTCCAGACTCCAAGCTTTGTAATCGGCTGTGGTCGAAATCATACTCGGACAATTCACCAGCCCAAGGGACTTCATCTTGAGCTTGCTTGGACCTAATCGAAGGTGACACAACTCTCAGATCGAAGCTTCACTTCTCTGAGCAAAGGTATGGACTCACTCTTCTTCCCGAGCTTACAGAGATTCTCTATTTAATTTGAGCCAATTTCAATACATGTTTACAGTATGGATGTGTTCGTCTCCTCAAGACGAATCCATAGAAATAATGTGGAAAAGAAATCATTTAATTTCAATGAGTATTTGATTTTTAATAATTTATTTACTCTCTGCACACTTTCAATTCTCCATGCATGTATACAATTTACCATGGCTTGAGACCATATGGCTTTTGAAGCCTCTGAATTTTGGAACATTCCCTGAATTTTCCAAAGTCAGAGGCCACCCCTATGAAGAGTTATTGATTATTCAATTCTAGGTCACTATTCTGAGTATTTTAATTCCAATAATTAGCATGTTGTGAAATAAATTCTAGGAAAATTTGGAGAGGTTTCTTATGACCAGAGGACCCTAGAAAAAAAATATGTTTTGAGTTAACTCACTTAGAGTAACCCTAATTGGCTTAAACACCCAAAATGGAACCTTAATTAATTAGAGCTAATCATACATCAAATTGACTTGAAATCAATTCTCCACTGACCTTTAGGATCTGAGGAACCCACCATAAAATTTTGAAGTCAATTGGACTTGGTTAGCCCTATTAAATGGGTTGATTAAGCCATTTAGCCAAAATTAAACTTCAAAAATTCATAACTTTCAAAATACTTCTAAAAAAATCACCAGATTGGTTTTGGAGCCTCTCTGATATCAGGGGAATTTAAGGAAATTAAAATTGTAATTTTCTAAAAAAGTTGATTTTTTACATTATTTTAATATTTTAATAATTAAAAAATAATAAAATTCACCAAAATGTCACATTTTGAATTTTAATCACTTAGGAACAAGCCCTATATTTTTCTTAAGTCTCTATGATGAGATATTAAATTTTAAAGCCCTAAGGTAATTTTAAAATTAAAAAATGTATTTTCTAGCATTTCCACTAGATAATTCTAATAAATCAAAGAAAAATCAAAAAAATATAAAAATTGGTTTTCTGGTTTCCCTGATATCAGAGAGATTTTTGAAAAATATAAAATTCATTTTTCAACATTTATTTTATTTTTAAATTAGTTAATACTCCAAAACTCAAAATAATTATAATAAAAATAATATAATTTAAAAAATCACCAAAATTGGTCCAAGTGGTCCTTTGGTCATTAGGAATGTCCCATAATTTTCTTAAGGACAGAAACTTTACCTTGGTCATATTCCTAAATTTTCCTTGAAAATCCCTATTTTCCACCAAAAATAATTACATAAATAAATTAAGTACAGAAAAATCACATTTTCTCCTCTAATGTCTTGATTGACATATGAGTGAAGTCACATAAAAATTTCAAATTCATTTAAGCTCAATTTAGTGAGTTATGAAATTAGTAAGTTTAAAGGGCAAAATGGTAATCAAAATTTTAACCTATAATTAAAAATTTTAGGTTTAATTAAAGGGTGGGTAAAATATTTGATACTAAGTTGATTTTGGATGCTTGAAACTTAGGTAATTAAAGAGTAGAAACCTACCAAATAATTTGAAAGTAATTAAAATAAACCTTAATTAAATAATTGTTTAAACTTGGAAGAATAATAAATAATTGGAATTATTAAAATAAGGATATTATTAGGAAGAGATTTATTCTTTAATCTAAGAATCCCTAAATTAATCACCTCAATAATATTTAATTCCTAATTAAAATGCTAATCCAAATACAAAATTTAAAATACTAAAAGACTTAATCATTAAATTAAATTAAAATTAAAACATTTAAATTAAATCCTTTTAAAATTTCAATTAAATTAATACTTCAACAATTAAAATTAAATCATCCTTAAAGCATAAAAAATAAAATATTAAATTAAAATTAAAAAATAAAATTAAATTAAAATTTAAATTAAAATTAAAAATAAAACCAAATTAAGATTTAAATTAAAATTAAAATTAAAATTAAATTAAATTAAATTAAATTAAATTAAATTAAAATTTAAATTAAATTAAATTAAATTAAATCACATTAAATTAAATTAAATTAAAACATATTAAGTTAAATTAAATTAAATTAAAAAAATAAAATCAAGTTAAAATAAAATTAAATTAAATTAAATAAATAAAATTAAATTAAAATTAAAACTAAACCAAATTAAATTAAATTGAATTAAATATAACATCACTTAAGACATAAAGAATTCAAAAATAAATCTAAAACAACTTGAACACTATTGCAAACTTAAACCCATTAATTAAAATTAAGTCGAATCACAAATCACTTGAACATCGATTTGCCCTCAAAAGCTCTTGTTGTCATAACTCCTAAAAAGAGTGTTAAGTGAAGTGTTACTTCACTCATAGGATATTCAAATGTCCTAGTTCACTGAGCAAGATAACAAAACTTGAACTCCTGGATGATTGATTCATTGTATAGTTAAATTCTCTTGGACTTAAAATAATCCTAGAGGTATTGAAAAGATGTTTAAGACTCGTCTTAAGCACTTCCTCAGTATGATAGGATATTTATAAGAACAATTGGACTTAATTATTCTTTGATGAAGAAAATCGTCCTCAAACCAAAACACAAGAACCTAGACGTCATAGGAGATGACTAGCTATAGGATTAGGAACTTGGTAAAAAACCATAACCCTTCCCTTAGGTTTACCTAGGAACTTGCTTTAAATGATTAAATATCCTAAATTGTGTTTAAGTGTAGCTTGGGATGACGGGAAGACTCTCCAGGTACGCTATTTTATCGCAATTTATCTCCCTGCAATTTACTTTATTACAAATGCACTTTACTTTTCTTGCATGATAAACAACTGTTGCATGAAAACCCACACTTTTAGGATAATCCCTAAAATTGAAACCAAACTAAACTAAAAATCATTGCAAAATAAAATTCACCGCCACAATATTTCAAAATATAAAACAACTCAAAATTTAATCACAAACAGAACACAAAACTACAATTATAACTAAATTAAAACGTCTTGTTGGATGATCGGGAATACCTCGGATGATGTAACCTACGTGTTTCTAACGGGATTTCCCACGGTCTAAATGAAAGTGTGGAACTCATTTAGTTGGGTTTAGCAAATTCATCTGGACTAAGTGAATCCGATAAAATAACGATGCTGGAAGGATGGAACCGTGGGATCTTAACCGGTGTTGTTATAATCAATTTTAAGATTTGTTTTAATTAAAACATAAAAAACACTTGGATTTTAAGATTTCTAAAACCAAACTCTTCTCTTCTCTTTTGATTACAATCTTCTAAAATTAAACCTCTGCAACAACAAGGAGCTCGGAGCATGGTGGGCAGCACGGCCATCGTCATCAGCAAAACCTGAGTCTACTTCAGCAAAACTTTCTTAAAATTAAATAACCAAGCCATAGGATTTCAAGGTAGTTTGCCTAGTGCAACATAAATCCTCAATATTTTTGTTAGGCCTTTACATTGCAAATTAAGCCCTAACCAGTCTTAGGATTCCGAGGTAGTCGTCCGATACGACATAAACCCTCACATCTTCGAGGCTATTTGTGTGATCACATCATACGAATATAAGTCCTAATTGATTAAAATTGGCAGGATCAAAACATTAAATAAACATTAGGGCCTTCCTAAATTCAAGCCAAACAATAGGATAGTTGAGAAATTACCGAAGTTCGCTTCGAATCTGTGATTTCTCCTACCTCTCTTCCTTTGAATTCCTAAAATAGAATGTTCCAAATTTGATCCATTCCCTATTGAAATTCCAAAATTCAATCCCTTGGAAACTTAAACTTTGAAATTCTTGAGAGCAGAACTACTGATTATTATCGAGAGTTTTCTTAGGTAATTCCCGTCACTTAAGATGTAATTAACTATAGGGGCTTGCCCTTATAGGGAATTTTAAGAACCCAGGTAATATAAACCCTGCTTAATTTCTTTGTATTAAGCAGGGGAACTTATCGGCTTATAAAATTGGTTCGTAGACTAAACGGATGTCACAAATCCTCTAGTTTATTTAATCGAGCCTCATCATCAAGCAGTGTGTCTATTCTTCGGGATAGATACATGGTTTGTGGTGCGGTGCTCGTTTATATAAACTATTTGGGATGTGAGATTGGTTTGATTTCATATCTTAAAACTTTTAAACTTAAAATTACTTTCAAAATGAAATTATATCTTTTAAACTATATACATATTTAAATTAAATTTAAAATCTAAAATTCGCCTACAATTTCCGTAGGCGACCCCTTTTCAAAATACAACACAAACCTAAAAATATGCCGACAAGAAGTTTTCTAGGTCATGCTAAATTTTATAGAGGATATATAAAGGATTTTTCTAAAATTGCTAAACCTCTTTGTCATTTATTAGAAAAATATGCACAATTTGAATTTAATGAAGAATGTATTAATGCTTTTAATATTCTAAAAGAAAAATTAATAACTGCACCTATCATTGTTGCACCTGACTGGAATAAATCTTTTGAATTAATGTGTGATGCAAGTGATTTTGCAATTGGAGTCGTATTAGGACAAAAATATGAGAAAGTTTTCAAAGTTGTATATTATGCTAGTAAAACTCTCATTGAAACACAAAGAAATTACACTACCACTGAGAAAGTGCTTCTAGCTATAGTATATGCCTTTGATAAATTTAGACCTTATCTTCTTGGTACTAAATGCATAGTTCATACTGATCATTCTTCTATTAAATATCTAATATCTAAGATGGATTCTAAACCTAGACTTATAAGATGGGTTTTACTTCTACAAGAATTTGATTTTCAAATAGTAGATAGAAAAGGAACTGAAAACCAAATTGCTGATCATTTGTGTAGAATTAAAAATGATATTATTTCAGAAGAAAATATAAATGAGAAATTGCCTGATGAATCTTTATATGTTATTCAAAGATACAAAACACCGTGGTATGCTGATATTGTTAATTATTTAGTTAGCAATATTTTACCTTATGACTTGGATAACAAATTTATTAAGAAATTTAAATATGATGCTAAATCTTATATTTGGGAAGAACCTCATTTATTTAAAATTGTTAAAGATTCTATGATTCTAAGATGTGTACCTTATGAGGAAACTTTTGCTATTATTCAAGAATTCCATGATTCTGATTTTGGAGGACACTTTGACATAGATAAAACTGCATTTAAAATTTTAAATTCTGGATTTTATTGGCCTACCTTATTTAACGATGTGAGACAATATGTGAAAACATGTGATCGATGTCAAAGGATGGGAAATATATCTAGGAAAGATGAAATGCCATTAAACTATATATTGGAAGTTGAAATTTTTGATATATGGGGATTAGACTTTATGGGACCATTTGTTCCATCATCTGGAAGCAGTTGATTATGTTTCAAAGTGGATTGAAGCTGTTGCTTTACCAAACTGTGATTCCAAAAGTGTTTCAAAATTCTTAAAGAAAATGATATTTTTAAGATTTGGAATGCCTAAGGTAATTATCACTGATGGTGGAAGTCATTTCAGGAATATAAGAATTCAATCATTACTTCAAAAATTTGGAATCAAACATAGAATTGCAACTGCTTATCACCCTCAAACTAGTGGAATGGATGAAGTATCAAACAGAGAAATTAAAAGAATTTTAGAAAAGACTGTTAATCCTAAAAGAACTGATTGGGTTGATAGACTTGATTCTGCATTATGGGCTTATAGAACAGCTTATAAGACACCAATCGGAATGTCACCTAACCGGTTAATTTATGGTAAACATTGTCACTTACCTGTAGAACTTGAACATAAAGCTTATTGGGTGATAAAGGATTTTAATTTTAATTTGAATAAAGCAGGAGAAAAATGATTATTGTAACTAAATGAGATGGAAGAAATTAGAAACGAATCATATGAAAATGCGAGGATTTATAAAGAGAAAATGAAGATATTGCATGAAAAGAAAATTTCAGGAAAAATTTTTGAGCCTAGACAAAAAGTTTTACTGTTTAATTCTCGTTTAAGACTTTTTCCTGGAAAATTAAGATCTAAATGGATTGGACCTTATTTTGTTGAGAAAGTATACCATTATGGAGTTGTGGATATTAAAGATCCTAAAACTGAAAATTTTTTTAAAGTAAATGGATTAAGATTGAAGCCTTATTTGGGAAATATTAAGAAGATTTATAAAGAGGCTTATGAATTGAGTCAACCTGATTAAAGATTTACTTAAGTCGGGCTGACGACGTTAAACCAAGCGCTTTGTGAGAGGCAACCCATAATTATTTTGTGTTTTTGTGTTTTAATGTAAGGTTATGCTTCGATCTTGATTAATTTTATATTACTTCAGAAAAATTTGATGCTCATAAGTCTTGGTTGACTAAGGCTGAAAATTATTTTGAGGTATGTAAGATTTAAAAATAGGATCACTCTATTTTAAATATGAGTAAAAAGGAGATCAAGTTAACCTTCATTATGATAGTTTAAAATGTGAGTTATCGAGTCTAAATTACTCTTACCAATATAATTTACCTATCTTGGAGAACGAAATTTTAAAAATTTGACGATTAGGCGAAACGGAGTATAACATAGTTCCGGCGCCTAGGCACCAGAATTCGGTGTTTAAGCGCCAGAATCAACTATGTATCAATAGGTCCGGCACCTAGGTTCTAGATTCGGAGCCTAAGCGCCACGGTTACTGGGTCGTGCAAAAACTGAAAATTTTCAGTTTTTCACACGATTTTCCCCTTTAAATCTACCCATCTTCTTCCCTAACCATCAAACAATCAAAATTGCGTCCCTTACATTTTATTCTTGATAGATTTGAGAAATTTTTGAAGAAATGGAAAGGAGAAATCATGGAGAAGAGGCTAGGGACAAGGTCTCAAGGGATCCTCAACCCTACTTCAATGGTTTCATCGCTGTAAGTTTAGAGAAAATTTCTAGTCGTTTAGATAAGTTTGAAGAAGATTTTAAAAGGATTGGAGATCGCCTTCATGAGATGTTTCATCAAGTTGAACATCTAGAATGACAAATGAAACTTCAATTTGATCATATTGCGGCTTCTCAAGATGCTCAAGTTGAAATGTATGCGAAGAACAAGTGGATTGATGAAAAGACGGCTACGGATTTCCCGAGAGCGTTAGTCTTCTTTCCAAGTGGAATACACAATGTCCCTTGTGAAGATTAAAATATTCTGGTAAAGAGATAGTTATTATGGTTTGTTGAGTCGTTGTATCGATTTAGAAAATTGATTGTGTTTGTTAGTATATTTGCTTTCATGTTCAATGTGTGTTGTATTTGCTTTGAACTTGTTATGATTGAGTGTGTATTAGGAACTTGAATCAAATGTAGTACTTATCTGGAATGTATTGAGTCAAAATTGAAGATTTTAAATGGAAATTTGTGAGTTTGATTGAAAACCTTATGTTTGATTGGTGGATTCAATATTTAATTTTTATAAATTTTTGAAAAATGTTGTGGAAGTTAGAAACTGAAGCACTACTCTGATATGAGTAATTGAAAGCTGAATTTATGAATTTTAGTGGAAAAATAAATTTTGAAAAAATATTTTTGTGAAAGGCGAGTCTCGCGCATAGGCGCCAGAATTCGGCGCCTAAGTGCCAGTTCGGCCTGCTACCCGAAAATTACCATTTAAACCCCCAAAAGCCATTTTTGACGCCTAAGCTTCATCTTCTTCCCCATTTTCGCGAAAATACATCCTCTAGATCCATTTTGAGGTCAAAACATTAAGAATTTGAGCGCGAAACCACTCGATTTCTTCGTCTCAAGGTCAGATCTACACTTTAAACCATTTATTTTCGATTTTCACCATAGATTTCCCTAAGTTTTCCTAAGAATCGAAAATTTGAAAAAAAATTCAATTTTTAGTTATTTCTTTGGATTTTTAAACTTATTTTAAGTAAAGTTAAAAAGAGTTTAAATCTTTGATTCCTAAATTAGTTCTTGTTTTCTTTCACGTTTAGATGGCTCCAAAATCTAAGCGCGGGAAAGGACGAGAAAATTTTGATAGCAACGAAATTTCCAACTGCGAGTCGCGCATTTTCGCTTCCACGAACTTGGGTCATCGAGAAAGTTCATCTCGGTTCGAAGTTTTTATCATCTCGGGAGATGATCGAAAACACTATCGTTGAGCAAAGCCGGCAACGATTTTGTTACTTCACTGCTATTGTTGTTACTCTGGTTGTTTGAGAATTTTATGCAAATTTTCTGGATGCTGAAGATTCTGAAGTCTTTGTTAGAGGAATCAGAGTAGGATTTACTCCAGAAAGAATCAACATATTCTATCACCTGCCACCGACTATTGAGTGCTATTATTCTGGATTATCACCATCTGAGGGAGATTTGGACATGAGTATTGCTTATCTGACTAACTGTACTGGATCTTGAAAGATCAGGAACGGAAAGAGGGTAAACTTCAAATCCTTTGAATTAAATGGTGTATCTAAAGCATGACACTACTTTATTTCTGCAAGATTGTTACCTTCCAACCACCTAAGTGAAGTGACTAGAGATCGAGTGATCTTAAATTACTGCATTCAGGAGAGGAAGCCTATTGATGTCGGAAGCATTATTTATGATTCTGTGGAGTCTACTCGCGAGATCCGACACTTCGTTGGATTGGGATTTCCATCTTTGATCTATTCACTATGTGTTAATAATGGAGTCACTATTGATATTTCTGAGGAGAAGCTGAAGTCTACTAAGCCAATTGGGCAGGAGAGTGTTAGTATGTATGATCGTCTTCGAGGGAAGAGATTGAACGATCCTTCTACTTATGCACATACTTCAGGTAGACCTTCTACTTCTAGACCCTCTACTTCTGCTGAGCCACCATCAGATTTCTTGGAATCAATGCATGATCAGTTTTAGAACGACGAGCAGGAGTTATTTCAAACTCACTCGCAGGATTGATACTATTGATAGAAAACTAGATCATTTATCTGATTATACCTAGAGGAAGAGTAATTATGATGCTGAGTATGATGAAGTCCTAGTCAGATTTCTGAAGGGTGAACATGATGTTAGTTTTCATACTTTTCCTAGATTCACACCATTTGTTGATCCTAAGGATGTAGAATTTTCCTTTGGTGATGAAGATGATGATGAGGCTACAGCTAGTGTTTAGTTGTTATCGATTTCTTTGATGTGTAACTCTGTTAGTTTGTTTTATTTGGATTGTTTGTTAGTTTTGTATTTGATGTATGTTGACTGTTTAGTATTAGGATTCCGTTGAGTTGAGCCTGAATTTAGAATTAGTTTATATGTTGTTTTAGTTTAATGTTTAGTACTTAATTATTTTGCTCTGTTTTAATTCTGTTTCAAATTTAATATCATCATAAAATTAGTCTGCTTACCTTTCTATATACATGCTTCAATTCTATCTCAATTATTCATAAAAGCATGTTTAGAAGTTAATTTTTCTTTTTTAAGATTGTTTTTTTTACATACTTACTAAAAATACTTATGATTTTCTTTCTCTCATACTTTCAAATTATCATAGTATACCAAAACTTAAGTTTGGGGGAAAGGAAAATCCATTCAAAATTAAATTTTATTTGTCATTAAAGAGCTAATACTTTCTTAAAAATAGAAACTTTTTAACATAACTTAAGGAATGAAGAATTTATTTGAGATCACTTTTATTTTTGAAATTATAAACAATTTAGTGAAGTTAACCAAAATTTTACTAACTTTGATTGATTTTAAGAATAGAATTATTTAACTTAAAGAAGAATGAGAAAAAGAATTTTTCTATTCATGATAGAAATAATAGAATTTTAGAAATATTAAGTAATAAAAAATTATCACTTGAAAAAGAAAAGATTGGAATTCTTTTTGAATTTTTATTTATGTTATAATAATTAAGTGGAGATGTATAAGTTTTGAAAATATAAGTTAAGGATAGTGAAGTTCAAAACCATTAACAAGCTATCCAGATATATTAATCCTCTCTATAAAAAAAATAATAGAAAAAAATAAAAGAAAAAAAAAAGATAGAGAGGAGAAGCTTGAGGAAATGCCTAATCAAAAATTGGCTTCACTTGAATTATCTTATAGGAAAAAAACTAATTACATACTTTACTTAATTTTTATGCATAAATATTTATTTAGAAAAGATTTTTCAAGAAGATCTTTTTCTTGTAAATAATTTATGAAAGCTTAATATAATAGACGTCTATTATTTTCAAAATGAATGAAAAGTTTGAAATCTTATGATTTGGTAGTTAAATATTCTTTAAATTCTTAAAATTAAACCTTGTTAGTGAAATTGGGTTAATAATTTACTAAAGACTTTATAAAATCAAAAATTATACGGAATCTTAAATATTTATCTTTTATTTCCAAAAGTTATATTTTATGTAGTAAAAAGAGTTACTTGAGGACAAGTAACATTTAAGTTTGGGGGATTTTGATCTATAAAAAAATACATATTTCTTTATGTCTTAATTCTTATTAATTTCTAAGGATATTATGCTTTAATGAAAGGTATTTTTTGTATTTTTGGATGTAGGTAATGTAAAAAGGTCTAAGAAGGAAAAAGGAGCAAAAATGGAGCAAAATACCGAAAGTATAAAAAAATATGGCCTAGCTTCAAGGCGACCGAAACTGGAGCCTAAGCGCCAGACTCGATACGAAAACTGTCAAGTTTTTGACAACGTTTGATCCGTTATTTTAATGGAGTGAGCGATTATTGAACATTCTAGAAGGCTGGCAGTTGTTCCTTGATAATAGGACATGTGATACATTGCATTTGGATGCTCCAAAATGATTTTAATTGCAAAGAGGTGCGAGCCAAAGTGAAGAGGTGCGAAGAACTGGACGCGGTGTCCGGCGCCTAGGCGCCAGATTCCGGCGCCTAGGCGCCAGACCGACCTTCTAGAAGATTCATTGAATGTGGACATGTTTTGAAGAGCTGCCTCAAGGCAACTCTTGAAGCCTATAAATAGATGTCCAATTCTTCAGAAAATGTGCCGCTCCCATTGTACCCCTTTCTCTTATCTACTTTAGGATCTCTCATCCTTAGAGAGAGAATTAGAGAGAGAAATTTAGGGCCACTTTTGTTTAGTTTAGTGAGTTTATTTTAAAGTTATTGCATCTGGAGTTCATTACACTGTGGATTCAGTAGGAATCAGAAGATCTGTAGAAGAAATATTTGAGATAAGTATATTTTTACATTTGATTCAAAGTTTAATTATAATGTTTTGTTATTTATTTTCAATGTGCTCTGAGTAGTTAGTTACTTTCTTACTTCAATTATGAAGAGATAGATAAGATAATAAAAAGATTCGATGGAGAATTAAAATTCAAAATATTTTTAAAACTTTGTGATGACATTAATACCTGATCTTACTTTACTTTTTAAATTGGCTGTTTGAATTGTTAAAACCTGTTGAAGTGTTTAAAACCCTTGTAGGAGAAGAACTCTTAACTTGTAAATGTCACATGAATCCTTGGGTAGTCGAAGGCCATGTGCGGGCTATTCATGGTGAAGTGCAAATAAATAGGAAGATAATATTTAAAGGGCGTATAATTGATAAGTTTTTAGAGTGACAGACTAAATTCTTATAATTTGATTTATAGACTAGGAAAGGGTCACTAGTAGGGCCGACCATAGCCACCCTTGGACATCTAGAAGTGTGAGCCTAGATTAACCAAATCTACTAACAATACATCCATACCTATTCTGTAAATTAGTCAATGTTCTTTGCACCTGGATCAAAGGGTAAATAATAGGAATGCTTCTATTTGGCACAATACCATAAATTAAATTCTCCAACCAATATTAAATTATCTTAAAAATCTTAGATTAATTGAAGGAAAGAAAGTTGTTTATTTTATATAGAGTTTATAAAAACATTTTCTTATTATTGTTTTTTTTAAATTGCATCGAGTAAATTAATAGTAATTTATAATCAAAATAAAAATATTTTTACTATTATATTTTGCTTTCGCTTTATAGAAAATTTATTTCTATAAATCTTCCCTGTGGGATCGATACTGGGGTCTTTATTTAAAAACCCTATATTACTTGAAACGATACGTATACTTGCGTAGTACCCCTAGTGTGTAAAATTATTACTTATATAATATTTATTTTATACACTAGTCGCTATTTATAAATCGAGTCAAAGCTTTTTAGCTATCTTTTGAAAGCAAACATTATTGCGTTAAGCGCGGCGTTCGGGTCAGTGGTGTAATTCTCAACAAAGTGAAACCACATTCAAATTTCATGGATGGTGAAGTTCATGGGGGTTGAGTGCAAATAAATAGAGAAATATACTTTGATGGGCATAGAATTGGAGATGTTAGGGTAAAATCCCCAATTTGATCCTAGCGTTTGGAAACTAAAGCAAGAGTTAGCCTTTAGGTGAAGGGAAGTGGGAGCTCTGGAATGAGAGCCAGTATCCTCCAAACCTAACCATGGATTTGGGGACTAAACCTAGGATTAACCAATGTTCTTTATGCACTGTTGACCTCATTTTTGATGAGGTCTCCTCTTCTTCTCTTTAGTACTTAGGATCTAGCCTTAGGCTTTTCCTTTGACTATCTTAGAGGACTAGAATTGGGACCCACCTTTTAGAAATTCAAACCACTTCTTAACTCCCCGCATACTCCACAAACTTGATCCGTAGACCCCTAATCACCTGAGGGTTGAAATCAAATGTGTAAGTTTAAAGGATGAGTTCCTATAGGACTCTTTGGCCTTAGGACTGCCCTGGGTGGCCTGGTCTGGTGAAGGAGCTGACTTACACACACACTACACTTGTACACTACACTTTCAAACACTTCATAAAACCACAACCATACCTAGCTTAACCTCCTGACTCATGTAGGTGATTCACATGGATGGTCCTTAACCCCTAAGCCCTTGGCTAAGAGGGTTAGGAACAACATAGTGAATGCCTCAAATGAGTCCCTTCATGGCTCACATGGGCTTGATATGGCTTCATGGCTCAACCAAAATGACTTCTCTCCACTCAAATTCACCCAATCTTCAATTTCCCAAATTTTCGATTTTTGACCCCGGGACCCTACGCCCGCTAACTTTACCCAAAACCCTTAAAATTACCCAAATTTCTCAAAAAATTTCCAAATTACCCAAAATTCTCCAAAATCAATCCCAAACATTTCCACATCACTTAAACTGATCATCCATACCCAAAAATACCAAAAATTCCAAGAAAACCTCCCAATACCCTCCAAATACCCAAAATACCCCTCTTGACCCAAAAATCCAAAAATTCAGAAAATTCCCAGAAAATTCCAGAAAATCCCAAATATTCCCAATTTCATTTTTTCCAACTACACCATGGGCCAATTTTGTCAATTTACCCTATTTTTGTCAAAACCCCCAATTTGACCCATTTTAACCCTAAGTGAATGTCAAACCAAACCCACACAATTAACCCAAATTCTGGTCCAATTCAGTTCTAAACTTCAATTCAACATTCCCAACACCAATCTAGACCAAATCCAAGCCCAATTTGATTGAAATTTGGATCCAATTTCACTTTTGACCTTAAAGCCCAATTTGGACCCATGACCCAAACCTAACCCAAACTCACTCAATTCAACTCCAATTAACCCCAAATCTTTTCTAAATCTTCCTTAGCATCCCCACAAAAAAACACTAACATGATTTGCCCAAAATTTAGACCCAAACCCCACTCAAATTCAACCCAAAACCAAAAGGCCCAATTTTGACCTAAACCCAAACCTAACCCAAATGAGCCCAAACCCCAAAATCAAAGCCCAACCAAAGTCAAAACCTCTTTGAAACACTCCCATAAACATTTCGCAACATTGATTTTATATCAATTTCAACCCTAGCCCAACATTAGCCCAACTTCGCCCACTTGGACCTACATAGGCCCACTTACCAAATAGATCCAAATTCAAACCAATTCAACTTCAAATCACATCAAATTGATTCCAAGCCCTTCATAGAACATCCCTAAATCAATTATGACATTTATTTGACAAAGTTCTTCACAAAATTTTTTATCCAAATGCCCATCCTAAAATCAAAAGCCCATTTCCCTTAAACTTTCCTAAAAGCCCACTCCCTTCAAATTCAAAAGCCCAAATTCATCCAAAGCCCACATGACACTTCCTTTCATCATCCATTTGATCAAAATTGTCCCTAAGTTCCAAAATCATCAATCAAATAATTCCAAATCAAGCCACATGCCAAATCACCCCAAAATATCCAAAATTCTTAAAACCCATTTTTATGAAATCGACCCAACCTTTTCCCAAGCCAAATGGAGCCATGGAGCCATGCACAAGCCATATGCAAGCCATGAGAGCCTCTTTACATGTCACCATGCCATTTTGGGCAAAAGGAGGAGACTCTTTCCTTAATTCCTAAAGGTGATTAACCACTCCCATGATTCCCCTTAACCATGCTTATGCCTAATTGTGCTTGGATGGTGACTTGACCCTACTGATTATGCTTGAGCCAAATCACTTTTCCCTCAGCCAAAACCAGGCCTTGGGTGGTGCACCTAGCCCAAATGGGTGGGTTGACCCATTTAGGTTCAAATTTAGCCATGCCCCCATTCCATCTAAATCAAACCCTTTACACATGGCCAATGCTAATTGATTGCACTAAGCCCCGACCCCGACCTCCCCGACCAAGATGGTAACCAATGCTCGGCCGGCCGGCCACCGAGCCGCTGGAAAACACCATGGCTGAGAGCTCACATGTGAGCCAACATTGAAATTCTCACTTGCCGAGCCGCCCCATGCCTAGTGGTCACCATGGTCGTTCTTCTCCTCACCGGAGCAGGCTCGATCCCATGCCTCAACTCCCCCGGGAGGCCCTCCACCCTCTCCTATTTAAACTCCACCCCTCTCGGCCATGGAAAGAGCTGAGCACAAACCTTGCCAAAACTCTGCCAAAATTGTTCCAGACTCCTCCCCATACACAGAGCACTTGATCCCCGGTGAGATCCCCCTGCCATTTCTCCTCTGTGAGCTCAATTTCAGAGTTGAAATTCCACCCAAAACCAGGACACTTCTCCACAGTGAGCCAATTCCCAAATTGATTGGTTCTACACCTTCACCAGACCAAGGGAAGGTGTCCACCAGCAAAAGCCCCATCTCCAGTCCACCCAGTTGCTCCAGCCTCCAAGCTTTGTGATCGGGCTTGGTCGAAATCACATCCAGACAATTCACTGCGACCGGGAGACTTCATCCGGAGCTTGCCGGGATCCAATCGAAGGTGCAACAACTCTCGGATTGAAGCCACACTTCTCCGAGCAAAGGTATGAGCTAATTCTTTATCCCGAGCTTCCGGAGATTTTCCATTTCAAATGCCTTAATTTCAATGCATGTTAACCGTATAGATGTGTTCGTCTCTTCAAGACGAATCCATAGAGCATAAGAACATGAAAATCCATCGAGTATCGAGTGAGATCTTAGGGGTTTAGTGTGGACGGCTCTCGGGTGAGGACGCTCGGGGACGATGAACGGATGCCGTCCATTCAATACACGCGCGGACGAACGGCTCGGATGGCGTCGGACCGAGGAGACGGTACGAGAACCGCGGGGCCCGGGCTGCCGACTCGGGTGGCGGCGTCGAATGGGAGCGCGACGCGTGTGCGTTCGGAGCTGCCGAGGTTGACGCGGCGCCGCGTGGATAAATAGAAAATTAGGGTATTTTTCTATTTATTTAATTCCCTAAACTTCAAAAATTCATATCTCCGTGTAGAAAAATCGGAAAAATAAAATAAAAATACCCTCTTGCTCGGTGAACGGAGGAGAATAATGTGGAAAAGAAATCATTTAATTTCATCAAGTATTTTATTTTTTATAATTTATTTACTCTCTGCATTATTTTAATTCTCCATGCATGTATACAATTCACCATGGCATGAGACCATAGGGCTTTTGAAGCCTCTGAATTTGGGAACATTCCCTGAATTTTCCAAAGTCAGAGGTCATCCGTATGAAGAGTTATTGATTTTTCAAGTTCATGTTACTCGTTTTGAATATTTTAATTCCAATAAATAGCATGTTGTGAAATAAATTCTAGGAAAATTTGGTGGTGTTCCTTATGACCAGAGAACCCTAGGAAAAATAGGTTTTGACTTAGTTCATTTAAAACAACCCTAATTGGCTTAAACACCCAAAATAGGTCTGTAATTAATTAGAGTTAACCATGCATCAAATTGACTTGAAATCAATTCTCCACTGACCTTTAGGATCAGAGGAATCCACCATATAAGTTTGAGGTCAATTGGACTTGGTTAGCCCCACTAATTGGGTTGATTAAGCCACTTAGCCATTTTAAACTTTAAAAATTCATAACTTTTAAAATACCTTTCAAAAATTCACCAAATTGGTTTTGGAGCCTCTCTGATATCAGGGGAACCTAAGAAAATTAAAATTTCAATTTTCTAAAAAAGTTGATTTTTAATAATATTTTAATATTTTTAATAATTAAAAAATAATAAAAATCACAAAAATAATGAAATTCACCAAAATGTCACATTTTGAATTTTAATCACATAGGAACAAATCCCACTTTTTTCTTAGGTCTATTTAGTGAGATATTAAATTTTAAAGCTTTAAGGTATTTTAAAATTAAAAAAAATGTATTTTCTAGCATTTTCATTAAAATAATTATAATAAATCATAGAAAAATCAGAAAATTACAAAATTTGCTTCTCTGGTTTCCTTGATATCAGAGAGATTTTTGAAAATTATAAAATTCATTTTTCAACATTTATTTTATTTTTAAATTAATTAATACTCCAAAACATAAAATAATTATAATAAAAATGATATAATTCAAAAAATCACCAAAATTGGTCCAAGTGGTCCTCTAGTGATTAGGAATGTCTCGTAATTTTCTTAAGGACAGAAACTTTCTATTGGTCATGTTATTAAATTTTCCTTGAAAATCTCTATTTTTCACCAAAAATAATTATATAAATAAATTAAATACAGAAAAATCACATTTTCTCCTCTCATGTCTTTTTTGACATATGAGTGAAGTCACATAAAAATTTCAAGTTCATTTGAGTTAAATTTAGTGAGTTATGAAATCATTAAGCTTAAAGGGTAAAATGGTAATTAAAATTTTAACCCTTAATTAAAACTTTAGGTTTAATAAAAAATTAACAAGTAAAATATTTGATCCTAATCTGATTTGGATGATTAAAATTTAAATAATTAAAGGGTAGAAACCCATTAAATAATTTTAAAATGATTAAACTTTAATTAAATAATTTATTAAATTTGGAAGAATAATAAAATTGGAATTATTAAAATAGGGATATTATTAGGAAGAGATTTATTCTTTAATTTAAAATCCCTAAATTAATTATCTCATTAATATTCAATTCTTAATTAAAATGATAACTCAAACTTAAAATATATTAAAAGACTTAATCATTAAACTAAAATTAAATTATTAAACTCTTTTAAAAATTTCAATTAAAATTAAAATAAAATTAAATTAAAATTAAATTAAATTAAAATTAAAATAAAATTAAATTAAAATTAAATTAAATTAAATAAATAAAATTAAATTAAAATTAAATTAAATTAAATTGAATTAAATTAAATTGAATTAAATTAAATTAAATTAAATTAAATTAAATTAAACTAAATTAAATTAAATCAAATTAAATTAAATTAAATTAAATAATTAAATTAAATTAAATTAAATTAAATCAAATTAAATTAAAATTAAATCAAATCAAATTAATTAAACATCAAATCAAATTAAATTGAACTATATTGAATTAAATTAAATTAAAACTCAATTAAATTAAATTAAATTAAATTAAATTAAATTAAATATAACATCACCAAAGACATAAAGAATTCAAAATAAATCTAAAATAACTTGAACACTATTCCAAATTTAAAATCATTAATGGAAATTAAACTAAATCACAAATCATTTGAATACTAATTTACCCTCGAAAGTTTTAGTTATCACAACTCCTAAACGAACATTAAATGAAACGTTACTTCACTTATAGGATATTCAAATGTCCTAGTTCATTGAAAGCAAAATAACAACAAAACTTGAATTCTCGGACGATTAATTCATTTATATAATTAAATCCATTTGGACTTAAAATAATCCTAGAAATATTGAAAAGATGTTTAAGATTTTTCTTAAGCACTTCCTCAATATGATAGGATATTTATAAGAACAATTGAATTTAATTGTTCTTTGATGAAGAAAATCATCCTTAAACTAAAATACAAAGACCTAGACGTCATAGGAAATGACTAGCTATAGGATTAGGAATTTGGTAGAAAACCATAACCCTTCCTTTAGCTTTACCTAGGAACTTGCTTAAATATTCTAATTGTGTTTTAAGTGTAGCTTGGGATGACGGGAAGACCCTCCAGGTACGCTTTTATTTTATTGCAATCTACTTTCTTGCAATTTACATTATTGCAATTTACTTTATTGCAAATGCACTTTACTTTTCTTGCATGATAAGACAACTCGTTGCATGAAAACTCACACCTTTAGGATAGCCCCTAAAACCGAAACCAAAACTAAGTTAAAAGTCATTGCAAGATAAAATTCACCGCCACAACATTTCAAAATATAAAACAACTCAAAATTTAATCACAAACAGAACACAAAACTACAATTGCAACTAAATTAAAACGTCCTGTTGGATGATCGGGAATACCTCGGATGATGTAACCTACGTGTTGCTAACGGGATTTCCCACGGTCTAAATGAAAGTGTGGAACTCATTCGGTTGAGTTTAGCAAATTCATCTAGACTAAGTGAATCCGATAAAAATAATGATGCCGGAAGGATGGAACCGTGGGATCTTAACCGGTGTCGTTATAATCAACTTTAAGATTTGTTTTAATTAAAACGTAAAAAACACTTGGAAATTAAGATTTTCTCTAAACCAAAACACTTTTCTCATCTCCTGATTTTTGATTTCTAAAACTAAACCTCCGCAACAACAAGAAGCTCGGAGCATGGTGGGCAGCACGGCCATCGTCGTCAGCAAAACTTGAACCTACTTCAGCAAAACTTTCCTAGAATTAAATAACAAAGCCATAGGAGTTCGAGGTAGTTTGCCTAGTGCAACATAAATCCCCAATTCTTCGTTAGGCGCTTGCCTTGCAAATTAAGCCCTAACCGGACTTAGGATTCCGAGGTAGTCGTCTGATACGATATAAACCCTCACATCTTTGAGGCTATTTGTATGATTCTATCGTATAAATATAAGTCCTAATTAATTAAAATTGACAAAATCGAAACATTTAAATAAACATTAGGACTTTCCTAAATTTAAGTCAAACAATAGGATAGTCGGGAAATTACCGAAGTTTACTTCGAATCTGTGATTTCTCCTACTTTTCTTCCTTTCGCATTCATAAAACAAAATGTTCCAAACTTGATCCATTCCCTATCGAAATTCCAAAATTCAATCCCTTGAAAACTTAAACTTTGAAAATCTTGAGAGCGGAATTATTGATTATTATCGAGAGTTTTCTTAGGTGATTCCCATCACTTAAGATGTAATTAACTATAGGGGCTTGCCCTTATAGGGAATTTTGAAGAACCTGAGTAATATAAACCCCGTTTAATGTTTTCATATTAAGCGAGGGAATTTTTTCGGCTTATAAAATTGGTTCGCGGACCAAACGGATGTCACAAATCTTCTAGTTTATTTAATCGAGCCCCACCGTCGAGCGATGTGTCTATCCTTAGGGATAGATACACGGTTTGTGGTGCGGTGCTCGTTTATATAAACTATTTGGGACGTGAGATCGGTTTAATCTCATATCTTAAAACCTTCAAATTTAAAATTATTTTCAAAATCAAATACTCCTTTTTAAATTATTTATTTTAATTAAATTAAAAATTTGCCGACATGATTACGTTAGGCGACCCCTCTTCAAAACAAAACACAACCTAAAAATTTGCCGACGTGATTTCACGGCTACTCCACTGAGGAAAATTCCTCTCTCCATTATAATCAAATAATTCTGCTTTCAAAAATCCGTAGTGCATTCATGTCCTTAGTGGATCAAACTACCCTTCTTTCCGTTGGAATACTATGTTCATTTCTATCTTGAATGAGTATAGCCAACATTCTCTCGGATTTAGGAGCCACTGTTTAGACACCCATAAACAGAGAGGTTCCGAGATCCTTTTACCTCATTTCTGAGGTGGGGTGGACCCCCAATAGGTGTTAGTTTAGGAATGATCCTTCGAGTCGAGAAGTCTTGCTTAAGACTTTCTTTTCCTTTCCAACTCTGAATCAGATTCCTTACCTTCTCTACACTTTTGAACATTCCGTTCTAAATAAACAAACCCTCTAATAAGTAACCCTTTTAACAAATGATTCCTTCTTATAAATACATGAACAAGAATGAGTTCGGACTCTTTTTCAATTCCTTTCTTTTCGTCCTAAAGAAAAGAAGCATAACTCGGGACCGACAACCCGAATCTACCTTGCGAAATGGAAGCCCCGAAGCCGATTTTCTCCTTCACCAACGGATCGGACTTCGCCGTCTATAAGGATGAGCCGCCCGACAATGGGATCATCCGATTTGGACGAGGATTTGAAAACACGAACGTCAAGGTCACCGATGTCTCCCTCTTTGCACCGACGAACAAGGTATCCGAAGCCGAGGAGCCACCGCTCGAGTTCAACCTTAGGTCGACCCAAGAGTTTCCTCCCCGCAAAGGGTCCCGACTAGGAGGAGTACTCGCCGTCCGCAGGAGGACCTGTTCTCACTACCCCCACTTGGTCTAGTTGTTTCCGCACCTACCCCGACTTCCGCCAAATCAAAGGGGAAAGAAATCCGGAACTATGGTAAACCCGTTACCGTGGAGGGTACGGATCTTCCGTAAGACCTTCGTTTTCGAAATCGGGTCCAGGTTCAAAGATTCCGTCACCGACAAAGACCCAAAGAAGAAACGAAGTAGAAGGATCGCTAGAGAAGCCGTAGCCGCTGAAATTGCTTTCCGGAGGAAATCCCGAATCGCTGTGAATATATACCGCTGCCAGAATATACACCGCTGCCTGAATACATACCACTTTTTGGAGGAAGTAGGTTCCATCCCCTCTCCGCCGCAGAGGACGAAGAAAATGTTCGCAAGATTGCTGCCACGTTACCTCAGCCCACATATTACAACGATAGCCGCAAGAAAAGAACTAGAACTACGCCGTTTGCTCGACTGCAAACTCTGGTAGAAAAGTTAGCAAGGAAGGAAAACTGCCCCGTATCGGAGATTCTACGAAGGATAGGGCGGGTGCCGGTCAAATCCCGTCTTGGGCCCCGAGTAGAGCCCGCCGTCATGACGGAAAAGCCAAGCAAGAGAATGAAGGCTAGCCCGCCCGTCATAGTCTCGGGATTACGGATTAGGGAGGATACCACCTTCCAAGCATTTGGCCGACGGCACCATCCGGTCCTAGGCCTTTGTCTGCTAGAAGGATGGTATGGCGTCCCACTACTCGGGCGATTGAGATTGAAACAGCAGCCCGAGAAAGAAAGTCTCGCCAGGAGGCTGGAATCTAAAGAAAGTGCTACTGCGATAAAGGGAACTCATGAAAAAGGGACCCGACAGCTATCGCATGACAACCGCAAAGACACACAGAAAGTCCCGCTGGAAGATGCCATGGAAAAGTTGAGAACCGATATCCGACGATTGGCAAAAGAAAGAGAAGAAAAGTTCGGAGATGAGATCGATTCATCGGAGTTCATGGATGACGAATATGCGTAAATCAATATGGTCGAGACACGAGCTTCATCGCCTTCGCAAGGTGCTCCTGCAGCCACGTAAAGAGAGGAGCCGGAACCGATGAGAAGACGGCTTCGAGAAAAGGATGACACGATCGCTCAAATGGCGAAAAGGATGGAAGAGATGGCCATAGCTCGGCCACTCTCCGCAGTCAAGTACAACCACATAGAGAGACACCCCGGAGGTCATTCATATTGTAGACGGAGGAAAGGAGATTACATCCGTCAACGGGGATGATCAACTGAAAAAGGATACAACACAAAGTATGATCCCCGAAAAGGATATCAAGAACTTGGTAGAACAGCAGGTCCAAGAAGCCTTAGCATAATCGAAGAACGGGACACCCATTCGGACGGGTAGACCTTACCCAGAGGAATTCGACGTTGTCCAATACCCGAAAGGCTTCGTACCACCTCTCGTTCAAGACATTCGACGGAACCGAGAACCCCGACGAGCATGTTGCACACTTTCGTGCCGCTTGTTGCAATGCCGGCGGGAGCGATGCGCTACTCTTCCGACGGTTCGTCGCCAGTCCGTCGGGAATCGCCTTCGACGGTATGCGAATTACACAATGGCTCGGTGAAGACATTCTCGCAGCTAGAGAGCCTCTTCATCAAGCGATTTGCCGGAGCTCGGCACCACATCACTATAGGTTATTTAGTGGTAGAGAAACAAAGGCCGAATGAAACTTTGGTGGATTACATACTTCGATGGAGAAATTTAAGTATGAAGTGTGAACCACAACTGCAAGAACAACATGCAGTCGACATCTTGCTTAAATGCATTCATGGCCCGATAGCACTTCTCCTCAAAGGATTCACTATTAAGACTTTTGAGAAGTTGTTAAGCAAGGCCGGAAGCTTGCAAGAAGAGGCGAAGCAATTAAGTTTTGCCGACAAGACGGACGCGTAAGCCGGTGAAGACCTTCGAAAAGAAATCCGGGATCATTGCGGCAGTTGATAAAGGCAAGCAACCGATGCAAATACCACCGAACGGTCGCGACGAACCGCAACGAGATTACCGAGCAACCCCGGCCCGACTATCGATCATCTCCACGAGTATGAACAACCGTCTCGTCCGCAACGTACATCGAGGGAGCTTCGAGCGAGAGAATATTCGTTCAAAAATGAAGCAAGATCGAAAATGTTCCGTAACCTAATGAAAACTCCAGATTTCCATCGCGGAACCTAAAAGACCGAGAGGACATCAACAAGAAAGGTGATGCCAACTTTTGCCCCTACCACCGGATGCTTGGGCACAAGATAGAAGATTGCATTACCTTTAAAAGTTGGCTCAACGACAACCTTCGGAAAGGAAATATAACAATCCCGAAGGAGTACATGAAGGAACCCCGAAAGGAGGTTCCGTCGATGTTATCTCAACCGATCCCGTCATTCCGATAGATCCCTATGCAACCGACGATGGATGGACTACCGCTCGGACGAGGTCTTCGAAGAAGATTTTAGACGACATCCGAACCGCTTCGTGCGAGCTTCAATTCGTAGTTCGAGACCCGTTAAACCGGTACTATCACTTGCGATAGAGGAACCACCTCGACAGGAGACGATCGAAGAAAAGAAGAAAATTGACGAAGAAGAGGGGACCGAGACTCCTAAGGCTAGACTAGGGGCCGCTTATCCTAGGATAGTTGTTTCCGATTCGGGGAGAAATCCCTCGAACCTCCGATTTTGTATGATTATCTCGCTCACTTCGGTGGGATCATATAATGATAAGGGTGATGGCGTTGGCTACGTTTTGACTGTTTCTAACGATTGCGTAACTAGCGACAATCCGGACATCGACTTCGATACCAACAACAATTCTCAAATCATACACGATCTCGACGAGCAAAATAACGAAGAAGACATCCATTAAGGAGGCTAGGAGAGTTCAACAAGCAACGGATCTATCTGTGAATTTCGAGGAGCTCCAGTTACGATAGAGTTAGAGCCTTCAGATTTTGAAGATAACCCGGAAGAGCTCCGTCATTCGATTCGGGAGGAGACACCGACAAGTTCAACACTAGATTCAAAAGAAATTACGAAGTCAACTTAAGAAGTGGAAGAGTTCTACCTCCAAGAATGGGTCCAAAGGACAAAGGAAAGCGGTGGTTGTTCAAGAAGAACCAACCCCAAGCATAAGAAATACCCATTCGAGAAGAAGTCGAGACACATGGAAATAAAGTGGACTACAACGTGCTAGCCCATCTTAGGAAACTACCGGCCAAACCGAGCATTTACGATGCTCTCATCTTATCAAAGGAGATGAGAGAAGCTCTGATCAAGGCCTTACTTGATCCTGAAATTTGCTTAGCTCAAATGGCCGGAGATTCCTTAGATGAGGTTTGCTCGTTAAAGGAACAACGAGGCGTTACCTTCACGGACAATGACCTACTACTTGGGACAGCAGATCACAACCGACCGTTGTACATTTCGATTACAATTGGGAAGTTTACGCTCTCCGGAGTATTGGTGGATCCGAGAGCATCAATCAATATAATGAGTTTTCGAACACTAGCATACTTGGAAATTGATGCTCGCGAGCTCGAAGCGTACAAAATGTTATTAAGAGGATTCAACCGTAAAGGAGAAAGAGCCCTCGGGTCAATAACACTATCGATGAAGACCGGTGACTTAGCAAAGACAACCGAAAAATTTCACATAATTGATTCGAAACATCGTTCAACGCTCTCGTCGGGCCGACCATGGATACATGAAAACGGGATGGTACCATCATCTCTACACCGGTGCATCAAATACTACGATGGAGGGGAACAAGTGCATCAAAGGTGACTTGCAACCATTCTCCGTACATGAGATTAGAATCCATGAAGATGCGACTTATTATGCACCGCCAAAGAAAACAATCTTCTCCGGAGATACCGTAACAATCGAAGCAAAGAAAGTTCGGGACAACGAAGAACTTGAAGTTCTAGTCCAACAGTCACTCACCACTCCCTTACGGCGAGATGGTGAAGGTTTCTCCACAACTCGCATCCGAGGTCGAGGCCGGGGACGAGGTCGTGGTAGAGACGCTAGGACAATTGGACAGAAGAAACCAGCCATCAATGTTGACTGGGAAGATAGTTCTGAAGAAGAAAAAGAAATCAAGCAAGAAGCAGCAACAATAAGTCGAAAGAAGCCGCAATTCAAGATCTCCCTCGAAGATGAAAAGAACGAAGAATATAAATCGATGTACGAGAAGATTAACCACTTCGTACATACTATGACCCTAACCCCGATCCATTCTAATAAGATCGAGGGTATGGTGGTCAAAGAGGTACATAGCGGCGGTGTAAAGCCAATCAAATTCTACCGTGGTGCTTCTACCTCCAAAACTGAAAATAATGTACAATTCGAAGATGTCACTTCATCGAATTAATGGAATTACCTTTTGAGTGGTACTCTCCCCGTGTTCAAAATTTAATTCAACGTGGTTTCTTACCTCGACAATGGACAAAAGGCTAATCACAACATTTTGAAAAATTATGGAATAACTCCGGTCGTCCTCCCAATTTAAAGCATGGACTCGGATTCGGCACGATAGGGTCGGCTGACGATACCGAATTTTGCTTGGTTGTCACTTGCAAGTCCAATGAAAACTGCATGGAAACTACAGAAGAACTCGAAGATCTACAAATTGGAGATGCTCCACTAGAATTCGAAGAAGAAATCAAATCCACAATAGATGAGTTAACGGAAGTTAACTTAGGTACTAACGAAGAGCCTAGACCTACCTTTGTTAGCTCCTTACTCATCAAAGAAGACTCCGAAGAAATAATCAAGTTATTAATGGAATTTAAAGATTGTTTTGCTTGGAACTACGATGAAATGCCAGGATTAGCTCCGGAGGTTGCAGTCCATAAGCTAGGAGTGGATCCTACTTCGTTTCGATCGGACAAGGTCCTGAAGAATGCGTCTAGAAATTGAACAACAAGTCATAGCCGAAGTTAAAAAGCTAATAGACGCTAAATTTGTCCGTGAAGAACAATACCCGACTTGGTTGGCCAATGTGGTGCCGATCGAAAGAAGAATGGTCGGATCGGAATTTGTGTGGACTTCGGAGATTTAAACAAGGCATGTCCAAAAGATGAATTCCCTCTACCGATCCCGAATTAATGATCGATATTGCTTCAACACATGAAATATTTTCATTCATGGATGGATCTTCGTAGTACAACCGGATAAAAATGGCTCCGTAAGATGAAAAGCTTACGAGCATTCGTAACGCCGATCGGAGTATTTTGCTACACAAGTAATGCCATTCGGACCGAAGAACGCAGGAGCAACTTACCGAGAGCAATGACAAGAATTTTTGATGATCTCATCCATAATCAAGTCGAATGCTACGTGGACGATGTGGTCATCAAAAGCAAAGTAAAGGAAAACCACCTCGTATGATTTGAGAATTGTTTTCGAACGATTAAGACAATTTAACCTTAAGATGAATCCCTTAAAATGCGCCTTCGGCGTTACCTCCGGAAATTCTTAGGATTCGTTGTCCGACATCGTGGAATTGAAATCGACCCGGAAAAGATTAAAGCTATCTTAGAAATGCCGCCTCCCAAAACCTTAAAACAACTACGATCTTTTCAAGGAAGCCGGCATATCTTCGACGCTTTATCTCAAACTTGTCGAGTAGGTGTCAGCCTTTCTCGGCACTAGTTAAAAATGACGCCAAATTTGTTTGGGAAGGGAAATGCCGGAAGGCCTTCGAGGACATTAAACAATATTTAATGACACCTCCCGTCTTAGCAGCCCCGGCCTCGGTGTAGACCGCCGATACTTTACACCGCGGCTTTAGACGACTCTCTCGGAGCCCCGTTAGCCTGGGTCAATGATGAGGGTAAAGAAAATGCTCTTTACTACTTAAGCCGTCGTTTACTTCCGACGGAAGTAAGGTATCCCGCAATTGAAAAGCAATGTTTGGCCCAGATCTTCGCCGCTCAAAAGCTCAGGCATTACATGCTTTCTCATAAGGTCAACCCGATCTCGAAGTTTAATCCAATGTAATACTTGATGACTCATCCAACACTTTCCGACGGACTTGCCGGATGGTCAATGATATTATTGCAATTCGATATAACTTTTGTGCCTCTGCGTGCCGTAAAGGGACAAGTCTTAGCAGACTTCCTCGCAGCACACCCTTTGCCGGCCGAATCTCCTCTCAATGACGATTTGCCAGATGAACAAATAATGAACCTAGAAGACCTTGATGATCGATGTTGGGAATTATATTTCGACGGAGCATCTTCAGCACACAAAGACGAAGAATCGCAAGTGATAGTGCCCGGTAAGGCAGGAATCGGGCTAATCTTTATAACGCCGGAGCGGGGGATGTTAAGATACTCCTACCACTTGACAGAACCGTGTACAAACAATGAAGCAGAATACGAAGCCCTCATAACAGGACTGGAATTAACTATTCAAATGGGGATAACATACATCAACATCTACGGGGATTCGCAGTTAATTATTCAACAGATCGCATGACAATACAGAATTTTAAAGCCAAGACTCGAACAATACTTCCAGTATGCCATACAGCTGTTGGAACAGATTCCAAATGTGACAATCTACAAAATTCTCAGAAAAGAAAATGCTTTAGCGAGATGCTTTAGCCCGTCTCGCAAAAGAATTCGCTCGTTTGCAAGATGAATCGATGGAAGTGTCGGCTCACGGACGTCGGGTCCTATCACGGCTCGACATGGACACAATACACAAATCGAAAAAGAAAAAGAATCAGTTGCGAGCAGTGACGTGAAAACACGGAAGATTGGCGACGACCATTGATGAACTACCCGCAAACAGAAAGCTACCGGACGATAGGTCGCTAGCCCATCAGATCAAGAAAAGAACTCTGTCCTACGCATTAATAAACAACACATTGTACAGAAGGTCTTTTGATCAAATGTGGCTAAGGTGCCTAAGCGGGTCCGAGGCCCGTCAAATTGTTAAAGAGGTGCATTCAGGACTCTGTGGCGCTCACCAGTCGGGTCCAAAGATGAAAATGAAAATTAAAAGACTAGGGTACTACTGGCCCTCGATGATGACCGACTGCATGAAAATCGCCAAGGGCTGTCACCAATGCCAAGTGCACGGAGTGGTTCTACACCAACCTCCAATTGTGCTACATTCGACAATTGCGTCGTGGCCATTTGAATGTTGGGGCACAGATATAGTGGGTCCGATAGAACCACCATCTTCAAAAGGACATCGCTTTATTCTTGCGGCTACAGATTACTTTTCCAAGTGGGCAGAGGCGAGTTCCACTTAGAGAAGTGAAAGCACACCACGTGCTACAGCTTTTCAAGAACCAAGTTGTCTACCGTTTCGGAGTACCGCGCGAGATCATCTCGGATAATGGGTCGGCATTCAGAAGCACACAAATCAACAATTTTGTCAGGAGACACGGAATCGACTGGCGATACTCAACAATTTACTACCCAAGAGCAAACGGTCTCGCTGAGGCTTTTAATAAAACTCTCGTTCAAATCTTAAAGAAAACCTTGGACGATAATAAGAGAAATTGGCACGAGAAATTGCTAGAAGCCTTATGGGCCTACCGGACAACCTTCAGAACTCCTACTCAAGCTACACCTTACGCTCTAGTGTATGGGTCCGAGGAAGTGTTACCTTTAGAGGTTCGGCTTCCTTCACTCGAATTGCAGTTGCAAACAAGATCACGACGAAGAAAACGCCAGATTACGACTCGAAGAATTAGAAAGCTTGGAAGGGAAAAGACTTGCAGCGCAACAGAATTTAGAACTATACTAAGCTAAGATGGTTCAAGCCCATGACAAATTGGTCCGCCCAAGAACCTTCAAAGTTGGTGACTTAGTTCTTGTTCTCAAGAGACCTATTCTTGCACACCGCAAGATAGGAGGAAAATTCGAACCCACTTGGGAAGGACCATTTGTGGTTGAAGCAGTATACTCGGGAGGTTCCTACCAGCCTAGTGAATTGCCGGGAGAACGACATATACTTCCGATCAACGGACGATACTTGAAAAAGTATTACGCTACTCGATGTTTCGAAGGAATGAATTTTTCATCCCTAAGAAACACGGGCGAAGTAATTACTTATGATTGGGTCCGAACCCAAAAAATAATAAAATGTGCTAAGATAAATAAAGTCATGATAATACGTTTTCCCTTATTTTCTCTTCCAAATCAAAATCTCTTTCCTGATTGTTTCCCACTTCATTCCTGTTAAATTTGAAAATAAAAAAATATATATATAAAAAAATGTATCTTAAATAAACATTTTCTTAATGTTCTTGTTCTTAGTACAGCCCCTGATCCTTTTCCTTATCTTTTCGCAGGGAAATGTCGAACGGGCGGTTGGTCCTGAACTTTAAGAATGGCGTAAGCCTTGCACTCGATGAAAAGAGGGTGAAAGATGGAGCGATAATCGAGATCGACTCGGATTTCACACCAGCAGCCTACAAGTACGAGGAAAGTGACCGGGTCCCGCTAACCGAGAAGAACTACCCGGCGGACAGAGTGATGAAAGTGGGTTGCCCAAGCCACCAATCCAATAACAAGAAAAGAAAAGCAAACACCGAAGAAGATAAGAAAATGAAGTCCGTAGTCGCTACAGCGAAGGGCAGGCTTGTCAGCGCCGCGCCCACAGAGATTCAAGAAGTTCGAAGAGCTACTCTCACAGCAACGCAACGAAGAAATAAAAATCGCCGTATCCGTAAGATGTTAACAAAACTAGCTGCGGACCGGCGCGACGAGACAGCTTGCTAATGCCGTACGTACACTTCAAGGACACCGGTTCACCAGAGCCCGAAAAAGGAGGCCGGTTCCTAGGATAACGGAAAGAATCAGGGAAATCTCCAGAAGATCAGAAGAAAGAAGGCTACCACGCCACCGGATAGAACCACCAATAATGCATGACCTTGTTGCAGAAGCAACCCCGGGGGATGTCCCGACAGACATCGTCCCTGAGGAGCCAAGGTATGCAGGAGAACGTGAAGGGATTGAACCGTATATCCCACAATATGTCACAAGGCTTCGCCATCTGCAGATCATTCCGGAATACGAGCTGGAGAGAATGCAGAATGTTGAAAAGAAAACCTTTGAATACTTCGATAGAATTAAAGGAAGAAGAATCAACATACTAGAGGGCCTCGAGCTACATACCGACATATTCTCCGAATATGAACAACAGCAAATCGTGGATTGTATCCGGGATTTGAAAAGAATGGGCCGAGCAGGCCTCCTGAGAGAAAACACATACTCGGAACCCTGGAGATGGATGCCAGGGAAGGGAAGAATCACAATACAATGCAGATGCTACTACAACTTTGCTGAAGACAGGAAGGGATTTCAACCAGGAATACTCCTTCATGGGCAAGTAGATCCGATGTCATTAGTCATCAAGAGAATGGTGAAAAGATTGATAACATGGAGGGTACTGCCAGCAGATTGCATACCCAATAGCTGCATTATCAACATCTACAAACAGGGTGACTGCATACCCCCACATATAGATCACCATGACTTCGTCAGACCTTTCGCACGAGTCTCTTTCCTGAACGAGTGTAACATCATGTTCGGATCCGACCTCCGGATAGCAGGCCCGGGTGAGTTCCGAGGGCCAATAAAAATACCTTTACCGGTAGGTTCCGTCATGATACTGAAGGGCAACGGAGTAGATATCGCTAAGCATTGCATACCAGGAGTGCCAGTGAAGCAGATCTCAGTTACTTTCGTGAGAATGGACGACGACGAAGATACCTTACCATTTCCAACCGCACCCGCAGCTAGAGAACCTCCGGCCTTACGAGCCGCGAGTTACATGGGAAATATCACACCTCCAATGTACATCCAACCGGCATCCTTGCCGTGGATGGCTTGGAAGGTGATGTTATTAACCATGTACCCCACTATTCGGACATGGATTTTTTGACAAATGCTTCTTTTGATGGACCAACAAAGATCATACACAATCCGTTTTGAGTCTACATGGATTGTATGAAATGTATTCCAGCATCGAGTTGTATGATGTATTTTCAACATGATTGGAATGAAAGTGACCATGTCACATTTTTGGCCTTCACCTCTTTTGTGCAAATTGATTGGGAAACGACATTAAAGTTAAATGAACTTCGAACAAAGAACAAAAAGAAATAAAAAAGGGATAAAAGAAAACTTTCTTTAAAAATCTAAAAATGACGAACACCAAATTCACATGAACATTAAATAAATGATAAAATAAAATTTGAATCATTAAAAGATAAACGAAATCAACATAAATGTTAAATCAAATCACAAATCAAATTCTCAATCAAATTCCAAATCTACTCTCGATCAAATTTCAAATTTGATCTTCCCAAATCTCAAATCAAATTCTCAACCGAATTCCAAATCCAATCTCGATCAAGTTTCAAATTTGATCTTCCAAATTTCAAATCAAATCTTAAATCAAATTTCAATTGAGTTCAAACTCATCCTTCCAAATCTCAAATTCAATCTTTCCAGCATTTCAAGTCTCAATCAAATTCAAATTCAATTTCTTCCGGATCTCGAATCAAATATCAATCAAATCAAATTCAAACTTTTGGGTCGAGGATTTTACATCCAAGACCGCACTCGCTTTAGGATTCTTTCCTATTGCACCGAAATACATCGAATTCAAACTTTTGGGTCGAGGATTTTACATCCAAGACCGCACCGCTTTAGGATTCTTTTCCTATTGCACCGAAATACATCAAATTCAAACTTTTGGGTCGAGGATTTTACATCCAAGACCGCACCGCTTTAGGATTCTTTCCTATTGCACCGAAATACATCAAATTCAAACTTTTGGGTCGAGGATTTTACATCCAAGACCGCACTCGCTTTAGGATTCTTTCCTATTGCACCGAAATACATCAAATTCAAACTTTTGGGTCGAGGATTTTACATCCAAGACCGCACTCGCTTTAGGATTCTTTCCTATTGCACCGAAATACATCAAATTCAAACTTTTGGGTCGAGGATTTTACATCCAAGACCGCACCGCTTTAGGATTCTTTCCTATTGCACCGAAATACATCAAATTCAAACTTTTGGGTCGAGGATTTTACATCCAAGACTCGCACCGCTTTAGGATTCTTTTCCTATTGCACTGAAATATATCAAGTTCAAACCTTTTGGGTCGAGGATTTTACATCCAAGACCGCATTGCTTTAGGATTCTTTCCTATTGCACCGAAATACATCAAATTCAAACTTTTGGGTCGAGGATTTTACATCCAAGATCGCACCGTTTTAGGATTCTTTCCTATCGCACCGAAATACATCAAATTCAAACTTTTGGGTCGAGGATTTTACATCCAAGATCGCACTGCTTTAGGATTCTTTTCTTATCGCACCGAAATACATCAAGTTCAAACCTTTTGGGTCGAGGATTTTACATCCAAGACCGCACTGCTTTAGGATTCTTTTCCTATTGCACTGAAATACATTAAAATCAAACTCTTGAGGTTAAGGATTTTACATCCAACACCGCATTACTCTGAGATCTCTTCTCATTGCAACGATTCAATCTAATCCATCCAATTTTCTTTCGAGGTTGAAGATGTTACATCTAAAACCTCAGAATTCCAATTTTCATTTCAAATCAAATCCTTCAAAGTAATTTTGACAAACTCCAATATAAATTAAGACTCCAAACTAAAATCTAAACTCACACATCAAAACTTAAATTGAAATAAAATAAAATCTAAATCGAAATTCCCCCAGGTCATGTGATTTGGGATTCACCTCCTCGTTCCTTTCCCGCCGAGAGTTCAGGAATCTCCGGTTCCAGAGATATACTTGCTACTCCCCAGCGGAAACTCTTCTACTTCGTCCTAAGTTCATCACTTGGACATCTGTGTTGGTTTTGTTGATCGCTTCGGTCAACACCAATACGCGCGGTGTGCTCCGTCAGCTCACCACACCTATTGGAGGTCCATTTGTTGACCTCATTTTTGATGAGGTCTCCTCTTCTTCTCTTTAGTACTTAGGATCTAGCCTTAGGCTTTTCCTTTCGACTATCTTAGAGGACTAGAATCGGGACCCACCTTTTAGAAATTCAAACCACTTCTTAACTCCCCGCAAACTCCACAAACTCGACTCGTAGACCCCTAATCACCTAGAGGGTTGAAATCAAATGTGGAAGTTTAAAGGATGAGTTCCTATAGGACTCTTTGGCCTTAGGATCGCCCGCGGCGGCTCGGTCCGGTGAAGGGGCCGACTTACACACACACTACACTTGTACACTACACTTTCACACACTTCCAAAAACCACAACCATACCTAGCTTAACCTCCCCGACTCATGTAGGTGATTCACATGGATGGTCCTTAACCCCTAAGCCCTCGGCTAAGAGGGTTAGGAACAACATAGTTGAATGCCTCAAATGAGTCCCTTCATGGCTCACATGGGCTTGATATGGCTTCATGGCTCAACCAAAATGACTTCTCTCCACTCAAATTCACCCAATCTTCAATTTCCCAAATTTTCAATTTTTGACCCCCGGGACCCTACGCCCGCTTAGCCTACCCAAAACCCTTAAAATTACCCAAATTTCTAAAAAAATTTCCAAATTACCCAAAATTCTCCAAAATCAATCCCAAACATTTCCACATCACTTAAACTGATCATCCATACCCAAAAATACCAAAAATTCCAAATACCCAAAATACCCCTCTTGACCCAAAAATCCAAAAATTCAGAAAATTCCCAGAAAATTCCAGAAAATCCCAAATATTCCCAATGTCATTTTGTCCAACTACACCATGGGCCAATTTTGTCTATTTACCCTATTTTTGTCAAAACCCCCAATTTGACCCATTTTAACCCTAAGTGAACCCAATGTCAAACCAAACCCACCCAATTAACCCAAATTCTGGTCCAATTCAGTTCTAAACTTCAATTCAACATTCCCAACACCAATCTAGACCAAATCCAAGCCCAATTTGATTGAAATTTGGATCCAATTTCACTTTTGACCTTAAAGCCCAATTTGGACCCATGACCCAAACCTAACCCAAACTCACTCAATTCAACTCCAATTAACCCCAAATCTTTTCTAAATCTTCCTTAGCATCCCCACAAACAAAACACTAACATGATTTGCCCAAAATTTAGACCCAAACCCCACTCAAATTCAACCCAAAACCAAAAGGCCCAATTTTGACCTAAACCCAAACCTAACCCAAATGAGCCCAAACCCCAAAATCAAAGCCCAACCAAAGTCAAAACCTCTTTGAAACACTCCCATAAACATTTCTCAACATTGATTTTATATCAATTTCAACCCTAGCCCAACATTAGCCCAACTTGGCCCACTTGGACCTACATAGGCCCACTTACCAAATAGATCCAAATTCAAACCAATTCAACTTCAAATCACATCAAATTGATTCCAAGCCCTTCATAGAACATCCCTAAATCAATTATGACATTTATTTGACAAAGTTCTTCACAAAATTTTTTATCCAAATGCCCATCCTAAAATCAAAAGCCCATTTCCCTTAAACTTTCCTAAAAGCCCACTCCCTTCAAATTCAAAAGCCCAAATTCATCCAAAGCCCACATGACACTTCCTTTCATCATCCATTTGATCAAAATTGTCCCTAAGTTCCAAAATCATCAATCAAATAATTCCAAATCAAGCCACATTCCAAATCACCCCAAAATATCCAAAATTCTTAAATCCCATTTTTATGAAATTGACCCAACCTTTTCCCAAGCCAAATGGAGCCATGGAGCCATGCACAAGCCATATGCAAGCCATGAGAGCCTCTTTACATGTCACCATGCCATTTTGGGCAAAAGGAGGAGACTCTTTCCTTAATTCCTAAAAGTGATTAACCACTCCCATGATTCCCCTTAACCATGCTTATGCCTAATCGTGCTTGGATGGTGACTTGACCCTACCGATTATGCTGAGCCAAATCACTTTTCCCTCAGCCAAAACCAGGCCTTGGGTGGTGCACCTAGCCCAAATGGGTGGGTTGACCCATTTAGGTTCAAATTTAGCCATGCCCCCATTCCATCTAAATCAAACCCTTTACACATGGCCAATGCTAATTGATTGCACTAAGCCCCGACCCCGACCTCCCCGACCAAGATGGTGACCAATGCTCGGCCGGCCGGCCACCGAGCCGCCGAAAAACACCATGGCCGAGAGCTCACATGTGAGCCAACATTGAAATTCTCACTTGCCGAGCCGCCCCATGCCTAGTGGTCACCATGGTCGTTCTTCTCCTCACCGAGCAGACTCGATCCCATGCCTCAACTCCCCCGGGAGGCCCTCCACCCTCTCCTATTTAAACTCCCCCTCTCGGCCATGGAGGAGAGCTAAGCACAAACCTTGCCAAAACTCGCCAAAATTGTTCCGGACTCCTCCCCATACACGAGCACTTGATCCCCAAGTGAGATCCCCCCGCCATTTCTCCTCTCGCGAGCTCAATTTCGCAGTCGAAATTCCACCCAAAACCGGGACACTTCTCCACAGTGAGCCAATTCCCAAATTGATTGGTTCTACACCTTCACCGTACCAAGGGAAGGTGTCCACCAGCAAAAGCCCCATCTCCGATCCACCCGGTTGCTCCAGCCCTCCAAGCTTTGTGATCGGGCTTGGTCGAAATCACATCCAGTACAATTCACTGCGACCGAGAGACTTCATCCGGAGCTTCGTCGGGATCCAATCGAAGGTGCAACAACTATCGATTGAAGCCACACTTCTCCGAGCAAAGGTATGAGCTAATTCTTTATCCCGAGCTTCTGGAGATTCTCCATTTCAAATGCCTTAATTTCAATGCATGTTAACCGTATAGATGTGTTCGTCTCTTCAAGACGAATCCATAGAGCATAAGAACATGAAAATCCATTGAGTATCGAGTGAGATCTTAGGGGTTTAGTGTGGACGGCTCTCGGGCGAGGACGCTCGGGGACGATGAACGGATGCCGTCCATTCAATACACGCGCGGACGAACGGCTCGGATGGCGTCGGACCGAGAGACGGTACGAGAACCGCGGGGCCCGGCCGCCGACTCAGGTGGCGGCGTCGAATGAGAGCGCGACGCGTGTGCGTTCGGAGCTGCCGAGGTTGATGAGGCGCCGCGTGGATAAATAGAAAATTAGGGTAATTTTCTATTTATTTAATTCCCTAAACTTCAAAAATTCATATCTCTGTGTAGAAAAATCAGAAAAATAAAATAAAAATACCCTCTCGCTCGCGTGAACGAGAGGAGAATAATGTGGAAAAGAAATCATTTAATTTCATCAAGTATTTTATTTTTTATAATTTATTTACTCTCTGCATTATTTTAATTCTCCATGCATGTATACAATTCACCATGGCATGAGACCATAGGGCTTTTGAAGCCTCCGAATTTGGGAACATTCCCCGAATTTTCCAAAGTCGAGGTCATCCCTATGAAGAGTTATTGATTTTTCAAGTTCATGTTACTCGTTTTGAATATTTTAATTCCAATAAATAGCATGTTGTGAAATAAATTCTAGGAAAATTTGGTGGTGTTCCTTATGACCAGAGAACCCTAGGAAAAATATGTTTTGACTTAGTTCATTTAAAACAACCCTAATTGGCTTAAACACCCAAAATAGGTCTCTAATTAATTAGAGTTAACCATACATCAAATTGACTTGAAATTAATTCTCCACTGACCTTTAGGATCAGAGGAATCCACCATAAAAGTTTGAGGTCAATTGGACTTGGTTAGCCCCACTAATTGGGTTGATTAAGCCACTTAACCATTTTAAACTTTAAAAATTCATAACTTTTAAAATACCTTTCAAAAATTCACCAAATTGGTTTTGGAGCCTCTCTGATATCAGGGGAACCTAAGAAAATTAAAATTTCAATTTTCTAAAAAAGTTGATTTTTAATAATATTTTAATATTTTTAATAATTAAAAAATAATAAAAATCACAAAAATAATGAAATTCACCAAAATGTCACATTTTGAATTTTAATCACATAGGAACAAATCTCACATTTTTCTTAGGTCTATTTAGTGAAATATTAAATTTTAAAGCTTTAAGGTATTTTAAAATTAAAAAAATGTATTTTCTAGCATTTTCATTAAAATAATTATAATAAATCATAGAAAAATCAGAAAATTACAAAATTTGCTTCTCTGGTTTCCTTGATATCAGAGAGATTTTTGAAAATTATAAAATTCATTTTTCAACAATTATTTTATTTTTAAATTAATTAATACTCCAAAACCTAAAATAATTATAATAAAAATGATATAATTCAAAAAATCACCAAAATTGGTCCAAGTGGTCCTCTAGTCATTAGAAATGTCCCCTAATTTTCTTAAGAACAGAAACTTTCCCTTGGTTATGTTATTAAATTTTCCTTGAAAATCTCTATTGTTCACCAAAAATAATTATATAAATAAATTAAATATAGAAAAATCACATTTTCTCCTCTCATGTCTTTTTTGACATATGAGTGAAGTCACATAAAAATTTCAAGTTCATTTGAGTTCAATTTAGTGAGTTATGAAATCATTAAGCTTAAAGGGTAAAATGGTAATTAAAATTTTAACCCTTAATTAAAACTTTAGGTTTAATAAAAAATTAACAAGTAAAATATTTGATCCTAATCTAATTTGGATGATTGAAATTTAAATAATTAAAGGGTAGAAACCCATTAAACAATTTTAAAATGATTAAACTTTAATTAAATAATTGATTAAATTTGGAAGAATAATAAAATTGGAATTATTAAAATAGGGATATTATTAGGAAGAGATTTATTCTTTAATTTAAAATCCCTAAATTAATTATCTCATTAATATTCAATTCTTAATTAAAATGATAACTCAAACTTAAAATATATTAAAAGACTTAATCATTAAACTAAAATTAAATTATTAAACTCTTTTAAAAATTTCAATTAAAATTAAAATAAAATTAAATTAAAATTAAATTAAATTAAAATTAAAATTAAATTAAATTAAAATTAAATTAAATTAAATAAATAAAATTAAATTAAAATTAAATTAAATTAAATTGAATTAAATTAAATTGAATTAAATTAAATTAAATTAAATTAAATTAAATTAAACTAAATTAAATTAAATCAAATTAAATTAAATTAAATGAAATAATTAAATTAAATTAAATTAAATTAAATCAAATTAAATTAAAATTAAATCAAATCAAATTAATTAAACATCAAATCAAATTAAATTGAACTATATTGAATTAAATTAAATTAAAACTCAATTAAATTAAATTAAATTAAATTAAATTAAATTAAATTAAATATAACATCACCAAAGACATAAAGAATTCAAAATAAATCTAAAATAACTTGAACACTATTCCAAATTTAAAATCATTAATGGAAATTAAACTAAATCACAAATCATTTGAATACTAATTTACCCTTGAAAGTTTTAGTTATCACAACTCCTAAACAGAACATTAAATAAAACGTTACTTCACTTATAGGATATTCAAATGTCCTAGTTCACTGAGCAAAATAACAACAAAACTTGAATTCTCGGACGATTAATTCATTTATATAATTAAATCCATTTGGACTTAAAACAATCCTAGAAATATTGAAAAGATGTTTAAGATTTTTCTTAAGCACTTCCTCAATATGATAGGATATTTATAAGAACAATTGAATTTAATTGTTCTTTGATGAAGAAAATCATCCTTAAACTAAAATACAAAGACCTAGACGTCATAGGAAATGACTAGCTATAGGATTAGGAATTTGGTAGAAAACCATAACCCTTCCTTTAGCTTTACCTAGGAACTTGCTTAAATATTCTAATTGTGTTTTAAGTGTAGCTTGGGATGACGGGAAGACCCTCCGAGTACGCTTTTATTTTATTGCAATCTACTTTCTTGCAATTTACATTATTGCAATTTACTTTATTGCAAATGCACTTTACTTTTCTTGCATGATAAGACAATCGTTGCATGAAAACTCACACCTTTAGGATAGCCCCTAAAACCGAAACCAAAACTAAGTTAAAAGTCATTGCAAGATAAAATTCACCGCCACAACATTTCAAAATATAAAACAACTCAAAATTTAATCACAAACAGAACACAAAACTACAATTGCAACTAAATTAAAACGTCCTGTTGGATGATCGGGAATACCTCGGATGATGTAACCTACGTGTTGCTAACGGGATTTCCCACTGGCCTAAATGAAAGTGTGGAACTCATTCAATTGAGTTTAGCAAATTCATCTCGGACTAAGTGAATCCGATAAAAATAATGATGCCGGAAGGATGGAACCGTGGGATCTTAACCGGTGTCGTTATAATCAACTTTAAGATTTGTTTTAATTAAAACGTAAAAAACACTTGGAAATTAAGATTTTCTCTAAACCAAAACACTTTTCTCATCTCCTGATTTATGATTTCTAAAACTAAACCTCCGCAACAACAAGAAGCTCGGAGCATGGTGGGCAGCACGGCCATCGTCGTCAGCAAAACTTGAACCTACTTCAGCAAAACTTTCCTAGAATTAAATAACAAAGCCATAGGAGTTCGAGGTAGTTTGCCTAGTGCAACATAAATCCCCAATTCTTTGTTAGGCGCTTGCCTTGCAAATTAAGCCCTAACCGGACTTAGGATTCCGAGGTAGTCGTCTGATACGATATAAACCCTCACATCTTTGAGGCTATTTGTATGATTCTATCGTATAAATATAAGTCCTAATTAATTAAAATTGACAAAATCGAAACATTTAAATAAACATTAGGACTTTCCTAAATTTAAGTCAAACAATAGGATAGTCGGGAAATTACCGAAGTTTACTTCAAATCTGTGATTTCTCCTACTTTTCTTCCTTTGCATTCATAAAACAAAATGTTCCAAACTTGATCCATTCCCTATTGAAATTCCAAAATTCAATCCCTTGAAAACTTAAACTTTGAAAATCTTGAGAGCAGAATTATTGATTATTATCGAGAGTTTTCTTAGGTGATTCCCATCACTTAAGATGTAATTAACTATAGGGGCTTGCCCTTATAGGGAATTTTGAAGAACCCAGGTAATATAAACCCTGTTTAATGTTTTCATATTAAGCAGGGGAATTTTGTCGGCTTATAAAATTGGTTCGCAGACCAAACGGATGTCACAAATCTTCTAGTTTATTTAATCGAGCCCCACCGTCAAGCAGTGTGTCTATCCTTAGGGATAGATACACGGTTTGTGGTGCGGTGCTCGTTTATATAAACTATTTGGGACGTGAGATCGGTTTAATCTCATATCTTAAAACCTTCAAATTTAAAATTATTTTCAAAATCAAATACTCCTTTTTAAATTATTTATTTTAATTAAATTAAAAATTCGCCGACAGATTTCTGTTAGGCGACCCCTCTTCAAAACAAAACACAACCTAAAAATTTGCCGACATGCACTCGGAAGAGGGTAAAGAATAGGATTGCTCCTATTTAGCACATACAATAATTAAAGCATCTCATTCCTTTACATTATCCAATACTTTCTGCTGCATATTGTTCTTTTCTGATGAATAACTGAGGATGTTTTTGATAGACATTTGTGGTAGATAGAATTTATAAACAATTTTTCTTTCTGCTTATATTTTCTGTACTAAATGATATATATGTTAAAGATCAAGTTTGGGGGTAGGAAGAATAATAAATGTTTAAAGTGAAACTACTTCCTTTTAGTGTAACAATATTGCATAGGCTATATTTATTTTCTTCTGAAGCCATTTTATCCTGATTATACATGTATATGAATTTGATAGAATGTTGTAGTAGCTAGTAAATTCTTTTACTTTTTCTTCCAGCTACATTTTATGGAATTAAATGCAAAATATTTTAAAATTTGAGTTTGGGTGAGAGAAAGAATTAACTGTTAGTTGTTCTCATTTAAAAGCTTTTTCAAAATAATTAACATGATTTCCTGTGATAGAGCTCATGTTGACCTCATTTTTGATGAGGTCTTCTCTTCCCTCTTTAGTGTTTAGGATCTAGCCTTAGGCTTTTCCTTTGACTATCTTAGAGGACTTGAATTGGGACCCATCCCTTAGAAATTTAAACCACTTCTTATCTCCCTGCAAACCCCACAAGCTTGATTGTAGACCCCTAATCACCTAGAGGGTTGAGATCAAATGTGGAGGTTTAAAGGATGAGTTCCCTATAGGACTCTTTGGCCTTAGGACTACCCTGGGTGGCCTGGTCTGGTGAGGGTTAACTTACACACTCACTACACTCACACTCTACACTCTCACACACACAATCCAAATCCTAAAACCACACCTATACCCAACTTGACTCCCTGACTCATGTAGGTAATTCATATGGATGGACCTTAACCCCTAAGCCCCTGGCTAAGAGGGTTAGGAACAACATAGTGAATGCCTCCAATGAGTCCTCGCATGGCTCATATGGGCTTAATATGGCTTCATGGCTCAACCAAAGTAATTCCATCTCACTCACATTTGATCAATCTTCATTCTTCCAAAATTTCAATTTTTGACTCCGGGGACCCTACACCCATCAAACCTACCAAAAGCCCTTGAAATTGCCCAAATCCTCCAAAATCTCTAAATCACCCAAAATTCATCAAAACCAATCCCAAACATTTCCACATCACTCAAATTGATCATCCATAGCCAAATATACCAAAATTTCCAAAAATACACTCCAAATACACTAAAAATACACTTTTGGCCAAACTTTTATAAATTCCAAAAATTCCCAGAAAATTCCAAAAAATCCAAAATATTCTCAATTTCATTTTTTTTAACTACACCATGGGCCAATTTTACCAATTTACCCCACTTTTACCAAAACCCCCAATTTGACCCATTTTTAACCTAAAGTGAGCCCAATGTCAAACCAAATCAACCCAATTGACCCAAATTTTGGTCTAATACAATTCTAAACTTCCATTAAATATTCCTAATGTCAATCTAGACCAAATCCAAGCTCAATTTGATTGACATTTGAATCCAATTTCACTTTTGACCTTAAAGCCCAATTTGGACCCATGACCCAAACTTAGCCCAAACTAACCCAATTTAACTCCAATTAACCCCAAACCTTTTCTAAAATTTCCCTAACATCCCCACAAACAAAACACTAACATGATTTGCCCAAAATTTGAACCTAAACTCCAACCAAATCCAACCCAAAGCCAAAATTTCCACTTTTGACCTAAACCCAAACCTAACCCAAATGGGCCCAAATCCCAAAATTAAAGCCCAACCAAAGTTTAAAACTCTTTGTAATACCCCATAAACATTTCACAACATTAATTTAAATCAATTTCAACCCTAGCCCAACATTGGCCCAAATTAACCCAATTTGACCTATATTGACCCCTTTACCAAAAGAAGCCCAAATCCAACCCAATTCAAACCCAAACCACCTCAAATTTATTTCAAATTACTCATGAAACATATCTAAACCAAATCCAACAATTATTTGACCCAACCTTTTACAAAATTCCCATCCATAAATTTATTTTAAAACCTATAGCCCACTTTTTTTTTTAAAAAAAAACCTTCCTAAAAAGCCCATTCCTAAAATAATTTCAAAGGCCCAAATTTGGATCCAATGTCCACATGACACTGCACTTCATCATCCATTCCAATTAAAATCTTCCCTAACTTTCAAATTCATCATTAAACCATTCCAAAATTTAAACCTCATGACAATTCTCACCAAAATGCCAAAAATCACAAAAATCCTTCCTCATGAAAGTTGACTTAACTTTTCCCAAGCCAAATGGAGCCATGAAGCCATGCATGAGCCACATGGGAGCCATGAGAGTCGTGGACACTTCACCATACCCAAGATGGAAAGAGGAGGGAGCTCTTTCCATATTCCCTTAAGAGGATTAGCCACTACCATGATTCCACTAAACCTTGCTTAAGCTTAATTGTACTTGGATGGTGACCCTTCCCCACTAATTAAGCTGACCTAAACCACTTTTTCTCAGCCTAAAATCAGGTCATGGGGAGGTGAACCCAGCCCAAACACATGGGTTGACACAAACCAAGCCAAAGAAGCCATGCCCCCATTCAATTTTGATCTAACCACTTTACACATGGCAACAACCAATTGAACTCACAAACATCAAGCCCTGAACCTCCTGACCCTGAGGGTGACCCATGCCTGCCGGCCAGCCACCTGGGTAGCCGGAAAACACCACACCCGAGAGCTCCCATGTGAGCCAACATTGAAATTCTCCCTTGCCGAGTTGCCCCATGCCCAATGGCCACCATGGCTGTTCTTCTCCTCACCAGAGCAGCTGATCCCAACCCCTAACTCCCCCTGGGAGGCCCTCCAGCCACTCCTATTTAAACCCCACCTCTCTTGGCCATGAGGAGGTGCTGAAAACAAACCTTAAGGAAACTCTGCCAAAATTGTTCCAGACTCCTCCCCACTTAGAGCATTTGATCCCCACTGTTCTCCTGCTCCAATTCCTACTGATTGAGCTCAATTTTGAAGCTCAATTCTCAGGCCATAACAAGGCACTTTCAAATTCCCCACCAAAATCAAATTAAACTCACCCACACCTGCACAAGACCAAGAGAAGGAGTTCCCCAGTGGAAGCCCCCTCTCCAGACCACCCAGCTCTTCCAGACTCCAAAGGTTGTGATCGGGCTTGGTTGAAATCATACCTAGACAATTCACCAGGCCAAGAGACTTCATCTGGAGCTTGTTTGGACCCAATCGAACGTGACACGACTCTCAGATTGAAGCCACACTTCTCTGAGCTAAGGTATGAGCTAATTCTTTATCCCGAGCTGCTGGAGATTCTCCATTTCAAATGCCTTAATTTCAATGCATGATCACTGTATAGATGTATTCATCTCTTTAAGACGAATCCATAGAGCACAAGAACACAAAAGTCTGTTAAGTATCGAGTGAGATATTAAGGATTTAGTGTGGACGGTTCTCGACTGAGAGCGATTGGGGACGATGAACGGATGCCGTTCATTTCCGCGTGTATTGGACGGACGGCTCGGATTGTGTCGGACCAGGAGATCATGTGTGAACCGCGGGACCCGGGAAGGCTGAGTCGGATGGCGGCGTCGAACCAGAAAGCGCCGCGTGGCTGTTCGGAGATACTAAGGATGACGCGGCGCCGATTCAGATAAATAGAAAAATAGGATTTTATGGATTTATTTAATTACCAGAACTTAGAAAATCCATAACTTTGTGTATAAAAATCCTAAAAATAAAATAAAAATACCCTCTTGCTCAGTGAACATAGGAGAATAATGTGGAAAAGAAATCAAGTCATTTCATCAAGTATTTTATTTTTAATAATTTATTTACTCTCTGTAGTATTTTAATTCCCTATTTGCATAGACAATTCACCATGGCATGAGACCATAGGGCTTTTAAAGCCTCTAAACTTGGGAAAATTCCCTGAATTTTCTAAGGTCAGAGGCAATCCCCATGTGAAGTTATTGATTTTTCAATTGCATGTTACTGTTTTGAGTATTTTAATTCCAATAATTAGCATGTTGAGAAATAAATTCTAGGAAAATTTGGTGATGTTTCTTATGACCAGAGGAACCTAGGAAAAATAGTTTTTGAGTTAATTCACATGGAACAACCCTAATTGGCCTACATACCCAAAATTGAATTTTAATTAATTAGGGTTAACCACACATTAAATTGACTTGAACATAATTCTCCACTGCCCTTTAGGGTCAGGAGAACCCCACATAAAAATTTGAAACTAATTGGACTTGATTTGATCCACCAAATGGGTTGATTAAGTCCCATAAGTGAAATCAAACTTCAAAAATTCATAACTTACAAAATACTTTTCAAAAGTTCACAAAAATGGTTTTGGAGCTTCTCTGATATTAGAGGAACTTAGGAAAATTAAACTTGTAATTTTCTAAAAAAGTTGATTTTTATCATTATTTTAATATTTTTAATAATTAAAAAATAATAAAAATCATAAAATTATTAAAAATCACTAAAATGTCACATTTTGAATTCTAATTACTTAGGAACAAACCAAATATTTTTCTTAAGTCCCTAGGATAAGATATTGAATTTTAAAGGCTTAATGTAATTTTTAATATTAAAAAATGTATTTTCCAACCTTTTCACTAAAATAATTCTAATAAATCAAAGAAAAATCAGAAAAATGCAAAATATGTTTCTCTGAACTTCTTGAGGTTAGAGAAATTTAGGAAAATATAAAATCCATTTTTTCAACTTTAATTTTATTTTAAAATTAATTAATACTCAAAAACTCAAAATAATTCTAATAAATAAAATATAATTCAAAAAATCACCAAAATTGGTCCAAATGGTCCTCTGGTATTAGAACATCCCATAATTTTCTTAATTATAGAAGCATTTCCATGGTCATGTTATTAAATTTTCCTTGAAAACCCCTATTTTCCATTAAAAATAATTACATAAATAAAATAAATACAGAAAAATCACATTTTCTCCTCTAATGTCTTAATTGACATGTGAGTGAGGTTACATAAAAATTTCAAGTTCATTTGAGCTTAATTTAGTGAGTTATAGAATTATTAAGCTTGAAGGGCAAAATGGTAATTAAAAAAATTTCAACCTTTAATTAAAATTTTCGGATTAATTAAAAAGGGGAGGGTAAAATATTTGATTTTAAAATAGTTTTGGATGATTGAAACTTAAATGATTGAGGATAGAAACCTACTAACCATTTCAAAAATAATTAAAATACAACTTTAATTAATTAATTAATTGAAATTTTGGGAGAATAATAGAAATTAGAATTATTAAAGTAGGGATATTATTTAAGGGGATATTTATTCTTTAATTTAAAAATCCCTAAATAAATCACTTCAATAATACTTAATTCTTAATTAAAAAAAATTAATTAAAATAATAATCCAAATTAAATTAAACTAAAATTAAATTAAATTAAATTAAAATTAAAATTAAATTAAAACTAAATTAAATTAAAATTAAATTAAAATTAAATTAAAATTAAAATAAATTAAATTAAATTAAAATTAAATTAAAATTAAATTAAATTAAATTAAAATTAAATCAAATCAAGTTAAGTTAAATTAAATTAAAATTAAAATTAAATTAACTTAAATTAAAATTAAATTAAATTAAATTAAATTAAATTGAATTAAATTAAATTAAAATCATTTAACAACAAACCTAAATGAAATCATTAAGAATTAAATCTAAAATAACTTGAACATTATTCCAAACTTAAACTGATTTTTTATAATCAAGTCAAAATTAAAATTAAATCATTAAGTTTAAATCATTAAAATACTTAATAATTTGATTTGCCCTTTTAAAGCTCTTATTATTATAACTCTTAAATGAGGCACCAAGTGAAGTGTCACTTCACTTATAGGATATTCAAATGTCCTAGTTCACTGAGCAAGAAAACAAAACTTAAACTCTTGGATGATTAATTAACTTGTATAATTAAATTCTCTTGGACTTAAAACAATCCTAGAGGTATTGAAAAGATGTTTAAGACTCGTCTTAAGCACTTCCTCAATATGATGGGATGTTTATAAGAACAATTGAACTTAATTGTTCTTAGGTGAAGAAAGTCATCCTTAAACCAAAACACAAGAACCTAGACGTCATAGGAGATGATTAGCTATAGGATTAGGACTTTGGTAGATAACCAAAACCTTTCCCTTAGCTTTACCTAGGTACTTGTTGAAATATTTAAATGCCTTAACATGTGTTTTAAGTGCAGCTTGGGATGACGGGAAGACCCTCCAGGTACGCTTTTATTTTATTGCAATTTACTGCAATTTACTTACATGCACTGTATTTTATTTTTTTTGTATGTAAACAACTATTGCATGAAAACCAAAACCTTTAGAATAGTTCCTGAACTGAAACCAAAACTAAATTAAAAGTCATTACAAGATAAAAATCACCACCACAACATTTCAAAATATAAAACAACTCAAAATTTAATCACAAACAGAACAACAAAACTACAACTTTAACTAAATTAAAATGTCTCGTTGAATGATCGGGAATACCTCGGATGATGTAACCCACTTGTTGCTAACGCGATTTCTCATAGTCTAAATGAAACTGTGGAACTCATTCAGTTGAGTTTAGCAAATTCATCTGGACTAAGTGAATTCGATGAAAATAACAGTGCCGGGATGACGGAACCGTGAGATCTTAATCGATTCTGTTTAATTAACTTTAAGATTTGTTTTAGTTAAAATGCTGAAGACATTTGGACTTTTAGATTTCTCTAAAACAAAACAATTCTCTCACCTCTTGATTGTCACCTTCTAAAACTAAACCTCTGCAACAACAAGGAGCTCGGAGCATGGTGGGCAGCTCGTCCATCGTCATCAGCAAAACTCGGATCTATTTCAGCTAAACATTCCTAGAATTAAACAACCAAGCCATAGGATTTCGAGGTAGTTTGCTTAGTGCAACATAAATCCTCAACTTTTCATTAGGCATTTGTATAATCATGTTATGTAAATTAAGCCCTAACTGGTCTTAGGACTCTGAGGTAGTCGTTTGGTACGACATAAACCCTCACATCTTTGAGGCTATTTGCATGACTGCATCATACAAATATAAGTCCTAATTAATTAAAATTGGTAGGATTGAAACATTAAATAAACTCTCAAATTGAAGCCAAACAATAGGATAGTTTGAGAAGTTGTCAAGATTCTTCTTAGATCCTCATCTTCTCCTACTTTTCTTCCTTTGCACTCCTGAAATTAACTGCTCCAAATTCGATCCATTCCCTTTTGAAATTTCCAAAACTCAAATCCTTTGAAAACCTTAAACTTTAAAATTCTTGAGAGAAAAACCACTGATCATTATCGAGAGTTTTCTTAAATGATTCCCGTCATTTAAGATGTAATTAACTATAGGGGCTTGCCCTTATAGGGAACTTTAAGAACCCAGGTAATATAAACCCTGCTTAATTCCTTTATATTAAGCAGGGGAACTTGTCGGCTTATAAAATTGGTTTGCAAACCAAACGGATGTCACAAATCTTCTAGTTTATTTAATCAAGCCTCATCATCAAGTAGTGTGTCTATTCTCCGGGATAGATATACAGTTTGTGGTGCGGTGCTCGGTTATATAAATTATTCGGGATGTGAGATCAGTTTGATTTCATATCTTAAAATTTTTAAACAAAAATTATTTTCAAAATCAAATGCTACTTTCTAAATTATATATATATTTAAATCAAATTTAAAATCTAAAATTCGCCGACAATTTCTATAGGTGACCTCCTTTTCAAAATACAACATAACCTAAAAATATGCTGACAACTTCTGGCGACTCCACTGGGGATTAGTTCCTCTCCATTTTTGATTAGATGGTTTTACTTTCATAAATTGATAGTGAGTCCATATCCCTAGTGGACCAAAATTACCATTCTTCCGTTGGAATACCCCGTTCATTTCTGTCTTGAACGAGTATAGCCAACACCTCTCGGATTTAGGAGCCACTGTTTAGACACCCCTAAACAGAGAGGTTCCGAGATGCTTTTACCTCTTTTCTGAGGTGGGGTGGACCCCCAATAGGTGTTAACTTAGAAGCGGTCCTTCGGGTTGAGAAGTCTTGCATAAGACTTTCTCTTCCTTCTCAATTCTAAATCAGGCTCTTTACCTTTTCTATAAATTTTTTTCCTTTAATTTTTTTGTTTCTAACAAACAAACTACCTAATAAAAAACCACTTTTATAAATCACAAATGCACTAACATAAATGAAAATGTGTTCGGACTCTTTCTTTTTCATCCTAAACTTTACGACGAAAGGAAGTATAATTCGGGACTGACATTCGAAATCTACCCTGCAGAAAATGGATGCCCCAAAATTAATCTTCTCCTTCACCAATGGACTGGACTTCGCTGTTTACAAGGATGAGCTGCCCGACAATGGGATCATCCGTTTTGGACAAGGATTTGGCAACACGGATGTCAAGATCGCCGACGTCACTCTCTTCACACTAATGGACAAAATGTCGAAACCGAAGAGCCCGTGATCGAATTCAACCTGAAGTCAGCTCAAGAGTTTCCTCCCCTGCAAAGGGTTCCAGCTGAGAAGAATACTACTGTTTGTAAGAGGACTATTGTCTCTACCCCCACCGGTCTAGTCGTCTCTGCACCTACCCCGGCTCCCGCTAAACTAAAGGGGAAGGAAGTCCAAGTTTGTAATGAGCCTGTTACCGTGAAGGGTACAGATCTCCCTGTGAGACCTTATATTTTCGAAATTGGGTCCAGCTCAAGGGTTCCACCCCTAAAACGGACTCAGAGGAGAAACAAAAGTAGAAAGATTGCCAGAAAGGCCAGAGCTGCCGAGGTCACTTTCTTAGAAGAGATCCCTGAGTACACACCATTGCATGAGTACATACCATTGCCTGAGTATACACCACTTTTGGAAGGAAGTAGATTCCATCCCTTCTCTGCCGCAGCTGACGAGGAAAATGTCCGCAAGATTGCTTTTACATTACGTCAACCCGCATACTATAGCAACAGCCGAAAGAAAAGGGCTAGGATTACACCATTTGCTCGACTGCAGACTGTGATAGAGAAGTTAGCAAAGAAAGAGAAATGCCCTGTATCAGAGATTTTAAGAAGGATAGGGTGGGTGCCAGCCAAATCCCATCTTGGGCCGCGAGTAGAACCCGTTAGCGCCACAGAAAAGCCGAACAAGAAGATGAAAGCTAGTCCACCTGTTGTTGTTTCAGGTTTGCAGATCAGGGAGGATACCACCTTCCAGCATTCAGCCGACAGACCATCCGGTCCTAGGCCTTCTGCTGCTAGAAGGATGGTATGGCGTCCTACTACTGGCCAATTAAGACCGAAAAAATGACCTGAAAAGGAAAGTCTCGTCAGGAGACTCGAGTCCGAAGAGAGCGCCACTGCGATGAAGGGGACTCCCAAGAAGGAAATCCAACAGCCATCACATAATAACTGCGAAACCGTAGGAAAAAGACCATTGGAGGACGCTATGGAAAAGCTAAGAACCGACATTCAACGATTAGCAAGAGAAAGAGAAGAAAAGTTTGGAGATGAAGTCGACTCGTCGGAATTCATGGATGACGAATATGTGGAGATCAACATTGTTGAGACACGAGCATCGTCAGCTTCGCAAGGTGCTCCGGCAGCTGCGGAAAGAGATGAACCGGAAATGTTAAGAGCACAACTTCGAGAAAAAGATGATACAATCTCTCAAATGGTGAAAAGGATGGAAGAGATGGCTGTAGCCCTAGCCACTCTTTAGAGTCAGGTTCAACCCCCAAGAGAAACGCCTCCAGAAGTTATTCATATTACAGATGGAGGAAAAGAGATTACATCCGTTAACGGAGACGATTAGCCGAAGAAAGATTCTACCCAGAATATGATTCCAGAGAAAGACATCAAGAGCATGATAGAACAGCAGGTGCGAGAAGACTTAGCACAGTCTAAGAGCGGAGCATCTATTCGAACGAGTAGACCTTACCCCAAAGAATTTGATGCAGTACAATACCCAAAAGGCTTCGTACCACCTCTGTTCAAGACTTTTGATGGTACCGGAAACCCTCGACAGCATGTTGCACATTTTCGCGCTAGTTGTTGCAACGCCGGTGGAAGTGACGCCTTACTCTTCCGATAGTTCGTCAGCAGCCTGTCAGGGATCGCCTTCGATTGGTACGCAGAGTTACCGAACGGTTTGGTAAAGACATTTTCAGAATTAGAGAACCTCTTCATGAAACGGTTTGCCGGAGCTCAACACCATATCACCATCGGTGATCTAGTGGTGGAGAAATAGAAACCAAACGAAACTTTAGTGGGCTACATACTTCAATGGTGGAATCTAAGCATGAAGTGTGAACCACAGCTACAAGAGCAGCATGCAGTCAGTATCTTGCTTAAAAGCATTCACAGCCCGATAGCACTCCTCCTTAAGGGATTTATGATTAAGACTTTCGAGAAGTTGTTAAGCAAGGCCGGAAGCTTGCAAGAGGATGCGAAACAACTAAGTTTCGTCGACAAGACAGACAAACAGAAGCCTGTGAAGACATTTGAAAAGAAATCCGGGATCGTCACGACAGTCGATAAGGGCAAGCAGCCAATGCAAATACAGCCGGAGCAGCCGCAGCCCAGCTATCAGTAACCTCAACAGAACTACCAACAACCTCGACCCAGTTATCAGCCAACTCAACAGTATGCGCAATCGCCTCGCCCACAACGTACGTTAAAGGAGCTTATAAGTAGAGAATATCTATTCAAGAATGAGGCAATGCCAAAGATGTTCCACATTTTGATGAAGACTTCGGATTTTCAACTGCCAGAACCTAGGAAGCCAGAAGAAGTCAATAAAAAAGACCATCCCATCTATTGCCCTTACCACCGGATGCTCGGGCACAAGATAGAGGATTGCATTACCTTTAAGACTTGGCTCTACGACAGTCTTCAAAAAGGGAACATAATGATTCCGAAGGAATACATGAAGGAACCCCAGAAAGGCGGTTCCGTCAATGTCATTTCAACGGATCCTATTGTTCCTATAGATCCCTACACGACGAATGATGGATGGAGTACCGCTTGGAAGAAGTCATCGAAGAAGATTTTGGATCGTATCCAAACCGCTTCGGTGCGTGCTTCGATTCAAAGTTTGAAACTTGTCAAGCCGGCGCTATCACTTGCGATTGAAGAACCACCCCAGGAAGAAAAGATCGTAGAAAAGAAGGAGATCGTAGAAGAAGAAAATACCGAGGCTCTTAAGGCTAGACTAGGGGCTGCTTATCCTAGGATGGTTGTTTCCGATTTGAGAGAAAAATAATTCGAACCTCTGACTCTGTATGATTATTTGCTCGCTTCGGCGAGATCTTATAATGATAAGAGTTATGGCGTTGGCTACGTTTTGACTGTTTCTAACGATTACACAACTAACGACAACCAACCTAATCCGGATCTCGATTCCGATACAAATAATAATTCTCAAATCACACACAACCTCGACAATCACGATGACAAAGAAGACATCCACCAAGAAGGCTACGAAAGTTCAACAAACAATGAATCTATTTGTGAATTTTGAGGAGCTCCAATCACAATAGAGTTAGAGCTTTCAAATTCTGAAGCCACTCCAGAAGAACCTGTCATGCCGATTCAAAAGGAGACACAAATAAACTCAGTACCAGATTCGGAAGAAATCACAGAAGTCAACTTAAGGAGCGGAAGGGTTCTACCTCCAAGAATGGGTCCAAAAGACAAAGGAAAGCAGGTGGTTGTTCAGGAAGAATCAACCCCAGCAGAAGAATTGCCCATTCGGGAAGAAACTGAAACACATGGTAACAAAGTGGACTATAACGTGCTAGCCCATCTTAGGAAACTACCAACCAAACTGAGCATCTACGACGCTCTCATTTTATCAAAAGAGATGAGGGAAGCTCTGATCAAGGCCTTACTTGATCCAGAGATTTGTTTAGCTCAGATGGTCGGAGATTCCTTAGACGAGGTTTGCTCGTTAAAGGAACAACAAGGTGTTACCTTCACGGATAGTGATCTACTACTTGGAATAGCCGATCACAACCGACCGTTGTACATTTCAGTCACAATCGGAAAGTTTACGCTCTCCAGAGTATTGGTGGATCCAAGAGCATCAATCAACATAATGAATCTTCGGACGCTAGCATACTTGGAAATTGATGCTCGCGAGCTTGAAGTAGATAAGATGTTACTAAGAGGATTCAACCAGAAAGGAGAAAGAGCCCTCGGATCAATAACACTGTTAATGAAGACCGGTGATTTAGCAAAGACAACCGCAAAATTCCATATAATTGATTCTGAAACATCGTTCAACGCACTACTGGGCCGACCGTGGATACATGAGAACCGGATGGTACCGTCATCTCTGCATCAGTGCATAAAATACTACGATAGAGGAGAACAGTGCATTAAAGGTGACTTGCAACCTTTCTCCATACATGAAATTGGAATTCATGAAGATGCAGCTTACTACGCGCCTCCAAAGAAAACAATCTTCTCCAGAAATACCATGCCAAATGAAGCAAAAGAAGTTCAAGACGATGAAGAACCTGAAGTTCTAGTCCAATAGTCACTCACCACTCCCTTACGGCGAGATGGTGAAGGTTTCTTTACAACTTGCACCCGAGGTCGAGGCCGGGGGCGAGGTTGTGGCAGAAACGTTGGGACAATTGGACAGAAAAAGCCGGTAATCAATGTGAATTGGGAGAATAGCTCTGAAGAAGAAGAAGAAATCAAGAAAGAAGCAGCTACAATAAACCAGAAGAAACCACAATTCAAGATCTCCCTCGAAGATGAAAAGAATGGAGAATATAGATCAATGTACGAGAAGATTAACTACCATGTACACACTATGGCCTTAACCCCGATCCAGTCTAATAAGATCGAGGGTATGGTAGTAAAGGAAGTGCATGGCGGTGGTGCTAAACCAATCAAATTTTACCGTGGTACTTCTTCTTCCAATAATGAAAAAGATGTACAATTTGAAGATGTCACTTCTTCCGAATTAATGGAATTACCTTTTGAGTGATACTCTCCCTGTGTTCAAAATTTAATTCAACGTGGTGTCTTACCTCGACAATGGACAAAGGGTCAATCACAACATTTTGAAAGACTATGGAACAATGCCGATCGGCCTCCCAATTCAAAACATGGTCTCGGATTCGGCACAGTAGGTTCAGTTGATGATACGAAATTTTGCTTGGTTGTCACTTGCAAGCCTAATAAAGACTGCTTGGAAGCTTCAGAGGACCTCGAAGATCTACCAATCGGAGATGCTCCACCAGAATTCGAAGAAAAAATCAAATCTACAATAGACGAGTTAATGGAAGTTAACTTAGGTACTAGCGAAAAGCCTAGACCAACCTTTGTTAGCTCCTTACTGAATAAAGAAGATTCCGAGGAAATGATCAAGCTATTAATGGAATTCAAGGACTGTTTTGCTTGGAGTTACGATGAAATGCCAGGATTAGCTCCAGAAGTCGCAGTTCACAAGTTAGGAGTAGATCCTACTTCTGTTCCAGTCAGACAAGCTCCTATAAGAATGCGTCTAGAAATTGAACAACAAGTAATAGCCGAAGTTAAGAAGCTAATCGACGCTAAATTTGTCCGTGAAGAACAATAACCTACTTGGTTATCCAACGTAGTACTTCAAGGATTTAAATAAAGCATGTCCAAAGGATGAATTTCCACTGCCAATCCCAGAACTGATGATCTACATTGCTTCAACACATGAAATATTTTCATTCATGGATGGATCATCAGGATACAACCAGATAAAGATGGCACCAGAAGACCAAAAGCTCACTGCTTTCAGAACGCCGATCAGAGTGTATTGCTACACAGTAATGCCATTCGGACTAAAGAACACATGAGCAACATATCAAAGAGCAATGACAAAGATTTTTGATGATCTCATTCACAACCAAGTCGAGTTCTACGTGGACGATGTGGTCATCAAAAGCAAACTGAAGGAAGATCACCTGTATGATTTGACAATTGTTTTCGAGCGACTAAGGCAATACAACCTTAAGATGAATCCCTTAAAATGCACCTTCAGCGTCACCTCCAGGAAATTCTTAGGATTTGTTGTCCGACATCGTGGAATTTAAATTGATCCGGAAAAGATTAAAGCTATCTTAGAGATGCCGCCTCCCAAAACCTTAAAACAGCTACGATCCTTACAAGGGAAGCTGGCATATCTTCGACGCTTTATCTCGAACTTGTCAGGTAAGTGTCAGCCCTTCTCGGCATTAGTTAAAAAGGAAGCCAAATTCATTTGGGAAGAGAAATGCCAACGGGCCTTCGAGGACATTTAGCAATATTTAATGACACCTCCTGTCTTAGCAGCCCTAGTCTCGGGTAGACCGTTAATACTTTATACCGCGGATTTAGATGACTCTCTCGGAGCCCTGCTAGCCCAGGTCAATGACGAGGGAAAAGAAAATGCTCTTTATTACTTAAGCCGTCGTCTAATCCCGACGGAAGTAAAGTATCCTCCAATTGAGAAGCATTGTTTGGCCCTGATCTTCGCCGCACAGAAACTCAGGCACTACATGCTTTCTCATAAGGTCAACCTCATTTCGAAAGTTAATCCGTTGCAATATTTGATGACCCGACCGACACTTTCTGGCAGACTTGCCAGGTGGTCGATGATACTATTACAATTTGACATAACTTTCGTTCCTCTTCGCGCCGTAAAGGGACAAGTACTAGCTGACTTCCTTACAGCACATCCTTTACCGACAGATTCGCCTCTCGACGATGACTTTCTAGACGAACAAGTAATGAGTTTAGAAGACACCGATGATCGACGTTGGGAACTATACTTCGACGGAGCATCCTCAGCACAGAAAGACAAAGAATCACAAACGATAGTGCCCGGTAAGGCAGGAATCGGACTAATCTTTATAACACCGGAGCGGGGGATGTTAAGATACTCCTACCACTTAACAGAGCCGTGCAGAAACAACGAGGCAGAATACGAAGCTCTCATAACAGGACTAGAAATGACCGTTCAAATGGGAATAACAGATATCAACATCTATAGAGATTCTCAGTTAATCATTCAACAGGTCGCCGGACAATACTGAATTTTAAAGCCAAGACTCGAGCAATACTTTTAGTTTGCCATGAAACTGTTGGAACAAATTCCGAATGTAACAATCTACAAAATCCCCAGAAGAGAAAATGCTCTCGCAGATGTGCTAGCTCGCCTTGTAAAAGAATTTGCCTGCTTACAAGATGAGTCAGTTGAAGTGTCAGTGCAAGGACGACAGGTCCTATCACAGCTCGACATGGATATGATACAGAAATCAGAAAAAACAGAGCAATTAGTTTCAGCAGTGACAGAAAACACATGAGATTGGCGTCAATCGCTAATAGACTACCTGCAAACAGGTAAATTACTGAACGATAAGTCATTAGCCCATCAAATCAAGAAAAGAACTCTGTCTTACGCATTAATAAACAATACATTATAGAGAAGTTCTTTTGACCAGATGTGGCTAAGGTGCCTGAGCGAGTCCGAAGCTCGTGAAATTGTCAAAGAGGTACACTCAGGACTTTGTGGCGCTCATCAGTCGGGTCCGAAAATGAAAATGAAAATTAAAAGACTAGGGTACTACTGGCCCTCAATGATGACCGACTGTATGAAAGTCGCCAAGAGCTGTCACCAGTGCCAAGTGCACGGAGTGGTTCTACACCAACCTCCAAATGTGCTACATCCGACAATTGCGTCGTGGCCATTTGAGTGTTGGAGCACAGATATAGTGGGTCCGATAGAACCGCCTTCTTCAAGAGGACATCGCTTCATCCTTGCAGCTATAGACTGCTTTTCTAAATGGGCAGAAGCAGTTCCACTCAGAGAAGTAAAGGCACACCACGTGCTACAGTTTTTCAAAATTCAAGTTGTCTACCGTTTCGGAGTACAGCGCAGAATCATTTCAGATAATGGGTCCTCATTTAGAAGCACAAAAATCAATAATTTTGTCAGAAGACATGGAATCGATTGGCGATACTCAACAATCTACTACCCAAGAGCAAATGACTTGGCCTAGGCTTTTAATAAAACTCTCGTTCAGATTTTAAAGAAAACTTTGGATGACAACAAGAGAAATTGGCATGAGAAGTTGTTAGAAGCCTTATGGGCCTACAAGACAACTTTTAGGACTCCTACTCAGTCTACGCCTTACACTTTGGTGTACGGGTCCGAGGCAGTTTTACCTTTGGAGGTTTAGCTTCCATCACTCAGGATTGCAGTTGCAAATAAAATTACTACAGAAGAAAATGCCAGATTACGACTGGAAGAACTGGAAAACTTGGAAGGGGAAAGACTTGCAGCGCAACAAAATTTGGAACTCTACCAAGCTAAGATGATCCAGGCCCATGATAAACTGGTCCGCCCAAGAACTTTCAAAGTTGGTGACTTAGTTCTTGTTCTCAGAAGACCTATTCTTGCACATCGCAAGATAGGAGGCAAATTTGAACCAACTTGGGAAGGGCCATTTGTGATCGAGGCAGTCTACTCAAGAGGCTCCTACCAACTTGTGAATTGCCAAGGAGAACGACAAATGCTTCCAATCAATGGACGGTATTTAAAGAAGTATTACGCAACCTGATGTTTCGAAGGGTGGCCTTTAAAATAGAGTCTTATCCCTAGAAACACGGGTGAAGCAATCACTTTGTGACTGGGTCCGAACCCAAAACATAAAAAATGGATAAAAAAAATCACCAAAAAAAATATATGTGCTAAAAATGAAATATGTGAAATCATAATAATAGAGTTTTACCCTTCCTTTCAAATCAAATCTTGTTCCTGGTCTTTCTTCATCTTTGCCTACTTTCCTTAAAAATTAAAATTAAAATAAGTGAATAAGAATCTTCAGTGATAAATATTTTCTTAATGTTCTTGTTCTTAGTACGCACCTCGATCCTTTCCTTGTCTTCTTCGCAGGGAAATGTCGAACGGGCGGTTGGTCCTAAACATTAAAAATGGCGTGAGTCTCGCACTCGATGAAAAGAGGGTGAAGGATGGAGCGATGATAGAAATTGATTCTGACTTTACACCAGCCAACCTACAGTATGAAGAAAATGATTGGGTCCCAGTGGACCGGGAAGAGCTTCATAGCCAGACAGTGATGAAGATGGGTGGCCCAAGCCACCAATCCAGCAACAAGAAAAGAAAGACAAACACCGAGGAAAGCTGTAGTTGCCATGGCAGAGGGCAGGCTTGTCAGCGCCGCGCCCGCAGAAGTTCAAGGGGTAAGGAGAGCTACTCTCACTGCTACCCAAAGAAGGAATAAGAATCACCGTATCCGCAAGATGTTGACTAAACTAGCAGCAGATCAACAAGAGGAAACAACCACCTTCTCCAATACACACATTTCAAAGATACCGCTTCATTAGGAACCTGAAAAGAGGGAACAAACTCCGAGAACAACATAAAAGATAAGGGGAACTCTAAGAAGATAAGAAATAGAATCAGTGCCTCGATGCCGGACAGAGATACCAAATCTGAATAACCTTCTTGCGGAAGCAACCCAGGAGGATGTCCCGACAGAGACAATCCCCGAGGAGCCAAGGTATGCAGGAGAATGTGACGGGATTGAGCCATACATCTTGCAATACGTTACTAGGCCTCGTCACTTGCAGATCATCCCAGAATATGAACTAGAAAGAATGCAAAATGTTGAGAAGAAGACTTTCGAATACTTTGGAAGGATTAGAGGCAAAAGAATCAACATTTTGGAAGGCCTCGAGTTACGCACAGGTGTATTCTCAGAGTACGAGCAACAATAAATTGTGTATTGCATCTTAGAACTTTAGAAAATGGGTCGAGCAGGCCGTCATAGAGAAAAGACTTATTCGGAACCCCGGAAATGGATGCCAGGGAAAGGAAGAGTCACAATACAATGCGGATGTTGCTATAACTTCGCAGAGGACAGAAAAGGAAATCCACCATGGATACTCCGTCACGGTGAGGTGGATCCAATGCCGAGGATAATTAAAAGAATGGTGAAAAGAATGATAATGTGGAGGGTACTGCTAGCAGACTGCATACCCAACAGTTGCATCATCAACATTTATCAGAAGGGCGACTGCATACCTCCACACATAGACCACCATGACTTTGTCAAACCTTTCTGCACAGTTTCATTTGTCAACCAATGCAATATCATGTTCGGATCTGACCTCCGGATAGCAGGCCCGGGTAAGTTCCGAGGGCCGGTGGAGATACCACTTCCGGTAGGTTCCGTCATGATATTACAAGGAAATGGAGCAGACATCGCAAAACATTGTATACCGGGAGTACCAGTGGAGCGGATCTCCATCACTTTTAGAAGGATGGACGACAGAAAGGCGCCTTACCACTTCCAGCCAGATCCAGAATTGGAGAGTCTCCGGCCCTATGAGCTGTGAGTTGCATGGGAGATATCACACCTCTGATGCACATCCATATGGCATTCCTGCCAAGGGTGACTTGGAAGGTGATGTTATTGATCATGCATCTCACTATTCAGACATGGATTTTTGACAGATGCTTTTGGATGGATCAACAGGAATCATACATTGTCCGTTCTGAGTCTACTTGGGTTATATGAGATGTATTTCAGATCGAGTTGTATGATGTATCTTCAACAAGATTGGAATGAAAGTGACCATGTTACATTTTGGGCTTCACCTCTTTTTTGTGCAAATTGACTGGGAAACGCCATTAGAGTTAAATGAACTTTGAACAAAGAATAGAAAAGAAAAGAGAAATAAATAAGAACCTTTCTTAGAAATCCAAATATTCAAAAGAACTTCAAATTCACATGAACACCAAATAAAATTCACGTGAACATCAGATAAACAACAAAAAATAAAATTGGATCATTAAAGGACAAACAAAATGAAAAATGAATCTCAAATGGAATTACAATCTCAATCTATCTCTTTCAAATCCTTCAATTCTTCCTCAGATCAAAATCTACTTCAAACTACTTTGAACTCCTTTTCCGGGATGATTCTTCCTCACGGGAGGCCCACATTTCAACTTCAAAATCTTACATCTTTTTCGTCACATCGAAATCCTTTCGATTTTCTGTGATCTCCTTTCCCTCTTGTACGAAGATCGACTAAGTCTATTGACACGGAGCCACGAACTTTGTTCGATTTGGTTTTGATGGCATGAGACTGGGTCCCTCTTCATACATTACAACTTTCCGAGACTGGTACCTAAATTCCAGTTCTCACTTCGAGGTCGGTACCTAAATTTCGACTCTCCTTTCGAGATCGATACCTAAATTTCGATTCTCTTCCAAATTGATACCTAAATTTCAATTCTAAAGTTCTGAGACTGATACCTAAATTCCAGTTCTCATTTCGAGGTCGGTACCTAAATTCCAACTCTCCTTTCGAGATCGATACCTAAATTTCGATTCTCTTTCGAATTGATACCTAAATTTCAATTCTAAACTTCCGAGACTGGTACCTAAATTCCAGTTCTCATTTCGAAGTCGGTACCTAAATTCCGACTCTCCTTTCGAGATCGATACCTAAATTTCAATTCTCTTTCGAATTGATACCTAAATTTCAATTCTAAACTTCTGAGACTAGTACCTAAATTCCAGTTATCACTTCCAGGTCGGTACTTAAATTCTGACTCTCCTTTCGAGATCGATACCTAAATTTTGATTCTCTTCTGAATTGATACCTAAATTTCAAATCTAAACTTCCGAGACTGGTACCTAAATTCCAGTTCTCACTTAGAGGTCGGTACTTAAATTCTGACTCTCCTTTCGAGATCGATACCTAAATTTTGATTCTCTTTCCAATTGATACCTAAATTTCAATTCTAAACTTCCGAGACTGGCACCTAAACTCCAGTTCTCACTTCGAGGTCGTACTTAAATTCTGACTCTCCTTTCAAGATCGATACCTAAATTTCGATTCTCTTCCGAATTGATGCCTAAATTTCAATTCTAAACTTCCGAGACTAGTACTTAAATTCCAGTTCTCATTTCGAGGTCGGTACCTATATTCCGACTCTCCTTTCGAGATCGATACCTAAATTTTGATTCTCTTTCGAATTGATACCTAAATTTCAATTCTAAACTTCTGAGACTGGTACCTAAATTCCAGTTCTCATTTCGAGGTTGGTACCTAAATTCTGACTCTCCATTCGAGATCGATACCTAAATTTCGATTCTCTTCCAGGATTGATATTTAAATTTCAATTCTCGCTCTTTCGGATCAGTACCTAAATTCTGATTCTTATCTTTTCAATCGACACTTAAAATCCGATTCTCACTCCGCGGCTGGTACCTAAATTCCAGTTTTCTTCATAATCCCGAGGTTGAAACCTAGGTTTCAATTCCCATTTAAAATCCAAATTTCAAATTCAAAATTTCCTCAAATTGATTTTAAACCAAACTTCAATCTAAATTAAAACTCAAGATAAAATCTAAACTCACACATCAAAGCTTGAACATGAAATGAAATGAAATCTAAATCGAATTCCCCAGATCATGTGATTTGGAGTTCACCTCCTTTTCCATTCCCCAGTGAGAGTTCAGGAACCTCCAGTCTTGGAGATATAGACAATACTCCCCAACGGAAGTTCTTCTACTCTGTCCCATGTTTATCATTTGGGAATCTGTGTTGGTTTTGTTGATCTCTTCGGTCAACGCCAATACGCGCGGTGTGCTCCGTCAGCACACCACACCTATTGGGGGTCCATTTGTTGACCTCATTTTTGATGAGGTCTTCTCTTCCCTCTTTAGTGTTTAGGATCTAGCCTTAGGCTTTTCCTTTGACTATCTTAGAGGACTAGAATTGGGACCCATCCCTTAGAAATTTAAACCACTTCTTATCTCCCTGCAAACCCCATAAGCTTGATTGTAGACCCCTAATCACCTAGAGGGTTGAGATCAAATGTGGAGGTTTAAAGGATGAGTTCCCTATAGGACTCTTTGGCCTTAGGACTACCCTGGGTGGCCTGGTCTGGTGAGGGTTAACTTACACACTCACTACACTAACACTCTACACTCTCACACACACAATCCAAATCCTAAAACCACACCTATACCCAACATGACTCCCTGACTAATGTAGGTAATTCATATGGATGGACCTTAACCCCTAAGCCCCTGGCTAAGAGGGTTAGGAACAACATAGTGAATGCCTCCAATGAGTCCTCTCATGGCTCATATGGGCTTAATATGGCTTCATGGCTCAACCAAAGTAATTCCATCTCACTCACATTTGATCAATCTTCATTCTTCCAAAATTTTAATTTTTGACCCCCGGGACCCTACACCCATCAAACATACCAAAAGCCCTTGAAATTGCCCAAATCCTCCAAAATCTCCAAATCACCCAAAATTCCTCAAAACCAATCCCAAACATTTCCACATCACTCAAATTGATCATCCATAGCCAAATATACCAAAATTTCCAAAAATACACTCCAAATACACTAAAAATACACTTTTGGCCAAACTTTTATAAATTCCAAAACTTCCCAGAAAATTCCAAAAAATCCCAAATATTCTCAATTTCATTTTTTTCAACTACATCATGGGCCAATTTTACCAATTTACCCCACTTTTACCAAAACCCCCAATTTGACCCATTTTTAACCTAAAGTGAGCCCACTGTCAAACCAAATCAACCCAATTGACCCCAATTTTGGTCCAATACAATTCTAAACTTCAATTAAATATTCCTAATGTCAATCTAGACCAAATCCAAGCCCAATTTGATTGACATTTGAATCCAATTTCACTTTTGACCTTAAAGCCCAATTTGGACCCATGACCCAAACTTAGCCCAAACTAACCCAATTTAACTCCAATTGACCCCAAACATTTTCTAAACTTTCCCTAACATCCCCACAAACAAAACACTAACATAATTTGCCCAAAATTTGAACCTAAACTCCACCCAAATCTAACCCAAAGCCAAAATTCCCACTTTTGACCTAAACCCAAACCTAACCCAAATGGGCCCAAATCCCAAAATTAAAGCCCAACCAAAGTTGAAAACTCTTTGTAATACCCCCATAAACATTTCCCAACATTAATTTTACATCAATTTCAACCCTAGCCCAACATTGGCCCAAATTAGCCCAATTTGACCTATATTGGCCCCTTTACCAAAGAAGCCCAAATCCAACCCAATTCAAACCCAAACCACCTCAAATTTATTTCAAATTACTCATGACACATCTCTAAACCAAATCCAACAATTATTTGGCCCAACCTTTTACAAAATTCCCATCCATAAATTTATTTTAAAACCTAAAGCCCACTTTTTTTTTTCTAAAAAAAAACCTTCCTAAAAAGCCCATTCCTAAAATAATTTCAAAGGCCCAAATTTGGATCCAATGTCCACATGACACTACACTTCATCATCCATTCCAATTAAAATCTTCCCTAACTTTCAAATTCATCATTAAACCATTCCAAAATTTAAACCTCATGACAATTCTCACCAAAATGCCAAAAATCACAAAAATTATTCCTCATGAAAGTTGACTTAACTTTTCCCAAGCCAAATGGAGCCATGAAGCCATGCATGAGCCACATGGGAGCCATGAGAGCCTTGGACACTTCACCATACCGAAGATGGCAAGAGGAGGGAGCTCTTTCCATATTCCCTTAAGAGGATTAGCCACTCCCATGATTCCACTAAACCTTGCTTAAGCTTAATTGTACTTGGATGATGACCCTTCCCCACTAATTAAGCTGACCTAAACCACTTTTTCTCGGCCTAAAACCAAGTCATGTGGAGGTGAACCCAGCCCAAACACATGGGGTGACACAAACCAAGCCAAAGAAGCCATGCCCCCATTCCATTTTGATCTATCCACTTTACACATGGCAACATCCAATTGAACTCACAAACATCAAGCCCTGAACCTCCTGACCCTGAGGGTGACCCATGCCTGCCGGCCAGCCACCTGGGTCGCCGGAAAACACCACACGCGAGAGATCCCATGTGAGCCAACATTGAAATTCTCCCTTGCTGAGTTGCCCCGTGCCCAATGGCCACCATGGCTGTTCTTCTCCTCACCAGAACAGCTGATCCCAACCCCTAACTCCCCCTGGGAGGCCCTCCAGCTACTCCTATTTAAACCCCACCTCTCTTGGCCATGAGGAGGTGCTGAAAACAAACCTTAAGGAAACTCTGCCAAAATTGTTCCAGACTCCTCCCCACACTTAGAGCATTTGATCCCCACTGTTCTCCTGCTCCAATTCCTACTGATTGAGCTCAATTTTGAAGCTCAATTCTCAGGCCAGAACAGGACACTTTCAAATTCCCCACCAAAATCAAATTAAACTCACCCACACCTGCACAAGACCAAGAGAAGGAGTTCCCCAGTGGAAGCCCCCTCTCCAGACCACCCAGCTGTTCCAGACTCCAAAGGTTGTGATCGGGCTTGGTCGAAATCATACCCAGACAATTCACCAGGCCAAGAGACTTCATCTAGAGCTTGCTTGGACCCAATCGAACGTGACACGACTCTCAGATTGAAGCCACACTTCTCTGAGCTAAGGTATGAGCTAATTCTTTATTCCGAGCTGCTGGAGATTCTCCATTTCAAATTCCTCAATTTCAATGCATGATCACTGTATAGATGTATTCGTCTCTTCAAGAAGAATCCATAGAGCACAAGAACACAAAAATCCGTTAAGTATCGAGTGAGTTATTAAGGATTTAGTGTGGACGGTTCTCGGCTGAGAGCGATTGGGGACGATGAACGGATGCCGTTCATTTCCGCTTGTATTGGACGGACGGCTCAGATTGCATCGGACCAGGAGATCGTGCGTGAACAGCGGGACCCGGGACGGCTGAGTCGGATGGCGGCATCGAACCAGAAAGCGCCGCGTGGCTGTTCGAAGATGCTAAGGATGACGCGGCGCCGATTCGGATAAATAGAAAAATAGGATTTTATGGATTTATTTAATTACCAGAACTTAGAAAATCCATAACTTTGTGTATAAAAATCCTAACAATAAAATAAAAATACCCTCTTACTTAGTGAACAGAGGAGAATAATGTGGAAAAGAAATCAAGTCATTTCATCAAGTATTTTATTTTTAATAATTTATTTACTCTCTATAGTATTTTAATTCCCTATTTGCATAGACAATTCACCCTGGCATGAGACCATAGGGCATTTAAAGCCTCTTAACTTGGGAACATTCCCTGAATTTCTAGGGTTAGAGGCAATCCCCATGAGAAGTTATTGATTTTTCAATTGCATGTTACTGTTTTGAGTATTTTAATTCTAATAATTAGCATGTTGAGAAATAAATTCTAGAAAAATTTGGTGATGTTTCTTATGACCAGAGGAACCTAGGAAAAATAGGTTTTGAGTTAATTCACATGGAACAACCCTAATTGGCCTAAATACCCAAAATTGAATTTTAATTAATTAGGGTTAACAACACATTAAATTGACTTGAAAATAATTCTCCACTGCCCTTTAGGGTCAGGAGAACCCCACATAAAAATTTAAAACTAATTGGACTTGATTTGATCCACCAAATGGGTTGATTAAGTCCCATAAGTGAAATAAAACTTCAAAAATTCATAACTCACAAAATAATTTTCAAAAATTCACAAAAATGGTTTTGGAGCTTCTCTGATATTAGAGGAACTTAGGAAAATTAAAATTGTAATTTTCTAAAGAAGTTGATTTTTATCATTATTTTAATATTTTTAATAATTAAAAAATAATAAAAATCATAAAAATATTAAAAATCACCAAAATGTCACATTTTTCTAATTACTTAGGAACAAACTAAATATTTTTCTTAAGTCCCTAGGATAAGATATTGAATTTTAAAGGCTTAATGTAATTTTTAATATTAAAAAATGTATTTTACAACCTTTTCACTAAAATAATTCTAATAAATCATAGAAAAATTAGAAAAATGTTAAATATGTTTCTCTAAACTTCTTGAGGTCAGAGAGATTTAAGAAAAATATAAAATCCATTTTTTCAACTTTAATTTTATTTTAAAATTAATTAATACTCCAAAATTCAAAATAATTATAATAAATAAAATATAATTAAAAAAATCACCAAAATTGGTTCAAATGGTCCCCTGGTCATTAGGAACATCCCATAATTTTTTTAAGTATAGAAGCATTTCCTTGGTCATGTTATTAAATTTTCCTTGAAAACCTTTATTTTCCATTAAAAATAATTACATAAATAAATTAAATATAGAAAAATCACTTTTTCTCCTCTAATGTCTTAATTGACATGTGAGTGAGGTTACATAAAAATTTCAAGTTCATTTGAGTTTAATTTAGTGAGTTATAGAATTATTAAGATTGAAGGGCAAAATGGTAATTAAAAAAATTTCAACCTTTAATTAAAATTTTAGGATTAATTAAAAAGGGGAGGGTAAAATATTTGATTTTAAACTGGTTTTGGATGATTGAAACTTAAATGATTTAGGATAGAAACCTACTAACCATTTCAAAAATAATTAAAATACAACTTTAATTAATTAATTAATTGAAATTTTGGGAGAATAATAGAGATTGGAATTATTAAAGTAGGGATATTATTTAAGGGGATATTTATTCTTTAATTTAAAAATCCCTAAATAAATCACTTTAATAATACTTAATTCTTAATTAAAAAAAAATTAATTAAAATAATAATCCAAATTAAATTAAACTAAAATTAAATTAAATTAAAATTAAAATTAAATTAAAACTAAATTAAATTAAAATTAAATTGAAATTAAATTAAAATTAAATTAAATTAAATTAAATTAAAATTAAATTAAATTAAATTAAATTAAAATTAAATCAAATCAAGTTATGTTAAATTAAATTAAAATTAAAATTAAATTAAATTAAATTAAATTAAATTAAATTAAATTAAATTAAATTAAATTAAATTGAATTAAATTAAATTAAAATCATTTAACAACAAACCTAAATGAAATCATTAAGAATTAAATCTAAAATAACTTGAACACTATTCCAAACTTAAACTGATTTTTTATAATCAAGTCAAAATTAAAATTAAATTATTAAGTTTAAATCATTAAAATACTTAATAATTTGATTTGCCCTTTTAAAGCTCCTATTATTATAACTCTTAAATGAGGCACCAAGTGAAGTGTCACTTCACTTATAGGATATTCAGATGTCCTAGTTCACTGAGCAAGAAAACAAAACTTAAACTCCTGGATGATTAATTCACTTGTATGATTAAATTCTCTTGGACTTAAAATAATCCTAGAGGTATTGAAAAGATATTTAAGACTAGTCTTAAGCACTTCCTCAATGTGATGGGATGTTTATAAGAACAATTGAACTTAATTGTTCTTGGGTGAAGAAAGTCATCCTTAAACCAAAACACAAGAACCTAGACGTCATAGGAGATGATTAACTATAGGATTAGGACTTTGGTAGATAACCAAAACCTTTCCCTTATCTTTACCTAGGTACTTGTTGAAATATTTAAATGCCTTAACATGTGTTTTAAGTGCAGCTTGGGATGACGGGAAGACCCTCCAGGTACGCTTTTATTTTATTGCAATTTACTGCAATTTACTTACATGCACTGTATTTTACTTTTCTTGTGTGATAAACAACTGTTGCATGAAAACCAAAACCTTTAGAATAGTCCCTAAACTGAAACCAAAACTAAATTAAAAGTCATTACAAGATAAAAATCACCGCCACAACATTTCAAAATATAAAACAACTCAAAATTTAATCACAAACAGAACAACAAAACTACAACTTTAACTAAATTAAAACGTCTCGTTGAATGATCGGGAATACCTCGGATGATGTAACCCACGTGTTGCTAACGGGATTTCCCACGGTCTAAATGAAAGTGTGGAACTCATTCAGTTGAGTTTAGCAAATTCATCTAGACTAAGTGAATTCGATGAAAATAACGGTGTCGGGATGACGGAACCGTGGGATCTTAATCGGTTCTGTTTAATTAACTTTAAGATTTGTTTTAATTAAAACGCTGAAGACATTTGGGCTTTTAGATTTATCTAAAACAAAACACTTCTCTCACCTCTTGATTGTCACCTTCTAAAACTAAACCTCTGCAACAATAAGGAGCTCGGAGCATGGTGGGCAGCTCGGCCATCGTCATCAGCAAAACTCAGATCTATTTCAGCTAAACATTCCTAAAATTAAACAACCAAGCCATAGGATTTCGAGGTAGTTTGCTTAGTGCAACATAAATCTTCAACTTTTCGTTAGGCATTTGTATAATCATTGTCGACATATTTTTAGGTTGTGTGTTTTATTTTGAAAAGGGGTCGCCTAACGAAATTGTCGGCGAATTTTTAATTTAATTTAAATAAATAATTTGAAAAGTAGTATTTGATTTTGAAAATAATTTTAAATTTGAAAATTTTAAGATATGAAATCAAACTGATCTCACATCCCGAATAGTTTATATAAACGAGCACCGCATCACAAACCGTGTATCTATCTCGAAGAATAGACACACTGTTTGGTGATGGGGCTCGATTAAATAAACTAGAAGATTTGTGACATCTGTTTGGTCTACGAACCAATTTTATAAGCCGAAAAATTCCCCTGCTTAATATGGAAGCAATAAACAGGGTTTATATTACCTGGGTTCTTAAAATTCCCTATAAGGGCAAGCCCCTATAGTTAATTACATCTTAAGTGACGGAAATCACCTAAGAAAACTCTCGATAATAATCAATAATTCTGCTCTCAAGAATCTCAAAGTTTAAGTTTTCAAGGGATTGAATTTTGGAATTTCAATAGGGAATGGATCAAATTTGGAACATTTTGCTTTGGGAATTCAAAGGAAGAAAAATAGGAGAAATTACAGATTCGAAGCGAACTTCGGTAATTTCCTGACTATCATATTGTTTGGCTTGGATTTAGGAAAGTCCTAATGTTTATTTAATGTTTTGATCTTGCCAATTTTAATTAATTTGGACTTATATTTGTATGACATGATCATACAAATAGCCTTGAAGATGTGAGGGTTTATGTCGTATCGGACGACTACCTCGGAATCCTAAGACCGGTTAGGGCTTAATTTGCAATGCAAATGCCTAACAAAAGGTTGAGGATTTATGTTGCACTAGGCAAACTACCTCGAAGTCCTATGGCTTAGTTATTTAATTCTTAAGAAAGTTTTGCTGAAGAAGATTCAGGTTTTGCTGATGACGATGGTCGTGCTGCCCACCATGCTCCGAGCTCCTTGTTGTTGCAAAGGTTTAGTTTTAGAAGTCATAAATCAGGAGATGAGAAAAGTGTTTTGGTTTAGAGAAATTCTTAATTTCCAAGTGTTTTTTATGTTTTAATTAAAACAAATCTTAAAGTTGATTATAACAACACCGGTTAAGATCCCACGGTTCCATCCTTCCGGCATCGTTATTTTTATCGGATTCACCTAGTCCAGATGAATTTGCTAAACTCAATTGAATGAGTTCCACACTTTCATTTATACCGTGGGAAATCCCGTTAGCAACACGTAGGTTACATCATCCGAGGTATTCCCGATCATCCAACAAGACATTTTAATTTAGTTGTAGTTGTAGTTTTGTATTCTCGTTTGTGATTAAATTTTGAGTTGTTTTATATTTTGAAATGTTGTGGCGGTGAATTTTATCTTGTAATGACTTTTAATTTAGTTTTGGTTTCAGTTTTAGGGACTATCCTAAAAGTGTGGGTTTTCATGCAACAGTTGTTTATCATGCAAGAAAAGTAAGTACGATGCGATTAAATAAATTGCAATAAAATAAAAGCGTACCTGGAGGGTCTTCCCGTCATCCTAAGCTGCACTTAAAACACATGTTAAGGCATTTAAATATTTCAACAAGTACCTAGGTAAAGCTAAGGGAAAGGTTATGGTTTTCTACCAAGTTCCTAATCCTATAGCTAGTCATCTCCTATGACGTCTAGGTTCTTGTGTTTTGGTTTGAGGCGATTTTCTTCATCAAAGAACAATTAAGTTCAGTTGTTCTTATAAACATCCTATCATATTGAGAAAGTGTTTAAGAATAATCTTAAACATCTTTTCAATATAGCTAGAATTGTTTTAAGTCCAAATGAATTTAATCATACAAATGAATTAATCATCCGGGAATTCAAGTTTTGTTGTTATCTTACTCAGTGATCTAGGACATTTGAATATCCTATGAGGGAAGTAACATTTCATTTAACGTTCTGTTTAGGAGTTATGACAACAAAAGCTTTCGAGGGCAAATTGATGTTCAAATGGTTTATGATTTAATTTCAGTTAATGGGTTTAAATTTGGAATAGTGTTCAAGTTGTTTTATTTTTGAATTTCTTTATGTCTTAGGTGATGTTATTTTTAATTCAATTTAATTTAACTTTAATTTAATTTAATTTGGTTTAGTTTTAATTTTAATTTAATTTATTTAATTTAATCTAATTTTAATTTTAACTTGATTTTATTTTTAATTTTAATTTAATTTAATTTAATTTAATTTAATTTAATATGATTTAATTTAATTTAATTTGATTTAATTTGATTTAATTTAATATGTTTTAATTTAATTTAATTTAATTTAATTTAATTTAATTTTATTTTATTTTTAATTTTAATTTAACATTTAATTTTTTATGTTTTAAAGATGATTTAATTTTAATTGTCAAAGTATTAATTTAATTGAAATTTTAAAAGGATTTAATTTAAATAATTTAACTTTAATTTAATTTAATGATTAAGTCTTTTAGCATTTTAAATCTTAAATTTGGATTATCATTTTACTTAGGAATTAAATATTATTGAGATGATTAATTTAGGGATTCTTAAATTAAAGAACAAATCTCTTCCTAATAATATCCTTATTTTAATAATTCCAATTTTATTATTCTTCCAAATTTAATCAATTATTTAATTAAGGTTTATTTCAATTATTTTTTAATTGTTTAATAGGTTTCTACCCTTATTATTCAAATTTCAATCATCCAAATCAGATTAGGATCAAATACTTTACTCTTTAATTTTATTAAGCCTAAAGTTTTAATTAAAGGTTAAAATTTTAATTACCATTTTGTCGTTCAAGCTTAATAATTTCATAACTCACTAAATTGAGCTTAAAAGAACTTAAAATTTTTATGTGACTTCACTCATATGCCAATAAAGGCATGAGAGGAGAAAATGTGATTTTTCTGTATTTAATTTATTTATGTAATTATTTTTGGTGGGAAATAAGGATTTCCAAGGAAAATTTAATAATATGACCAAGGGAAAGTTTCTGTCCTTAAGAAAATTAGGACATTCCTAATGACCAGAGGATCACTTGGACCAATTTTGGTGATTTTTTGAATTATATTCTTTTTATTATAATTATTTTGAGTTTTGGAGTATTAATTAATTAAAAAATAAAATAAAGGTTGAAAAATGAATTTTATATTTTTCAAAAATCTTTCTAATATCAAGGAAATCAGAGAATCAATTTTTATAATTTTTTGATTTCTCTTTGATTTATTAGAATTATTTTAGTGGAAATACCAAAAATATACATTTTTTTAATTTTAAAATTGCCTTAGGGCTTTAAAATTTAATATCTCATTATAGAGACTTAAGAAAAATATGGGGTTTGTTCCTAAGTGATTAAAATTCAAAATGTGAAATTTTGGTGAATTTTATTATTTTTGTGATTTTTATTATTTTTTAATTATTAAAATATTAAAATAATGTAAGAAAATCAACTTTTTTGAAAAATTGCAATTTTATTTTTCTTAAATTCCCCTGATATCGGAGAGGCTCCAAAACCAATTTGGTGAATTTTTGAAAAGTATTTTGAAAGTTATGAATTTTTAAAGTTTAAATTAGCTAAATGGTTTAATCAACCCATTTGGTGGGGCTAACCAAGTCCAATTGACTTCAAATTTTTATGGTGGGTTCCTCTGATCCTAAAGGTCAGTGGAGAATTGATTTCAAGTCAATTTGATATATGATTAGCTCTAATTAATTAAGGAGCTATTTTGGGTGTTTAAGCCAATTAGGGTTATTCCAAGTGGATTAATTCAAAACCTATTTCTCCTAGGTTCCTCTGGTCATACTAAACATCACCAAATTTTCTAGAATTTATTTCACAATATGCTAATTATTGGAATTAAAATACTCAAACTAGTAACCTAGAGTTGAAAAATCAATAACTCTTCATAGGGATGGCCTCTGACTTTGGAAAATTCAGGGAATGTTCCCAAATTCAGAGGCTTCAAAAGCTTTATGGTCTCATGTCATGGTGAATTGTATACATGCATGGAGAATTGAAAATGTGCAGAGAGTAAATAAATTATTAAAAATAAAATACTCAATGAAATTAAATGATTTCTTTTCCACATTATTCTCCTCTCGTTCACCGAGCAAGAGGGTATTTTTATTTTATTTTTATGATTTTTCTACACAAAGTTATGCATTTTTCAAGTTCGGTAATTAAATAAATAGGAAAATAGCCTAATTTTCTACTTATCCACGCGGCGCCCTGTCATCCTCGGCATCTCCGAACGGCCACGCGGCGCGCTCCCATTCGACGCCGCCTTCCGACTCAGCGCCATGCGGCCCGCGGTTCATGTATCATCTCCTGGTCCGACGCCATCTGAGCCGTCCGTCCGCGCGTGTATTGAATGAACGACATCCGTTCATCGTCCCCAAGCCTCCTAGCCCGAGAACCGTCCGTCTTCTAGGCCTAAGATCTCACTCGATACTTGACCAAATTGAACGTTCTTATGCTCTATGGATTCGTCTAGAGAAGACGAACACATCCATACAGTTTATGTGGCATGAAATTGACTCAATAAAAATGGAGAATGTTCAGAAGCTCGGGAAGAAGAGTTAGGCCATACCTTTGCTCAGAGAAGTGTGGCTTCGATCTGAGGGTTGTGTCACCTTCGATTGCGTCCCAGCAAGCTCCAGATGAAGTCTCCTGGCCTAGTGAATTATCTAGGTAGGATTTCGACCACAGCCGATTACAAAGCTTGGAGTCTGGAACAGATGGGTGGCCTGGAGAGGGGGCTTTTGCTGGTGGATTTCTTCCCTTGGTCTGGTGAAGGTGTAGGATCAATCAATTTGGGGATTGGTCCACTGTGAAGAAGTGTCCTGGTTTTGTGCTAAAATTTGAACTCAAAATCGAGCTCGACTAGAGGGAATTGGGGCTGGAATCCGGTGGGAATCAAGTGCTCTATGTGTAGAGTGTGGTCCGGAATGATTTTGGCGAGTTTCCTTAAGGTTGGTTCAGCACCTCTCCCATGGCCGAGAGAGGGGTGTTTAAATAGGAGAGGCTGGAGGGCCTCCCGTGGGGAGTTAGGGATCGGGATCAGCCTGCTCTTGGAAAGAGAAGAAGCACTGCAATGGCCACTGGGGATGGGGCGGCTCAGCAGGTGGGAATTCCAAACTTTGGCTCCTCCCAAGGTCTCGGCCATGGTGTTTTCCGGCGACCCAGGCGGCTGGCCGGTAGGCATGGGTCACCCTCAGGTCCAGGTGGGCCAGGGCTGGAGGTTTGTGCAGTCAATTGGCCATGGACATGTGTAAAGGGTTTGAATCAAAGTGGAATGGGAAAGGGCTAGTTTTGGGTCTAAATGGGTCAACCCTTGGTTTTGGGTTAGGTCCACCATCCAAGGCCAATTTGGGCTGAAGGGAAAGTCACTTAGATCAGCTTGATTAGTGGGGTCAAGTCACAATCCAAGTACAATTAAGCTTAAGCAAGAGTTAGGGGAGACATGGGAGTGGTTAATCACTCTTAAGAGAATCATTAAAGGGTCCCCTCTTCTTGCCATTTTGGGTATGGTGAAGTGTCCAAGGCTTTCAAGGCTCACATGTGGCTCATGCATAGCTTCATGGCTCACCTTTGGCTTGGAAAAAGCTAAGTCAACTTTCATGAAAGAGGTTTTTAGGAATTTTGGTAATTTAGGGGTGACTTGATAGGATTTGGCATATGGCTTAGTTTAGAAAAATTTGATGGCTAATTTAGAACTTAGGGATGATTTTAATTGAGTGAGGATGAGATGAGATTATAATGTGGGCCTTAGGATGGGTTTAGACTTTTGAAATTATTTTAGGGGCTTTTGGATTTCAAAATAAATTTTAGGTTGATAATTTTGTAAAGGATTGGATCCAATAAGTGTTCAATTTAATTTAGGAAGGTTTCATGAATGATTTGGAATAAATTTGAAGTGGTTTGGGCTTGAATTGGGTTGGATTTGGACCTCTTTGGTAAATGGGCCAATGTAGGTCAAATTGGGCTAACATGGGCCAATGTTGGGCTAGGGTTCAAATTGATGTAAAATTAATGTTGGGAAATGTTTATGGGAGTGTTTCAAAGAGGTTTTGACTTTGGTTGGGTTTTGATTTTGGGGTTTGGGCTTATTTGGGTTAGGTTTGAGTTTAGGTCAAAATTGGGTTTTTGGCTTTGGGTTGAATTTGAGTGGGGTTTGGGTCTAAATTTTGGGTAAATCATGTTAGTGTTTTGTTTGTGGGGATGTTAAGGAAGGTTTAGAAAAGGTTTGGGGTTAATTGGAGTTGAATTGGGTTAGTTTGGGTTAGGTTTGGGTTAAATTGGGGGTTTTGATAAAAGTAGGGTAAATTGACAAAATTGGCCCATGGTGTAGTTGAACAAAATGAAATTGAGAATATTTGGGATTTTTTGAAATTTTTTGGGAATTTTCTGATTTTTTGGATTTTTGGGTCAAGAGGGGTATTTTGGGTATTTGGAGGGTATTGGGAGGTATTTTTGGAATTTTTGGTATTTTTGGCTATGGATGATCAACTTGATTGGTGAGGAAATGCTCAAGGTTAATTTTGGGGAATTTTGGGTGATTTGGAAATTTTGAAAAAATTGGGTAATTTCAAGGGCTTTGGGTAGGCTAGGCGGGTGTAGGGTCCCAGGGGTCAAAAATTGAAAATTTGCAAAATTGAAGATTGAATAATTGTAAGTGGAATAAAATCATTTTGGTTGAGCCATGAAGCTATATCAAGCCCACATGAGCCATGAAGGGACTCATTTGAGGCATCCACTATGTTGTTCCTAACCCTCTTAGCCAAGGGCTTAGGGGTTAAGGACCATCCATGTGAATCACCTTCATGAGTCAGGAGGTCAAGTTAGGTATGGGTGTGTTTTTAGGAGGTGTGTGAAAGTATAGTGTATAAGTGTAGTGTGTGTGTAGGTCAACCGTTCACCAGACCAGGCCACCCAGGGCAGTCCTAAGGCCAAAGAGTCCTATAGGAACTCATCCTTTAAACTTCCACACTTGATTTCAACCCTCTAGGTGATTAGGGGTCTACAGTCAAGTTTGTGGAGTTTGCAGGGATTTAAGAAGTGGTTTGAATTTCTAAGTGGTGGGTCCCAATTCTAATCCTCTAAGATAGTTAAAGGAAAAGCCTAAGGCTAGATCCTAAGTACTAAAGAGAGAAGAGAAGACCTCATCAAAAATGAGGTCAACAATCATGTTATGCAAATTAAGCCCTAACTGGTCTTAGGACTCCGAGGTAGTCGTTTGGTAGGACATAAACCCTCACATCTTTGAGGCTATTTGCATGACTGCGTCATACAAATATAAGTCCTAATTAATTAAAATTGGTAGGATTGAAACATTAAATAAACTCCCAAATTGAAGCCAAATAAAAGAATAGTTTGAGAAGTTGTCAAGATTCTTCTTGGATCCTCAGCTTCTCCTACTTTTCTTCCTTTGCACTCCTGAAATTAACTGCTCCAAATTCGATCCATTCCCTTTTGAAATTTCCAAAATTCAAATCCTTTGAAAACCTTAAAATTTGAAATTCTTGAGAGAAAAACCACTGATCATTATCGAGAGTTTTCTTAAATGATTCCTGTCATTTAAGATGTAATTAACTATAGGGGCTTGCCCTTATAGGGAACTTTAAGAACCTAGGTAATATAAACCCTACTTAATTCCTTTATATTAAGCAGGGGAACTCGTCGTCTTATAAAATTGGTTTGCAAACAAAATGGATGTCACAAATCTTCTAGTTTATTTAATCAAGCCTCATCATCAAATAATGTGTCTATTCTCCGGGATAGATATACAGTTTGTGGTGCGGTGCTCGTTTATATAAACTATTCGGGATGTGAGATCAGTTTGATTTCATATCTTAAAATTTTTAAACTAAAATTATTTTCAAAATCAAATGCTACTTTCTAAATTATATATATATATTTAAATCAAATTTAAAATCTAAAATTCGCCGATAATTTCTGTAGGCGACCTCCTTTTCAAAATACAACATAACCTAAAAATATGCCGATAGCTCAATTTTAGATAACTGTATTTTGATTTTATTTGAGTACTTTAGTGGACTTGAATGAATGTTTTTTGTAATGAAAAGTAATTTTTTTGGCTAAGATATTTGGTATAAGAGAATAGGACTATAGTCAGTTATTCAAAGTAAGAAAAATTGTATGTTTGAAATATTAAGAATCTTAAAACTTTATGTGAAAGGAAAGAATTGGGACTCTATGATGAATCAAAAATAAGCTATATAAATGCCTATAAGGTAAAAGATTGTGGTAAGTTTCAAATTTAGGGTGAGAAGGGTGAAGTTCAAAATTATTAAAGGCTATCCAGATATAGTAATCCTCACATAAAAAGAAAGAAAAGAAAAAAAATAAAAAAAGGGGATTGAAAATGATCCCTAAGAAAGAGAAAAGAGAAAAAGAAGAAAAATAATAGAAAAAGTGAAGAGAAGCTTGAGGAGATGCCTAATCAAAAATTGGCTTCACTTGGATCTACCTAAAGAGAGAACTTAATTACTTTCTTGAACTTATATGTATGGATTAGCATCTTTACTAGTACTGTTCTCATAAACTTCTTTTCATGTAATTCATTTAAGTGACTTAATAGGACAATCTACAGTCATCTTTGAAATGAATAGAAGGCTAGAACTCTTAGACTTGATGACTAGAGAGCTTTATACCTGCAAAATTTACTTAAATTATTCAAAGATCTTTCTAAAATTTTTACCATTGTATTTATCTAAGTCAAAATCATAGTATTCTAGAAAGAAAGTTCATTGCAGTGGATCATTATTTTATGTATTAACTAAAGTACTTGAGGACAAGTAATAGTTAAGTTTGGGGGATCTTTATCCATTGAAAATTTGATAGCTTTTTACTATCTATTTTATACTTATTTTGATGATATTGCACTATAAAGGAAGGTATTTTGTATGTTTTCTGGTTTTTGGCACAAGAAATCATTTTTAGAGGAAAAGAAGGGAAAATCGTGCAATTTGGAGCAAAAATGCAAATTTTGGCCTGACAAATTTTGATAAGTCGCTTAATCTCTTTTACACTTCTTGCATATTTTTAAATTAGATTACATTTTAAAGAAATATTATTTTTATGTTTATTTGTAGGGCTATCTGTTAGGAACACAACCCAACTAAAATGGAGTGAATCAGAGCTGAAACAGTGTCAAACGGAGCAAAATGGTGGAGCTGCGTAAACTAGCGCCGGACAGTGCTAGGGAGAGCGTATGACAGTGCTAGAGGACAGAGAATGATGAGATTTGAGCAAAAAATAGTACTGAACAGCGTCCAATAGGGCCCCGGACCGCACCCAAATAATTTGGGCATGATTTTTGATGGTTTGGGTCCGTTTTTGGGCGATTATTGCCATATAAGTCGAATCTGGATGCTTTTGGGAAGTTTTCTTCAAGAAACTCTTAAGAAGTTCATCCCTACACTATTTTAAAGCGCATTTAAAGTCAAGAAAAAGTGATTAATGTTAATAAAAACTTGGAGAATGTTGAGAGATCTTAGAATATGGGTAGAAATGTAGATTTCTACCTTATTAGAGAGATTGGTGAGGAGATTTTGAGAGAAAATGTAAGGGTTTGTATTAGCATTGCATGGATCATCGGGAGACTTTGTGGGAGAGATCTTCTTCTTTCTTTCAAGGGGAAAAAGCTAAGTGTTGTGTTCTTCATTATCTTATGGTTTTGTAAACACTTATTTTGTGGATTTTCTTTTAAATGGAGTTTTTCGTTGTGTTTTCTTCGTGCTTTTTGATCTCTTTTTCTTACTCTTTCTTTTTCTTAGGAAATTATGACATGAGAAGATTATGTCATTATTTTTTTTCTATTTTTCTTTTGTAACGAGTAAGATTCATGTTTAAGATATTGTGATGCATGTTAGAGGTGGATTTGATTATAAATGTGATGGTTTTTACTTGTGCTTCATTTACATTACAATAAGAGCTTGTTGTAGTGTTAAAATTCATTGTAATTGTGCTATGATTCGAGAGGGCAGTGTAATTCTCAACAAAGTGGAACTGCATTCAAATTCTATGGACAGTGAAGTTCATGGGGGTTGAGTGAAAATAAATAAGGAAATATACTTTGATGGGCGTAAAATTGAAGATTTTAGGGTGACAGACTAAAATCTCTAATTCAGTCCTAGTGTTTGGAAACTAAAGCAAGAGTTAACCTTCAGGAGAAGGGAAGTGGGAACTCTGGAGTGAGAGCTAGTATCCTCCTAGCCTAATCACGGATTTGGGGGAAAAAAAGGATTAGCCAATGTTCTTTATGCACTTGGAAGAGGGTAAATAATAGGATTACTCCTATTTGACACATACAATATTTAATGCATCTCATTCCTTTACATTATCCAATTAACTACAAAAAATAATAGATTTTATTATCTCAAAATACACCAAACCAACTCATCTAGAAAGGTTATCTTTAGAAGTAATATTTGCATTTAGGAATAGTTATTATCCTTACATATAATCATCTGCATTTATGAGTAGTTGCTAGATAAAACACCACTTATATCAACCTTCCAATTTAAATTCTGATAATGGTCGACTATAATTTTACTAAGAACCTCGTACCTCACTATCCTGTGAGATCGATAAATGGGACTCCATTAGAGTCCTGTATTACTTGAGCGATACGTATACTTGCGTTTAAAATTGTGACTTTACGATATCATTATAAATATATAAATATAAGTTCATAAATTCTAGCATATAAAAAAGTCGCATCACATAGAAAAAATTTTTCGCTGTTCGTATCTTAATTTGATATGTACAATATTACTTATTATATAATTCACAATATTAGCTGATACACCTAAAATATATAGTTATTTTATACACATTTTTATACTTATTTTTTATGATATTGCACTTTAATGGAAGATATTTTGTGTATTTTCTTGCAGGTATGATTAAATGGATGAATGTGATGAAAAGAGTGAAAAAAGGATAAAATTTAGAGCAAAATGAAGAAAGGTGCAAAATTGATCTGTGGCAGCTAAGCGCCTAGACCTGAGGCTTATGTGCCATAGCCTCACAGCTAAGCGTCGAGACCTCACGCTTAAGCGCAACATTTACTTTTGGATAATTTAAATAATTTTTGGTGCCATTTTGAAGGGGTGTTTGAGGGATCCTTTGGTACAAACATGGGTAGCTTCCTATTGGTGCCAAAATTAATTTAAATTACTCTTGAAAGGATGCATCTCTTGGAGGATTTATTGAATCTGGACATAATTTAAAGAGACACCAAAGCACCTATTGGATAATTATATAAAGATGAAATGAAGATTAGAAATTGGCTATTGTTGGAGGGTGTGTGGTTTATGTTTAGTGTGTAGGATAGTTCTTCAAGTATCACGCTACTCCACCTCACCATTTCTACTTAATTTAATATAGATTGTATTATGATTAGAAGAGAGATTTGGAGTCCTTAAAGTTAGGCGCCACCCTCTAAGGAAGATTGTAAGGAAAAATAAAGTTTTCAAAGGAACTTTATAAGTTTGGTGGAGAGGATTTTCAGATAAGTTTTTATCTTTGTTACTAGATTTCTTTTTAATTAAGACTTCTTATTTTTTCACTATGATTTATTCTTTAAACTAATTTGTGATTGTATTTTCTCCATAAATTCTGAGTAGTTTTTTTATCTTTTTCCTTAAAATGATGAAGTAATTAAGTTATGGATGGAAGTTATGTGAAGTATAGGAAATCGAGGTTGGAAGAAGTTGTGATGATTCAAAACCTTACACTACATTTACTTCTTGGCTTAGCTAATTTAGATGTTAATATATGTTGTGAGAACATGTAAGAAGCGGTATGGTATTATCTCATTCTACAATTGGTAAGAATCTCATGAGAATATATGGGTGAGAATGTAGTCCATATGATTGAGTGCAAATAAATAGGGAGATAAAGTTTGATGGTATAAATTAGAGAACTTTAGAGTGAAAGATGATATACCTAAAATATATAGTATTTTTATACACATTTTTATATCTATTTTTTTATGATATTGCACTTTAATGAAAGTTATTTTGTGTATTTTTCTTGCAGATATGATTAAATGGATGATTGTGATGAAAGGAGTGAAAAAGGATTAAATTTTGAGCAAAAAAGAAGAAAAGTGCAAAATTGATCTGTGGTGGCTAAGCGCTAGCCAGAGCCCCGCGGCTTTGTACCCAGATCTAGAGTTTACACTCCTGAAGACTCGAGGCTAAGTGTCGAGACCTCGCGCTTACACACGATAGTTACTAAAGAAGAGTTATTTAATTTTTTGCGCCATTTTAAGGGGTATTTGAGGCATCTCTTAATACAAACATGGGTAATTTACTATTGTCGTCAAAATTAATTCAAAATACTCTTAAATGGATGCATCTCTTAGAGGATTCATTAAATCAACATAACATTTAAAGAGATACAAAGGCACCTGTTGCAAAATTATAAAAAGAGGGCTTATAAATCAGAAAAGTGGTTATTGTTGGAAAGTGTGGTTTATATTTATTGTGTAGGAGAGTTATTTTAGTAACACAATACTCCACTTCACCATTTCTACTCACTTTAGTATAGGTTGTATTAGGATTAGAAGTAGGAGTTGAAGTCCTTAGAGTTGGGTGCCAACCTCTAAGGGATATTGTAAGAAAAAGCAAAGTTTTCAAAGGAACTTGAAGAGTTTGGTGGAAAGGATTTACAGATAAGTCTATATCTTTGTTATTACATTTTTTAATTAGGACTTCTTGTGATTTCACTATAATTTCTTATTTTAATCCAAGTTGTAATTGTATTTTCTCGATGAATTTTGAGTAGTTTTCTTTATCTTTTTCCTTAAAGTGATCAAGTCATAAAGTTATGGAAGGATGTTGTGTGAAGTATAGGAAATCAATGTTGGAAGAAGTTACGATGACTCAAAACCTTGCACTTCATTTACTTCTTGCTTTGGCCAATTAAGATGTTAATATATTTTGTGAGAACATGTAAGAACCAGTATGGTATTTTCTCAGTTAACGATTGGAAAGAATCACATGAGATTATATGGTTGAGAATGTAATCCATATAGTTTAGTGCAAAAAAATAGGGAGATATACTTTGATGGGTAATTAGAAGACTTTATAGTGACAGGCTAAAGCCCCCAATTCGATTTATTATTTTATGTTTTGATACAAGATGTTAGCCCCCAGGTGGAGGGAGAAGAGGAAACTCTAGAGTGAGAGCTAGTATCATTCCTACCTAGTCCATCTTCAAGATTTACAAAGCAATATATTAATGTATGTTCTTTATAGCATCTCTAGTAAGGGTAAAGAATATAATTGCTTCTGTTTGACACAACACTGTTTAGATAATTCAACAACAGAATTCCATGTCTTGTTACTGATTTACAATAAGGAAAAAGATTTTTTATTTGCATTTGCTTTCATCTTACAAAATTTAGTTAAAGGAGTTGTTTACTTTCATTTCAAATTATATAAATTAATACAAAGAATTGAATTTTCTTTCTGAAAGTATTATCTTTAGTTTGAGTAAGATCTTTCTTAAAAAGTAAAAAGTTATTTTTTATTTTCTTTATTTAATATTTTCCCTGTGGGTTTGATATCTCGGGGCTTAATCAAAATGTCCTATTTACTTAAAAACAATACGTATACTTACGTAGTATCCCATTTTAAAATATAAATTAAAACTCTTATTTACATTGACATCAAGTTTTTGGTGTCGTTGTAAAGAAAGAGATACATTAAAAGAAGTATAAATTCATATATAAAATATAAGCATAAATATTCGGCGATCAAGTTTTTGGTGCCGTTGCCGGGGAATTAAAGTTAAAAATAATATTTTAAGAAAAAACTAATTTTTACTTTTTAAAGTCTTTAAACCTATTAGATTTTTTTTAGGAAATTATTATTTTTGTTGATTGAGTTTATTTTATTGTGTTTCATTGTAGTGTATGTGTAGTTCAGGTTCTGAAGGACTTGTGCCTTACAATTCTAAATTAGAAAGAACTATAATAAACATTAGAAAAAATAAAAATACATTAAAAGATAAAAATATTCAAGAAATGGAAAATCAATGTATTCGAAATGCTGAAATCCATCGAGAATTTACACGTTTAAGAGATTATGTTAACCCTACAATAGATGAATTTCATAGTAGTATTCAAAATTCTATGGTAGCGGTTAATTCATTTGAACTTAAGCCTGTTATTATCCAAGTGGTATCTAATAATTAGTTTGGGGGAAGAACCAACTGAAGATCCAAATTTACATCTTGCCAATTTTCTAGAATTGTCTGCTAAATTTAAACATGATGGTGTTTCAGATGATGCTATTAGAATTTTTCCTTTTTCATTAAGGGATAAAGCTAAGATGAGGTTAAATTCTTTTGCACCTGGATCTATTAGAACTTGGGGTGATTTAGCGCAAAAGTTTCTTTGTAAATATTTTCCACCATTAAAGACTGCAAAACTTAGAAATGATATTACATCTTTTTGCCAGTTTGAAGAGGAATCTATTTATGAAGCATGGGAACGTTTTAAAGATCTCCTAAGAAAGTGTCCACATCATTCGATACCAGATTGGTTAAAAATTCAAACTTTTTATAGTTAGATCTCTTAGATCTATTATTGATGTTGTTGTTGGTGGTTCATTGATATCTAAACAGTTTAATGACGCTTATGCTTTAATTGAAGAAATGACTATAAATAATTTTCTATGGCCTTCTAAAAGGATAAACCCTGAGAATGAACTAATAGAAATAAGTTAAGTTACAGAATAGTGAATATGCATTGACTATAGAAAATTAAATCTTGTCTCCAGGAAAGATCATTTTCTACTTCACTTTCTTGATTAAATGTTGGATAGACTAGTTGGGCATAAAAAATTTTGTTTTCTGGATGGATATACTATTTATCACCAAATACAAATTTCTCCTGAGAATTAAGAGAAAACAAAGTTTACCAGTCTTTATGGTACTTGTTCTTTTAAAAGAATGCCCTTTGGTTTATGTAATGCCCCTGCTACATTTCAAAGATGTATGATAACAATTTTCTATGATTTAATTGAAAGGGAATTGAAGTGTTTATGGATGATTTTCAGTGTTTGGAATTTCATTTAAATCTTGTTTAGAACATTTATCTAAAGTTCTTAAACGCTGTGAAGAAAAAAACTTAGTACAAAGATGGAAAAAATGTCAATTTATGATTGTAGGAGGAATTGTTTTAGGACATAAGGTATGAAAGTAGACCCTGCAAAAATTCAAGTGATCACTAATTTACCCTGCCCAACAAATGTAAGGGAAATTAGAAGTTTTTTGGGACATGCTGGATTCTACAGGCGTTATATTAAAGACTTTTAAAAAAAATTGTTAAGCCTATATGCCAATTATTGGAAAAAGATGCACTTTTTTATTTTGATGAAGAATATTTAAATTCTTTTAAACTGTTAAAACAGAAATTAGTCACTACACCAGTTATGGTTTCACCAAATTGGGAAAAATCTTTTGAATTAATGTGTAATGCAAGTGATTATGCTATTGGAGTTGTTTTAGGACAAAAGCATGATAAAATTTTCAAAGTGATCTACTATGCTAGTAGAACTCTTAATGAAGCTCAAATTAATCATACCACAACTAAGAAAGAGTTATTAGCTATAGTATTTGCTTTTGATAAATTCAGATCATATTTAATTGGAACTAAATGTGTGGTGCATACTCACAATTCTGCTATTACGTATTTAATGAAAAAGAAGGATGCAAAACCAAGACTGATAAGATGTATTCTTCTTTTACAAGAATTTAACTTTGAGATAGTAGATATGAGGAGTGCTAATAATCAAATTGCTGATCATCTGTCTAAGCTTAAAAATGAAAAATCACTCTTTTCTGATGAAGAAATTAATGAGCATTTTCTTGATGAAAAATTATGCACTATTAATGAGTGGAGTGTTCCATGGTATGCCGATATTGTTGACTTTATTGTTAGTGACATATTACACTATGGTTTGACATACCAACAGAGAAAGAAATTTTATCTGAAGCTAAGATTTATTTTTGGGACGACCCATTTCTATATAAATAAGGAAAGGATCTAATTATTCGATGATGTGTGCCATTAGAAGAAACATATGAAATTATTCAAAAAAGTAATGATTCTGATTTTGGGGGGACACTTTGGTGTTGATAAAACTATATATAAACTTATGTAATCTGGATTTTATTGGCCTACAATTTTTAAGGATTTTAATGCTTATATTAAAAATTGTGATCGATGTCAGAGTGTAGGAAATTTTATTAGAAAAAATGAGATGCCCCTCAATTATATGTTGGAAGTTAAAAAATTGGGATTAGATTTCATGGGACCATTTATACCATCTTTCAGAAATTTATACATATTGTTAGCAGTTAACTCTGTATCTAAATGGATAGAAGTTGTTGCTTTACCTTGATGTGATGCTCGATGTGTTGCAAAATATTTAAGAAATTTTTTTTTGTAGTTTTGGAATGCCAAGAGTAATCATAACTGATGGGGTAAGTCTTTTAGAAATGCAATTATGGAGAAATTAGTAGGCAAATATCATATCATCTAGAAAATTGCTAATGCTTATCATCCTCGGACAAGTGGTTTGGTTAAGTTATCCAATCGTGAAATTAAAGGAATTTTGGAAAAATCTGTTAATCCAAACAAAAAGGATTCGTCAATCAAACTGGATTTTGCTTTGGTGGACTTATAGGACTGCATATAGGACTCCAATAGGAATGTCCCCATATAGGATAATTTTTGGGAAAGCATGTCATTTACAATTTGAACTTGAGCATAAAGCATATTTGGCTATTAGAGAGTTCAATTATAATTTGAAGGATTCTAGTGAGAAAATATTATTGCAATTAAATGAGCTTGAAGAGATAAGTATTGAATCATATGAAAGTGCTAAGATATATAAAGAAAAGATGAAGATGTGGCATGATCGTAAGATTCTGATTAAAAATATTGAGCCAGGACAAAAAGTTTTTTTATACAATACCAGATTAAGATTATTTACTGGAAAACTTACATCCAGGTGGTTGGGTCCATCTATTGTGATAAAAGCTTATCCCTATGGAGCTGTAGATATTAAAGATCCTAAAACTGAAAATATTCAAAATGAATGTTCATCGACTTAAACCTTATTTCTCAGTACATCAACTTAAAATTGATGAGAATTTAATTTTGGATCACTCAAAATAAGTTCTGGGTATGTCGAGCTGACGACATAAAACCGAGCGCTTTGTGGGTGGCAACTGATACACCTAAAATATATATTATTTTTATGCACATTTTTATACATATTTTTAATGATATTGCACTTTAATGGAAGGTATTTTGTGTTTTTCTTACAGGTATGATGGAAATGGATGGTCATGATGAAAGGAGCAAAATTGGATGAAATTTGGAGCAAAAAAAAGTGAAAAATCAAAATTTTGGCACTGGTAGCTAAGCGCCGCTGGGCCGACGCTTAGCCACCACAGTTAAAAATCGAGATTAAATTGAATTTGGTGCCATTTTCAAAGGGGATGGGATGCAACTCTTGGTGGTAACTTCCATAACTTCCTTCAGGCGGCAAGTTTGAATGAACGGGGTGCATTATTTGGTAGATACATTGAATCTGGATACATTTGAAGAGACACCAAGGCACCTTTTGGTTTAATATTTAAAGAGAGTCTTAGGAAAGATTAGGGGGCTCTTCCTTTACATTTTGAAGGGTTCTTTCTTTCTTTTGGCTCTTCCTTTGCATTTTAAAGGGTTCTTTCTTTCTTTTGGGGATCTTCCTTTGCATTTTAAAGGTTTTTTTCTTTCTTTTGTCTCTTCCTTTGCATTTTGAAGGGTTCTTTCTTTCTTTTTCTCTTCTACTTGTATTTTGAAGAGAGTTTTTACAGTATTTTACTTTTATTTTGTGAGAGTTTTTATTAAGAGTAGGAGTAGAGAGTAGAAAGGAGAAAAGGGTCGGAGTGAAGTCTTCTTCTTCCCACTTCTTTTTTTTCTTTTAGTTTAGTTTCTATTAAAGTCTGAAGTTTATTCTGAGTCATCGGAGTTGGGAGATCCGCTCTGAGGAGTAGTTTAGTTAAGAGTTAAAGTTTCAGAGAAACTTCTTGAGTCTTGTGGAGAGAATTTTCATATAAGTGTTTACTTTTGTTGTCACATTTAGTTTTTTAATTAATACTTGTTTTTGTTTGTTGTTTTTCTTATGGTTTTTAATTTTAAATCAATGTGTTTTTGTATTTTCTCAATGCATTCTGAGTATTTTACTTTATCTTTTTCTTTCTTAAATGGAGAAGTAATTAGTTTATTGAGAATTTTTGTGGAAAGTATAAGTGTTTAAAGTTGGAAGAAGTTGTGAAGATTGATTCTGAAAACTTTGTTTACTTCTTAATTTGGCCTGTTAAGTTGTAGAATTTCTTGAGATCATGTAAGATCCAATGCGGTATTGTCTCATAAAAGTTAGTAAGAATCACATGTAATTATATGGGTGAGAATTGTAGTCCATATAATTGAATGTAATATTAGAAGATATTTTTATGGAAGAGAGTAAAATTAGAGGATTTTAGAGTGACAGACTAAAATCCCTAATTTGGTTTGAAGTTTTGACTTTTGTTATGAGAAGTTAGCCCCCAGTTGGTGGGAATCAAGGGAACTCTACAGCGAGAAACTGGTATCTTCCCTGTCTAACCATGTTCAAAATGATAAAAATTTCAAATTAACCTATGTTCTTTATAGAACCAAGTAAGGGTAAAGAACATGTTTGCTTCTATCTTTCGCAAAAAATTTAAATACTTCCAAAACAATACTTTAATAATTATTACTACTTCATAAAAGGAAAGAAAAAGATATTCTAGTTAATAGTGTTTTACATACAGTGTTATTAGTTATTATAATTTTAATTTCTTGCTTAACATTTTATTAATGAAATTTCAAAAGACAATTCAACTTTCAAAACTTTTCAAAATCAAGAAATACTTTTCAAAAACCATTAAAAAAGTAAAAAGATAATTTTCTGATTCCTTTAAAGATTTTCATCCTTTCCCTGTGGGTTCGATATCTGGGGGCTTAATCAGAAAGTCCTATATTACTTGATAAACGATACATATACTTGCGTAGTATCAACATTATAAATCAAATTCATCAGCATTTATATATCCGACAGGATCAAATTTTTGGTGCCATTGCCAATTTTCATATCATATTTGCAAGTATAAATATCAGGTGGATCAACAACCCATAGTTATCGGTATGCTTTGTTTTGAGTTTGATTTGTGTGATTTGTTGGGTGTGAAGTAAGAATTATATGGTAGTATTTGATTATAATATGTTAGTGGAGATTAATGAGATTTTAATTGATAAATTGGATGATTTAATAAATATTCAGACGTTTAACAGACCAATGCTAAATTAAGCACCGGCGGCTAAGCGCCAGCAGTTGGCGCTTAGGCACCTGAGTTATGAAAAACACAAAAAATGAGGTTATAGAAGCCATTATCATGGGGAAGTTGTATGGAACGTTATTTGATGGTTTGTGATCGAGGGAGGACAGCTATAAAGCATCTAAACTTTATAAATAGGAGTCGGATCAAAGGATATTCATCCCAATCCAAATTTCCATCCTAAGAACCTTAAAGAAGAGTTTAAGTTAGAAAAATGTTTTCTTGGGAGAGTGAAATCAAGAAGAAAGAGGATGCAAACAAGAAGAAGTTCATTTGTGAGAGTGCGTAAGAGTTTTGTAATAGATTTTGAGACATTAGTATTCAAGGAATATCAGAGAAGATTACAATGATCGAGGCCGATGTTGCGTTAATCGAAGCAAAGGTAAATGAAACTAACACACATTTAGCACATATTGGATGACAATTAAAGATGCAATTCATTCCTACTAGTCATGTTGAAGAGGCAAATAAAGCAATGTTTTTGAAGAATAAGTGGATAAAAGAAGTTCATTAAGAGTTTTCAACCATCACCCGTTCTATCAAATCTATAGACCAAATGGTTCAAATGGAACTAATGGAGGTTATGGATATGTTCCACCTAATGGAGAATGGAATTTAGTTACAATGCCATGTTAAGTGTTAGTCAGTTGTGTTAGTGTTTAGTGTTTTATGTTTTGTTGTGTGTTATAAATTTCTTTGTGTTGTAATTATTTGCTTTGTGTTTTGTTTAAGTGTTTAAATGTGAGTATAAAAGATGAGATCATATCCAAGGATCTTTGTGTGTGGTGAAAGCGGGAGAATTGTTGGCCGCCGAGATTGGTATCCCGACACCCATTTTAAAAATATTTAATTTAAGATATATATGTATAATTTAGAAATAACTTTTTTTAGTTTTGTAAAATATGAAATCAAACAGATCCCATATAATCAATAGTTTAAATAATCGAGCACTTCGCCGCAAGACATGTATTCGATACAAAAAAAATTATTAGTAATGAAATGATGAATATTTTGTAGCTATCTTTAGTAGGAAGAATTATATTTTTAGAAAAATAGAAGGATTAGACTTTTATTTTTAATAGTTAAATTTTTTTTATTGAAAATAAATTACAAATATTTTATTATATTTCTAAGTAAAAGATATATATCTACTTATGCTTTAAGAAAGTAATGGTGGAATTGAAAATTATCAGAGGCCTATCCAAATATAGTACTCATTGCCTTATATAAAAACAAGAAAACAAGAAAAAAGAAAAAGAAAAGAAAAGAAAAGGTGAAAAATAGTATGTGAAAAGGAAGGAGAAGCTTGAGGATTTAAGGGCCTAATCAAAAATTGGTTCCACACCTGATCATTTTAGAATAAAAGATTTGAGAAAATCTTGAAGCTTATGAATATAATATAGTTAGAATAATTATTTTTAGTAGGGATTTTTATGTAAAGAAACTAAAATGCCTAAACCCTATATTTTGAGAGATCTAAAAAAATTTTCGAATAAGATAGGAAATCATATTTTTCACTAACTTTTACCTAAGAGATTTCTAAATATTAAATTATTCAGATTTACTAAAAATTTTTATAAATTGGACTACTACATTTTTAGAACAAAATTTTATAAGCTTTTAAAGAAATTCATCCACATAATTTGATTGTTTGATTTTTATATCATTATATTGTCACTTGAGGACATGTAACATTTCAAGTTTAGGGGATTTTGATACGCCTAAAATATATAGTATTTTTATACACATTTTTATACCTATTTTTGAAGATATAACACTTTAATGAAAGGTATTTTGTGTAATTTTCTTTCAGGTATGATTAAATTGATGATTGTGATGAAAGCAGTGAAAAAGGATCAAATTTGAAGCAAAAAAATGAAGAAAGGTGCCAAATTGATCTGTGGCGGCTAAGTGCCCAGATGGAGCTTACGCATCAGAGCCCCGCGGCTATGCGCCTAGATCTGGCGACCTCGCACTTACGCATGAAAGTTACTAAATTAGAGTTATTTAATTTTAGGCACCATTTTGAAGGGGTATTTGAGGCATCTCTTGATACAAATGTGGGTAACTTCCTATTAGCACCAAAATTAATTCAAATTACTCTTTAACGGATGCATCTCTTAGAGAATTCATTGAATCTGGATATAATTTGAAGGATACGAAGGCACATGTTGGAAAATTATAAAAGAATGGCTTATAAATCAGAAAGGTGGTTGTTGTTGGAGAGTGTGCTTTATGTTTATTGTGTAGAAGAGTTATTTTAGTAACACCCTACTCCACTTCACCATTTCTACTCACTTTAGTATAGGTTGTACTAGCATTGGAAGTAAAAATTGAAGTCCTTAGAGTTGGGCACCAACCTCTAAGGGGTATTGTAAGGAAAAGTTAAGTTTTTGAAGGGAACTTCAAGATTTTAGTGAAGAGGCTTTACAGATAAGTCTTTATCTTTGTTATTACATTTGATTTTTAATTAAGACTTCCTGTGTTTTCACTATGATTTTTACTTTTAAATCAAGTTGTGATTATATTTTCTCCATGAATTCTGAGTAGTTTTCTTTATCTTTTTCCTTAAAATGATGAAGTAATAAAGTTATGGAAGGTTGTTGTGTGAAAAGTATAGGAAATCAATGTTGGAAGAAGTTGTGTTGATTCAAAACCTTGCACTTCATTAACTTCTTGATTTAGCCAATAAAGATGTTAATATATGTTGTGAGAACATGTAAGAACTGGTATGATATCGTCTCAGTCAACAATTGTAAAGAATCACATGAGATTATATGGGTAAGAATGTAATCCATATGGTTGAGTGCAAATAACGAGGGAGATATACTTTGATGGGTGTAGAATTAGAGGACCCCCAATTCGATTTATTGTTTTATATTTTGATACGAGATGTTAGTCCCCAGGTGAAGAGAGAAGAAAAAACTTTAGAGTGAGAGCTAGTATCTTTCTTACCTAGCCCGTCTTCAATATTTATGAAGAAATAGATTAACCAATGTTTTTTTACAACATCTCTAGTAAGGTAATATAATTGCTCTTATTTGGCACAACAAATTTTAGATACTTCCACAACAAAATTCCATGTCTTGTTATTCATTCATAATACGGAAAAAAATCTTTTATTTGTATTTATTTTCATCTTACAAAAATTTAGTTAAAGGAGTTGTTTACTTTCATTTCAAATTATAAAAATTAACAAAAAGAATCAAATTTTCTTTCCTTCAATATTATTTTTAATTTGAGTAAGATCTTTCTTAAAAAGTGAAAAGTTGTTTTTCCGTTTTCTTTATTTATCACTTTCCCTCTTGATTCGATATCTCGGTGCTTAATCAGAAAGTTCTATATTACTTTATAATGATACGTGTACTTGCGTATTATCCCATTTTAAAATATCAATTAAAACTCTTATTTACATTGACATCAAGTTTTTGGCATCGTTGTGAAGAAAGAAATATCATTAAAAACAAGAATAAATTTATATATAAAATGTAAGCATACATATTCAGCGATTAATAGGCTAAAGCCCCCAATTCAATTTAATGTTTTATGTCTTGATACGTGATGTTAGCTCTCAAGTGGAGGGAGAACAGGAAACTCTAGAGAGAGCTAGTATCTTTCCTGCCTAGCATGTCCTCTAGATTATTAAAGCATTAGATTAACCTATGCTCTTTATAACATATCTAGTAAGGGTAAAGAATATAAATGCTCATATTTGGCATAACACATTTTATATACTTCCACAATAGAATTCCATGACTTGTTACTGATTCATAATAAAGAAAAAGATATTTTATTTGTATTTTTTTTCCTCTTACAAAAATCTACTTAAATTTAATTGTTTGCTTTCATTTCAAGAATCAAACTTTCTTTCCTAGAATATTATCTTTAATTTGAGTAAGATCTTTCTTAAAAAGTAAGAAATATATTTTTCTAATTTCTTTGTTAAGAATATTTAACAATTTTCCTTATGGGTTCAATATCTCAGGGCTTTTTCAGAAAGTCATATATTACTTGATAACAATACATATACTTGTACAGAATCCCATTTTATAATAATAAAAATTAAAATCTCATTTGCATCAGCATCAAGTTTTTGGTGTCGTTGTAAAGAAAGAGATATAATTAAAAGGAAGTATAAAGTATATACTCATAAAACGTAAGCATAAATATCAGTGATCAAATTTTTGGCACCGTTGTAAGAAAAAATAGTTAAAATAATATTTGAAAAAAAATTCTGAAAAACTAATTCTTACTTTTTAAAGTCTTATTTAAACTAGTTAGATTTATTTTAGGAAATTGTTGTGTTGTTTTTATATAAATCCTTGTTTGTGTGATTTTATTTTATTTTGATTTATAATAGTTTATGCGTAGTTCAAGTTCTGAATGACTTGCACCTTACGATTCTGAATTAGAAAGAACTATTAGAAAAAATCAGAAAAATTAAAAATACAGAGAAAAAAAATATTCAAGAAATAGCAAATCAAAATAGCCAAAATACTGAAATCCATCGAGAATTAGACCTTTAAGAGATTATGCTAACCCAACAATAGATGAAGTTCATGGTAGTATTCAAAATCCAATTGTAGCGGCTAATTCATTTGAACTTAAACTTGCTATTATCTAAATGGTATCTAGTATTCAGTTTGGGGGAGTACCAACTGGCGATCCAAATTTACATCTTGCTAATTTTCTAGAATTGTGTGCTACATTTAAATATGATAGTTTTTTAGATGATGCTATTAGACTTAGACGTTTTCATTTCTCATTGAGAGAGAAGGCTAAGATGTGGTTAAATTTGTTAGCACCTAGATCTATTGGAACTTGGGGTGATTTAGCACAAAAGTTTCTTGCTAAATATTTTCCACCATCAAAGACTGCAAAGCTTAGAAATGACATTGCATCTTTTTGTCAGTTTGAAGGAGAATCTATTTATGAAGCCTGGGAACGTTTTAAAGATCTCCTGAGAAAGTTTCCACATAATTCGATAGCAAATTGGTTGATAATTCAAACTTTTTATGATGACTTAGTTGGATCTCTTAGATATATTATTGATGCTGTTGCTGGTGGTTCATTGATGTCTAAACAATTTAATGACACTTATGTTTTAATTGAAGAAATGACTACTATTAATTTTCAATAGCCTTCTGAGAGAGGATATCCTAAAAATGTAGCAAACGTTCATGAATCTAATGCTTTTGCAATGTTTGCAAATCAAGTTGCTGCAATTTCAAGGAAGATAGACCAATTTGGAATGAATTTTTCTCAGCCAATTTTCATATTTGAGGAAAGTTCATTAGGCCAAATGATAGATCCTCAACATCATTAGAAACCTTGAATGCCATAAACAAGCCTAATAACCCATATTTCAATTCTTATAACCTAGGTTGGAAGAATCATCTAAAATTTAACTGGAATAACAATAATTAGGGTGGTAGTAATAAAAAATGGTGGAATAATCAAGTAAACTCATTGAGGAATTGGAACAACCAAGGTCATAATAATTATAGACCTAATTATCCACTAGGTCTTCTTTGTAATTTAAGGAGAAGAAGCTGTCTATAGAGGAAGCGTGTTATAAATGGGAAATCAATTACAAAGTCGAGAAGCTAAATTTGAAATATTGAGAATCAATTTAAACAAATAGCCAAATCATTAAGTAATAGATTCCAAGGAACACATCGGAGTAATACATAGATAAATCCAAGAGACAAAGATAAAGAGCAAGTAAAATTTGTTCAACTGAGAAGTAGAAGAGAGTTGGAAGGTAGAGTTCAAAAATAGATTGAAGTAGAGAAAGAAGAGATTGAAGAACCAAAAGAGGACGCTACTAAAGGTTTGGAATGACCTATTTCTCTACAAAAAATTGATTTAAAAAATCCATCACCTCTATTTCCTCAGATATTTCGACAAAAAAAGTTGGACAGGTAATTTTCAAAATTCTTAGAAAATTTTAAGAAACATACAATTAACATTCCATTTGCTGAAGCCTTAGAACAAATGCCAAGCTATGTGAAGTTTATGAAGGATATCCTCAACAGAAAAAGGAAGTTTGAAAATAATGAGACTGTTGCACTTAGTGAAGAGTGCAGTACTATAATTCAAAAGAAGATTCATGAAAAGCTTAAAGATCCTGGTAACTTCACAATTCCTTATGTAATCGGAGAAAGATTTTATAAAAAAGCTTTATGTGATTTAGGTGCAAGCATTAACCTTATGTCATTATCTATATTTAAAAAATTGGGATTATGAGAAATAAACTCGACTACTTTAACTCTATAGTTAGCAGATCGTTCGATAACATATCCTAAAGGAGTTATAGAAGATGTTTTAGTAAAAGTAGATCAATTTATCTTCTCTATTGATTTCATTATGTTAGATATGGAGGAAGATAAAGAGATACCTTTTATTTTAGGGAGACCTATCCTAGCTATAGGAAGTGTAATGATAGATGTGTAGAAAGGGGAATTAACTATGTGCATCAATGATTAAACTGTTACATTTAATATTTCAAGATTAATGAAATATTCTATAAAAGGTAAATATAATGAAAGAAAAGGAAGTACAATATTTTGATGATTTTCGTAAGGAAGATTTAAATTATGCTCGAGAAAGTTTTAAAGTTTTTGACATGAAAAAGAAAGATGAATCTTTTAGTCCATCAATTAAAAAACCTCCTGAACTTGAGTTAAAGTTACTTCCTGCATATTTAAAATATGTCTTTTTAGGTGATTCCTCAACTTTGCTAGTTATAATTTCGTCAAAATTAACTTTAGTAGAAGCAGAGAGTTTTCTTGAAATTTAAAGAAATATAAGAAAGCCTTTGGATAGATAATAGCTGATATTAAAGGAATCAATCTTTCAATTTGTATGCACAAAATTCTTATGAAAGAAAACTACAGACCGAGAGCTGATCCTCAAAGGAGATTAAATTCTATTATGAAAGAAGTTGTCAAGAAAGAAATTTTAAAGTGGTTAGATGCTAAAATTATGTACCCTATTTCATATAGTGCATGGGTTAGTCCTATTCAATGTGTTCTTAAGAAAGGAGGAGTAACTGTAACTGTTAATGAAAAGAATGAACTAATACCAATTATATAAGTTAGAGGGTGGTGAATATGCATTGATTATAGAAAATAAATCTTTCCACCAGGAAAGATGATTTTCCACAACCCTTTCTAGATCAAATGTTGGATAGACTACCTGGGCATTACTACTTTTATTTTCTAGATGGATATACTGGTAATCAAAAAATACAAATTACACCTGAGAATCAAGAGAAAGTAATGTGTACCAGTCCTTATGGTACATTTGCTTTTAGAAGTTTTCCATTTTGTTTATGTAATGCCTCTATAACATTTCAAAAATGTATGATGGTATTTTTTTTGATTTAATTGAAAAATGAATTAAAGTGCTTATGGATGATTTTTCAGTGTTTGAAATTTCATTTGAATCATGCATAGAACATTTATCTAATATGCTTAAGCACTGTGAAGAAACAAATTTAGTCCTTAATTGGGAAAAGTGCCAATTTATGATAGCAGGAGAAATTGTTTTGGGACATCATATATCAGAAAAAGGTATGGAAGTAGACCCTGAAAAAAATTCCCTCTTACAATGAATTTATATGCATGTGTAGGATATAAAAATTAAGTAGAGTGAGAATATATTGCGATGATTTTAATTTGATCTTCATTTACATGTAAACTTGATCAACTTGCATGTTAAAATACGGTAATGAGAACATGCAAGAACCAATGTGGTATTGTCGCAGTCCTTATTGGTAAAAAATCATATGAAATTATATAGTTGAGAATGTAGTCCATATGGTTGAGTGAAGGAATAAATAGGGAGATATGCATGTTTAAGAGATATAAAATTAGAGGACTTTAGGGTAGGAGACTAAAGCCCCTAATTTGGTTTGATGTGAAAAGTTTTGTTATGAGATGTTAGCCCCCGAGGTGGAGGAGAAGAGGAAACTCTAGATTGAGAGCTGATATCTTCCTACCTAACCCATCTATGAATTTAAAATCATCAAATTAACTTATGTTCTTTATGAACCAAGTAAGGGTAAAGAATATAATTGCTCATATTTGTCACAATCTCTCTCGCTACTTGTTTTACTTTTACACATGTCACTAATTTCATTGCATGAGGAAGAAGTACTTTTAATATATTTAAACCCCACTTTCTAATTTTCATTAAGTAGTTTAGCATTAGAAGTAGTATTGTAGTGATAATTGTAGTATATAATCAAAACCAAACTTTTATTGACCTTCCAAGCTAGGGCGTGTTATTGTAGACTAGAACTTCTCTTGAAAGTGCTTGTGATTAACCGCGATCTCCATGGGATCGATATTCGAGCTTAATCGGAAAGCTGCATAATACTTTATAATGATACATGTTCTTGCATAAAATCCCATTTTATAATAATATCAATTAAACTCTCATTTTCATCGGCATCGGATTTTTGGCATCATTGTAAAAAAAGAATTTAATTAAAGAGAAATAAAATATAGCATAAATATAAGGATCAAGTTTTTGGCGCCATTGTCGAGGATCATAACAGTTGATCTTCACTTTAGGAGGATTTTGGTTGAAGTATTTAGTCATAGAATTGGAAAATTGTAGTTTCGTAAGAGCTATTTTGTGTGAAAAGTGTTTTTGTATGAAAAAGTGTTGTGAAGAAAGCATTTGTGTGAAAAACAAGGCATTTGTGAAAATATTTTCTTGTGTTGAAAATATTTCTTGTTTCATTGTTAATGTATTGTATGTTGTGTTATGTATGCGAACTAAAGGATACGCAAGACTTGTGCCTTATGATCCGAGTTAGAAAAAAAGAAAAAAATCAAAAAACAAAAAGGACTTGAAAAACTAGAAACGGAAATGGAAAATATTCAAAATAATAACATGAAAAATCATCATAAATCATTGAGGGATTATGTGAATCCTATGATTGGTGAAATTCATTCAAGTATACAAAACCCTTTTGTAGTGACTCGTTGAACTAAATCCACAGATTATCAAGCGGAAGTGTGAACAATCGAGTTTGGGAGAACTCCTTTGGAGGATCCCTATTTACACTTATCAATTTTTGTAGAAATTTGTGTTACATTTCGTTATAACGGCATGTCAGATGATGTTGTTAGACTAAGGCTATTTCTTTTCTCATTAAGGGATAAGGCTAAAATAGTTATAGTCATTGCTTTTTTGCTCTATTAAAATTTGGAGAAGTTAACTCCAGAAATTTCTAGCTAAGTATTTTCCATGTTTAAGGACTACTAAACTTACAAAAAGTATTATTTCATTTTGTCGGTATGAAAGGGAATCAATATACGAAGCACAGGAAGATTTAAGGAGCTCCTAAAGTGTCCACACCATGCTGCCTAATTGGTTAATCATTCAAATTTTTTACAATGGGTTAGTAGGATCCTATAGGTTCATTATTGGCCTTCTTACATTGATTGATCGTTAATGTCAAAACCATATGATGAAGCCTATGCTTTAATTAAAGAAATGGCTACAAATAAATTTCAATGGTTCTCTACGAGGTAAATCTTAAAAAAGTAGCTAGTGTTCATAATATAAATGCGATTGCAATTCTTGCATCTCAGGTTGTTGCAATATCAAAGGGAAGTTGGACCAATTTGGAATGAACCAGCCTCAATTTACTCCGAGTAGAGTGAGGAAAGTTCATTACGGCTTATGATTGATTCTAACTTTTCATATGAGACTTTAAATACCATAAACAACCCATATTCTAGAACATTTTTACAACCCAAGTTGGAAGAACCATCTAATTTTAACTGGAATCAGCATACTACTGGGTGGAAACCACCAATAGGAAATAATCATGCAAATCTGAGTAGGAAGTTAGAATAATCGGGGGAACAAAAACTATAGACAACCATATCTAATGGACTTTAAAAATGATTCAAAAAAATTGAGGATAAGAAGATGTCTATAGAAGAGTGGTATTGCAAATGGGAAACCAGTTACAAAGTCAAGATGCTACAATTACAAACATAGAGAATCAAGTTTGGGACAAATTGCTAATTTACTTATTAATAGACCCCGAGGAACACTTCCTGAAACACTAAAGATCAATCCTAAAGACAATAATAAAGCAGTTGAAGCTGTCAAATTAAGTGGAAGAGGGAACCCAGGGGATGTGGCTAGAAAAAGAAAGAAGTTGAGAGAGAAACAATGGAAACTAAAAGACTTAAAGAACTTATTTGTTGGAAAAATTAATATATCGAGCTAAAATCGATTTAGAAGACCTACCTCATTTCTCAAAGACTTGAACAACATCAGTTGGATAAACAATTTTAAAATTTCTTGAAAGTACTTAGAAGTTAACGATAAATATTCCTTTCGCTAAAGATTTGGAACGGATACCCCGAAGTTATGCAAATTTTATGAAGGAGATATTAAAAGAAAAGAAATTTGGGGATTACAAGACAATTGAACTAAGTGAGTGTAGCTATACTTCAGAAAAATTTTCCTTAGAAACTTAAAGATCCTTGTAGCTTTACAATTCCTTGTGTAATTGGAGAAAAATTATGTGGAAAAGCTTTATGTGATTTAGAAGTGAGGATTAATGTGATGCCTCTATCAATATTTAAAAGATTGGAGTTTGGCAGTGTTCTCCTGCTGTAAACCTTTAGTTGGCTGATCGATCTACATTTATCCAAATGGGGTTATAGATGATGTGCTTGTTAAAGTTGATAATTTTATCCTTCCTTTGGACTTTATTGTATTAGATATGGAGAGGATAAAGATAATCCAATTATTTTGGGGAGACCTTTCTATTGTTACGGGACAAGCTATGATAGATGTGCAAGAAGGAGAGTTGACTATGAATATTAATGACCGGGAAGTAACTTTTTGATGTATTATCGACTATGAAATATCCAGCGAGAGAAAAGATATGATAAATAGTTTAGATGGATGAAGTGATTATCTAGTAAAGGCCATTTCAAAGAGTTTTGAGAGTAAGTTAACGAGATGCGGTCAAAATGGACTTTCATGATGAGTTAAACGTTATTTAAAGAAGAATGTATGTATGTTCAGTAAAGGTGTAAAATGATGGACTTTACCTAAAAATGACAAATTTTAATTCAATATGATGAAAAATCTCATGAACTTAAAATGAATGTACCTGTAGTTTTCATTCTATTTTATTTGAGAATTCAACTACACAACCAGTCTTTATATCTTCAGATTTGACTCAATCAAGAAGAACTTAAATTGAATGATGAACATGATAAAGTTATCGAATTAAGACTTGGAAGAGAATTAGAGGATATTTAAAAAAGAACTTTGAGTTGAGAAATGAGGATAAGGATTTTGAAAGACCATTAGAAGATAACACGAGACAGAAGAATATCCTAGAATTTGATCCAAAATTTGAATTATCTTGAGAGAATTCGATCCATAATTTGGGAGATCTTGAAGTTTCTTATAGAGATCCATTTCTTATAAGTTTCCAAGGAAGATATTAATATGAAAATTGAGGAAATCATTATAATAATATTTGGATCTATAAAGAAATACATGGAACAATGATATGAATCAATCCGAAAAGGAAGAGCTGATAGAAAAATTACAATTTAAGGATATTGTAGGAATCCCTGGATCTGAAATAAGTTAGGTGAATGATCAAGGATTTACTTGATAGATTTTGATCTAGGAGGAATCATTGTTCAGGCTAGCGGCATTAAACCTAGTGCTTTATAGGAGGCAGCTTCCTTAGTTATCAGTGTGGTTTTAATTTAGTATGCTTGAGAGTTATGATTGTTAGTGTTGTATTGTGTTTGCTTTAGTATGAGTTGATCGAATTAATTGATGTTTGATGGTTGTTTGGATTGTTAGTGGTTTGGAGTTAATGTTTGAGGTTATGCCTTGGTCTTGACCAAATTTCTTTATGACTTCTGGTAGTAGTAGACTAACGAGTCTTGTTACGACTTAGTTTCGAGGAGCTGAGCATTGTAGGCATGTAGAGAGTTTAGACTTGGACCACTCTGTAAAATCTATTACTTCCTTTATCTTACTTTGTCTTTAATGAGTAAGGTCGTAGGAACTTACTTAGTGAACAACATCTGGATAAACTACACCACTTTTATTTACTAAATTGTGTATACCTTAAACTTAAGAGTAAACCACAAATTGTAAGCCACAACAAGTTTTTATAATAGAGGGAATTACGGTCAAGGGAGATAACCATAAAAAAAATCTTATAATACATTTTTAGTATTTATTAGTGTAGTTTCTTAGTTGAAATTAGAAATTAAGGAGGGAAATGTGAGTAGAAAGGAGATCAAATTAACCTCAGTTATTGTTTGTTTATGAAATCTATGAGTCTATATATTGGAGTTTGTGTGTCTATGTTTGTGAGTCAAGTTGAATGAGTCATTGGAGACAACAAAACTTATCTTAATATTTTAAACATGTTAGCATCCAACAATTCCTTTAAAAAAATTAGAAATGTATTCTGATGTCTTCGGTTTATACATGTTGTACAATTTAAAATTCCTTTATAGTGTTATGTCGTATATTTAGGCTGAATTTACTTTATACGCAATATTCTACCATGTCTTGTTGTTGATATTTTTGTAGGATGTGTAGTAAGTTGTAAAGTGATCTTTCCATGCCGCATATTTTTGTGCTAATTTATTACATGTTTGAGCTTAAGTTTGGGGAAAGAAAAATGCTACAATTTGACTACTTATTTTCAGAACTACTATAAATAAATTTATATTTTATTTATAATGATTATTGATATATGGAGTCATCTTAACAAGGTTAGAATTTTAGTATAGAAATGGAGTAGGAAAACTTAGTTGATATTTTTATTAAAAGAGGTGAGCTAGAGTTAAGGATATTTAGTGGAGAACGTAGAATATTAATAACTATCTTTAGTAGGAAGAAATGTATTTTCATAAAATTAAGGATTCTTAAATTTTTATTTTCAAACATTTAAGGCTCTTTTAGAAAGTATTTAAAAAAATATATATGTATATCTTTTCGGTAATGAAAAGTAACAAGTTTTAACTTTAGAGGAGGATAGTGGAATTCAAAATCATTTAACGACTTCTCCGAGGATATAGTAATCCTCACATAAAAAATAAATAAAAGAAGAGGCAGGAAAAATGGATCAAAAGGATCTGAAAAAGAAAAAATTGTGAGGAGAAGCTTGAGGAGATGTCCTAATCAAAATTAGTTTCACTTGAGTCTTTCTATAGTAAAGAACTTAGAGCAATCTTAAGCTGTCCTTTTTTACATATTCGTTAAACTATTTTTAAGAGAGTTCTTAAATCGAGAAAGTATAGTTCATAGGATCGAAGTTTGAAAAATCTGTATTTTTATTTGAATTAGATAGGAAAACAAATTCCCAAGTTTGATGATAAAAATATTTTAAGCACTGGTAATTCTAATTCACTAGAAGGTCTTCTAAAATGAACTATCACATTTTTTAGAACAAAATTTTAACAATTCTAAGGGTGACCCATTAACTCTAATCTATATAAATTATTTTAAAAGTGTAGTATTACTTGAGGACTAGTAATGTTTAAGTTTGAGTTTGGTCAACCTAAAAATGTACTATTTCTTATGCCATATTTTATAATGATATTGCACTTTAAAAAGGTACGTTTTCTTGAACTTTTGGTTGTATGTACATCAAATTGAAGTATTTGGAGTGATTTTGTAAAAGAATAAAAATGGACCAAAAGCGGAGCATATCGAGCAAAACGGGTCGAACCGGAGTATGCGGAGCAAAATGGGTCGAATCGGACACATTTGTACTTGTGTCTGGTGCCTAAGAGCCACCCATTTTGGTGCCAAGCCGCTAGGTAGTGGCGCTATCTGCGCTGAAGCAGTCGGCACATAACCGCTAGTGACGGATGGTTACGGTTTTTGGCACCAACTTCTTGTAGAAACACTTCGGATTTGGACAATTTTCAAAACGTTGCAGAAAGCATTTCATGGGAAATTCATTGGGAATGATAAATTAAACTTTCTAAAAGATTTTGGTTAGTTATAAGGAGTTATTATGGAAGGATGTGTTTCTTAGGTGAAGAGCACTTAAGGCATCCTTTGGATGATTCATTGAATGTGGACTCTTTTTGAAAAGTCACTTAAGCATCTTTTGGGAAATTATAATTAAGGCTTGGAAACTCTTGTAGAAGAAGAGTTAGAGAAGGGGTGAATAATTGGAAGGGGAAGAGAAGATTAGAAGAGGAGAAGAAGGCTTGAAGAAGTGAAGGCTTGGGGCGTGAGCCCGAGGTAAGAACGACAATGTGAGAGAGAAAGAGAGAGTGTGAGAATTTATTCCTTCCTTTCTACTTGTTCTTGGAGAGGATTGAAAGGAGATTTCTTTTCTAAACAAGGTGAGTTTTATTTTCATCGGAGATAAGTATTTTCATTGTATTTTGATTTGAATTTAGTAGTTTGTTTGTATGGTTTCAAAGACTTGTTCAATGAAAAGTTCTTGTTGTTTCTTCATGTGTAGTGAGTAGTTTTTCTTTTCTCTTCTCTCTTACAATGAATTAGTACGCATGTGTAGGATATAAAATTGAGTAGAGTGTGAATGTATTGCGATGATTTTACTTTCATCTTCATTTACACATGTAAACTTGATCAAACTTGCATCTTAAAATCTGTTGTGAGAACATGTAAGAACCAACGCGGTATTGTCTTGATTATTTTATTAGTAAAAATCACATGAGATTATATGGGTGAGAATGTAGTCTATATGGTTGAGTGCAAATAAATTGGGAGATATGCATGTTTAAGAGGTATAGATTTAGAGGACTTTAGGAGTGACAGTAAAGCCCTAATTTGGTTTGATGTGAAAAGTTTTGTTATGAGATGTAAACCTCCAGGTGGAGGGAAGAGGGAATTTCCTAGGTAAGAGCTAGTATCTTTCTGCCTAACCACGTCTATAAGATTTAAATCATCAAATTAACCTATGTTCTTTATAGAACTAAGTAAGGGTAAAGAATATAATTGCTCGTATTTGTCATAATCTCCCTCGCTACTTGTTTTACTTGTACATATCACTAATTTCATTGCATGAGGAAGAGTAATTTTAATATATTTAAACCCCTTTCTAATTTTCATTAAGTAGTTTAGCATTAGAAGTAGTATTATAGCGACAATTGAAGTATATAATCCAAACCAAACTTTTATTGACCTTCCGAAGCTAAGAATTTTGTGTTATTGTAGACTAGAACTTCTCTTGAAAAATTTCTTTGTGATTAATGCTGGTAATCTCCATGGGATCAATATTCGGGGCTTAATCGGAAAGCTCTATATTACTTGATAATGATACATATACTTACGTAAATCCCATTTTATAATAATATCAATTAAACTCTCATTTGCATAGGCATCAAGTTTTTGGCGTCATTATGTGTAAAGAAAGAGATACTTAATTAAAAAGGAAATAAAACATAAGCATAAATATGCGGGATCAACGATGCATCAAAAATTGATTTGATTTTTCATATACATTTTACTCATTTTTTTGGTGATATTACCATTTAAAGGAAAGGTATTTTCATGTTTTATCATAGGAATGATAATTTTAGGCAAATAGAGAAAATAAAAAGTAATGAATTTGGAATTAAAAAAGGCAAAAACTAGGAATTTAAAGTTAGAATTTTAGATGAAGCCCAAATGAGCACCGACGGTGCATTTTTACAGAATAGAAATAAAAAATGTATGACTTCGTTCTTATTATTTATATGTTTTTATATAAAATCTTTGTTTTGTTGTATGTTATAAATGAATTTGGAGTAGATTTCTTTGTCTTTATCCTTGAAATGATAAATGGTGAAGTGATGGTTTAGATTGGATGTGCCATATGAAAGATAAAAAATTGTGATGATTTTCTTAGTTCTTCATTTAACTTTTGATCTAGCCAATTGAATTGTTAAAGTATTTGTGAAATGTGTCAAGGGAGCTATACTTTCTACAACAAGTGGATATTACATTCAATGTCCATCAATGATTGATAGAGTTCATGGGGGTTGGGTGCAAATAATTAGGGAAATATGTTTATTGGGCGTAGAACTAGAGATTTTAGGGTGACAGACTAAAATCTCAATTTGATCCTAGTGTTTGGAAATAAGTTGAGAGTTAACCTTTTGGGTAAGGGATGTGGAAGCTCTGCAGGTGAGAGCTTGTCCTCTCAGACTAACCATGATTAGGACGAACCTAGGATTAGTCAATGTTCTTTCTAACACTTGGAAGAGGTTAAAGAATAGGTATGCTCTTGGTATTTGCACAATAAAATATTAATAATAATCTATATCATTCACTCACTATGATATCATTGTATGGTGAGAACACTTTCTCTAAACTTGAACCTTGTATTACAAAACTTATTGTAGTAGTAGTTAACTTTAATTTGAAGTATAGAAAGTTATTTTGTGATCTTAAAATCCTAGAATCATTAAAAATTTAGCATCCTTGTATTTACTTTTGGTGCTTTGCAAATTTGAACATTTGATTTACGTGCTACGCTTTAAGGTTTGCTTCTGCTTGTGGGATTGATAACAAGAACTACTTGCTAGAGCCTGTATTACTTGAACGATACGTATGCTTGCTTATAGTTTGGTTTTATCTTATGAAACTTATCATATTTTATGAGCGAAGCGAAATTACATTTAAAAATTTATTCCTTGGTAACGGCGACGGCGAATTCGAAGCCCATGGACCCGGCTAATATTTGACGATTGACAACTAGGGATGAAAATGATGCGAGCATATTTGTAGACCAAACATCTCAAAGTTTACTACCTATTCAACCTCATTTTTCTAAAAATGTGTTTTTGACTTTTGAGAACGATCAATAAACTAGAGAAAGTGAGTGGGAATTCTTATGGATGCAATTAACAATATATCTAAATTATTTGATCATCTAGATTAGAGGATGAAGAAACGGATTCGATCATACTTGGCGTATGGAAGAGAAGGATTGATACGTTTAATGAAGAAAAGGATTGAATTGAAGAGGATTCGATTGATGAATTCCCGTATTGACTATTCTACAAGTTTATTATGCACCACCAATTCATGGGAGATATTAGAGAAGATAGCACTAACATTGATGATGAGTAGTGATTCTGCTATTTTATCCTTTGTTACTACTTGGACTTTATTTGCTTAAGTTTGATTTTTATTTGGATTTCTTATGGAATATTTCAAACTTATTATGTAAGATTGAGTTATCTTTATTTTTTGTGTTAGATTGTTATGGTTTAATTGCGATGTTGAATTGTTGATGTGGTAGAATGACTTATATGTGTAAGTTTGTAATTATGAATTTTATATATAAAAGTGATGTTTTAAATTGTTTATTTGTGTTAATTCATCACTCGGTATTATAAATTGAGATGCTTAAAAAGGCTAATTGAATGTGCGTAACTTTGAAACGATCGAAATTGCAAAATTTTATGGAATCACGAAATCGATCTGGCAAGCCAGGCGCCCATAACCCAAACTCATCGTAGACATGTTAAAATAGTGATTTTGAGCCTTTGCTTGCATTTGATCACCTTTGACCTCCGGCCAAAGGCCGAAGAGCACTCCTACGGCTTGTTAACATTTGGATTTGAGGGCGGTTTCTAAGCTATTTGAGGTTCGATCTCATCTTCTCTTGGTAAGAGTTCTACTGAAACTAAGAATTTTATTTCACAGAAAACCTCCTACAATGGAGAAAGGTTTTTAAAAAACTTAAAAAATCCATGGTAAAATGCTTTTACATATTGATTTGACTTTGAAGTCTTTACATTGTGATTTTGGAAATTATTAGGATTTTCGCAAATTTTCTAGAAATTTTGATATGGCTCCAAGGATGTTTAAGGGAAAGGAAAAGGTTGATTTTGATGAAAGAAAATTTATGAATGTTAAAGCATAATATTACTGAAATTCTACACTCTGAAGCAAAAGTGTATAAGGATCCAAGGATTTAAAAATCCGGTGGAGTTATGAAAGCGGTGATTACATTGATCAAAATTGGGAAGCGTTTGTAATTTTTACTTGTTGATGTTGTTGTTGATGGATACATGAGTTTATGTTAACTTACGTTGAATGCAGAAAAGATTATGTGCTTGTTTGAGGAAAAATGGTAAAATTCACTCCATGAGTCAATGCTTTCTATTAGTTTAGAGATAATACATTCTATGAGTACGAATCTTTTGGTACGGTGGATGATGCCTTAAATAAGGTAATTATTTTCCTTGCGATGGAAAGAGGAGTGGAAAACAAAGCAAAGGCAAAAATGAATTTCCTGCCTCACTTTAAAATGTCGCATCTAAAGCACATCATTACTTTATTTACGCAAGACTACTACTTACTTATCATCATAGTGAAGTTTCAAGAGATAGAGCTGTTTTGAATTTTTGTTTCCAAAACATGAGAATAATTGACATTGGTAGAGTTATTCATAATAGTTTCATACTATAGCTAAAAGGAAACCACTCAAGGATTGGGACAACCTACCCTAATTTACACATTATTTGTACAATCAGCGATTCAATGATAGTAGAGAAGAGTTGGTTTATCCTTTAAAGTCTATTAGTAAAGAAGGCAACATTCATACTTATGAATCTCATGTTGGATGGAGATCTGGAAATAAAGTTGTGAGATTCCCTCTACTAGTAATGACATACTTTCTACCTCTTATCTTATACTATTTCGATGTTAAAAAGTGGGCGATGATACGATAAGTGATATCAGAAGGCTTCATAATAGGATTAATGGATTGGAAGCAAGAAATAGCATCAATGATGACTATCGAGGAGAGGAAAGTGGAATATGATGTGGTCTATCATGATGCTTCGATGAGATTCATGAGGAGAAAGGCGGTGTGATATTTCCTACCTTTTGTTATAATCCATACCATTATTTTGAGGAGAAAGGAGCGAGAAGAAGAAGAGGGTGATTGGTAGTCTAGTATTCTTTAGTTTGTTATTGTTGTGAAGATTTTTGTGCTTGCTTTTGTGTAGTAGATGTGTGTAGCAATTGTACTCTTTTTATTTAGTTAAGTTGTATTGAAACTTAACGACCGCCTAAAATATATCTACTTTTTTGCTATATGATTTTACTCATTTTTTATGATATTGTACTTTAAAGAAAGGTATTTTCTATGTTTTATTGCGGGAATGAAGATTTATAGATAATGGTGAAAAAAAAGATGAGAAAAGGGAGCGAAATCTGGAACAAAAAGGACTAAAAAAGACAAAATTGAACTAGGCCGCCGACGAGCGGAATAGGCGGCGACGACGTGTTTTCAAGAGCATTAGAATATATTATAAAGGAGCACACGGACGGTGAAGAGATCGAGCCCAGCGACAGCGAGCACGAGCGGTTGGTCTATGTTCTTAAAGCTCGCCGACGGCCTTGACAAGTCCGGCGAAACGGCGAGAAGGTCGGTTCAAAGCAAGATACATTGAATGCGGACGCTTTTTCAAAGGGTGCTTAAGGGAACTCTTAGAAATTCTTACACACACTTTAAATTAGTGAATTTAGGAGAGAAAATGTGGAGAAAGAGTAGAGAAAAATAGAGAGGAATGTTAGAAAAATCTTGGAGAATGTTTAGGATTCTTATATTAGATGTAGAAATGTAGATTTCTACCCTTTTTTGGAGAGATTGGAGAGGAGATTTGAGAGAATTTGTAAGGGATTGCACTAGCACTGCATGGATCGACGGGAGACTTTAAGGGAGAGATCTTCATCTTTCTTTCAAAGGAAAAAGCTAAGTATTGTTCTTCATTATCTTATAATTTGTAAACAGTACCTAGTAGATTTGCTTTGGTTAAATGAAGTTTGTTGTGTTTTCTTCGTGCTTTGTGGCAGCATCTCTCTTAATCTTCTTCTTCTTTGGAAATAGTGGCATGAGAGGATTATGCCATTCAATTCCTTTTACTTTTCTTTTGTAATGAGTAGAATTCATGTTTTGGATATTGGGATGCTTGCTAAAGATGTTATAATTATAAATGTGATGGTTTTACTTGCACTTCATTTACATTACAAAAAGAGCTCGTTGTAGTGTTAAAATTCGTTATAATTGCATCGACCTGAAGAGTTTAATTCTCAACAAAGTGGAACCACATTCAAATTCCATGGATGGTGAAGTTCATGGAGTTGAGTACAAATAAATAGGGAAATATATTAATCGGCGTAGAATTGGAGATTTTTTAGAGTGACGGGCTAAAATCCTCGGTGGGGTCCTATCATTTGGGTGCTGAAGTGTAGATTGTTAGCCCTCAGCGAGGTAACATGAAAGCTCCGAAAGTGAACGGTATCCTCCCGGCCCTAGCTGATTCAATAGCCAAAAACGCAAGATTGGTCGATGTTCATTATGCACGGACGAAAGGCTAAGGTAGGATTGCTCTATTTGACACATACAATATTTAATGCATCTCTCATTCTTATACATTATCCATTTCATTACATAAGAATAGTAGTTTTTATCACCTCAAAATTCTCGAGCATATTCGTCAGGTTATTTTAGAATTATTATTTGCATTTGATTATAGTTACTATTACATTTTAACACTTGCATTTAGGAGTAGTTGCTAGATAAAACACAATTTTAATCGACATTCCAAACTATGGACTATTAGTAGTAGACTAGAATTTGACTGAAGCCTCTTGCTTCACTTCCTCGTGGGATCGATGCGGGGTTTTAAAGAAAACTTTATATTACTTGAAGTGATACGTATACTTGCGTAGTACCCTTTAGTATGTAAAATATTTTCCAATTTTTATATCATTTAAAATTTTGCACACATCAAGTTTTTGGCCATCTTTTGGAAGTTAATTTATAACGTAATTGCGGGTCGGAATTGATTTTGGTGTCGTTGCCGGGGGAAGCTTCGGTAAGAACTTTAGGAGAATTTTAGTTGAATTAATCAGGTTTGCACACTTGGAAAACTGTAGTGTCGTAAAAACTGTTTTGTGTGAAAAGTGTTTTTATATGAAAAAGTGTTGTGAAAAAAACTATTTGTGTGAAAAACAAGGTGTTTGTGAAAATGTTTTGTTGTGTTGAATATGTTCATTATTATTTGTTTAATTATTAATGTATTGTTTGGTGTGTTACATACGAAACAAATGATGCGCGGACTTATTATATGATCCGAGAGTTTGAAAAAAATAAGAAAATAAAAATACAGAAAGGACTTGAAAAACTAGAAATGGAAATGGAAAACTTTCAAGATATTAACTTGGAAAATCATCATACTTTATTGAGGGATTACGTAATCCTACGACGGATGAAATTCACTTAGCTATACAAAATCATGCGTAGAAGCTGATTCATTTGAAATAAATCCTAAGATTATCTAGCGGTGTGAACAATCGGTTTGGGGGAACTCCTTTGGAGGATCCACTATTTACACTTATCAAATTTTCTAGAACTTTGTGCTACATTTCGTTATAACGGTATGTCGGACGATGTTGTTAGACTAAGGTTTTTTCCTTTCTCACTAAGGGATAAGGCCAAAATGTGGTTATACTCGTTAGCACCTGGCTCTATTAAAAATTGGGAGGAGTTAACTCGAAATTTCTAGCTAAGTTTTTTCCGCATGAGAACTACTAAACTTAGAAACGATATTATCTCATTTTGTCGGTATGAAGGGGAATCGATATACGAAGCCTAGGAAAGATTTAAGGAACTCCTAAGAAAGTGTCCACATCATGCTGCGCGATTGGTTAATCATTGAGAATTTTTACAATGGGTTAGTAGGATCCCTTAGGTACGTAATTGATGCTGTGACTGGTGGATCATTAATGTCGAAATCATTTGATGAAGGAAGTATGCATTAATTGAAAAAAATGGCTACAAAGAATTTCAATGGCCATCTGCAATGGTAATTCATAAAAATGAAGTGATGTTGTAGTATGGATGTGATTGAATTCTTGCATCTCGGGTTGCCGCAATATCGAGGAAGTTGGACCAATTTGGAATGAACCAACCTCAATTTACTCTTGTAAACAGGGAATGTTCATAGCACATGATTATTCTAAATTATCATATGAGACTTTATATACCATAAATAACCCATATTCTAACTTTTACAACCATGTTGGGAGAACCATCCTAAACATAATTGGAATCATATTGCGATGGTGGAAACCAACAATGGGAAAATAATCATGCGAATCATAATGGAAATAATCGGGGAAACACAAACTATAGACCTTCATATCCTTTAGACTCTAATGATGATCAACAATTTGAGGATAAGAAGACATTTATGGAAGAAGTGGTATTACGAATAGGAAACCCGGTTACGAAAGTCAAAATGCGCAATTAGAAATATAGAGAATCAGCGGGAGAAATTGCTAATTCACTTAATAATAGACCCAATGAAACATGAGTTCTAGAAACATTGAGATCGATCTTTGAAGAGAACACTAATGAACAAGTAGAAGGTTTGTCGATTAAAAAGTGGAAGAGAGATAGAGGATGTGGTTAGAAAGGAGAAAGATGTAGAGAGAAACAAAGAAACTAAAGACACCGAAGAATATGTTTCTAAAGATCTAGAAAAATTAATATCTCCAACTAAAATCAGTTTGGAAAGACCACCACCACCATTTCTCAAAGACTTAGATAACATGAGTTTGATGAACAATTTTCAAAGTTCATGAAAGTACTTAAGAAGTTAACGATAAATATTCACTCACTTTGAAGCTTTGGAATAGATGTCAAGTTATGCAAAAATTATAAAGGATATATTAAAAAAGAAAAATTTGAGAGTCACGAGATAGTTGCACTAAGTGAGGGGAGTGCGATTATGCTATGCTAGAAAAATTTTCCTACGAAACTTAAAGATTCTTGTAGCTTTGCAATTCCTTGTCTGATGGAGAAACATTATGTGGAAAAGCTTTATGTGATTTAGGAGTGAGAATTCTTTGTGATGCCTACATCTATATTGAGAAGGTTAGGTTTAGTTGATATTTCTCCTGCTATTTGTAACCCATACATTGGGCGATCGATCTATCATTTGTCAAAGGAGTTATAGAAGACGTGCTTGTCAAAGTGAATAAATTTATCGTTCCTTTGGACTTTGTTGTATTAGATATGGAGGAAGATAAAGAAATTCCGATTTTTTAGGAGACCTTTCCTTGTAAGCTGAATGACTATGATAGATGTGCGAAAAGGAGAGTTGACTATGAATATTAATGACCGGGAAGTTACTTTTGATGTTTTAAAGACTATGAAATATCAGTGAGGAAAAAGATGATGATTGTTTATGGATAGATGAAATAGATTATCGAAGTAAGAATGTAATTTTCAAGAAAGTTTTAAGAGTAAGATAACGAGATGAGGTTGAAATAGACTTTCATGATGATTCGAAAATGTTGTTTAAAAGAAGACTATATGTATGTTCGGGAGAGGTGTGAGAATGATGGACGCTACCAAAAATAGTAAACTTTTAATTCCATCTATTGAAAAATCTCATGAACTTAAGATGGATGTTATAAATAGGAGTCCACTCCTTCAGAAAAAATAGCCCATCATTCCTCCTAGCACCTCTAGTCTCCTTAGAGTGAGAAATCTCATTGGAGAGAGAGAATCTAGAGAATTAGAGAGAGAAATTTAGGGCCACTTTTGTTTAGTTTAGTGAGTTTACTTTCAAGTAGTAGCATCTGAAGTTCATTACACTGTGGAGTCAGGAGTCAGAAGATCTGTTGAAGGAATATTTGAGATAAGTATTTTTATTTTGATTCAAAGTTTTTTTATTATGTTTTGCAGTTTATTTTCAATGTGTTCTGAGTAGTTAGTTTACTTTCTTCCTTCAATCATGAAGAGATAGATAAGATAATATAAAGATTCGATGGAGAATTAAAATTAAAAATATTTTCAAAAAAATTGTGATGACATTAGTACCTGATCTTACTTTACTTTTTAAAATGGCCATTTAAATTGTTAAAACCTGTTGAAGAGTTCTGAAACCTTGAAGGAGAAGAACTCTTAACTTGTAAATGTCACATGAATCCTTGGGTAGTTGAAGGCCATGTGCGGGCTATTCAGGGTGAAGTGCAAATAAATAGGAAGATAAGATTTAAAGGGCGTAGAATTGATAAGTTTTTACTGTGACAGAATAAATTCTTATAATTTGATTTATAGATCAGGAATGGGTCACTAGTAGGGCCGACCATAGCCACCCTTGGACATCTAGAAGTGAGAGTCTAGATTAACCCGTTACTACTAACAATACATCCAGACCTGATCTGTAAGTTAGTCAATATTCTTTGCGCCTGGATCAAAGGGTAAAGAATAGGAATGCTTCTATTTGGCACAATATCATAAATTAGATTCTCCAACAAATATTAAATTATCTTAAAAAATCATGGATTAATTGAAGGAAAGAAAGTTATTATTTTATATAATTTTCATAAATCATTCTCTTAGTATTGTTTTCTTTAATTGCATCTAGTAAAATAATAGTAATTTATAGTTAATTTAAAGGATAAAAAGATATTTTTAAAATATAATATTTAGAGAATTTATTTCTATAATTTTTCCCCGTGAGATCGATAATTGGGTTATAATAGAAAACCCTATATTACTTGAAATGATACATATACTTGCGTAGCACCCCTAGTGTGTAAAGTAGTTTCTAGAATTTACAATATTCTGATTTATACACTAGCCGCTTATTATAAGTTGGGTCAAGCTTTGGCCATCTTTTGGAAGCATATATTACTGCGTTACTTGCGGTCGGGTCAAGTTTTTGGCGCCGTTGCCGGGGATAGAAATAAAATAGTTATAAAGTTTTTTAAAATATTATATTTCTATAAATATAAAAATATAAAAAAAAAATTATTAAAAATATAAAATATAAAAAATTATATTTTATTCCTTGTTTTATATGAAGATTTGGTTATGAAGGATTAATACCTTTAGATTCTGAATTAGAGAGAACAATTAGAAAAATTAAAAAGGGAAAACAAATTCAAAAATTTCAAGAAATGACTACTTTACAAAATTCAATTGAACTTAATGATCAAAATGTTTATAAACCATTAATGGATTATGCTAATCCTACAGTTGATGAACTTCATAGTAGTATTCAAGTACTAACTGTAGATGCTAATTCTTTTGAACTTAAACCGTCTATTATTCAAATGGTGCAAAACAATCAATTTGGTGGAACACCAAATGAGGATCCAAATTTAAATTTTGTTAGGTTTTTAGAACTTTGTGCTACATTTAAATATAACAATATTTCTAATGATGCTATTAGATTTAGACTCTTTCCTTTTTCTTTAAGAGATAAAGCAAAGATGTGGTTAAACTCATTAGTGACTGGTTCTATTAAAACATGGGCTAAAACGGCACAAAAATTCCTTGCTAAATATTTTTCTCCTTCTAAAACTGCTAAATTAAGAAACGATATTACTTCGTTTAGTCAATTTGACGAGGAGACAATATATGAAACTTGGGAAAGATTTAAAGAATTATTACGAAAATGTCCTCATCATGCTTTACCTGATTGGTTAATTATTCAAACATTTTATAATGGATTAATTGGATCTTTAAAACTAATTATTGATGTTGTCACTTGGAGGTTCTTTAATGTCTAAATCATTTGAAGAAGCTTACACTTTAATTAAAGAAATGGCTAATAACAATTTTCGATGGCCTTCCAAAAGGATTAATCATAAAAAGATGGCAAGTATTCACGATAATGAAGCCTTTTCTATTTTAGCTTCACAAGTAGCAGCAATGTCTAAGAAATTAGATAGTTTTGCAATTAATATTTCGCAAAATAATTCTGCTAATATTGAAGATTCTCAAACTATTGAAACTTTACAAGCTATTGCAAGTAAAAATAATCCTTATTCAAATTATTATAATCGTGGGTGGAAAAATCATCATAATTTTAACTGGAATAATTCACAACAATAATGGGGTAATAATCAATCTCATCCCACTGGAAATTGGAATAATCAAGTTAATCCAAATTTTAAACCTCATAGATTTAATAATCAACCGAAAAAGTTATCAATAGAGGAATTAATATTACAAATGAATAATCAATTACAAAATCAAAATACTACTATTCGTAATATTGAAAATCAAATGGGGCAAATTGCTACTTTTTTTAATAACAGACATGTAGGAACACTTCCAAGTAATGTTGAAATTAATCCAAAGGAAACTGGAAAAGAACATGAACAAGTAAAAGTTGTACAACTTAGAAGTGGAAAAGAATTAAAAGAAAGAATGCAGAATGAAATTGAAAAAGAGATTGAGGTTGAAGAGATTGAAAAACCTAAAGAAACTCTCTCTCCTAGTCAAGATCGATCGTTATACCCGTTAATGTGAAAGTTGAAAAACCACCACCACCTTTTCCTCAAAGACTTAAACAGCGGAAACTTGATCATCAATTTTCTAAGTTCTTTGAAATTTTTATGAAACTTACTATTAATATACCTTTTGCTGAAACTTTGGAAAAAATGCCAATTTATGCTAAATTTATGAAGGATATTTTAAGCAAGAAATGGAAATTTGAAGCTTTTGAAACTGCTGCACTAAGTGAAGAATGTAGTGCAATAATTCAAAAGAACTTACCTGAAAAGCTTAAAGATCCTAGAAGTTTCACTATACCCTGTGTTATTGGAGAAAAATTTTGTGGAAAAGCTTTAAGTGATTTAGGAGCAAGTATTAATCTCATGCCATTTTCTATCTTTCGAAGATTAGGTTTAGGAGATATTACTCCCACCACTGTAACCCTTCAGTTAGCTAATAGATCTATCACTTATTTTAAAGGAGTTATATAGGATGTACTTGTTAAAGTGGATAAATTTATCTTCCCTGTAGATTTCATAGTACTTGATATTGAAGAAGATAAAGAGATACCTATTATTTTAGGGAGACCTTTTCTAGCTACCTGAAGAGCTATGATCGATGTGCAAAAAGGAGAACTAACCATGAGAGTTAATGATCAAGAAATCAAATTCAATGTTCTTAAATCAATGAAGTACCCTGATAGAGAGAAATGTTATCGAATGGATATAATTGATTATTTAATTGAAAAACATTATCAAGAAAAATGTAAAGTCATTTCTGAAAAAATTTTTGAATTTTTAACTGATGAAGATGAAGTTGTGGAAGAAGAAGAGACTTATTTTATAAAAGATAATTGGGAAACTTTAGACATAACTCAAAATGATATACTTTTACCATCAATAGAAAAAGCCCCTGAATAGGAATTAAAGATGTTACCTTCCCATTTAAAATATGTGTTTCTTGGAAATTCGTTAACTTTACCTGTTATTATTTCTTTTGAACTTAGTACAGATCAAGAAGAAAAACTAATAGGTGTGTCAAAGAATTATAAGAAAGCTTTTGGTTGGACTATTGCTGATATAAGAGGAATAAGCCCTTCCATTTGCATGCATAGAATTTTAACAGAAGAAAATATAAATGAGAAATTTCCTGATGAATCTTTATATGCTATTCAAGAATATAAAACACCTTGGCATGCTGATATTGTTAATTATTTAGTTAGCAATATTTTGCCTTATGACTTGGATAACAAATTTATTAAGAAATTTAAATATGATGCTAAATCTTATATCTGGGAAGAACCTCATTTATTTAAAATTGGAAAAGATTCTATGATTCAAAGATGTGTACCTTATGAAGAAACTTTTGCTATCATTCAAAAATTTCATGATTTCGATTTTGGAGGACACTTTGGCATAGATAAAACTGCATTTAAAATTTTAAATTCTGGATTTTATTGGCCTACCTTATTTAATGATGTGAGACATTATGTGAAAACATGTGATCGATGTCAAAGGATGGGAAATATATCTAGGAAGAATGAAATGCCTTTAAACTATTTATTAGAAGTTGAAATTTTTGATATATGGGTTTTAGACTTTATGGGACCATTTGTTCCATCATTTGGAAAAAAATATATTTTATTTGCAGTTGATTATGTTTCAAAGTGGATTGAAACTGTTGCTTTACCAAACTGTGATTCCAAAAGTGTTTCTAAATTTTTAAAGAAAATGATATTTTCAAGATTTGGAATGCCTAAGGTAATTATCACGGATGGTGGAAGTCAATTCAGGAATATAAGAATTTAATCATTACTACAAAAATTTGGAATCAAGAATAGAATAGCAACTGCTTATCACCCACAAACAAGTGGAATGGCTAAAGTATCAAATAGAGAAATTAAAAGAATTCTAGAGAAGTCTGTTAATCCTAAAAGAACTGATTGGTTTGATAGAATTGATTCTGCATTATGGGCTTATAGAACAGCTTATAAGACACCTATCGGGATCTCACCTTACCGGTTAATTTATAGTAAACATTGTCACTTACCTGTAGAACTTGAGCATAAAACTTATTGGGTGATAAAGGAGTTTAATTTTAATTTGAATAAAGCAGGAGAAAAGAGATTTTTGCAATTAAATGAGATGGAAGAAATAAGAAATGAAGCATATGAAAATGCAAGGATTTATAAAGAGAAAATGAAGATGTTACATGATAAGAAAAATTCAGGAAAATTTTTTGAACCTGGACAAGAAGTATTATTATTTAATTCTCGTTTAAAACTTTTCTCTGGAAAATTAAGATCTAAATGGATTGGACCCTTTATAGTTGAGAAAGTATACCATTATGGAGTTGTGGATTTTAAAGATCCCAAAATAGGAATATTTTTTAAAGTAAATGGATTAAGATTGAAGACTTATTTGGGAGACATTAAAAAGATTTATAAAGAGGCTTATAAATTGAGTCAACCTGATTAAAGATTTACTTAAGTCGGGCTGACGACGTTAAACCAAGCGCTTTGTGGGAGGCAACCCATATTTTTCTTTTGTTTTTAGTGTTTTTGTGTTTTAATGTAAGGTTATGCCTCGATCTTGATTAATTTTATATTACTTTATAAAAATTTGATGCTTATAACTCTTTATTGACTTAGGCTGAAAATTATTTTAAAGTATGTGAATTTAAAAATTGGATCACTCTATTTTGAATATGAGTAAAAAGGAGATCAAGTTAACCTTCATTATGATTTCTTACGATGTGAGTTGTTGAGTCTAAATTACTCTTATCAGTGTAGTATACCTATATTGGAGAATGAAATTTTGAAATTTGACGATTAGGCGAAACAGAGTTGAACATAGTTCCGGCGCCTAGGCTCCAGTATTCGGCGCCTAAGAGCCAGAATCAGCTATGTATCAATAGCTCCGGTGCCTAGGCGCCAGATTCGAAACATAAGCGCCACGGTTACTGGGACGTGCAAAAACCGAAATTTTTAGTTTTTCACACGATTTTCCCTTATAAATCAACCTATTCCCTTCACTAACCATCAAATCAATCAGAATTACATCCCTTGCACTTCATTCTTGAAAGATTTGAGAGAATTTTTAAGAAATGGAAGGAAGAAATCATGGAGAAGAAGTTAGAGACAAGGTTTCTAAGGATCCTCAACCCTAGTTCAATGGTTTCATCGCTGTAAGTTTAAAAAAATCTCTAGTCATTTGGATAAGTTTGAAGTGGATTTTAAAAGCATTGGAGATCGCCTTCATGAGATGTTTCATCAGATTGAACATCTAGAATGGCATATGAAACTTCAATTTGATCATTTTGCGGCTTATCAAGATGCTCAAGTTGAAATGTATGCGAAGAACAAGTGGATTGACGAAAAGATGGCTATGGATTTCCTGAGAGCGTTAGTTTTCTTTCCAAGTAGAATTCACAATTTCCCTTGTGAAGATTGAATATTCTGGTAATGGGTTAGTTATTATATGGTTTGTTAAGTCGTTGTATCGATTTAGAGAATCGATTGTGATTGTTTGTGTATTTACTTTCATGTTCAATGTGTGTTGTTTTTGCTTAGATATTGTTGTGTTTGAGTATGAATTAGGAACTTTAATCAAGTATAATTCTTATCTGGAATGTATTGAGTCAACATTGAAGATTATGAATGGAATTTAGTGAGTTTGATGTAAACTTAGTGTTTGATTGGTGGATTTAATATTTAATTTTTAAAATTTTTGGAAAATGTTTTGGAAGTTAGAAATTGAAGCCCTACTCTAATATGAGTAATTGGAAGTTGAATTTATAAATTTTGGTGGAAAATTAAATTTAAAAATAATTTTTTGTGAAAGGCGAGTCTGGCGCCTAGGCGCAAGAATTAGGCGCCTAAGCGCCAGTTCGGCCTGATACCCGAAAATTACTATTTAAACCCCCAAAAGCCGTTTTTGACGCCTAAGCTTCATCTTCTTCCCCATTTTTGCGAAAATACACCTTTTAGATCCATTTTGAGGTAATACATTAAGGATTTGAGCGCGAAACCACTCGATTTCATCGTCTCAATGTCAGATCTACACTTTAAGCCATTTATTTTTAATTTTCACCATATATTTTCCTAGTTTTTGCTAAGAACCGAAATTTTGTAAAATTTTTTGATTTTTAGTGATTTCTTTAGATTTTTAAACTTATTTTAAGTTTTATAAACTTAAAAAGAGTTTAAATCTTTGATTCCTAAATTAGTTCTTATTTTCTTTCACGTTTAGATGGCTCCAAAATCTAAGTGCGGGAAGGGACGAGAAAAGTTTGATAGCAGCAAATTTCCAACTGCGGCTGCGCATTTTTGTTTCCACGAACTTGCGTCGTCGAGAAAGTTCATCTCTGAATGAAGTTTTTATCATCCTGGGTAGATGATCGAAAGCACTATCGTTGCGCACAACTGGCAACGATTTTGTTACTTCACTGCTATTGCTGTTATCCCGGTTGTCCGAGAAATTTATGCAAATTTTCTGGATGCCGAAGGTTTTGAGTCTTTGTTAGAAGAATCGGAGTAGGATTTACTCCAGAAAGAATCAACATATTCATTGGCTTGCCACCGACGATTGAGTGCTATTATTCTGGATTATCACCATCTGAGGGTGATTTGGATATGATTATTGCCTATTTGACTAACAGTACTGGATCTTGGAAGATCAGGAATAGCAAAAGGGTAAATTTCAAATCTTCCAAGCTGAATGGTATTTCAAAATCATGGCACTATTTCATTTCTACGAGATTGTTACCTTCCAATCATCTGAGTGAAGTAACTAAAGATCGAGCGATCTTGAATTATTGCATTCAGGAGAGGAAACCTATAGACGTTGGCAGTATTATTTATGAATCTGTGGATTCTATTACGAGATCCAGCACTTCTGTCTGATTGAGATTTCCTTCTTTGATTTATTAGTTATGTGTTAATGATGGAGTCAGTGCTGATATTTCTGAGGAGAAGTTAAAGACTACCAAGCCAATTGGGCAGGAGAGTGTTAGTATCTATGATCGTCTTCGAGGTAAGAGATCGACCGCTCCTTCTACTTCTGGATATACTCCTGGTAGACCTTCTACTTCTCGCCCCTCTACTTCAGCTGAGCCACCATCAGATTTCTGGGAGTCCATGCATGATCAGTTTTTAAAGCAGCAGCATGAGTTGTTTCAGACTGACTGCAGGATAGATACTATTGACAAGAAACTGGATCATCTTTCTGACTATACCCAGAGGAAGAGTAGTTACGATGCAGAGTATGATGAAGCCCTAGTCTGATTTCTGATGGGTGAACATGATGTGAGTTTCCCTACTTTTCCTAGTTTTACACCATTTATTGATTTTAAGGACGTTTAGTTTTCCTTTGGTGATGATGATGACGATGAGGCGACAGCTAGTGATTAGTAGTAGAAAGATTTTTATGTAGTGCTACTTTGTTGTTAGTTTGTTTTGTTTGGATTGTTTGTTAGTTTTATGTTTGATGTGTGTTGTTTAGTTTATGTACTTGTGTGGATGGATTCTGTGGTTAAAACATTTTTAGTATATTTTAACATGTTAGAGTTAATTTATATGTTTGTTTTAGTAAACTGTTTAGTACTTAGTAGTTTTTCTCTGCTTTAATTTTGTTTCAAATTTAGTATAATCAAAAATTAGCCTGCTTACTTTTTTATACATGCTTCAATTTTATCTTAATTATTCATAAAAGCATGTTTAGAAAGTTAATTTTTTTTTTAAGATTGTTTTTACATACTTATAAAAATTTTTATGATTTTCTTTCTCTCATACATTAAAAATTTTCATAGTGTACCAAAACGTAAGTTTGGGGGAAGGGAAATACATTCAAATTTAAATTTTATTTGTCCTTAAAGAGCTATTATTTTCTTAAAAATAAAAACTTTTTAACATAACTTAAGGAATGAAGAATTTATTTGAGATCACTTTTATTTTTGAAATTATAAACAATTTAGTGAAATTAACTAAAGTTTTACTAACTTTGATTTATTTTAAGAATATAATTATTTAACTTAAGGAAGAATAAGATTAAGGAATTTTTCTATTCATGAAAGAAATGATAGAATTTAGAAATATTAAGTAATCAGAAATTATCACTTGAAAAAGAAAAGATTGGAAATCTTTTTGAATTTTTATTTATGTTAAAATAATTAAGTGAAAATGTATAAGTTTTAAAAAAATAAGTTAAGGATAGTGAAGTTCAAAACTATTAACTGGCTATCGAGATAATATAATCCTCTCTATCTAAAAAAAATAAAAAACTAAAAAATAAAAAAATGTAAAAAAGAAAGAGAGGAGAAGCTTGAGGAAATGCCTAATCAAAAATTGGCTTCACTTGAATTATCTTATAGGAAGAAAACTAGTTACATATCTTACTTAATTTTTATACATGAATATTCATTTAAAAACAATTTCACCAAAATCTTTTTCTTGTAAATAATCTATGAGATTTTAATATAATAAGCTTCTATTATTTTCAAAATGAATGAAAAGTTTAAAATCTTATCATTTAGTAGTTGAATATTCTTTAAATTCTTAAAATTAAACACAGTTAGTGAAATTAGATTAATAATCTACTAAAGACTTTATAAAATAAAAAATTATAAGGAATCTTAAATATTTTTCTTTTATTCCAAAGGTTATATTTTATATAGTAAAAAGAGTAACTTGAGGATAAGTAACATTTACGTTTGGGGGATTTTGATCCATGAAGAAAAATACATATTTTTATGCCTTGATTTTTATCAATTTCTAAGGATATTAAGCTTTAATGAAAGGTATTTTTGTGTTTTTGGATGTAGGTGATGTAAAAAGGTCTAGAAAAGGAAAACGAGCAAAAGGGAGCAAAAATGGAGTAAAATACAAAAAGAAGAAAAAAATATGGCCTGACGCCTAGGCGCCAGAGTCGATACAGAAACTGTTAAGTTTTTGACGACTTTTGGATGGTTATTTTGACGGAGTGAGCAGTTATTGGACATTCTAGAAGATTGACAGTTGTTCCTTGATAATAGGACATGTGATACATTGCATTAGGACGCTCCAAAACAGTTTTAAGCACGAAGAGGTGCGAGCCAAAGCGAAGAGGTGCGAAGAACTGGACGCGGTGTCCGGCGCCTAGGCGCCAGATTCCGGCACCTAGGCGCCAGATTCCGGCACCTAGGCGCCAGATTCCGGCACCTAGGCGCCAGACCGACCTTCAAGAAGATTCATTGAATTTGGACATGTATTGAAGTGGTTCCTCAAGGCAACCCTTGGAGCCTATAAATAGGAGTCCACTCCTTAAAAAAAATCGCCCCTCATTCGTCCCACCTTCTCTAGTCTCCTTAGAGAGAGAAATCTCATTAGAGAGAGAGAATCTAGAGAATTAGAGAGAGAAATTTAGGGCCACTTTTGTTTAGTTTAGTGAGTTTACTTTCAAGTTATAGCATCTGGAGTTCATTACACTGTGGAGTCAGGAGTCAGAAGATCTGTAGAAGGAATATTTGAGATAAGTATTTTTATTTTGATTCAAAGTTTATTTATTATGTTTTGCAGTTTATTTTCAATGTGTTCTGAGTAGTTAGTTTACTTTCTAGTAAAATAATAGTAATTTATAGTTAATTTAAAGGATAAAAAGATATTTTTAAAATATAATATTTAGAGAATTTATTTCTATAATTCTTCCCCGTGGGATCGATAATTGGGTTATAATAGTAAACCCTATATTACTTGAAATGATACATATACTTGTGTAGAACCCCTAGTGTGTAAAGTAGTTTCTAGAATTTACAATATTCTGATTTATACACTAGCCGCTTATTATAAGTTGGGTCAAGCTTTGGCCATCTTTTGGAAGCATATATTCATCGCGTTACTTGCGGTCGGGTCAAGTTTTTGGCGTCGTTGCCGGGGATAGAAATAAAATATTTATAAAGTTTTTTAAAATATTATATTTCTATAAATATAAAAATATAAAAAAAATTTATTAAAAAAATAAAATATAAAAAATTATATTTTATTCCTTGTTTTATATGAAGATTTGGTTATGAAGGATTAATACCTTTAGATTCTGAATTAGAGAGAACAATTAGAAAAATTAAAAAGGGAAAACAAATTCAAAAATTTCAAGAAATGACTACTTTACAAAATTCAATTTAACTTAATGATCAAAATGTTTATAAACCATTAAGGGATTATGCTAACCCTATAGATGATGAACTTCATAGTAGTATTCAAATACTAACTGTAGATGCTAATTCTTTTGAACTTAAACCGTCTATTATTCAAATGGTGCAAAACAATCAATTTGGTGGAACACCAAATGAGGATCCAAATTTACATTTTGTTAGGTTTTTAGAACTTTGTGCTACATTTAAATATAACAATATTTCTAATGATGCTATTAGACTTAGACTCTTTCCTTTTTCTTTAAGAGATAAAGCAAAGATGTGGTTAAACTCATTAGTGACTGGTTCTATTAAAACATGGGCTAAAACGGCACAAAAATTCCTTGCTAAATATTTTCCTCCTTCTAAAACTGCTAAATTAAGAAACGATATTACTTCGTTTAGTCAATTTGACGGGGAGACAATATATGAAACTTGGGAAAGATTTAAAGAACTATTACGAAAATGTCCTCATCATGCTTTACCTGATTGGTTAATTATTCAAACATTTTATAATGGATTAATTGGATCTTTAAAATTAATTATTGATGTTGCTGCTGGAGGTTCTTTAATGTCTAAATCATTTGAAGAAGCTTACACTTTAATTAAAGAAATGGCTAATAACAATTTTCGATGGCCTTCCAAAAGGATTAATCATAAAAAGATGGCAAGTATTCACGATAATGAAGCCTTTTCTATTTTAGCTTCACAAGTAGCAGCAATGTCTAAGAAATTAGATAGTTTTGCAATTAATATTTCGCAAAATAATTCTGCTAATATTGAAGATTCTCAAACTATTGAAACTTTACAAGCTATTGCAAGTAAAAATAATCCTTATTCAAATTATTATAATCCTGGGTGGAAAAATCATCATAATTTTAACTGGAATAATTCAAAACAATAATGGGGTAATAATCAATCTCATCCCACTGGAAATTGGAATAATCAAGTTAATCCAAATTTTAAACCTCATAGATTTAATAATCAACCGAAAAAGTTATCAATAGAGGAATTAATTTTACAAATGAATAATCAATTACAAAATCAAAATACTACTATTCATAATATTGAAAATCAAATGGGGCAAATTGCTACTTTAATTAATAACAGACATGTAGGAACACTTAGTAGTAATGTTGAAATTAATCCAAAGGAAACTGGAAAAGAACATGAACAAGTAAAAGTTGTGCAACTTAGAAGTGGAAAGGAATTAAAAGAAAGAATGTAGAATGAAATTGAAAAAGAGATTGAGGTTGGAGAGATTAAAAAACCTAAAGAAACTCTCTCTCCTTGTCAAGATCAGACTGTTATACCTGTTAATGTGAAAGTTGAAAAACCACCACCACCTTTTCCTCAAAGACTTAAACAGCAGAAACTTGATCATTAATTTTCTAAGTTCTTTGAAATTTTTAAGAAACTTACTATTAATATACCTTTTGCTGAAACTTTGGAAAAAATGTCAATTTATGCTAAATTTATGAAGGATATTTTAAGCAAGAAATGGAAATTTGATGCTTTTGAAACTGTTGCACTAAGTGAAGAATGCAGTGCAATAATTCAAAAGAACTTACCTGAAAAGCTTAAATATCCTAGAAGTTTCACTATACCCTGTGTTATTGGAGAAAAATTTTGTGGAAAAGCTTTAAGTGATTTAGGAGCAAATATTAATCTCATGCCATTTTCTATCTTTCGAAGATTAGGTTTAGGAGATGTTGCTCCCACCACTATAACCCTTCAGTTAGCTGATAGATCTATCACTTATCTTAAAGGAGTTATATAGGATGTACTTGTTAAAGTGGATAAATTTATCTTCCCTGTAGATTTCATAGTACTTGATATGGAAGAAGATAAAGAGATGCCTATTATTTTAGGGAGACCTTTTCTAGCTACCTGACGAGCTATGATCGATGTGCAAAAAGGAGAACTAACCATGAGAGTTAATGATCAAGAAATCAAATTCAATGTTCTTAAATCAATGAAGTACCCTGATAGAGAGAAATGTTATCAAATGGATATAATTGATTATTTAATTGAAAAACATTATCAAGAAAAATGTAAAGTCATTTCTGAAAAAAATTTTGAATTTTTAACTGATGAAGATGAAGTTGTGGAAGAAGAAGAGACTTATTTTATAAAAGATAATTGGGAAACTTTAGACATAACTCAAAATGATATACTTTTACCATCAATAGAAAAAGCCCCTGAATAGGAATTAAAGATGTTACCTTCCCATTTAAAATATGTGTTTCTTGGAAATTCGTTAACTTTACCTGTTATTATTTCTTTTGAACTTAGTACAGATCAAGAAGAAAAACTAATAGGTGTGTTAAAGAATTATAAGAAAGCTTTTGGTTGGACTATTGCTGATATAAGAGGAATAAGCCCTTCCATTTGCATACATAGAATTTTAACAGAAGAAAATATAAATGAGAAATTTCCTTATGAATCTTTATATGCTATTCAAGAATATAAAACACCTTGGCATGCTGATATTGTTAATTATTTAGTTAGCAATATTTTGCCTTATGACTTGGATAACAAATTTATTAAGAAATTTAAATATGATGCTAAATCTTATATCTGGGAAGAACCTCATTTATTTAAAATTGGAAAAGATTCTATGATTCGAAGATGTGTACCATATGAAGAAACTTTTGCTATTATTCAAAAATTTCATGATTCCGATTTTAGAGGACACTTTGGCATAGATAAAACTGCATTTAAAATTTTAAATTTCGGATTTTATTGGCCTACCTTATTTAATGATGTGAGACATTATGTGAAAACATGTGATCGATGTCAAAGGATGGGAAATATATCTAGGAAGAATGAAATGCCTTTAAACTATATATTAGAAGTTTAAATTTTTGATATATGGGTTTTAGACTTTATGGGACCATTTGTTCCATCATTTGGAAAAAAATATATTTTATTTGCAGTTGATTATGTTTCAAAGTGGATTGAAACTGTTGCTTTACTAAACTGTGATTCCAAAAGTGTTTCTAAATTTTTAAAGAAAATGATATTTTCAAGATTTGGAATGCCTATGGTAATTATCTCGGATGGTGGAAGTCATTTCAGGAATATAAGAATTTAATCATTACTACAAAAATTTGGAATCAAGAATAGAATAGCAACTGCTTGTTGACCTCATTTTTGATGAGGTCTTCTCTTCTTCTCTTTAGTACTTAGGATCTAGCCTTAGGCTTTTCCTTTGACTGTCTTAGAAGACTAGAATTGGGACCCACCTTTTAGAAATTCAAACCACTTCTTAACTCCCTGCAAACTCCACAAACTTGACTGTAGACCCCTAATCAACTAGAGGGTTGAAATCAAATGTAGAAGTTTAAAGGATGAGTTCCTATAGGACTCTTTGGCCTTAGGACTGCCCTAGGTGGCCTGGTCTAGTGAAGGGGCTGGCTTACACACACACTACACTTATAATCTACACCTATACACTACACTTTCCCACACCCATACCCAACTTGACCTCCTGACTCATGTAGGTGATTCACATGGATGGTCCTTAACCCCTAAGCCCTTGGCTAAGAGGGTTAGGAACAACATAGTGAATGCCTCAAATGAGTCCCTTCATGGCTCATGTGGGCTTGATATGGCTTCATGGCTCAACCAAAATGACTTCTTTCCACCTACATCCACCCAATCTTCAATTTTCCAAATTTTCAATTTTTGAACCCCGGGACCCTACACCCGCTTGGCCTACCCAAAACCCTTGAAATTACCCAAATTTCTCAAAATTTCCAAATTATCCAAAATTCTCCAAAATCATTCCCAAACATTTCCACATCACTTAAATTGATCATCCATACCCAAAAATACCAAAAATTCCAAGAAAACCTCCCAATACCCTCCAAATACCCAAAATACACCTCTTGACCTAAAAATCCAAAAATTCAGAAAATTCCCAGAAAATTCCAGAAAATCCCAAATATTCCCAATTTCATTTTGTCCAACTACACCATGGGCCAATTTTGTCAATTTACCCTACTTTTGTCAAAACCCCCAATTTGACCCATTTTAACCCTAAGTGAACCCAATGTCAAACCAAACCTACCCAATTGACCCCAATTTTGGTCCAATTCAATTCTAAACTTCAATTAAATATCCCAAATACCAATCTAGACCAAATCTAAGCCCAATTTGATTGACATTTGGATCCAATCTCACTTTTGGCCTTAAAGCCCAATTTGGACCCATGACCCAAACCTAACCCAAACTCACCCAATTCAATTCCAATTAACCCCAAATCTTTTCTAAATCTTCCTTAACATCCCCACAAACAAAATACTAACATGATTTACCTAAAATTCAGACCCAAACCCCACTTAAACTCAACCCAAAGTTAAAAGGCCCAATTTTGACCTAAACCCAAACCTAACCCAAATGAGCCCAAACCCCAAAATCAAAGCCCAACCAAAGTCAAAACCTCTTTGAAACACTCCCATAAAAATTTCTCAACATTGATTTTATATCAATTTCAACCCTAGCCCAACATTAGCCCAAGTTAGCCCAATTTGACCTACATAGGCCCACTTACCAAATAAATCCAAATTCAAACCAATTCAACTCCAAATCACACCAAATTGATTCCAAGCCCTTCATAGAACATCCCTAAACCAATTATGACATTTATTTGACAAAGTTCTTCACAAAATCTTTACCCAAATGCCCATCCTAAAATCAAAAAAGCCCATTCCCCTTAAACTTTCCTAAAAGCCCACTTCACCGCATTCAAAAGCCCAAATCCATCCAAAGCCCACATGGCATTTCCCCTCATCATCCATTTAATCAAAATCACCCCTAAGTTTCAAAATCATCAATTAAACCATTCCAAATCAAGCTTCATGCAAATTTTCACCAAAATATCCAAAATTCTTAAAACCCATTTCCATGAAATTGACTCAACTTTCCCCAAGCCAAAGACAAGCCATGCAAGCCATGGACAAGCCACATGAAGCCATGGAAGGCTTGACATGTGACCATGCCATTAATGGTAAAAGGAGGGGCCCCATTCCTAATCTTTCATTAAGCATTTTTTACCTTAAGCATGTCACACACTAAACCATGTTTAGCCACCTCATCATGGATAGAGACCACACCACTCTCCCTTGGGCGGCCCAACCGATCCTCTCAGCCCAAAATCAGGCCATGGGGAGGTGCACCCAACCCAAACCAATGGGTTGACCAAATTAAGGCCAAAATGACCCCCTCCCCATTCCATTTTAATTCAAAGCCTTTACACATGGCAATTGTCAATTGATTGCACAAACCTCCAACCCTGACCCACCTGGACCTGAGGGTGACCCATGCCTGCCGGCCGGCCGCCCGGATCGCCGGAAAACACCATGGCCGAGACCTCGGGAGGAGCCAAAGTTTGGAATTCCCACTTGCTGAGCCGCCCCATGCCAAATGGTCACTACGGCTGTTCTTCTCCTCACCGGAGCAGTCGATCCCATGCCTCAACTCCCCCGGAAGGCTCTCCGACCTCTCTTATTTAAACCCCTCACCCTCGCGGCCATGGAGGAGAGTTACACAAACCTTGCCGAAACTGCGCCAAAATTGTTCCAAACCCTTCTCCACCCTTAGAGCGGTTGAGCCCCGAGTGTCAATTTGCCCTAATCCCCATCGATAAAATCCAATTTCCCAACCGAAATTCCACCCAAAACCAGGATACTTCTCCACAGTGAGCCAATCCCCAAATTGATTGGTTCTACACCTTCACCGGACCGAGGGAAGGTGTCCACCGACAAAAGCCCCATCTCCGAGGCCACCCGGTTGCTCCGGCCTCCAAGCTTTGTGATCGGGCTTGGTCGAAATCACACCTAGACAATTCACCGGACCGGGAGACTTCATCCGGAGCTTGCTCGGGATCCGATCGAAGGTGCAACAACTCTCGGATTGAAGCCACACTTCTCCGAGCAAAGGTATGAGCTAATTTTTCATCCCGAGCTTCTAGAGATTCTCCATTTCGAATGCTTTAATTTCAATGCATGATAGCAGTATAGATGTGTTCGTCTCTTCAAGACGAATCCATAGAGCATAAGAACATGAAAATCCATTGAGTATCGAGTGAGATCTTAGGGATTTAGTGTGGACGGCTCTCGGGTGAGGACACTCGGGGACGATGAACGGATGCCGTCCATTCAATACACGCGCGGACGGACGGCTCAGATGGCGTCGGACCAGGAGACGGTACGAGAACCGCGGGGCCCGGGCTGCTGACTCAGGTGGCGGCGTCGAATGGGATCGCGACACGCGGCGTTTCGGAGATGCCGAGGATGAGTTGGCGCCGCGTAGATAAATAGAAAATTAGGGTATTTTTTGATTTATTTAATTCCCTAAACTTCAAAAATTCATAACTCTGTGTAGAAAAATCAGAAAAATAAAATAAAAATACCCTCTTGCTCAGTGAACGGAGGAGAATAATGTGGAAAAGAAATCATTTAATTTCATCAAGTATTTTATTTTTTATAATTTATTTACTCTCTGCATACTTTTAATTCTCCATGCATGTATACAATTCACCATGGCATGAGACCATAGGGCTTTTGAAGCCTCTGAATTTGGGAACATTCCCTGAATTTTCCAAAGTCAGAGGCCATCCCTATGAAGAGTTATTGATTTTTAAAATTCATGTCACTATTTTGAGTATTTTAATTCCAATAAATAGCATGTTGTGAATTAAATTCTAGGAAAATTTGGTGATGTTCCTTATGACCAGAGGACCCTAGGAAAAATAGGTTTTGACTTAGTTCATTTAAAACAACCCTAATTGGCTTAAACACCCAAAATGAATCTCTAATTAATTAGAGCTAACTATACATCAAATTGACTTGAAATCAATTCTCCACTGACCTTTAGGATCAGAGGAATCCACCATAAAAGCTTGAGGTCAATTGGACTTGGTTAGCCCCACTAATTGGGTTGATTAAGCCACTTAGCCATTTTAAACTTTAAAAATTCATAACTTTTAAAATACCTTTCAAAAATTCACCAAATTGGTTTTGGAGCCTCTCTGATATCAGAGGAACCTAAGAAAATTAAAATTTCAATTTTCTAAAAAAGTTGATTTTTAATAATATTTTAATATTTTTAATAATTAAAAAATAATAAAAATCACAAAAATAATAAAATTCACCAAAATGTCACATTTTGAATTTTAATCACATAGGAACAAATCCCACATTTTTCTTAGGTCTATTTAGTGAGATATTAAATTTTAAAGCTTTAAGGTAATTTTAAAATTAAAAAATGTATTTTCTAGCATTTTCACTAAAATAATTATAATAAATCATAGAAAAATCAGAAAATTGCAAAATTTGCTTCTCTGATTTCCTTGATATCAGAGAGATTTTTAAAAAATATAAAATTCATTTTTCAACATTTATTTTATTTTTAAATTTATTAACACTCCAAAACCTAAAATAATTATAATAAGAATAATATAATTCAAAAAATCACCAAAATTGGTCCAAGTGATCCTCTGGTCATTAGGAATGTCCCCTAATTTTCTTAAGGACAGAAACTTTCCCTTGGTCATGTTGTTAAATTTTCCTTGAAAATCTCTATTTTCTACCAAAAATAATTATATAAATAAATTAAATATAGAAAAATCACATTTTCTCTTCTCATGTCTTTATTGACATATGAGTGAAGTTACATAAAAATTTCAAGTTCATTTGAGTTCAATTTGGTGAGTTATGAAATTATTAAGCTTAAAGGGTAAAGTGGTAATTAATTTTTTTTTAACTCTTAATTAAAACTTTAGGTTTAATAAAAAATTAACAAGTAAAATATTTGATCCTAATCTGATTTGGATGATTGAAATTTAAATAATTAAAGGGTAGAAACCCATTAAACAATTTAAAATGATTAAACCTTAATTAAATAATTGATTAAATTTGGAAGAATAATAAAATTGGAATTATTAAAATAGGGATATTATTAGGAAGAGATTTATTCTTTAATTTAAAAATCCCTAAATTAATTATCTCATTAATATTCAATTCTTAATTAAAATGATAACTCAAATTTAAAATATTAAAAGACTTAATCATTAAACTAAAATTAAATTATTAAACTCTTTTAAAAATTTCAATTAAAATTAAAAATAAAATAAAATAAAATTAAATTAAATTAAATAAATTAAATGACTTAAATTAAATTAAATTAAATTAAATAAATAAAATTAAATTAAATTAAATTAAATGAATAAAATAAAATTAAATTAAATTAAATTAAATAATTAAATTAAAATTAAATCAAGTTGAATTAAATTAAATTAAATCAAATAAAATTAAATTAAATCATATCAAATTAATTAAACATCAAATCAAATTAAATTGAACTATATTGAATTAAATTAAAACTCAATTAAATTAAATTAAATTAAATTAAATATAACATCACCTAAAACAGAAAGAAATTAAATATAAAGCAACTTGAACACTATTCCAAATCTAAAACCCATTAACTTAAATTAAATCATTTGAACACCAATTTACCCTCAAATGCTTTAGTCATCATAACTCCTAAATAGAACATTAAATGAAATGTTACTTCACTCATAGGATATTCAAATGTCCTAGTTCATCGAGCAAGTTAACAAAACTTGAATTCCCGGACGATTAATTCATTTGTATAATTAAATTCATTTGGACTTAAAACAATCCTAGAAATATTGAAAAGATGTTTAAGATTATTCTTAAGCACTTCCTCAATATGATAGGATGTTCATAAGAACAATTGGACTTAATTGTTCTTTGATGAAGAAAATCGTCCTCAAACCAAAACACAAAGACCTAGACGTCATAGGAAATGACTAGCTATAGGATTAGGAATTTGGTAGAAAACCATAACCCTCACCTTAGCTTTACCTAGGAACTTGCTTAAATATTCTAATTGTGTTTTAAGTGTAGCTTGGGATGACGGGAAGACCCTCCAGGTACGCTTTTATTTTATTGCAATCTACTTTCTTGCAATTTACCTTCTTGCAATTTATTTAATCGCATTGCACTTACTTTTCTTGCATGATAAACAACTCGTTGCATGAAAACCCACACCTTTAGGATAGTCCCTAAACCGAAACCAAAACTAAGTTAAAAGTCATTGCAAGATAAAATTCACCTCCACAACATTTCAAAATATAAAACAACTCAAAATTTAATCACAAACGTAACACAAAACTACAATTACAATTAAATTAAAACATCCCGTTGGATGATCGGGAATACCTCGGATGATGTAACCTACATGTTGCTAACGGGATTTCCCACGGTCTAAATGAAAGTGTGGAACTCATTCAGTTGAGTTTAGCAAATTCATCTGGACTAAGTGAATCCGATAAAAATAATGATGCCGGAAGGATGGAACCGTGGGATCTTAACCGGTGTCGTTACAATCAACTTTAAGATTTGTTTTAATTAAAACATAAAAAACACTTGGAAATCAAGACTTCTCTAAACCAAAACACTTTTCTCATCCCCTGATTTATAATTTCTAAAACTAAACCTCTGCAACAACAAGGAGCTCGGAGCATGGTGGGCAGCTCGGCCATCGTCATCAGCAAAACTTGAATCTACATCAGCAAAACTTTCCTAGAACTAAACAACCAAGCCATAGGACTTCGAGGTAATTTGCCTAGTGCAACATAAATCCTCAACTCTTTGTTAGGCATTTGCATTACAAATTAAGCCCTAACCGGTATTAGGATTCCGAGGTAGTCGTTGGGTACGACATAAACCCTCACATCTTCAAGGCTATTTGTATGATTCTATCATATAAATATAAGTCCTAATTAATTAAAATTGGCAAAATCAAAACATTTAAATAAATAATAGGACTTTCTTAAACCCAAGCCAAACAATAGGATAGTCGGGAAATTACCGAACTTCACTTCGAATCTGTGATTTCTCCTACTTTTCTTCCTCTGGATTCTCAAAACAAAATGTTCCAAATTTGATCCATTCCCTATTGAAATTCCAAAATTCAATCCCTTGAAAATCTTAAACTTTGAAATCCTTGAGAGCAGAATTATTGATTATTATCGAGAGTTTTCTTAGGTGATTCCCATCACTTAAGATGTAATTAACTATAGGGGCTTGCCCTTATAGGGAATTTTAAAGAACCTGTGTAATATAAACCCCGTTTAATGTTTTCATATTAAGTAGGGAATTTTGTCGGCTTATAAAATTGGTTCGCGAGCCAAACGGATGTCACAAATCTTCTAGTTTATTTAATCGAGCCCCACTCGTCAAGCGGTGTGTCTACCCTTAGGGATAGATACACGGTTTGTGGTGCGGTGCTCGTTTATATAAACTACTTTGGATGTGAGATCGGTTTAATCTCATATCTTAAAACCTTCAAATTTAAAATTATTTTCAAAATCAAACACTACTTTTCAAATTATTTATTTAAATTAAATTAAAAATTCGCTGACAGCTTCTGTTAGGCAACCCCCCCTTTTTAAAATAACACACAACCTAAAAATATGCCGACACTGCTTATCACCCACAAACAAGTGGAATGGCTAAAGTATCAAATAGAGAAATTAAAAGAATTCTAGAGAAGTCTGTTAATCCTAAAAGAACTGATTGGTTTGATAGACTTGATTCTGCATTATGGGCTTATAGAACAGCTTATAAGACACCTATCGGGATCTCACCTTACCTAGGTTAATTTATAGTAAACATTGTCACTTACCTGTAGAACTTGAGCATAAAACTTATTGGGTGATAAAGGAGTTTAATTTTAATTTGAATAAAGCAGGAGAAAAGAGATTTTTGCAATTAAATGGGATGGAAGAAATAAGAAATGAAGCATATGAAAATGCAAGGATTTATAAAGAGAAAATGAAGATGTTACATGATAAGAAAAATTCAGGAAAAGTTTTTGAACCTGGACAAGAAGTATTATTATTTAATTCTCGTTTAAAACTTTTCTCTGGAAAGTTAAGATCTAAATGGATTGGACCCTTTATAGTTGAGAAAGTATACCATTATGGAGCTGTGGATATTAAAGATCCTAAAACAGGAATATTTTTTAAAGTAAATGGATTAAGATTGAAGTTTTATTTGGGAGACATTAAAAAGATTTATAAAGAGGCTTATAAATTGAGTCAACCTGATTAAAGATTTACTTAAGTCGGGCTGACGACGTTAAACCAAGCACTTTGTGGGAGGCAACCCATATTTTTCTTTTGTTTTTAGTGTTTTTGTGTTTTAATGTAAGGTTATGCCTCGATCTTGATTAATTTTATATTACTTTATAAAAATTTGATGCTTATAACTCTTTATTGACTTAGGCTGAAAATTATTTTAAAGTATGTAAATTTAAAAATTGGATCACTCTATTTTGAATAAGAGTAAAAAGGAGATCAAGTTAACCTTCATTATGATTTCTTACGATGTGAGTTGTTGAGTCTAAATTACTCTTATCAGTATAGTATACCTATATTGGAGAATGAAATTTTGAAATTTGACGATTAGGCGAAACAGAGTTGAACATAGTTCCGGCGCCTAGGCGCCAGAATTCGGCGCCTAAGAGCCGGAATCAGCTATGTATCAATAGCTCCGGTGCCTAGGCGCCAGATTCGGCACATAAGCGCCACGGTTACTGGGACGTGCAAAAACTGAAATTTTCAGTTTTTCACACGATTTTCCCTTATAAATCAACCTATTCCCTTCACTAACCATCAAATCAATCAGAATTACATCCCTTGCACTTCATTCTTGAGAGATTTGAGAGAATTTTTAAGAAATGGAAGGAAGAAATCATGGAGAAGAAGTTAGAGACAAGGTTTCTAAGGATCCTCAACCCTACTTCAATGGTTTCATCGCTGTAAGTTTAAAAAAATCTCTAGTCATTTGGATAAGTTTGAAGTAGATTTTAAAAGCATTAGAGATCACCTTCATGAGATGTTTCATCAGATTGAACATCTAGAATGGCAGATGAAACTTCAATTTGATCATTTTGCGGCTTATCAAGATGCTCAAGTTGAAATGTATGCGAAGAACAAGTGGATTGACGAAAAGACGGCTATGGATTTCCCGAGAGCGTTAGTTTTCTTTCCAAGTAGAATTCACAATTTCCCTTGTGAAGATTGAATATTACGGTAATGGGTTAGTTATTATATGGTTTGTTAAGTCGTTGTATCGATTTAGAGAATCGATTGTGATTGTTTGTGTATTTACTTTCATGTTCAATGTGTGTTGTTTTTGCTTAGATATTGTTGTGTTTGAGTATGAATTAGGAACTTTAATCAAGTATAATACTTATCTGGAATGTATTGAGTCAACATTGAAGATTATGAATGGAATTTAGTGAGTTTGATGTCAACTTAGTGTATGATTGGTGGATTTAATATTTAATTTTTAAAATTTTTGGAAAATGTTTTGGAAGTTAGAAATTGAAGCCCTACTCTAATATGAGTAATTGGAAGTTGAATTTATAAATTTTGGTGGAAAATTAAATTTAAAAATAATTTTTTGTGAAAGGCGAGTCTGGCGCCTAGGCGCCAGAATTAGGCGCCTAAGCGCCGGTTCGGCCTGATACCCGAAAATTACTATTTAAACCCCAAAAGCCGTTTTTGACGCCTAAGCTTCATCTTCTTCCCCATTTTTGCGAAAATACACCTTTTAGATCCATTTTGAGGTAATACATTAAGGATTTGAGCGCGAAACCACTCGATTTCATCGTCTCAATGTCAGATCTACACTTTAAGCCATTTATTTTTAATTTTCACCATATATTTTCCTAGTTTTTGCTAAGAACCGAAATTTTGAAAATTTTTTTGATTTTTATTAATTTCTTTTGATTTTTAAACTTATTTTAAGTTTTATAAACTTAAAAAGAGTTTAAATCTTTGATTCCTAAATTAGTTCTTATTTTCTTTCACGTTTAGATGGCTCCAAAATCTAAGTGCGGGAAGGGACGAGAAAAGTTTGATAGCAGCAAATTTCCAAGTGCGGCTGCGCATTTTTGTTTCCACGAACTTGCGTCGTCGAGAAAGTTCATCTCTGAATGAAGTTTTTATCATCCTGGGGAGATGATCGAAAGCACTATCGTTGCGCAAAACTGGCAACGATTTTGTTACTTCACTGCTATTGCTGTTATCCCGGTTATCCGAGAAATTTATGCAAATTTTCTGGATGCCGAAGGTTTTAAGTCTTTGTTAGAGGAATCGGAGTAGGATTTACTCCAGAAAGAATCAACATATTCATTGGCTTGCCACCGACGATTGAGTGCTATTATTCTGGATTATCACCATCTGAGGGTGATTTGGATATGATTATTGCCTATTTGACTAACGATCTTGGATCTTGGAAGATCGAGGAACAGCAAAAGGGTAAATTTCAAATCTTCCAAGCTGAATGGTATTTCAAAATCATGGCACTATTTCATTTCTATGAGATTGTTACCTTCCAATCATCTGAGTGAAGTAACTAAAGATCGAGCGATCTTGAATTATTGCATTCAGGAGAGGAAACCTATTATGAATATTTGGATTCTATTGCGAGATCCAGCACTTCTGTCTGATTGAGATTTCCTTCTTTGATTTATTCGTTATGTGTTAATGATGGAGTCAGTGCTGATATTTCTGAGGAGAAGTTAAAGACTACCAAGCCAATTGGGCAGGAGAGTGTTAGTATCTATGATCGTCTTCGAGGTAAGAGATCGACCGCTCCTTCTACTTCTGGATATACTCCTGGTAGACCTTCTACTTCTCGCCCTCTACTTCGGTCGAGCCACCATCGATTTGCGGGAGTCCATGAATGATCGGTTTTAGAGCAGCAGCATGAGTTGTCTCAGACTGACTGCAGGATAGATACTATTGACAATAAACTGGATCATCTTTCTGACTATACCCAGAGGAAGAGTAGTTACGATGCAGAGTATGATAAAGCCCTAGTCTGATTTTTAATGGGTGAACATGATGTGAGTTTCCCTACTTTTCCTAGTTTTACACCATTTATTGATCCTAAGGACGTTTAGTTTTCCTTTGGTGATGATGATGACGATGAGGCGACAGCTAGTGATTAGTAGTAGAAAGATCTTTATGTAGTGCTACTCTGTTGTTAGTTTGTTTTGTTTGGATTGTTTGTTAGTTTTATGTTTGATGTGTGTTGTTTAGTTTATGTACTTGTGTGGATGGATTCTGTGGTTAAAACATTTTTAGTATATTTTAACATGTTAGAGTTAATTTATATGTTTATTTTAGTCTACTGTTAAGTACTTAGTAATTTTGCTCTGCTTTAATTTTGTTTCAAATTTAGTATAATCAAAAACTAGCCTGCTTACTTTTTTATACATGCTTCAATTTTATCTTAATTATTCATAAAAGCATGTTTAGAAAGTTATTTTTTTTTTAAGATTGTTTTTACATACTTATAAAAATTTTTATGATTTTCTTTCTCTCATACATTAAAAATTTTCATAGTGTACCAAAACGTAAGTTTGGGGGAAGGGAAATACATTCAAATTTAAATTTTATTTGTCCTTAAAGAGCTATTATTTTCTTAAAAATAAAAACTTTTTAACATAACTTAAGGAATGAAGAATTTATTTGAGATCACTTTTATTTTTGAAATTATAAACAATTTAGTGAAATTAACTAAAGTTTTACTAACTTTGATTGATTTTAAGAATAGAATTATTTAACTTAAGGAAGAATAAGATTAAGGAATTTTTCTATTCATGAAAGAAATGATAGAATTTAGAAATATTAAGTAATCAGAAATTATCACTTGAAAAAGAAAAGATTGGAAATCTTTTTGAATTTTTATTTATGTTAAAATAATTAAGTGAAAATGTATAAGTTTTAAAAATATAAGTTAAGGATAGTGAAGTTCAAAACTATTAACTGGCTATCCAGATAATATAATCCTCTCTATCTAAAAAAATAAAAAACTAAAAAATAAAAAAATGTAAAAAAGAAAGAGAGGAGAAGCTTGAGGAAATGCCTAATCAAAAATTGGCTTCACTTGAATTATCTTATAGGAAGAAAACTAGTTACATATCTTACTTAAATTTTATACATGAATATTCATTTAAAAACAATTTCACGAAAATCTTTTTCTTGTAAATAATCTATGAGGTTTTAATATAATAAGCTTCTATTATTTTCAAAATGAATGAAAAGTTTGAAATCTTATGATTTAGTAGTTGAATATTCTTTAAATTCTTAAAATTAAACCTAGTTAGTGAAATTAGATTAATAATCTACTAAAGACTTTATAAAATAAAAAATTATAAGGAATCTTAAATATTTATCTTTTATTCCAAAGGTTATATTTTATATAGTAAAAAGAGTAACTTGAGGATAAGTAACATTTACATTTGGGGGATTTTGATCCATGAAGAAAAATACATATTTTTATGCCTTGATTTTTATCAATTTCTAAGGATATTAAGCTTTAATGAAAGGTATTTTTGTGTTTTTGGATGTAGGTGATGTAAAAAGGTCTAGAAAAGGAAAAGGAGCAAAAGGGAGCAAAAATGGAGTAAAATACAAAAAGAAGAAAAAAATATGGCCTGACGCCTAGGCGCCAGAGTGGATACAGAAACTATTAAGTTTTTGACGACTTTTGGATGGTTATTTTGACGGAGTGAGCAGTTATTGGACATTCTTGAAGATTGACAGTTGTTCCTTGATAATAGGACATGTGATACATTGCATTAGGACGCTCCAAAACAGTTTTAAGCTCGAAGAGGTGCGAGCCAAAGCGAAGAGGTGCGAAGAACTGGACGCGGTGTCCGGCGCCTAGGCGCCAGATTCTGGCACCTAGGCACCAGACCGACATTCAAGAAGATTCATTGAATTTGGACATGTATTGAAGTGGTTCCTCAAGGCAACCCTTATAAATAGGATTCCACTCCTTAAAAAAAATCGCCCCTCATTCGTTCCACCTTCTCTAGTCTCCTTAGAGAGAGAAATCTCATTAGAGAGAGAGAATCTAGAGAATTAGAGAGAGAAATTTAGGGCCACTTTTGTTTAGTTTAGTGAGTTTACTTTCAAGTTGTAGCATCTAAAGTTCATTACACTGTGGAGTCAGGAGTCAGAAGATCCGTAGAAGGAATATTTGAGATAAGTATTTTTATTTTGATTCAAAGTTTATTTATTATGTTTTGCGAGTTTATTTTCAATGTGTTACGAGTAGTTAGTTTACTTTCTTCCTTCAATCATGAAGAGATAGATAAGATAATATAAAGATTCGATGGAGAATTAAAATTCAAAATATTTTCAAAAACATTGTGATGACATTAATACCTGATCTTACTTTACTTTTTAAAATGGCCATTTAAATTGTTAAAACCTGTTGAAGAGTTTTGAAACCTTAAAGGAGAAGAACTCTTAACTTGTAAATGTCACATGAATCCTTAGGTAGTCAAAGGCCATGTGCAGGCTATTCAGGGTGAAGTGCAAATAAATAGGAAGATAAGATTTAAAGGGCGTAGAATTGATAAGTTTTTTGAGTGACAGGCTAAATTCTTATAATTTGATTTATGGATCAAGAATGGGTCATTAGTAGGGCCGACCATAGCCACCCTTGGACATCTAGAAGTGAGAGTCTAGATTAACCCATTACTAGTAACAATACATCCGGACCTGATATGTAAGTTAGCCAATGTTCTTTCCGCCTGGATCAAAGGGTAAAGAATAGGAATGCTTCTATTTGGCATAATACCATTAATCAGATTCTCCAATGAATAATAAATTATCTTAAAATTCTTGGATTAATTAAAGGAAAGAAATTTGTAATTTTATATAATTTTCATAAATCATTCTCTTAGTATAGTTTTCTTTAATTGCATCTAGTAAATTAATAGTAATTTATAGTTAATTTAAAGGATAAAGAGATATTTTTAAAATATAATATTTAGAGAATTTATTTATATAATTCTTCCCCGTGGGATGGATAATTGGGTTATAATAGAAAACCCTATATTACTTGAAATGATACGTATACTTGCGTAGTACCCCTAGTGTGTAAAGTAATTTCTAAAATTTACAATATTCTGATTTATACACTAGCAGCTTATTATAAATTGGGTCAAGCTTTGGCCATCTTTTGGAAGCATATATTACTGCGTTACTTGCGGTCGGGACACTATATAATTTTACCCATTTTTTTGTGATATTACACTTTAAGGAAACGTATTTTTCATGATTTGTTGCAGATATTATGATTCTAGGTGAATGGAGCAAAAAGAAGCAAAAGGAACGAATTCAGAGCGAAAAGGAACAAAATGGGAGAAAACAGCTTCAGGCACCCCCGACGCTAGAATGGGTACCATTGGCACGAAATTCGAGAGACTCCAGAATTAAATGGGCTATAGAGTGCCGCAGGAGTCCTATCGGGCAACGCTGGTGCCTATGTCGGTGCAATTCAAAAATTAAGAGTTTTGGCGACTTTTTGAAGGGTTGCTTAAGGAAACTCTTGGGAATTCATTTCTAATATATATGTAACTAATTTTGGACAAAATTAGAAGGAGGAGGAGAGGGAGAGAATAGTGTAGTAGTAGAGAGAGTGTGAGTTTAGAGTTAAGGTTTGGAAGAGTGATGTAGAAGTGAAGATTTGAGAGGTATTCTTCTCTAAGGAGTGAAGGAGAAGGAGTAAAGTGAGAGATCGCTTCTTCATTTCCATTCTAAAGAGGGAATTGTGTGTTGCAAAGAAGAGATAAAAGGACTCAAAGGAACTTCAAGAGATTTGCTTGGGGAAGAGAAAAAGATAAGTTATATTTACTATTATGGTTTGTATGACTTTTCTTTTATATATAAAATTCATGTTTTATTGTGTCTTCTCTATGAAATCTGAGTAGTCTCCTTTATGTTTCTTCTTGCATAGAGATATGATGATGTGATGATGTGAATTTGAAGTGCTTTTAAAGTATTGAAGAAATTGTGATGTTTTTTTTTCATTTTGAACTTAATTTACTATTCGATCTTGCCAATTGAATAGTTGATATCTGTTGTTGTACATTAACTCTGAAAGGATTTAGTGTCCTACAACAATAATGAAGAATCCATTCAATGTCCATGAACGAATTGCGTAGTTCATGGGAATTGAGTGTAAATAAATAAGGAAATGTGTGTTGATGAGCTTCAAATTAGAGGTTTCAGGGTGACAGACTGAGATCCCCAATTTGGTCCTAAGATTGGTAACTAAAGTCGAAGGTTAGCCATCAGGTGAAGGGTGAGTAGGAGTTCTGTGGTGACAACTGGTATCCTCCCAGCCTAGCATTAGATTTAGTGATTGAACTTAGGATATCTCATTGTTCTTTACATGCTTGGAAGAGGGGGTACTCTTTTGAGGTTAAAGAAACATTTTTGCTCATATTTGACACAATACAATAAATAATCATTCTATATCATTCACACATCATATACTCATTGCAAGAGGAAAGGCAAATTTCATATATATCAAAAACCTTTCAAATACATAGCTTAGTGTGTGTGTGTGTTAGTTAATTTTGTTTAAAGATATTAGAAGTAATTGTGGTTTGCTAAACTATTACCGTTTTCTGCATCTTGTTAGTAGAAGTAAACTTAAATTTTAATTACAATTTGAGTATTGGATTTTAGTATTACGCTGTATATTGTAAGGAATGCGCCTTCCCTATGGGATCGATAACTAGGACTCCATTAGAGCCTTGTATTACTTGATGTGATACGTATACTTGCGTTGAAGTTCGGACTTTACAAAATCATTATAAATATATAAGTTTGGATTCATAAGTTCTTGCATAATAAAAAAGTCCGCATCAACTTCCTAGACAAAAGATTCTCTCCCACTCTCTATATTTGGCTCTAAAACAGTTTGAATTCGGCTATATCTGATTTCCCAAAGTTTCATCAAGCATCCCTCCAAAATCCGGCCAAATACATTGAATCTAGTTTAAAATCGCGATAGCGCACGGTCCGACACAGGATATGGAGCCGTCTAGCGTTATTTTCTGCCTTTTGGTCAGAACTCTCTATAAATTGGTGTGATCCAGTGCTGGTGACAGTGTCATTCATCACTAGTTTAATAAAATGCATTTTGCTTTATTTTACTCCAAATTCTCATTTTTGCTTCCTTTTGCTCCAAAGGCCTAAATTCATTGTACTTGCATGAAATCATAAAAAATACATTTCTTTAAAGTGTAATACCATTAAAAAAAGGTATGAAATGGACACTAAAAAGCTATCAAATTTTCAGTGGAACAATGAATTCCAATAGGTAAGATCTTCAAGAAAATGTGGTAATAATAAATCCAATAGATGAGTGCTTCAAGCTTTGAACAGTTATTATATTAATCCAAAGGAAGAAAAAGCTAGGGAAAGACAAATCTAGGAAGAATCTTATTTATTTCCTAAATTATCCTATTGTTTGAATTCAATTTGAGATAATTATTTGATGTTTCATTCTACCAATTCTATTATTTAGGGCTTACAATAACTTGATACCGATCATTTGAATAGTCTAGAAGATAAGAGGATTTATGACATATCCGAAAACAACATCAAAATCCTAAGACAAATTTAGAGCTTATATTACACGAGGTGCAAAGACCAAAGAGATAAAGTGTGGGTTTATGTTGTACTAAGAAAACTACCTCAAAGTCTTATTGCTTCATTTTTATTTGTAAGAAAGGAATATTGTTGTTAAAGATGGCCGTGTTGCCCACTATGTATGCTCCAAGCTCCTCATTGCAGTAAGTTTAATTCTAGAAGTATCAAATTATAGCGATGGGAGAAGTTTCATGTTTTGGAGATATTTTAAATTGAGGTGTCTTAATGTCTTGTTAAGGGACAAATGTTTAATTTTATTAAGCGATATCAAGTAGGATCTCACAGTTCTCCCATTCCGGCACCACTATTTTCTTCGTATTCACCTGGCCCAAATGAATTTACTAAACTCAACTAAATGAGTCAATAAGTTCATTCAGACCAGGGAAGTTCATTAGCAGTCGTAGGTTACCTCCTCCAACGTATTCTCGATTATCCAAAGACATGTTTTAATTTAGTTACAATTGTGGTTTTGTTTTGTTTGTGATTAAATATTGAGTTGTCTTATATTTTGCTTTGTTGTGGCAGTGAATTTGATTTTTTTTTAGTTTTGAGTTGTTGTGGCTATCCTAAAAGATTCAATTTTGACATGCAAGTTTTAAAAGCAAGAAAATATGGTTAAGTAAATGCAGGAATAATGCTGTAAACTGTAAAAGCCAATCAGTCCTCTTCTCACACTCCAGCTGAAGGATTAGCTCTTTTTTGCAACAAATATAATTATGTAGAAATTTTAAAATTGTGTGCCAGAAAATAGGAAAAACAGGTATAAAATGTACCTACCAAATCCTATGTCATAACTTGGTGGGTTCCTATTTATTCATTTGTGAGGTGGTTTTCCTAAGACAAAGCATAATTGGTTCAGTTGTCCTCCCAAATATCCAAAAGATTATGAAGGGGTCCGGGGTAATACCCTAGACATTTCATGACCTTTTGAATCATCTCGAGTTCATTTGAACTTATTATGTTGTTAAATAACTCATCAATTTCATACCCTTATGTTCAATGAGTTTTTATGTTTCAATTATCCCAATGATTGGGGGGTAACCATCACATGATATTTCATTTTTGAATTTTGTGGGTGAAGGCCCTTAGGGGAAAATTGATTTGATTATGAGATTTCGCCAATTTTAATTTAGAGTTGGGTTTGTAGTGTTTCAAAGATGTCTGAAGTTCATTATAATTCATTTTCTAAATCGCATTAAGTCAAATTATGATTAAGCCTAATTCACTACTAAGAAGACTTAATTAGTGAATTTGCAATTTTTTGAAATTTTGAGTTATGTGATCTTAATTCTTATTAAAATACTAAAGTGTCATTAAACCATTGATTAGGGGTTATAAATTGGTTAATTATTATCTTCCAAAGTCAAACCCCTCACCTTAGTATCATTTAAATTTAATTATATTGCAAATTTCCTTATTTTAAGAAATTGCAAATTTATCTTTAAAGTGGAGAAGTGTGAGATCGGTTTCTACCATTAAGTCCCTTGTATTTTAAACATCTAGATATGTCAAGAATGATCATTTGTTTCCCATTTTCATTTGATTAGGCTTAAATATTTAATTAAGGCTTAAATCTCAAAATTATAATTTGCCCCTATAAGGCCTATCACATCATAATACATTAAATTTAGCTCAAATGACTGAAATTTTTATGTTGCCCCACTCATGGGCCAATTAAAATATCAGAGGAGAAAATGTGATTTTTCTGATTTTAATTTAATTTTTATAATTTTTTTAATGCATAATGGAGCTTTTCAAAGTAAATTTATTAACTTAGCCAAAGTAAAGAATGTCTTTAACAAAGTTATTGGAGGTTTACCTAGGTCAGAGGACCAATTATACAAATTTTCATGATCTTTTGAGTTTTAATTTAATTACCAGAACTATTTGTTTGTTTTGAGTATTAATTAAATATAAAATACTATTTAAGTGGAAAATTAAATTTTATATTTTTAATAAATCTCTTTGAGTCCAGGGGAACCAAAAAAATAAATCTCTTTTTTTATTTATATTTTAATTACTACATTTATTTTAATGAAATATCACATAAATTAATTTTTAGTCTTTTAAAAATTATTTTAAGCTTTTAAAATTTAATATCTTTACTTAGATAATTAGAAAATTTATTTTAATAGCTCTGAAGTGATGAGGAGACGAAATGTGATATTTTAGTGTGTTTTAATATTTTTGTGATTTTTATGAATTTTTTATTATTTTTAAATTCTTTAAATATTAAAATATAGCTTAAAAATGAAATATTTATTTTAATTCCAATTTTATTTTTCCTAGACTCCACTGTCAAATAGAATTAATTTCATAATTTTTTAACATATATTATCATGATTGTAATTATTTTAATTTCAAAATTGTTATTTCACTTAGAAAATCCATTTTAATGATAAAATTAGCTCCAATTGACTTTAAATTTTTATGGGGAGTTCTCCTAACCATTATTTTTAGTGGAGAATCATTTTTGTCTTTTCATATTTTATATTTTAACCATTTTTAATTTTCTTTCGTTTTAGGGGTTTAATTACAATTAAGGCCATTCATAATGAGTTAAATTAATTTTATATTTTTCCTAGGATCCTCTAATCACAGTGAAACTATAAAAATAAGTATCATGTCTTTTTATTAATATTTTAATTATTATAATTTTTATACCAAAATAGAGGGGATTAATTTAAAAATTAGTGTTTTCTGGCTAGAGATGCCCCCTAACCTTGGAAAAGTCAAGGAAGATCCCTAACAACTTAGCCTATAAGCCTTCCAAGCCTCATGCATTGGTGAAATGTTTGGAGTAAATTATGGCCTAAGTATGATTTATTGTATTTAATTAATAAAAATCAAACATAAGACAAACAACCTCAATATTATTTCCAAGTTGTTCACCTCTGCTCACTAAGCAACAAGGTATTTTTGTTTTATTTTTATGATTTTTCTACACCAAGTTATGCATTTATAAAGGTGGACTGATTTAATTAATTAAAAAAAATCCTTATGTTTCTATTCATCTGACTCAGCGCCACACCATCCTTAACATCTCCAAAGCGTTATGCGTCTTCTTTAGGTTGGGCGCCGCCATCTAATGCATCATGCGCTTTATGAACCACTCCTCCATCCATCGCAGTTAGAGTCCTCCACTAAGTACATGCACAATTAGACGACATCCATTCATCATCCCCATTTGGTTCAACCCATAGACCGTCCACCTTCTAGCCCTAAGATTTTGAGCTAGACTCAACAAAATTGTCTCGGGTTTGTTTCTATAGACTCATATGATCTAGAAAAACCTATTTATATGGCTTATACAGTATGAAATATAGTGTACACGCATGAAGAATCCAAATAAGCTCGAGCTAAGGTGAGAGCTCAATGGCTTTGTCTGAGAGGTGAGGCCTTAATCAGCTTGGTTCTACACGTTGTATGTGACCTCGTGAAGCTCTTGCAAGCACCAATTTGAGCTCTGTTGGGTTTGTACCAGAACTCAATTAGCAGATGATTTCGAGTTTGAGGGAAGTCTGGGTTGGAGAGGCTCTATGATAGGACTTTTGTGGGAATCTTCTTCGTTTAGTCATGTGATGGTGACAAGCAAATCAAATTGAACTTTGGTGCACTATTGTGGAGTGACAGGGTGTGTACTCGGTCTTAGATCAAATTTAAGTAAAGTAAATGGCCTCAGGTGGTATATAAGGGTAGTTGAGAGCCAAGGGATTGCCCTTTGGGGAGTTCATAGAAGCTCTGGAAGAATTATGGCAAGGCTTCACCAAGGTTCAGTGCATTGTCCCCTCTTGGTCGTAAGGATCTCAATTTAAAGCCATGTCTGTGGGGTGGAGATCATGCTGCCATTGGCTAGTCTCTATAAGATCTGGTTAAGGGAAATTCAGCGCACACATCTAATGGGAGATTGCCACAGAGGATGGGTTTAAATTTGGTTAAAATGGAGAAGGGATCATCTCGTATTTTACTTTGACGGTGACCAGGCCAGCTGGCTAGAGTGGAGCTACTGGCTAGCAAGCTCAAGGGACTCAGAGGAGTTAATGGTGATTAGAATTAAAGCTTGATGGCTGGAGGAAAGGATCTTCTTTGGGTTTAGTCAAAAATGGGAGTAGAGCCTCTAAATTGGGGAACCCTTGGTCCGTGGCTCAAGTAGGCTAGGCTAAGTGGATTTAGGTGGGTTCTTAAGATGGTTGTGGAAGACTTGGCTTGATCAATTTGGCTAGGATTGCCTGACATTTGTCTTTGTTCAGTTTTGGAGACTTTGGGTTTAAGTTGTTCTAGGCTAGGTTTGAGCTTCGATTGGGTCCAATTGATTGTTCGAATCGGCGTGTATGATTGTCAGAAAGATTTTAGAAGAGGTTGGAGTATTTTGAATTGGTTTGGAGGGTCAATTTAGTGGACATTGGACATTTGGTCAATTTTGGGCATGTTGGGTTAGACTTGGGTTTGGATTAGGCTAGAGTTTGGCTAGGGTTCAATTTTTTGTTCAATTTGATGTTGTGATTGTCATAAAGTATTTTGAATAGTAATTGGGTGAAAGTTTTGGGGTTATGGCATTTAATTTGGTGACATTTGGGCATGTGGGACATTTGGGTCAAATTTGAGGACTTTGACTTAGGTTAGATTTGAGTGAGCCTTGGGTTCAAATTAGGGCCAATTAGTGGCTTAATTTGCTTAAGTGGAACATCATGAAAGGGTTTTAGATGTTAATTTTGGGGAATTGATTTGGCTTAATTTGGGGGAATTGGATCATATGGCTAAAATTGCGGCATTTGGATTAGGTTGAAATTAGGTTTGGAATTGGGTCGAATTGGGCTTGGATTTAGTTTATATTTAGTTTAGGCATGGAGAATTTGAGTTTAGGATTGAAATTGGGGAAGATTCGCGTCAATTGGGTGGACATTGCAGGTCATTTAAACGGTTTGGATCTTAAGGGGCAATTTGGGGCTTTTGGTTAATTTGGATCAACATGGAAAAATGAGGCTCGTGAGAGTGGTTCAAATGGTTTTAGGAATATTTAGGAGGATTTTGGAAATTTTTGGGAATTTTTGGAATTTTTGGATTATGAGGCGCATTTAGGTAATTTTGGCTATTTTGGGGGTATTTTGGATATTTTTGTCAATTTGGAGAACTTTGGTCAATTTTGATGGTGCAGAACATTTTGAAATGTTTTTTTTTGGAGAAATTTGGGTAATTTGGGCAATTTTGGGATTTTGGTAAAATCTAGGGTTTGGGGGTAATTTGGTAATTTAGGAGAAGTTTAGGGGACAGATGGTCAAACATGGAATTTTTTGTAGGATTGGGTTTAATTGAAAGATTCCAACCTTCTTTGGCCATGAATCAAGAGAATTACCCTTTTGCATCCTCCATGTGTTGGTTCTAGCCAAACTCTAACCCAGGGCTAAGAGCTTGGGGAATCATCAACATGAGTTTCCAAAAGGTAGGGGACCAAGTATAAGCAAGTTTGGTTTAGGGTTTGAATAGTCAGTTTAAGTGTAGAGTTGGTGTGAGTGTTTCTATAAGCTAAAGACCGGAACATCCAGGGTTTACTTTAAAGCTTAACGAGCCTATTGGGAACTCCCCTTGAGTTTCATTATATTTGTTCTCATCCTCTGAAGTATTTATAGGTTAGTCTTAAGCATATGAAACTCCAAGTGAAGCAAAGAATCGTTTTGAATTTCTACGGGGGGAGGTTTCCATCACTAGTCTTCTAATATAGTCACCAGAAAAGTCTTATGGCTAGATCCTAGCTTGCCTAAAAAAAGACTATACTTCAGCAAAAGTGAGGTTGACAAGCCTCCTTGGAGTATTCTGTTGCAGTTTAAAAGGATTAAATCTTTATCTGATTGCTTGAATGTGTTTCGGTCTCATGCTTGTCGTAGGGGCAATTCTTTTACTCATTGGGCTGCAAAATTTGGGTTGAAGATGTCTTCTGCTAAAGTTTTTTCATTTTCCTTGATGAGTTGTTGGCTTTAGCCATTAAAAATCTTCTTTGAGCTTGTTTTCCTTTATGGTTGTGGTGTGGGTGAGTTTTATTTTTTCTTTCTTTTGGATATGATCCCCTTTTTTTTGTCAGTTGTATAGAGTGTAGGATGGGGTTCCTATCCAATCATTTGTAATTCTTTTTTGTTGTAATAAAATTGGAGTCGTATAATGCTCCTTATGGAATGAAAAAAATAATTGTTGTGTTAGTACAAAGTAGATATGATTTTCAACACAATCTTGTCATCCAATCTTCTCTAATCCAAGCAAACAGTGATCTTCTGCAGTTCAAGTTACATAGCAACTTGTTTTACTTTGGTCAGGCCCATGACTTTTTCATTTTTAGGAGTTTCCACACAAAAAAATTCTGATGTTTTTCAAAATTTTCTGTAACACTAAGGCGTTAAATTATAACACTATTTTCATAAATTTTCTAGCACACAATAAAATATTTATTTGTAATTAGATATTATTTATTTAAAAACTGAGTAATAAAAAAGTTAAGCATGGTGCTGACTACATATTTTATAAGGATCTTTAATCTAAAACAAATATTTAGTTTAATTCTCAGCACGATCGAATTTAAATCTCATCAATATCTATTTTAGAAGCCAACTTGTTATGATAATAGATCCATATAGTTAACCGATTTAATTTGTATTCATAAGAGGGATATTACGAAATCTATAGAAATATGTATTGACTATGGATCAGAAGCTTATATGCATCAAATCAATATTTGTATTTCACTTTTTCTAATATCATTATATTTCGAGAAGTAAAATATAGACTATAGATATCCCAAGAAACACTTTGTTTTTGAATAATCAAAATCATATCAATTTATAAATAATATAAAAATAAATTCATTTTAGCTCGCAAAATAATTATTTATTATTTTTTAATTAGTTCTTTACATGTTATTGACAACTTATTTTAGTTAATCATCTTTTTAATTAGGTGTTTACGGATTAATGCGAACTTATTTTAGTAAATGATCACTCACACAAGCAATTTTCTCCTTTTTTTTTCTTTTCTCTAATTGTGTAAGCGTGCAAACTTTCAATAATATGCCGCCACGTTGAGGTTATTGTGTGGCTATTAAAAGTGAAACTACGAAGGTTATTGGGAGGTCATTTGGGAGTTATTACAAAATTATTGCAGAGGGTTATTGAAGTGGAAGTGAGGAAGTTATTGTGGGGGGGGGGGGGTTTGCTGGGTTGTTATAGGGGTTTATAAAGTGGAACCAAGGACGTTAAAGGGGGGTTATTGGAGTGGAACCGCGGACGTTATTGTGGGGTTAATGAGGGATTATTGAGGGGTTATTGCGGCATTATTGTAGTTAAAGCCCCAATAACCCTCCAAATACATTTTCAATAACCCTTTCAATAATATATGTGGTTCCACTGCAATAACTTACGTGATGCCACTGCAATAACCTCCGCGGTTCAAATCTAATATTTTTTTTGGTGGGCCCAATATAACACACATAATGACATATTATTAGAGTCCATATGTAAATTTTCTCCTAATTGTGAGCTAATATCTTCCAGTTATTGACCATCTGGGCAAGCGACTTAGTTGAAGATCCTTCTTTCTCAATTGCTTTTCGAGCAGCCACCTTCAAGTCATGCATTCTTCGACACAAATTCTTTCGATCCTCTCCTTCCATCAATTCTTTCACCACATTTGCAATATCTTCCTTCCTCACAACCCCATCATTTGCTATCTTAGCCGGACGCAACGCCACCTTCGTCCCCTCAACGAGCAGCACTGCATTCATCGATTGTTCTGAGTAAAGCGGCCATGCGATCATTGGCACGCCATTAATGATGCTTTCAAGGGTTGAATTCCATCCGCAGTGTGATAGAAAGCCGCCTATGGCAAAATGAGCAAGTATTTCAGCCTGCGGCCCCCATGAAGCCACCACCAATCCAATTGTTTTCGTTCTTTCCACAAATCCATGCGGCAAAAACCATAGATGTTTCTTTCCTCCTTGGTGATGTTTGAAGTATTCCGCACTTCCATCAGTGTCCACGGGAGTTCGAATGATCCATAAAAATCTATGGCAGCTCAATTCCAGCCCCAAGGCCATCTCCATTGTTTGCTCAAAAGAAATCGTGCCACCACTTCCGAACGCAATGAACAACACAGATCGACTCGGTTGTTGGTCCAGCCATTGCAAACAAGCGCAGCTCACGGCCTGACCTTTTTCTGAGCTGCCAACAGAAGTGATCGGCCCGATAGACAGGACTGGGGGCTTTCCCTTTCCCCTCGCATTAAGAAATCTGGCGGCACCTTCTTCCATAGCCTCAAAACTGTTGACCATTATTCCGTCCACTTGATCGTGATACTTCGAGTGACGAATCATCCAAGCGAAGACCTCACTTTCTTTATCCAAAGCCGACCGAGTAAAGTCACGTGGATCAAGCGGCACACAACCCGGCAGCGAAAGCAACCAATTAGGGTCGCTGTCATGTTGTTCATTGTAGAGACTGGGAAGGTTAAGCAAGAAAGATAGATTGAAGAAATTGGTTGTGAAGAAGATGTAACGCGGAATGCCAAGCTCATGTGCCAAGCAAAGGGTGTCCCCGCCGAAGAGGTCTATAATGTAGGCTACAACGCGTGTGACCTTTTGGAGCTCGCGTAAAATCTTATGCAGGAAGGGACATAGGCGGAAGAGACACAGAAGAAACTCCGACGGGAAGGGAGGAGAACAAGGAGTGTTCGATGCCTAAGGAATGGTCGGAGAGGGTGATGATGGTGGCCGTAAGGTTGTGACTAAGAACTAGGCGCTTGGCGAACTCGACAAATGGGGCGAGGTGACCTATCCCTGGGTTTGGGAGAAGGACAACGTGAGTCTTTGCGTACGAATACGCCATGAACGCTACTTCTTACTCTCCTACTTATTTATATGCTTAGGAAGCTAATTGTTAGATATCTGTCTCTGGGAGAGCTACGGAGTTATATATGTAGCTTGGGGTGACTGGTTGCTGCACTCGCTCCTATATTTGCATTGAAGAGTCCTATTTATTGATTAATAAAACACAAGAAAATCTATATTCAACTTTCAAGTTGGTGCCATGCGTTTTTAAATGAATATAATAGATCAAAGATGTCATCCTAAATATTTTTATTTTAATCGTGCTTGATTTAAGCAAAAGCTTAGAGCAATTTGGAACCAGTTCCGAGTTTTAATTCATATATTATTTTATCATATTTATATTTTTTATGATATAAATTTTGTAATCTACGCTTTCTTCCTTTCTATTGAATGTAGAGCAATGATCGACGAATAAGGTGATTGGCAGTTAGGGGCGTTTTGTAGTTAGGGGCGTTTTGTTATTTCGGCAGTGGCGGCAGAAGGTTGACCACAGTCACAGACGGTGAATGGTAAAGGTTATTACTGGCCGACTGTGAAGACCACTAGGCAGATAACGATGGCTTCTATTCAGAACGGCGACGATTATTCTTAATAATAAATACACCTTAAAAATACCTAATAGTTTCTTTCATTACTCGAAGGAATTTTCAAATATATCCTTACATATCTAACTCCTAAAGTTTCATATTTAATGATGGTGCTTATCTTTCATTACACATCAAAATATTACCAATATCTATTTTTAAAAATAAAATATACATTTCATGTATGATTATATGACAGCAATGTGTAATAAATGTAAATATAGGAGTTAGGTATTATATACAAGAAATGTGTAATTTGACAGCCCGAGAAAAGAATGACATGACAAAATTTAACCATCGAAATGCTATCCAGATACCAAAAAATGTCAACCGACTCGCGCTAGCCCAGTTCATCTAAACCGACCCAAAGATAAGCGCATATAAAACATCCACTGCTTGACGTTACATCTTCTCCATTGAAATGAATTTCCAAAGTGGGAATCATTGACTGAGGACCGGCTCAACTCATTTGGCAGGCCAACATCAGCCAGACAGAGCCATCTCCCCAACTATCTTCAAGAATCCTTCCAATTGTTGATCCTTAAGGCATTAACTGACCGACGGTCGCATCCAAAAGGCTAACTGAAGAACTGTTCAGGTCAACACTTCGGTCTTTGCCGATGAAGCTAGAGAATGGCAAGACCCTAGGCCTACGAATGTTAATTACCATAATAACTTGTACACTACATAAAAAAGCACTAAAATCGACGGTTTTTTATATGTTGGAAAAGTTATTCTAATAATTGATGGTTATGCAAATTTATTCCATATCTACCAACATATACCGTCACTTATCAACAATTTTTTATTTTCAGACTGTTTTTAACTACACTCAATGGAATACTCTCTCTGTTATAAGCAAAAATTAACTGACGACTATACTTTGTTGGTTATATTCAAACCCGTGATTCTGTGGGGCTTACCTGACACATTTTATTATTAAGTGACGGGAATGACAGTTGCAAATAGTGTTAATAACCGACGCAATGAAAGTCATTTCTAGGCCAACCAAACTAATCCTATATCGCACCTGAAATCACCTCCCTCTCGGCCTTCCCCTAATCTTTTCTCCTCACCTACATCTTCTCTACCTAAAGCCCTCACCTCTCCTTGAAACCGTCGAATGCCACTCTCTATTTCACGCAAAACCATCGCCTTCATTCACAAATCTCTTGTAATACAGTTAAGAGCTATCTAGGAACACAACGGTAGGATCACAGCTTATAGCGACCACAAACACCCATTTTTCTCCTCCTTCTGCTCCTCTACTAGTCGAAACGACCGAGGAAAGTAACTTTTTTATCTTCATTTTTGTTTTCATTTTATTTGAGGGATGTGTTTAGGGTTTAGAGTTTAAAAACTATGTGGTTTGCCAAATATTTTCTTATTTCAGTTGAATTACATCTTAAGTTATGAATTTCGATCGAAGATCATTAATTGCTCAAAGGTTGATTCAAATTTGGGTAATAGTAGCCATTGTTGCCAGCCAACTGATCATTAATTTATCTTGAAGATCATTAACTTCTCAAAGATAGAGATCAGATCAAAATAAACAAGTCAAGTTGTGAGCCAAAATTTTGGATTAAATTTTTTTGAGCCAATATTGATTCGTTACTTTTGCTCAACCTATGACTGTGAATTAGTTAATTTTGCTCATATATCATTAATAGCTCAAAAATTGAATTATGGCTCAGACGAGATTGTATCGAAATAAACAAGTTGAGCTACGAGCTAAAATTTTGGATCGAATTATTTTCGAGCTGATTTTGAGCCAACCCGAGCTCAGCTCGAAACAGATCGTTAACAACCCTAGTTAAATCAGGGATTTTCTTTAAACACATATGTTTTTACCTTATATTTGGATTCTCTTACTAAAAATTTACTAGAGTATGCACATTTCTGTATTCTTTTGGCCGGTGAAATCTATCTTGTTAATATAACTAGAGAAAGCGTTTAGGAAAAGCTTAAATTTTGGAGGCCGATATTGGAGTCTTAAGTACATCATTTGAGTAGATCTTGACTAGTTTTAGTAGTACCAGCTATAGTGACAGAGTTATAACTATGGGTGATCAAATCATTTAAAAGTTATTGATGCTCTAGTTATCTCAGGTCTCCTCATCAAAGTGATGGTGATATTGATGGGGATGTGCTTAATTAGTAGAATTCAAGTAGGTTAGTTGAAGTGGAGGAGTGCATGCAGCCTATCGTGTGATAGAAAACACTACTTAGATATAAGGCAAAATTTTTTTAGAGTGTGGTGAGACCAGGAATGTTCTGTGGCTCAAAATGTTGGCCTTTAGATTAAGAGCCTGCTCGATTTAATGTAAGATTTAGTTTGAATGAGTTTTAATAAATCTTGTAAATATGAAATTATCAAATTTTGGGGTACATACTAAATCCAAAATTAATTGTAGTTTAAAAAATGATAATCACTTGGATATTGACTCTAAGTTTGATTCACACAAGAAACTTGAGTTAAATAAACACATCGAGGAACAAGCCAAAATTTTAGATCAGATATATTTGGATCCTACATCATCTTGGCTTGGAGCATGATTGTTTAATATCTTAGGATGTTAGTTTTGTCAAATATCATTAAACAGTTGAACATTGACTCATAATTGATTAAGATATCTCCCTCTAATAGTGTATGCAACTATAGCTATATCAGCATGCTAATATATATATTTGTTCCATATTTTGTCTCCAAGTGAAAAGTCAATTGCAAAACACATATGAATCTCTTGCTTTACACTTGTAGAGAAAATGTGAATGAAAAATACTCATGAATAAGAATCATGACATTTTTTAATAATTTCAACTCCAAAATGTCCCCTATAATCAAAATCATGACATTTTTGAATAATTTCATAAGTCTCTTCCAAATGTTAACATCTTCCAATTATAAAATCATTTCCTTGTTTATATAAAAATTGTTCATCCCAAAAATAAGTCTTAGCATCAGACAGAAATTTCTTCTTTTTATGGTATGTCAAACCATAAGGTATAATATTACTGACAATAAAGTTTACTATGTTGGCATACCACGGATCACGCCACTCATTAACAGTGAATAATTTTTCATCAGGAAAATGTTCATTAATTTCTTCAGCATCATAGAGAAATTTTTCATTCTCAAGCCAGGACAAATGATCAACAATTTGATTACCAGAACCCTTCCTATCTATTATCTCAAAATCGAATTCTTGTAAAAGAAGAATCCATCTAATCTATCTCGGCTTCACATCCTTCTTCTTCAATAAATATTTGATAGCAGAATGATCAGTATGCACCACACATTTAGTTCCAATTAAATATGATTGAAATTTATCAAAGGCAAATATTATAGCTAATAACTCTTTCTCAGTAGTGGAATAATTAATTTGAGCTTCATTAAGAGTTTTTCTAGCATAATAAATAACTTTGAACATTTTATCATATTTCTGACCCAAAACAACACCAATAGCATAATCACTAGTATCACACATTAATTCAAAAGGTTTTTCCTTATTTGGTGAAATTATAACAGGTGCAGTGATTAATTTTTCAAAATCTTTTAGGCAATCACCATCAAAATAAAAAATTGCATCCTTTTCCAATAATCAACATAAAGGTTTTGTAATCTTTGAAAGGTCTTTGATGTAACTCCTGTAGAATCCAGCATGTCTCAGAAAACTTCTAATTCCACTTACACTAGTCGGACAAGGTGAATTAGAGATAACTTAAATTTTTGCAAGATCTAACTCCAAACCTTTTTTCTAAAATTTGATATCCTAATACAATTTCTCCTGCTACCAAAAATTGGCATTTTTTCCGTTAAGGACTAAATTAGTTTCTTCATAGAACTTTAGTCAAATGTTCTAAACATGATTCAAATGAAAATCCAAACACTGAAAAGTTATCCATAAAAACTTCAATCCCTTTTTCAATTAAATCACAGAAAGTAGCCCTCATACATTTCTGAAATGTAGGAGGGGCATTACATAAACCAAATGGCATTCTTCTAAAAGCAAACGTACCATAAGGACTGGTAAACATAGTTTTCTCTTGATTCTCAGGAGCAATTTGAATTTGGTGGTAACTAGTATATCCATCCATAAAACAAAAGCATTTATGCCCAGCCGGTCTATCCAACATCAGATTCAGAAATTGGAGTGGAAAATGATCTATCCTAGTGGCAAGATTTAATTTTCTATAATCAATGTATATTCGCCATCCTGTAACTTGTCTTGTTAGAATCATTTCATTTTTTTCATTAATAGTCATAATTACACCTCCTTTCTTAGGAACACAGTGAATAGGACTAACCGACGCACTATCAGAAATAGGGTAGATAATTCCAGCATCTAACCACTTCAAAATTTCTTTCTTAACAACATCTTTCACGATAGGATTTAATCTCCTTTGAGGATCAGCCCGAGGTTTGCAATTATCTTCCATAAGAATTCTGTGCATACAAATTGAAGGGAAGATTCTTTTAATATCAACAATTGTCCATCCAAAGGCTTTCTTATACTTCTTCAAAATTTCAAGCAAACTCTCTTCTTCTTTTTCAGTTAATTGAGATGAGATTATAACAGGCAAGGTTGAGGACTCACCTAGAAAAAACATACTTCAAATGATTAGAAAGCATTTTTTAACTCAAGTTCAGGAGGTTTTTTTCAATTGATGGACTATATGATTCATCTTTTTCAGTTATATCCAACAATTCAAAATTTTCAAGAACATAATTTAATTCTTCCTCTTGAAAATCTTCAGAATGATGTAACTCCTCTTCTTGCTGATGTTCCAATTCTTATCTTTCATGTTTTTCTTCATAAGTTGACTTGAAATGACATTCACTCAAATATCTGATAACATCCATCCTATAACATTCATCATCTTTATCTATTGCAAGATATTTCATCGATTTTGAAATATTGAATGCCACAGTCTCATCATTAACCCTCATCGTTAATTCACCTTTTTGCACATCTATCATTGCTCTGCCTGTAGTTAGGAATGGTCTTCCCAAAATGATGAGTATCTCTTTATCTTCCTCCATATCAAGTAAAATGAAATCAACAGGAAAGAAAAATTGATCCACTTTAACCAAAATATCTTCTATAACTCTTTTTGGATATGTGATCGAAAGATCTGCTAATTGCAGAGTTACAGTAGTTGGGGTTATTTCTCCTAATCCCAGTCTTTTGAAAATTGATAGAGGCATAAGGTTAATGCTTGCACCTAAATCACATAAAGCTTTTCCATAAAATCTGTCTCTGATTACACATGGAATTGTGAAACTACCAGCATCTTTAAGTTTTTCAGGAATCTTCTTTTGAATTATTGCACTGCACTCCTTACTGAGTGCAACAGTCTCATTATCTTCAAACTTCCTCTTTTTGTTAAGAATATCCTTCATAAATTTCACATAGCTCGGCATTTGTTCTAAGGCTTTAGCAAATGAAATATTAATGGTAAGCTTCTTAAATATCTCTAAGAATTTTAAAAATTTCTTATCCAATTTTTGTTGACAAAGTCTCTGAGGAAATGGAGGTGGTGGTTTTTCCAAATCAATATTAGGTGAAGAAATTGGTCTTTCCAAACCTTTCGGAGTGCCCTCTTTTGGTTCTTCAATCCCTTCTTTCTCTACTTCAGTATCTTTCTGAACTCTGCCTTCCAAATCTCTTCCACTTCTCAATTGAATTGCTTTTACATGCTCTTTATTTTTATCTCTTGGATTCACTTCAGTATTACCTGGAAGCATTCCTTAAGATCTATTTCTTAATGAATTTGCAATTTGCCTCAATTGATTTTCAATAATTTTGATGGTTGTGCCTTGAATTTGCAATTGATTTTCCATATGTGAAACCACTTATTCAATAAACAACTTCTTCTCCTTTAATTGTAAAGCATTATTAAAACCTGGAGTATAGGTTAGTCTATAATTATTATTTCCATGGTTGTTCTAGTTTCCCAATGGGTTTACTTGGTGTTTCCTCCATTGTTGATTAATACCACGCTGAATACTGGTATTTCAGTTAAAGTTTTGATGATTCTTTCAACCTGGGTTATAATAATTGGAATATGAGTTATTAGGCTTACTTACAACATTCAAAGTTTTTGGTGAAGAATAAGAATTAACCATTTGGCCTAATGAATTTTCTTAAATCATGTAATTTGGCTGAGAAAAATTCATCCCTATATTGGTCTATCTTTTTTGAAATTGCAGCAACCTAATTTGTTAATATTGCAAAAGAATCATTGTCGTGAACACTGTCTACTTTTTTAGGATTTAATCTTTCTGAAGGCCATTGAATATTATTTGTATCCATTTATTAAATTAAAGAATTAGCATCAGAAAACTATTTATACATTAATGATCCACCAGCAGCAGCATCGATAATTGATCTAAGAGATCCAACTAATCCATTGTAACAGGTTTGAATTATTAACCAATCTGGTATCGAATGAAGTGGACACTTTCTGAAGAGATCTTTAAATCCTCCCCATGTTTCATATATTGATTTACTCTCAAACTGACAAAAAGATGTAATATCATTTCTCAACTTCGCAGTCTTCGTTGGTGGAATATATTTTGCAAGGAATTTTTGTGCTAAGTCACCACAAGTTCTGATAGATCGAGGTGCTAACAAATTTAACCATATCTTAGCTTTATCCCTTAGTGAGAAAAGGAAAAAGTCTGAGTTTAATAGCATCATCCGAAATACAATCATATTTAAAAGTAGCACATAACTCTAGAAAATTAGTAAGATGCAAATTAGGATCTTCAGTTGTTGCTCCCCTAAAGTGATTATTAGACACCATTTGGATAATAACAGGTTTAAGTTCAAAGGAATCAGCAGCTACAACAGGGTTTTGAATACTACTATGAAGTTCATCCACTGTAGGGTTAGCATAATCTCTTAAAGGTCTGAATTCTTGATGGATGCCAACATTTTGATATTCATGATTTTCCATTTCTTGAATATTTTTATCGTTTTCAGAATTTTTAATTTTTTGATTTTTCTGATAGTTCTTTCTAATTTAGAAGCGTAAGGCACAAGTCCCTTAGAACCTGAACTATGCATACAACAATGAAATAAAACAAAACACAACATACTAAAAAATTAAAGAAAAGTAAAAATTTAATTTTTTCTTAATTTTCTTTAAAAATGCAATTTTAATTAATTTCCCCAGCAATGGCGCAAAAAACTTGATCTGTGATAAATATATGTGCACCAAAAACTTGACTTTACACTGAATATATGTGCTGATGATTTAGATACAAAAATTATGAGTTTATAATATGGGATACCACGCAAGTATACGTATCGTTTATCAAGTTATATAGGACTTTCTGATTAAGCCCCAGAGATATCGAATCCATAGGGAAATGTATACTTTTTCTTATTTTTTTATGATTTTTGAAAGTATGTTTTGATATGAAAAATTTGAAAATAGTTTTCGGTATTTTTAATTAAAGCTAAGCAGTAAATGAAAATTATCAGAACTTTAAAATGTGGTATAAAATACTAATAAAAAACATATCTTTTTCTTTCCCTTATAAAGTAGTAATAATTATGAAAGTATTGTTGTGAAAGTATTTAAATGTGTTGTGATAAATATGTGCAAATTTATTCTTTATCCTTACTTGGTTCTATAAAAAACATTGGTTAATTTGAAATTTTAAAATCTTGAACATGGTTAGGCAGGGAAGATACTAGCTCTCACTCTAGAGTTCCCTCGATTCCCACCACCTGAGTGCTAACTTCTCATAAAAAAATTTAAAATATCAAACCAAATTAGGGGGCTTTAGCTAGTCACTCTAAAGACCTCTAATTTTTTTCCCCATTAAAAGGATATCTTCTAAGCATTCAATTATATTGACTACAATTCTCATCTATATAATTAGATGTGATTTATACCATTTGTTGTTTGAGACAATACCACATTGGATCTTACATAATCTCACAACAAATTTAACATCTTAACTGGCCAATTTAAGAAGTAAATTAAGTTCATGGAATTAAATTTTCACAAAGTATTCCAACTTTAAACACTTATACATTCCACAACAATCCAACATAATTTAATTACTTCTTTATTTAAGAAAGAAAAAGATAAAGAAAACTACTCAAAATTCATGGAGAAAACACAAGCACACATTAATTTGAAAATATAAATCATAAAGAAAGCAGAACAACAATAATAACTAAATATAGAAAACAAAATTAAACACTTATCTGAAAATCCTCTCCATAAGACTCCGAAAGTTCCTTTCAAACTTGACTTTTCACAGGATAACACTAAAAGACTGAAAGTAAATCTCACTTATCCGAAAGTTCATTTTTGGCGCCCAAATATGTTGACTCCAACTCTGACTTTAGACTTCAATAAAAACTAGATAAATGGATGAAAGTAAATTGGTGGAAAGAAAGTTTCACACCAAATTAACTAACTCTAAACAATAAAAGACTGAAAGTAAATCTCTTTAAACTATAAGATGAAACTGAAAATTAGAAAAAACTTGAAAAATTAACTAAAAAACTAACTCACACTAAGGACACACCCACTAAAGACTCTCATGACATATCGTTAATAATAATCCAAAAGGTGTCTTGGTGTCTCTTCAAATCATGTCCCGATTCAACGTATCCACCACAAGATGCATCCCATTATTCAAATTTGCCGCCCATGAGAAGTTAAGGAAGTCACCACCAAAAGTTGCTTCAAATTTGGTGGCTTCAAACACCCCCTGAAATTGACACCAAAAATGAAGAAAATTTGATTTTTTAACTGTGGCAGCTAAGCGTCGCCTGGCAACACTTAGCCGCCAAGGTCCAATTTTTCATTTTTTTCATTTTTTTGCTCCAAATTTGATCCAATTTTGCTCTTTTTATCATAATCACTCATTTTCATTTTACCTGCAAGAAAAACATAAAATATCTTCCATTACAGTGCAATATCATCAAAAATAGGTATAAAAATGTGCATAAAAACACTATTTAATATAGGTGTATCAGATTACTATATCTCGATAGGCCTTTAATGATTTTGAATTCCACCCCTTCATTTACAATAAATGTCTGATATATATCATTCAATTAAAAATTATAATAATAGTGTTGAAAATTATTTCTCAATAAAAGAAATTTAAGCTTTGTAAAATAATAGTTAAATCTTTTATTTATCCAAAAATACAATACTTCTTACAAAAGATAATTTAACAATATTTAACATTTCTTTACTAAGAAAAATTTAACTTTAAATTTTTCATCATTAGTATAAATTATAAGTAAATTCTAGTACTCATTTATATATTCAAAATTTTGCTTCCCTAATAGAACTTATACATAATTTTTTTTAATCAAAAATAAATTATATTTTAGTATTCTTTAGAACAAATAAAATTTTAGTTTTTGAAACTTTGTTTTTAAATCCCCCCCCCCAAACTTTATTTTTTTAGTAGGATAAAACATTTAAGCATAAAAATGATACATGGGTAAGAATTAAAAATTAGAATAACATGCTTGTAAGAATCTTAATATTCTAAATATGCAAGTATAACAGTTTAAAAACAATGAGTAAGAAAAAATCAAATTCCGTTTTTACAGTTTTTCACAAAATAGAAGTTTCAAAATATCAAAGGACTTCTACAATAGTGGAGGTTTTCAAAGCAAATACACACCACAAATCACAACGTACTAGAAAATAAATGGTAGCAAATTTTGAAATGTTTAAACATGCAATATAAATAGTGGTTTCTAATAGTGTTCTAAAATTTTCTAATATCTATATGAATTAAATTAGACATTACAAAAAAATTTAACACTATAAACACATAAAAACATGTACTACCACAAACACATCACATATTACATCATAAAATCTCAATCCAACACAAAAACATCTGAATGTGCATAATTGAAATAGTACAACTATAATCTACACAACATTTGAGTTCACAGTAAAATACTTTACATCACATATGAAAATATCAAAATAAAACATCACAACACATAAGAAAATCACAACACAACATCACAAACTCAACACAACAATCCTAATCATCATCCTCATCATCATCTTCTTCATTCCAGTCTCTGGATGACACATAAGGTATATAAAAAGGATAAGGAGGCAACTCAGCACTGTGATCTCCTCTAATCATTAAGTCCATGTAATGTTAATAATTCTCCTCATATTCATCTTGTTTTACAATATACCTTTCAATATTTTCAATTTTACCATCCATATCTCTAACATGCTCTCTATTAAGATTCACCTTCTTTAAAATCTTTTGTAGTAATCCAGTTTGTGAATCCCTGGAAGATGATGCATGTGCAGTAGAAACATGAGAAGTAGAAGCAGCAGAAGCAGAAGCACTGGAAGATTTAACAGATCCTCCTTTCCAGCTAAATACTGATTGTACAGTGTAAGTGTTCACATTTACACTGGTAATTGGTCTAAATGGCTGAAGAACCTCTTCCCATGTATCAGCCTTAACACTAGAATGCTCACAAAGTGAATAAATCAAAGATGGAAATCCCTTAACTGCAGTAGTAGCAGCTCTGGCATAGTTTAAAATATAGTAAAAAATAATAGCCCTAATATCCAAAGGCTTTCCCTGCTAAATGCAGTGGTTCAAAACAGCTCTCTCCCTTGTAACTTCACTGACATGACTTGAACGCATAAGCTTAGATGACATAAAATAATGTTATTCCTTTATAGTGGCATTCAACTTAGAGGCATAAAAATTTACTTTTATGTCATTTGTAGTCTTCCACAAATCTTTTCCATCAGTAAGAAAGGCCATAATCTCATCTAACTCTCCATCAGAAGGATGAAATTTGCATAAAAACAAAACACCACAAGAGGTAATTGGTAAAAATTATTAATTACTGTAGATGAAAAATCCACTTGTTGCCTCCTAACCATCACTAGATTGTCTTCAACTGCAGGCAAGTTAGCATAGAACTCTATCACCACAGAAACAACTAAAATAGTGGACAAGCAACAATATCTTTCCCAATTCCTTCTTGTAATCATCTCTTCAATTTTTCCTCCTGGCTTACTAAAAACTCATTCTAGAATTAATTTTTGAGATGAAAGTGCAGCGACGTAATGTTTCTCCGCTTTAGAACTGATAAATTTGTCAAAATCAAAATTTTCTTTTCATTTCAATCATTTTGACTTTGGAGCCATCTCTTAAAATTCACAAAAAATTCACCATAAAATCCAAATTAAAACTAAACTTGTTAAATCAACTTCCATAGCCAAACTCCACTAAATCCAAGCAATTCCTCTTGCTTTTCTCAAATTTTCACCATGAATAGTATTTTTTAGATTTTTCAACAATGTACTCGACATATATGGTGAAAATCAAAATTTTTTACTTAGGAGTAGTGATCATACCTTAAGGAACTCAAATCCAACAAATTTCAATGAAGTCAGCTCTAAAACGATCTAAATATTGTTGCCCTAGGATCCTATTTTACGAAACTGTGAGGTTGAAGGTGATGGGGATATTACAAATGGCAAATTTCAAGTTTTTAACTTTCGAAAATCAATTTTCACGAACCGACATCTATGTGTGAGCATATGGAGCTTAGCCACGAAATCTGGCGCTTATGCACCGTCAGTTTGGCGCTTAGGCGCCAGTGCCCAAAATTTGAAAATTAAGTTATTTCCATAAAAAATCTGAGTTAACCACCTTTAATCACTTCAAATAATTATTTCTCTCCATAAACTCTTCTAATACTCCAAAAGTACACTTTAATTTCTAATGATTCCACACAAATTTCACACAAACCCAAACTTATATTTCATTAAATATTAAAACACACCTAGTACAAACTATAAATTTCTATCCTAACACTTTGGATGAAATTCTCCAAATACATAAGCTCAAACAAAAGTAATTAAACAAAAATTTATATCATTAAGATGTAACAAACATATGTAAAGTGCAACAAACACAAACATTAATTAAAATCATGCTTAAAACACTAAACACACATAATCAAACCACAAGACCACACATAATTTAATTCCAATTTCCATTTGGTGGAATATATCTAGAGCCACCATTAGTTCAATTTGAACCATCTGGAATATAAATCTGATAAAATGGGCAATAATTAAAAGCACTTACATCTTCTTCTTCTATCCATTTGTTCTTCAGATACATCGCTCTATTCACTTCTTCCACATGACTTGCATGACTGAATTGAATTTTGAGTTGCCATCCAATGTGCGCTAAATGGGCATCACTTTCATTTACTTTTGCATCAATAGACTCCACATCAGCCTCGATCTTCGTAATCCTTTCTGGTATTCCTTGGATACTCACATCTAGAAATCCACTATATAACTCTTGCGTATTATCACAAATAAACTTCTTCTTCTTGGCTTCCTTTTTTTTCTTAACTTTGCTCTCCCAAGAAGACATTTTTTCACTCAAAATACTCTTTCAGAAGACCAATAAATAAAAATAAGAATTAGGGCAAGTATTTCATAAACTCAGGGCCTATTTATAGACTTGGAAGGAACAAAGCTAACCTTAGACGTGTTAAAACTCCTTAAGAACTCCAAAAACTACTCAACCATAATTTTGGCTACTAGAACATCATTTTTCATGTTTTTTATAACTGTGGCGCCTATGCATCTTATAATTTTGGCTACTATAACTCTAAAATCTTTATTCTGATTCCTTTAAGTCATTAAATAAGGTCAAATAAACACCAGTATAGCATAAAAACTCCAAAATGCTACAACATTTCTCAAATTAAACCAATGAAAAGCACATATAACAAATATAAAAAAAAGCACACCGATAAATATGGGTTGCCTCCCAAAAAGCGTTTGGTTTTACGTCATCAGCCTGACAAACCTAGAGCTTATTCTGATTGACCCAACATCATATTCTCATCAGGTTTAGATTGATTGACTGAAAAGTAAGGTTTAAGTCTATGACCGTTCACTTTAAATAGTTTTCTAGTCTTAGGAACTTGAGTATCCACAGCTCCATATGAATAAACTTTCATCACAATAAATGGGCCTGTCCACCTGAACATAAGTTGTCCAACAAAAATTCTCAATCTAGCATTATATAGTAAAAGTTTTTGCCCTGGCTTAAGATTTTTAGTAAGAATCTTCTGATAATTCCACAACTTCATCTTTTCTTTGTAAATCTTAGCATTTTCATAAGATTCATTCCTTATCTATTCAAACTCATTTAATTGCAATAATCTCTTTTCTCCAGCATCTTTCAAATTAGAATTGAACTCTTTAATAGCCCAATATGCTTTATGCTTAAGTTCAACTGGTAAATGATAGACTTTCTAAAAGTTAGCCTATATGGGGACATTCCTAAAAGAGTTTTGTAGGAAGTCCTATAAGCCCACAAAGCACAATCCAGTTTGATTGACCAATCCTTTCTATTTGGATTAACAGCCTTTTCCAATATTCTTTTAATTTCATGATTAGATAATTCAACCAGACCACTTGTCTGTGGATGATAAACAGTATCAATGCGATAGTTAATATGATATTTCTTTACTAATTTTTCTATAATCGCATTTCTAAAATGACTTCCCCCATCAGTTATGATTACTCTTGGTATTCCAAATATGCAAAATATACTATTATTTAAAAACTTTGCAACACTTTGAGCATCACATCAAGGTAAAGCAACAGCTTCTATCCATTTGGATACATAGTCTACTGCTATCAAAATGTATGTATTTCCGAAAGGCGGTATAAATGGTCTCATGAAATCTAATCCCCATACGTCAAATATTTCAACTTCCAACATATAATTGAGGGGCAACTTATTTCTTCCAGAAATATTGCCTAAACATTGACATTGATCACAATTTTTAATATAAACATTAACATCCTAAAAAATTGTAGGCCAATAAAATCCGGATTGTAAGATTTTATATGCAGTTTTATCTACTCCAAAATGCCCCCCATAATTAGAAATATGACATTTTTGAATAGTTTCATAATTTTCTTTTAAAGACATATATCTTCGGATAATCAAATTCTTTCCTTGTTTATATAAAAATGGGAAAGTTTTGGCTTCAGATATTAATTTCTTCCTCACTCGGTATGTTAACCCATAGAGAAAAATATCACAGCCAATAAAGTTTACAATCTTGGCATACCATGGTCATCAGGAAAATTTTCATTAACTTCTTCAAAATCACAGAGAGATTTTTCAATTTCAAGCCTGGACAGATGATAAACAATTTAATTATCATCACCCTTCCTATCTACTATCTCGAAACAAATTCTTGCAAAAGAAGAATCCATCTAATTAATCTTGGTTTCACATCCTTCTTCTTCATTAAATACTTAATAGCATCATGATCAATATGCACCACACATTTAGTTCCAATTAAATATGATCTAAATTGATAAAAGGTAAATACTATAGCTAATAACCCTTTCTTGGTAGTGGTATAATTAATTTGAGATTCATTGAGAGTTTTACTAGCATAGTAAATTACTTTGAAAATTCTATCATATTTCTGACCTAAAACAGCTTCAATAGCATAATTGCTAGCATCACACATTAATTCAAAATATTTTTCCTAATTAGGTGAAACTATAACAGTGCAGCGATTAATTTTTCTTTTAAAATTTTGAAAGCCTTTAGGAAATCATCATAAAAATTAAAAATTACATCTTTTTCCAGTAAAGGACATAAAGACTTCAAAATTTATGAAAGGTCTTTATTAAAAAACCTATAAAATCAAGCATATCCCAAGAAACTTCTAATTCCCCTTACATTAGTTGGGCAAGGTAAATTAGAGATCACTTGAATTTTGTAGGATCTACTTCCATACCATCTTTTGATATACTATGTCCCAAAACTATTCCTTCAACTACCATAAATTAGCATTTCTCCTTGTTAAAAACAAAATTTGTTTCTTCACAGCATTTTAGAACTCTTGATAAATGTTCTAAATATGATTTAAATGAAATTCCAAACACTAAGAAGTCATCCATAAAAACATCAATTCTTTTTTCAATTAAATCACAAAAAATTGTCATTGTACATCTCTAAAATATAGCAGAGCCATTACATAAACCAAAGGACATTCTTCTAAAAGAAAATGCACCATAAGTACTTGTAAACATTGTTTTCTCTTGATCCTCAGGAGTAATTTAAATTCGATTGTAACCAATATATCCATCCAGAAAACAAAAGTATTTATGTCCAGCTAGTCTATCTAAGTTCTGATCTAGAAAAGGAAGTGGAAAATGATCTTTCTTGGTGACAAGGTTTAATTTTCAACAATTAATGTATATTCACCATCCTATAACTTGTGTTACTGACATTATTTATTCTTTTCATTAACAATCACAATAACTCCTCTTTTCTTAGGAACACAGTGAATAGGACTAACCCATGCACTATCTGAAATAGAGTAGATAATTCCAACATCCAACCACTTTAAAATTTCTTTCTTAACAACTTCATTCATGATAGGATTTAATCTCCTTTGAGGATCAGCTTGAGGTTTGCAGTTATCCTCCATAAGGATTCTATGCATACAAATTGAAGCACTGTTTCCTTTAATATCAGCTATTTTCCATCCAAAGGATTTCTTATATGTCTTTAAAATTTCAAGCAAACTCTTTTCTTCTCTTTCTGTTAGTTGAGAAGAAATTATAACTGGCATAGTTGAAGAATTACCTAGAAAAGCATACTTCAATTGATTAGGAAGCATCTTTAAATTAAGTTCAGGAGGATTTTCAATTGATGGACCAAAAGATTCATATTTTTTAGTCATGTCCAAAATTTCAAAATTTTCATGAACATAATTTAAATCTTCCTCATGAAAATCATCAGAATCTTGTAATTCCTGTTCTTGCTTGTGTTCCAATTCTTTACATTCAGATTTCTCTTCATAAGTTGACTTCAAATGGCTTTCACTCATATATTTGATAACATACATTCTATAACATTCATCATCTTTACCTCTTACAGGATATTTCATTGATTTTTAAATATTTAATGTAATAGTTTGATCATTAACTCACATCGTTAATACCCCTTATTGCACATCTATCATCGCTTTACTTGTGGCTTGGAAAGGTCTCCCTAAAATTATGGGTATCTTTTTATCTTCCTCCCTATCCAACACAATGAAATCAACAAGAAAAATAAATTGATCCACTATTACCAAAACATCCTCTATAACTCCTTTAGGATATGTGATTGAACGATCAGCTAGTTGCAAAGTTACAGTGGTAGTGATTATTTCTCTTAATCCCAGTCATTTGAATATTGATAATGGCATAAGGTTAGTGCTTGCACCCAATCACATAAAGCTTTTCCAAAAAATATGTTTCCAATTTCACGAGGAATTGTGAAACTTCCAAGATCTTTAAGTTTTTCAGGAAGCTTTTTCTGAATTATTGCACTGTACTCTACACTTAGGGCAACAGTCTCATTATCTTCAAACTTCCTCTTTTTTTGAGAATATCCTTCATAAGTTTCACATAGCTTGGCATTTGTTCTGAGACTTCTGTGAATGGAATACATATCGTATTTAGTAATTATGAATCCAAATTTATATATTTATAATGATTTTATAAAGTACAAACTTCAACACAAGTATACGTATCGTATCAAGTAATACAGGGCTCTAATGGAGTCCTAGTTATCGATCCCACAGGGAAGGCACATTCCTTACAATAGATAGCGTAATACTAAAATCCAATACTTAAATCACAATTAAAGTTTAAGTTTACTTCTACTAACAAGATGCAGAAAACATTAACAGTTAAGCTAACCACAAATACTTCTAATATCTTTAAACAGAATTAACTAACACACACACACTAAGCTTTGTATTTGAAAGGTATTGATATATATGAAAAGTGTCTTTCTTCATGCAAGGAGTATATGATGTGTGAATGATATAGAATGATTATTTATTGTATTGTGCCAAATAAGAGCATAAATATTTCTTTACCCTTAAAAGAGTACCCCCTCTTCCAAGCATGTAAAGAATATTGACATATCTTAAGTTCAATAAATAAATCTAAGGCTAGGCTGAGAGGATATCAGCTGTCACTACAGAGCTCCCACTCACCCATCACCTGAAGGCTAACCTTCGACTTTAGCAATCTTAGGGCCAAATTGAGGATCTAAGCCTGTCACCCTAAAACCTTTAATTTGAAGCTCATCAAAACACATTTCACTATTTATTTGCACTCAATTCCCATGAACTACGCAATTCATTCATGGACAATGAATGGATTCTTCATTATTATTGTAGGACACTCAATCCTTTCAGAGTTAATGTACAATAACAGATTTTAACAATTCAATTAGCTAGATCAAAAAGTAAATTAAGTTCGAAATGAAAAACCATCACCATTTCTTCTATACAATAAAATCATTTCAAATACACATCATCATATCATCACATCTCTATGAAAGAAGAAAGACAAAGGAGACTACTCAGAATTCATAGAGAAGACACAATAAAACATGGATTTTATATATAAAAGGAAAGTCATACAAACGACAATAATAAATACAACTTATCTCTTTCTCTTCCCCAAGCAAATCCCTTGAAGTTCCTTTGAATCCTTTTCTCTCTTCTTTGCAACACTCATATCCCTCTTTAGAATGGAAAGGAAGAAGCAATATCTCACTTTACTCCTTCTACTTCACTCCTTAAAGAAGAATCCCTCTCAAATCTTCACTTATAAACTCACTCTTCCAAACCCTAACTCTAAACTCACACTTTCTTTTCTTCTATACTCTTCTCCCCCTCTCAACTTTCATCCAAAAACAGTTACATATATGTTAGAAATGAATTCCCAAGAGCTTCTTTAAGCATCCCTCCAAAAAGTCGCCAAAACTCTTCATTTTTGAATTACACCGAAATAGGGCACCATCGGTGCTTTATTGTCCATTTAATTCTACAGTCTCTAGAAGTTGGCGCCGGCGGCGTCAAAAGCTGTTTTTTCCCATTTTGCTCCTTTTCGCTTCGAATTTATTCATTTTTGCTTTTTTTTTCTCCCATCACCTAAAATCATCATACCTGCAACAAATCATGAAAATATTTTTCCTTAAAGTGCAATATCACCAAAAATGGGTAAAATTATATAAAAAATAGTATATATTTTTTGTGCATTGATCTACTTCAAAAATACCTATTTTTATGTCTTATTTATGATTCAATTCTTAAGGATATTATGCTTTAATGAAAGGTATTTTTATGTTTTTGGATGTAGGTGATAAAAAAGGAGTTCAAGAAGAAAAAAGGAGTAAAAAGGAGCAAAAATGAAGCTTAAAGAGCAAAGTTGTCGAAATTATAGGCCTAGCCCCTAGGCGCCAGAATCCGGTGCCTAAGCGTCAGTTTGATACAGAAGCAAACAAATTTTTTGACAACTTTGGCCAGCTATTTTGACGGTGTTAAGCGGTTATCAGAGCTTCTAGAAGACTGAAAGTTGCTCTAAATATATAGGATATGTGATACAATGCATCTGGACACAGGGAAACGATTTTAATTGCGAAGAGGTGTGATCCAAAGTGAAGAGGTGAGAAGACCTGGTCACAGAGTCTGGCGCCTAGGCGTGATAGTTACCTTCTAGAAGATACATTGTATTTGAATGAATTTTGAAGAGATGCCTTAAGCAACCCCTAGTCAAATTCAGAGCTCTATAAATAGGAGCCCATTCTACAGAGAAAAACACCCTTTTTAGCACCCTATAGTCCCCAAGCACCATATATCCATTTTATCCCCCCTCTAGCATCCAATTATTTTAGGGAGCCACCTTCTTTAGTGTTTAGTGAGTTTATTTTTAGTTCATTTTTAGTACTGAGTGTGAGTTTATTAGTGTGTTGCTATTGAAGTCTTTCATCATTGCATTGGAGTCGGTAGGAGTCAGCGGATCACTTGAAGGAAAATTCCAAATAAGTATTTGTAACTTGGTTTAATATTTTATAAAATGTTTTGTTGTTTGAATTCAATGTGTTCTGAGTAGTTAGTTTTTTTTCTCCTTTCAACTATGAAAAGATAATAAGATAATAAAATTTTATTGGAGAATTTAACTTAAAATATTTATAAAAATTGTGATGATATTAATACCTGATCTTAGTTTACTTTTTAAACTGACCATTTAAATTGTTAAAACCTGTTGAAGTATTTTGAGACCTATCTGGAGATGAGTTCATAACTAGATATCACATGAATCCTTGGGTAATCAAAGGCTTTATGCTGGTTATTCGAGGTGAAGTGCAAATAAATAGAAAGATATGATTTATTGAGCGTAAAATTAATTAGTTTTTAGAGTGACAAACTAAATTCTAATAATTTGGTTTATAGAAAGGGAACGTGTCACTAGTAGGGCTGAGCATAGCCACCCTTGGACATATAGTAGTGTGAGCCTAGATTAAACCATTCTATTAATAAAACATCTTGAATCGATCTATAGATTAGTCAATGTTCTTTATGCCTGGACCAAAGGGTAAAGAATAGGAATGCTTCTATTTGGCACATTACCATAATCCAAAATTTTCACAAATGATAATTATTATAAAAATCTTGGATTAGCTGAAAGGAAAAAGTTGTTTTATTTATACCTGCATTAATCTTTATTTTATTACTGCTTACTTGGTTTTAGTAGAAATTTTTAGTAAAAAACTTTGTTTAAAATCTAAACTTTGAAAAGAAATAAAAATAGTAATTATTTTTAATTTAAAAAATGTAAAAAATATATCTTAATATTCTTAAAATATTCCCTATGGGATCGATAACCAGGACTCCACTAGAGCCCTGTATTACTTGAAACAATACGGATACTTGCGTTTGAAATTGTGACTTTTACAATAATTATTATACAAATCTAAATATAAATTCAAAAATTCTTATTTAAGTAAAAGTCGGGTCACATCAAGTTTTTGACGTCGTTGCCGGGGATTAAATCTTCTAGTGGAGGTATTAAATTCTTGCATCTGAAAGTATATATATAAAGCCCCGATAGGCAGTGTTCAAGTTTTTGGGCCCGTTGCGTGGGAAGATAAGAAAAATAAGTAAGAAAGTTAAATATATAATATTTTCATTTTTCAAATTAAATATAATTTATACACTTTTATTTCTTTAAAAATATAAAAAATAAAAAAACATATAAAAATAAAAATACCAAAAATATTTTAATTTATTTTTATGCGTTGTTCTGGATCTGAAGGATTATTACCTTTTTATTCTGAATTAGAAAGAACAGTTAAAAGAATTAAAAAAGAAAAAAAAATCTAAAAATATCAGGAAATGGCTAACTTACATAACAATAATCAACATCCAATAGAAATCAATGAACAAAATGTTTATGAACCATTAAGGGATTATGCAAACCCTACAGTTGATGAACATCATATTAGTATTTAAATGCCAGTTGTAGATGCTATTTCTTTTGAGCTTAAACCTTCTATTATTCAAATGGTTCAAAATAATCAATTTGGAGGAACACCAAATGAGGATCTGAATTTACACCTTACTAATTTCTTAGAACTTTATGCTACCATTAAATATAATAATGTTTCTGATGATGCTATTAGGCTTAGACTTTTTCCTTTTTCCTTAAAAGATAATGCAAAGATGTGACTTAATTCATTAGCAACTTGTTATATTAAAACTTGGGCAGATATGACAAAAAAATTCCTTGCTAAATATTTTCCTCCTAAAACTGCTAAATTAACAAATGATATAACTTCATTTACGCAATTTGATGGAGAAACAATTTATGAAGCATGGGAAAGATTTAAAAAACTATTAAGAAAATGTCTTCATCATGCTTTTCTAGATTAGTTAATTATTCAAATATTTTATAATGCACTTATTGTATCACTTAGATCTATTATAGATGATGCTGCTGGTGGTTCTTTAATGGCTAAGACATTTAATGAAGCTTATACTTTAATTGAAGAAATGGCTAGTAATAATGTTTAACGACCTTCTGAAAGGGTTAGTCCTAAAAGAATGGCAAGTATTCAAGATAATGAAGCCTTTTCTATTTTAGCTTCACAAGTGGCTGCAATATCTAAAAAAATAGATAATTTTGCTATTAATATATCACATGTAAGTAATGATAATTCTACAAATACTGATGATTCTCAAACAATGGAATCTTTGCAAGCTATTACTAGTAAAACTAATAACCCGTATTCTAATTATTATAATCTTGGTTAGAAAAATCATCCTAATTTTAATTGGAATAATGGACATCAACAATGGAGCAATAATTAAGTTAATCTAAGTTGGAACAATCAAGTTCAAACGTTAGACCAACTTACCCTCCTGGTTCTAACAATTAGCAGAAAAAGTTATCAATAGAAAAATTAATCTTGCAACTATGTAATCAGCTACAAAATCAAAACACTTCTATTTGTAATATTGAGAATCAGATGGGTCAAATTGCTAATTTTATTAATTACAAACCTCAAGGAACACTACCTAGCAATGTCAAAATTAATCCTAAAGAAACTGAGAAAGAGCATGAACAAGCAAAATCTGTACAACTTAGAAGTGGAAATGAATTAAAAGAGAAAATTTGGAATGAAATTTAAAAATAGAGAGAGGTAGAAGAGATTGAAAAAAACTAAAGATATTCTTTCTCCAAGTAAAGACCTGTCTGTAATTCCTATTGAAGTGGTAGTTGAAAGACTACCACCACCTCTTCCTTAAAGATTAAAACAACAGAAGCTTGACCATCAATTTTCTAAGTTCTGTGATATTTTTAAGAAACTTACCATCAACATTCCTTTTGCAGAAGCTTTGGAACAAATGCTAAGCTATGCAAAATTTATGAAAGATATTTTAAGCAAGAAAAGGAAATTTGAAGCTTATGAAACTGTTGCATTAAGTGAAAAATGTAGTGCAATAATTCAAATGAAATTACCTCTGAAACTTAAAGATCCTGGATGTTTCAATATACCCTGTGCTATTGAATAAAAATTTTGTGGAAAAGCCTTATGTGATTTAGGAGCAAGTATTAATCACATGCCATTTTCAATCTTTCGAAGGTTAGATTTTGGAGAGATTTCTCCCACCACTGTAACCCTTCAGTTAGCTGATCTATCTATCAGTTATCATAAAGGAGTTATAGAGGATGTTCTTGTTAAGGTGGATAGATTTATCTTTCCTGTGGATTTCATTGTACTAGATATGGAAGAAGATAAAGAAATACCTATTATTTTAGGGAGACCTTTTCTAGCTACCGAACGTGCTATGATTGACGTGTAAAAAGGAGAATTAACAATGAGAGTTAATGATCAAGAGATAACATTTAATGTTATGAAATCAATGAGGTATCCTGATAAAGAAAAATGCTATTGAATGGATATTTTTGATTATATAATTGAAAAACATTATCAAGAAAAATGTAAGGTCATTTCTGAAGATAAAGGTTATGAATCTATGATATAGAATGAGTCATTAATTGAAGAAATAATAAAAAAAAAAAATTATCCAAAGAAACTCATTATATTCATGAAAATTGAGAAGTATTGGACACAAATAAAAATTATTTACTTTTACCATCAATTGAAAAGGCCCCTGAACTGGAATTAAAAAATGTTACCTGCACATTTAAAGTATGCATTTCTTGGAAATTCATTAACTTTACCTGCAATTATATATCAGAACTAAGTAAAGATCAAGAAGAAAAATTAATAGGAGTTCTGAAGAACTATAAGAAAGATTTTGGTTGGACTATTATAGATATAAAAGCATTAAGCTCTTCAATCTGTATGCATAGGATTTTAACGGAAGAAAATTGTAAACCCACTATCAAACCTCAAAGAAGATTGAATCCGATTATGAAAGAGGTTGTTAAGAAAGTGATTTTGAAATTGTTAGATGCTGAAATTTTTTATCCTATTTCGGATAGCTAATGGTTAAGTCTTATTCATTGTGTTCTGAAGAAAGGAGGAGTAACTGTCATTGTTAATGAAAAAATGAATTAATCCCAACAAGACAAGTTATTGGATGGTGAATTTGTATTGACTATAGAAAATTAAACAACGCCACTAGAAAGGATCATTTCCTTTACCTTTCTTGGATCAGATGTTGGATAAATTAGTTGGAAACTCATATTTCTGTTTTCTGGATGGATATTCTGGTTATCATCAATTACATGTTGCTCCTGAGGACCAAGAGAAACAACATTTACAAGTCCTTATGAAACATTTGCCTTTAGAAGAATGCCTTTCGGTTTATGCAATGCACCTGCAACTTTTCAAAGATGTATGATGTCAATATTCTGTGATTTAATTGATAAAGGAATTGAAGTTTTTATGAACAATTTTTCAGTATTTGGAACTTCTTTTCAGTCTTACTTGGAAAATATAATGAAAGTTTTGAAGAGATGTGAAGAAAACAATTTGGTTCAAACTAGAAAAAAAGTTAATTTAGAAAGAATTGTACTTGGACATAAAATATTACAAATAGGTATGGAAGTTGATCAGGCAAAAGTGAAAATTATTGCTGAACTTCAACCACCTACTACCATTACTGATGTGAGAAGTTTTCTGGGTCATGCAAGATTTTATAGGAGATATATAAAATATTTTTCTAAAATTGCTAAAACTCTTTGCCATTTATTAGAAAAAGAATCTAAATTCGAATTTAATGAAGATTGTCTGAATGCGTTCAATATTTTAAAGGAAAAATTAATCACCGCACCTGTTATTGTTGCACCTGATTGGAGTAAACCTTTTGAATTAATGTGTGATGCAAGTGATTATACAATTGGAGCTGTAATGTCACAAAAATATGAGAAAACATTCAAAGTCATATATTATGCTGTGTGGCTTAATTTTAGGCTATGTGTTTAATTTATAATTATATATAACTTGAAAGTAGCATTTATTTTTGAAAATAATTTTAAGTTTAAAGATTTTAAGATATGAAATTAAACTGATCTCACATCCCAAATAGTTTATATAAACGAGCACCGTACCACAAAACGTATATCTATCCCGAAGAATAGACACACTGATTGATGATGGGGCTCGGTTAAATAAACTAGAAGATTTGTGACAATCGTTTGGTTTGCGAACCAATTTTATAAGCCTACAAGTTCCCCTGCTTAATATAAAAGAATTAAGCAGGGTTTATATTACCTGGGTTCTTAAAGTTCCCTATAAAGGCAAGCCCCTATAGTTAATTACATCTTATATGACGAGAATCATTTAAGAAAACTCTAGATAATGATCAGTAGTTTTGCTCTCAAGAATTTCAAAGTTTAAGGTTTTCAAATAATTAGATTTTGGAAATTTCAATAGGGAATAGCTCAAATTTGGAATAGTTATTTTAGGAATCCAATGGAGCAGAAGTAGGGGATGTCACGGATTCGAGACAAGTCTCGGTGACTTCCCAACTATCCTATTTGTTTTGCTTAAATTTGAGAAAATGTTATTTAATGTTTCATCCTGAAAATTTTAATTAATTAGGACTTATATTTGTACGACATGATCATACAAACAGCCTCGAAGATGTGAGGGTTTATGTCGTACTAAACGACTACCTCAGAATCCTAAAACTGGTTAGGGCATAATTTACATTACATGACTATGCAAATGCCTAACAAAGAGTTGAGGATTTATGTTGCACTAGGTAAACTACCTCGAAGTCATATGGCTTGGTTGTTTAAAACTAGGAAAAGGTTTTGCTGAAGTAGACACAAGTTTTGCTGACGAAGATGGCCGTGCTGCCCATTGTGCTCCAAGCTCCTTGTTGTTGCAGAGGTCTAGTTTTAGAAGGTGAAAATCAGGGGGATGATAAAAGTGTCTTGGTTTAGAGAAATATTAAAGTCCAAATTTCTTTAGTGTTTTAATTAAAACAAGTCCTAAAGTTGATTAAACAAAATTGATTAAGATCCCACGGTTCCGTCATTTCGGTACCGTTATTTTCATCGAATTCACTTAGTCTAGATGAATTTGCTAAACTCAATTGAATGAGTTCCACACTTTCATTTAGACCGTGGGAAATCTCATTAGCAACACGTGGGTTACATCATCCGAGGTATTTCCAATCATTCAACGAGATATTTTAATTTAGTTAAAATTGTGGTTTTGTTGTTCTGTTTGTGATTAAATTTTAAGTTGTTTTATATTTTAGATGTTGTGGTGGTGAATTTTATCTTGTATGACTTTTAATTTAGTTTTGGTTTCAGTTTTGTGGCTATCCTAAAGGTTTCAGTTTTCATGCAACAATCCCGTTTATCATGCAAGAAAAGTAAAGCGCAATGCGAGGTAAGTAAGTTGCAATAAAGTAAATTGTAATAAAGTAAAAGCATACCTTGAGGGTCTTCTCGTTATTCCAAGTTGCACTTAAAACACATGTTAGAACATTTAGATATTTGCAACAAGTACCTAGGTAAAGCTAAGGGAAAGATTTCAGTTGTCTACCAAGATCCTAATCCTACTGCTAGTCAGTTCCTATGACATCTAGGTTCTTTATATTTTGTGGATGATTTTCTTCACCAAAGAATAATTAAGTTCAATTGTTCTTCTTAAAACACCTCATTGTATTGTGGAAGTGCTTAGAACGGGTTCTAAACATCTTTTCAATACTTTTGAGATTATTTCGAGTTTAAATGAATTTTTATTGTAGAGATGAATCAATCATCCAGAAATTTTTAGTTAAGTTTTAACTCTTTCTCGTTGAACTTAGGACATTTGATTATCGCATGAATGAAGTGACACCTCAGTTGATGCTCCATTTAAGAGTTATAATGATAAAAATCTTTAGGGGCAAATCAATTTATTAAGAATTTCAACGATTTAAAATTAGAATTAATGTTTTACGGTGATTTAATTTATATAAAATTTTAATAAATTTATGTTTGGAATAGTGTTCAAGTTGTATTATTCTTAAGTGTTTTAAACTATTTGAATTGAAAGAGGAGTTTAAATTATTTAATTTAGTCTTTAATGATTTAATTTTAATTTAATTGCAATATTCTAGATTAACTTTTAATTGTTCTGATTTTTTTTAATTAAGAATTATTTTTTTGAAATTGATTTTGATGTTTCAAGTTTGTTTTAAATTTGCTTTTAAGTGATTTTTGAAATTAATTTCTTTTTAATGTTTTAAATTTATTTCAATTTAATTATCAAGTTATTTAATGTTTTAAGTTTTAATTTAATTAAGGGTTATCATTTCTTTATTATTAATTTATTAATTTCAATTATCATCTTAAGTTTAATTAAGAGTTAAATATAATTAAAGTGATTCATTTGGGGATTTTAGTTTAAGTGATTATAGTCTCTTTAAATTATATCCCCATTTTAATAATCCAAATTTTTTTAATTATTCTTCCAAAATTCAAATTATTTAATTAATTAAGGTTTCATTTTTTTGGTTTATTAAAAGTGATCAATGAGTTCCTACCCTTTTATTTTCCAAAGTTTCAATCATCTAAGAAAGAATTATGATCAAATATTTTACCCCCCATTTTGATTAAACCTAAAGTTTTAATTAGAGGTTAAAATTCTTAATTATTAATATGCCCTTTTAAGCTTAATTATTTCATAACTTATCAAATTGAGCTCAAATGAGCTTGAAATTTTTATGTAACTCCACTCATATGTCAATTAAGACATTAGAGGAGAAAATATGATTTTCTGTTTTTAATTTAATTTATATATTTATTTTAATAGAAAATATGGATTTTAAATGGAAATTTAACAACATGACCAAGGTAAGGTTTCTGTCCTTAAGAAAATTATGGGATGTTCTTAATGACCAGAGGACCACTTGGACTAATTTTGGTGATTTTTTGAATTATATTTTATTTATTATAATTATTTTTAAGTTTTGGAGTATTAATTAATTATAAAATAATATTAAAGTTTAAAAATGGATTTTATATTTTTCTTAAATTTCTCTAACCTCAAGGAGTCTAGAGAAACCAATTTTATAATTTTCTGATCTTTCTTTGATTTATTAGAATTAATTTAGTGTAAATGTTGGAAAATTCATTTTTAATTCAAAAATTGTTTTAGTGCTTTTAAAATTCAATATCTTATCTTAGGGACGTCGGAAAAATATTTAGTTTGTTTTTAAGTGATTAGGAGTTATAATGTGACATTCTCATGATTTTTAATAATTTTGTGATTTTTATAATTTATTTTTAATTATTAAAATATTAAAATATGGTGAAAAATGAAGATTTTTATAAAATTTCAATTTTAATTTTCTTAGACTCCTATATTACGAGAGAAGTTCCAAAACTAATTTAGTGAATTTTTAAAATGTATTTTTGGAGTTATGAATTTTTAAAGTTTAACTTTACACATGTGACCTAATTAATCCATTTAGTGGGGTTAAACATTTCCAATTGATTTTAAATTTTTATGTGAGGTCCCTCTGATCTTAAAGATCAGAGGAGAATTGTTTTCAAGTTCTTCTAATGCGTGGTTAACCCTAATTAATTAATGTTCAGTTTTGAGTAATTAGGCCAATTAGGGTTATTCTTAATGAATTAACTCAAAAGATAATCATCCTAGGGTCCTCTTGTCCAAAGAAACTTCCCCAAATTTTCCTAGAATTTTCTAAGCAATATGCTAATTAATGGAATTAAAATACAAAAAACAGTGACATATACTTGAAAAACACATAACTTGCCATAGAGATAGCCTATGACCTTGAAAAATTCAGGGAATGTTCCCTTGATCAGAGGCTTCAAAAGCCCTATGGTCTCATGCCATGGTGAATTGTCTATGCAAATGGGGAATTTAAATACTGAAATGAGTAAATAATTAATTAAAAATAAAATACTCACCAAATTAACACAATTCTTTTTTGACATTATTCTCCTCTGTTCACTAAGCAAGAGCGTATTTTTATTTTATTTTTGTAATTTTTCTACACAAAGATATGGATTTTCCTAGTTTCAGGCATTTAATTAAATCATAAATCCCATATTTTCCTATTTATCCGACTCAGCGCCACGACAACCTTAGCGTCTCCGAAGCTCCATGCGGCGCTCTCTCATTCACCGCCGCCATCTAACTTAGCGCCACGCGGCCCGTGGTTTATGTACCGTTCCCTGGTCAGATGAAATCTGAGCCATCCATTCAATACACGCTCGATCCAACGGCAGCTGGTCGTCGTCTTCGGCTGGTGTGCACCCGTGACCGTTCACACTCAAACCCTAATATCTCCCTCATTTCTCAATGGTTTTTCGTGTTCTTATACTCTATGGATTTGTCTTGAAGAGACGAACACATCCATACAGTTTTCATGCTATGAATTTAACTCAAACAAAATGGAGAATCGCTAGAAGCTCAGGTTAAAGAGAAGTCTCCATACCTTGGTTCAGGAGGTGAGGCCTCAACTGAATGTGCTCGGCACGTTCGTTGGAGCTGGAAGTGCCTAGGGATGAAGCCTCTGGCCCTGGTGAAAGATCTAAGTATTAAAGTGACCAGGCCCGATTTCAGACTTTGGAGGCTAGAGTAATTGGGAGGCCTAGAGAGGGCGCTTTCATTGGGGAACTCCTTCTTTTGTTCCTGTGTAGGTGTGGGTGAGTTTAATTTAATTTTGGTGGAGGTTTGAGAGATGTCCTGTTCTGGCCTGAGAATTGAGCTCCAAAATTAAGCTCAATCAATGGGATTTAGGACAGGAGAACAGTGGGGATGGATTGCTCTTGGCTAGGGGAAGCTCTGTGAGGAGTTTGGAGGGATTCTATGAAGGTTGATTTCAGCCAACCTTTTGGCCGAGAGGTGGTGGCTGGTTTAAATAGCCATGGTCAGGGCTTCTCAAGGGCAATTGATGGCTGGGATCAGCTGCCTAAGGGAGGAGATGAAGAGCTGTGGTGGCCAATGGGAGTGGGGAACCTCAGTAGGTAAGAATTTAAAATTTGGCTCATTCTAAGCTCTTCGGCCATGGCGTTTTCCGGCGGCTTAGTGGCTGGCCGGCCAGAGTCAGGTCACCATCTGACTCAGGGGAGTCAGGGCTGGGGTTTGGTGCAGTCAATTGCCTTTGGACATGTGCAAAGGATTGGATTTAAGTTGCATGGGGAGAGGGGTGATTTTGGGTTAAAATGGGTCAACCTATGGTTTTTGGTTAGGTTCACCCCCCTTGACCTGATTTGGGCTAAAGGGGATCAGTTGGGTCAGCCTCACGTGTGTGGTGAAGTCCCCATCAAGGATTATTTGGATTAAATTTAGGTTAAGGGGAATCATGTAATGGGTTAATTATTTTTAGGGAGTGCTTAAAAGATCTCCTCCTTTTGCCCTTTAGGGAGTGATGACAAGTCTATGGCTCCTCATGGCTTACATATGGCTTGGGCATGGCTACATGGCTTAGCTCATTTACATGAAAGTGGGTTAGTTAGAATTTTGAAAACTTTGGATTCTTTTGATGGGATTTGTCATGATGGTACAAATGGGTTGATTTCATGATGATTTAAGACCTTGGTTAAATAGTATTATCAAAGGAATTATGACGAAAAGGTTTTAAGTGGGCTTGGGAATGGATTTTGGGCTTTTGGATTTGGTGAAAATGGGCTTTTAGAATGGTTTAAGAAAGTGGGCCTTTAGGTTTGACAACAAATTGGTGGATGAAAATTTGTGAAGGATTGGGCCAAACAAATGTTGGGTTTAGTTTAAGGATGTGTCATGAGTGATTTGAAAAAAAATTGAGGTGATTTGGAGTTGAATTGGGTTTAATTTGGGACTTTTTTGGTAAATGGGCCAAAGTGGATCAAATTGGGCTAACTTGGGTTACGGTTGGGCTAATGTTAGATTTGATGTAAAATTAATGTTGAGAAATGTTTATGGGAGTGTTACAAAGAGTTTTGAACTTTGGTTGGGCTTTGATTTTGGGATTTGGGCTCATTTGGGTTCATGGTGGGTTTAGGCCAAAATTGGGGATTTTTGGTTTGGGTTAGGTTTGGATGAAATTTAGGTTCAAATTTGGGGCAATTCAAGTTAGTGTTTTGTTTGTGGGGATGTTAGGAAGGTTTAGGAACAGATTTGGGGCTAATTGGAGTTAAATAGGGTTGGTTTGGGCTAAGTTTAGGTTATAGGCCAAAATTGGGCCTTAGGCTTCAAATTGAAATTGGATCCAAATGTTCATCAAATTGGGCTTGGATTTGGTCTAAATTGATATTAGGGATATGGAATTGAAGTTTAGAATTGAATTGGATCAACATTGAGGTTAATTGGAGTGGTTTAGTTTGACATTGGGTTCACTTGGGTTAAAAATAGGTCAAATTGGGGGTTTTAGTAAAAGTGGGTTAAATTGAAAAAAATGGCTTATGGTGTAGCTGAACAAAATGAAATTGGGAATATTTGGGATTTTCTGGAATTTTGTGGGAATTTTCTGAATTTTTTGGTTAAAAGGGTTTTTAGGTATTTGGAGGGTATTGGGAGGGTATTTTTGGAATTTTTTTGTATATTTGGCCATGCAAGATCAATTTTAGTGGGGTGAAATGTTTAGGACTGGTTTTGAGGAATTTTGGGTAATTTAGGTGATTTTGCAAATTTTGGGTAATTTAGGTGATTTTGCAAATTTTGAGTAGTTTCAAGGGCATTTGGTAGGTTTGGTTGGTGTAGGGTCCCGGAGGTCAAAAATTGAAATTTTGGAAAAATAAAGATTGATCAAGTTTGAATAGAATGGAAACACTTTGGTTGAGCCATGAATCCATATTAAGCTCACAGGAGCCATGAGAGGACTTATTTTAGGCACTCAATATGTTGTTCCTCACCCTCTTAGCCAGAGGCTTAGGGGTTGAGGACCATCCATATGGTTTACCTACATGAGTCAGGAAGTCAAGCTAGGTATGAATGGTTTTAGGACTTGGAATGTGTGTGAAAGTGTAATGTTTGCAGGTCAACCCTCACCAGACCAGGCCACCCAGGGTAGTCCTAAGGCCGAAGAGTCCTATAGGGAACTCATCCTTTAAACCTCCACATTTGATCTTAACCTTCCAAGTGGCTTAGGGGTTTACAATCAGGCATGTGGGGTTAATGGGAGTTAAGATGTGTTTGAATTTCTAAATGGTGGGTGCCATCTCTAATCCTCTAGGATAGTCAAAGGAAAAGCCTAAGGCTAGATCCTAAGTACTAAGGAGAGAGAAGAGAAAAGACCTCATCAAAAATGAGGTCAACATATGCTAGCAAAACTCTAAATGAAACTCAAATAAATTACACAACTAATGAAAAAGAGCCTTTGATAAATTTAGACCATATCTTCTTGGGATGAAACATATCGTACATACTGATCATTCTGCTATTAAGTATTTAATGTCTAAAAGGATGCTAAACCTAGATTGGACAGATGGGTTTTACTTTTAAAAAATTTTGATTTTGAAATTGTTAACAAAAAAGGAACTGAAAACCAAATTACTGACGATTTATCAAGGATAAAAAATAACAAAGAGAAATTTTATAAAGAAAATATAAATGAGAAATTCTTTGATGAACAATTATATGTTATTCAAGAATTACAAATGCCTTGGTATGCTGATATAGTTAACTATTTGGTTAGCAATATTTTACCATATGGGTTGAATAACAAATATATTAAGAAATTCAAGAATGATTGTAAATCATATATTTGGGAAGATCCTCATTTATTTAAAATAGGAAGAGATTTTATGATTCGAATATGTGTACCTTATGAAGAAACTTTTGTAATTATTCAAAAATATCACGATTCTGAATTTGGAGGACATTTTGGAGTAGATAAAACTGCAATTAAAATTTTAAATTCTGGATTCTATTGGCCTACATTATTTAAAGATGTTAGACATTATATGAAAAAATTGTGATCGATGTCAATGAATGAGAAATATAACCTGAAAAGATGAAATGCCGCTAAAATATATATTAGAAATTGAAATTTTTGATGTATGGGGTTTAGACTTTATGGGACCTTTCGTACCATCATCTGGAAAGATTTATATTTTATTAGCAATTGATTACATTTAAAAGTGGATCGAAGCTGTAGCTTTACCTAACTGTGATTCCAAAAGTGTTTCTAAATTCTTAAAGAAGATGATTTTTACAAGATTTAGAATGCCCAGGGTTATTATCACGGATGGGGGAAGTCATTTCAGAAATATAAGAATTCAATCATTACTGGAAATATTCGGAATTAAACATAGAGTTGTAATTGCTTATCACCCGCAAACAAGTGGAATGGCTGAAGTATCAAATAGAGAAATTAAAAGAATATTGGAGAAGACTGTTAATACTAAAAGAACTGACTGGGTTGATAGACTTGATTCTGCATTATGGGCTTATAAAACAGCTTATAAGACACCTATCGGAATGTCACCTTATTGGTTAGTTTATGGTAAACATTGTCACTTACCAGTTGAACTGGAATATAAAGCTTACTGGGCGATAAAGGAGATCAATTATGTTTTAAATGCTGCAGGAGAGAAACGATTATTACAATCGAATGAAATGGAAGAGATAAGAAATGAGTCCTATGAAAATGAAAAGATTTATAAGGAAAGAATGAAGAAATTGCATGACAAAAAGATTTCAAGGAAAATATAGGAGCCTGGATAAGAAGTGTTATTATTTAATGCTTGTTTAAAACTTTTTCCTGGAAAATTATGATCTAAATGGATGGGACCATTTATAATTGAGAAAGTATACCCTTATGGAGCTGTAGATATTAAAGATCCCAAAACTGGAAAAGCATTTAAAGTTAACAAATTTATACTGAAGCCTTATATGGGAGAAATGAAACCAAATTAGAAAGAGGCTTACAAACTAAGTCTACCTGATTAATTCAATTGATTAGGTCGGGCTGACGATTTTAAACCAAGTGCTTTGTGGGAGGCAACCCATTTATTATCAATGTGATTGTTTGTGATTTGAATTTATCTTAATCGTGTTTGTATGTAGATCACACCCTTCTATTAGAACTATTTTTAAGACCAAAAAATTTTAAATCTGACGATAAGAATCAGAGTCGATCAAGGTTCCAGCGCCTAGGAGCCAAAAGTTGGCACTTAAGTGCCAGAATAGCATAAGCGTATCGATGATCCGGCGCCAAGGCGCCAGATTCCAGCCCCTAAGCGCCATGGTTACGGATCATGTAAAAACTGAAAATCTTCAATATTTCACACGAAATCTCTTTATAAATTTCCCTATCATCGTCCCTAATCACATAGAAACTTTAATTTTGACCAGAGTAATCCATTTTGGAGGATTTTGGAAGCAATGGATAGAGGAAATCATTGAAATTAGGTAAGAGACAAATCCTCCAAGGATCCTCAACCTTATTTTAATGGTTCTACTGCAGTTAGTATGGGGAGATTGTTTAGTAAATTAGAAAATGTTGAAGTGGAACTTCAAAGCATTGGGAATCGTTTGCATGAAATATATCATCAAATTGAGCACATGGAATGGCAAACGAAACCTCAATTTTATCATATGGCGACCTATCAAGACGCTCAAGTAGCAATGTATGCGAAGAATAAGTGGGTTGATGAAAAGATGGCTTTGGAATTTCCAAGTGTGTTAGTTTTCTATCTCCGTAGTCCTAGAGAACTTCATTGCGAAAGAGATGAAAATTGAAGATCGGTGTTGAATAGATCTCTTTTGTGTTCTAGGTGTGATTGACTCAAGTTCTAGTGTGTCGATTATCTAATTTGTGTGTGTTTGCTTAATTGTTCAATGTGCATTGTTGGATTGGAAATTTGCTTTGAATTTATGTTGTTTGTGTTGTTTATAGAATGATTAACCTTGTTACAATCTTGTTCTGGGATTTATTGAGTTTGGAATGAAAATTATGAATTGGAATTAAAGAGTTTAGATATATTTTGATTTTGAAATGTGCATCTAAGTTATCATTTTTAATTTATTGTGGAAATGTCTGGAGGATATAAATTGAATTAATACTCTCATAAGAGAAATTAGGAGTCGAATTTGATTAGTTTTAGTGGAAAATATAAAATTTAAATCAAATTTTTGGAAAGGCGAGTCTGGTGCCTAGGCGCCAGAATTTAGTGCCTAGGTGCTGGTTCGGCTTGAACCTGAAACTTCATCTTCTCAAACACCCCCATGCCTTTTTTGACGCCTAAGCTTCTATTTCCTCTAGTTTTCGTGAAAATAGACCCTAGAGATCCCATTTGAGACCGAATTTTTAAATTTTTGGGCTTGAAATCACTTGATTTTTTAATCCCAAGGTCAGATCTACATTCTAAAATAATTATTTTAGATTTTCACCACGAATTTTGTTCTAATTGAAGAAAACTGAATGTTTGAGAAAAAAATTGAGTTTTAGAGTTAAATCCACAGATTTTTAAGCTCTTTCATGTTTGAAAAGCTTAAATTAGTTTAATTTCTTTGATCCTATAAATTTATTTTGCATTTTTTTTCACGTTTAGATGACACCCAAATCTAAGCGAGGAAAGGAATAAGAAAATTTTGATCGTAGCAGGTTTGTCACTGCTGCGGCATATTTTTGGTGCAATGATTTTGCTACGACTCAGAAGTTTATCTCGGAACAAATTTTTTACAATTCGGGAAGAAGGATTGAGGATACGATCGTTGCACTCAACTGGCAACGATTCTGCTATTTTGCTGTTATTGCAGTTATCCCTGTTGTTAGGGAGTTTTATGTCAAGTTCGTGGATGCTTAAGGGTACGAGATGTTCGTGAGAGGAGTTGGAGTAGGATTCACTCCAGAGCGTATCAACATTTTCTATGGTCTTCCGCTAAAAATCGAGTGCTATTACTCCGGATTATCTCCATCTGATGGAGATTTAGATATGATTATTGCTTACCTGACTGATGGTACAGGAGCTTGGAAGATCCGGAACGGAAAAAGGATAAATTTTTCATCTTTTAAGCTTAATGGTGTTTCAAAGGCATGACACTACTTTATTTCTGCTTGTCTCTTTCCATCTAATCATTTGAGCGAGGTTACCAAGGACAGAGCTATCCTCAACTACTACATACAAGATAAGAAGCCGAATGATGTAGGGAGTATCATTTATTATTTTGTAGAGGCCACTGCTTGTTCTAGAACTTCTATTGGACTTGGAATTCCGTCTTTGATATACTCTCTGTGTAAAAGTACTGGAGTAGTCGCTGAGCTTTCTGAGGAAAAGCTCAAGTTTACAAAGCCCATAACAAGAGAAAGCGTCAGTATCTATGATCGATTTCAAGGTAAGAGTTCTATTGCACCTCCTGTTTCATTTCCTACTTTTGGTAGAGCTTCTACTTCTAGACCTTCAACTTCTACTGCTGAGCCACCATCTAGTTTCTGGGAATCCATGCATGATCAGTTTGTGGAGCAGTAAAATGAGTTATTTCTAATTCATTCTAGAGTAGATACGAAGATCATCTTTCTGAGTATACCGAAAGGAATTTTCTTTTGGTGATGACGATGACGAGGCTGCAGATAGTGATTAGTAGCTTGATTTACCACTTGAGATGTGTTGATTCCATTTTTAGTTTATTTCTTGTTTGTTAATACTAATTAGAGTGATTGTATTGTTGTTTGTCAGTGTCAATTTGTTTAAGTAACTTTGTGTGGACTTTTGATATTAAGACTTTTTAGAGCATTTTGATGTGTTATGTGTTTAAGACTGAAATATGGATGAATTTTTATTTTCTATGATAAATTTTTATTTCTTTTCAGCCTGCTGTTTAGTATTCATGAATAATTAGTAATTTCGCATGTTCTAAAAATAAAAAAGTAAATATAAAAAAAAATTTAAAATTAACTTTGTTAAATTTGTTAGCAAAATTTTAAAGCTAAGGCGTAGTTATGCAAAAGTTTTTCTGGGTTCAAAAATTTTTTCGTAATTTCAATAATTCCGTTCCCTATAATGACATTTAACACTTTATTAAGCATCTATTTCGTCACAAAAGCCATAACTAACACAATTCTTACACAAGCAACACAAAACATCACTTCTATATATATAATCCACATTACAACATAAACACTCACATGTACATCAAATCAAATCAACGACACTTAGATTTTTGGTGTTGCAAGTACACTACGATAAGCAAACAGTAAAATCTAAGCACACACAATGAAATTAAACATAGTTAATCCAAATTTAAACTACAAAGAAAATACTAAACACACCAAAAAAAAAGCAAAGCAAAGCAAACAGACATCAAGCTCAAGCAGACTCCAGTAGTCACTCCTAATCAGTGTCTAAACTATCTTCATCTCCGATATCTCCAAAAGATTGACGATGCACAAACAAATTGTAGAAGGGATGAAATGGGAATTCATCAGATGAATTCGCAACAATCACAACATTCTTCTTTAATAGATTAATCAGGCCCATTTTAATCTAACCAGTGTGATCAAATTGTTCCTTCATCCTCCAATCTATGTGAACAAATAAATCAGAAATATTATTAATGACATTCAAAACATTCTGTACCTCTTTTTTCAACTGCTTGATTTTCTTCAGCATCACTCTAGAACTTTCAGGAAAGTAAGGCTGAATGGGTTGTGATGACTGAGTTGGTTGATCAGTGATCCATGAAAAAATAAGTATTTTTATGCCTTTATTTTTATCAAAATTTTAAGGATATTATGCTTTAATGAAAGGTATTTTTGTGTTTTGGATGTAGGTGATGCAAAAATGTCCAAGAAGGAAAAAAGGATGAAAAATAAGCAAAAATGAGCAAAAATGGAACCAAAATGCAAAATTGTCAAAATAATTGGCCTGGCGCCTAGGCGCCAGAATCCGGCGCCTAAGCGCCAGTTCGATACAGAATTATGTAAGATTTTTGATGACTTTTGGACGGTTATTTTGACGGTGTTAGCGGTTATTGGACCATCTAGAAGATTGGCAGTTATTCCTGTATTATAGGACATGTGATACATTGTATTTGGATGCTTGGAAAAGGTAAGGAACGTGAAGAGGTGCGATCCAAAGTGAAGAGGTGTGAAGAACTGGACGCAGAGTCCGCCAGACACACCTTCTAAAAGATTCATTAAACATGGACACATTTTGAAGAGGTGCCTCAAGGCAACCCTTGAAGCCTATAAACAGGAGACTACTCCTTCAGAGAAAAGGGCCCAAAACCCACCAACGCCCAACCTAGCCCCATAGTTCCATTTCAGGAGAGAAATTAGAAAAATATTTTAAGGGCCATATTTATACTTTCTTTTATTAATTAGTGAGTTTATTTTAGAGTTTGTATTAAGGGTATTTGAAGAGTCAGTGCTTTTAAAGTCTATTTACTTTGGAGTCAGAAGGATTAAGAGGTTCAGTTGGAGAAACACTTGAGATAAGTATTTGTATTTTGATTCAAATTTTTTTTTGTATGTTTTGTTGTTTAAATTCAATGTGTTCTGAGTAGATACTTTCCTTTCTTCTTTCAATTATGAAAAGATAAATAAGATAATATAAAATTCATTTGAGAATTAAAAAACTATATATATATTTTAAACATTATGATGATATTAATACCGGATCTTAATTTACTATTTAAATTGGCCATTTAAATTGTTAAAATCTTGTTGACCTCATTTTTGATGAGGTCTTCTCTTCTCTCTTTAGTACTTAGGATCTAGCCTTAGGCTTTTCCTTTGACTATCTTAGAGGACTAGAATTGGGACCCACCACTTAGAAACTCAAACCACTTCTTAACTCCCTGTAAACTCCACAAACTTGATTGTAGACCCCTAATCACCTAGAGGGTTGAAAATCAAATGTGGAAGTTTAAATGATGAGTTCCCGTAGGACTCTTTGGCCTTAGGACTGCCCTAGGTGGCCTGGTCTGGTGAAGGGCTGAATTACACATACACTACATTTATACACTACACTTTCACACACATCCTAAAAACACACCCATACCTAACTTGACCTCTCCGACTCATAAAGGTGACTCACATGGATGGTCCTTAACCCCTAAGCCCTTGGCTAAGAGGGTTAGGAACAACATAGTGGATGCCTCAAATGAGTCCCTTCATGGCTCATGTGGACTTGGTATGGCTTCAAGGCTCAACCAAAATGATTTCATTCCACTTACATTCACCCAATCTTCAATTTTCCAAATTTTCAATTTTTGACCACCGGGACCCTACACCCGCCAACTTCTACCCAAAACCCTCGAAATCCTCCAAAATTTCCAAATCACCCAAAATTCCTTAAAACCAATCCCAAACATTTCCACATTACTCAAATTGATCATTCATAGCCAAAAATATCAAAAATTCCAAAAATACCTCCCAATACCCTCCAAATACCCAAAATACCCCTCTTGACCCAAAAATCCAAAAATTCAGAAAATTCCCAGAAAATTCCAGAAAATCCCAAATATTCCCAATTTCATTTTGTTCAACTACACTATGGGCCAATTTTGTCAATTTACCCTACTTTTGTCAATACCCCCATTCGACCTTTTTAACCCTAAGTGAACCCAATGTCAAACCAAACCTACCCAATTGACCCAAATTTTGGTCCAATTCAATTCTAAACTTCAATTTAACATTCCCAACACCAATCTAGACCAAACCCAAGTCCAATTTGATTGACATTTGGATCCAATTTCACTTTTGGCCTTAAAGCCCAATTTGGACCCATGACCCAAACCTAACCCAAACTTACCCAATTCAACTCCAATTAACCCCAAATCTTTTCCAAACCTCCCTTAACATCCCTACAAACAAAAAATTAACATGATTTGCCCAAAATTTAGACCCAAAACCCACTCAAATTCAACCCAAAGCTAAAAGGCCCAATTTTGACCTAAACCCAAACTTAACCCAAATAAGCCCAAACCTCAAAATCAAAACCCAAACAAAGTCAAAACCTCTATAAAACACTCCCATAAACATTTCCCAACATTTATTTTACATCAATTTTAACCCTAGCCCAACATTGGCCCAAGTTAACCCAATTTGACCTATATTGGCCCATTCACCAAGGAAGCCCAAATTCAACCCAATTCAAACCCATTTCAAACCCAAATCACTCCCAACTTGCTTCAAATCACTCATGACACATCCATGAACTAAACACAACATTTGTTTCGCCAAATCCTTCACAAAATTCCCATCCATAAATTTATTTTTTAAACCAAAAGCCCACTTTCTTAAACCTTCCTAAAAGCCCAAATTTCATGCTAAAGCCCATATGACAAATTCTTCTCATCATACCCTTAATTAAAATCATCCCTAAGTTCAAATCAATCATCAAATGATACCAAATCAAGCCATGTGCCAAATCCCATCAAATCACTCATAAATTACCAAAATTCCTAAAACCTCTTTCATGAAAGTTGACTTAGCTTTTTCCAAGCCAAAGGTGAGCCATGAAGCCATGCATGAGCCACATGGGAGCCATGAGAGCCATGGAATCTACTTTCCACCTCACCATACCCAAGATGACAAGAGGAGGAGGCCCTTTCCATATTCTCTTAAGGGGGATTAAGCACTCCCATGTCTCCCCTAACTCTTGCTTAAGCTTAATTGTACTTGGATTGTGACTTGACTCCACTAATCAAGCTGATCCAAGTGACTTTCCCTTCAGCCCAAATTGGCCTTGGAGGGTGGACCTAACCCAAAACCAAGGGTTGACCCATTTAGACCCAAAACTAGCCCTTTCCCATTGCACTTTGATTCAAACCCTTTACACATGTCCAAGCCCAATTGCCTTCACCAACTTCAAGCACTGGAACTCCTGACCCTGAGGGTGACCCATGCCAGCAGGCTAGCTACCTGGGCCGCCGGAAAACACCATGGCCAAGACATGGGAAGGAGCCAAGCATTGAAATTCCACCTTGCTGAGTTGCCCCATGCCCAGTGGCCATTGTAGCTGTTCTTCCCTTGACCTAAGCAACTGATCCCAACCCTTGGCCATCCCTGTGAGGCTCTCCGACCACCTCTATTTAAATCGACCCCCTCACGGCCATGGAGAAGAGTTGCACAAAACTTGCCGAAACTCGCCAAAATTGTTCCAAACCCTACTCCATACTTAGAGCGGTTGATTCCCGAGTGTCAATTTGCCCTAATCCCCACCAACGGAACCCAATTTCCCAACCGAAATTTCACTAAAAAACCAGGACACTTTGCCACGGTGAGCCAATCTTCAAATCGATCGGCCCTACACCTTCACTAGACCAAGAGGAGAAGTTTCCCACTGAAAGCCCCATCTCCAGGCCACCCAGTTGTTCCAGACTCCAAGCTTTGTGATCGGGCTTGGTCGAAATCATACCTAGGTGACTCACCAGACCAGGAGACTTCATCTGGAGCTTACTGGGATCCAATCGAAGGTGACACAACCCTCAGATTGAAGCCACACTTCTCTGAACAAAGGTATGAGCTAATTCTTCATCCCGAGCTTCTGGAGATTCTCCATTTCAAATGCTTTAATTTCAATACATGATCACCATATAGATGTATTTGTCTCTTCAAGACGAATCCATAGAGCACAAGAACACGAAAATCCGTTAAGTATTGAGTGAGATATTAGGGATTTAGTGTGGAAGGTTCTCGAGCTAGGAGGCCTGGGGACGATGAACGGATGCCGTTCATTTAATACACACGCGGACGGACGGCCAGGATCGAGCCGGATGAAGAGACGGAACGACACAGCGGGCCCCCGGAGCGCTGAGTTGGATGGCGGCGCCGAATCAGAAGGCAACACGCGGCGTTTCAGAGCTGTCGAGGTTGACGCGGCGCCGCGTGGATAAATAGAAAATTAGGGTATTTTTCTATTTATTTAATTCCCTAAACTTCAAAAATCCATAACTTTGTGTAGAAAAATCAGAAAAATAAAATAAATATACCCTCTTAATCAGTGAACAGAGGAGAATAATGTGGAAAAGAAATCATTTAATTTCATCAAGTATTTTATTTTTAATGATTTATTTACCCTCTGCATTATTTTAATTCTCCATGCATATAGGAAATTCACCATGTCATGAGACCATAGGGCTTTTGAAGCCTCTGAATTTGGGAACATTCCCTGAATTTTCCAAAGTCAGAGGCCATCCCTATGAGAAGTTATTGATTTTTCAAATTCATGTTACTGTTTTGAGTATTTTAAATCCAATAATTAGCATGTTGTAAAATAAATTCTAGGAAAATTTGGTGATGTCTCTTATTACTAGAGAACCCTAGGAAAAATAGGTTTTGAATTAATTTATTTAAAATAACCCTAATTGGCTTAAACACCCAAAATAGGTCCCTAATTAATTAGAGCTAATCATACATCAAATTGACTTGAAATCAATTATCCACTGACCTTTAGGATCAGAGGAACCCACCATAAAAATTTGAAGTCAATTGGACTTGGTTAGCCCTACTAAATGGGTTGATTAAGCCATTTAGTCAATTTGAACTTTAAAAATTCATAACTTTCAAAATACTTTTCAAAAATTCACCAAATTGGTTTTGGAGCCTCTCTAATATTAAGGGAATTTAAGAAAATTAAAATTTCAATTTTCTAAAAAAGTTGATTTTTTGGTATTATTTTAATATTTTAATAATTAAAAAATAATAAAAATCACAAAAATAATAAAATTCACCAAAATGTCACATTTTGAATTTTAATCACTTAGGAACAAACCCCATATTTTATTTAGGTCTATTTGATGAGATATTAAATTTAAAAGCCCTAAGGTAATTTTAAAATTAAAAAAAATGTATTTGTTTGCATTTACACTAAAATAATTCTAATAAATCAAAGAAAAATCAGAAAATTGTAAAAATTGATTCTCTGATTTCTTTGATATCAGAGAGATTTTTTAAAAATATAAAAATTTTTTTTCAACCTTTATTTTATTTTTAAATTAATTAATACTCCAAAACTCAAAATAATCATAATAAAAATAATATAATTCAAAAAATCACCAAAATTGGTCCAAGTGGTCCTCTGGTCATTAGGAATGTCCCATAATTTTCTTAAGGACATAAACTTTCCCTTGGTCATATTATTAAATTTTCCGTGGAAATCTCTATTTTCTACCAAAAATAATTACATAAATAAATTAAATACAAAAAAATCACTTTTTCTCCTCTCATGCCTTTATTGACATTTGAGTGAAGCCACATAAAAATCTCAAGTTCATTTAAGTTCAATTTAGTGAGTTATGAAATAATTAAACTTGAAGGGCAAAATGGTAATTAAAATTTAACCTTTAATTAAAACTTTAGGCTTAATAAAATTAAAAAGTAAAATATTTGATCTTAATCTGATTTGGATGATTGAAATTTAAATAATTAAAGGGTAGAAACCTATTAAATAATTTAAAAATAATTAAAATAAACCTTAATTAAATAATTGATTAAATTTGGAAGAATAATAAAGTTGGAATTATTAAATAGGGGTATTATTAAGAAGAGATTTGTTCTTTAATCTAAGGATCCCTAAATTAATCATCTCAATAATATTTAATCCCCAATTAAAATGATAATTCAAATTTAAGATTTAAAACGTTAAAAGACTTAACCATTAAATTAAATTAAAGTTAAATTATTAAACTCTTTTAAATTTTCAATTAAGATTAAAAATAAAATTAAATTCAAATTTAAATTAAATTAAATTAAAACATATTAAATTAAATCAAATTAATTTAAATCAAATTAAATTAAATTAAATTAAAATTAAAAATAAAATTAAATTAAAATCTAAATTAATTTAAATTAAATTTAATTAAATTAAATAAAATTAAATTAAATTAAAGGAAATTAAATTAAATTAAATTAAATCAAATTAAATTAAATTAAAGGAAATTAAATTAAATTAAATTAAATTAAATTAAATTATATTAAATTAAATAAAATTAAATTAAAGATTAAATTAAATTAAATCAAATAAAGTTAAATTAAATTAAATTAAATCATATCAAATCAAACTAAAATTAAATTAAATTAAATTAGATAATGGAATCAAGTTAAAATTAAAACAAATTAAATTAAAATTAAAATTAAAATTAAACCAAATTAAATTAAATTAAATTAAGGTTAAATTAAATTAAAAACAACATCACCTAAGACATAAAGAAATTCAAAAAATAAAAATAAAGCAACTTGAACACTATTCCAAATTTAAACCCGTCAACTGAAATTAAATTAAATCACAAATCATTTGAACACCAATTTGCCCTCGAAGACTTTTATTGTCATAACTCCTAAACAGAATGATTAATGAAGTGTTACTTCACTTATAGGATATTCAAATGTCCTAGTTCACTGAGCAAGATAACAACAAAACTTGAAATTCTCGGACGATTAATTCATTTGTATAATTAAATTCGTTTGGACTTAAAACAATTCTAGCAATGTTGAAAAGATGTTTAAGATTCTTCTTAAGCACTTCCTCAATATGATAGGATGTTTATAAGAACAATTGAACTTAATTGTTCTTTGATGAAGAAAATCGTCCTCAAACCAAAACACAAGAACCTAGACATCATAGGAAATGACTAGCTATAGGATTAGGAACTTGGTAGAAAACCATAACCCTTCCCTTCGCTTTACCTAGGAACTTGCTTAAGTATTCAAATTATGTTTTAAGTGCAGCTTGGGATGACGGGAAGACCCTCCAGGTACGCTTTTATTTTGTTGCAATTTACTTTATTGCAATTTACTTAATCGCATCGCACTTACTTTTCTTGCATGATAAACAATCGTTGCATGAAAACCCACACCTTTAGGATAGTCCCTAAAGCTGAAACCAAAACTAAATTAAAAGTCATTACAAGATAAAATTCACCGCCACAACATCTCAAAATATAAAACAACTCAAAATTTAATCACAAATAGAACACAAAGCCGCAATTACAACTAAATTAAAACGTCTTGTTGGATGATCGGGAATACCTCGGATGATGTAACCTACGTGTTGCTAACGGGATTTCCCACGGTCTAAATGAAAGTGTGGAACTCATTTAGTTGAGTTTAGCAAATTCATCTGGACTAAGTGAATCCGATAAAAATAACGATGCCGGAAGGATGGAACCGTGAGATCTTAACCGGTGTTGTTATAATCAACTTTAAGATTTGTTTTAATCAAAACATAAAAAAAAACACTTGGAAATTAAGTTTTTCTCTAAACAAAAACACTTTTCTTATCTCCTGATTTATGACTTCTATAACTAAACCTCTGCAACAACAAGGAGCTCAGAGCATGGTTGGCAGCACGGCCATCGTCATCAGCAAAACCTGAGTCTACTTCAGCAAAACTTTCCTAGAATTAAATAACCAAGCCATAGGACCTCGAGGTAGTTTGCCTAGTGCAATATAAATCCTCAACCTTTTGTTAGGCATTGCAAATTAAGCCCTAAATGGTTTTAGGATTCCGAGGTAGTCGTCCGATACGACATAAACCCTCACATATTCGAGGCTATTTGTATGATCATGTCATACGAATATAAGTCCTAATTAATTAAAATTGGCAAGATCAAAACATTAAATAAACATTAGGACTTTCCTAAATTCAAGCCAAACAAAAGGATAGTCGGGAAATTACTGAAGTTCGCTTCGAATCTGTAATTTCTCCTACCTTTCTTCCTTTGAATTCCCAAAACAAAAATGTTCCAAATTTGATCCATTCCCTATTGAAATTCCAAAATTCAATCCCTTGAAAACTTAAACTTTGAAATTCTTGAGAGCGGAACTACGATTATTATCGAGAGTTTTCTTAGGTGATTCCTGTCACTTAAGATGTAATTAACTATAGGGGCTTGCCCTTATAGGGAATTTTAAAGAACCCAGGTAATATAAACCCTGTTTAATGCTTTCATATTAAACAGGGGAATTTGTCAGCTTATAAAATTGGTTTGCAGACCAAACGGATGTCACAAACCTTTCTAGTTTATTTAATCGAGCCCCACCATCAAGCAGTGTGTCTATCCTTAGGGATAGATACACGGTTTGTGGTGCGGTGCTCGTTTATATAAACTATTTGGGATGTGAAATCAGTTTAATTTCATATCTTAAAATTTTCAAACTTAAAATTATTTTCAAAATCAAATGCTACTTTCTAAATTAGATATATATATATATATATTTAAATTAAATTTAAAATATAAAATTTGCCAACAATTTTTGTTAGGTGACCCCCTTTTCAAAATAAAATACACCGACATAAAAATATGCCGACAATTTCTGGCGACTCCGCTGGGGAGTATTCTTCTCTCCATTTTTAATTAGACAATTCTGCTTTCAAAAATCGGTAGTGTATCCATGTCCCTTGTAGATCAAACTACCCTTCTTTCCATTGGAATACTATGTTCATTTCTACCTTGAACAAGTATAGCCAACATTCTCTCCGATTTAGGAGCCACTGTTTAGACACCCCTAAATATAGAGGTTCCGAGATCCTTTTACCTCATTTCTAAGGTGGGGTGGACCCCCAATAGGTATTAGTTTAGGAGCGGTCTTGCGGGTCGAGAAGTTTCTACAAAACTTTCTCTTTCTTTTCCAGTTCCTAATCAATTCCTTTTATCCTTCCTACAACTCTCCTTCTTTTAATAACTCTCTGTCTTAACGAACAAATCTTTTTGAAAAGACAATTTTCTTTTAATACCAGAAATACACTAAGATAGACAAAAATGTGTTCAGACTCTTTCTTTTTCGTCATAAGTTGTACGACAAGAAGAAGCACGATTCGGGGACTAACACTCGGAATCCGCCTTGCGTAAATGGAAGCCCCAAAGCCGATCTTCTCCTTCGTCAACGGACTCGACCTGGCCGTGTTCAAGGACGAACTCCCTGATAATGGAATCATTCAATTCGGACAAGGATTCGGGGACACCGACATCAAGATCTCCGACGTCACTCTCTTTTTACTCACAAGCAAAGTACCAGAAACTGAGAAGCCGTTGATTGAGTTCAACCTTAAGTCAACTCAAGAGTTTCCTCCCCTGCAAAAGATTCCAACTGAGAGGAGTACTGCTGTCTACAGAAGGACTATTGTTGCTACCCCCACTGGTCTAGTTGTCTCTGCACCTACCCCGGCTTCGCCAAATTAAAGGGGAAGGAAATCCAGAACTATGGTGAACCTATTACCGTGGAGGGTACAGACCTTCCTGTGTGACCTTCTGTTTTTGAAATCGGGTCCAGCTCGAGAATTTCATCACTAACACGGACCCAAAGAATGAACAGAAGTAGAAGGATCGCTAGAGAAGCCAGGGCTGCTGAAGTTGCTTTCTGGATGAAATCCGGAAGCTGCTCGAATATACACCGCCTGCTCGAATACATACCACTTTTGGGAGGAAGCAGGTTCCATCCCCTCTCCGCCGCGGAGGATGAAGAATATGTTCGCAAAATTGCTGCCGCATTGCCTCAACCCGTATATTACAACGATAGCCGCAAGAAGAGGACTAGAACTACGCCATTTGCTCGACTGCAAACTTTGATAGAGAAGTTAGCAAAGAAGGAAAAGTTCCCTGTATCAGAAATTTTAAGAAGGATAGGGTGGGTGCCAGTCAAATCCCGTCTTGGGCCTTGAGTAGAACCTGCCATCGTTACAGAAAAGCCAAATAAAAGGATGAAGGCTAGTCCGCCTGTCGTTGTTTTAGGGTTACAGATTATGGAGGATACCACCTTCCGAGCATTCGGCCGACGGACCATCCGGTCCTAGACCTTCTGCTCAGAAGGATGGTATGGCATCCCACTACTGGACAATTAAGATTGAAACAACGACACGAGAAGGAAAGTCTCGTCAGGAGACTTGAATCCGAAGAAAGTGCTACTGCAGTAAAGGGGACTCATGAGAAGGGAACCCGATAGCTATCACATGACAACTGCAAGGATGCGCAGAAAAGACCGCTACAGGATGACATGGAAAAGTTGAGGACTGATATTCGACGATTAGCAAAGGAAAGAGAAGAGAAATTTGGAGATGAGATTGATTCGTCGGAATTCATGGATGATGAGTATGCAGAAATTAACATGGTCGAAACACGAGCTTCGTCAGCTTCACAAGGTGCTCCTGCAGCCGCAGAAAGAGAGGAGCCGGAAGTAATGAGGAGGCAGCTTCAAGAGAAAGATGATACGATCACCCAAATGGCAAAGAGGATGGAAGAGATGGGCAGCAGCCCTAGCCACTCTCCGAGTCAAGTGCAACCCCAAAGAGAGACACCCCAGAGGTCATTCACATTGTAGATGGAGGAAAGGAGATTACGTCCGTCAACGGGGATGATCAGTTAAAGAAGGATGCGACACAAAGCATGATTCCGGAAAAGGATATCAAGAGCTTGGTGGAACAGAGAAATGCGAGAAGCCTTGGCACAATCAAAGAGCGGGACATCCATTCGGACGGGTAGACCTTACCCCGAAGAATTCGATGCTGTCCAATACCCGAAAGGCTTCGTACCACCTCTGTTCAAGACCTTTGATGGAACCGGGAACCCTCGGCAGCATGTTGCACATTTTCGTGCCAGTTGTTGCAATGTCGGCGGAAGTGATGCATTACTCTTCAGACAATTTGTCAGCAGCCTGTCAGGGATCGCCTTTGATTGGTATGCAGAATTACCGAATGGTTCAGTGAAGAAATTCTCAGAACTAGAGAACTTCTTCATCAAGCGATTTGCCGGAGCTCAGCATCACATCACTATAGGTGATTTAGTGGTAGAGAAGCAGAAGCCGAACGAAACTTTGGTGGATTACATACTTCGATGGAGGAACCTAAGTATGAAGTGTGAGCCACAACTACAAGAACAACATGCGGTCGGCATCTTACTTATGAGCATTCACGGCCCGATAGCACTTCTCCTCAAGGGATTTACTATTAAGACTTTCGAGAAGTTGTTAAGCAAGGCCGGAAGCTTGCAAGAGGAGGCGAAGCAATTAAGTTTCACCGACATGACAGACAAACTGAAGCCCGTGAAAACTTTTGAAAAGAAGTCCGGGATCGTTGCAGCGATCGACAAAGGCAAGCAACCGATACAAATATCGTCGAACGGCCGCAAGTAACCTCGACGAATTACCGAGCAACCCCAACCCAGCTATCGGTCATCTCGACGAGTATGAACAACCGTCTCATCCGCAACGTACATTAAGGGAGCTTCGAGCGAGGAGTATCCGTTCAAGAATGAGGCGATGGCTAAAAATGTTCCGCGATCGATGAAGACTACGGATTTCCAACTGCCAGAACCTAAGAGACCAAAAGAAGTCGACAAGAAAGGTGATCCCAACTTTTTCCCTTACCACCGGATGCTTGGACACAAGATAGAAGATTGTATTACCTTCAAAAGTTGGTTCAACGACAATCTTCGGAAAGGGAATATAACAATCCCGAAGGAGTACATGAAGGAACCCCAGAAAGGAGGTTCTGTCAATGTTGTCTCAACTAATCTCATTGTTCCGATAGATCCCTATGCGACTGATGATGGGTGGACTACCGCTTGGACAAGGTCTTCGAAAAAGATTTTGGATCACATCCAAACCGCTTCGGTGCGAGCCTCAATTCAGAGTTCGAAACCTGTTAAGCCGACACTGTCACTTGCGATAGAAGAACCACCTCAACAAGAGACGATTGAAGAGAAGAAGAAAATTGATGAAGAAGAGAAGACCGAGGCTTCTAAGGCTAGGCTAGGGGCTTCTTATCCTAGGATAGTTGTTTCAGATTCGGGGGAGAAATCCCTCAAACCTCTGACTCTGTATGATTATCTGCTCACTCCGGTGGGATCTTATAATGATAAGGGTTATGGCGTTGGCTATGTTTTGACTGTTTCTAACGATTACATAACTAGCGACAATCCGGACATCGATTTCGATACAAATGACAATTCTCAAATCATACACAATCTCGACGATCGCAAAGACGAAGAAGACATCCATCAAGGAGGCTACGAGAGTTCAACAAGCAATGAATCTATTTGCGAGTTTCGAGGAGCTCCAGTCACAATAGAGTTAGAGCCTTCAGACTCCGAGGCTAATCCGGAAGAACCTGTCATTCCGATTCAAGAGGAGACACTAGCAAACTCAACACTAGATTCAGAAGAAATTACAGAAGTCAACTTAAGAAGTGGAAGAGTTCTACCTCCGAGAATGGGTCTAAAGGATAAAGGAAAGCAGGTGGTTGTTCAAGAAGAACCAGCCCCAACAGAAGAAATACTCATTCGGGAAGAAATCGAGACACATGGAAATAAAGTGGACTACAACATGCTAGCCCATCTTAGGAAACTACCGGCCAAACTGAGCATCTACGACGCTCTCATCTTATCAAAGGAGATGAGAGAAGCTCTGATCAAGGCCTTACTTGATTCAGAAATTTGCTTAGCTCAAATGGCTAGAGATTCCTTAGATGAGGTTTGTTCGCTAAAGGAACAGCGAGGTGTCACCTTCACGGACAATGACCTACTACTTGGGACAGCAGACCACAACCGACCGTTGTACATTTCAGTTACAATTGGAAAGTTTACACTCTCCAGAGTATTGGTGGATCCAGGAGCATCAATTAATATAATGAGTCTTCGAACACTAGCATATTTAGAAATTGATGCTCGCGAGCTTGAAGCAGACAAAATGTTATTATGAGGATTCAACCAGAAAGGAGAGAGAGCCCTCGGATCAATAACGATGCTAATGAAGACCGGTGACTTGGCAAAGACAACCGCAAAATTTCACATAATTGATTCAGAAACGTCGTTCAACGCTCTACTGGGCCGACCATGGATACATGAAAACGAGGATGGTACCATCATCTCTACATCGGTGCATCAAATACTACGATGGAGGGGAACGAGTGCATCAAAGGTGACTTACAACCATTCTCCGTACATGAAATTGGAATTCATGAAGATGCAGCTTATTATGCACCTCCGAAGAAAACAATCTTCTCCAGAGATACCATAACGAATGAAGAAAAGAAAGTTCGGGACAACGAAGAACCTGAAGTTCTAGTCCAACAGTCTCTCACCACTCCCTTACGACGAGATGGTGAAGGTTTCTCCACAACTCGCATCTGAGGTCGAGGCCGGGGACGAGGTCGTGGCAGAGACGTTAGCACAGTTGGACAGAGGAAACCAGCCATCAATGTTGATTGGGAAGATAATTCTGAAGAAGAAAAAGAAATCAAATAAGAAGCAGCGATAATAAGTAGGAAGAAGCCGCAATTCAGGATCCCGCTCGAAGATGAAAAGAATGAAGAATATAAATCGATGTAGGAGAAGATTAACCACTATGTACATACTATGACCCTGACCCCGATCCATTCTAACAAGATCGATGGTATGGTGGTCAAAGAGGTACGTAGCGGCGGTGCAAAGCCAATCAAATTCTACCGTGGTGCTCCTTCCTCCAAAACTGAAAATAATGTACAATTTGAAGATGTCACTTCATCAGAATTAATGGAATTACCTTTTGAGTGGTACTCTCCCTGTGTTCAAAATTTAATTCAACGTGGTTTCTTGCCTCGACAATGGACAAAAGGTCAATCACAACATTTTGAAAAATTATGGAATAACTCCGGTTGTCCACCCAATTCAAAGCATGGTCTCGGATTCGGCACAGTAGGATCAGTTGATGATACTGAATTTTGCTTGGTTGTCACTTGCGAGTCTAATGAAAACTGCATGGAAACTACAGAAGAATTTGAAGATTTACAAATTGGAGACGCTCCACCAGAATTCGAAGAAGAAATTAAATCTACAATAGATGAGTTAACGGAAGTTAACTTAGGTACTAGCGAAGAGCCTAGACCTACCTTTGTTAGCTCCTTACTCAATAAGGAAGACTCCGAAGAAATAATCAAGTTATTAATGGAATTTAAAGACTGTTTTGCTTGGAGCTACGATGAGATGCCAGGATTAGCTCCAGAGGTCGCAGTCCATAAGCTAGGAGTGGATCCTACTTCTGTCCCAGTCAGGCAAGGTCCCAGAAGAATGCATCTAGAAATCGAACAACAAGTCATAGCTGAAGTTAAAAAGCTAATAGACGCTAAATTTGTCCGTGAAGAGCAATACCCGACTTGGTTAGCCAACGTGGTGCCAGTCAGAAAGAAGAATGGTCAGATCAGAATTTGTGTGGATTTCGAGAGATTTAAACAAGGCATGTCCAAAGGATGAATTCCCTCTACCGATCCCAGAACTAATGATCGACATCGCTTCGACACATGAGATATTCTCATTCATGGATGGATCTTCAGGATACAACCAGATAAAAATGGCTCCAGAGGATGAAAAACTTACAGCATTCAGAACGCCGATCGGAGTATATTGCTACACAGTGATGCCATTCGGACTAAAGAACGCAGGAGCAACATACCAGAGAGCGATGACAAGAATTTTTGATGATCTCATCCACAATCAAGTCGAATGCTATGTGGACGATGTGGTCATCAAAAGCAAAGTAAAGGACAACCACCTATATGATTTGAGAATTGTTTTCGAACGACTAAGACAATTTAACCTTAAGATGAATCCCTTAAAATGCGCCTTCGGCGTCACCTCCGGAAATTCTTAGGATTCGTTGTCCGACATCGTGGAATTGAAATCGACCCGGAAAAGATTAAAGTTATCTTAGAAATGCCGCCTCCCAAAACCTTAAAACAACTACGATCTTTTCAAGGGAAGTTGGCATATCTTCGACGCTTTATTTCAAACTTGTCAGGTAGGTGCCAGCCTTTCTCAGCATTAGTTAGAAAGGACGCCAAATTTATTTGGGAAGAGAAATGCCAGAAGGCCTTCGAAGACATTAAACAATATTTAATGACACCTCCTGTCTTAGCAGCCCCAGTCTCAGGTAGACCGCTGATACTTTATACCACGGCTCTAGACGACTCCCTTGGAGCCCTATTAGCCCAGGTCAATGATGAGGGTAAAGAAAATTCTCTTTACTACCTAAGCCGTCGTTTACTTTCGATAGAAATAAGGTATCCCGCAATTGAAAAGCATTGTTTGGCCCTGATCTTCGCCGCTCAAAAGCTGAGGCACTACATGCTTTCTCATAAGGTCAACCTGATCTCGAAATTTAATCCATTGCAATACTTGATGACTCGTCCAACGCTTTCCGGCAGACTTGCCAGATGGTCAATGATATTATTGCAATTCGATATAACTTTCGTGCCTCTTCGTGCCGTAAAGGGACAAGTCTTAGCATACTTCCTCGCAGCACACCCTTTGTCGGCAGAATCTCCTCTCAATGACGATTTGCCAGATGAACAAATAATGAGCCTAGAAGACCCTGATGATCGATGTTGGGAATTATATTTCGACGGAGCATCTTCAGCACACAAAGATGAAGAATCGCAAGTGATAGTGCCCGGTAAGGCAGGAATCGGATTAATCTTTATAACGCCGGAGCGGGGGATGTTAAGATACTCCTACCACTTGACAGAACCAGGTACAAACAACGAAGCAGAATACGAAGCCTTCATAACAGGACTGGAATTAACTATTCAAATGGGGATAACGAGACATCAACATCTACTGGGATTCGCAGTTAATCATTCAACAGATCGCCGGACAGTATAGAATTTTAAAACCAAGATTCGAGCAATACTTCCAGTATGTCATACAGTTGTTGGAACAAATTCCGAATGTGACAATCTACAAAATTCCCAGGAAAGAAAACGCTTTAGCAGATGCGTTAGCCCGCCTCGCAAAAGAATTTGCCTGCTTGCAAGATGAATCAGTGGAAGTGTCAGTTCACGGACGTCAGGTCCTATCACGGCTCGACGTAGACACAATAAACAAATCGAGAAAAGAAAAAGAATCGATTGCAGACGGTGACGGAAAACACGGAAGATTGGCGACGGCCATTAATGACTACACCGCAAACAGGAAAACTACATGATGATAGGTCGTTAGCCCATCAGATCAAGAAAAGAACTCTGTCTTACGCATTAATAAACAACACGTTATACATAAGGTCTTTCGATCAAATGTGGCTAAGGTGCCTAAGCGGGTCCGAGGCCCGTGAAATTGTTAAAGAGGTGCATTCAGGACTCCGTGGCGCTCACCGGTCGGGTCCGAAGATGAAAATGAAAATTAAAAGATTAGGGTACTACCGGCCCTCGATGATGACCGACTGCATGAAAATCGCCAAGAGCTGTCACCAATGCCAAGTGCACGGAGTTGTTCTACACCAACCTCCAAATGTGCTACATCCGACAATTGCGTCGTGGCCATTTGAATGTTGGGGCACAGATATAGTGGATCCAATAGAACCACCATCTTCAAAAGGACATCGCTTCATTCTTGCGGCTACAGAGTACTTTTCCGAGTGGGCGAGAGGCGGTTCCACTTAGAGAAGTGAAAGCACACCACGTGCTACGGTTTTCAAGAACCAAGTTGTCTACCGTTTCGGAGTGCCGCGCAGGATCATCTCGGATAATGGGTCGGCATTCGAAGCACACAAATCAACAATTTTGTCGGGAGACACGGAATCGACCGGCGATATTCAACAATTTACTACCCAAGAGCAAACGGCACGGTCGAGGATTTTAATAAAACTCTCGTTCAAATCTTAAAGAAAACCTTGGACGATAATAAGAGAAATTGGCACGAGAAGTTATTAGAAGCCTTATGGGCCTACCGGACAACCTTCAGAACTCCTACTCAAGCTACACCTTATGCTCTGGTATATGGGTCCGAGGCAGTGTTACCCTTAGAGGTTCAGCTTCCTTCACTCAGAATTGCAGTTGCAAACAAAATCACGACAGAAGAGAATGCTAAATTACGACTAGAGGAATTAGAAAGCCTGGAAGGGAAAAGACTTGCAGCGCAGCAGAATTTAGAACTATACCAAGCTAAGATGGTTCAAGCCCATGACAAATTGGTCCGACCAAGAACCTTCAAAGTTGGTGACTTAGTTCTCGTTCTCAAAAGACCTATTCTTGCACACCGCAAGATAGGAGGAAAATTTGAACCCACTTGGGAAGGGCCGTTTGTGGTTAAGGCAGTCTACTCAGGAGGCTCCTACCAGCTAGTGAATTGCCAAGGAGAATGACATATGCTTCCGATCAACGGACGATACTTGAAGAAGTATTACGCTACCTAATGTTTCGAAGGAATGGATTTTTCATCCCTAGAAGCACGGGTGAAGTAGTTACTTATGACTGGGTCCGAACCCAAAAATAATAAAAAATGTGCAAAAATAAATAAAATCATGATAATAAAGTTTTCCTTGTTTTCTCTTCCATATCAAAATCTCTTTCCTGATCTTATCCCACTTCATTCCTGTTAAATTTAAAAATACAAAAGTAATTAAAAAACTGTCTTTAATAAACATTTTCTTAATGTTCTTGTTCTTAGTACAGCCCCTGATCCTTTTCCTTGCTTTTCGCAGGGAAATATCGAACGGGCGGTTGGTCCTGAACTTTAGAAATGGCGTAAGCCTTGCACTCGATGAAAAGAGGGTGAAAGATAGAGCGATAATCGAGATTGACTCAGACTTCGCACCGGCGAGCCTACAATACGAGGAAAGTGACCGGGTCCCGGTTGACCGAGAGAACCGCCCGATCGGACGATAATGAAAGTGAGTGGCCCAAGCCACCAATCCAGCAGCAAGAAAAGGAAAACAAACACTGAAGAAGACAAGAAAATCAAGTCTGTAGTCGCTACAGCAGAGGGCAAGCTTGTCAGCGTCGTGCCCTTAGAGATTCAGGAAGTACAAAGAACTACTCTCACAGCAACTCAATGAAGAAATAAAAATCGCCGTATCCGCAAGATGTTAACTAAATTAGCCGCGGACCAGCGCGACGAGGCTGTTGCTACTGCCAGTACATATACTTCAAGGACGCCAGTTCACCAGGTACCTGAAGGAAGGAGGCCAGCTCCTAGGATAATAGAAGAGACCAGGGAAATCTCAAGAAGATCAGAAGAAAGAAGGCTACAACGCCACCAGACAAAGTCAACAATAATGCATAACCTTGTTGCAGAAGCAACCCCGAAGGATGTCCCGACGGACATCATCCCCGAGGAGCCGAGGTATGCAGGAGAACGTGAAGGAATTCAGCCGTATATCCCACAATACGTCACCAGGCCCCACCATTTGTAGATTATTCCAGAATACGAGCTAGAAAGGATGCAGAATGTCGAAAAGAAAACTTTTGAATACTTCGAGAGAATCAGAGGCAGGAGGATCAATATACTAGAAGGCCTCGAGCTACATACAGACGTGTTCTCAGAATACGAACAACAACAAATCGTGGACTGCATCCGGGATTTGAAAAGAATGGGCCGAGCGGGCCGCCTAAATGAAAACACGTACTCAGAACCCCGGAGATGGATGTCAGGGAAAGGTAGAATTACAATACAATGTGGATGCTGCTACAACTTCGCAGAAGACAGGAAGGGAAACCCACCGGTAATACTCCGTCATGGCCAGGTGGATCCAATGCCATTGGTCATTAAAAGGATGGTAAAGAGAATGATAACATGGAGGGTACTGCCGGCAGATTGCATACCCAACAGTTGCATCATTAACATCTACAAGCAGGGTGACTGCATACCCCCGCACATAGATCACCACGACTTTGTCAGACCTTTCTGCACTGTTTCTTTTCTGAACAAGTGTAATATCATGTTCGGATCTGACCTCCGGATAGCGAGCCCGAGTGAGTTCCGAGGGCCGATAAAGATACCATTACCGGTAGGTTCCGTCATGATGCGAAGGGCAACAGAGCGGATGTCGCTAAACATTGCATACCGGGAGTACCAGTGAAGCGGATCTCGGTTACTTTCGGAAGGATGGACGACAGGAAGACACCTTACCACTTCTAGCCAGACCCGGAGCTAGAGAGCCTCCGGCCTTACGAGCTGTGAGTTACATGGAAAATATCACACCTCCAATGTACATCCATACGGCATCCTTTCCAAGGATGGCTTGGAAGGTGATGTTATTGACTATGTACCTCACTTTTCAGACGTGGATTTCTGACAAATACCTTTTTGGATGGATCGACAAAGATCATACATAGTCTGTTTTGAGTCTATATGGATTGTATGAGATGTATTCCAGATAGAGTTGTATGATGTATCTTCAACATGATTGGAATGAAAGTGACCATGTCACATTTTTGGCCTTCACCTCTTTTGTGCAAGTTGATTGAGAAACGCCATTAAATTTAAATGAACTTCTAACAAAGAACAGAAAAGAAATAAAAAAAAAGAATAAAAGAAAACTTTTCTTAAAAATCTAAAAATGATGAACACCAAATTCACATGAACATTAAATGAATGATAAAATAAATTTGAATCGTTAAAAGACAAAAAAAATGAACACAAATTTTAAATCAAATCTCAATCAAATTCAAATTCAAGCTTTCCAGATTCCAAATCAAATCACAATCAAATTCAAATTTAATCTTCCAAATTTCAAATCAAAGCTCAATCGAGTTCAAACTCAACCTTCCAAATCTGAAATCCAATCCGTTCTACTCTCTCCCTTGTCTGGGATGGAAGCGGTTGATTCCATTGACACGGATCGAATCTGATGGCGAGGAATTGTATCCAATCCAAACTAATAACTTCCGATCAACTCCTTTGAATGGGATATGTAGCATCTACATATTCCCTCCTAATCTATTTCCTTCCATGAAAGTCTTTTACAACTTGCATGAAATTCTCGAGACACCAAAATTCCACACTTTTCAAATCAACACTACAAATCTTTACAAAATCATTTACATCCAAATCAAACTTTTGGGGTTGAGGATTTTACATCCAAGATTGCATTGCTTTAGGTTCTTTTCCTATCACAATGAAATACATCAAAATCAAACTTTTGGAGTTGAGGATTTTACATCCGAGACTGCATTGCTTTAGGTTCTTTCCCTATCGCAATGAAATACATCAAAATCAAACTTTTGGGGTTGAGGATTTTACATCTGAGACTGCATTGTTTTAGATTCTTTCCCTATCGCAATGAAATACATCAAATTGAAAACTTTTGGGGTTGAGGATTTTACATCCGAGACTGCATTGCTTTAGATTCTTTCCCTATCGCAATGAAATACATCAAATTCAAACTTTTGGGGTTGAGGATTTTACTTCCGAGACTGCATTGCTTTAGGATTCTTTCCCTATCGCAATGAAATACATCAAAATCAAACTTTTGGGGTTGAGGATTTTACATACGAGACTGCATTGCTTTAGGTTCTTTCCCTATCGCAATGAAATACATCAAAATCAAACTTTTGGGGTTGAGGATTTTACATCCGAGACTGCATTGCTTTAGACTCTTTCCCTATCTCAATGAAATACATCAAGTTCAAACTTTTGGGGTTGAGGATTTTACATCCGAGACTGCATTGCTTTAGGATTCTTTCCCTATCGCAATGAAATACAGCAAATTCAAACTTTTGGAGTTGAGGATTTTACATCCAAGACTGCATTGCTTTAGGATTCTTTCCCTATCGCAATGAAATACATCAAATTCAAAACTTTTGAAGTTGAGGATTTTACATCCGAGACTGCATTGCTTTAGGATTATTTCCCTATTGCAATGAAATACATCAAAATCAAACTCTTGAGGTTAAGGATTTTACATCCAATACCGCATTACTCTGAGATCTCTCCTCATTGTAGTGGTTCAATCCAATCAATTCAATTTTCTTTTGAGGTTGAAAATGTTACATCTAAAACCACAAAATTCCAATTTTCATTTCAAATTCAAATCCCTTCAAATTAATTTTAACAAAACTTCAATCTGAATTAAAACTCCAAATTGAAATCTAAGCTCACACATCAAAACTTAAACTGAAACAAAATAAAATCTAAATCGAAATTCCCCCAGATCATGTGATTTTGGATCCACCTCCTTTTCCTTTCCCCAATGAGAGTTCAGGAATCTCCAGTCTCAGAGATATACTTGACACTCCCCAGCGGAAATTCTTCTACTTCGTCCTAAGTTTGTCACTTGGACTTTTGTGTTGGTTTTGTTGATCGCGTCGGTCAACACCAATATGCGCGGTGTGCTTGGTCAGCTCACCACACCTATTGGGGGTCCATTTGTTGACCTCATTTTTAATGAGGTCTTCTCTTCTCTCTATAGTACTTAGGATCTAGCCTTAGGCTTTTCCTTTGACTATCTTAGAGGACTAGAATTGGGACCCACCACTTAGAAACTCAAACCACTTTTTAACTCCCTGCAAACTCCACAAACTTGATTGTAGACCCCTAATCACCTAGAGGGTTGAAAATCAAATGTGGAAGTTTAAAGGATGAGTTCCTATAGGACTCTTTGGCCTTAGGACTACCCTGGGTGGCCTGGTCTGGTGAAGGGCTGACTTACACATACACTACATTTATACACTACACTTTCACACACATCCTAAAAACACACCCATACCTAACTTGACCTCCTGACTCATAAAGGTGACTCACATGGATGGTCCTTAACCCCTAAGCCCTTGGCTAAGAGGGTTAGGAACAACATAGTGGATGCCTCAAATGAGTCCCTTCATGGCTCATGTGGACTTGATATGGCTTCAAGGCTCAACCAAAATGATTTCATTCCACTTACATTCACCCAATCTTCAATTTTCCAAATTTTCAATTTTGACCCCGAACCCTACACCCGCCTAGCCTACCCAAAACCCTTGAAATCCTCCAAAATATCCAAATCACCCAAAATTCCTCAAAACCAATCCCAAGCATTTCCACATTACTCAAATTGATCATTCATAACCCAAAATATCAAAAATTCCAAAAATACCTCCCAATACCCTCCAAATACCCAAAATACCCCTCTTGACCCAAAAATCCAAAAATTCAGAAAATTCCCAGAAAATTCCAAAAAAATCTCAAATATTCCTAATTTCATTTTGTTCAACTACACCATGGGCCAATTTTGTCAATTTACCCTACTTTTGTCAAAACCCCCAATTTGACCCATTTTAACCCTAAGTGAACCCAATGTCAAACCAAACCTACCCAATTGACCCAAATTTTGGTCCAATTCATTTCTAAACTTCAATTCAACATTCCCAACACCAATCTAGACCAAACCCAAGTCCAATTTGATTGACATTTGGATTCAATTTCACTTTTGGCCTTAAAGTCCAATTTGGACCCATGACCCAAACCTAACCCAAACTCACCCAATTCAACTCCAATTAATCCCAAATCTTTTCCAAACCTCCCTCAAAATCCCTAAAAACAAAACATTAACATGATTTGCCCAAAATTTAGACCCAAACCCCACTCAAATTCAACCCAAAGCTAAAAGGCCCAATTTTGACCTAAACCCAAACCTAACCCAAATAAGCCCAAACCTCAAAATCAAAACCCAACCAAAGTCAAAACCTCTTTGAAACACTCCCATAAACATTTACCAACATTTATTTTACATCAATTTCAACCCTAGCCCAACATTGGCCCAAGTTAACCCAATTTGACCTATATTGTCCCATTCACCAAGGAAGCCCAAATTCAACCCAATTCAAACCAAAATCACTCCCAACTTGCTTCAAATCACTCATGACACATCCATGAACTAAACACAACATTTGTTTAGCCCAATCCTTCACAAAATTCTCATCCATAAATTTATTTTTTAAACCAAAAGCCCACTTTCTTAAACCTTCCTAAAAGCCCAAATTTCATGCTAAAGCCCATATGACAAATTCTTCTCATCATACCCTTAATTAAAATCATCCCTAAGTTCAAATCAATCATCAAATGAATCCAAATCAAGCCATGTGCCAAATCCCATCAAATCACTCCTAAATTACCAAAATTCCTAAAAACCTCTTTCATGAAAGTTGACTTAGCTTTTTCCAAGCCAAAGGTGAGCCATGAAGCCATGCATGAGCCACATGGGAGCCATGAGAGCCATGGAATCTACTTTCCACCTCACCATACCCAAGATGACAAGAGGAGGAGGCCTTTCCATATTCTCTTAAGGGGGATTAACCACTCCCATGTCTCCCCTAACTCTTGCTTAAGCTTAATTGTACTTGGATTGTGACTTGACCCCACTAATCAAGCTGATCCAAGTGACTTTCCCTTCAGCCCAAATTGGCCTTGGAGGGTGGACCTAACCCAAAACCAAGGGTTGACCCATTTAGACCCAAAACTAGCCCTTTCCCATTCCACTTTGATTCAAACCCTTTACACATGTCCAAGCCCAATTGCCTTCACCAACTTCAAGCCCTGGACCTCCTGACCCTGAGGGTGACCCATGCCTGCCGGCCAGCCACCTGGGCCACCGGAAAACACCATGGCCGAGACATGGGAAGGAGCCAAGCATTGAAATTCCACCTTGCTGAGTTGCCCCATGCCCAGTGGCCATTGTAGCTGTTCTTCCCTTGACCTAAGCAGCTGATCCCAACCCTTGGCCATCCCTGTGAGGCTCTCCAGCCACCTCTATTTAAACCCGACCCCTCACGGCCATGGAGAAGAGTTGCACAAACCTTGCCGAAACTCGCCAAAATTGTTCCAAACCCTACTCCATACTTAGAGCGAGTTGATCCCCAGTGTCAATTTGCCCTAATCCCCACCAACAGAACCCAATTTCCCAACTGAAATTTCACTAAAAAACTAGGACACTTTGCCACAGTGAGCCAATCTTCAAATTGACTGGCCCTACACCTTCACTAGACCAAGAGGAGAAGTTTCCCACTAAAAGCCCTATCTCCAGGCCACCCAGTTGTTCCAGACTCCAAGATTTATGATCGGGCTTGGTCGAAATCATACCTAGGAGACTCACCAGACCAGGAGACTTCATCTGGAGCTTGCTGGGATCCAATCGAAGGTGACACAACCCTCAGATTGAAGCCACACTTCTCTGAGCAAAGGTATGAGCTAATTCTTCATCCCGAGCTTCTGGAGATTCTCCATTTCAAATGCTTTAATTTCAATACATGATCACCATATAGATGTATTTGTCTCTTCAAGACGAATCCATAGAGCACAAGAACACGAAAATCCGTTAAGTATTGAGTGAGATATTAGGTATTTAGTGTGGACAGTTCTCGGGCTAGGAGGCTTGGGGACGATGAACGGATGTCGTTCATTTAATACACGCGCGGACGGACGGCCAGGATCGCGCCGGATGAAGAGACGGAACGACACAGCGGGCCCCCGGAGCACTGAGTTGGATGCCGGCGCCGAATCAGAAGGCGACACGCGGCGTTTCGGAGCTGCCGAGGTTGACACGGCGCTGCATGGATAAATAGAAAATTAGGGTATTTTTCTATTTATTTAATTCCCTAAACTTCAAAAATCCATAACTTTGTGTAGAAAAATCAGAAAAATAAAATAAAAATACCCTCTTGCTCAGTGAATAGAGGAGAATAATGTGGAAAAGAAATCATTTAATTTCATCAAGTATTTTATTTCTAATGATTTATTTACCCTCTGCATCGTTTTAATTCTCCATGCATATAGGAAATTCACCATGGCATGAGACCATAGGGCTTTTGAAGCCTCTGAATTTGGGAACATTCCCTGAATTTTCCAAAGTCAAGGCCATCCCTATGAGAAGTTATTGATTTTTCAAATTCATGTTACTGTTTTGAGTATTTTAAATCTAATAATTAGCATGTTGTAAAATAAATTCTAGGAAAATTTGGTGATGTCTGTTATGACCAGAGAACCACAGGAAAAATAGGTTTTGAATTAATTTATTTAAAATAACCCTAATTGGCTTAAACACCCAAAATAGGTCCCTAATTAATTAGAGCTAATCATACATCAAATTGACTTGAAATCAATTCTCCACTGAGCTTTAGGATCAGAGGAACCCACCATAAAAATTTGAAGTCAATTGGACTTGGTTAGACATACTAAATGGGTTGATTAAGCCATTTAGTCAATTTGAACTTTAAAAATTCATAACTTTCAAAATACTTTTCAAAAATTCACCAAATTGGTTTTGGAGCCTCTCTGATATTAGGGGAATTTATGAAAATTAAAATTTCAATTTTCTAAAAAAGTTGATTTTTTGTATTATTTTAATATTTTAATAATTAAAAAATAATAAAAATCACAAAAATAATTAAATTCACCAAAATGTCACATTTTGAATTTTAATCACTTAGGAACAAACCCCATATTTTTTTTAGGTCTATTTGATGAGATATTAAATTTAAAAGCCCTAAGGTAATTTTAAAATTTAAAAAAAATGTATTTGTTAGCATTTACACTAAAATAATTCTAATAAATCAAAGAAAAATCAAAAAATTGTAAAAATTGATTCTCTGATTTCTTTGATATTAGAGAGATTTTTAAAAAATATAAAAAATCATTTTTCAACCTTTATTTAATTTTTAAATTAATTAATACTCCAAAACTCAAAATAATCATAATAAAAATAATATAATTCAAAAAATCACCAAAATTGGTCCAAGTGGTCCTCTGGTCATTAGGAATGTCCCATAATTTTCTTAAGGACAGAAACATTCCCTTGGTCATATTATTAAATTTTTCTTGGAAATCCCTATTTTCTACCAAAAATAATTACATAAATAAATTAAATACAGAAAAATCACATTTTCTCCTCTCATGCCTTTATTGACATATGAGTGAAGCCACATAAAAATGTCAAGTTCATTTAAGTTCAATTTAGTGAGTTATGAAATTATTAAGCTTGAAGGGCAAAATGGCAATTAAAATTTAACCTTTAATTAAAACTTTAAACTTAATAAAATTAAAAAGTAAAATATTTGATCTTAATCTGATTTGGATGATTGAAATTTAAATAATTAAAGGGTAGAAACCTATTAAACAATTTAAAAATAATTAAAATAAACCTTAATTAAATAATTGATTAAATTTGGAAGAATAATAAAGTTGGAATTATTAAATAGGGGTATTATTAAGAAGAGATTTGTTCTTTAATCTAAGGATCCCTAAATTAATCATCTCAATAATATTTAATCCGCAATTAAAATGATAATTCAAATTTAAGATTTAAAACGTTAAAAGACTTAACCAAACTATAAAGTTAAATTATTAAACTCTTTTAAATTTTCAATTAAGATTAAAAATAAAATTAAATTAAAATTTAAATTAAATTAAATTAAAACATATTAAATTAAATCAAATTAATTTAAATCAAATTAAATTAAATTAAATTAAAATTAAAAATAAAATTAAATTAAAATCTAAATTAATTTAAATTAAATTAAATTAAATTAAATTAAATTAAATTAAATTAAAGGAATTTAAATTAAATTAAATTAAATCAAATTAAATTAAATTAAAGGAAATTAAATTAAATTAAATTAAAGGAAATTAAATTAAATTAAATTAAATCAAATTAAATTAAATTAAATTAAATAAAATTAAATTAAAGATTAAATTAAATTAAATCAAATCAAGTTAAATTAAATTAAATTAAATCATATCAAATCAAACTAAAATTAAATTAAATTAAATTAGATAATGGAATCAAGTTAAAATTAAAACAAATTAAATTAAAATTAAAATTAAAATTAAACCAAATTAAATTAAATTAAATTAAGGTTAAATTAAATTAAAAACAACATCACCTAAGACATAAAGAAATTCAAAAAATAAAAATAAAGCAACTTGAACACTATTCCAAATTTAAACCCGTCAACTGAAATTAAATTAAATCACAAATCATTTGAACACCAATTTGCCCTCGAAGACTTTTATTGTCATAACTCCTAAACAGAATGATTAATGAAGTGTTACTTCACTTATAGGATATTCAAATGTCCTAGTTCACTCGAGCAAGATAACAACAAAACTTGAAATTCTCGGACGATTAATTCATTTGTATAATTAAATTCGTTTGGACTTAAAACAATTCTAGCGATGTTGAAAAGATGTTTAAGATTCTTCTTAAGCACTTCCTCAATATGATAGGATGTTTATAAGAACAATTGAACTTAATTGATCTTTGATAAAGAAAATCGTCTTCAAACCAAAACACAAGAACCTCGACGTCATAGGAAATGACTAGCTATAGGATTAGGAACTTGGTAGAAAACCATAACCCTTCCCTTAGCTTTACCTAGGAACTTGCTTAAGTATTCAAATTATGTTTTAAGTGCAGCTTGGGATGACGGGAAGACCCTCCAGGTACGCTTTTATTTTGTTGCAATTTACTTTATTGCAATTTACTTAATCGCATCGCACTTACTTTTCTTGCATGATAAACAACTGTTGCATGAAAACCCACACCTTTAGGATAGTCCCTAAAACTGAAACCAAAACTAAATTAAAAGTCATTACAAGATAAAATTCACCGCCACAACATCTCAAAATATAAAACAACTCAAAATTTAATCACAAACAGAACACAAAAATGCAATTACAACTAAATTAAAACGTCTTGTTGGATGATCGGGAATACCTCGAATGATGTAACCTACGTGTTGCTAAAGGGATTTCCCACGGTATAAATGAAAGTGTGGAACTCATTTAGTTGAGTTTAGCAAATTCATCTGGACTAAGTGAATCCGATAAAAATAACGATGCCGGAAGGATGGAACCGTGGGATCTTAACCGGTGTTGTTATAATCAACTTTAAGATTTGTTTTAATCAAAACATAAAAAAAAACACTTGGAAATTAAGATTTTCTCTAAACCAAAACACTTTTCTCATCTCCTGATTTATGACTTCTATAACTAAACCTCTGCAACAACAAGGAGCTTGGAGCATGGTGGGCAGCACGACCATCGTCATCAGCAAAACCTGAGTCTACTTCAGCAAAACTTTCCTAGAATTAAATAACCAAGCCATAGGAACTCGAGGTAGTTTGCCTAGTGCAACATAAATCCTCAACCTTTTGTTAGGCATTGCAAATTAAGCCCTAACCGGTTTTAGGATTCCGAGGTAGTCGTCCGATACGACATAAACCCTCAGATATTCGAGGCTATTTGTATGATCATGTCATACGAATATAAGTCCTAATTAATTAAAATTGGCAAGATCAAAACATTAAATAAACATTAGGACTTTCCTAAATCCAAGACAAACAATAGGATAGTCGGGAAATTACTGAAGTTCGCTTCGAATCTGTAATTTCTCCTACCTTTCTTCCTTTGAATTCCCAAAACAAAAATGTTCCAAATTTGATCCATTCCCTTTTGAAATTCCAAAATTCAATCCCTTGAAAACTTAAACTTTGAAATTCTTGAGAGCAGAACTACTGATTATTATCGAGAGTTTTCTTAGGTGATTCGTGTCACTTAAGATGTAATTAACTATAGGGGCTTGCCCTTATATGGAATTTTAAAGAACCCAGGTAATATAAACCCTGTTTAATGCTTTCATATTAAGCAGGGGAATTTGTCGGCTTATAAAATTGGTTCGCAGACCAAACGGATGTCACAAACCTTTCTAGTTTATTTAATCGAGCCCCACCATCAAGCAGTGCGTCTATCCTTAGGGATAGATACACGGTTTGTGGTGCGGTGCTCGTTTATATAAACTATTTGGGATGTGAAATCAGTTTGATTTCATATCTTAAAATTTTCAAACTTAAAATTATTTTCAAAATCAAATGCTACTTTCTAAATTATATATATATATATTTAAATTAAATTTAAAATATAAAATTCGCCGACAATTTCTGTTAAGCGACCCCCTTTTCAAATTAAAATACACCGACCAAAAAATATGCCGACAAATCTGTTGAAGCATTTTAAGACCTAGAAAGAGATGAATTCTTAACTAGTAGATATCACATGAATCTTTGGGTAGTCAAAGGCCTTGTGCGGGTTATTCAAGGTGAAGTGCAAATAAATAGGAAGATATTATTTAATGGGCATAGAATTGATAAGTTTTTAGAGTGACAGGCTAAATTCTTGTAATTTGGTTTATAGAGAAGGAAATGTTCACTAGTAGGGACGACCATAGCCACCCTTGGACATCTAGTAGTGTGAGCCTAGATTAACCCATTCTACTAACAATACATCCAGACCTGATTTATAGATTAGACAATGTTCTTTATACTATCGAGCAAAGGTAAAGAATAGGAAAGCTTCTATCTGGCACAATAATGTAAATTTATATTCTCCACGAATATTACATTATCTAAAAAATCTTGGATTAATTAAAAGGAAGAAAGTTGTTTGCTTATTTTTATTTACATAAATCATTACTTTATTACTGCTTTATTTATGCATCTAGTAAATTAAATATCAACTTTTTAGCTTTAAAAGAAATACATAAAAATAAAATCAAAATATTAAAAAAAATAATCTATAATCCTCCTCGTGGAGTCGATACTGGGGACTTTATTTAAAGCCCTATATTACTTGAAGCGATACGTATACTTGCGTAGTACCCATAGTGTGTAAAATATTTTCCATAAAAATATATTTATATACACTAGGCGCTATTATTATTTGAGTCAAAGTATTGGCTATAACATATTTATGATAGCATAAATTACTGCATTGTTTGGCAATTGCAAACCAAGTTTTTGGTGCATTACTGCGGATCGAGGATCAAGTTTTTAGCGCTGTTGCCGGGGAGGCAAAAATTATTGATTTTAAATATTTTGTTTTATTTATTTATTTTATTGTCAAAAATATAAAATACAAAAATATTTTAAAAACAACAAAAAAAAAATCAAAATAAAAATAAACAATTTTATTTCTTGCTATTTTACTTTTTATTTACTTTTTATGCCTAGTTCTGGATCTGAAGGATTATTACCTTTAGATTTTGAAATAGAAAGAATAGTTAGAAGAATTAAAAAAGGAAAATAAATTCAAAAATATCAAGAGATGGCTAATTTACATAATAATTTACAAAATCCAATTGAAATTAATGAACAAAATGTTTACAAACCATTAAGGGATTATGCTAACCCTACAGTTGATGAACTTCATAGTAGTATTAAAATACCTACTGTAGATGCTAATTCTTTCTAGCTTAAACCATCTATTATTCAAATGGTTCAAAAGAATCAATTTTGGGGAACCCTAAATGAGGATCCAACTTTACACCTTGCTAGTTTTTTAGAACTTTATGCTACATTTAAATATAACAATGTTTCTGATGATGCTATTAGACTTAGACTCTTTCCTTTTTTTTAAGAGATACAGCAAAGAAGTAGTTAAACTCATTAGCAACAGGTTCTATTAAAACATGGGCTGAAATGACACAAAAATTCCTTCCTAAATATTTTCCTCCTTCTAAAACTGCTAAATTGAGAAATGATGTTACTTCATTTAGTAAATTTGACGGGGAGACAATTTATGAAACTTAGGAAAGATTTGAAGAACTATTAAGAAAATGTCCTCATCATGCTTTACCTGATTGGTTAATTATTCAAACATTTTATAACAAAATAATTGGATCACTTAAATCAATTATTGATGTTGCTACTGGAGGTTCTTTAATGGCTAAATCATTTGAAGAAGCTTATACTTTAATTGAAGAAATGGCTAACAATAATTTTCAATGGCCTTCTGAAAGGATTAATCCTAAAAGAATTGTAAGTATTCATGATAACAAAGCCTTTTCTATCTTAGCTTCATAAGTAGCTGTTATATCTAAGAAATTAGATAATTTTTCTATCAATATATCACATAAAAGCTCTACTAATATTGAAGATTCTCAAACTATTGAAACTTTACAAGCTATTGCTGGTAAAAATAACCCTTATTCCAATTTTTATAATCCTGGATGGAAAAATCACCCTAATTTTAACTGGAATAATTCACAACAACAATGGTAATCAATCCCATCCAACTGGAAATTGGAACAATCAAGTAAATTCAAACTCTAAACCACCAGGATTTAATAATCAACATAAAAATTTATCTATAGAAGAATTAATTTTACAACTAAGTAATTAATTACAAAATCAAAACACTGTTATTCGTAATATTGAGAATCAAATGGGACAAATTGCTAATTTAATTAATTACAGACCTCTAGGAACACTTCCTAGTAATGTTGAAGTCAATCCAAAAGAAACTGGAAAAGAACATGAACATGTTAAAGCTGTGCAACTTAGAAGTGGAAAGGAATTAAAAGAAAGAATGCAGAATGAAATTAAAAATTAGATTGAGGTTGAAGAGATTGAAAAACCTCAAGAAACTCATTCTCTTAGTTAAGATCAGACTGGTATTTCTATTAATGTGGAAGTTCAAAAACCACCACCACCTTTTCCTCAAAGACTAAAACAGTAGAAACTTGATCATCAATTTTCTAAGTTCTTTGAAATTTTTAAGAAACTTACCATTAACATACCATTTGCTGAAGCTTTGGAACAAATGCCAACTTATGTAAAATTTATGAAGGATATTTTAAGTAAGAAATTAAAATTTGAAGCTTTTGAAACTGTTGCATTAAATGAAAAATGTAGTGCAATAATTCAAAATAAATTACCTCAGAAACTTAAAGATCCTGGAAGTTTTTCTATACCATGTGCTATTGGAGAAAAATTTTGTGGAAAAGCTTTATGTGATTTAGGAGCAAGTATTAATCTCATGCCATTTTCTATTTTTCAAAGGTTGAATTTAGGAGAGATTACTCCCACCACTATAACCCTTCAGTTAGCTGAAAGATCTATCACCTACCCTAAAGGAGTTATAGAGGATGTTCTTGTTAAAGTGGATAAATTTATTTTCCCTGTGGATTTCATTGTACTTGATATGGAAGAAGATAAAGAAATACCAATTATTTTAGGGAGACCTTTTCTAGCTACCGGACGAGCTATGATTGATGTGCAAAAATGAGAATTAACCATGAGAGTTAATGATCAACAGATTAAATTCAATGGTCTTAAATCAATGAAGTACCCTGATAAAGAAAAATGTTTTCGAATGAATATTATTGATTATATAATTGAAAAACATTATCAAGAAAGATGTAAAGTCATTTCTGAAGAAAAAAATTTAATTATTAACTGATGAAAATGAAGAACTAAAAGAAGAAGAATTATCTAAAGAAACTCATTATATTAAAGATAACTGAGAAATTTTGGACATAACACAAAATGATATACTTTTACTCTCAACTAAAAAGCCCCTGAACTGGAATTAAAAATGTTATCTGCACATTTAAAGTATGCTTTCCTTGGAAATTCATTAACTATACCTGTTATTATTTCTTCTAAACTAAGTTTAGATCAAGAAGAAAAACTGATAGGAGTGTTAAAGAAATATAAGAAAGATTTTTGTTGGACTATTACTGATATAAGAGGAATAAGCCCTTCCATCTGTATGCGTAGAATTTTAATGGAAGAAGATTTTAAACCTACTATTGAATCTTAAAGAAGATTAAATCCTATCATGAAAGAGGTTTTTAAAAAAGAAATTTTAAAATGGTTAGATGCTGGAATTATTTATCCTATTTCGGATAGCCAATGGCTAAGTTCTATTCATTGTGTTCCGAAGAAAGGAGGAGTAACTGTCATTGTCAATGATAAAAATGAACTAATTCCTACATGACAAGTTACTGGATGGTGAATTTGCATTAATTATCATAAATTAAATGACACCACTAGAAAGGATCAATTTCCATTACCTTTCTTGGATCAAATGCTTGATAAATTAGCTGGATACTCATATTTCTATTTTCTGGAATGATATTATGGTTATCATCAATTACCCGTCACTCCTGAGGACCAAGAGAAAACAACATTTACAAGTCCTTATGGAACATTTGCATTTAGAAGAATGCCTTTCTGTTTATGTAATGCACATGCAACTTTTCAAAGATATATGATGCCAATATTTTGTGATTTGATTGACTAAGGAAATGAAATATTTATGGACGATTTTTCAGTCTTTGGAACTTCTTTTGAATATTGTTTGGAAAATAGTTCCAAAGTTCTGAAAAGATGTGAAGAAACAAATTTAGTTCTGAACTGGGAAAAATGTCAATTTATGGTCACAGAAGGCATTGTACTTGGTCATAAAATTTCACAGGAAGGGATGGAAGTTGATCAAGCAAAAGTGAAAATTATTGCTGAACTGCAACCACCTACTATTGTTACTAATGTGAGAAGTTTTATTGGTCATGCTGGATTTTATAGAAGATATATAAAGGATTTTTCTAAAATTGCTAAACCTCTTAGTCATTTATTAGACAAAGAAGCTAAATTTGAATTTAATGAAGACTGTATTAATGCTTTCAATATTTTAAAGAAGAATTAATAACTGCACCTATAATTATTACACCTAATTTGAATAAACCCTTTGAATTAATGTGTGATGCATGTGAATTTGCAATTGGAGCTATATTGGGACAGAAATATGAGAAAATTTTCAAAGTTATATATTATGCTAGTAAAACTCTTTCCGAAACTCAAAGAAATTACACTACTACTAAGAAAGAGCTTTTAGCTATAGTCTATGCCTTTGATAAATTTAGACCTTATCTTCTTGGTACCAAATGCATAGTTCATACCAATCATTTCGCTATTAAATATTTAATGACAAAAAAAGATGCTAAGCCAAGACTGATAAGATGGGTTTTACTTCTACAAGAATTTGATTTTCAAATAGTGGATAGAAAAGGAACTGATAACTAAATTATTGATCATTCATTTAGAATTAAGAATGATGTTATTACTGAGGAAAATATAAATGAGAAATTTCCTGATGAACATTTATATGTTATTCAAGGATGCCAAACACCTTGGTACTTGGATATAGTTAACTATTTAGTTAGCAATATTCTACCTTATGGATTGAATAACAAATATATTAAGAAATTTAAAAATGATGCTAAATCTCATATTTGGGAAGATCCTCATTTATTTAAATTAGGAAGAGATTCTGTAATTCGAAGATGTGTACCTTATGAAGAAACTTTTGCTATTATTCAAAAATATCATGATTCCAATTTTGGAGGGCACTTTGGAGTAGATAAAACTGCATTCAAAATTTTAAATTCAGGATTTTATTGGCCTACCTTATTCAAAGATGTGAGACATTATGTGAAAACATGTGATCGATGACAAAGGATGGAAAATATATCTAGAAAAGAGTAAATGTCTTTAAACTATATATTGGAAGTTGAAATTTTTGATATATGGGGTTTAGACTTTATGGGACCATTTGTACTATCATCTGCAAAGATTTATATTTTATTAGCAATTGATTATGTTTCACAGTGGATTGAAGTTGTAGCTTTACCTAACTGTGATTCCAAAAGTGTTTCAAAATTTTTAAAGAAAATAATTTTTTCAAGATTTGGAATGCCTAATGTAATTATCACAAATGGTGGAAGTCATTTTAGAAATATAAGAATTCAATTATTACTGGACAAATTTGGAATCCAAAATAGAATCGCAACTGTGTATCACCCTCAAACAAGTGGAAGGGCTGAAGTATCAAACAGAGAAATTAAAAGAATTTTAGAGAAGAATGTTAATCCTAAAAAAACTGATTGGGTTGATAGACTTGATTCTGCATTATAGGCTTTTAGAATAGCTTATAAGACACCAATCGGAATGACACATTACCGGTTAATTTATGGTAAACATTGCCACTTACCTGTTGAACTTGAACATAATGTTTATTGGGCGATAAAGGAGTTTAATTTTTATGTGAATACTGTAGGAGAAAAACGATTATTACAATTAAATGAGATGGATGAAATAAGAAATGAAACATATGAAAATGCAAAAAATTATAAAAGAAAATGAAGATGTTACATGATAAAAATATTTTAGGAAAATAACTCGAGCCAGGACAAGAAGTATTATTATTTAATACTTGTTTAAGACTTTTTCCTGGAAAATTAAGATCTAAATGGATGAGACCATATATAATTGAGAAACTATACCATTATGGAGCTGTGGATATTAAAGACCCCAAAACAGGAAAAGTATTTAAAGTTAACAGATTAAGACTGAAGCCTTATTTGGGAGACATTAAAATGATTTATAAAGAGGCTTACGAGTTGAGTCTACCTGATTAAAGACTTAATTAGGTCGGGCTGACAACGTTAAACCATGCGCTTTGTGGGAGGCAACCCATAATTATTTTTTTGTGTTTTTACATTTTTAATGTAAGGTTATGCCTCGGTCTTGACTAATTTTATATAACTTTAGAAAATTGGATGCTAACAAGTTTTCATTGACTTTAGCTAAAAATTATCTCGAAGTATATAAAGTTTGGACTTTGGATCACTCCATTTCATATGTGAGTAAAAATGAGATCAAGTTAAACCTCATTATGATTGTTTATAATTTGTGTTACTAAGTCTATATTGATCTTACCATTCTAATTTACCTATTTTGGAGAATAAAACATTGAAATTTGACGATAAGAGAAACAGAGTCAAACATGGTTCCAGCGTCTAGGCACCAAAATTTGGCGCCTAAGTGCCAAAGTAAAACTGTGTATCGATGGGTCCGGCGCCTTGGTGCCAGATTTGGCTCCTAAGCTCCACAATTACTGGATCGTGTGAAAACAAAAAATTTTCAGTTTTTCACATGATTTTTCTCCTTTAAATTACCCCATCTTCATCCCCAATCCCTAAGCGATCAAAATTACGACCTAGACACTTTATTCTTGAGAGATTAGAGAGGATTTTTAAAGAAATGGAGAGAAGAAATCTTAGAGAAGAGGCTAGAGACAAAGGTTCAAAGGATACTCAACCCTACTTCAATGGTTTTATCGCTGTAAGTTTGGAGAAAATTTTAAGTCGTCTAGATAAATTTGAAGCAGAATTCAAAAGTATTGGAGATCGGTTCCATGAGATTGTTGACCTCATTTTTGATGAGGTCTTTTCTCTTCTCTCTCCTTAGTACTTAGGATCTAGCCTTAGGATTTCCGTTTGACTATCATAGAGGACTAGAAATGAAACCCACCACTTAGAATTTCAAACACATCTTAACTCCCTACAAACCCCATAAGTTTGATTGTAAACCCCTAAGTCACTTGGAGGGTTAAGATCAAATGTGGAGGTTTAAAGGATGAGTTCTTTATAGGACTCTTTGTCCTTAGGACTACCCTGGGTGGTCTGGCCTGGTGAGGGTTGACCTGCACATATTAGACTTTCACACACATTTCAAATCCTAAAACCATTCATACCTAGCTTGACTTCCTGACTCATGTAGGTAATTCATATGGATGGACCTTAACCCCTAGGCCCTTGGTTAAGAGGGTTAGGAACAACATAGTGAATGGCTCAAATGAGTCCTCTCATGGCTCTTATGGACTTGATATGGCTTCATGGCTCAACCAAAGTGATTCCATTCTACTAAAACTTGATCAATCTTCATTTTTTCAAAATTTCAACTTTTGATCCCCGGGGCCCTACACCCACCAAACCTACCAAATTTCCTTGAAGTTACCCAAAATTTGCAAAAATTACCCAAATTACCCAAAATTCCTTAAAACTAATCCTAAACATTTCCCACCATTCAAATTGATCATCCTTAGCCAAATATACCAAAATTTCCAAAAATCCCCCCCAATACCCTCCAAATACCCAAAATGCCCTTTTTGACCAAAAAATTTATAAATTCCAAAAATTCCCAGAAAATTATAAAAAATCCCAAATATTCTCAGTTTCATTTTGTTCAACTATATCATAGGCTAATTTTGTCAATTTAACCCACTTTTACTAAAACCCCCAATTTGGCCCATTTTTAACCAAAGTAAGCCCAATGTTAAACCAAATCAACCCAAGTGACCTCAATGTTGATCCAATCCAATTCTAAACTTGAATTCAATATCCCCAATATAAATTTAGACCACATCCAAGCCAAATTTGATTAACATTTGGATCCAATTCCAATTTAAAAGCTTAAAGCCCTATTTTGGCCCATGACCTAAACTTAGCCCAAACTAACCCAACTCAACTCCAATTAACCCAAAATCTTTTCCTAAACCTTCATTATATCCCTAAAAACAAAACACTAACAAGATTTTCCCTAAATTTGAACCCAAACTCCACCCGAACCTAACCCAAAATCAAAATCCCTAATTTTGGCCTAAACCCACCATGAATCCAATTGGGCCCAAAGCCCAAAATCAAAGCCCAACAAAAGTTCAAAACTCTTTGTAACACTCCCATAAACATTTATAAATATTAACCTTACATCAAATCTAACATTAGCCCAACCTTAGCCCAAGTTAGCCCAATTTGACCACTTTAACCCCTTTACCAAAAAGTCCCAAATCAAACTCAATTCAACTCCAAATCACCTAAAATTTGTTTCAAATCACTCATGACACATCTGTAAACTAAACCCAAAATTTATTTGGAATGGTCCTTCACAAAGTTTTTCATCCAAAAGTCCATTTTGAAACATAAAACCCACTTTCTTAAACCATTTTAAAAGCCCATTTTCACCAAATCCGAAAGGCCCAAAGTCAATCCAAAGGCTACATGACACTTTAACCTCATCATCCCTTTGATTTAAATCACTCCCTAAGTTTTAAATTCATCATTAAACTTTTGTAAACTAAGCCATGTGTCAAATTACCCCTAAATATCTAAAATCCTTAAAATCCATTTCCATGAAATTGACTAAGCTTGGCTCCAAGCCAAATGGAGCCATGGAGCCATGCATAAGCCATATGTAAGCCATGAGGAGCCATAGACTTGTCATCACTCCCTAAATGGAAAAAGGAGGAGATCCTTTAAGAACTCACTAAAAGTCATTAACCCTACCCATGATTCCCATTAACCCAAATTTAATCCAAATAATCTTGATGGGGACTTCACCACTCTTCATAAGCTGACTCACCTGACCTCCCTCAGCCCAAAATCAGAGCTTTGGATGGTGCACCAAGCCCTAAGCCATGACTTGATCCATTTGAACCCAAAATGACCCTTCCTCCTTACCACTTAAATCAAACCTCTTTACACTTGGCGTTTGCCAATTGAACCCACAAACTTTAAGCTCTGACCCTCCTGATTAGGATGGTGACCTGACCCTGGCCGGCCAGCCACCAGGTCGCCGGGAAACACCATGGCCGAGAGGTCTAAATGGATTCAAAAATTCAATTTGAACTAGCTAAGTTGTCCCATGCCAAATGGTCACTGCAGCTGTTCTTCTCTTCACCAGAGCCGTTGATCCAAGCCATCAAATCCCCCTGGGAGGTCCTGGCCATGGCTATTTAAATAAGCCACCCCTTCTCGGCCAAAAGGTTTGCTGAAATCAACCTTCATAGAATCCCTCCAATCTGCCCACAGAGCTTCCCCTAGCCAAGAGCAATCCATCCCCACTGTTCCCCTGCCCTAAATCCCATTGATTGAGCTCAATTTTGGAGCTCAATTCTCAGGCCAGAACAGGACATCTCTCAAACCTCCACCAAAATTAAATTAAACTCACCCACACCTGCACATGACCAAGAGAGGGAGTTCCCCAGTGAAAGCCCCCTCTCCAGGCCACCCAATTGCTCTAGCCTCCAAAGTCTGAAATTGGGTCTGGTCAATTTCATACTTAGACCTTTCACCAGGGCCAAAGGCTTCATCCCTAGGCTCTTCCAGCTCCAACAAACGTGCCGAGCACATTCAGTTGAGGCCTCACCTCCTGAACCAAGGTATGGACACTCCTCCTCCCCGAGAACTTCCAGCGATTCTCCATTTTGTTTGAGTTGATTTCAATGCATGTAAACCATATGGATGTGTTTGTCTCTTCAAGATGAATCCATAGAGTATAAGAACACAAAAATCCATTGAGAAACGAGGGAGATATTAGGGTTTGAGTGTGGATGGTCACGGGTGCACACTAGTCGGAGACGACAACTAGTTGCCATTGGATCGAGCGTGTATTGACTGGACGACTCAAATTGCGTCGGACCAGGGAACGGTACGTGAACAGTGGGCCGTGTGGCGCTGAGTCGGATGGCGGCTACGAATGGGAGCACGCCGCATGGAGCTTCGGAGACGTTAAGGTTGCCGTGGCGCTGAGTCGGATAAGTAGGAAAATATGGAATTTATGATTTAATTAAATGCCTAAAACTTAAAAATCTATATCTTTCTGTAGAAAAATCACAAAAATAAAATAAAAATAGCATCTTGCTCAGTGAACATAGGAGAATAATGTGGAAAAAGAATTGAGTTAATTTGATCGGTATTTTATTTTTAATTAATTATTTACTCATTTCAGTATTTTAATTCTCCATTTGCATAGACAATTCACCATGGCATGAGACCATAAGGATTTTGAAGCCTCTGATCTTGGTAACATTCCTTGAATTTTTCAAGGTCAGAGGTTATCTCTATGGAAAGTTATGTATTTTTCAAGTTTATGCCACTGTTTTTGCTATTTTAATTCCATTAATTAGCATTGCTTAGAAAATTCTAGAAAAATTTAGGGAGATTTCTTAGAACTAGTGGACCCTAAGATAATTATTTTTTGAGTTAATTCATTAAAAATAACCCTAATTGGCTTAATTACTCAAAACTAAACTTTAATTAATTAGGGTTAACCACACATCAATAGAACTTGAAAACAATTCTCCACTGATCTTTGGGATCATTGGGACCTCACATACAAATTTGGTGTCAATTGGAAATGTTTAACCTCTGTCGGCATATTTTTAGGTTGTGTGTTTTATTTTGAAAAGGGGGTCGCCTAACAGAAGTTGTCGGCAAATTTTTTTTAATTTAATTTAATTAAATAATTTGAAAAGTAGTATTTTATTTTGAAAATAATTTTAAGTTTAAAAATTTTAAGATATGAAATCAAACTGATCTCACATCCCGAATAGTTTATATAAACGAGCACCGCACCACAAACCGTGTATCTATCCCTAAGGATAGACACATCGCTTGATGGTGGGGCTCGATTAAATAAACTAGAAGATTTGTGACATCCGTTTGGTCCGCGAACCAATTTTATAAGCCGACAAATTCCACTGCTTAATATGAAAGCATTAAACGGGGTTTATATTACACAGGTTCTTTAAAATTCCCTATAAGGGCAAGCCCCTATAGTTAATTACATCTTAAGTGACGAGAATCACCTAAGAAAACTCTCAATAATAATCAATAATTCTGCTCTCAAGAACTTCAAAGTTTAAATTTTCAAAGGATTGAATTTTGGAAATTCAATAGGGAATGGATCAAGTTTGAAACATTTTGTTTTGGGAATTCAAAGGAAGAAAGGTAGGAGAAATCACAGATTCGAAGTGAACTTCGGTAATATCCCGACTATCTTATTGTTTGGCTTAGATTTAGGAAAGTCCTAATGTTTATTTAATGTTTTAATCTTGCCAATTTTAATTAATTAGGGCTTATATTTATACGACAGAATCATACAAATAGCCTCAAAGATGTGAGGGTTTATGTCATATCCGACGACTACCTCGGAATCCTAAGACCGGTTAGGGCTTAATTTACAAGGTAAATGCCTAACGAAGAGTTGAAGATTTATGTTGCACTAGGCAAACTACCTCGAAGTCCTATGGCTTGGTTATTTAATTCTAAGAAAGTGTTGCTGAAGTAGACTCAGGTTTTGCTGATGACGATGGCCGTACTGCCCACCATGCTCCGAGCTCCTTGTTGTTGCAGAGTTTTAGTTTTAGAAGTCATAAATCAGGAGATGAGAAAAGTGTTTTGGTTTAGAGAAAATCTTAATCTCCAAGTGTTTTTGGTGTTTTAATTAAAACAAATCTTAGAGTTGATTATAACGACACCGGTTAAGATCCCACGGTTCCATCCTTCCGGCATCGTTATTTTTATCGGATTCACTTAGTCCAGATGAATTTGCTAAACTCAACTAAATGAGTTCCACACTTTCATTTAGACCGTGGGAAATCCCGTTAGCAACGCGTAGGTTACATCATCCGAGGTATTCCCGATCATCCAACAGGACGTTTTAATTTAGTTGTACTTGTAGTTTTGTGTTCTGTTTGTGATTAAATTTTGAGTTGTTTTATATTTTGAAATAATGTGGCGGTGAATTTTATCTTGCAATGACTTTTAATTTAGTTTTGGTTTCAGTTTTAGGGACTATCCTAAAAGTGTGGGTTTTCATGCAACAGTTGTTTATCATGCAAGAAAAGTAAGTGCAATGCGATTAAATAAATTGCAATAATGTAAATTGCAAGAAAATAAATTGCAATAAAATAAAAGCGTACACTGGAGGGTCTTCCCGTCATCCCAAGCTGCACTTAAAACACAATTAGAATATTTAAGCAAGTTCCTAGGTAAAGCTAAGGTAAGGGTTATGGTTTTCTACCAAGTTCATAATCCTATAGCTAGTCATTTCCTATGACGTCCAGGTTCCTTGTGTTTTGGTTGGAAGACGATTTTCTTCATCAAAGAACAATTGAGTTCAATTGTTCTTATAAATATCCTATCATATTGAGGAAGTGCTTAAGAAGAATCTTAAACATCTTTTCAATATTTCTAGGATTGTTTTAAGTCCAAATGAATTCAATTATACAAGTGAATTAATCGTCCGAGAATTCAAGTTTTGTTATCTTGCTCAGTGAATTAGGACATTTGAATATCCTATAAGTGAAGTAACATTTCATTTAATGTTCTGTTTAGGAGTTATGATAACTAAAGCTTTCGAGGGTAAATTGGTGTTCAAATGATTTGTGATTTAGTTTAATTTCAATTAATGGGTTTAAATTTGGAATAGTGTTCAAGTTATTTTAGATTTATTTTGAATTTTTTATGTCTTTGGTGATGTTATATTTAATTCAATTCAATTTAATTTAATTTAATTTAATCTAGTTTAGTTTTAATTTTAATTTAATTCAATTTAGTTTGATTTGATGTTTAAATTAAATTAATTTGATTTGATTTAATTTGATTTAATTTAATTTAATTTAATTTAATTTAATTTTATTTAATTTAATTTAACTTAATTTAATTTGTTCATTTAATTTAATTTAATTTGTTTATTTAATTCAATTTAGTTTAATCTTTAATTTAATTCAACTTTTAATTTTAATTTAATTTAATTTAATTTAATTCAATTTAATTTACTTAATTTATTTTAATTTTTAATTTAATTTAATTTTTTATTTTAATTGAAATTTTAAAAGAGTTTAATAATTTAATTTTAGTTTAATGATTAAGTCTTTTAATATTTTGAATTTGAGTTTTCATTTTAATTAAGAATTGAATATTAATGAGATGATTAATTTAGGGATTTTTAAATTAAAGAATAAATCTCTTCCTAATAATATCCCTATTTTAATAATTCCAATTTTATTATTCTTCCAAATTTAATCAATTATTTAATTAAGGTTTAATTATTTTAAATTGCTTAATGGATTTCAACCCTTTAATTATTTAAATTTCAATCATCCAAGTCAGATTAGGATCAAATATTTTACTTATTAAATTTTTTTATTAAACCTAAAGTTTTCATTAAGGATTAAAATTTTAATTACCACTTTACCCTTTAGGCTTAATAATTTCATAACTCACTAGATTGAACTTAAATGAACTTGAAATTTTTATGTGACTTCACTCATATGTCAATACAGACATGAGAGGAGAAAATGTGATTTTTCTGTATTTAATTTATTTATATAATTATTTTTGGTAGAAAATAGAGATTTTCAAGGAAAATTTAATAACATGACCAAGGGAAATTTTCTATCCTTAAGAAAATTAGGGGACATTCCTAATGACCAGAGGACCATTTGGACCAATTTTGGTGATTTTTTGAATTATATTATTTTTATTATAATTAGTTTAATTTTTGGAGTATTAATTAATTTAAAAATAAAATAAAGGTTTAAAAATGAATTTTATATTTTTTAAAAATCTCTCTGATATCAAGGAAATCAGAGAATCAAATTTTGCAATTTTCTGATTTTTCTATGATTTATCATAATTATTTCAGTGAAAATGCTAGAAAATACATTTTTTAATTTTAAAATTACCCTAGAGCTTTAAAATTTAATATCTCACTAAATAGACCTAAGAAAAATATGGGGTTTGTTCCTAAGTGATTAAAATTCAAAATGTGACATTTTGGTGAATTTTATTATTTTTGTGATTTTTCTTATTTTTTAATTATTAAAAATATTAAAATAATATTAAAAATCAACTTTTTTAGAAAATTGAAATTTTAATTTTCTTAAATTCCTCTAATATCAAAGAGGCTCCAAAACCAATTTGGTGAATTTTTGAAAGATATTTTGAAAGTTATGAATTTTTAAAGTTTAAAATGGCTAAATGGCTTAATCAACCCAATTAGTAGGGCTAACCAAGTCCAATTGACCTCAAATTTTTATGGTGGGTTCCTCTGATCCTAAATGTTAGTGGAGAATTGATTTCAAGTCAATTTGATGTATGGTTAGCTCTAATTAATTTGAGATCCATTTTGGGTGTTTAAGCCAATTAGGGTTGTTTTAAATGAACTAACTCAAAACCTATTTTTCCTAGGGTCCTCTGGTCATAAGGAAAATCACCAAATTTTCCTAGAATTTATTTTACAACATGCTATTTATTGGAATTAAAATACTCAAAACAGTAACATGAATTTGAAAAATCAATAACTTTTCATAGGGATGGCCTCGACTTTGGAAAATTCGGGGAATGTTCCCAAATTCAGAGGCTTCAAAAGCCCTATGGTCTCATGCCATGGTGAATTGTATACATGCATGGAGAATTAAAACTATGCAGAGAGTAATTAAATTGTTAAAAATAAAATACTTGATGAAATTAAATGATTTCTTTTCCACATTATTCTCCTCTGTTCACTGAGCAAGAGGGTATTTTTATTTTATTTTTACAATTTTTCTACACAAAGTTATGAATTTTTGAAGTTTAGGGAATTAAATAAATAGAAAATACCCCTAATTTATTATTTATCCACGCGGCGCCGCGTCATCCTTGGCATCTCCGAACGCACACGCGTCGCGCTCCCATTCGACACCGCCGCTTGAGTCAGCAGCCCGGGCCCCGCGGTTCTCGTACCGTCTCCTGGTCCGACGCCATCTGAGCCGTCCGTCCGCGCGTGTATGGAATGGAAGGCATCCGTTCATCGTCCCCGAGCGTCCTCACTCGAGAGCCGTCCACACTAAATCCCTAAGATCTCACTCGATACTCAATGGATTTTCATGTTCTTATGCTCTATGGATTCGTGTTGAGAAGACGAACACATCCATACGGTTTATGTGGGATGAAATTTACGCAATAGAAATGTAGAATGTTCAGAAGCTCGGGAAGAAGAGTGAGGCCATACCTTTGCTCGGAGAAGTGTGGCTTCGATGCGAGGGTTGTTGCACCTTCGATTGGATCCCAACAAGCTCCGGATGAAGTCTCCGGTGCAGTGAATTGCTCAGGTGTGATTTCGACCAAGCACGATCACAAAGCTTGGAGGCTGGAGCAGCCGGGTGGCTCGGAGATGGGGCTTTTGCTGGTGGACACCTTCCCTTGATGCGGTGAAGGTGTAGAACCAATCAATTTGGGGATTGGCTCACTGTGGAGAAGTGTCCTGGTTTTGGGCTTGGATTTCGACTGCGAAATTGAGCTCGCGAGAGAAGAAATGGCGGGGGAATTTCGAGTGGGGATCAAGTGCTCGTGTATGGGGAGTAGTACGGAACAATTTTGGCCGAGTTTCCTTAAGGTTTGTTTCGAGCACCTCTCATGGCCGAGAGGGGTGGTGTTTAAATAGGAGAGGGTGGAGGGCCTCCAGGGAGAGTTAGGGCTTGGGATCAGCTGCTCTTGGCAAGAGAAGAACAGCTCCAATGGCCACTGGGGATGGGGCAGCTAAGCAGGTGAGAATTCAAAGTTGGGCTCACATGTGAGCTCTCGGCTTGGTGGTTTCCGGCGGCTGTGGTGGTTGGCCGGCCAGGGTCAGGTCACCCTCGAGGTCGGGGAGGTCGAGGCTGGAGGTTTGTGCGGTCAATTGGCCATGGACATGTGTAAAGGAGTTGAATTGAAATGAAATGGGGATGAGCTCATTTTGGGTCCAAATGGGTCAACCCACCTTTTGGGCTTGGTTCACCTCCCCATGGCTGATTTGGGCTGAGGGAAGATCAGATGGATCAGCTAGGAAAAGGGTGGAGAAGTCACCATCCATGAATATTTTGATTAAACATGGATTAAGGTGAAGCATTAAAAGGGTTAAAACCTTTTTAAGGGGGATTAAAAGAGGCTCCTCCTTTTGCCATTAGTGGCTTGATCACATGTCAAGCCTTCCATGGCTTCATGTGGCTTGTCCATGGCTTGCATGGCTCACCTTTGGCTTGGGAAAAGTGGAGCCAATTTCATGGAAATGGATTTAAGAAAAATTTTGGTATTTAGGGGTGATTTGGCATGAGGCTTGATTTGGAATTATTTGATGATGAATTTAGGACTTAGGTAATGGCTTTAATTAAGTGGATGGCAAATGGAGATGTCATGTGGGCTTTAGGGTGGATTTTGGGCTTTTTTGAAATGGTTTTAGATGGGCTTTTAAGATGGTTTAGGAAAGTGGGCTTTTGAATTTTAAAATGGATTTTAGGATGAAATTTTGGTAAAGGCTTGGGCCAAATAATTGTTGGGTTTAGCTCATAGATGTGTCATGAGTGAGTTGAAGCAAATTGGGGGTGATTTGGGTTTGATTTGGGTTGAATTTGGGCTCTTTTGGTGAATGGGCCAATATAGGTCAAAGTGGGCTAACTTGGGCCAATGTTAGGCTAGGGTTGAAATTGATGTAAAATTAATGCTGAGAAATGTTTATGGGAGTGTTTCAAAGAGGTTTTGACTTTGGTTGGGCTTTGATTTTGGGGTTTGGGCTCATTTGGGTTAGGTTTGGGTTTAGGTCAAAATTGGGCCTTTTAGCTTTGGGTTGAATTTAGTGGGGTTTGGGTCTAAATTTTGGGCAAATCATGTTAGTGTTTTGCTTGTGGGGATGCTAAGGAAGATTTAGAAAAGATTTGGGGTTAATTGGAGTTAAATTGGGTGAGTTTGGGTTAGGTTTGAGTCATGGGTCCAAATTGGGCTTTAAGGCCAAAAGTGAAATTGGATCCAAATGTCAATCAAATTGGACTTGGATTTGGTCTAGATTGGTGTTGGGAATGTTGATTTGAAGTTTAGAATTGAATTGGACCAGAATTTGGTTCAATTGGATTGGTTTGGTTTGACATTGGGTTCACTTTGGGTTAAAATGGGTCAAATTGGGGGTTTTGACAAAAGTAGGGTAAATTGACAAAATTGGCCCATGGTGTAGTTGGAAAAAATGAAATTGGGAATATTTGGGATATTTTGAAATTTTCTGGGAATTTTCTGAATTTTTGGATTTTTTTGGGTCAAGAGGGGTATTTGGAGGGTATTGGAAGGTATTTTTGGAATATTTGATATTTTTGGGTATGGATGATCAATTTGAGTGATGTGGAAATGTTTGGGATTGATTTTGGGGAATCTTGGGTAATTTAGGTGATTTTGAAAAATTTGGGTAATTTTAAGGGCTTTGGGTAGGTTAGGCGGGTGTAGGGTCCAGGGGGTCAAAAATTAAAAATTTGGAAAATTGAAGATTGGGTAAATTTGAGTGGAATGAAATAATTTTGGTTGAGCCATGAAGCCATATCAAGCCCACATGAGCCATGAAGGGACTCATTTGAGGCATCCACATTGTTGTTCCTAACCCTCTTAGCCAAGGGCTTAGGGGTTAAGGACCATCCATGTGAATCACCTACATGAGTCAGGAGGTCAAGTTAGGTATGGGTGTGGTTTTAGGAGGTGTGTGAAAGTGTAGTGTATGAGTGTAGTGTGTGTGTAAATCAGCCCCTCACCAGACCAGGCCACCCAGGGCAGTCCTAAGGCCAAAAAGTCCTATAGGAACTCATCCTTTAAACTTCCACATTTGATTTCGACCTCTCAGGTGATTAGGGGTCTACGGTCAAGTTTGTGGAGTTTGCGGGGAGTTAAGAAGTGGTTTGAATTTCTAAAAGGTGGGTCCCAATTCTAGTCCTCTAAGATAGTCAAAGGAAAAGCCTAAGGCTAGATCCTAAGTACTAAAAAGAAGAAGAGAAGACCTCATAAAAAATGAGGTCAAAAACCCCACCAAAAGGATTAATTAAGTTACATGACCAAAATTAAACTTTAAAAATTCATAACTCTAAAAATACATTTTAAAAATTCACCAAATTGGTTTTGTGGGCTCTGATATCAGAGGAGTCTAAAAAAATTAAAATTGGAATTTTTCAAAAATCTTCATTTTCTACCTTATTTTAATATTTTAAATAATTAAAAAATAATAAAAATCATAAAAATAATAAAAGTCACAAAAATGTTACATTTTGACTCCTAATCACTTACGAACAAACTAAATATTTTTCCCAAGTCTCTTGTTTAAGATATTGAATTTTAAATGCTTAAGACAATTTTTAATAGTAAAAAATGGATTTTCCAACCTTTTCACCAAATTAATTCTAATAAATAAAAAAAATTAAATAAATATAAAATTTGCTTCTCTAAACTCCTTGTGGTCAGAGTGACTTAAGAAAAATATAAAATTCATTTTTCAACTTTAATTTTATTTTATAATTAATTAACACTCTAAAACTCAAAATAATTATAATAAATTAAATATAATTCAAAAGATCACCAAAATTTGCCCAAGTGTTCCACTAGTCAGTAGAAACATCCCATAATTTTTCTAAGGACAGAAATTCTACCTTGGTCATGTTGTTGAATTTTCATTGAAAACCCATATTTTTCATAAAAAATAAATATAAAAATTAAATTAAATTCAGAAAAATCACATTTTCCCCTCTAATGTCTTAATTGAAATATGAGTGAAGTGACATAAAAATTTTAAGTTCATTTGAGCTTAATTTGATGAGTTATGAAATAAATAAGCCTAGAGAGGCATAAAGGTAATTAAAGAATTTTAACCCTAATTAGTATTTAGGTTTAATCAAGGGGAGGGTAAAAAATCTGATTTTAAAATTTTTATTAGATGATTGAAACCTAGGGAATTAAGGGGTAGAAACCCATTAATCCTCTTGAAAATATTTAAAGTAAATTTTAATTAATTAAACAATTTAAATTGTGGAAGAATAGATTAAAAATTTGGATTATTAAGACTAGGGATTTGATTTAAGAAGATATCAATTCTTTAATTTAAAATTCCTAAATGAGTTACTTTAATAATATTTAACTCTTAATTAAACTTAAGATGATAATTAAAAGAAGTAACCTTTAATTAAAATATTCTTGAAACATTAAGTAATTTAATAATCAAATTGAAATAAATTTAATAATCTAAAATTAATTTCAAAAATCACTTGAAAGCAAATTTAAAGCAAAATTGAAACATCAAAATCAATTTTAAAAAAAAGATTCTTAATAAAGAAAATCAAACCAATTAAAAGTTAATCTAGAATATTGCAATTAAATTAAAAATAAAATCATTAAAGTCTAAATAAAATAATCTAAACTCCTCTATCAATTCAAATATTTTAAAACATTTAAGAATAAAACAACTTGAAACTATTCCAAACTTAAATTATTAAAATTTCATAACTAAATTAAATCACTTTAAATTACCAGTTCTAGTTTTAAATCATTAAATTCTTTAACAAATTGATTTGCCCGCTAAAGGTTTTCATTATTATAACTCTTAAGTAAAGTATCAAGTGAAATGTCTCTTTACCTATAGGATAATCAAACATCCTAATTCACTAAGCAAGAAACAAACTAAACTAAACTTTTGGATGAACAATTCACTTGTACAATAAAATTCATTTGGACTCAAAATATTCTCAGAAGAATTGAAAAGATGTTTAAGATTTGTCCGAAGCACTTTCTAAATATGATGAGATGTTTTAGAAGAACAACTGAACTTAATTGTTCTTTGATGAAGAAAATCATCCTTAACTAAATACAAGAACCTAGACGTCATAGGAAATGACTATCAATAAGATTAGAACTTTGGTAGACAACTAAAACCTTCCCTTAGCTTTACCTAGGTGTTTTCTTGCCAATATATATAAATGCCTTAACATGTGCTTTAAGTGTAGCTTGGAATGACGGGGAGACCCTCCAAGTACGCTTTTTTTATTGCAAGTTACTTACATGTACTGTGCTTTACTTTTCTTGCATGTTAAACAAGATTGTTGCATTAAAACTGAAACCTTTAGGATAGCCACAAAACTGAAAACAAAACTAAATTAAAAATCACAACAAGATAAAATTCACCGCCACATCATTTCAAAATATAAAACAACTCAAAATTTAATCAAAAACAGAACACAAAACTATAACTATAACTAAATTAAAATGTCATGCTGGATGATCAGGAATACCTCAGATGATGTAACCTACGTGTTGCTAGCGGGATTTCCCACGGTCTAAATGAAAGCGTGGAACTCATTCAGTTGAGTTTAGCAAATTCAACTGGACTAAGTTAATCCGATAAAAATAACGGTGCCGGAATGATGGAACCGTGGGATCTTAACCAGTGTTGTTATAATCAACTTTAAGATTTCCCTAATAAAACATTAAACACATTTGGATTTTAAAACTTTTCTAAACTGAAGCACTTCTCTCATCTCCTGATTTTCACCTTCTATAACTAAACCTTTGCAACAACAAGGAGCAAGGAGCACGACGAGCAGCACGACTATCTTAGTCAGCAAAACCTGAGTCTACTTCAGCAAAACCATTCTTAGAGTTAAATAACCAAGCCATAGGATTTCGAGGTAGTTTTCCTATTGCAACATAAATCCTTAACTTTTTCGTTAGGCACTTGCATAATCATGTTATGCAAATTAAGCCCTAATCGGTCTTAAGATGCCATGGTAGTTGTTTGGTACGACAAAAACCCTCACATTTTCAAGGCTACTTGTGTGATTATATCATACAAATATAAGTCCTAATTAATAAAATTGGCAGAATTACAACATTAGTTAAATTCTCAATTTGAAGCCAAACAATAGGATAGTTTGGGAAGTTGCCAAGATTCCTCTTAGATCCTCAGCTTCTCCTACTTCTCTTCCTTTGGACTCCTGAAATAAATTGTTTCAAATTTGAGCTAATCCCTACTGAAATTTCCAAAATCCAATCTTTTGAAAACCTTAAACTTTGAAATTCTTGAGAGAAAAATCACTGATCATTATCGAGAGTTTTCTTAAATGATTCCCGTCATTTAAGATGTAACTAACTATAGGGGCTTGCCCTTATAGGGAACTTTAAGAACCCGGGTAATATAAACCCTGCTTAATTACTTTATATTAAGCAGGGGAACTTGTCGGCTTATAAAATTGGTTTGCAGACCAAACGGATGTCACAAATCTTCTAGTTTATTTAATCGAGCCCCATCATTAAGCAGTGTGTCTATTCTTCGGGATAGATAGACGGTTTGTGGTGTGGTGCTTGTTTATATAAACTATTTCAGATGTGAGATCGGTTTGATTTCATATCTTAAAATTTTCAAACTTAAAATTATTTTCAAAATCAAATGCTACTTCCAAATTATATATATTTAAATTAAATATAAAATTTAAAATTCACCGACAATTTCTGTAGGCGACCCCTTTTTTAAAATACATGACCTAAAAATAAGCCGTACAATTTCTGGCGACTCCGCTGGGGACAGGTTCCTCTCTCCTTTTTGATCAGATTGTTTTGCTTTTATAAATCAGTAGTGTATCCATGTTCCTAGTGGAGCAAACTACCATTCTTTCCGTTGGCATACCACGTTCATTTCTATCTTGAACGGTATAACCAACTTCTCTCGGATTTAGGAGCCACTCTTTAGACACCCCTAAACAAAGAGGTTCCGAAATCCTTTTACCCCCTTTTCTATGGTGGGGTGGACCCCCAATTGGTGTTAGCTTAGGAGTGGTCCTTCGGGTTGAGAAGTCTCACGAGACTTTCTCTTCCTTTTCAATTTTGAACCGAGTCCTTTACCTTTTCTATACCTTTAATCACTTTGTTCCTGACAAACAAATCCTCTAACAAAAAACCTTCTAATAAACAAATTCTCTTAAAAATCACAAATACATTAAGATAAATGAGAATGAGTTCGGACTCTTTTTCCTTCTAAGTTTTGTGACGAAAGAAAGCATAATTCAGGACTGACATTCGGAAACTACACTGTAGAAAATGACTGCCCCAGAGTTAATTTTCTCCTTCACCAATGGAATGGACTTTGCCGTCTATAAGGGTGAACTACCCGACAATGGAAACATCAGTTTTGGACAAGGATTTGACAATACAGATATTAAGTTCGCTGACGTCACCCTCTTCACACTAATGGACAAAGTGCCAGAAACTGAGAAACCCCTGATTGAGTTCAACTTGAAGTCGACTCAAGAATTCCCTCCCTTGCAAAGGGTTCCGGCCGAAAGAAGTACTGTTATTCGTAGGAGGACTGTTGTCTCTACCCCCACCAGTCTAGTCATCTCGGTACCTACCCCGGCTTCTGCCAAACTGAAGGGGATGGAAATCCAAGTTTGTGATGAGCCTGTCACCATGGAGGGTACATTGGGTCCAGTTTAAGAGTTGCACCCTTAACTCAGACTCAAAGGAGAAATAGAAGCAGAAAGATAGTAAGGATTCAGAAAGCCAAGGCTGCTGCAGTTGCTTTCCTGGATGAAATCCCTAAACTGCTTGAGTATACACCTCTGTTGGAAGGAAGTAGGTTTCACCCCCTCTCTGCTACATCGGATGAAGAAGACGTCCGAAGGATTGCCGCTACATTACCCCGACCTGCTAGTTAACCTATTGTTGTATCGGGCCATCATATTAGGAAGGACACCATCTACCAACATATAGCCGACAGAACGTCCAGTCCTAGGCCTTCAGCTGCAAGAAGGATGGTGTGGCGACCTATTATTACCGAGCCGAGACCAACACAACGTCCTGAGAAGAAAAGCCTCGTCAAAGAGCCTGAATCAGAAGGAAGTGCTACTGCAATAAAAGAAACTCCCAAAAAAGAAGTTCAACAGCCATCACACGACAACCGCGAGACCATCTGGAAGAGACCCCTCGAGGATGCTATAGGAAAGCTAAGGATAGATATCTGACGGTTGGCGAAAGAAAGAGGAGAAAAGTTAGAAAATTAAGTTGATTCATCAGAGTTCATGGATGAGGAGTATGTCGAGATCAATATGGTTGAGACACGAGCATCATTAGCTTTGCAAGGTGCCCTGGCAGCTGCAGAAAGAGATGAACCGGAAGTGATGAGAGCACAGCTTCAGGAAAGAGATGACACAATTTCCTAGATGGCGAAGAGGATGGAAGAGATGACTGCTGCTTTAGCCACTCTCCAGAGTCAGGTACAACCTCAAAAAGAAACACCCCCAGAGATCATCCATATTGCAGATGGAGGAAAAGAGATCACATCCGTCAACAGAGATGAGCCACAAAAGAAGGATTCTACACAGAATATGATTCCCGAAAAGGACATTAAAAACATGGTAGAACAGTAGGTGTGAGAAGCCTTAGCTCAATCTAAGAATGGAGCATCTATTCATATGGGTAGACAATATCCCAAAAAGTTCGATGCAGTCCAATACCCGAAAGGCTTCGTACCACCTCTGTTTAAGACTTTTGATGGAACGGGAAACCCCCGGCAGCATGTCACACATTTTCATGCTAGTTGCTGCAATGATGGTGGGAGTGACGCTTTACTCTTCCGTCAGTTCGTCAGTAGTTTGTCAGGGATCGCCTTCGACTGGTACACAAAATTACCAAATGGTTCAATTAAAACCTTTGCAGAATTGGAAAACCTCTTCGTTAAGAGGTTTGCCAGGGCTCGGCACCACATCAGTATCGGTGATTTAGTGGTGGAGCACCAGAAACTGAATAGGACTTTGGTGGATTACATACTTCGATGGAGGAACTTAAGCATGAAGTGTGAACCACATATTCAAGAACAACATGCAATCGACATCTTGCTTAGGAGTATCCATGGCCCGATAGCACTTCTCCTTAAAGGATTTACAATCAAGACTTTCGAGAAGTTGCTTAGCAAGGTTGGGAGCTTGCAAGAAGAGGCAAAGCAGTTAAGTTTCGTAGACAAGACCGATAAACAGAAGCCTGTAAAAGCATTTGAAAAGAAATGCGGAATCGTCGCGGCAATAGATAAGGGTAAGCGGCGGTTCGGATACGACCGGAGCGGCCACAGCCTAGTTATCAACCACCGCAACGGACATACCAACAACCGCAACAGATATAACAGCAACCTCAGCAAGGTTATCAACAGCCTCGACCGAGCTATTAGTCTCCTCAGCATTATGAACAACTGCCTCATCCACAGCATACTCTGAAAGATTTTCTGAATAAGTAATATCCATTCAAAGAAGAAATTAAATCTACAATAGACGAGTTAATGGAAGTTAGCTTAGGTACTAGCGAAGAGCCTAGGCCGACCTTTGTTAGCTCCTTACTCAATAAAGAAGACTCTGAAAACATAATCAAGCTATTAATGGAGTTCAAGGACTGTTTTGCTTGGAGTTATGATGAAATGCCAGGATTAGCTCCAGAGGTTGTAGTTCACAGGCTAGGAGTGGATCACACTGCTGTTCCAGTCAGACAAGCTCCGAGAAGAATGCATCTAGAGATTGAACAACAAGTAATATCTAAAGTTAAGAAGCTAATAGACGCTAAATTTGTCCTTGAAGAGCAATACCCGACTTGGTTAGCCAATGTGGTACCAGTCAGAAAGAAGAATGGTCAGATTAAAATCTTCGTGGATTTCAGAGATTTGAATAAAGCATGTCCAAAGGATGAATTCTCACTACCAATTCCAGAATTGATGATCGACATCGCTTCAACACATGAAATCTTTTCTTTCATGGATGGATCTTCGGGATACAACCATAAAAAGATGGCACCGGAAGATGAAAAGTTCACAGCCTTCAGAATGCCAATTGGAGTGTCTGCTACACAGTGATGCCGTTTGGATTAAAGAACGCAGGAGCAACCTATCAAAGAGCAATGACGATGATTTTTGATGATCTCATTCACAACCAAGTCGAGTGTTACGTGGATGATGTGGTCATCAAGAGCAAATTAAAGGAAGATCACTTGTATGATTAGAGAATTGTTTTCGAGCGATTAAGACAATTTCACCTTATGATGAATCCCCTGAAATCCGCCTTCGGCGTCACCTCTGGGAAATTTTTAGGATTTTTTGTCCGACATCGTGGAATTGAAATCCATCCGGAAAAGATTAAAGTTATCTTAGAAATGCCACCTCCTAAAACCTTGAAACAACTACGGTCCTTTCAAGGAAAATTGGCATATCTTCGACACTTTATCTTGAATTTGTCAGGAAGGTGTCAGCCGTTTTCTGCTTTAGTTAAGAAAGATGCCAAGTTTACTTGGGACTCTAAATGTCAACATGCCTTCAATGAAATCAAACAATACCTAATGACACCTCCTGTCTTAGCGGCCCTAGTATCAGGACGACCGTTGATACTTTATACCGCGGCTTTAGACGACTCTCTCGGAGCCCTGTTAGCCCAGGTCAATGATGAGGGAAAAGAAAATGCTCTCTACTACTTAAGCCGTCGTCTAATTCTGATGAATGTAAAGTATCCTCCTATTGAGAAGCACTGTTTGGCCCTGATCTTCGCCGCACAGAAGCTCAGACAATACATGCTTTTTAATAAGGTAAATCTTATTTCGAAGTTTAACCTGTTGCAATATTTGATGACCCGACCGACACTTTCTGGCAGACTTTCTAGGTGGTCGATGATACTATTGCAGCTCGATATAACTTTCGTTCCTCTTCATGTCGAAAAAGGGACAAGTCCTGACAGACTTCCTTGCAGCACACCCTTTACCGGCAGAATCACCTCTCAACGACGACTTGACAAACGAGCATATAATGAGCCTAGAAGACCCCGATAATCAGCGTTGGGAACTGTACTTCAATAAAGCATCTTCAGCACAGAAAGATAAAGAATCACAAATGATAGTGCCCGGTGCCGGCACTATTTTTAGGTTGTATTGTATTTTAAAAGGGGAGGTCGCCTAACAGAAGTTGTCGGCGAATTTAAATTTTAAATTTGATTTAAATATATATATAATTTAGAAAGTAGTATTTGGCTTTGAAAATAATTTTTAAATTTGAAAGTTTTAAGATATGAGATTAAACCGATCTCACATCCCAAATAGTTTATATAAACGAGCACCGCACCACAAATCGTGTATCTATCCCTAAGGATGGACACACTGCTTGATGGTGGGGCTTGATCAAATAAACTAGAAGTTTTGTGACATCCGTTTGGTCTGCGAACCAATTTTATAAGCCGACAAATTCCCCTGCTTAATATGAAAGTATTAAACAGGGTTTATATTACACAGGTTCTTTAAATTCCTATAAGGGCAAGCCTCATAGTTAATTACATCTTAAGTGACGGGAATCACCTAAGAAAACTCTCGATAATAACCAATAATTCTGCTCTCGAGAATTTCAAAGTTTAAGGTTTTCGAAGATTGAATTTTGGAATTTCGATAGGGAATGGATCAAATTTTGGAACATTTTGTTTTATGAATCCAAAGGAAGAGAGGTAGGAGAAATTCGCGATTCGAAGTGAACTTCGGTAATTTCCCGACTATCCTATTGTTTGGCTTGAATTTAGGAAAGTCCTAATGTTTATTTAGTATTTCAATCTTGCCAATTTTAATTAATTAGGACTTATATTTGTATGATAAAATCAAACAAATTGCCTAGAAGATGTGAGGGTTTATTGTCGTATCGGACGACTACCTCGGAATCCTAAGACCGGTTAGGGCTTAATTTGCAATGCAAATGCCTAACGAAGAGTTGAGGTTTTATGTTGCACTAGGCAAGCTACCTCGAAGTCCTATGGCTTGGTTATTTAATTCTAGAAAAGTTTTGTTGAAGTAGGTTCAAGTTTCTGCGACGACGATGGCCGTCTTTGCCCACCATGCTCCAAGTTCCTTGTTGTTGCAGAGGTTTAGTTTTAGAAATCATAAATCGGGGGATGAGAGAAGTGTTTTGGTTTAGAGAAGTCTTAATTTCCAAGTGTTTTTTATTTTGATTAAAACAAATCTTAAAGTTGATTATAACGACACCGGTTAAGATCCCACGGTTCCATCCTTCGGCATCATTATTTTTATCGGATTCACTTAGTCCGGATGAATTTGCTAAACTCAGTTGAATGAGTTCCACACTTTCATTTAGGCCGTGGGAAATCCCGTTAGCAACACGTAGGTTACATCATCCGAGGTATTCCCGATCATCCAACGGGACGTTTTAATTTAGTTGTAATTGTAGTTTTGTGTTACTGTTTGTGATTAATTTTTGAGTTGTTTTATATTTTGAAATGTTGTGACGGTGAATTTTATCTTGCAATGACTTTTAACTTAATTTGGTTTCGGTTTTAGGGTCTATCCTAAAGGTGTGGGTTTTCATGCAACTGTTGTTTTATCATGCAAGAAAAATAAAGTACAATGCGGTTAAATAAATTACAATAATGTAAATTGCTTGGAAAATAAATTGCGGGAAAGCAAATTGCAATAATACAAATGCGTACACGGAGGGTCTTCCCGTCATCCCAAGCTGCACTTAAAACACAATTAGCATACTTAAGCAAGTTCCTAGGTAAGGCTAAGGGAAAGGTTATGGTTTTCTACCAAATTCCTAATCCTATAGCTAGTCATTTCCTATGACGTCTAGGTTCTTTGTGTTTTGGTTTGAGGACGATTTTCTTCATCGAAGAATAATCAAATTCGATTGTTCTTATAAATGTCTTATCATATTGAGGAAGTGCTTAAGAAGGATCTTAAACATCTTTTCAATATTTTTAGGATTGTTTTAAGTCAAAATGAATTTAATTATATAAATGAATCGATCGTCAGAGGTTTTCGAGTTTTGTTAACTTGCTCGGTGAACTAGGACATTTGAATATCCTATGAGTGAAGTGACACTTCATTTAATGTTTTATTTAGGAGTTATAATAACTAAAGCTTTCGAGGGTAGATTAGTATTCAAATGATTTGGTTTAAGTTAAAGAGTTTAAATTTGGAATAGTGTTGAAGTTGCTTTAAATTTATTTTCTTTCGTTTTAGGTGATGTTATATTTAATTCGATTCAATTTAATTTTAATTGAGTTTTAATTTAATTTAATTTGATTGAGTTTGATTTAATTTGATTTGATGTTTAATTAATTTGATTTGATTTAATTTTAATTTGATTATTTAATTTAATTTAATTCAATTATTTAATTTAATTTATTTAATTTAATTTAATTTGATTTAATTCAATTTTATTTAATTAATTTAATTTATTTAATTTAATTTAATTTAATTTAATTTAATTTAATTTAATTTTTTAATTTAATTTAATTGTTAATTTAATTTGATTTAACTTAATTTAATTTTTAATTTTAATTGAAATTTTAAAAGAGTTTAATAATTCAATTAAGTCTTTTAATGTTTCAAATTTGAGTTATCATTTTAATTAAGAGTTGAATATTAATGAGATAATTAATTTAGGGACTTTTTAAGTTAAAGAATAAATCTCTTCCTAATAAATATCCCTTATTTTAATAATTCCGATTTATTATTCCTCCAAATTTAATCTATTATTTAATTAAAGTTTAATCATTTTAAAATTATTTAATGGGTTTCTACCCTTTAATTATTTAAATTTCAATCATCCAAATCAGATTAAGATTAAATGTGTTACTTGTTGATTTTTTATTAAACCTAAAATTTTAATTAAGGGTTGAAAGTTTAATTACCATTTTACCCTTTAAGCTTAATAATTTCATAACTCACTAAATTGAACCCAAATGAACTTGAAATTTTTATGTGACTTCACTCATATGTCAATAAAGACATGAGAGGAGAAAATGTGATTTTTCTGTATTTAATTTATTTATATAATTATTTTTGGTGGAAAATAGAGATTTTCAAGGAAAATTTAATAATATGACCAAGGGAAAGTTTCTATCCTTAAGAAAATTAGGGGACATTCCTAATGACCAGAGAAGCACTTGGACCAATTTTGGTGATTTTTTGAATTATATTATTTTTATTATAATTATTTTGAGTTTTGGAGTGTTAATTAATTTAAAAATAAAATAAATGTTGAAAAATGGATTTTATATTTTTCAAAAATCTCTCTGATATCAAGGAAACCAAAGAAGCAAATTTTGCAATTTTCTGATTTTTCTATGATTTATTGTAATTATTTTAGTGAAAATGCTAGAAAATACATTTTTTTTTAAATTTTAAAATTACCCTAGGGCTTTAAAATTTAATATCTCACTAAATAGACTTAGAAAAAATATGGGGTTTGTTCCTAAGTGATTAAAATTCAAAATATGACATTTTGGTGAATTTTATTATTTTTGTGATTTTTATTATTTTTTAATTATTAAAATATTAAAATATTATTAAAAATCAACTTTTTTAGAAAATTGAAATTTTAATTTTCCTAGGTTTCCCTAATATCAGAGAGGCTCCAAAACCAATTTGGTGAATTTTTGAAAAGTATTTTAAAAGTTATGAATTTTTTAAAATTTAAAATGGCTAAGTGGCTTAATCAACCCAATTAGTGGGGCTAACCAAGTCCAATTGACCTCAAATTTTTATGATGGATTCCTCTTATCCTAAAGGTCAGTGGAGAATTGATTTCAAGTCAATTTGATGCCTGGTTAATTCTAATTAATTAAAGACCTATTTTGGGTGTTTAAGCCGATTAGGGTTGTTTTACATGAACTAAGTCAAAACCTATTTTTCCTAGGGTTCTCTGGTCATAAGGAACATCACCAAATTTTCCTAGAATTTATTTCACAACATGCTATTTTTGGAATTAAAATACTCAAAACAGCAACATGCATTTGAAAAATAAATAACTTTTCACAGAGATGGCCTCTGACCTTGGAAAATTCAGGGAATGTTCCCGAGTTCAGAGGCTTCAAAAGCCCTATGGTCTCATGCCATGGTGAATTGTATACATGCATGGAGAATTAAATGTATGCAGAGAGTAAATAAATTATAAAAAATAAAATACTTGATGAAATTAAATGATTTCTTTTCCACATTATTCTCCTCTGTTCACTGAGTAAGAGGGTATTTTTATTTTATTTTTGTGATTTTTCTACACAAAGATATGGATTTTTAAAGTTTCTGATATTTAATAAATACATTAAATACCACTATTTATCTACTTATCCACGCGGCGCCGGCGAGAACATCGGCGGCTCCGAAGGGGTACGTGTCGCGCGCGTGATTGGGCGCCGCCATGCGAGTCATCCGTCCCGGGCCCCGCGGTTCTCGTACCGTTTCTCGGTCCGACGCCATCGCGAGCCATTCGTCCGCGCGTGTATCGAATGGACGGCATCCGTTCATCGTCCCCGAGTGTTCTCACCGAGAGCCGTCCACACTAAATCCACTAAGATCTCGCTCGATTCTCAATGGATTTTTACGTTCTTATACTCTATGGATTCATCTTGAAGAGACAAACACATCTATACGGCTAACATGCATTGAAACTAAGGCATTTGAAATGAAGAATCTCCAGAAGCTCGGGATGGAGAGTTAGCTCATACCTTGGCTCAGAGAAGTGTGGCTTCAATCTGAGAGTTGTTGCACCTTCGATTGGGTCCCGACAAGCTCCGAGATGAAGTCTCACGGTGCAGGGAATTGTACGGATATGATTTCGACCAAGCCTAGATAACAAAGCTTGGAGGCTGGAGTAGCTCGGGTGGCTTTGGAGATGGGGCTTTTGCTGGTGGACACCTTCCCTTGGTACGGTGAAGGTGTAGAGCCAATCAATTTGAGAATTGGCTCATCGTGGAGAAGTGTCCTGGTTTTGGGTGGAATTTCGACTACGAAATTGAGCTTACGGAGTAGAAATGGCGGGGGGATCTCACTGGGGATCAAGTGTTCTAAGAGTGGAGAAGGGTGCGGAACAATTTTGGCGAGTTTTGGCAATGTTTGTGCTTTTTCTCTCCCGTGGCCGAGAGGGGTGGAGTTTAAATAGGAGAGGGTGGAGGGCCTCCGGGGGAGTTGAGGCATGGGATCGAGCTGCTGCGAGTGAGGAGAAGAACGACCATGGTGGCCATTGGGCATGGGGCGACTCGGCGGGTGAGAATTCCAAGCTTGGGCTCACATGATGCTCTCGGGTGTGGTGTTTTCCGGCGATCCGGGCGGCTGGCCGGCGGGCATGGGTCACCATCTTGACCGAGGAGGTCGGGGCTTGGCAATGGTGAAGTCGATTGGGCTTGGACATGTGTAAAGTGTTTGGATTAAAATGGAATGGGGGAGAGGCCATTTTGGCTTGAAATTGGTCAACCCATTGGTTTGGGTTGGGTTCACCTCCCCATGGCTGGTCTTGGGCTGAGAAGATCGAGTTAGGCTAGCTGGTCGAAGGTGGTGATGTCCTTATCCAAGAATATTTGGATTAAATCTTGGTTAAGGGGAGACATGCTTAAGGCTAATGACTTTTAGGAGATGGTTAAAGGACCTCCTCCTTTTGCCATTAATGGCATGGTCACATGCCAAACTTTCATGGCTTCATATGGCTTGTGAATGGCTCATTTGGCTTGGGAAAAGGTTGATTTGTTTCATGAAAGGGTTTTAGAAATTTTTGACATTTATGGGGTAATTTGACATGTGGCTTGATTTAGAATGGTTTAATTGATGATTTTGAAACTTAGGGGTGATTTTGATCAAATGGATGATGAGGGGAAGTGTCATGTGGGCTTTAGGGTAGATTTGGGCTTTTGAATGTGGTGAAGTGGGCTTTTAGGAAAGTTTTAAGGGAAATGGGCTTTTGATTTTAGGATGGGCATTTGGATAAAAATTTTGTGAAGAACTTTGTCAAATAAATGTCATAATTGGTTTAGGGATGTTCTATGAAGGGCTTGGAATCAGTTTGATGTGATTTGGAGTTGAATTGGTTTGAATTTGGGTTTATTTGGTAAGTGGGCCTATGTAGGTCCAAGTGGGCCAAATTGGGCTAATGTTGGGCTAGGGTTGAAATTGATGTAAAATAAATGTTGATAAATGTTTATTGGAGTGTTTCAAAGAGGTTTTGGCTTTGGTTGGGTTTTGATTTTGAGGTTTGGGCCTATTTGGGTTAGGTTTGGGTTTAGGTCAAAATTGGGCTTTTTGATTTTGGGTTGAATTTGAGTGGGGTTTGGGTCAAAATCTTGGGCAAATCATGTTAGTGTTTTGTTTATGGGGATGTTAAGGAAGGTTTAGGAAAGATTTGGGGTTAATTGGAGTTGAATTGGGTTAGTTTGGGCTAAGTTTGGGTCATGGGTCCAAATTTGGGCTTTAAGGCCCAAAGTGAAATTGGATCCAAATGTCAATCAAATTGGACTTGGATTTGGTCTAAATTGGTATTGGGGATGTTGAATTGAAGTTTAGAATTGAATTGAACCAGAATTTGGGTCAATTGGATAGGTTTGGTTTAACATTGGGTCTACTTTGGGTTAAAATGGGTCAATTTGGGGGTTTTGACAAAAGTAGGGTAAATTGACAAAATTGGCCCATGGTGTAGTTAGACAAAATGAAATTGGGAATATTTAGGATTTTCTGGAATTTTCTGGGAATTTTCTGAATTTTTGGATTTCTAGGCCAAGAAGGGTATTTTGGGTATTTGGAGGGTATTGGGGGGTATTTTTGGAATCTTTGGTATTTTTGGGTATGGATGATCAATTTGAGTGATGTGGAGATGTTTGGGATTGATTTTGGAAAATTTTGGGTAATTTGGAAATTTTGCGAAAATTTGGGTAATTTGAGGGTTTTGGGTAGGTTTAGTAGGTGTAGGGTCTCGGGGGTCAAAAATTGAAAATTTGGGAAATTGAAGATTGGGTGGATGTAAGTGGAAAGAAGTCATTTTGGTTGAGCCATGAAGCCATTTCGAAGCCCATATGAGCCATGAAAGGACTCATTTGAGGCATTCATCTATGTTGTTCCTAACCCTCTTAGCCGAGGGCTTAGGGGTTAAGGACCATCCATGTGAATCACCCACATGAGTCGGGGAGGTTAAGTTGGGTATGGGTGTGGTTTTAGGAAGTGTGTGGAAATGTAGTGTGTAAGTGTAGTGTAAGTCGGCCCCTCACCGGACCGGGCCGCCGGGGCGATCCTAAGGCCGAAGAGTCCTATAGGAACTCATCTTTTAAACTTCCGCATTTGATTTCAACCCTCCAGGTGATTAGGGGTCTATAGTCGAGTTTGTGGAGTTTGCGGGGAGTTTAGAAGTGGTTTGAATTTCTAAAAGGCGGGTCCCGATTCTAGTCCTCTAAGATAGTCGAAGAAAGCCTGAGGCTAGATCCTAGCACTAACAAGAAGAAGGGAAGACCTCATCGAAAATGAGGTCAACAAATGGACCCCCAATAGGTGTGGTGAGGCGACGGAGCACACCGCGCGTATTGGTGTTGACCGAGCGATCAACAAAACCAACACAAACGTTCAAGTGACAAACTTAGGACAAAGCAAAAGAATTTCCGTCGGGGAGTATCGGGTATGTTCCCAAGCTGGAGATACTGAACTCTCGGCGGGGAAAGGAAAAGGAGGTGAATCCCCAAATCACATGACCTGGGAGAATTTCGATTTAGATTTTATTTTGTTTCAATTTAAGTTTTGATGTGTGAGCTTGGATTTTAGTTTGGAATTTCAATTTAGATTGAAGTTTTGTCAAAATTAATTTGAGGGATTTGATTTGAAATTAAAATTGGAGTTCTGAGGTTTTAGATGTAACATCTCCAACCTCGAAAGAAAATTGAATTGATTAGATTGAATCGTTGCAATGAGAAGATATCTCAGAGCAAAGTGGTGTTGGATAAAAATCCTTAACCTTAAGAGTTTGATTTTGATGTATTTCATTGCGATAGGGAAATGATCCTAAAGCGATGCGATCTCGGATGTAAAATCCTTAACCCGGGAATTCGATTTGATGTATTTCGGTGCGATAGGGAAAGAATCCTAAAGCGGTGCGGTCTTGGATGTAAAATCCTTGACCCAAAATGTTTGAATTTGATGTATTTCGGTGCTGATAGGAAAAGAATCCTAAAGCGGCGCGATCTTGGATGTAAAATCCTCGACCCAAAAGGTTTGAATTTGATGTATTTCGGTGCGATAGGAAAAGGATCCTAAAGCGATGCGGTCTTGGATGTAAAATCCTCGACCCAAAAGTTTGAATTTTGATGTACTTCGGTGCAATAGGGAAAGAATCCTAAAGCGGTGCGGTCTTGGATGTAAAATCCTCGACCCAAAAGGTTTGAATTTTGATGTATTTCGGTGCGATAGGAAAAGGATCCTAAAGCGGTGCGGTCTTGGATGTAAAATCCTCGACCCGAAAAGGTTTGAATTTTGATGTATTTCGGTGCGATAGGAAAAGGATCCTAAAGCGATGCGGTCTTGGATGTAAAATCCTCGACCCAAAAGGTTTGAATTTTGATGTATTTCGGTGCGATAGGGAAAGAATCCTAAAGCGGTGCGATCTTGGATGTAAAATCCTCGACCCAAAAGGTTTGAATTTTGATGTATTTCGGTGCAATAGGAAAATAATCCTAAAGCGGTGCGATCTTGGATGTAAAATCCTCGACCCAAAAGGTTTGAATTTGATGTACTTCGGTGCAATAGGAAAAGAATCCTAAAGCGGTGCGGTCTTGGATGTAAAATCCTCGACCCAAAAGTTTGAATTTTGATGTACTTCAGTGCAATAGGAAAAGAATCCTAAAGCAGTGCAGTCTTGGATGTAAAATCCTCGACCCAAAAGTTTGAATTTTGATGTCTGATTCGAGATCTGGAAGAAATTGAATTTGAATTTGATTGAGACTTGAAGCCTGGAAAGATTGAATTCGTAATTTTGGAAATTTGGAAGGATGAGTTTGAACTCGATTGAAATTTGATTTAAGATTTGATTTGAAATTTGGAAGATCAAATTTGAAATTTGATCGAGATTGGATTTGGAATTTGATTGAGGATTTGATTTGAAATTTGTAAAGATGGAATTTGATTTTGAAGTTTGGAAGGATGGAATTTGAGATTTGTGTTGATTTCGTTTATCTTTTAATGGTTCAAATTTTATTTTATTGTTTATTTAATGTTCATGTGAACTTGGTGTTTGTCATTTTTCAGATTTTTTTAGAAAGTTTTCTTTTATTCTTTTTTTTTATTTCTTTTCTGTTCTTTGTTCGAAGCTCATTTAACTTTAATGGCGTTTCCTAATCAATTTGCACAAAAGAGGTGAAGGCCAAAAACGTGACATGGTCACTTTCATTCCAATCATGTTGAAAATACATCATACAACTCGATGCGGAATATATTTCATACAATCCATGTAGACTCGAAACGGATTGTGTATGATCTTTGTTGATCCATCAAAAGAATCATCCGTCAAAAATCCATGTACTGAATAGTGAGGTACATGGTCTATAACATCACCTTCCAAGCCATCCTTGGCAAGGATGCCGAGTTGGATGTACGTTGGAGGTGTGATATTTCCCATGTAACTCACGAGCTCGTAAGGTCGGAGGTTCTCTAGCTGCGGGTACGGTTGGAAATGGTAAGGTATTTTCTTGTCGTCCATCCTCCTGAAAGTAAGCTGAGATTCGCTCCATCTGGCACCCACGGTATGCAATGCTTTGCGATATACGCTCCGTTACCTTGCGGTATCATGACGGAACCCACCGGTAAAGGTATCTTTGCTGGCCCTCGGAACTCACCCGGGCCCGTTATCCGGAGGTCGGATCCGAACATGATGTTACACTCATTCGAGAAAGAGACCGTGCGAGAAGGTCGACGAAGTCGTGGTGATCAATATGTGGGGGTATGCGGTCACCTGTTTGTAGATGTTGATAATGCGGCTATTGGGTATGCAATCTGTCTGGCGGTACCCTCCATGTTATCAATCTTTTTACCATTCTCTTGATAGCGATGGCATCGGATCTACTTGCCCATGACGGAGTATTCCGGTGGGTTTCCCTTCTGTCTTCGGCAAAGTTGTAGCAGCATCCGCATTGTATTGTGATTCTTCCTTTCCACGGCATCCATCTCCGGGGTTCCGAGTATGTGTTTTCCCTCGGGCGGCTGCTCGGCCCATTCTTTTCGGATCCCGGATACAATCCACGATTTGCTCGTTGTTCATACTGCGAGAATACGTCGGTGTGTAGCTCGAGGCCTTCTAGTATGTTGATTCTTCTTCCTTTAATTCTCTCGAAGTATTCGAAAGTTTTCTTTTCAACATTACGCATCCTCTCCGGCTCGTATTCCGGAATGATCTGCGGATGGCGAGGCCTTGTGACATATTGTGGGATATATGGTTCAATCCCTTCACGTTCCCTCGCATACCTCGGCTCCTCGGGGATGATGCCGTCGGGACATCCCCGGGGTTGCTTCGCAACAAGGTCATGCACTTGCTTGGTGGTTCTATCCGGTGGCGTGGTAGCCTTCTTCCTTCGATCTTCCGGAGATCTCCACGGTTCTTTCTGTTATTCTAGGAGCTGGCCTCCTTTCTTCGAGTTCTGGTGAACCGGTGTCCTTGAAGTGTATGTGCTTGGCATTAGCAATTGTCTCGTCGCGCTGGTCCGCGACTAGTTTTGTTAACATCTTACGGATACGGCGATTCTTATTTCTTCGTTGCGTGGGCGTGAGAGTAGCTCTCCGAACTTCTTGAATCTCGCGGGCGCGGCGGCGGCAAGCTCTGCCCTCCGTTGTAGCGACTACGGACTTCATTTTCTTGTCTTCTTCGGTGTTTGCTTTTCTTTTCTTGTTGTTGGATTGGTGGCTTGGGCCACCCACTTTCATCAGCTGTACGTCCGGGCGGTTCTTCTCGGCTAGTCGGGACCCGGTCACTTTCCTCGTACTTGTAGGCTCGCTGGTGCGAAATGCGAGTCAATCTCGATTATCGCTCCATGTTTCACCCTCTTTTCATCGAGTGCGAGGCTTACGCCATTCTTAAAGTTCAAGACCAACCGCCGTTCGACATTTCCCTGCGAAAAGACAAGGAAAAGGATCGGGGGTTGTACTAAGAACAAGAACATTAAGAAAATGTTTATTAAAGATACATTTTTTATTATTCTTATATTTTAACGGGAATGAAGTAGGATAAGATCGGAAAAGGGACTTTGATTTGGAGAAGAAAACGAGGAAAACTTTATTATCATTTATTTATTTATTTTAGCACATTTTATTATTTTTGGGTTCGGACCCGATCACAAGTAATTACTTCGCCCGTGTTTCTTAGGGATGAAGAATTCATTCCTTCGAAACATCGGGTAGCGTAATACTTTTTCAAGTATCGTCCGTTGATCGGAAGCATATGTCGTTCTCCACGGCAATTCACTAGGCTGGTAGGAACCTCCGAGTTATCTTGCTTCGACCACGAAATGGTCCTTCCCAGTGGGTTCAAATTTTCCTCCTATCTTGCGGTGTGCGAGAATAGGTCTCTTGAGAACGAGAACTAAGTCACCAACTTTGAAAGTTCTTGGGCGGACCGGTTGTCATGAGCTTGAACCATCTTAGCTTGGTATAGTTCTAAGTTCTGTTGCTGCTGCAAGTCTTTTCCCTTCCAAGCTTTCTAATTCTTCGAGTCGTAGTCCGGCGTTTTCTTCGTCGTGATCTTGTTTGCAACTGCAGTCCGAGTGAAGGAAGGCTGAACCTCTAAAGGTAACATCGCCTCGGACCCATACACCGGAGCGTAAGGTGTAGCTTGAGTAGGAGTTACGAAGGTTGTCCGGTAGGCCCATAAGGCTTCTAACAATTTCTCGTGCTAATTTCTCTTATTATCGTCCGAGGTTTTCTTTAAGATTTGAACGAGAGTTTTATTAAAAGCCTCGGCGAGGCCGTTTGCTCTTGGGTAGTAAATTGTTGAGTATCGCCGGTCGATTCCGTGTCTCTCGACAAAATTGTTGATTTGTGTGCTTCGAATGCGACCCATTATACGAGATGATCTGCGCGGCACTCCGAAACGGTAGACAACTTGGTTCTTGAAAAGCTGCGAGCACGTGGTGTGCTTTCACTTCTCTAAGTGGAGCGCTACGCCCACTTGGAAAAGTAATCTGTAGCCGCAAGAATAAAGCGATGTCCTTTTGAAGATGGTGGTTCTATCGGACCCACTATATCCGTGCCCCAACATTCAAATGGCCACGACGCAGGTGTCGGGTGCGGCACATTTGGAGGTTGGTGTAGAACCACTCCGTGCACTTGGCATTGGTGACGGCTCTTGGCGATTTTCATGCGGTCGGTCATCATCGAGGGCCCAGTAGTACCCTAGTCTTTTAATTTTCATCTTCATTTTTGGACCCGACTGGTGAGCGCCACAGAGTCCTGAATGCACCTCCTTAACAATTTCACGGGCCTCGGACCCGCTTAGGCACCTTAGCCACATTTGATCAAAAGACCTTCTGTATAATGTGTTGTTTATTAATGCGTAAGACAGAGTTCTTTTCTTGATCCGATGGGCGGCGACCTATCATGCGGTAGTTTTCTCGCTTGCGGAGTAGTCTATCAATGGGCATCGCCAATCTTCTGTGTTTTTCGTTACTCTGCATGCTGATTCTTTTTCTTTTCTTGATTTGTGTATTGTGTGCATGTCGAGTTCGTGATAGGACTCGACGTCAGTGAACTGACACTTCCATCGATTCATCTTGCAAACGAGCAAATTCTTTTGCGAGACGGGCTAAAGCATCTCGCTAAAGCATTCTCTTTTCTAGGAATTTTGTAGATTGTCACATTTGGAATCGTTCAACAATTTGTATGGCATCTTGGAAGTATTGTTCGAGTCTTGGCTTTAGAATTCATCTTCGTCCGGCGATCCGTTGAATGATTAGCTGTGAATCCCGTAGATGTTGATGTCTGTTATCCCCATTTGAATGGTTAATTCCAATCCCGTTATGAGGGCTTCGTATTCTGCTTCGTTGTTTGTACACGGTTACGTCGAGTGGTAGGAGTATCTTAACATCCCCGCTCCGGTGTTATAAAGATTAGCCCGATTCACCTGCTACGGGCACTATCACTTGCGATTCTTCGTCTTTGTGTGCTCGAAGATGCTCCGTCGAAATATAATTCCCAACGTCGATCGTCGAGGTCTTCTAGGTTCATTATTTGTTCATCCGGCGGATCGTCATTGAGAGGAGATTCGGCCGGCAAAGGGTGTCTTGCGAGGAAGTCTGCTAAGACTTGTCCCTTTACGGCACGCGAGAGGCACGAAAGTTATATCGAATTGCAATAATATCATTGACCATCCGGCAAGTCTGCCGGAAAGTGTTGGACGAGTCATCGAGTATTGCAATGGATTAAACTTCGAAATCAAGTTGACCTTATGAGAAAGCATGTAGTGCACGAGCTTTTGAGCGGCGAAGATCGGGGCCGAACAATGCTTTTCAATTGCGGGATACCTTACTTCCGTCGGAAGTAAACGACGGCTTAAGTAGTAAAGAGCATTTTCTTTACCCTCATCATTGACACAGGCTAACGGGGCTCCGAGAGAGTCATCTAAAGCCGCGGTGTAAAGTATCGTCGGTCTACCCGAGGCTGGGGCTGCTAAGACGGGAGGTGTCATTAAATATTGTTTAATGTCTTCGAAGGCCTTACGGCATTTCTCTTCCCAAATAAATTTGGCGTCCTTTTTAACTAGTGCCGAGAAAGGTCGACACCTACACGACGGGTTTGAGATAAAGCGTCGAAGATATGCCGACTTCCCTTGAAAAGATCGTAATTGTTTTAAGGTTTTGGGAGGCGGCATTTCTAAGATGGCTTTAATCTTCTCCGGATCGATTTCAATTCCACGATGTCGGACAACGAATCCTAAGAATTTCCGGAGGTGACGCGAAGGCGCATTTTAAGGGATTCATCTTAAGGTTAAATTGTCTTAATCGTTCGAAAACAATTCTCGAATCATACGAGTGGTTTTCCTTTACTTTGCTTTTGATGACGACATCGTCCACGTAGCATTCGACTTGATTGTGGATGAGATCATCAAAAATTCTTGTCATTGCTCTTTGGTAGGTTGCTCTGCGTTCTTCGATCCGAATGGCATTCTTGTGTAGCAAAATACTCCGATAGGCGTCTCGAATGCTTGTAAGCTTTTCATCTTCTGGAGCCATTTTATCCGGTTGTATCCGAAGATCCATCCATGAACGAGAATATTTCATGTGTTGAAGCAATGTCGATCATCGGTTCTGGAATCGGTAGAGGGAATTCATCTTTTGGACATGCCTTGTTTAAATCTCCGAAGTCCACACAAATTCGATCGACCATTCTTCTTTCGATCGGCACCACATTAGCTAACCGAGGTCGGGTATTGTTCTTCACGGACAAATTTAGCGTCTATTAGCTTTTTAACTTCGGCTATGACTTGTTGTTCGATTTCTAGACGCATTCTTACGGGACCTTGTACGGCCAGGAGCAGTAGGATCCACTCCTAGCTTATGGATCGCAACCTCGGAGCTAATCCCGGCATTTCATCGTAGCTCCAAGCAAAACAGTCTTTAAATTCCATTAATAACTTGATTATTTCTTCGGCGTCTTCTTTGTTAAGTAAGGAGCTAACAAAGGTAGGTCTAGGCTCTTCGCTAGTACCTAAGTTAACTTCCATTAACTCATCTATTGTGGATTTAATTTCTTCTTCGAATTACGGTGGAGCGTCTCGATTTGTAAATCTTCGAGTTCGTCCGTAGTTTCCATGCGGTTTTCATTGGACTTGCAAGTGACAACCAAGCAAAATTCGGTATCGTCAGCTGACCCTACTGTGCCGAATCCGAGTCCATACTTTGAATTGGGTGGACGACCGGAGTTATTCCATAACTTTTCAAAATGTTGTGATTGGCCTTTTGTCCATTGTCGAGGTAAGAAACCACGTTGAATTAAATTTTGAACGCAGGGAGAGTACCACTCAAAAGGTAATTCCATTAATTCTGATGAAGTGACATCTTCGAATTGTACATTATTTTCAGTTTTGGAGGAAGAAGCACCACGGTAGGAATTTGATCGGCTTTGCACCGTCACTACGTACCTCTTTGACCTCCATACCCTCGATCTTATTAGAATGGATCGGAGTTAGGGTCATAGTATGTACGTAGTGGTTAATCTTCTCGTACATTGATTTGTATTCTTCGTTCTTTTCATCTTCGAGGGGAATCTTGTATTGCGGCTTCTTTCGACTTATTGTCGCTGCTTCTTGCTTGATTTCTTTTTCTTCTTCGGAACTATCATCCCGATCAACATTGATGGTTGGTTTCCTCTGTCCGATTGTCCTGGCGTCTCTACCACGACCTCGTCCCGGCCTCGACCTCGGATGCGAGTTGTGGAGAAACCTTCACCATCTCGCCGGAAGGGAGTGGTGAGTGACTGTTGGACTAGAACTTCAGGTTCTTCGTTGTCTCGAACTTTCTTTGCTTCATTTGTTACGGTATCTCTAGAGAAGATTGTTTTCTTCGGCGGTGCATAATAAGCTGCATCTTCGTGGATTCCAATTTCATGTACGGAGAATGGTTGCAAGTCACCTTTGATGCACTGTTCCCCTCCATCGTAGTACTTGATGCACTCGGTGTAGAGATGATGGTACCATCCTGTTTTCATGTATCCATGGTCGGCCCGACAAAGCGTTGAACGACGTTTCGAATCGATTATGTGAAATTTTGCGGTTGTCTTTGCTAAGTCACCGGTCTTCATCGATAGCGTTATTGACCCGAGGGCTCTTTCTCCTTTACGGTTGAATCCTCTTAATAACATTTTGTCGGCCTCGAGCTCACGAGCATCAATTTCCAAGTATGCTTTAGTGTTCGAAGACTCATTATATTGATTGATGCTCCTGGATCCACCAATACTGCGGAGAGCGTAAACTTCCCGATTGTAGCCGAAATGTACAACGGTCGGTTGTGATCTGCTGTCCCAAGTAGTAGGTCATTGTCCATGAAGGTAACACCTCGTTGTTCCTTTAACGAGCAAACCTCATCTAAGGAATCTCCGGCCATTTGAGCTAAGCAAATTTCCGGATCAAGTAAGGCCTTGATCAAGCTTCCCTCATCTCCTTTGATAAGATGAGAGCATCGTAAATGCTCGGTTTGGCCGGTAGTTTCCTAAGATGGGCTAGCACGTTGTAGTCCACTTTGTTTCCATGCGTCTCGGCTTCTTCTCGAACGGGTATGTCTTCCGTCGGGGTTGGTTCTTCTTGAACAACCACTGCTTTCCTTTGTCTTTTGGACCCATTCTTGGAGGTAGAACTTTTCCACTTCTTAGGTTGACTTCGTAATTTCTTCGAATCTAGTGTTGAGTTCGTCGGTGTCTCCTCCCGAATCGGAATGATCGGCTCTTCCGGATTATCTTCCAAATGCGAAGGCTCTAACTCTATCGTAATTGGAGCTCCTTGAAACTCACAGATAGATCCGTTGCTTGTTGAACTCTCGTAGCCTCCTTGATGGATGCCTTCTTCGTCATTGTGATCGTCGAGATCTTGTATGATTTGAGAATTGTTGTTGGTATCGAAATCGACGCCCGGATTGTCGCTAGTTACGTAATCGTTAGAAACGATCAAAACGTAGCCAACGCCATCACCCTTATCATTATATGATCCCACCGAAGTGAGCGAGATAATCATACAAAATCGGAGGTTCGAGGGATTTCTCCCCGAATCGAAACAACTATCCTAGGATAAGCGGCCCCTAGTCTAGCCTTAGGAATCTCGGTCCCCTCTTCTTCGTCAATTTTCTTCTTCTCTTCGATTGTCTCCTGTCGAGGTGGTTCTTCTATCGCAAGTGATAGTACCGGCTTAACAGGTCTCGAACTCTGAATTGAAGCTCGCACCGACGTAGTTCGGATGTTGTCTAAAATCTTCTTTGAAGATCTCGTCCAGGCGGTGGTCCATCCATCGTCAGTTGCATAGGGATCTATCGGAATGACGGGATCGGTTGAGATAACATTGACGGAACCTCCTTTACGGGGTTCCTTCATGTACTCCTTCGGGATTGTTATATTTCCTTTCCGAAGGTTGTCATTGAGCCAACTTTTAAAGGTAATGCGGTCTTCTATCTTGTGCCCGAGCATCCGATGGTAGGGGCAAAAGTTGGGATCACCTTTCTTGTTGACTTCCTCCGGTCTTTTGGGCTCGCGCGCTGGAAATCCGGAGTTTTCATTAAGCTACGGAACATCTTTGGTACTTGCTTCATTCTTGAACGGATATTCTCCGCTCGAAGCTCCCTCGATGTACGTTGCGGACGAGACGGTTGTTCATCTTGCGGAGACGACCGATAGTTGGACCGGGGTTGCTTGGTAATTTTGTTGTGGTTGCTTTGCGGCCGTTCGGTGGTATTTGCATCGGTTGTTTGCCTTTGTCAATCGCTGCAACGATCCCGGATTTCTTCTCGAAGGTCTTCACCGAGCTACGCTTGTCCGTCTTGTCGGCAAAACTTAATTGCTTCGCCTCTTCTTGCAAGCTTCCGGCCTTGCTTAACGACTTCTCAAAAGTCTTAATAGTGAATCCCTTGAGGAGAAGTGCTTATCGGGCGTGAATGCTTTTAAGCAAGATGCCGACTGCATGTTGTTCTTGCAGTTGTGGTTCACACTTCATACTTAAATTTCTCCATCGAAGTATGTAATCCACTAGAGTTTCATTCGGCCTTTGTTTCTCTACCACTAAATCACCTATAGTGATGTGGTGCTGAGCTCCGACAAATCGCTTAATGAAGAGGCTCTCTAGCTCTGAGAATGTCTTCACAGAACCGTTGGGTAATTCTGCATACCAGTCGAAGGCGATTCCTGACAGACTGCTAACGAACTGTCGGAAGAGTAGCGCATCGCTTCCGCCGGCATTGCAACAAGCGGCACGAAAGTGTGCAACATGCTTGTCGGGGTTCCCGGTTCCATCGAAGGTCTTAAACGAGAGGTGGTACGAAGCCTTTCGGGTATTGGACAGCGTCGAATTCTTCGGGTAAGGTCTACCCGTCCGAATGGATGTCCCGTTCTTCGATTGTGCTAGGGCTTCTCGCACTGTCTGCTCTACCAAGTTCTTGATATCCTTTTCGGGGATCATACTTTGTGTTGTATCCTTTTTCGACTGGTCATCCCCATTGACGGATGTAATCTCCTTTCCTCCGTCTACGATGTGAATGACTTCGGGGGTGTCTCTCATGTGGTTGTACTTGACTTTGGAGAGTGGCCGGAGGCTATGGCCATCTCTTCCATCCTCTTCGCCATTTGAGCGATCGTGTCGTCCTTTTCTGAAGGCTGTCTCTTCATCGGTTCCGGCTCCTCTCTTTCGCGGTTGCGGGAGCACCTTGAGAAGCTGATGAAGCTCGTGTCTCAACCATGTTGATTTCGCATATTCGTTGTCCATGAATTCCGATGAGTCGATCTCATCTCCGAACTTTTCTTCTCTTTCTTTTGCCAACCGTCGGATGTCGGTTCTCAGCTTTTCCATGGCATCTTCTAGCGGAGCTTTCGTGTATCTTTGTGGTTGTCATGCGATGGTTGCCGGGTCCTTTTTCACGAGTCCCCTTCATCGCGGTAGCGCTTTCTTCGGATTCGAGCCTCTCGGCGAGACTTTCTCTCTCGAGCTGCCGTTTCAATCTCGATCGCCCCGTAGTGGGACGCCACACCATCCTTCTAGCGACGGAAGGTCTAGGACCGGATGGTCCGTTGGCCAAATCTTGGAAGGTGGTATCCTCCCTAATCTGTAACCCTGATACTACGACAGGCGGGCTAGCCTTCATTCTCTTGCTTGGCTTTTCTATCATGACGACGGGCTCTACTCGGGTCCCAAGACGGGATTTGACTGGCACCCGTCCTATCCTTCGTAGAATTTCCGACACGGGGCAGTTTTCCTTCTTTGCTAGCTTTTCTACCAAAGTTTGCAGTCGAGCAAACGGCGTAGTTCTAGTTTTTTTCTTGCGGCTATCGTTGTAGTATGCGGGTCGAGGTAATGTGGCGACAATCTTGCGAACATTCTCCTCATCCTCTGCGGCGGAGAGGGGATGGAACTCGCTTCCTCCCAAAAGTGGTATGTAGTCGGACAGTGGTGTATATTACGGTAACGGTGTATATTCCGGCAACTGCGGAATTTCCTCCGGAAGGCGATCTCGGCGGCTACGGCTTCCCTAGCGATCCTTCTATTTCTATTTCTTCTTTGGGTCTTGGTCGGCGAAGGAATCTTCGAGCTGGACCCGATTTCGAAGACGAAGGTCTTACGGGAAGATCCGTACCCTCCACGGTAACAAGTTTATCATAGTTACGGATTCCTTTCCCCTTTGATTTGGCGGAAGTCGGGGTAGGTGCGAAACAACTAGACCGGTGGGGGTAGTGAGAACGGTCCTCCTGCGGACGGCGGTACTCCTCCTATTCGGGACCCTTTGCAGGGGAGGAAACTCTTGGGTCGACCTAAGGTTGAACTCAAGCAGTGGTTCCTCAGCTTCAGATACCTTGTTTGTCAGTGTAAAGAGGGAGACGTCGGTGACCTTGACGTTCGTGTTTTCGAATCCCTGTCCAAATCGGATGACTCCATTGTCGGGCGGCTCATCCTTATAGACGGCGAAGTCCGGTCCGTTGGTGAAGGAGAAAATCGGTTTCGGGGCTTCCATTTCGCGAGGTAGACTGCGGTTGTCGGTCCGAGTTATGCTTCTTTTCTTCGGGACGAAAAGAAAGGAATTGAAAAGAGTCCGAACTCATTCTTTGTTCATGTATTTATAAAAAAGAATCATTTGTTAAAAGAATCACTTATTAGAGGGTTTGTTTATTTAGAACGGAATGTTCAAAGGTGTAGAGAAGGTAAGGAATCCGATTCAGAAAGGAAAAGAAAGTCTTAAGCAAGACTTCCCGACTCGAAGGATCACTCCTAAACTAACACCTATCGGGGGTCCACCCCACCTCAGAAATGAGGTAAAAGGATCTCGGAACCTCTCTGTTTAGGGGTGTCTAAACAGTGGCTCCTAAATCCGAGAGAATGTTGGCTATACTTGTTCAAGATAGAAATGAACATAGTATTCCAACGGAAAGAAGGGTAGTTTGATCCATTAGGGACATGGATACGCTACCGATTTTTGAAAGCAGAATTATTTGATTATAATGGAGAGAGGAATTATTCCCCAGCGGGGTCGCCAGAAATCTGCCGGCACTATTTTTAGGTTGTATTGTATTTTAAAAGGGAGGTCGCCTAATAGAAGTTGTCGGCGAATTTAAATTTTAAATTTGATTTAAATATATATATAATTTAGAAAGTAGTATTTGGCTTTGAAAATAATTTTTAAATTTGAAAGTTTTAAGATATGAGATTAAACCGATCTCACATCCCAAATAGTTTATATAAACGAGCACCGCACCACAAATCGTGTATCTATCCCTAAGGATGGACACAATGCTTGATGGTGGGGCTTGATCAAATAAACTAGAAGTTTTGTGACATCCGTTTGGTCTGCGAACCAATTTTATAAGCCGACAAATTCCCCGCTTAATATGAAAGTATTAAACGGGGTTTATATTACTCGGGTTCTTTAAATTCCCTATAAGGGCAAGCCCATATAGTTAATTACATCTTAAGTGACGGGAATCACCTAAGAAAACTCTCGATAATAACCAATAGTTCGCTCTCGAGAATTTGAAAGTTTAAGGTTTTCAAAGATTGAATTTTGGAATTTCGATAGGGAATGGATCAAATTTTGGAACATTTTGTTTTATGAATCCAAAGGAAGAGAGGTAGGAGAAATTACCGATTCGAAGTGAACTTCGGTAATTTCCCGACTATCCTATTGTTTGGCTTGAATTTAGGAAAGTCCTAATGTTTATTTAGTATTTCAATCTTGCCAATTTTAATTAATTAGGACTTATATTTGTATGATAAAATCAAACAAATTGCACTAGAAGATGTGAGGGTTTATTGTCGTATCGGACGACTACCTCGGAATCCTAAGACCGGTTAGGGCTTAATTTGCAATGCAAATGCCTAACGAAGAGTTGAGGATTTATGTTGCACTAAGCAAGCTACCTCGAAGTCCTATGGCTTAGTTATTTAATTCTAGAAAAGTTTTGCTGAAGTAGGTTCAAGTTTCTGCGACGACGATGGCCGTGCTGCCCACCATGCTCCAAGTTCCTTGTTGTTGCAGAGGTTTAGTTTTAGAAATCATAAATCAGGGGATGAGAGAAGTGTTTTGGTTTAGAGAAGTCTTAATTTCCAAGTGTTTTTTTTATTTTGATTAAAACAAATCTTAAAGTTGATTATAACGACACCGGTTAAGATCCCACGGTTCCATCCTTCCGGCATCATTATTTTTATCGGATTCACTTAGTCCAGATGAATTTGCTAAACTCAACTGAATGAGTTCCACACTTTCATTTAGACCGTGGGAAATCCCGTTAGCAACACGTAGGTTACATCATCCGAGGTATTCCCGATCATCCAACAGGACGTTTTAATTTAGTTGTAATTGTAGTTTTGTGTTCTGTTTGTGATTAAATTTTGAGTTGTTTTATATTTTGAAATGTTGTGACGGTGAATTTTATCTTGCAATGACTTTTAACTTAATTTGGTTTCGGTTTTAGGGTCTATCCTAAAGGTGTGGGTTTTCATGCAACTGTTGTTTTATCATGCAAGAAAAATAAAGTACAATGCGGTTAAATAAATTGCAATAATGTAAATTGCTTGGAAAATAAATTGCGGGAAAGCAAATTGCAATAATACAAATGCGTACCGGAGGGTCTTCCCGTCATCCCAAGCTGCACTTAAAACACAATTAGCATACTTAAGCAAGTTCCTAGGTAAGGCTAAGGGAAAGGTTATGGTTTTCTACCAAATTCCTAATCCTATAGCTAGTCATTTCCTATGACGTCTAGGTTCTTTGTGTTTTGGTTTGAGGACGATTTTCTTCATCGAAGAATAATCAAATTCAATTGTTCTTATAAATGTCCTATCATATTGAGGAAGTGCTTAAGAAGGATCTTAAACATCTTTTCAATATTTTTAGGATTGTTTTAAGTCCAAATGAATTTAATTATATAAATGAATCGATCGTCCGAGGTTTTCAAGTTTTGTTAACTTGCTCGATGAACTAGGACATTTGAATATCCTATGAGTGAAGTGACACTTCATTTAATGTTTTATTTAGGAGTTATAATAACTAAAGCTTTCAAGGGTAGATTAGTATTCAAATGATTTGGTTTAAGTTAAAGAGTTTAAATTTGGAATAGTGTTCAAGTTGCTTTAAATTTATTTTCTTTCGTTTTAGGTGATGTTATATTTAATTCAATTTAATTTAATTTTAATTGAGTTTTAATTTAATTTAATTTGATTGAGTTTGATTTAATTTGATTTGATGTTTAATTAATTTGATTTGATTTAATTTTAATTTGATTATTTAATTTAATTTAATTCAATTATTTAATTTAATTAATTTAATTTAATTTAATTTGATTTAATTCAATTTTATTTAATTAATTTAATTTATTTAATTTAATTTAATTTAATTTAATTTAATTTAATTTAATTTTTAATTTAATTTAATTGTTAATTTAATTTGATTTAACTTAATTTAATTTTTAATTTTAATTGAAATTTTAAAAGAGTTTAATAATTCAATTAAGTCTTTTAATGTTTCAAATTTGAGTTATCATTTTAATTAAGAGTTGAATATTAATGAGATAATTAATTTAGGGACTTTTTAAGTTAAAGAATAAATCTCTTCCTAATAAATATCCCTTATTTTAATAATTCCAATTTATTATTCCTCCAAATTTAATCTATTATTTAATTAAAGTTTAATCATTTTAAAATTATTTAATGGGTTTCTACCCTTTAATTATTTAAATTTCAATCATCCAAATCAGATTAAGATTAAATGTGTTACTTGTTGATTTTTTATTAAACCTAAAATTTTAATTAAGGGTTGAAAGTTTAATTACCATTTTACCCTTTAAGCTTAATAATTTCATAACTCACTAAATTGAACCCAAATGAACTTGAAATTTTTATGTGACTTCACTCATATGTCAATAAAGACATGAGAGGAGAAAATGTGATTTTTCTGTATTTAATTTATTTATATAATTATTTTTGGTGGAAAATAGAGATTTTCAAGGAAAATTTAATAATATGACCAAGGGAAAGTTTCTGTCCTTAAGAAAATTAGGGGACATTCCTATTGACTAGAGAAGCACTTGGACCAATTTTGGTGATTTTTTGAATTATATTATTTTTATTATAATTATTTTGAGTTTTGGAGTGTTAATTAATTTAAAAATAAAATAAATGTTGAAAAATGGATTTTATATTTTTCAAAAATCTCTCTGATATCAAGGAAACCAGAGAAGCAAATTTTGCAATTTTCTGATTTTTCTATGATTTATTGTAATTATTTTAGTGAAAATGCTAGAAAATACATTTTTTTTTTAAATTTTAAAATTACCCTAGGGCTTTAAAATTTAATATCTCACTAAATAGACTTAGAAAAAATATGGGGTTTGTTCCTAAGAGATTAAAATTCAAAATATGACATTTTGGTGAATTTTATTATTTTTGTGATTTTTATTATTTTTTAATTATTAAAATATTAAAATATTATTAAAAATCAACTTTTTTAGAAAATTGAAATTTTAATTTTCCTAGGTTTCCCTAATATCAGAGAGGCTCCAAAACCAATTTGGTGAATTTTTGAAAAGTATTTTAAAAGTTATGAATTTTTTAAAATTTAAAATGGCTAAGTGGCTTAATCAACCCAATTAGTGGGGCTAACCAAGTCCAATTGACCTCAAATTTTTATGATGGATTCCTCTGATCCTAAAGGTCAGTGGAGAATTGATTTCAAGTCAATTTGATGCCTGGTTAATTCTAATTAATTAAAGACCTATTTTGGGTGTTTAAGCCAATTAGGGTTGTTTTACATGAACTAAGTCAAAACCTATTTTTCCTAGGGTTCTCCGGTCATAAGGAACATCACCAAATTTTCCTAGAATTTATTTCACAACATGCTATTTTTTGGAATTAAAATACTCAAAATAGCAACATGCATTTGAAAAATAAATAACTTTTCACGAGAGATGGCCTCTGACCTTGGAAAATTCAGGGAATGTTCCCAAGTTCGGAGGCTTCAAAAGCCCTATGGTCTCATGCCATGGTGAATTGTATACATGCATGGAGAATTAAATGTATGCAGAGAGTAAATAAATTATAAAAAATAAAATACTTGATGAAATTAAATGATTTCTTTTCCACATTATTCTCCTCTCGTTCACTGAGCAAGAGGGTATTTTTATTTTATTTTTGTGATTTTTCTACACAAAGATATGGATTTTTAAAGTTTCGATATTTAATAAATACATTAAATACCCTATTTATCTACTTATCCACGCGGCGCCGGCGAAACATCGGCGGCTCCGAAGGGGTACGTGTCGCGCCGTGATTGGGCGCCGCCATCCGAGTCATCCGTCCCGGGCCCCGCGGTTCTCGCACCGTTTCCTCGGTCCGACGCCATCTGAGCCATTCGTCCGCGCGTGTATCGAATGGACGGCATCCGTTCATCGTCCCCAAGTGTTCTCACCCGAGAGCCGTCCACACTAAATCCCTAAGATCTCACTCGATTCTCAATGGATTTTTACGTTCTTATACTCTATGGATTCGTCTTGAAGAGACGAACACATCTATACGGCTAACATGCATTGAAACTAAGGCATTTGAAATGAAGAATCTCCAGAAGCTCGGGATGGAGAGTTAGCTCATACCTTGGCTCGGAGAAGTGTGGCTTCAATCCGAGAGTTGTTGCACCTTCGATTGGGTCCCAGCAAGCTCCGGATGAAGTCTCCTGGTCTTGGGAATTGTCTGGATATGATTTCGACCAAGCCCGATCACAAAGCTTGGAGGCTGGAGTAACTGGGTGGCCTGGAGATGGGGCTTTTGCTGGTGGACACCTTCCCTTGGTCTGGTGAAGGTGTAGAGCCAATCAATTTGAGAATTGGCTCACTGTGGAGAAGTGTCCTGGTTTTGGGTGGAATTTCAACTCTGAAATTGAGCTTACAGAGGAGAAATGGCAGGGGGATCTCACTGGGGATCAAGTGTTCTAAGAGTGGAGAAGGGTCTGGAACAATTTTGGCAGAGTTTTGGCAAGGTTTGTGCTTTTTCTCTCCCATGGCCGAGAGGGGTGGAGTTTAAATAGGAGAGGGTGGAGGGCCTCCCAGGGGGAGTTGAGGCATGGGATCAGCTGCTCTGGTGAGGAGAAGAACAGCCATGGTGGCCATTGGGCATGGGGCAACTCAGCAGGTGAGAATTCCAAGCTTGGGCTCACATGATGCTCTCGGGTGTGGTGTTTTCCGGCGATCCGGGCGGCCGGCCGGCGAGCATGGGTCACCATCTTGACCGGGGAGGTCGGGGCTTGGCAATGGTGAAGTCAATTGGGCTTGGACATGTGTAAAGTGTTTGGATTAAAATGGAATGGGGGAGAGGCCATTTTGGCTTGAAATTGGTCAACCCATTGGTTTGGGTTGGGTTCACCTCCCCATGGTCGGTCTTGGGTGAGAAGATCGGTTAGGCTAGGCCGGTCAAGAGGTGGTGATGTCCTTATCCAAGAATATTTGGATTAAATCTTGGTTAAGGGGAGACATGCTTAAGGCTAATGACTTTTAGGAGATGGTTAAAGGACCTCCTCCTTTTGCCATTAATGGCATGGTCACATGCCAAACTTTCATGGCTTCATATGGCTTGTGAATGGCTCATTTGGCTTGGGAAAAGGTTGATTTGTTTCATGAAAAGGGTTTTAGAAATTTTTGACATTTATGAGGGAATTTGACATGTGGCTTGATTTAGAATGGTTTAATTGATGATTTTGAAACTTAGGGGTGATTTTGATCAAATGGATGATGAGGGGAAGTGTCATGTGGGCTTTAGGGTAGATTTGGGCTTTTGAATGTGGTGAAGTGGGCTTTTAGGAAAGTTTTAAGGGAAATGGGCTTTTGATTTTAGGATGGGCATTTGGATAAAAATTTTGTGAAGAACTTTGTCAAATAAATGTCATAATTGGTTTAGGGATGTTCTATGAAGGGCTTGGAATCAGTTTGATGTGATTTGGAGTTGAATTGGTTTGAATTTGGGTTTATTTGGTAAGTGGGCCTATGTAGGTCCAAGTGGGCCAAATTGGGCTAATGTTGGGCTAGGGTTGAAATTGATGTAAAATAAATGTTGAGAAATGTTTATGGGAGTGTTTCAAAGAGGTTTTGGCTTTGGTTGGGTTTTGATTTTGAGGTTTGGGCCTATTTGGGTGAGGTTTGGGTTTAGGTCAAAATTGGGCTTTTTGATTTTGGGTTGAATTTGAGTGGGGTTTGGGTCAAAATCTTGGGCAAATCATGTTAGTGTTTTGTTTATGGGGATGTTAGGGAAGGTTTAGGAAAGATTTGGGGTTAATTGGAGTTGAATTGGGTTAGTTTGGGCTAAGTTTGGGTCATGGGTCCAAATTTGGGCTTTAAGGCCCAAAGTGAAATTGGATCCAAATGTCAATCAAATTGGACTTGGATTTGGTCTAAATTGGTATTGGGGATGTTGAATTGAAGTTTAGAATTGAATTGGACCAGAATTTGGGTCAATTGGATAGGTTTGGTTTAACATTGGGTCTACTTTGGGTTAAAATGGGTCGATTTGGGGGTTTTGACAAAAGTAGGGTAAATTGACAAAATTGGCCCATGGTGTAGTTGGAAAAAATGAAATTGGGAATATTTAGGATTTTCTGGAATTTTCTGGGAATTTTCTGAATTTTTGGATTTCTAGGCAAGAAGGGTATTTTGGGTATTTGGAGGGTATTGGGGGGTATTTTTGGAATCTTTGGTATTTTTGGGTATGGATGATCAATTTGAGTGATGTGGAGATGTTTGGGATTGATTTTGGAAAATTTTGGGTAATTTGGAAATTTTGCAAAAATTTGGGTAATTTCAAGGGTTTTGGGTAGGTTTAGTAGGTGTAGGGTCTCGGGGGTCAAAAATTGAAAATTTGGGAAATTGAAGATTGGGTGGATGTAAGTGGAAAGAAGTCATTTTGGTTGAGCCATGAAGCCATTTCAAGCCCATATGAGCCATGAAAGGACTCATTTGAGGCATTCATTATGTTGTTCCTAACCCTCTTAGCAAGGGCTTATGGGTTAAGGACCATCCATGTGAATCACCCACATGAGTCAGGAGGTTAAGTTGGGTATGGGTGTGGTTTTAGGAAGTGTGTGGAAATGTAGTGTGTAAGTGTAGTGTAAGTCAGCCCCCTCACCAGACCAGGCCACCCAGGGCAGTCCTAAGGCCAAAGAGTCCTATAGGAACTCATCTTTTAAACTTCCACATTTGATTTCAACCCTCACAGGTGATTAGGGGTCTATAGTCAAGTTTGTGGAGTTTGCAGGGAGTTTAGAAGTGGTTTGAATTTCTAAAAGGCGGGTCCCAATTCTAGTCCTCTAAGATAGTCAAAAGAAAAAGCCTAAGGCTAGATCCTAAGCACTAACAAGAAGAAGGGAAGACCTCATCAAAAATGAGGTCAACACCCGGTAAGGCAGGAATCAGACTAATCTTTATAACACAGGAGCGGGGGATGTTAAGGTATTCCTATCACTTAACAGAACCGTGTACGAATAATGAGGCAGAATACGAAGCCCTCATAACAGGATTGGAATTAACCATTCAGATGAGGATAATGGATATCAACATCTATGGGGATTCTCAGTTGATAATTGAACAGGTCGGAAGACAATACAGAATTCTAAAGCCAAAACTCGAGCAGTACTTTTAATACGCCATGAAGCTGTTCGAGCAGATTCTGAATGTAACGATCTGCAAGATTCCCAGGAGAGAAAATACTCTTGCAGATGCGTTAGCCCGCCTTGCAAAAGAATTTGCCTGCTTGTAGGATGAGTCAGTTGAAATGTCAGTTCAGGGACGGCAGGTTCTCTCACAGCTCGACATGGATACAATACACCAATCAGAAAAAGAAGAAGAAACAATTGCGGCAGTAACAAAAAATACAGAAGATTGGCGGTGACCACTAATAGACTACTTACAAACAGGAAACCTACTAGACGATAAGTCGATAGCCCATCAAATCAAGAAAAGAACTATGTCTTACGCATTAATAAACAACACGTTATACAGAAGGTCTTTTGAGCAAATGTGGCTAAGATGCCGGAGCGAGTCCGAGGCTTGAGAAATCATTAAAGAAGTGTACTCATGGCTTTGTGGCGCTCATCAATCGGGTCCAAAGATGAAAATGAAGATTAAAAGACTAGGGTATTATTGGCCCTCGATGATAACCGACTGCATGAAAGTTGCCAAAAGTTGTCACCAGTGCCAAGTACATGGAGTGGTTCTACATCAAACTCCAAATGTGCTACATCCGACAATCGCGTCGTGGCCATTTGAGTGTTGGGGCACAGATATCGTGGGTCCGATAGATCCGCCTTCTTCAAGAGGACATCACTTCATTCTTTCAGCTACAGATTACTTTTTTAAGTGGGAAGAAGCACTACCGCTCAGAGAAGTAAAGGTGCTCCATGCGTTCTATTTCTTCAAGAATCAAGTTATCTACCGTTTCGGAGTACCGCGCAGAATCATTTCAGATAATGGTCAGCATTCAAGAGAATAAAGATCAGTAATTTTGTCAGAAGACACGGGATTGATTGGCGCTATTCAACAATCTATTACCCAAGAGCGAATGACTTGGCCGAGGCTTTTAATAAAACTCTCTTCCAAATCCTAAAGAAAATCTTGGACGACAACAAAAGAAATTGGCACGAGAAGTTGTTAGAAGCCTTATGGGCCTACAGGATGACTTTCGAAACTCCTACTCAGTCTACGCCTTACGCTTTAGTGTACGGGTCCGAGTCCGTCTTACCCTTGGAAGTACAGCTTCTGTCACTCAGAATTGCAGTTGCAGAAAAGATCACTACATAAGAAAATGCCAAGCTATGACTAGAAGAGCTGGAAAGTTTTGAAGGAAAAGGACTTTCATCACAGCAGAATTTGGAATTGTATTAAGCCAAGATAATTCAGGCCCACGATAAACTAGTCCGTCCAGGGACATTTAAAGTCGGTGACTTGGTCCTAGTTCTCAGAAGACCTATTCTTGCACACCGCAAGATAGGAGGCAAATTTGAACCAACATGGGAAGGGCCATTCATGGTCGAGACAGTCTACTCAGGAGGTTCCTACCAACTGGTGAATTACCGTGGAGAACGACCTATGCTTCGAATCAATGGACGATATTTGAAGAAGTATTATACAACCTGATGTTTTGAAGGATGAACTTTAAAAATGAGGTCTCATTCCTAGAAGCACGGGTAGAGTAATCATTTGCGATTGGGTTTGAACCCAAAACATATAAAAAAATGGATGATAAAAAAGAAGATCATTAACAAAAAATTTATTAAAAAAAACATGTGAAATTGTAATAGTAAAATGTCAATATTTCCTTTTAAATCAATTCATTCATGATATTTCCCTCATCTCTTCCTACTTTCTTTAAAAATTAAAAGAGATAAATAATATTTTTTCATTAATAAATGTTTTTCTTATTGTTCTTGTTCTTAGTACAGCCCCTGATCCTTTCCTTATTTTTTCGCAGGGAAATGTCGAACGAGCGGTTGGTTCTGAACTTTAGAAATGGCGCGAGTCTAGCACTTGATGAAAAGAGGTTGAGGGATGGAGCTGTGATCGAGATTGACTCTGACTCACACCAGCCGGGCTACAATATGAAGAAAATGATTGGACCCTGATTGATCGGGAAGAGTTCCATAGCAGTGGAAGAACAGTGGAAGAACAGTGGAAGTACTCTTAATAAAAACTCTCCTCAAAATGCAGTGGAAGAACAGTGGAAGTACCCTTCAAAATGCAGTGGAAGAGCCTCAAATGAAAGAAAGAACCCTTCAAAATGCAAAGGAGGAGCCTGCAGTGGAAGAGCCTGCAGTGGAAGAGCCTCAAATGAAAGAAAGAACCCTTCAAAATGCAAAGGAAGAGCCTCCACTTATCTTTACTAAGACTCTCTTTAAATAGTAAACCAAAAGGTCCCTTGGTGTCTCTTCAAATGTGTCCAGATTGAATATATATACATAGGAACGCACCCCTTCATTCAAACTTGCCGCTCAAAGGAAGTTATGGGAGTTACCACCAAGAGTTTCATCCCATCCCCTTTGAAATTGACACCAAATTCATTTGAATTTTGATTTTAACTGTGGCGGTTAAGCGCCGACCCAGCGGCGCTAAGCCGCCAGTGCCAAAATTTTGATTTTTTCATTTTTTTCCTCCAAATTTGATCCAATTTTGCTCCTTTCATCATGACCATCCATTTTCATCATTCCTGTAAGAAAAACATAAAATACCTTCCATTAAAGTGCAATATCTTTAAAAATAGGTATAAAAATGTGCATAAAAATACTATATATTTTAGGTGTATCAAAATTCCCCAAACTTAAAATGTTACTTTTTCTCAAGCGACAGTTAATCTTATAGAACATTTTAGCATACACGTTATGTAATGAGTTTCTTAGGAAGATAACAAAATTTTGTTCTAGAAATGGAATAGTCCAATTTAGAAAAAATTTCAGTAATTAAAACCAACTTAAAGTTTAGAAAGTTCTTGAGTAAAGGAAAATGACAAATATAAGTTTCTATCTAATTCATAAATATTTGTAGATTCTTCAAAATACAGGACTCAAACACTTATTTTTATCACTTAAAAATCTTTATTTCAAAATAATTTTACTTAATATATTATAACCTTAAACTTTAAATTTTCTTTGAACTTATATCTTAAACTTTAGTTATGAAAACAATTTTTTATTAGGCCCATAAATGCTCATGCTTCTCCTCCCTTTTCATTTACTATTTTTCACTTTTTTTTATAAGACAAGGATTATTATATCCTGATAGGCCTTTAATGATTTTGGATTCCACCCTTGCATTTAAAATAATGGTCAGATTTATGTCTTTCACATAAAAATCATAATAATAGTATTTGAAAATTACTCTTCAATAAAAGAAATTTAAGCTTTGAAGAATAAAAGTCAAATCTTCTATTTATCCAAAAATACAAAACTTCTTACTAAAGATAGTTTAACTTTATTTAACACCTCTTTATTAAGAAAATTTTATCTTTACGTTTTTCATGATTACTATAAATTTTTACTAAATTTTTTTATTCTTTTCTATATTCAAAATTTTTGTTCCCCTAATATAACTTCATGTACATAATTGTTCTCAATCAAAAAATAAGATTTATTTTAAGTATTATTGAGAATAAAATAAAATTTTAGGTTTTTGAAAATCTTTGTTTTTAAAATCCCCCCCAAAACTTTAATTTTTAGTTAAGATAAAACATTTACGCATAAGAAATGATACATGGTTGAGAAATAAAAACTGACATAACATGCTTGCAGAAATTTTTAATATCCTAATATGCAAGTATAACAATTTAAATAACAGGAGTAAAATGAAATCAAATTTAGTTTTTCAAAACAGTTTTTTTATACATAAAAAAGTAAATATTTTAAAAAGACTTTTACAATAGTGGAGGTTTTCAAAGCAAATACACACCAACTAAAATAACACACTGATACAGATAGCAGATGATACTGGAATTTGAAAAATTTTAAACATGTAGTTTCTTAAGTAGAAGTTCCTAATAGTGGTTTATAATCTCCTAACATTTTTTTTAATTAAAGTAAAGACTACTAAAAACTATGACATAACATACACATAAAAACCTTTACTATTACACATCACTACCACAAAGCAACATATAAAACATCAATACAAACAACAAAAATACATCTGAATATGCATAACAGAAAAATAATACAAACTACAGTCTTACATATTATCAAGGTTTATATCACAACATAATGATTAAACTAAATACTAAACAAAACACACATACATAAATAACAACACTTCAACGAAATAAATAAAACTAATCTACTCATCATCCTGCTCGTTCCATACTCATCATGATGGGGGGGCATCTCAGCACTTTGATCACCTCTATTCAGTCTATCCAAATATTGCTGATAACTCTCCTCATACTCATCATGATTCACAATATATCTTTCTATATTATACATCTTACTATCTATATCTTTCAGATGCTCTCGAGTAAGACTCATTTTTTTCAAAATTGTTTTTAATAAACCAGTCTATGAATCAGTAGATGATGAAGCACGAGAAGTAGATGCAGCAGAAGCAGAAGCAGTAGAAACCCTACCAAATCCTCCTCTCCAATAAAACTCTAAATGTACAGTGTAAGCACAAATGTTTACACTGGTAATTGGTCTCAATGGCTGAAGTACCTCTTCACAAGTTTCAAACTTCACTCCAGATCGTTCACATAATGAATGAATCAAGGAAGGAAACCCCATACCTGCAGTAGTGGTTGTTGTAGCACAGTTCAAAACATAATCATAAATTATACATCCAATGTCAATAGGCTTCCTTTGCTGAATACAATGGTTCAACACAACTCTTTCTCTTATTACTTCACTAGTATGACTCGAAGGTAACAACTTAGATGAGATAAAATAATGTCATGCCTTAGAAATTTCATTCATTTTGGAAGCAAGAAAGTTTACTCTTCTATCATTTGTTAATTTCCATAATCCTCTTCCATCAGTCAAAAATTCCATGATCTCATATAATTCCCCTTCCGTAGGATGATAGTTAGAATAAAAACATAACATGTCAGGAGGTAGTTCATAAATAGTGTTGATTGCCCCAGAAGAAAAGTTGACCTCATGCCTCCTAACCATCACTTGATTCTCTTCTGCAGCATGCAAATTTGCATAAAATTCCATAACCACAGAAACAAGAACAACAGTGGAGAAGCAATAGTAATTGTCCCAGTTTCTTCTAGCAATCATGTCTTCAATCACCTCTCCTGACTTACTAAATACTCGCTCAGGAATCAACTTACTTGACTGCAATGCATCGATGTATCGTTCCTCAGCCCTTATACTAACAAATTTTTCAGAATCAAATCTTGTCTTTTCTCGTGCACGCTTTGACTTTGGAGCCATCTCTAAAAATTCATGAAAAATTCACCATAAATTCCAAAATCAAACTAAACTTGTTAAAATATCTTCCAAAAGATATTTTCACTAAGTCCAATCAATTTCTCAAATTTTTCCTCAAATTTTTACCTGGAATACTGATTTTAAGATTTTCCAAAATGTACTCAAAATACATGGTGAAAATAAAAATTTTTTACATAGGAGTAGTGCTCTTACCTCAAGGAATCCAAATCTAACAATTTTCGTTGAGATTGGCTCTTAAATGATCCATAATATGATGCCCAAGGCTCCTCTTTTGCGATAAACCGAAGGTTGAAGACAATGGCGTGTTTTAAAAATGGCATTTTTTGGGTTTTAACTGTTGGGAACCAATTTTTGCGAACTGGTGCCTAAGCGTGAACCCTCGGCGCTTAGCGGTGAAATTTGGCGCTTAAGCGCCAGCACTCTCACTCTTAGCAGCCAGTACCCAAATTTTCACAATTAAGGTTTATGCACTAAATCACTTTGTTAATCACCCTTAATTACTCCAGAATAATTCTTTCACCCCACATAAATCTTCTAATACTCCAAATTAAAGTTTAATATCCATTGATTTCACACGAATTTCACAAAAACAAAAACTTATATTAAAACAAACATAACACTTAATACAATTCTAGAATTTCTATCCACACATAAAGGATGAAATTCTCTAAATACAAGAGACTTTAATCTCAAACTGATAAGTATACATCTCTAGGATGTAACCATCACATCATCAGACTTAGTTAATACTTAAATATAAACACTAAAACACCAAACATAACACACAAGAACACTAAATATAACACGTAAGAACATTAGACATATAAGAACAAAGCACTCTTAATTCCATTCTCCATTAGGCGGATTATATCCAGGACCACTATTATTCTCATTTGACCCTTCTGGAATATAAATATGATAGAACGGGCGATACTTGTTCATCCTTAGATCTTCTTCTTCAGTTCATTTGTTCTTTACAAACATCGCCTTATCCGCTTCTTCTACGTACCTTGAATGACTGAATTGCATCTTGAGTTGCCATCCCATGTGCTCCAAATGCAGGTTACTTTCATTGATCTTTGCTTCCATTGAAGTCACTCGGGCTTCAATATTTGCAATCATTTCAGCAATCCCTTGAATACTAACAGCGAGATATCCATTGAATAACTCTTTAGCACTATCACTAATGAATTACTTTTCTCCGAATCTTCCTTCTTCTTCATCTCATTCTCCCAGGAAGACATGATGCACTCAAAACTCTCTTCTTAAGACTCAGAAATAAAAATAGAACTTGGGGCAAGTGTTTCTCTTAAATCAGGTCCTTTTTATAGACTTGGGAAGTGTTAAATCTGCCATAAGACGTTTTAAAACTTCAAAATAACTTCCAAAACTACTCCCCCATGACCTAGGCTTCTAGAATCTCATTTTTTTACATTTTTTATAACTGCAGCGCCTAAGCGCCAACCAGTCGGCGCTTAGCCGCCAGTGCACAATTTAGCACAGGACTGCTAAGTATCCAAATTTTCATTCTGACTTCTCTAAATCATTAATTAAGGTCAAATAAACTCTACTATAGTTTAAAAACTCCAAATTACTACCACTAAAACATAAAAACAAACCAAACCAAACCAAGCAAACAAAGCACACTAAATAAACATTAAGCAAAGCAAACCGATAATTATGGGTTGCCTCCCACAAAGCCCTTGTTTTAACGTCTTCAGCATGACATACCCAGAACTCATTCTAAGTGACCCAACAACAAATTATTATCATATTTAGATTTATTGACTGAAAATATGATTTAAATCTATGTCCATTAACTTTAAATAGTTTTCCAATCTTAGGATCTTGAATATCTACAGCTCCATAAGAATAAACTTTTATCACAATAAATGGACCCATCTACCTGGACCTAAGTTTTCCAAAAAATATTCTCAATCTAGCATTATACAGCAAAACATGTTGTCATGGTATAAGATTTTTAGTAAGAATCTTTCGATCATGCCATAACTTCATCTTTTCCTTATAAATCTTAGCATTTTCACACTATTCATTCCTTATTTCTTCAAGCTCATTCAATTGCAATAATCTCTTTTCAGCAGCATCTTTCAAATTATAATTAAACTATTTAATAGCCCAAGAAGCTTTATGCTCAAGTTCAAAAGGTAAATGACAAGCTTTTCCAAAAATCAGCCGATATGGGGACATTCTTATAGGTGTTTTGTAAGCAGTCCTATAGGCCCACAAAGAATAATTCAGTTTGATGGACCAAACCTTTCTATTTGGATTAACAATTTTTTCTAATATTCTTTTAATTTCACAATTGAATAATTCAACCAAGCCACTTGTCTGCGGATGATAAGCAGTAGCAATGCGATGATTAATATGATATTTCTTTGCTAACTTCCCAATAATCGCATTTCTAAAATGACTTCCCCCATCAGTTATGATTACACTTGGTATTCCAAATCTGTAAAATATATTCTTTTCTAAAAACTTTGCAACACTTTGAGCATCACATCGAGGTAAAGCAATAGCTTCTATCCATTTGGAAACATAGTCTACTGCCATCAAAATTTAAACATTTCCAAAAGATCGTGTAAATGGTCCCATAAAATATAGTCCCCAAACATCAAATATTTCAACTTCCAACATATAATTGAGGTGCATCTTATTTCTTCTAGAAATATTGCCTACATGCTGACATCTATCATGATTTTTAATATAAACATTTACATCCTTAAAAATTGTGGGCCAATAAAATCCTGATTGTAATATTTTATGTGCAGTTTTATCACTTCCAAAATATCCCCCATAATCAGAATCATGACATTTTTGAATAATTTCATAAGTATCTTGCAAAGGTACACATCTTCGAATTATAACATCCTTTCCTTGTTTATATAAAAATGAGTCATCCCAAAAATAAGTCTTAGCATCAGACAAAAATTTCTTTTTTTCTTTGTATGTCAAACCATAGAGTATAATATTACTAACAATAAAGTTACTATGTCTGCATACCACGGAACACACAATTCTTTAATAGTGAACAATTTTTCATCAGGAAAATGTTCATTAATTTCTTCAATATCACAGAGAGATTTTTCAATTTCAAGCCTGGAGAAATGATCAGCAATTTGATTATCAGAACCCTTCCTATCTACTATCTCAAAATCAAATTCTTTTAAAAGAAGAATCCATCTTATCAATCTTGGTTTTGCATCATTTTTCTTCATTAAGCATTTAATAGCAGAATGATCAGTATGCACCACACATTTAGTTCCAATTAAATATGATCAAAATTTATTAAAGGCAAATACTATAGCTAATAACTCTTTTCTCAGTAGTGGTATAATTAATTTGGGCTTCATTAAGAGTCTTACTGGCATAATAAATTACTTTTTAAATTTTATCATATTTCTGACCCAAAACAGCAACAATAGCATAATCACTAGTATCACACATTAATTCAAAAGTTTTTTTTCCCAATTTGGTGAAATTATTATAGGTGCAGTGATTAATTTTTCTTTTAATATTTCAATGACTTTGCAGCAGTCATCATCAAAATTAAAAATTGCATCCTTTTCTAGTAAACGACATAATGGTTTTGTAATCTCTGAAAAGTCTTTGATGTAACGTCTGTAGAATCTAGCATGTCCTAAAAAACTTCTAATTCCCCTTACATAGGTTGGGCAAGGTAAATTAGATATAACTTGAATTTTTGCAGGATCTTCCTCCAAACCTTTTTCTGAAATCTGATGCCCCAAAACAATTCCTTCTGCTACCATAAATGATCTTTTCTTGTGGCAAGGTTTAATTTTCTATAATCAATGCATATTCACCGTACTGTAACTTATCTTGTTTGTATCATTTCATTCTTTTCATTAACAGTCACAGTTACTCCTCCTTTCTTAGGAACACAGCGAATAGGACTAACCCATGTAATATCTGAAATAGGGTAGATAATTCCAGCATCCAACCACTTTAGAATTTCTTTCTTAACAACGTCTTTAATGATAGGATTTAATCTCCTTTGGGGATCAGTCTGCGATTTGCAATTATCTTCTATAAGAATTATGTGCATACAAATTAAAGGATTGATTCCTTTAATATCAGCAATTGTCCATCCAAAGGCTTTCTTTTGCTTCTTCAAAAATTCAAGCAAACTCTCTTCTTCTTTTTTAGTTAATTGAGAGGAAGTTATAACTAGCAAGATTGAGGATTCACCTAGAAAAACATACTTCAAATGAACAGGAAGAATTTTTAGCTAAAGTTCAGGAGGTTTTTCAATTGATGGACCATAAAATTCATCTTTTTCAGTCATATCCAACAATTCAAAACTTTCATGAACATACTTTAAATCTTCCTCTTGAAAATCTTCAGAATCAAATAACTCCTCTTCTTGATTATATTTCCATTCTTCTCTTTCAGCTTTCTCTTCATAAGTTGATTTGAAATGACATTCACTTAAATATTCAATAACATCCATCCCATAACACTCATCTTTTTACCTCTAGCAGGATATTTCATCGATTTTTAAATATTAAATGTAATAGTCTGATCATTAACCCTCATCGTTAATTCCCCTTTTTGCACATCTATCATGGCTCTGCCTGTAGCTAGAAAAGGTCTCCCCAAAATTATGGGTATCTCTTTCTCCTCCTCCATATCTAACACAATGAAATCCACAGGAAAAATAAGTTGATCCACTTTTACCAAAACATCTTCTATAACTCCTTTAGGATATGTGATCGAACGATCTACTAATTGTAGAGTTACAGTAGTTGGGGTTATTTCTCCTAGTCTCAGTATTTTGAATATTGATTTCACCCAAATCACATAAAGCTTCTCCACAGAATCTTTCTCCAATTGCACATGGAATTGTGAAACTACCAAGATCTTTAAGTTTTTCAGGAAGCCTTTTCTGAACTATCGCACTGCACTCCTCACTTAGTGCAACAGTCTCATTTTCTTCAAGCTTCCTCTTTTTATTATGAATATCCTTCATAAATTTTGCATAGCTTGGCATTTGTTCTAGGGCTTCAGGAAATGGAATATTAGTGGTAAGCTTCTTTAATATCTCCAAGAATTTTGAAAATTGCTTATCCAACTTTTATTGACGAAGTCTCTGAGGAAATGGAGGTTGTGGTTTTTTCTAAATCAAGCTTAGGTGGGGAAATAGGTCATTCAAAATCTTTTGGAGCGTCCTCTTTAGGTCTTTAAATCTCTTCTTTCTCTACTTCTGTTTCTTTTTGAACTCTAACTTCCAATTCTTTTTTGTTTCTCAGTTGAATTGCGTTTACTTGTTCTTTATTCATTACTCTTGGATTCACTTCAGTATTACTTGGAAGCATTCCTTGGGATCTATTTTTTAAGGCATTTGCAATTTGTCCCAATTGATTTTCAATATTTGTGATGGTTGCTCCTTCAATTTGTAATGGATTTCCCATATGTGATACTACTTCTTCCATAGACAACTTCTTCTCTATATTTTGTAAAGCATTGTTATAATTAGAAAGATAAGTTAATCTATTATTATTAATACCTTGGTTGTTCCAATTCCCCAATGGGTTTACATGGGTTTTCCCCTATTGTTGATTAACACCACAATGATTATTGTTATTCCAGTTAAAATTTGGAGGATTCTTCCACCCTGGGTTATAATAATTGGAATATGGGTTGTTAGGTTTGATTATAGCATTCAAAGTTTTTGGTGAAGAATAAGAATCAACCATTTGACCTAATGAATTTTCTTCAATCATAAGATTTTGACTGAAAAAAATCCATCCCAAATTGGTCTATCTTCCTTGATACAGCAACAACTTGATTTACTAACATTGTAAAAGCATCATTTTAATAAACACTGGCTACAATTTAAGGATTTAACCTATTAGAAGGCCATTGAAAATTATTAGTATTCATTTCTTCAATTAAAGAATAAGCATCAGAAAATGGTTTAGACATTAATGATCCACCAGCAGCAGCATCGATGATTGATCTAAGAGATCCAATTAATCCATTATAAAAAGTTTGAATTATTAACCAATCTGGTATCACATGTTCTGGACATTTCTTGAGGAGATCTTTAAATCTTTCTCACGCTTCATATATTGATTCCCCTTCAAACTGACAAAAAGATGTTATATCATTTCTCAACTTAGCAGTATTAGATGGTGGAAACTATTTAGCAAGGAATTTATTTAAGAGTTCACCCCAAGTTCTTATTGATCCAGGTGCTAATGAGTGTAACCATATTTTAGCTTTATCCCTTAGTGAGAAAGGAAAAAGTCTAACTCTAATAACATCATCCAAAATACCATCATATTTAAAAGTAACACACAACTCTAGAAAATTAGCAAGATGCAAATTAGGATCTTCAGTTGTTGCTCCCCCAAATTGATTATTAGACACCATTTGGATAATAGTAGGTTTAAGCTCAAAGGAATTAGCAGCTATAGCAGGGTTTTGAATACTACCACAAAGTTCATCTACTGTAGGGTTAACATAATATCTTAAAGGTCTTAATTCTTGATAGATGCCTACATTTTTATTTTAATGATTTGCCATATCTTGAATATTTTTATCTTATTTTGTATTTTTAATTTTTTTGATTTTTCTGATAGTTATTTCTAATTCAGAATCGTAAGGCACAAGTTCTTCAGAACCTGAACTATGCATACAACAATAAAATAAAACAAAACACAACACACTAACAAAAACAAAGAAAAGTAAAAATTTAAAATTTCTTAATTCTCTTTAAAATGCAATTTAATTATTTTTCTTTTCTCCCCGGTAACGGTGCCAAAAACTTGATCCCCGATAAAAATATGTGTGCCAAAAACTTGACTCCGCTGGATAAATGTAACGACGCTAAAAACTTGATCCCGGCAATGGCGCCAAAAACTTGGGCCGCGAGGAATATATGCACTGATGATTTAGATATGAAAATTATGATTTTATAATATGGGATACTACACAAGTATACATAACGTTTATCAAGAAATATAGGACTTTCTGATTAAGCCCCGAGATATCGAATCCACAGGGAAAGTATGAAAATCTTTAAAGGAATCAGAAAATTATCTTTTTACCTTTTGAATGGTTTTTGAAAAGTATGTCTTGATTTTGAAAAGTTTTGAAAGGTTATTTGTCTTTTGAAATTTCCTTAATAAAATGTTAAGCAAGAAATTGAAATTATAATAACTAATAACACCGTATGTAAAATAATATTATCTTAATAACATTAAACTTTCCTTAATAACATTATAAGATTATCTTTTTCTTTCTTTTTATGAAGTATTAATAATTATAAATGTATTGTTGTGGAAGTATTTAATTTTGCTGTGACAAATAGAAGCAAATGTGTTCCTTACCCTTACTTGGTTCTATAAATAACATAGGTTAATTTGAAATTTTTATCATTTTAAACATGGTTAGGCAGGGAAGATACCAGTCTCTCATTCTAGAGTTCCCTCGATTCCCACCAACTGGGGGCTAACTTCTCATAAAAAAAACTCAAAACTTCAAACCAAATTAGGGGGTTTTAGCCTGTCACTCTAAAATCCTCTAATTTTACTTCCTTCAATAAAAATATCTTCTAATATTACATTCAATTATATGGACTACAATTCTCACCCATATAATTGCATGTAATTCTTACTAACTTTTATGAGACAATTCCGCATTAAATCTTACATAATCTCAAGTAATTCTACAACTTAATAGGATAAATTAAGAAGTAAACAATGTTATTAGAATCAATCTACACAACTTCCTCCAACTTTTAAACACTTATACTTTCCACAACAATTCTCTATAAACTAATTACTTCTCCATTTAAGAAAGAAAAAGATAAAGTAAACTACTCAGAATGCATTGAGAAAATACAAAAACACATTAATTTGAAATTAAAAAGCATATGAAATACAACAAACGAAAACAAGTATTAATTAAAAAACTAAATGTAAGAACAAAAGTAAACACCTATCTGAAAATCCTCTCCACAAGACTCAGAAATTCCTCTGAAACTTTGACTCTTCGCTAAACTACTCCTCAGAGAAAGTCTCCCAACTCTGATGACTCAGAATACAGACTTCAAACTTCAATAAAAACTAAACTAAAAGAAAGAAAAGAAGTGGGAAGAAGAAGACTTCACTCCGACCCTTTTCTGCTTTATACTCGCTACTCCTACTCTTAGTAAAAAACTCTCTTCAAAATGCAGAGGAAGAAGAGTGGAAGTACCCTTCAAAATGCAGTGGAAGAGCCTCAAAAGAAAGAAAGAACCCTTCAAAAGGTAAAGGAAGAGCCTCCACTTATCTTTCCTAAGACTCTCTTTAAATAGTAACCCAACAGGTGCCTTGGTGTCTCTTCAAATGTGTCCAGATTCAATGTATCTACAAAGGAACGCACCCCTTCATTCAAACTTTCCGCCCAAAGGAAAATATGAAAGTACCACCAAGAGTTGCATCCCATCCCCTTTGATATTGGTGCCAAATTTATTTGAATTTCAATTTTTAACTGTGGCGGCTATGCACCTAGCCACGTGAGCTTAGCGCAGTGCCAAAATTTTAATTTTTTTATTTTCTTGCTCCAAATTTGATCCAATTTTGCTCCTTTCATCATGACCATCCATTTTCATCATACCTGTAAGAAAAACATAAAATACCTTCCATTAAAGTGCAATATCATTAAAAATAGGTATAAATATGTGCATAAAAATACTATATATTTTAGGTGTATCAATATGTATTTGATGATAACTAGTATATCCATCCAGAAAGCAGTATTACTTGTGTCCAGCAAGTCTATTCAGCATTTGACCGAGAAAAGGAAGAGGAAAGTGATCTTTTTGGGTGGCAGTATTTAATTTCCTATTGTCAATACAAATTCGCCATCCATTAATTTGTCTTGTGGGTATAATTTCATTCCATTCATTCACTTCAATAGTCACTCCTCCCTTTTTCGGTACACAATGTATTGGACTCACCCAAACACTATCCAAAATAGGATAAATAATTCTAGCATCCATCCATTTTAAAATCTCCATCTTAACTACTTCTTTCATTATTGGATTCAATCTCATCTGCGGATCAACTCTCGATTTATGTTCTTCATCTACTAAAATCCTGTGCATATAAATCGAAGGATTGATTCCTTAAATATCCACTAAAATCCATCCAAAATCCCTTTTGTAACTTTTAAAAATTCCCAACAATTTTCATTTTTTATATTCGTTTAACTCCGAAGGTACACTAACTGGTAGTGTAGATGATTCTCCTAAAAACATATACTTCAATTGATTAGGGAGAATTTTCATCTCAAGTTGAGGAGGTTTTATTATAGATGTAATTAATCTTTTATCTCCACCTTCCATAGTGTCTAATACTTCAAATCTCTCCTGAACATACTCTAAATCTTTATTCTTCTTACTATCTGAATTTTCTTCATTTCCAATTCCTTCTTCAAACATATTTTCATACTCCGCTTCTTTTTCAAATATATTTTCAAAATGATCATTTCTCAAATATTGACCCGACCCGCAATAACGCAGTAATATTCGCTTCCAAAAGATTGCCAAAAACTTGACCTAATTTATAAATAGCTGCTAGTGTATAAAATCAAAATGTTGTAAAATTTTAGAAATATTTTACACACCAGGGGTACTACGCAAGTATACGTTTCGTTTTAAGTAATATAGAGTTTTCTTTTATAACCCAGTATCGATCCCAGAGAGAAGCGAGGTAAGAAATCTTTTAGGCTAATTTCAGTCTATTTCTATAAGGCCTAAATTTGGAATGTCGATTAAAATGATTTTTCTAATAACTAATCCTAAATAAAGCTCTTAAATAAAAATATATCTTATGGATAAATTGGTTTGGAGAATTTCGAGATATTAAAAACTACCTTTCTCTTGCAATTACATAGATAATGTGTAGGAACGAGATGCTTAGAATTTTATATAGTAGTGCCAAACAGAAGCAATCCTATTCTTTAACCTTTGGTCCAGGTATAAACAACATTGGCTAATCTATAGATCGGTTCAAGATGTTTTATTAGTAGAATGGGTTAATCTAGGCTCACACTTCTAGATGTCCAAGGGTGGCTTTGGTCGGCCCTACCAGTGACCTGTTTCCTTTCTATAGATCAAATTATTAGAACTTAGCCTGTCACTCTAAAAACTAATCAATTCTGCGCCCAATAAAAAAATATCTCCCTATTTATTTGCGCTTCACCTTGAATAACCCGCACAGGCCTTCGACTACCCAATGATTCATGTGATATCTACTAGTTAAGAATTCATCTCCTTTAAGGTCTAAAAATTCTTCAACAGGTTTTAACAATACAAGTGATCAATTTGTAAAGTAAATGAAGATCCGGTATGAATATCATAACCATAATTTAATAAGAGAATATCTAAGCAAATCTTTTTTCCTAAACATGCATCTATTTCATTACAAAATAAAAGTAAATGAACATAATGGCATAAGAAGTAAAAGAATTGATAGAACTATATAATAAATTAAGTGTCAACAAGGAACTTATTTCATTAGTATTCTATTATATTTATGCAACTATCTGTCACCTAAAAGGATCTAATAGATAATTCTATCATAAAAATGATTTTCCTACGCATGCCACTACTTCATATTAAAAGAAAGAGTAAATGAAATCACTTACGAAACATGGATAATTCACGACAAAAAACTTGGTTTAAAACAAAGAAAATCCACTAGAAAGTCTTTACAACAATTACAGGAGAATGAAGAACACAATACTTAGCCTTTTCCCTCCGAAGGAAAGAAGAAGATTTCTCTACCAAAGTCTCCCACCGATCCATGCGCCGCTCGTACATCCCTTACATCAATATCTCAAAATCCCTCACCAATCTCTCCATCAGATGTAGAAATCTACATCTTCATGACTCTAAAATGACTAAAATGACTAAGATGGAAGAAAGAGACTATAGGGTGCGATTTTCTCTGAAGGAGTGGCCTCCTATTTATAGGCTTCAAGGGTTGCCTCAAGGCACCTCTTCAAAATGTGTCCATGTTCAATGAATCTTCTAAAAACTAACTCTGGCGCCTAGGCGCCGGACTCCGTGCTCGAACAGTCACATCCCTTCACTTTGGGTCGCACCATTTCTTGATTTAAACCACTCGAATGTGTCTAGATTCATTGTATCACATGTCCTATATATTACGAATAACTTCCACACTTCTAGAAGGTCTAGAAACTACTTAACACCGTCAAAATAACTCCCAAAGCCATCAGAATCCCGTCCAATAACAATTTCTGGATGATTATGGTTCCTAGGCCTTGATTTTGGCGCCTAGGCACCGTTTTCTCGTCGTCACTGGCGCCTGGGCGCCGGGTTTGGTGCCTAGCGGCCACCCTGTGCGCAGCTCCACTATTTTGCTCTGTTTGGCTCTGTTTTCACCCCGTTTCAGTTGCGTTGCTTTCCTAACATCTTCACCTACAAAATAGACATAAAAATAAGCTTTCTCAAAAGTATAATTTCATTCAAACACATGTGACAAATATAAAAGATATTAAGCATAAAAAGACATCGATATGTGTCAAGTCAGAATTTTCTTTTTTGCTTATTTTTGGCTCGAAATTGCATAGTTTTTGCTTCATTTTCTCTAAAATCATATTTTTATACTTGAAAACAAAAATATGCAGAATTCCTTCCTTTAAAGGGTAATATCTTTAAAAATGTGCATAAAATTAGCATGAAATGCAGACTAAAAATAGGTGCTTTTTTCATGGATCAAAATCCCCCAAAGTTATACGTTACTTATCCTCAAGTAACACTATAATCATGTAAAACCACATAAGCAAATCATGTATATGTGTTTCTTTAAAAGTTTCTAAAATTTTGTTCTAGAAATAAAGTAGTCTAATTTTGAAAAAAATTTAGTAAATGAGACCAATTTAAAGTTTAGAAATCTCTTAGATGAAAGAGTATGAAAATATGTGTTGCTATCTAATTCAGAAATGCTTGTAAAATTTTCAAAATATAGGGGTTAGGCATTTTATTTTCTTTACTTAATAATCTTTATTTAAAGTAATTATACTAACTATATTATATTTTAAAGCTTAAGATTTTCTCAAATCTTATACTTTAAAAAGCTCAGGCGTGGAACCAATTTTTGATTTGGCCTTTTAATCCTCAAGCTTCTCCTTACTTTTTCACATAAAATACTCTTTTTTTTCTTTTATTTTTCTTTTTCTTTTTCTTTTCCTATTCTTTCTTTCTTTTTTTTTCTTTTTTAGGCAAGGATTACTATATCTGGATAGACCTTTAATAATTTTGAATTCCACCCTTCCTTTCCTGAAGCATAAGGTAGATATATATCTTTTACATAGAAATATAATAACAGTTTTGAGAATTATTTTTAAATTAAAGAAATTTAAATATTGAAAACAAAAGTCTAGTCCTTCTATTTTTCTAAAAATACAACTTTTCTTACTAAAGACTGTTACACAATATTTATCATTTCTTCACTAAGAAAAATTAACTTTAAATTTTTCATCACTACTATAAATTTTAACTAAATTCTCTTACTTATTTCTATATTCAAAATTTTATTTCCCTAATATAACTTCATACACATAATTATTTTCCAATCAAAATTAAATTTATTTATAGCAGTTTTGAGAACAAATAAAATTTAAGTTTTTGAAAATTGTTTTTCATTCCCCCCTAAACTTGAATTTTTTTTAAATATTTTGCAATTAATTCCATAAAATGTTGGAGTAAGAAAAATAAAAGTTAAATCTACTAACTACTACAACATCCTATCAAATTTAAACACATGCATAATCGTGATAGAATGATTTCCGGAGAAGGTAAATCTAGCCTAGAACATGCCTACAATAATATTAAACTAAAAAGAAAGTATATTAACTTTAAAATATATTTTTCTTCCTACCCCTAAACTTGAATTAAAATATGTATAGCATTCAGCACAGAAAATATAAGCAGGATGAAAAATAGTTCAGAAATTCTATCTATCACAATTGTCTATCAATAACATCAACATGTATTCATCAGGACAGAATAATTTGCAACAGAAAGTAAATCTGAACTAACATGCTAGAATAAAATTAAATTAAAGTAAGGTTAAATAAGCATGACAAACATCGACATTGGAAAATATATTTAAGTGTTCTTCAAATCTCTAAATTGTTGTAACACAAACACAAATACAAATACACAAACTAAAATATCTAGACTCGCAGATTCATACATAAATATCAATTGAGGTTAATTTGATCTTATTTTCTACTCTCATTTTCCCTCCTTACTTTCAATTTCTGATGGAAGAAACTACACTAATAATTTGGGTGTATTAATAAAAGTAGTGCAGTTCATCTATATTTTGTTTACTAAATAAGTTCGCGACCTTACTCAGTGAAAATAAAGTCAGTTAAAGGAAGTAACAGAACTGAGCATTACCTTAAAACATTACCTCACAAATCTAATCCGCACTAAAGCAAACACAAAACATAAACATAAACAATCATGACTCACAATCATACTAAATCAAAGCACACTGATAACTATGGGTTGCCTCCCATAAAGCGCTTGGTTTTAACGTTGCGGGCCCGACACATGATTCCTCCTGGATCAAAATTCCAATTAAGTAATTCTCGATCAATCGCCCAATCATTTTCAGATCCAGGGATTCCTATAAAATCCTCAAATTTAAATTTTTCACTCAGCTCTTCATTTTCAGTTAGATTTATATAATTGTTCCTCATATTTCTTTCTAGATCCAGTATTCTTCTATTGATTTGATGAATTTGCATAATAATATCATCCTTGAAATTTATAAGAAATGGATCTTTATAAGATACTCTAATATCTCTCAAATTTTGGATCAGATTCTCTTTAGATAATTCAGATTCAGGATCAAATTCTTCTATGTTACTCTTCTGTTTCAAATTATCTTCCAATTCTTCCTCTTTATAATTATTAAATGATGGAGGATCTATCTTAGTTGAGGAAATTAGTTTTTCTAATTATTTAGGAATTTCTTCCAATGGTCTTTCAATATCCTTATCCTCTTTTCTTAACTCAAAGTTCTTTTAAAATATATCCTCAAATTCTCTTCCAAGTCTTAGTTCAATAATTTTATCATGTTCATCATTCAATTCAGGTTTTTCTTGTGATTAAGTCGAATCTAAAGATATAAAGACTGGTTGTGTAGATGAATTCCTTAAATAGGTAGGCTTTAGAATTGTATGTGGTACATCCATCTTAAGTTCAAGAGATTTTTCAACAGATGGAATTAAAAGTTTACTATTTTCGGTGATGTCCATCATTTCACACCTCTCTTGAACATACATACAGTCTTCTTTAAATAACATTTTTGAATCATCATGAAAACCCATTCTGACCTCCTCTGTTATCTTACTCTCAAAACTTTCTTGGAAATGATTTTTATTTAGATAATCAATTTCATCCATCCAAAAACAATCATCAATTTTCTCAGCTGAATGTTTCATAGTCTTCAATACATCAAAAGTTACTTCCTGGTCATTAATATTCATAGTCAACTTTCCTTTCTGCACATCTATCATAGCTTGTCCAGTAACAAGGAAATGTCTCCCTAAAATAATTGGAATTTCTTTATCTTCCTCCATATCTAATATAATAAAGTCCACAAGAAAGATAAAGTTATCCACTTTAACAAGAACATCTTCTATAACTCCTTTTGGATAAATGATAGATTGATCAGCTGACATAAGGGTTACAGTAGTGGGAGAAATATCGACTAAACCTATCCTTATAAATATAGATAGAGGCATCACATTAATGCTCACTCCTAAATCACATAAAGCTTTTCCACATAATCTTTTTCCAATTGCACAAGGAATTGGAAAGCTACAAGGATCGTTAAGTTTCCGAGGAAAATTTTTCTAAATTATAGCGCTACACTTCTCATTCAGAGCAACTGTCTCATAATCCCTAAATTTCATTTTATTGTTTAATATATCCTTCATAAACTTTGCATAACTTGGCATCTGTTCCAAAGCTTTAGTGAAAGGAATATTTTTCGTTAACTTCTTAAGTACTTTCATGAACTTTGAAAATTTCTTATCCAACTCAAACTGTTTAAGTCTTTGAGGAAATGGAGGTGTTGGTCGTTCTAAATTGATTTTAGTTGAAGATATTAATTTTTCTAGATCTTTAGGAACATGTTCTTCAGGAATTTTAATTTCCTTTGTGTCTCTCACAACTTCTTTCTCTTTTTTAACCACTTCCTCTATCTCTCTTCTACTTTTTAAATGGACAGCTTCTACTTGTTCATTAGTGTTCTCTTTAGGGTTGATTTCAATGTTCTGTAGGAAGTGTTCCTTGGGGTCTATTGCTTTGTGAATTAACAATTTGTCCCAAAGGATTCTCTATGTTTATAATCGCAGCATTTTGACTTTGTAACTGGTTTCCCACTTTCAATAACACTTCTTCCATAGACATCTCCTTATCCTCAAATTGTTGATCATTGTTAGAGTCCGGTGGATATGAAGGTCTATAGTTTGTTTTCCCCTGATTATTCCAACTTCCGTTAGGATTTGCATGATTATTTTCCTTTTTTTGGTTTCCACTATCAGTAGTATGATTCCAGTTAAATTTAGGATGATTCTACCGACCTGGGTTGTAAAAGATAGAATATAGGTTGTTTGTTGTATTTAAACTTTCATATGATAAGTTAGAATCAATCATATTCCCTAATGAAATTTCCTCACTTACTAAAGTAAATTGAGGCTGGTTCATTCCAAATTGGTCCAACTTCCTTAATATTTCAGCAACCTGAGATGCAAAAATTGCAATCGCATCTATATCACAAACACTGGCTACCTTTTTAGGATTTACCCATGCAGAGGGCCATTCAAATTCATTTTTAGCCATTTCTTCAATTAACGCATACGCTTCATCAAATGATTTTGACATTAACAATCCACCAGCGGCAGCGCCAATTATAAACTTAAGGGATCCTACTAACCCATTGTAAAAAGTTTCAATGATTAACCAATTAGGCAGAACATGGTGTGGACATTTTCTTAGGAGTTCCTTAAATCTTTCCCAGGCTTTGTATATTGATTCCCCTCCATATTGACAAAATGAGATAATATCGTTTCTAAGTTTAGCTGTCCTTGAAGGTGGAAAATACTTAGCTAGGAATTTCTGAGTTAACTCTTCCCAATTTTTAATAGAACCAAGTGCTAATGAGTATAACCACATTTTAGCCTTATCTCTTAGTGAGAAAGAAAAAAGCCTTAGTCTAACAACATCATCTGACATGCTTTTATAACTAAATGTAGCACAAAGTTTTAGAAAACATGATAAGTGTAAATAGGGATCCTCCAAAGGAGTTCCCCCAAACTGGTTGTTCTGTACAAGTTGGATAATCTCAAGATTTATTTCAAACGAGTCAGCTTCTACGATAGGGGTTTGTATACTTGAGTGAATTTCATCTGTCGTAGGATTTTCATAATCCCTCAATGAAGTATGATGATATTCTAAGTTATTATCTTGAAAGTTTTCCATTTCCACTTCTAGTTTTTCGAGTCCCTTTTATTTTTTTTAATTTTTTCCATTTTTCTAACTCGGGATCATAAGGCAAAATTCCTTTAGATCCTTTGTTTCACATACTGAGCACAACAAACAGTACATTAACAATTAAACAAATAATAGATAAAATATATTCAACACAATAAAATATTTTCACGAACACCTTATTTTTCACACAAATAGTTTTTACGACACTACAATTTTCAAAGTTTAAACCTAATTATTTCAACTAAAATTCTCCTAAAGTTCTTACCGAAGCTTCCCCAGCAACGGCGCCAATAACTTGACCCGATCCACAATAACGCAGTAATATTCGCTTCCAAAAGATGGCCAAAAACTTGACCCAATTTATAAATAGCGGCTAGTGTATAAAATCAAAATGTTGTAAAATTTTACAAAATATTTTACACACTAAGGGTACTACGCAAGTATACGTATCGTTTTAAGTAATATAAGGTTTTCTTTTATAACTGATCTATAAAAAAATACCTATTTCTTTATGTCTTAATTCTAATCAATTTGAAAGGATATTATGCTTTAATGAAAGGTATTTTCTTTGTGTTTTTGGATGTAGGTGATGTAAAAAGGCTCAGAAAGGAAAAAGAAGCAAAAAGGAGAAAAATGGAGCAAAAATGGAGCAAAATACAAAAAGTATAAAAAAATATGGCCTGGCACATAGGCGCCAGAAGTTGGCGCCTAAGCGCCAGACTCGATACAGAAACTGTCACGTTTTTTACAATGTTTGAACGGTTATTTTGACGGAGTGAGTGGTTATTCGACATTCTAGAAGACTGGCAGTTGTTCCTTGATAATAGGACATGTGATACATTGCATTTGGACGCTCCAAAATGGTTTTAATCACGAAGAGGTGCGAGCCAAAGTGAAGAGGTGCGAAGAACTGGACGCGATGTCCGGTGCCTAGGCGTTCGATTCTGGCACGTAGGCGCCAGACAAACCTTCTAGAAGATTCATTGATTGTGGACATGTTTTGAAGAGGTACCTCAAGGCAACCCTTGAAGCCTATAAATAGGAGTCCATTTCTTCAGAAAAATGTGCCCCCATTGTAACCCCTTTCTCTTATCCACTTTAGGATCTCTCATCCTTAGAGTGAGAAAAAGAGAGAGAAATTTAGGGCCACTTTTATTTAGTTTAGTGAGTTATTTTCAAGTTGTTGCATCTGGAGTTCATTACACTGTGGAGTCAGTAGGAATCAGAAGATCTGTAGAAGGAATATTTGAATAAGTATTTTTCATTTGATTTAAAGTTTATTTATTATGTTTGCTGTTTATATTCAATGTGTTCTGAGTAGTTAGTTTACTTTCTTCCTTCAATTATGAAGAGATAATTAAGATAATAAAAGATTTGATCGAGAATTGAAATTTAAAATATTTTTAAAACATTGTGATGACATTAATACCTAATCTTACTTTACTTTTTAAATTGGCCATTTAAATTGTTAAAACCTGTTGAAGAGTTTTGAGACCTAGAAGGAGAAAAACTCTTAACTTGTAAGTGTCACATGAATCCTTGGGTAGTCGAAGGCCATGTGCAGGCTATTCAAGGTGAAGTGCAAATAAATAGGAAGATAAGATTTAAAGAGCGTAGAATTGATAAGTTTATAGAGTGACAGACTAAATTCTTATAATTTGATTTATAGATTAGGAAAGGGTCACTCGTAGGGCCGACCATAGCCACCCTTGGACATCTAGAAATGTGAGTCTAGATTAACCCATTTTACTAACAATACATCCGGACTTGATCTGTAAATTAGCTAATTTTCTTTGCGCCTGGATCAATGGGTAAAGAATAGGAATGCTTCAATTTGGCACAATACCATAAATCAAATTCTCCAACGATTATAAAATTATCTTAAAAATCTTAGATTAATTGAAGGGAAGGAAGTTGTTTATTTTATATAGTATTCATAAAAGTATTGTCTTATTATTGATTTCTTTATTTGAATCTAGTAAATTAATAGTAAAATACAAAAAGATTTATGAAATATAATATTTAGAAATTTATTACTATAATTCTTCCTTGTGGGATCGATACTGGGGTCTTTGTTTCAAAGCCCTATATTACTTGAAACGATACGTATACTTGTGTAGTACCCCTACTGTGTAAAATAATTTCTAAATTTTACAACATTTTGATTTCATACACTAGCCGCTATTTATAAATTGAGTCAAGTTTTTGGCCATCTTTAGGAAGAGAATATTACTGCATTATTGCGGGTCGGGTCAAGTTTTTGGCGTCGTTGCCAGGGAAAGAAATAGAATAGTTATAAATTTTCTTAAAAAAATAAAAAAATATTATGTTTCCAAAAATTATATATATATATATATATATATATATATATAAATTTTTATTCCTTATTTTATGCGAAGATTTGGTTCTCAAGGATTAATACCTTTAGATTCTGAATTAGAAAGAACAATTAGAAAAATTAAAAAGGGAAAAGAAATTCAAAAATTTCAAGAAATGGCTACTTTACAAAATCCAATTGAACTTAATAATCAAAATGTTTATAATCATTAAGGGATTATGCTAACCCTACTGTAGATGAACTTCATAGTAGTATTCAAATACCCACTGTAGATGCTAATTCTTTTGAACTTAAACCGTCTATTATTCAAATGGTGCAAAACAATCAATTTGGTGGAACACCAAATGAGGATCAAAATTTACACCTTGTTAGTTTTTTAGAACTTTGTGCTACCTTTAAATATAACAATATTTCTGATGATGCTATTAGACTTAAAGTCTTTCCTTTTTCTTTAAGAGATAAAGCAAAGATGTGGTTAGACTCATTAGCGACTGGTTCTATTAAAACATGGGCTGAAATGGCACAAAAATTCCTTGATAAATATTTTCCTCCTTCTAAGATTGCTAAATTAAGAAATGATATTACTTCGTTTAGTCAATTTGACGAGGAGACAATATATGAAACTTGGGAAAGATTTAAAGAACTATTAAGAAAATGTCCTCATCATGCTTTACCTGATTGGTTAATTATTCAAACATTTTATAATGGATTAATTGGATCTTTAAAATAAATTATTGATGCTGTTGCTGGAGGTTCTTTAATGTCTAAATCATTTGAAAAAGCTTACACTATAATTGAAAAAATGGCTAATAACAATTTTCAATGGCCTTTCGAAAGGATTAATCCTCAAAAGATGGCAAGTATTCACGATAATGAAGCCTTTTCTATCTTAGCTTCACAAGTAGCAGCAATGTCTAAGAAATTAGATAATTTTGCTATTAATATTTCACATAATAACTCTGTTAATATTGAAGATTCTCAAACTATTGAAACTTTACAAGCTATTGCAAGTAAAAATAATCCTTATTCAAATTATTATAATCCTGGGTGGAAAAATCATCCTAATTTTAACTGGAATAATTCACCACAACAATGGGGTAATAATCAATCTCATCCCACTGGAAATTGGAATAATCAAGTTAATCTAAATTATAAACCTCCTAGATTTAATAATCAACAGAAAAAGTTATCAATAGAAGAATTAATTTTACAAATGAATAATCAATTACGAAATCAAAATACTACTATTCGTAATATTGAAAATCAAATATGACAAATTGCTACTTTAATTAATAACAGACCTGTAGGAAAACTTCCTAGTAATGTTGAAATTAATCCAAAGAAAACTGGAAAAGAACATGAACAAGTTAAAGCTGTGCAACTTAGAAGTGGAAAGGAATTAAAAGAAAGAATGCAGAATGAAATTGAAAAAGAGATTGAGGTTGAAGAGATTAAAAAACCTAAAAAAACTCTCTCTCCTAGTCAAGATCAGACAGTTATACCTGTTAATGTGGAGGTTGAAAAACCACCACCACCCTTTCCTTAAAGACTTAAACAACAGAAATTAGATCATTAATTTTCTAAGTTCTTTGAAATCTTTAAGAAACATACTATTAACATACCTTTTGCTGAAGCTTTGGAACAAATGCCAACTTACGCAAATTTTATGAAGGATATTTTAAGCAAAAAATGAAAATTTGAAGCTTTTGAAACTATTGCATTAAGTGAAGAATGCAGTGCAATAATTCAAAAGAAATTACCTGAAAAGCTTAAGGATCTTAAAAGTTCCACTATACTCTGTGCTATTGGAGAAAAATTTTGTGGAAAAGCTTTATGTGATTTAGGAGCAAGTATTAATCTGATGCCATTTTGTATCTTTCGGAGATTGGATTTAGGAGATATTACTCTCACCACTGTAACCCTTCAGTTAGCTGATAGATCTATCACTTATCATAAAGGAGTTATAGAGAATGTCCTTGTTAAAGTGGATAAATTTATCTTCCCTGTAGATTTCATCGTACTTGATATGGAAGAAGATAAAGAGATACCTATTATTTTAGGGATACCTTTTCTAGCAACCTGACGAGCTATGATTGATGTGCAAAAGGGAGAACTAACCATGAGAGTTAATGATCAAGAAATTAAATTAAATGTTCTTAAATCAATGAATTACCCTGATAAAGAGAAATGTTATCGAATGGATATAATTGATTATTTAATTGAAAAACATTATTAAGAAAAATGTAAAGTCATTTCTAAAGAAAAATTTGAATTTTTAACTGATGAAAATGAAGTAGTAGAAGAAGAAGAGACTCATTTTATTAAAGATAATTGGGAAACTTTAGACATAACTCAAACTGATATACTTTTACCATCAATTAAAAAAGCCCTTGAACTAGAATTAAAAATATTACCTTCACATTTAAAATATGCGTTTCTTGGAAATTCGTTAACTTTACCTGTTATTTTTTCTTCTGAACTGAGTAAAGATCAAGAAGAAAAACTACTAGGTGTGGTAATGAATTATAAGAAGGCTTTTGGTTGGACTATTACTGATATAAGAGGAATAAGCCCTTGCATTTGCATGAAGAAAATTTTAAACCTACTATAGAATCGTAAAGAAGATTAAATCTTATCATGAAAGAGGTTGTTAAAAAAGAAATTATTAAGTGGTTAGATTCTGGTATGATTTATACTATTTCAGATAGTCAATGGGTAAGTCCTATTCATTGTGTTCCCAAGAAAAGAGGTGTAACTGTCATTGTTAATGATAAAAATGAGTTAATTCCTACAAGACAAGTTACTGGATGGCGAATTTGTATTGACTATAGGAAATTAAATAAAGCCACTAGAAAGGATCATTTTCCTTTACCTTTCTTGGATCAAATTCTTGATAAATTAGCTGGTCACCCCTATTTCTGTTTTCTGGATGGATATTTTGGTTATCATCAATTACTTTTTTCTCCTGAGGACCAAGAAAAGAAAACATTTATAAGGCCTTATGGAACATTTGCTTTTAGAAGAATGTCTTTTGGTTTATGTAATGCACCTGCAACTTTTCAAAGATGTATGATGTCAATATTTTGTGATTTGATTGACAAAGGAATTGAAATATTCATGGACGATTTTTTAGTTTTTTGGAACTTCTTTTGAATCTAGTTTGGAAAATATAGCCAAAATTTTGAAAAGATGCGAAGAAACAAATTTATTTCTTAACTGGGAAAAATGTCAATTCATGGTCACAGAAGGCATTGTACTTGGTCACAAAGTGTCACAAAAAGGGATGGAAGTAGATCAAACAAAAGTGAAAATTATTGTTGAATTGCAATCACCTACTACTGTTACTGATGTTAGAAGTTTTCTACGTCATGCTGGATTTTATAGAAGATACATAAAGGATTTTTCTAAAATTGCTAAATCTCTTTGCCATTTATTGGAAAAAGATGCGAAATTTGAATTTAATAAAGAATGTATTAATGCTTTTAATATTCTAAAAGAAAAATTAATAACTGCACCTATTATTGTTGCACCTAATTGGAGTAAGTCTTTTGAATTAATGTGTGATGCAAGTGATATTGCAATTGGAGCTGTATTAGGACAAAAATATGAGAAAATTCTCAAAGTTGTATATTATGCTTGTAAAACTCTCATCGAAACTCAAAGAAATTACACTACCACTGAGAAAGAGCTTCTAGCTATAGTATATGCCTTTGATAAATTTAGACCTTATCTTCTTGGTACTAAATGCATAGTTCATACTGATCATTCTGTTATTAAATATCTATTATCTAAGAAGGATTCTAAACTTAGACTTATAAGATGGGTTTTACTTCTACAAGAATTTGATTTTCAAATAGTAGATAGAAAGGAACTGAAAACCAAATTGCTGATCATTTGTCTAGAATTAAAAATGATATTATTTCGAAAGAAAATATAAATGAGAAATTTCCTGATGAATCTTTATAAGTTATTCAAGGATGCAAAACACCTTGGTATGCTGATATTGTTAATTATTTAGTTAGCAATATTTTGCCTTATGACTTGGAAAACAAATTTATTAAGAAATTTAAATATGATTCTAAATCTTATATTTGGGAAGAACCTCATTTATTTAAAATTGGTAATGATTCTATGATTCGAAGATGTGTACCTTATGAGGAAACTTTTGCTATTATTCAAAAATGTCATGATTCTAATTTTGGAGGACACTTTGGTATAGATAAAACTGCATTTAAAATTTTAAATTCTGGATTTTATTGGCCTACCTTATTAAAAGATGTGAGAAAATATGTGAAAACATGTGATCAATGTCAAAGGATGGGAAATATATCTAGGAAGGATGAAATGCCTTTAAGCTATATATTAGAAGTTGAAATTTTTGATATATGGGGTTTAGACTTTACGGGACCATTTGTTCCATCATCTGGAAAAATTTATATTTTATTAGCAGTTGATTATGTTTTAAAGTGGATTGAAGCTGTTGCTTTACTAATCTGTGATTCCAAAAGTGTTTCAAAATTTTTAAAGAAAATGATATTTTCAAGATTTGGAATGCCTAAGGTAATTATCACTGATGGTGGAAGTCATTTCAGGAATATAAGAATTCAATCATTACTACAAAAATTTGGAATCAAACTTAGAATTGTAACTGCTTATCACCCACAAATGAGTGGAATGGCTGAAGTATCAAACAGAGAAATTAAAAGAATTTTAGAGAAGACTGTTAATCCTAAAAGAACTGATTGGGTTGATAGACTTGATTCTGCATTATGGGCTCATAGAACAGCTTTTAAGACACCAATCAGAATGTCACCTTACCGGTTAACTTATGGTAAACATTGTCACTTACCTGTAGAACTTGAACATAAAGCTTATAGGGGGATAAAGGAGTTTAAGTTTAATTTGAATAAAGCAGGAGAAAAATTTTTATTGCAATTAATTGAGATGGAAGAAATAAGAAACAAATCATTTTAAAATGAGAGGATTTATAAAGAGAAAATGAAGACGTTGCATGATAAGAAAATTTCAGGAAAAATTTTTGAACCTGGACAAGATGTATTACTGTTTAACTCTCGTTTAAAACTTTTTCCTGGAAAATTAAGATCTAATGGATTGGACCCTATATAGTTGAGAAAGTATACCATTATGGAGCTGTGGATATTAAAGATCCCAAAACAGGAAAAAATGTTTTGAGTAAATGGAGTAAGATTGAAGCCTTATTTGGGAGATATTAAAAGATTTATAAAGAGGCTTATGAATTGAGTCAACCTGATTAAAGATTTACTTAAGTCGGGCTGACGACGTTAAACCAAGCACTTTGTGGGAGGCAACCCATAATTATCTTTTGTTATGAATATTTTTGTGTTTTAATGTAAGGTTATGCCTCGATCTTGATTAATTTTATATTACGTTAGAAAAATTTGATGATCATAAGTCTTTGTTGACTTAGGCTGAAAATTATTTTGAAGTATGTAAGATTTAGAAATTGGATCACTCTATTCTGAATATGCGTAAAAAGGAGATCAAGTTAACCTTCCTTATGATTGTTTACAATGTTAGTTATTGAGTCCAAATTACTCTTACCAGTATAATTTACCTATCTTGGAGAACGAAATTTTAAAATTTGACGATTAGGTGAATCGGAGTTGAACATAGTTTCGGTGCCTAGGCGCCAGAATTCGACGCCTAAGCGCCAGAATCAAACTATGTATCAATAGGTCCGGCCCCTAAGCGCCACGTTTATTGAGTCGTGCAAAAACCAAAAATCCTCAGTTTTTCCCCCGATTTTCACCTTTAAATCAATCTATCTTCTTCCCTAACCATCAAGCAATCAAAATTACGTCCCTTGCACTTCATTCTTGAGAGATTTGAGAAATGTTTGAAGAATATGGAAGGAAGAAATCATGGAGAAGAAGCTAGGGACAAGGTCTCAAAGGATCCTCAACCCTACTTCAACAGTTTCATCGCTGTGAGTTTAGAGAAAATTTCTAGTCATTTGGATAAGTTTAAGGCAGAGTTTAAAAGCATTGGAGATCACCTCCATAAGATGTTTCATCAAGTTGAACATCTAGAATGACAAATGAAACTTCAATTTGATCATTTTGCGGATTATCAAGATGCTCAAGTTGAAAAGTATGCGAAGAACAAGTGGATTGATGAAAAGATGACTGCGGATTTCCTAAGAGCATTAGTGTTCTTTCCAAGTGGAATACAAAATTTCCCTTGTGAAGATTAGAATATTCTGGTAATGAGATAGTTATTATGTGGTTTGTTGAGTCGTTGAATCGATTTAGAGAATCGATTGTGTTTGTTTGTGTATTTGCTTTCATGTTCAATATGTGTTGTTTTTGCTTAGAAATTGATGTGTTTGAGTGTGTATTAGGAACTTGAATCAAGTGTAATACTTATCTAGAATGTATTGAGTCAATATTAAATATTATAAATGGAATTTAGTTAGTTTGATTTAAACCTTATCTTTGATTGGTGGATTAAATATTTAATTTTTATAAATTTTTGAAAAATGTTGTGGAAGTTAGAAACTGAAGCCCTACTCTGATATGAGTAATTGGAAGTTGAATTTATGAATTTTGGTGGAAAATTAAATTTAAAAATAATTTTTTGTGAAAGGCGAGTCTGGCGCCTAAGTGCCAGTTCGGCCTGTACCCGAAAATTTACTTAAATAACCCCCAAAAGCCATTTTTGACGCCTAAGCTTCATCTTCTTCCCCATTTTCGCGAAAATACACCTTTTAGATTCATTCTGAGGTCAAAACATCAAGGATTTGAGCGCGAAACCACTCGATTTCTTCGTCTCAAGGTCAGATCTACACTTTAAACCATTTATTTTTTATTTTCACCATAGATTTCCCTAGGTTTTGCTAAGAACCAAAATTTTGAAATTTTTTTTGATTTTTAGTGATTTCTTTGGATTTTTAAACTTATTTTAAGTTTTATAAACTTAAAAAGAGTTTAAATCTTTGATTCTTAAATTTGTTCTTGTTTTCATTCACGTTTAGATGGCTCCAAAATCTAAATGCGGGAAGGCACGAGATAACTTTGATAGCAGCAAATTTTCTACTGCAGCTGCTCATTTTTGCTTCCATGAATTTGTGACGTTCAGGAAGTTCATTTCTGAACAAAGTTTCTATTATCCTGGAGAAATGATTGAAAACACTATCATTGCACACAATTGGCAATGATTCTGTTATTTCACTGCTGTTGCTGTTATCCCTATTATTCGAGAGTTTTATGCAAATTTTCTGGATGCCAAAGATTATGAAGTCTTTGTTAGAGGTATCGGAGTAGGATTTAGTCCAGAAAGAATCAATGTATTTTATGGCCTGTCACCGACTATAGAGTGCTACTATTCTGGATTATCACCATCTGAGGGAGATTTGGATATGATCATTGCTTATTTAACTGACGGTACTGAATCTTGGAAGATCAGGAACGAAAAAGGGGTAAACTTCAAATCCTCCAAATTAAATGGTATTTTTAAAGCATGACATTATTTTATTTCTGCAAGATTTTTACCTTCCAACTACTTGAGTGAAGTGACTAGAGATCGAGCGATCTTAAACTACTGCATTCAGGAAAGGAAACCTATTGATGTCGGGAGTATTATTTATGATTTTGTGGATTCTACTGCGAGATCCAGCACTTCTGTTGGATTGGGATTCCCATCTCTGATTTATTCATTATGTGTAATGGAGTCACTGCTGATATTTCTGAGGAGAAGTTAAAGTCTACCAAGCCAATTGGGCAGGAGAGTGTTAGTATCTATGATCGTCTTCAAGGGAAGAGATTGACCGCTCCTTCTACTTCTGCACATATTCCAGGTAGACATTCTACTTCTCGACCCTCTACTTCTGCTGAGCCACCATCGAGTTTACGGGAATCAATGCATGATCGGCTTTTAGAGCGACGGCAGGAGTTATTTCAAACTCACCTGCGAGATTGATACTATTGATAGGAAACTTGATCATTTATCTGATTATACACAGAGGAATAGTAGTTATGATGCCGAGTATGATGAAGACCTAGTCAGATTTCTGAAGGGTGAACATGATGTTAGTTTCCCTACTTTTCCTAGTTTCACACCATTTGTTGATCCTAAGGACGTAGAATTTTCCTTTGGTGACGATGATGATGATGAGGCTACAGCTAGTGACTAGTAGTTATAGAACTTTATGATGAGCTACTCTGTTAGTTTGTTTTATTTGGATTGTTGGTTTAGTTTTGTGTTTCATGTATGTTGATTTGTTTAAATATCTGTGTGGATTGATTAGTGTTAAGATTCTGTTGTTAAAATATTCTTAGTATATTGTGTTAAGACTGAAGTTAGAGTTAATTTATGTTATGTTTGTTTCAGTATACTGTTTAGTAATTAGTAATTTTGCTCTACTTCAATTTTGTTTCAAATTTAGTATAATAAAAAAAAATAGCCTGCTTACTTTTTATACATGCTTCAATTTTATCTTAATTATTCATAAAAGCATGATAGATGTTAATTTTTCTTTTCAAGATTGTTTTTACATACTTATAAAAATTCTGATGATTTTCTTTCTCTCATACTTTCAAATTATCATAGTATACCAAAACTTAAGTTTGGGGGAAGGGAAAATACATTCAAATTTAAATTTTACTTGTCCTTAAAGAGCTAATATTTTAATAAAAATAAAATCTTTTTAACATAACTTAAGGAATGAAGAATTTATTTGAGATCACTTTTATTTTTGAAATTATAATCAACTTAGTGAAATTAACCAAATTTTTAATAACTTTGATTGATTTTAAGAATAGAATTATTTAACTTAAACAAGAATAAGATTAAAAAAATTTTTCTATTCATGATAGAAATTATAGAATTTTAGAAATAATAAGTAATAAAAAATTATCTCTTGAAAAAGAAAAGATTGAAAATCTTTTTGAATTCTTATTTATGTTATAATAATTAAGTGGAAACGTATAAGTTTTGAAAATATAAGTAAAGGATAGTGAAGTTCAAAACCATTAACAGGCTATCCCGATATAGTAATCCTCTCTATATATATTCAAAAAAAAAGAAGAGAGGAGAAGCTTGAGGAAATGCTTAATCAAAAATTTGCTTCACTTGAATTATTTTATAATCAAAAAAAACTAATTACGTATTTTACATAATTTTTATACATGAATATTTATTTAGGAAAGATTCTTCAAGAAGATCTTTTTCTTGTAAATAATCTATGAGAGCTTAATATAATAGACTTCTATTATTTTCAAAATGGGTGAAAAGTTTGAAATCTTATGATTTGGTAGTTAGATATTCTTTAAATTTTTAAAATTAAACCTAGTTAGTGAAATTGGGTTAATAATTTACCAAAGACTTTATAGAATAAAAAATTATAAGGAATCTTAAATATTTATCTTTTATTTCAAAGGTTATACATTTTATATAGTAGAAAGAGTTACTTGAGGACAAGTAACATTTAAGTTTGGGGGATTTTGATCTATAAAAAAAGACCTATTTCTTGTCTTAATTCTTATCAATTTCAAAGGATATTATGCTTTAACGAAAGGTATTTTTTTGTGTTTTTGGATGTAGGTGATGTAAAAAGGTTTAAAAAGGAAAAAGAAGCAAAAAGGAGAAAAAAGGAGCAAAAATGGAGCAAAAATTGAGCAAAATACAAAAAGTATAAAAAAATATGGCCTCGCGCCTAGGCGCCAGAAGTTGGCGCCTAAGCGCCAGACTCGATACAGAAACTGTCAAGTTTTTGACAATGTTTAAACGGTTATTTTGACGGAGTGAGTGGTTATTGGACATTCTAGAAGACTGGCAGTTGTTCCTTGATAATAGGACATTTGATACATTGCATTTGGACGCTTCAAAACAGTTTTAATCGTGAAGAGGTGCGAGCCAAAGTGAAGTGGGGCGAAGAACTGGACGCGGTGTCCGGCGCCTGGGCGCCAGATTACGGCGCCTAGGCGCCAGACAGACCTTCTAGAAGATTCATTGAATGTGAACATGTTTTGAAGAGGTGCCTCAAGGCACCCTTGAAGCCTATAAATAGGAGTCCATTTCTTTAGAAAAACGTGCCCCCATTATAATCCCTTTTCTCTTATCCACTTTAGGATCTCTCATCCTTAGAGAGAGATTTAGGGCCACTTTTATTTAGTTTAGTGAGTTTATTTTCAAGTTGTTGCATCTGGAGTTCATTACACTATGGAGTCAGTAGGAATCAGAAGATCTGTAGAAGGAATATTTGAGATAAATATTTTTCATTTGATTCAAAGTTTATTTATTATGTCTTGTTGTTTATAGTCAATGTGTTTTGAGTAGTTAGTTTACTTTCTTCCTTCAATTATGAAGAGATAATTAAGATAATAAAAGATTCGATGGAAAATTGAAATTCAAAATATTTTCAAAACATTGTGATGATATTAATACCTGATCTTACTTTACTTTTTAAATTGGCCATTTAAATTGTTAAAACCTGTTGAAGAGTTTTGAGACCTAGAAGGAGAAAAACTCTTAACTTGTAAGTGTCACATGAATCCTTGGGTAGTCGAAGGCCATGTGCGGGCTATTCAAGGTGAAGTGCAAATAAATAGGAAGATAAGATTTAAAGGGCGTAGAATTGATAAGTTTTTAGAGTGACAGACTAAATTCTTATAATTTGATTTATAGATTAGGAAAGGGTCACTAGTAGGGCCGACCATAGCCACCCTTGGACATCTAGAAGTGTGAGTCTAGATTAACCCATTATACTAACAATAAATCCGGACTTGATCTGTAAATTAGCCAATGTTCTTTGCGCCTATTTATTTGCACTTCACCTTGAATAACCCGCACAAGGCCTTCGACTACCCAAGGATTCATGTGATATCTACTAGTTAAGAATTTATCTCCTTCAAGGTCTCAAAATTCTTCAACAGGTTTTAACAATACAAGTGATCAATTTGTAAAGTAAATGAAGATCCGGTATGAATATCATCACCATAATTTAATAAGAGAATATCTAAGCAAATCTTAATTCCTAAACATGCATCTATTTCATTACAAAATAAAAGTAAATGAAAATAATGGCATAAGAAGTAAAAGAATTGATAGAACTGTATAATAAATTAAGTGTCAACAAGGAACTTATTTAATTAGTATTCTATTATATTTATGCAACTATCTGTCACCTAGAAGCATCTAATAGATAATTCTATCATAAAAATGATTTTCCTACGCATGCCACTACTTCATATTAAAAGAAAGAGTAAAGGAAATCACTTACGAAACATGGATAATTCACGACAAAAAACTTGGTTTAAAACAAATAAAATCCACTAGAAAGTGTTTACAATAATTACAAGAGAATGAAGAACACAATACTTAGCTTTTTCCCTTTGAAGGAAAGAAGAAGATCTCTCCACCAAATTCTCCAACCGATCCTTGCGCCGCTCGTACATCCCTTACATCAATATCTCAAAATACCTCACCAATCTCTCCATAAGATGTAGAAATCTACATCTTCATGACTCTAAAATGACTAAAATGACTAAGATGGAAGAAAGAGACTGTCGGCATATTTTTTAGGTTGTGTTTTATTTTGAAAAGGGGTCGCCTAAAGAAATTTTGCGGCGAATTTTTTTTAATTTAATTTAAATAAATAATTTGAAAAGTAGTATTTGATTTTGAAAATAATTTTAAATTTGAAGATTTTAAGATATGAAATCAAACCGATCTCACATCCCAAATAGTTTATATAAACGAGCACCGTACCACATACCGTGTATCTATCCCGAAGAATAGGCACATCGCTTGACGATGGGGCTCGATTAAATAAACTAGAAGATTTGTGACATCCGTTTGGTCCGCGAACCAATTTTATGTGCCGACAAATTCCCCCGCCTAATATGAAAACATTAAACAGGGTTTATATTACCTGGGTTCTTTAGAATTCCCTATAAGGGCAAGCCCCTATAGTTAATTACATCTTAAATGACGGGAATCACCTAAGAAAACTCTCGATAATAATTAGTAGTTCTGCTCTCAAGAATTTCAAAGTTTAAGTTTACAGAGGATTGAATTTTTGAAATTTCAAAAGGGAATGGATCAAGTTTGGAACATTTTTGTTTTGGGAATTCAAAGGAAGAAAAGTAGGAGAAATCACAGATCCGAAGCGAACTTCGGTAATTTCCCAACTATCCTATTGTTTTGCTTAGATTTAGGCAAGTACTAATGTCTATTTAGTATTTCAATCTTGCCAATTTTAATTAATTAGGACTTATATTTATATGACATGAACATACAAATAGCCTCGAAGATGTGAGGGTTTATGTCGTATTGGACGACTACCTCGGAGTCCTAAGACCGGTTAGGGCTTAATTTACATGACATGATCATGAAAATGCCTAAGAAATGTTGAGGGTTTATGTTGCACTAGGCAAACTACCTCGAAGTCCTATGGGTTTGTATTTAATTCTAGGAAAGTTTTGCTGAAGTAGACTCAGGTTTTGCTGATGTAGATTCAAGTTTTGCGGATGACGATGGTCGTGCTGCCCACCATGCCCCGAGCTCCTTGTTGTTGTAGAGGTTTAGTTTTAGAAGTCATAAATCAGGAGATGAGAAAAGTGTTTTGGTTTAGAGGAGTCTTAATTTCCAAGTGTCTCTTTTGTGTTTTAATTAAAACAAATCTTAAAGTTGATTATAACGACACCGGTTAAGATCCCACAGTTGCATCCTTCCGGCATCATTATTTTTATCGGATTCACTTAGTCCAGATGAATTTGCTAAACTCAACTAAATGAGTTCCACACTTTCATTTAGACCGTGGGAAATCCCGTTAGCAACACGTAGGTTACATCATCCGAGGTATTCCCGATCAGCCAACAGGATGTTTTAATTTAGTTGTAATTGTAGTTTTGTGTTCTGTTTGTGATTAAATTTTGAGTTGTTTTATTTTTTGAAATATTGTGGCGGTGAATTTTATCTTGCAATGACTTTTAATTTAGTTTTGGTTTCAGTTTTAGGGACTATCCTAAAGGTGTGGGTTTTCATGCAACAGTTGTTTATCATGCAAGAAAAGTAAGTGCAATGTGGTTAAATAAATTGCAATTATGTAAATTGTAAGAAAGTAAATTGCAATAAAATAAAAGCGTACCTGGAGGGTCTACCCGTCATCCCAAGCTGCACTTAAAACACAATTAGAATATTTAAGCAAGTTCCTAGGTAAGGCTAAGGGAAGGGTTATGGTTTTCTACCAAATTCCTAATCCTATAGCTTAGTCATTTCCTATGACGTCTAGGTCTTTGTGTTTTGGTTTGAGGACGATTTTCTTCATCAAAGAATAATTAAGTTCAATTGTTCTTATGGACGTCCTATCGTATCGAGGAAGTGCTTAAGACAAATCTTAAACATCTTTTCAATATTTCTAGGATTGTTTTAAGTCCAAATGAATTTAATTACACAAATGAATTAATCGTCCGGAATTCAAGTTTTGTTATCTTGCTCGAGTGAACTAGAACATTTGAATATCCTATAAGTGAAGTAGCATTTCATTTAACGTTCGTTTAGGAGTTATGATAACCAAAGCTCTCGAGGGCAAATTGGTGTTCAAATGGTTTATGATTTAATTTCGGTTATCGGGTTTAAATTTGGAATAGTGTTCGAGTTGCTTCATATTTATTTTTGAATTTCTTTATGTCTTAGGTAATGTTATTTAATTCAATTTCATTTAACTTTAATTTAATTTAATTTAATTTTAATTTTAATTCAATTTAGTTTGATTTGATGTTAAATTAACTTAGTTTAATTTGATTTAATTTCCTTTAATTTAATTTAATTTGATTTGACTTTAATTTAATTTAATTTAATTTAATTTAATTTATTTGATTTAATTTAATTTAATTTAATTTAATTTAATTTAATTTATTTGATTTTTAATTTTAATTTAACTGAAAAATTTAAAAAGAGTTTAATAATTTAACTTTTTAATTTAATTTTAATGATTAAGTCCTTTAACATTTTAAAACTTAAATTTGAATTATCATTTTTATTAGGAATTAAATATTATTGAGATGATTAATTTAGGGAATTTTAAATTAAAGAATAAATCTCTTCCTAATAATATCTCTATTTTACTAATTCCAATTTTATTATTCTTCCAAATTTAATCAATTATTTAATTAAAGTTTATTTCAATTATTTTAAATTATTTAGTAGGTTTCTACCCTTTAATTACTTAAATTTCAATCATCCAAATCAGATTAAGATCAAATATTTTACTTGTTAATTTTATTAAACCTAAAGTTTTAATTAAGGGTTAAAATTTTTTAATTACCATTTTGCCCTTCAAGCTTAATAATTTCATAATTCACTAAATTGAGCTTAAATGAACTTGAAATTTTTATGTGACTTCACTCATATGCCAATAAAGGCATGAGAGGAGAAAATGTGATTTTCCTGTATTTAATTTATTTATGTAATTATTTTTGGTGGAAAATAAGAATTCCCAAGGAAAATTTAATAATATGACCAAGGGAAAGTTTCTGTTCTTAAGAAAATTATGGGACATTCCTAAGGACAAGAGGACCACTTGGACCAATTTTGGTGATTTTTTGAATTATATTATTTTTATTATAATTATTTTAAGTTTTGGAGTATTAATTAATTTAAAAATAAAATAAAGGTTGAAAAATGAATTTTATATTTTTTAAAAATCTCTATGATATCAAGGAAATCAGAGAATTAATTTTTGCAATTTTATGATTTTTTTTTATTTATTATAATTATTTTAGTGAAAATTCTAGAAAATACATTTTTTTTAATTTTAAAATTACCCTAGGGCTTTAAAATTTAATATCTCATAAAATAGATCTAAGAAAAATATGGGGTTTGTTCCTAAGTGATTAAAATTCAAAATGTGACATTTTGGTGAATTTTATTATTTTTATGATTTTTATTATTTTTTAATTATTAAAATATTAAAATAATATTAAAAATCAACTTTTTAGAAAATTGAAATTTTAATTTTCTTAAATTCCCCTGATATCAGAGAGGCTCCAAAACCAATTTGGTGAATTTTTAAAAGGTATTTTGAAAGTTATGAATTTTTAAAGTTTAAAATGACTAAATGGATTAATCAACCCAATTAGTAGGGCTAACCAAGTCCAATTGACTTCAAATTTTTATGGTGGGTTCCTCTGATCCTAAAGGTCAGTGGAGAATTGATTTCAAGTTAATTTGATGTATGGTTAGCTCTAATTAATTAGGGATCTATTTTGGGTGTTTAAGCCAATTAGGGTTATTCCAAGTGAATTAATTCAAAAGCTATTTTTCCTAGGGTCCTCTGGTCATAAGAGACATTACCAAATTTTCCTAGAATTTATTTCACAACATGTTAATTATTGGAATTAAAAAACTCAAAACAGTAACATGAATTTGAAAATTCAATAACTTTTCATAGGGATGTCCTCTGACTTTGGAAAATTCAGGGAATGTTCCCAAGTTCAGAGGCTTCACAAGCCCTATGGTCTCATGCCATGGTGAATTTCCTATATGCATGGAGAATTAAAACAATGCAGGGGGTAAATAAATTATTAAAAATAAAATACTTGATGAAATTAAATTATTTCTTTTCCACATTATTCTCCTCTGTTCACTGAGCAAGTGGGTATTTTTATTTTATTTTTATGATTTTCCTACACAAAGTTATGAATTTTTAAAGTTTAGGGAATTAAATAAATAGAAAAATCCCTATTTTTCTATTTAAGTGACGCGGCGCCGACTCAACCTCGGCAGCTACGAATGCACACGCGTCGCGCTCCTATTCGACGCCGCCGCTCGAGTCGGCAGCCGGGTCCCGCGGTTCACGTACCATCTCCTGGTCCGACGCCATCTGAGCCGTCCGTCCGCGCGTGTATTGAATGAACGACATCCGTTCATTGTCCCCAAGCCTCCTAACCCGAGAACCGTCCATCATCTAGGCCTAAGATCTCACTAGATACTTGACCAATTTTAACGTTCTTATGCTCTATGGATTCGTCTCGAGAAGACGAACACATCCATACGGTTTATGTGGCATGAAATTGGCTTAATGAAAATGTAGAATGTTCAGAAGCTCGGGAAGAAGAGTGAGGCCATACATTTGCTCAGAGAAGTGTGGCTTCGATCTGAGGGTTGTTTCACCTTCGATTGGATCTCAGCAAGCTCCAGATGAAGTCTCCTGGTCTGGTGAATTGCCTAGGTAGGATTTCGACCACAGCCGATCACAAAGCTTGGAGGCTGGAGCAACTGGGTGGCCTGGAGATGGGGCTTTCAGTGGGGAACTTCTCCTCTTGGTCCAGTGAAGGTGTAGGACCAGTCAATTTGAGGATTAGCTCACTGTGGCAAAGTGTCCTGGTTTTTGGGCTAAAGTTTGACATGTGTAAAGTGGTTCAATCAAAGTAGAAAGGGGAGGGGCCATTTTGACTTATTTTGGTCAACCCATGCAAATGGGTTGGGTGCACCTCCCCAAGACCTAGTTTTGGGCTGAGGAGGTCAGGTGGGTCAATCTCCCATGTGTGGTGGAGTCTCCATCAAGGATTAGGTGGCAAAGCATGGTTTAGAGTGTGACATGCTTAATGTAAAAAAAGGCTTAAGAAGGATTAGGAAAGGGGGTCCTCCTTTTTCCATTAATGGCTTGATCACATGTCAAACCCACCATGGCTTCATGTGGCTTGTCCATGGCTTGCATGGCTTGTCTTTGGCTTGGGGAAAAGCTTGGTCAATTTCATGAAAATGGATTTTAGGAATTTTTGATAATTTGATGGAAATTTGTATGAAACTTGATTTGGAATGATTTGATGATGAATTTAGGACTTAGGTATTGAGTTTAATTGAAAGTATGATGAGGGTAAATGTCATATGGGCTTTGAGACCAATTTTGGGCCTTTGGATGTGGTAAAAGATGGGCTTTTAGAATGGTTTAAGGAATGGGCCTTTAAGTTTAAAAATGAATTTATGGATGGGAATTTTGTAAAGAGGTTGGGCCAAATAATTGTTGGGTTTAGCTCATGGATGTGTCATGAGTGACTTGAAGGAAATTGGGGGTGATTTGGGTTTGAATTGGGTTGAATTTTGGCTCTTTTGGTGAATGGGCCAATATAGGTCAAAGTGGGCCAAGTTGAGCCAATGTTGGGATAGGGTTGAAATTAATGTAAAATTAATGTTTAGAAATGTTTATAGGAGTGTTTCAAAGAGGTTTTGACTTTGGTTGGGTTTTGATTTTGGGGTTTGGGCTCATTTGGGTTAGGTTTGGGTTTAGGTCAAAATTAGGCCTTTTACCTTTGGGTTGAATTTGAGTGGGGTTTGGGTTTAAATTTTGGGCAAATCATGTTAGTGTTTTGCTTGTGGGGATGCTAAGGAAGATTTAGAAAAGATTTGGGGTTAATTGGAGTTGAATTGGGTGAGTTTGGGTTAGGTTTGGGTCATGGGTCCAAATTGGGCTTTAAGGCCAAAAGTGAAATTGGATCCAAATGTCAATCAAATTGGACTTGGATTTAGTCTAGATTGGTGTTGGGAATGTTGAATTGAAGTTTAGGATTGAATTGGACCAGAATTTGGGTCAATTGGGTAGGTTCGGTTTGACATTGGGTTCACTTAGGGTTAAAGTGGGTCAAATTGGGGGTTTTGCCAAAAGTAGGGTAAATTGACAAAATTGGCCCATCATGTAGTTGAACAAAATGAAATTGGGAATATTTGGGATTTTCTGGAATTTTCTGGGAATTTTCTGAATTTTTGTATTTTTGGGTCAAGGGGGGCATTTTGGGTATTTGGAGGGTATTGGGAGGTATTTTTGGAATTCTTGGTATTTTTGGCTATGGATGATCAATTTGAGTGATGTGAAAATGTTTGGGATTGATTTTGAAGAATTTTGGGTGATTTGGAAATTTTGCAAAAAATTGGGTAATTTCAAGTGTTTTGGGTAGGCTAAGCGGGTGTAGGGTCTCGGTGGTCAAAAATTGAAAATTTGAAAAATTGAAGATTGGGTGAATATAAGTGGAATGAAATCATTTTGGTTGAGCCATGAAGCCATATCAAGCCCACATGAGCCATGAAGGGACTTATTTGAGGCATTCACTATGTTGTTCCTAACCCTCTTAGACAAGGGTTTAGGGGTTAAGGACCATCCATGTGAATCACCTACATGAGTCAGGAGGTCAAGTTAGGTATGGGTGTGGTTTTAGGAGGTGTGTGAAAGTGTAGTGTATGAGTGTAGTGTGTGTGTAAGTCAGCCCCTTCACCGCACCAAGCCACCTGTAGGGCGTCCTAAGGCCAAAGAGTCCTATAGGAACTCATCCTTTAAACTTCCACATTTGATTTCAACCCTCTAGGTGATTAGGGGTCTACATTCAAGTTTGTGGAGTTTGCGGGGAGTTAAGAAGTGGTTTGAATTTCTAAAAGGTGGTGGATCCCAATTCTAGTCCTCTAAGATAGTCAAAGGAAAAGCCTAAGGCTAGATCCTAAGTACTAAAGAGAAAAAGAGAAGACCTCATCAAAAATGAGGTCAAAAAATGGACCCCCAATATGTGTGGTGAGCTGACGGAGCACACCGCGCGTATTGGTGTTGACCGAAGCGATCAACGAAACCAACACAGATGTCCAAGTGACAAACTTAGGACGAAGTAAAAGAGTTTCCGCTGGGGAGTGTCAAGTATATCTCTGAAACTGGAGATTCCTGAACTCTCGCTGGGGAAAGGAAAAGGAGGTGAATTCCAAATCACATGATCTGGGGGAATTTTGATTTAGATTTCATTTTGTTTCAATTTAAGTTTGGATGTGTAATTTTAGATTTTGATTTTTCATTTTAAATTGAGGTTTGATTTAAAATTTATTTGAGAAAATTTGGATTTGAAACGAGAATTGAAACCTAGGTTCCAATCTCGGGATTGAAAAGGAAACTGGAATTTAGGTACCAACCCTGGAATGAGAATCAGAGATTAAGTGTCGATTGAAAAGGATGAGAATCAGAATTTAGGTACTGACCTAGAAAGTTTAAACGAAGCTGGAGTTGAAATTTAAGTATCAATCCTGGGAGAGAATCAAAATTTAAGTATCGGTCTAGAAAGATGGGTGGCAGAATTTAGGTACTGTCCCCGAAAGAGAACTTGAATTTAGGTATCAATCTCGAAAGTTGAGAATTGAAATTTAGGTATCAATTCGGATGAGAATCGAAATTTAGGTATCGATCTCGGAATGAGAACTGGAATGTAGGTACCAGTCTCGGAAATTTTGAATTGAAATTTAGGTATCAATTCGGATGAGAATCGAAATTTAGGTATCGATCTCGGAATGAGAACTGGAATTTAGGTACCAGTCTCGGAAATTTTGAATTGAAATTTAGGTCTCAATTCGGATGAGAATCAAAATTTAGGTATCGATCTAGAAATGAGAACTGGAATTTAGGTACCAGTCTCGGAAATTTTGAATTGAAATTTAGGCATCAATTTGGATGAGAATCGAAATTTAGGTATCGATCTCGGAATGAGAACTGGAATTTAGGTACCAGTCTCGGAATTTTTGAATTCAAATTTAGGTATCAATTCGGATGAGAATCAAAATTTAGGTATCGATCTCGGAATGAGAACTGGAATTTAGGTACCAGCCTCTGAAATTTTGAATTGAAATTTAGGTATCAATTCGGATGAGAATCGAAATTTAGGTATCGATCTCAGAATGAGAACTGGAATTTAGGTACCAGTCTCAGAAATTTTGAATTGAAATTTAGGTATCAATTCGGATGAGAATCGAAATTTAGGTATCGATCTCGGAATGAGAACTGGAATTTAGGTACCATCCTCGGAAATTTTGAATTGAAATTTAGTTATCAATTCGGATGAGAATCGAAATTTAGGTATCGATCTCGGAATGAGAACTGGAATTTAGGTACCGACCTCGAAATTTTGAATTGAAATTTTCCGTGGAGATTTGGATTTAGCGAGAGATCGAAATGAGATATGAAAGTGTTTTATATCCCATGGGAATCAATCAAAGTCTCGATTACTTGGCGAAGGGTACAAACCCATGCCATCCGGATCAAATTGAAAACTCTTCGTGATTCCGAAATCATCCCGAGAGAGGGTTTCAAGGAGGTCTAGAATAGATCTTGATTTGAAGAAGGATTGGAGGGTTTGAGAAGATGGGTTTAAACTGGAATTTAGTTTGAGCTTTAAATTTGTTTTGTTTGTCCTTTAACTATCCCGTTTTTGTTGTTTATTTGGTGTTCAACATTTTTTAGATTTTTAAGGAAAGTTTTCTTTTATTCATTTTTTTTTATTTCTTTTCTGTTCTTTGTTCGAAGTTCATTTAACTTTAATGGCGTTTCCCAGTCAATTTGCACATAAGAGGTGAAGGCCAAAAATGTGACATGGTCACTTTCATTCCAATCATGTCGAAGATACATCATACAACTTGATCTGGAATATATTTCATACAATCCATGTAGACTCAAAACGGACTATGTATGATCTTCGTCGATCCATCCAAAGAAGCATCCGTCAAAATCCATGTCCGAATAGTAGGGTAAATGGTCAATAACATCACCTTCCAAGACATCCTCGGCAAGGATGCCGTATGGATGTACATTGGAGGTGTGATATTTTCCATGTAACTCACAGACTCGTAAGGTCGGAGGCTCTCTAGCCCCGGGTCCGGCTGGAAATGGTAAGGTGTCTTCCCGTCGTCCATCCTTCGAAAGTAACCGAGATTCGCTTCACCGGTACTCCCGGTATGCAATGCTTAGCGATATCCGCTCCGTTGCCCTTCGCATCATGACGGAACCTACCGGTAATGGTATCTTTACCGGCCCTCGAACTCACCCGGGCCTCGCTATCCGGAGGTCGGATCCGAACATGATGTTACATTCGTTCAGAAAGAGACCGTGCGAAAGTTCGACAAAGTCGTGGTGATCTATGTGTGGGGGTATGCGATCACCCCGCTTGTAGATGTTAATAATGCAGCTCGTTGGGTATGCAATCCGCCGGCGTACCCTCCATGTTATCAATCTCTTTACCATTCTCTTGATGACTAGTGGCATCGGATCCACTTGGCCATGACGGAGTATTCCCGGAGGGTTTCCCTTCCTATCTTCCGCAAAGTTGTAACAGCATCCACATTGTATTGTAATTCTTCCTTTCCGTGGCATCCATCTCCGGGGTTCTGAGTATGTGTTTTCTCTTAGGCGGCCCGCTCGGCCCATTCTTTTCAAATCCTGGATGCAATCCACGATATGTTGTTGATCATACTCTGAGAATACGTCTGTGTGTAGCTCGAGGCCCTCTAGTATATTGATCCTTCTGCCTCTGATTCTCTCAAAGTATTTAAAAGTTTTCTTTTCGACATTCTGCATTCTTTCCAGCTCGTACTCTGGAATAATTTGCAAATGGTGAGGCCTGGTGACGTATTATGGGATATACGGCTCGATTCCTTCACGTTCTCCCCGCATACCTGGCTCCTCGGGGATGATGTCCGTCCGGACATCCCCCGGGGTTGCTTCGCAACAAGGTCATGCATCACCTGGTGGTTCTATCCGGTGGCGTGGTAGCCTTCTTTCTTCCGGTTTTTGTGAGATTTCCCCGGTCCTTTCTGTCATCCTAGGAGCCGGCCTCCTTTCTTCGTGTTCCCGGTGAACCGGTGTCCTTGAAGTGTATGTGCTGGCAGTAGCAACTGTCTCGTCGTGCTGATCCGCTGCTAGTTTGGTTAACATCTTGCGGATGCGCCGATTCTTATTTCTTTGTTGAGTTGCTGTGAGAGTAGCTCTTCGAACTTCTTGAATCTCTGTGGGCGCGCCGCTGACAAGCCTGCCCTCTACTGTAGCGACTACAGACTTCATTTTCTTATCTTCTTCAGTGTTTGCCTTTCTTTTCTTCGTCGTCGGATTGGTGGCTTGGGCCACCCACTTTCATCACCGTCCGCTCGAGCAGCTTCTTCTCGGTCAACCGGGACCCGGCCACTTTCCTCATACCGTAGGCTCCGCCGGTGCGAAATCCGAGTCAATCTCGATTATCGCTACATCTTTCACCCTCTTTTCATCGAGTGCAAGGCTTACGCCATTTCTAAAGTTCAGGACCAACCGCTCGCTCGACATTTCCCTGCGAAAAGACAAGGAAAAGGATCAGGGGCTGTACTAAGAACAAGAACATTAAGAAAATGTTTATTAAAGACATTTTTTTATTACTTCTTGTATTTTTAAATTTAACAGAATGAAGTGGGATAAGATCAGGAAAGAGATTTTGATATGGGAGAGAAAACATGGAAAACTTTATTATCATGATTTTATTTATTTTAGCACATTTTTTATTATTTTTGGGTTTGGACTCAGTCATAAGTAACTACCCTGCCCGTGTTTCTTAGGGATGAAGAATTCATTCCTTCGAAACATCAGGTAGTGTAATACTTTTTTAAGTATCGTTCGTTGATCGGAAGCATATGTCGTTCTCCCCGGCAATTCACTAGCTGGTAGGAACCTCCCGAGTATACTCGCTTCAACCACGAACGGCCCTTCCCAAGTGGGTTCAAATTTTCCTCCTATCTTGCGGTGTGCAAGAATAGGTCTCTCGAGAACGAGAACTAAGTCACCAACTTTCGAAGGTTCTTGGGCGGACCAATTTGTCATGGGCTTGAACCATCTTAGCTTGGTATATTTCTAAATTCTGTTGCGCTACAAGTCTTTTCCCTTCCAGGCTTTCCAATTCTTCTAGTCGTAATTTGGCGTTCTCTTCTGTCGTGATCTTATTTGCAACTGCAATTCTGAGTGAAGGAAGCTGAACCTCTAAAGGTAACACTGCCTCGGACCCATACACCGCAGCGTAAGGTGTAGCTTCGAGTAGGAGTTCGAAGGTTGTCCGGTAGGCCCATAAGGCTTCTAACAACTTCTCGTGCCAATTTCTCTTATTGTCGTCCAAGGTTTTCTTTAAAATTTGAACGAGAGTTTTATTAAAAGCCTCGCCGAGGCCGTTTGCTCTCGGGTAGTGAACTCGTTGAATACCGCCGCCGATTCCATGTCTCCCGACAAAATTGTTGATTTGTGTGCTTCGAATGCTGACCCATTATCTGAGATAATCCTGCGCGGCACTCCGAAACGGTAGACAATTTTGGTTCTTGAAAAACTGTAGCACGTGGTGTGCTTTCACTTCTCTAAGTGGAACTGCCTCTGCCCACTTGGAAAAGTAATTTGTAGCCGCAAGAATGAAGCAATGTCCTTTTGAAGATGGTGGTTCTATTGGACCCACTATATCTGTGCCCCAACATTCAAATGGCCACGACGCAATTGTCGGATGTAGCACATTTGGAGGTTGGTGTAGAACCACTCGTGCACTTGGCATTGATGACGGCTCTTGGCGATTTTCATGCGGTCGGTCATCATCGAGGGCCGGTAGTACCCTAGTCTTTTAATTTTCATTTTCATCTTCGGACCCGACCGGTGAGCGCCACAGAGTCCTGAATGTACCTCTTTAACAATTTCACGGGCCTCGCACCCGCTTAGGCACCTTAGCCACATTTGATCAAAAGACCTTCTGTATAACGTGTTGTTTTTTAATGCGTAGGACAGAGTTCTTTTCTTGATCTGATGGGCTAGCGACCTATCGTCTGATAGCTTTCCTGTTTGCAGGTAGTCCATCAATGGCCGTCGCCAATCTTCCGTGTTTTTTGTCACCGTTGCAACTCGATCCTTTTTCTTTTTCCGATTTATGTATCGTGTCCATGTCGAGCCGTGATAGGACCCGATGTCCGTGAACCGACACTTCCATCGATTCATCTTGCAAACAGGCAAATTCTTTTGCGAGACGGGCTAAAGCATCTGCTAAAGCATTTTCTTTTCTGGGAATTTTGTAGATTTTCACATTCAGAATTTGTTCCAACAATTGAATGGCATACTGGAAGTATTGCTCGAGTCTTGGTTTAAAAATTCTATACTGTCCGACGATCTGTTGAATGATTAACTGCGAATCTCCGTAGATGTTGATGTCTGTTATCCCCATTTGAATAGCTAATTCCAGTCCTGTTATGAGGGCTTCGTATTCTGCTTCGTTGTTTGTACAAGGTTCTGTCAAGTGGTAGGAGTATCTTAACATCCCCCGCTCCGGTGTTATAAAGATTAGCCCGATTCCTGCTTTACCGGGTACTATCACTTGCGATTCTTCGTCTTTGTGTGCTGAAGATGCTCCATCGAAGTATAATTCCCAACGTCGATCATCAGGGTCTTCTAGGCTCATTATTTGTTCATCTGGCAAATCATCATTGAGAGGAGATTCTGCCGGCAGAGGGTGTGCATCGAGGAAGTCTGCTAGGACTTGTCCCTTTACGGCACGAAGAGGCACGAAAGTTATATCGAATTGCAATAATATCATTGACCATCTGGCAAGTCTGCCGGAAAGTGTTGGACGAGTCATCAAGTATTGCAATGGATTAAACTTCGAAATCAGGTTGACCTTGTGAGAAAGCATGTAATGCCTGAGCTTTTGAGCGGCGAAGATTAGGGCCAAACAATGCTTTTCAATTGCGGGATACCTTATTTCCGTCGGAAGTAAACGACGGCTTAGGTAGTAAAGAGCATTTTCTTTACCCTCTTCATTGACCTGGGCTAACAGGGCTCCGAGAGAGTCGCCTAAAGTCGCGGTATAAAGTATCGCCGGTCTACTCCGAGACCGGGGCTGCTAAGACAGGAGGTGTCATTAAATATTGCTTAATGTCCTCGAAGGCCTTCGGCATTTCTCTTCCCAAATGAATTTGGCGTCCTTTTTAACTAATGCCGAGAAAGGCCGACACCTACTCGACAAGTTCGAGATAAAGCGTCGAAGATATGCCGCCTTCCTTGAAAGGATCGTAGTTTCTTTAAGGTTTTGGGAGGCGGCATTTCTAAGATAGCTTTAATCTTTTCCGGGTCGATTTCAATTCCACGATGTCGGACAACGAACCCTAAGAATTTCCCGGAGGTAACGCCGAAGGCGCATTTTAAGGGATTCATCTTAAGGTTAAATTTCCTCAATCGTTCGAAAACAATTCTCAAATCATACAAGTGGTTGTCCTTTACTTTGCTTTTGATGACCACATCGTCCACGTAGCATTCGACTTGATTGTGGATGAGATCTTCAAAAATTCTTGTCATCGCTCTCTGGTAGGTTACTCCTGCGTTCTTCAGTCCGAATGGCATCACTATGTAGCAATATACTCCGATCGGCGTTCTGAATGCTGTAAGCTTTTCATCTTCTGGAGCCATTTTTATCTGGTTGTATCCAGAAGATCCATCCATGAATGAGAATATCTCATGTGTCGAAGCAATGTCGATCATTAATTCTGGGGTCGGTAGAGGGAATTCATCTTTTGGACATGCCTTGTTTAAATCTCTGAAATCCACACAAATTCTGATCTGACCATTCTTCTTTCTGATCGGCACTACATTGGCTAGCCAAGTCGGGTATTGTTCTTCACGGACAAATTTAGCTTCTATTAGCTTTTTAACTTCTGCTATGACTTGTTGTTCAATTTCTAGACGCATTCTTCTGGGACCTTGTCTGACTGGGACAGAAGTAGGATCCACTCCTAGCTTATGGACTGCAACCTCTGGAGCTAATCCTGGCATCTCGTCATAGTTCCAAGCAAAACAGTCTTTAAATTTCATTAATAACTTGATTATTTCTTCTGAGTCTTCTTTATTGAGTAAGGAGCTAACAAAGGTAGGCCTAGGCTCTTCGCTAGTACCTAAGTTAACTTCCGTTAACTCATCTATTGTAGATTTAATTTCTTCTTCGAATTCTTGTGGAGCGTCTCCAATTTGTAAATCTTCAAATACTTCTGCAGTTTCCATGCAGTTTTCATTAGACTCGCAAGTGACAACTAAGCAAAATTCAGTATCGTCAACTGATCCTACTGTGCCGAATCCGAGACCATGCTTTGCATTGGGTGGACGACCGGAGTTATTCCATAATTTTTCAAAATGTTGTGATTGGCCTTTTGTCCATTGTCGAGGTAGGAAACCACGCTGAATTAAATTTTGAACAAAGGGAGAGTACAACTCAAAAGGTAATTCCATTAATTCTGATGAAGTGACATCTTCAAATTGTACATTATTTTCGGCTTTGGAGGAAGTAGCACCATGGTAGAATTTGATTGGCTTTGCACCGCCGCTACGTTCCTCTTTGACCACCATACCCTCGATCTTATTAGAATGGATCGGGGTTAGGGTCATAGTATGTACGTAGTGGTTAATCTTCTCGTACATCGATTTATATTCTTCATTCTTCTCATCTTCGAGAGAGATCTTGAATTGCGGCTTTTTCCGACTTATTGTCGTCTGCTTCTTGTTTGATTTCCTTTTCTTCTTCGAACTCGTCTACCCAATCAACATTGATGGTTGGTTTCTCCGTCCAACTCGTCCTAACGTCTCCGCCATGACCTCGTCCCCGGCCTCGACCTCGGATGCGAGTTGTGGAGAAACCTTCACCGTCTCGCCGTAAGGGAGTGGTGAGTGATCGTTGGACTAGAACCTCAGGTTCTTCGTTGTCCCGAACTTTCTTTGCTTCATTTGTTATGGTATCTCTGGAGAAAATTGTTTTCTTCGGTGGTGCATAATAAGCTGCGTCTTCATGGATTCCAATCTCATGTACGGAGAATGGTTGTAAGTCACCTTTGATGCACTGTTCCCCTCCATCGTAGTATTTGATGCACTGATGTAGAGATGATGGTACCATCATGTTTTCATGTATCCATGGTCGGCCCAATAGAGCGTTGAACGACGTTTCTGAATCAATTATGTGAAATTTTGCGGTTGTCTTTGCTAAGTCACCGGTCTTCATTAGTAGCGTTATTGAGCCGAGGGCTCTTTCTCCTTTCTAGTTGAATCCTCTTAATAACATTTTGTCGGCTTCGAGCTCACGAGCATCAATTTCCAAATATGCTAGTGTTCGAACACTCATTATATTGATTGATGCTCCCGGATCCACCAATACTCCGGAGAGTGTAAACTTCCCGATTGTAACTCGAAATGTACAACGGTCGATCGTGGTCCGTCGTCCCGAGTAGAAGGTCATTGTCCGTGAAGGTAACACCTCGTTGTTCCTTTAACGAGCAAACCTCATCTAAGGAATCTCCGGCCATTCGAGCTAAGCAAATTTCCGGATCAAGTAAGGCCTTGATCGGAGCTTCTCTCATCTCCTTTGATAAGATGAGCGTGTCGTAGATGCTTAGTTCGGTCGGTAGTTTCCTAAGATGGGCTAGCACGTCGTAGTCCACTTTATTTCCATGTGTCTCGATTTCTTCTCGAATGGTTATTTCTTCGTCGGGGTTGGTTCTTCCCGAACAACCACCTGCTTTCCTCTCGTCCTTTGGACCCATTCTCGGAGGTAGAACTCTTCCACTTCTTAATTTTACTTCGTAATTTCTTCGAATCTAGTGTTGAGCTTGCGGTGTTTCTTCTGAATCGGAATGACGGAGTTCTTCTTGATTAGCTTCGCAGTCCGAAGGCTCTAACTCTATTATGATCGGAGCTCCTCGAAACTCGCGAGATAGATTTGTTGCTTGTTGAACTCTCGTAGCCTCCTCGATGGATGTCTTCTTTGTCATTTTGATCGTCGAGATTGTGTATGATTCGAGAATTCTCGTTGGTATCGAAATCGATGTCCGGATTGTCGCTAGTTACGTAATCGTTAGAAACAGTCAAAACGTAGCCAACGCCATCACCCTTATCATTATATGATCCCACTGAAGTGAGCAGATAATCATACAGAGTCAGTGGTTCGAGGGATTTCTCCATCGAATCCGAAACAACTACCCTAGGATAAGCAGCCCCTAGTCTAGCCGTAGGAGCCTCGGTCTTCTCTTCTTCATTGATTTTCTTCTTCTCTTCAATCGTCTCCTGTTGAGGTGGTTCCTCTATCGCAAGTGACAGTATCGGCTTAGCAGGTTTCGAACTTTGAATTGAAGCTCGCACCGAAGCGGTTTGGATGCTGTCTAAAATCTTCTTTGAAGACCTCGTCCAAGCGGTAGTCCATCCATCGTCAGTTGTATAGGGATCTATCAAAATGATGGGATCAGTTGAGACAACATTGACGGAACCTCCTTTCTGGGGTTCCTTCATGTACTCCTTTGGGATTGTTATATTCTCTTTCCGAAGGTTGTCGTTGAGCCAACTTTTAAAGGTAATGCAATCTTCTATTTTGTGTCCAAGCATCCGGTGATAAGGGCAAAAGTTGGGATCACTTTTCTTGTTAACTTCCTCTGGTCTCTTAGGCTCCGGCAGTTGGAAATCCGGAGTCTTCATCGACTACGGAACATTTTCGGCACTCGCTTCATTCTTGAATGGATATTCCCTACTCGAAGCTCCCTTAATGTACGTTGCGGACGAGGCGGTTGTTCATACCGTGGAGATGACCGATAGCTGGGTCGGGGTTGTTGATAATTCCGTCGAGGTTGCTGCGGCCGTTCGGACGATATTTGTATCGGCTGCTTGCCTTTGTCGACCGCTGTAACGATCCCGGATTTCTTTTCAAAAGTCTTCACAGTGCTTCGCTTGTCCGTCTTATCGGCGAAACTTAATTGCTTCGCCTCCTCTTGCAAGCTTCCGGCCTTGCTTAACAACTTCTCGAAAGTCTTAATAGTGAATCCTTTGAGGAGAAGTGCTATCGGGCCGTGAATGCTTTTAAGAAAGATGCCGATTGCATGTTGTTCTTGTAATTGTGGTTCACACTTCATGCTTAAGTTCCTCCATCGAAGTATGTAATCCACCAAAGTTTCGTTCGGCTCCTGCTTCTCTACCACTAAATCACCTATAGTGATGTGGTGCTGAGCTCCGGCGAATCGCTTGATGAAAAGGTTTTCTAGTTCTGAGAATGTCTTTACCGAACCATTCGGTAATTCTGCGTACCAATCAAAGGCGATCCCTGACAGGCTGCTGACAAACTGTCGGAAGAGTAATGCATCGCTCCCGCCGGCATTGCAACAACTGGCACGAAAGTGTGCAACATGCTGTCGAGATTCCCGATTCAATCAAATGTCTTGAACAGAGGTGGTACGAAGCCTTTTGGGTATTGGACAACGTCGAATTCTTCCGGGTAAGGTCTACCCGTCCGAATGGATGTCCCGCTCTTCGATTTTGCTAAGGCTTCTCGCACTGCTGTTCCACCAAGCTTTTGATATCCTTTTATGGAATCATGCTTTGTGTCATATCTTTCTTCAGCTGATCGTCCTCGTTGATGGATGTAATCTCCTTTCCTCCGTCTACAATGTGAATGACCTATGGGGGCGTCTCTCTTTGGGGTTGCACTTGACTTTGGAGAGTGGCTAGAGCTATAGCCATCTCTTCCATCCTCTTCGCCATTTGGGCGATCGTATCGTCTCTTTCTTGAAGCTGACTTCTCATCACTTCCGGCTCCTTTCTTTCTGCGGCTGTAGGAGCACCTTGTGAAACTGATGAAGCTCGTGTTTCGACCATGTTGATTTCTGCATAATCATCATCCATGAATTCCGATGAATCAATCTCGTCTCCAAATTTCTCCTATCTTTCTTTTGCTAATCGTCGGATATCAGTCCTCAGCTTTTCCATGGCATCTTCTAGCGGGCCTTTCTGTGCGTCCTCGCGGTTGTTGTGCGATAGCTGCCGGGTCCCCATCTCACAAGTCCCCTTTACCGCAGTGGCGCTTTCTTCAGATTCAAGTCTCCTGACGAGACTTTCCTTTTCAGGCTGTTGTTTCAATCTTAACTGCCCAGTAGTGGGACGCCATACCATCCTTCTAGCAGCAGAAGGTCTAGGAACAGATGGTCCGTCAGCCAAATGATGGAAGGTGGTATCCTCCCTAATCTGTAATCCTGAAATGATGACAGGAGGATTAGCCTTCATCCTTTTATTTGGCTTTTCTGTAATGACGACAGGTTCTACTCGGGGCCCAAGACGGGATTTGACTGGCACCCGCCCTATCCTTCTTAGAATCTCCGATACGGTGCATTTCTCTTTCTTCGCTAGTTTCTCGATCACGCCTCGTAGTCGGGTAAATGGCGTGATCCTAGCCCTTTTCTTCTCGTCGTCGTCGTAGTATGCCGGTCGAGGTAATGTAGAAACGATCCTCGCGGACATTTTCCTCATCGACCGTGGCGGAAAGGGGATGGAATCTACTTCCTTCCGTAAAGCGTGTATCTTCGAGCAATGGTATGTATTTAGGTAGGGGTGTGTACTCGTGGATTTCTGGGATCTCCTCCAGGAAAGCAACTTCGGCAGCTCTGGCCTTCCTGGCAATTTTCCTATTTCTGTTCCTTCTTTGGGTCTGTGATAGTGATGGAATTCTTGAGCTGGACCCAATTTGAAAAACGAAGGTCTCACAGAAGGTCTCGTACTCTCCACGGTAGCGGTGTTCGCCATAGTTCCGGATTTCCTTCCCCTTTAATCCGGCGAAGCCGGGGTAGGTGCGAGACAACTAGACCAGTGGGGGTAGCAACAACGCTCCTCCCGCGGACAAGCAGTACTCCTCTCAGTCGGGATCTTTTGCAGGGGAGGAAACTCTCGAGTTGACTTAAGGTTGAACTCGAGCAACGGCTTCTCAGTTTCAGATACTTTGTTCGTCAGAGCGAAAAGGGAAACGTCGGTAATCTTGACATTTGTGTTCTCAAATCCTTGTCCAAACCGGATGATCCCATTGTCGGGCAGCTCATCCTTGTAAACAGCGAAGTCCAGTCCATTGGTGAAGGAGAAAAGCAGCTTCGGGGCTTCCATTTCTGCAGGGTAGATCCTGATTGTCAGTCCCAAGTTATGCTTCTCCTCATCAGGACGAAAAGAAAGGAATCGAAAAGAGTTCGAACACATTCTTATTCATGTATTTATAAGAAGGAGTTATTTGTTAAAAGAGTCATTCATTAAAAGGGTTTGTTTATTTAGAACGGAATGTTCAAAGGTGTAGAGAAGGTAAGGAATCCGATTCAGAGTTGGAAAGGAAAAGAAAGTCTTATGCAAGACTTCTCGACTCGAAGGATCACTCCTAACTAACACTTATCGGAGTCCACCCCACCTCAAAAATGAGGTAAAAGGATCTCGAACCTTTCGTTTAGGGGTGTCTAAACAAGTGGCTCCTAAATCCGAGAGAATGTTGGCTATACTTGTTCAAGGTAGAAATGAACATAGTATTCCAACGGAAAGAAGGGTGGTTTGATCCACAAGGGACATGGATACACTACCGATTTTTGAAAGCAGAATTATCTGATTGAAATGGAGAGAGGAATTTTCCCCAGCGGAGTCGCCAGAAATATGTCGGCATATTTTTTAGGTTGTGTTTTATTTTGAAAAGGGGTCGCCTACAGAAATTGTGCGGCGAATTTTTTTTAATTTAATTTAAATAAATAATTTGAAAAGTAGTATTTGATTTTGAAAATAATTTTAAATTTGAAGATTTTAAGATATGAAATCAAATCAATCTCACATCCCAAATAGTTTATATAAACGAGCACCGTACCACAAACCGTGTATCTATCCCGAAGAATAGGCACACTACTTGACGATGGGGCTCGATTAAATAAACTAGAAGATTTGTGACATCCGTTTGGTCTGTGAACCAATTTTATGTGCCAACAAATTCCCCTGCCTAATATGAAAACATTAAACAGGGTTTATATTACCTAGGTTCTTTAGAATTCCCTATAAGGGCAAGCCCCTATAGTTAATTACATCTTAAGTGACGGGAATCACCTAAGAAAACTCTCGATAATAATAAGTAGTTCTGCTCTCAAGAATTTCAAAGTTTAAGTTTTCAAAGGATTGAATTTTTGAAATTTCAAAAGGGAATGGATCAAGTTTGGAACATTTTTGTTTTGGGAATTCAATGGAAGAAAAGTAGGAGAAATCACAGATCCGAAGCGAACTTCGGTAATTTCCCAACTATCCTATTGTTTGGCTTAGATTTAGGCAAGTCCTAATGTCTATTTAGTATTTCAATCTTGCCAATTTTAATTAATTAGGACTTATATTTATATGACATGATCATACAAATAGCCTCGAAGATGTGAGGCTTTATGTCGTATTGTACGACTACCTCAGAGTCCTAAGACCGGTTAGGGCCTAATTTACATGACATGATCATGCAAATGCCTAACAAAGGTTGAGGGTTTATGTTGCACTAGACAAACTACCTCGAAGTCCTATGGGTTTGTTATTTAATTCTACGAAAGTTTTGCTGAAGTAGACTCAGGTTTTGCTGATGTAGATTCAAATTTTGCTGATGACGATGGCCGTGCTGCCCACCATGCCCCGAGCTCCTTGTTGTTGCAGAGGTTTAGTTATAGAAGTCAAAAATCAGGAGATGAGAAAAGTGTTTTGGTTTAGAGGAGTCTTAATTTCCAAGTTTCTCTTTTGTGTTTTAATTAAAACAAAACTTAAAGTTGATCATAACGACACCGGTTAAGATCCCACGGTTCCATCCTTCCGACATCATTATTTTTATCGGATTCACTTAGTCCAGATGAATTTGCTAAACTCAATTAAATAAGTTCCACACTTTCATTTAGACCGTGGGAAATCCCGTTAGCAACACGTAGGTTACATCATCCAAGGTATTCCCGATCATCCAACAGGACGTTTTAATTTAGTTGTAATTGTAGTTTTTTGTTTTGTTTGTGATTAAATTTTCAGTTGTTTTATATTTTGAAATATTGTGGCGGTGAATTTTATCTTGCAATGACTTTTAATTTAGTTTTGGTTTCAGCTTTAGGGACTATCCTAAAGGTGTGGGTTTTCATGCAACAGTTGTTTATCATGCAAGAAAAGTAAGTGCAATGTGGTTAAATAAATTGCAATAATATAAATTGTAAGAAAGTAAATTGCAATAAAATAAAAGCGTACCTGGAGGGTCTTCCCGTCATCCCAAGCTGCACTTAAAACACAATTAGAATATTTAATCAAGTTCCTAGGTATGGCTAAGGGAAGGGTTATGGTTTTCTACCAAATTCCTAATCCTATAGCTAGTCATTTCCTATGACGTCTAAGTTTTTGTGTTTTGGTTTGAGGACGATTTTCTTCATCAAAGAATAATTAAGTTCAATTGTTCTTATGGACATCCTATCGTATCGAGGAAGTGCTTAAGACAAATCTTAAACATCTTTTCAATATTTCAAGGATTGTTTTAAGTCCAAATGAATTTAATTACACAAATGAATTAATCGTCCGGGAATTCAAGTTTTGTTATCTTGCTCAGTGAACTAGGACATTTGAATATCCTATAAGTGAAGTAGCATTTCATTTAACGTTCTATTTAGGAGTTATGATAACCAAAGCTCTCGAGGGCAAATTGGTGTTCAAATGGTTTATGATTTAATTTCAGTTATCGGGTTTAAATTTGGAATAGTGTTCAAGTTGCTTCATATTTATTTTTGAATTTCTTTTTGTCTTAGGTAATGTTATTTAATTCAATTTCATTTAACTTTAATTTAATTTAAATTAATTTTAATTTTAATTCAATTTAGTTTGATTTGATGTTAAATTAACTTTGTTTAATTTGATTTAATTTCCTTTAATTTAATTTAATTTAATTTAATTTAATTTAATTTAATTGATTTAATTTAATTTAATTTAATTTAATTTAATTTATTTGATTTTTAATTTTAATTTAACTGAAAAATTTAAAAAGAGTTTAATAATTTAACTTTTTAATTTAATTTTAATGATTAAGTCCTTTAACATTTTAAAACTTAAATTTGAATTATCATTTTTATTAGGAATTAAATATTATTGAGATGATTAATTTAGGGATTTTTAAATGAAAGAATAAATCTCTTCCTAATAATATCCCTATTTTAATAATTCCAATTTTATTATTCTTCCAAATTTAATCAATTATTTAATTAAGGTTTATTTCAATTATTTTAAATTGTTTAGTAAGTTTCTACCCTTTAATTACTTAAATTTCAATCATCCAAATCAGATTAAGATCAAATATTTTACTTGTTAATTTTATTAAACCTAAAGTTTTAATTAAGGGTTAAAATTTTTTAATTACCATTTTGCCCTTCAAGCTTAATAATTTCATAATTCACTAAATTGAGCTTAAATGAACTTGAAATTTTTATGTGACTTCACTCATATGCCAATAAAGGCATGAGAGGAGAAAATGTGATTTTCCTGTATTTAATTTATTTATGTAATTATTTTTGGTGGAAAATAAGAATTCCCAAGGAAAATTTAATAATATGACCAAGGGAAAGTTTCTGTCCATAAGAAAATTATTGGACATTCCTAATGACCAGAGGACCACTTGGAGCAATTTTGGTGATTTTTTGAATTATAAGATTTTTATTATAATTATTTTAAGTTTTGGAGTATTAATTAATGTAAAAATAAAATAAAGGTTGAAAAATGAATTTTATATTTTTCAAAAATCTCTCTGATATCAAGGAAATCAGAGAATTAATTTTTGCAATTTTCTGATTTTTCTTTGATTTATTATAATTATTTTAGTGAAAATGCTAGAAAATACATTTTTTTTAATTTTAAAATTACCCTAGGGCTTTAAAATTTAATATCTCATAAAATAGACCTAAGAAAAATATGGGGTTTGTTCCTAAGTGATTAAAATTCAAAATGTGACATTTTGGAGAATTTTATTATTTTTATGATTTTTATTATTTTTTAATTATTAAAATATTAAAATAATATTAAAAATCAAATTTTTTAGAAAATTGAAATTTTAATTTTCTTAAATTCCCCGATATCGGAGAGGCTGCAAAACCAATTTGGTGAATTTTTAAAAAGTATTTTGAAAGTTATGAATTTTTAAATTTTAAAATGACTAAATGGCTTAATCAACCCAATTAGTAGGGCTAACCAAGTCCAATTGACTTCAAATTTTTATGGTGGGTTCCTCTGATCCTAAAGGTCAGTGGAGAATTGATTTCAAGTCAATTTGATGTATGGTTAGCTCTAATTAATTAGGGATCTATTTTGAGTATTTAAGCCAATTACGGTTATTCCAAGTGAATTAATTCAAAAGCTATTTTTCCTAGGTTCCTCTGGTCATAAGAGACATCACAAAATTTTTCTAGAATTTATTTCACAACATGCTAATTATTGGAATTAAAATACTCAAAACGGTAACATGAATTTGAGAAATCAATAACTTTTCATAGGGATGGCCTCTAACTTTGGAAAATTCAGGGAATGTTCCCAAGTTCAGAGGCTTCAGAAGCCCTATGGTCTCATGCCATGGTGAATTTCCTATATGCATGGAGAATTAAAACAATGCGAGGGGTAAATAAATTATTAAAAATAAAATACTTGATGAAATTAAATGATTTCTTTTCCACATTATTCTCCTCTCGTTCACCGAGCAAGAGGGTATTTTTATTTTATTTTTATGATTTTCCTACACAAAGTTATGAATTTTTAAAGTTTAGGGAATTAAATAAATAGAAAATATCCCTATTTTTCTATTTAAGTGACGCGGCGCCGGCTCAACCTCGGCGGCTCCGAATGCACACGCGTCGCGCTCCCATTCGACGCCGCCGCTCGAGTCAGCAGCCCGGGTCCCGCGGTTCACGTACCATCTCCTGGTCCGACGCCATCTGAGCCGTCCGTCCGCGCGTGTATTAAATGAACGGCATCCGTTCATCGTCCCCAAGCCTCCTAACCCGAGAACCGTCCATCTTCTAGGCCTAAGATCTCACTAGATACTTGTCCAATTTTAACGTTCTTATGCTCTATGGATTCCTCTCGAGAATACAAACACATCCATATGGTTTATGTGGCATGAAATTGGCTTAATGAAAATGGAGAATGTTCAGAAGCTCGGGAAGAAGAGTGAGGCCATACCTTTGCTCAGAGAAGTGTGGCTTCGATCTGAGGGTTGTTTCACCTTCGATTGGATCTCAGCAAGCTCCAGATGAAGTCTCCTGGTCTGGTGAATTGCCTAGGTAGGATTTTGACCACAGCCGATCACAAAGCTTGGAGGTTGGAGCAACTGGGTGGCCTGGAGATGGGGCTTTCAGTGGGGAACTTCTCCTCTTGGTCCAGTGAAGGTGTAGGACCAGTCAATTTGAGGATTAGCTCATCGTGGCAAAGTGTCCTGGTTTTTGGGCTAAAGTTTGAGCTCAAAATTGAACTCGACTGGAGGGAATTAGGGCTGGAATTCGGTGGGGATCAAATGCTCTATGTATGAGGAGTAGTACGGAACAATTTTGGCAGAGTTTCCTTAAGGTTTGTTTCGAGCACCTCTCATGGCCGAGAGGGGTGGTGTTTAAATAGGAGAGGATGGAGGGCCTCCCGGGGAGAGTTAGGGCTTGGGATCAGCTCGCTTAGGTCGAGGGCGAACGGCCATGGTGGCCATTGGGCATGGGGCAGCTCGGCAAGGTAGAATCCCAAAGTTGGCTCACATGTGAGCTCTCGGCCATGGTGTTTTCCGGCGACTCGGTGGCCGGCCGGCCGAGCATTGGTCACCATCTTGTTCAGGTGGGTCAGGGCTGAGGTTTTGTGCATTCAATTGAGGTTTGACATGTGCAAAGTGGTTGAATCAAAGTAGAAAGGGGAAGGGGCCATTTTGGCTTATTTTGGTCAACCCATGCAAATGGGTTGGGTGCACCTCCCCAAGACCTAGTTTTGGGTCGAGGAGGTCGGTGGGTCAATCTCCCATGTGTGGTGGAGTCTCCATCAAGGATTAGGTGGCAAAGCATGGTTTAGAGTGTGACATGCTTAATGTAAAAAAAGTCTTAAGAAGGATTAGGAAAGGGGGTCCTCCTTTTCCATTAATGGCTTGATCACATGTCAAACCCTCCATGGCTTCATGTGGCTTGTCCATGGCTTGCATGGCTTGTCTTTGGCTTGGGGAAAAGCTTGGTCAATTTCATGAAAATGGATTTTAGGAATTTTTGGTAATTTGATGGAAATTTGTATGAAACTTGATTTGGAATGATTTGATGATGAATTTAGGACTTAGGTATTGAGTTTAATTGAAAGTATGATGAGGGGAAATGTCAAATGGGCTTTGAGACCAATTTTGGGCCTTTGGATGTGGTAAAAGATGGGCTTTTAAAATGGTTTAAGGAATGGGCCTTTAAGTTTAAAAATGAATTTATGGATGGGAATTTTGTAAAAAGGTTGGGCCAAATAAATGTTGGGTTTAGCTCATGGATGTGTCATGAGTGACTTGAAGCAAATTGGGGGTGATTTGGGTTTGAATTGGGTTGGATTTGGGCTCTTTTGGTGAATGGGCCAATATAGGTCAAAGTGGGCCAAGTTGAGCCAATGTTGGGCTAGGGTTGAAATTAATGTAAAATTAATGTTGAGAAATGTTTATAGGAGTGTTTCAAAGAGGTTTTGACTTTGGTTGGGCTTTGATTTTGGGGTTTGGGCTCATTTGGGTTAGGTTTGGGTTTAGATCAAAATTGGGCCTTTTAGCTTTGGGTTGAATTTGAGTGGGGTTTGGGTTTAAATTTTGGGCTTGTGGGGATGCTAAGGAAGATTTAGAAAAGATTTGGGGTTAATTGGAGTTGAATTGGGTGAGTTTGGGTTAGGTTTGGGTCATGAGTCCAAATTGGGCTTTAAGGCCAAAAGTGAAATTGGATCCAAATGTCAATCAAATTAGACTTGGATTTGGTCTACATTGGTGTTGGGAATGTTGAATTGAAGTTTAGGATTAAATTGGACCAGAATTTGGGTCAATTGGGTAGGTTCGTTTTGACATTGGGTTCACTTAGGATTAAAATGGGTCAAATTAGTGGTTTTGACAAAAGTAGGGTAAATTGACAAAATTGGCCCATTGTGTAGTTGAACAAAATGAAATTGGTAATATTTGAGATTTTCTGGAATTTTCTGGGAATTTTCTGAATTTTTATATTTTTGGGTCAAGGGGGGCATTTTGGGTATTTGGAGGGTATTGGGAGGTATTTTTGGAATTCTTGGTATTTTTGGCTATGGATGATCAATTTGAGTGATGTGAAAATGTTTGGGATTGATTTTGAGGAATTTTGGGTGATTTGGAAATTTTGCAAAAAATTGGGTAATTTCAAGGGTTTTGGGCAGGCTAAGCGGGTGTAGGGTCCCGGTGGTCAAAAATTGAAAATTTGAAAAATTGAAGATTGGGTGAATATAAGTGGAATGAAATCATTTTGGTTGAGCCATGAAGCCATGTCAAGCCCACATGAGCCATGAAGGGACTTATTTGAGGCATTCACTATGTTGTTTCTAACCCTCTTAGACAAGGGTTTAGGGGTTAAGGACCATCCATGTGAATCACCTACATGAGTCAGGAGGTCAAGTTAGGTATGGGTGTGGTTTTAGGAGGTGTGTGAAAGTGTAGTGTATGAGTGTAGTGTGTGTGTAAGTCAGCCCCTTCACCGGACCGGGCCACCAGGGCAGTCCTAAGGCCAAAGAGTCCTATAGGAACTCATCCTTTAAACTTCCACATTTGATTTCAACCCTCTAGGTGATTAGGGGTCTACAGTCAAGTTTGTGGAGTTTGCGGGGAGTTAAGAAGTGGTTTGAATTTCTAAAAGGTGGTGGATCCCAATTCTAGTCCTCTAAGATAGTCAAAGGAAAAGCCTAAGGCTAGATCCTGAAGTACTAAAGAGAAGAAGAGAAGACCTCATCAAAAATGAGGTCAACAAATGGACCCCGATAGGTGTGGTGAGTCGACGGAGCACACCGCGCGTATTGTTGTTGACCGAAGCGATCGGCAAAACCAACACAGATGTCCAAGTGACAAACTTAGGACGAAGTAGAAGAGTTTCCACTGGGGAGTGTCAAGTATATCTCCGAAACTGGAGATTCTTGAACTCTCGCTGGGGAAAGGAAAAGGAGGTGAATTCCAAATCACATGATGTGGGGGAATTTTGATTTAGATTTCATTTTGTTTCAATTTAAGTTTGGATGTGTAATTTTAGATTTTGATTTTTCATTTTAAATTGAGGTTTGATTTAAAATTTATTTGAGAAAATTTGGATTTGAAACGAGAATTGAAACCTAGGTTCCAATCTCGGGATTGAAAAGGAAACTGGAATTTAGGTACCAGCCCTGGAATGAGAATCGGAGATTAAGTGTCGATTGAAAAGGATGAGAATCAGAATTTAGGTACTGACCTCGAAAGTTTAAACGAAGCTGGAGTTGAAATTTAAGTATCAATCCTGGGAGAGAATCGAAATTTAAGTATCGGTCTCGAAAGATGGGAGGCAGAATTTAGGTACTGTCCCCGAAAGAGAACTTGAATTTAGGTATCAGTCTCGAAAGTTGAGAATTGAAATTTAGGTATCAATTCGGATGAGAATCGAAATTTGGGTATCGATCTCGGAATGAGAACTGGAATTTAGGTACCAGTCTCATAAATTTTGAATTGAAATTTAGGTATCAATTCAGATGAGAATCGAAATTTAGGTATCGATCTCGGAATGAGAACTGGAATTTAGGTACCAGTCTCGGAAATTTTGAATTGAAATTTAGGCATCAATTCGGATGAGAATCGAAATTTAGGTATCGATCTCGGAATGAGAACTGAAATTTAGGTACTAGTCTCGGAAATTTTGAATTGAAATTTAGGTATCAATTCGGATGAGAATCGAAATTTAGGTATCGATCTCGTAATGAGAACTGGAATTTAGGTACCAGTCTCGGAAATTTTGAATTGAAATTTAGGTATCAATTCGGATGAGAATCGAAATTTAGGTATCGATCTCGGAATGAGAACTGGAATTTAGGTACCGGTCTCGAAATTTTGAATTGAAATTTAGGTATCAATTCGGATGAGAATCGAAATTTAGGTATCGATCTCGGAATGAGAAGCTGGAATTTAGGTACCGAGTCTCGGAAATTTTGAATTGAAATTTAGGTATCAATTCGGATGAGAATCGAAATTTAGGTATCGATCTCGGAATGAGAACTGGAATTTAGGTACCGATCTCGAAATTTTGATTTGAAATTTCTCGTGGAGATTTTGATTTAGCGAGAGATCGAAATGAGATATGAAAGTGTTTTATATCCCATGGGAATCAATCAAAGTCTGATTACTTGGCTAAGGGTACAAACCCATGCCATCCGGATCAAATTGAAAACTCTTCGTGATTCTGAAATCATCCCGAGAGAGGGTTTCAAGGGAGATCTAGAATAGATCTTGATTTGAAGAAGGATTGGAGGGTTTGAGTAGATGGGTTTAAACTTGAATTTGGCTTGAGCTTTAAATTTGTTTTGTTTGTCCTTTAACTATCCCGTTTTTGTTGTTTATTTGGTGTTCAACATTTTTTAGATTTTTAAGGAAAGTTTTCTTTTATTCCTTTTTTTATTTCTTTTTTGTTCTTTGTTCGAAGTTCATTTAACTTTAATGGCGTTTCCCAGTCAATTTGCACAAAAGAGGTGAAGGCCAAAAATGTGACATGGTCACTTTCATTCCAATCATGTCGAAGATACATCATACAACTCGATCTGGAATATATTTCATACAATCCATGTAGACTCAAAACGGACTATGTATGATCTTCGTCGATCCATCCAAAGAAACATCTGTCAAAATCCATGTCTGAATAGTGGGGTACATGGTCAATAACATCACCTTCCAAGACATCCTTGGCAAGGATGTCGTATGGATGTACATTGGAGGTGTGATATTTTCCATGTAACTCACAGCTCGTAAGGTCGGAGGCTCTCTAGCCCTGGGTCTGGCTGGAAATGGTAAGGTGTCTTCCTGTCGTCCATCCTTCTGAAAGTAAGCGAGATTCGCTTCACCGGTACTCCCGGTATGCAATGCTTAGCGATATCCGCTCCGTTGCCCTTCGGTATCATGACGGAACCTACCGGTAATGGTATCTTTACCGGCCCTCGGAACTCACTCCGGGCTCGCTATCCGGAGGTCGGATCCGAACATGATGTTACATTCGTTCGGGAAAGAGACCGTGCGAAAGGTCCGACAAAGTCGTGGTGATCTATGTGTGGGGGTATGCGGTCACCCCGCTTGTAGATGTTAATAATGCGAGCTGTTGGGTATGCGATCCGCCGGCAGTACCCTCCATGTTATCAATCTCTTTACCATTCTCTTGATGACTAGTGGCATCGGATCCACTTGGCCATGACAGAGTATTCCCGGAGGGTTTCCCTTCCTGTCTTCCGCAAAGTTGTAACAGCATCCACATTGTATTGTGATTCTTCCTTTCCCTAGCATCCATCTCCGGGGTTCTGAGTATGTGTTTTCCCTTAGGCGGCCCGCTCGGCCCATTCTTTTCAAATCCTGGATGCAATCCACGATTTGCTGTTGTTCATACTCTGAGAATACGTCTGTGTGTAGCTCGAGGCCCTCTAGTATATTGATCCTTCTGCCTCTGATTCTCTCGAAGTATTCAAAAGTTTTCTTTTCGACATTCTGCATTCTTTCCAGCTCGTACTCTGGAATAATTTGCAAATGGCGAGGCCTCGTGACGTATTGTGGGATATACGGCTCGATTCCTTCACGTTCTCCCGCATACCTTGGCTCCTCGGGGATGATGTCCATCGGGACATCCCCCGAGGTTGCTTCTGCAACAAGGTCATGCATCACTGGTGGTTCTATCTGGTGGCGTGGTAGCCTTCTTTCTTCTGGTTTTTGTGAGATTTCCCTGGTCCTTTCTATCATCCTAGGAGCTGGCCTTCTTTCTTTAGGTTCCTGGTGAACCGGTGTCCTTGAAGTGTATGTGCTGGCAGTAGCAACTGTCTCGTCACGCTGATCCGCTGCTAGTTTGGTTAACATCTTGCGGATGCGCCGATTCTTATTTCTTTGTTGCGTTGCTGTGAGAGTAGCTCTTCGAACTTCTTTAATCTCTGTGGGCGCGCCGCTGACAAGCCTGCCCTCTGCTGTAGCGACTACAGACTTCATTTTCTTATCTTCTTCAGTGTTTGCCTTTCTTTTCTTGCTGTCTTGGATTGGTGGCTTGGGCCACCCACTTTCATCACTCGTCCGCTCGGGCGGTTCTTCTCGCTCAACCGGGACCGGTCACTTTCCTCGTATCGTAGGCTCTGCCGGTGCGAAATCCGAGTCAATCTCGATTATCGCTCCATCTTTCACCCTCTTTTCATCGAGTGCAAGGCTTACGCCATTTCTAAAGTTCAGGACCAACCGCCCGCTCGACATTTCCTCGCGAAAAGATAAGGAAAAGGATCGGGGTCGTACTAAGAACAAGAACATTAAGAAAATGTTTATTAAAGACATTTTTTTATTACTTCTTGTATTTTTAAATTTAACAGGAATGAAGTGGGATAAGATCAGGAAAGAGATTTTGATATGGGAGAGAAAACATGAAAAACTTTATTATCATGATTTTATTTATTTTAGCACATTTTTTATTATTTTTGGGTTTGGACCCAGTCATAAGTGACTACCCTGCCCGTGTTTCTTAGGGATGAAGAATTCATTCCTTCGAAACATCAGGTAGCGTAATACTTTTTTAAGTATCTTCCGTTGATCGGAAGCATATATCATTCTCCCTGGCAATTCACTAGCTGGTAGGAACCTCCTGAGTATACTGCGTCAACCACGAACGGCCCTTCCTAAGTGGGTTCAAATTTTCCTCCTATCTTGCGGTGTGCAAGAATAGGTCTCTTGAGAACGAGAACTAAGTCACCAACTTTGAAGGTTCTTGGGTGGACCAGTTTGTCATGGGCTTGAACCATCTTAGCTTGGTATAGTTCTAAATTCTATTGCGCTGCAAGTCTTTTCCCTTCCAGGCTTTCCAATTCTTCTAGTCGTAATTTAGCGTTCTCTTCTGTCGTGACCTTATTTGCAACTGCAATTCTGAGTGAAGGAAGCTGAACCTCTAAAGGTAACACTGCCTCGGACCCATACACCAGAGCGTAAGGTGTAGCTTGAGTAGGAGTTCGAAGGTTGTCCGGTAGGCCCATAAGACTTCTAACAACTTCTCGTGCCAATTTCTCTTATTGTCGTCCAAGGTTTTCTTTAAGATTTGAATGAGAGTTTTATTAAAAGCCTCAGCGAGGCCGTTTGCTCTTGGGTAGTGAATTATTGAATACCGCTAGTCGATTCCATGTCTCCTGACAAAATAGTTGATTTGTGTGCTTCTGAATGCTGACCCATTATCCCCATTTGAATAGCTAATTCCAGTCCTGTTATGAGGGCTTCGTATTCTGCTTCGTTGTTTGTAGAAGGTTCTGTCAAGTGGTAGGAGTATCTTAACATCCCCCGCTCCGGTGTTATAAAGATTAGCCCGATTCCTGCTTTACCGGGTACTATCACTTGCGATTCTTCATCTTTGTGTGCTCGAAGATGCTCCATCGAAGTATAATTCCCAACGTCGATCATCGTGGTCTTCTAGGCTCATTATTTGTTCATCTAGCAAATCGTCATTGAGAGGAGATTCCGCCGCAAAGGGTGTGCGGCGAGGAAGTCCGCTAGGACTTGTCCCTTTACGGCACGAAGAGGCACGAAAGTTATATCGAATTGCAATAATATCATTGACCATCTGGCAAGTCTGCCGGAAAGTGTTGGACGAGTCATCAAGTATTGCAATGGATTAAACTTTGAGATCAAGTTGACCTTATGAGAAAGCATGTAATGCCTGAGCTTTTGAGCGGCGAAGATCAGGGCCAAACAATGCTTTTCAATTGCGGGATACCTTATTTCCGTCGGAAGTAAACGACGGCTTAGGTAGTAAAGAGCCTTTTCTTTACCCTCTTCATTGACCTGGGCTAACAGGGTTCCGAGAGAGTCGCCTAAAGCCGCGGTATAAAGTATCAGCGGTCTACCTGAGACTGGGGCTGCTAAGACAGGAGGTGTCATTAAATATTGCTTAATGTCCTATAAGGCCTTCTGGCATTTCTCTTCCCAAATGAATTTGGCGTCCTTTTAACTAATGCCGAGAAAGGTCGACACCTACTCGACAAGTTTGAGATAAAGCGTCAAAGATATGCCGACTTCCTTGAAAGGATCGTAGTTGCTTTAAGGTTTTGGGAGGCGGCATTTCTGAGATAGCTTTAATCTTTTCTGGGTCGATTTCAATTCCACGATGTCGGACAACGAACCCTAAGAATTTCCAGGAGGTAACGCCGAAGGCGCATTTTAAGGGATTCATCTTAAGGTTAAATTTCCTTAATCGTTCGAAAACAATTCTCAAATCATACAAGTGGTTGTCCTTTACTTTGCTTTTGATGACCACATCGTCCACGTAGCATTCGACTTGATTGTGGATGAGATCATCAAAAATTCTTGTCATCGCTCTCTGGTAGGTTACTCCTGCGTTCTTCAGTCCGAATGGCATCACTGTGTAGCAATATACTCCGATCGGCATTCTGAATGTTGTAAGCTTTTCATCTTCTTGAGCCATTTTTATCTAGTTGTATCCTGAAGATCCATCCATGAATGAGAATATCTCATGTGTCGAAGCAATGTCGATCATTAATTCTGGGATCGGTAGAGGGAATTCATCTTTTGGACATGCCTTGTTTAAATCTCTGAAATCCACACAAATTCGATTCGACCATTCTTCATTCGATCGGCACTACATTGGCTAGCCAAGTCGGGTATTGTTCTTCACGGACAAATTTAGCATCTATTAGCTTTTTAACTTCGGCTATGACTTGTTGTTCAATTTCTAGATGCATTCTTCGGGACCTTGTACGACTGGGACGAAGTAGGATCCACTCCTAGCTTATGGTACCGCAACCTCGGAGCATATCCCGGCATCTCGTCATAGTTCCAAGCAAAACAGTCTTTAAATTCCATTAATAACTTGATTATTTCTTACGTGTCTTCTTTATTGAGTAAGGAGCTAACAAAGGTAGGCCTAGGCTCTTCGCTAGTACCTAAGTTAACTTACGTTAACTTATCTATTGTAGATTTAATTTCTTCTTCGAATTCGGTGGAGCGTCTCCAATTTGTAAATCATCGAATTCTTCGTAGTTTCCATGCGGTTTTCATTAGACTCGCAAGTGTCAACTAAGCAAAATTCAGTATCGTCAACTGATCCTACTGTGCCGAATCCGAGACCATGCTTTGCATTGGGTGGACGACCGGAGTTATTCCATAATTTTTCAAAATATTGTGATTGGCCTTTTGTCCATTGTCGAGGTAAGAAACCACGCTGAATTAAATTTTGAACAAAGGGAGAGTACCACTCAAAAGGTAATTCCATTAATTCTGATGAAGTGACATCTTCAAATTGTACATTATTTTCAGTTTTGGAGGAAGTAGCACCATGGTAGAATTTGATTGGCTTTGCACCGCCGCTACGTACCTCTTTGACCACCATACCCTCGATCTTATTAGAATGGATCGGGGTTAGGGTCATAGTATGTACGTAGTGGTTAATCTTCTCGTACATCGATTTATATTCTTCATTCTTCTCATCTTCGAGAGAGATCTTGAATTGCGGCTTTTTCCGACTTATTGTCGCTGCTTCTTGTTTGATTTCCTTTTCTTCTTCAGAACTGTCTTCCCAATCAACATTGATGGTCGGTTTCCTCCGTCCAACCGTCCTAACGTCTCGCCACGACCTCGTCCCCGGCCTCGACCTCGGATGCGAGTTGTGGAGAAACCTTCACCATCTCGCCGTAAGGGAGTGGTGAGTGACCGTTGGACTAGAACCTCAGGTTCTTCGTTGTCCCGAACTTTCTTTGCTTCATTTGTTATGGTATCTCTGGAGAAAATTGTTTTCTTCGGTGGTGCATAATAAGCTGCGTCTTCATGGATTCCAATCTCATGTACGGAGAATGGTTGTAAGTCACCTTTGATGCACTGTTCCCCTCCATCGTAGTATTTGATGCACTGATGTAGAGATGATGGTACCATCCTGTTTTCATGTATCCATGGTCGGCCCGAGTAGAGTGTTGAACGACGTTTCGAATCAATTATGTGAAATTTTGCGGTTGTCTTTGCTAAGTCACCGGTCTTCATTAGTAGCGTTATTGAGCCGAGGGCTCTTTCTCCTTTCCGGTTGAATCCTCTTAATAACATTTTGTCGGCTTCGAGCTTACGAGCATCGATTTCCAAATATGCTTAGTGTTTGAAGACTCATTATATTGATTGATGCTCCTGGATCCACCAATACTGCGGAGAGTGTAAACTTCCCGATTATGGCGAAATGTACAACGGTCGGTTGTGCTCTGTCGTCCCAAGTAGAAGGTCATTGTCCGTGAAGGTAACACCTCGTTGTTCCTTTAACGAGCAAACTCATCTAAGGAATCTCCGGCCATTTGAGCTAAGCAAATTTACGGATCAAGTAAGGCCTTGATCGAGCTTCTCTCATCTCCTTTGATAAGATGAGAGCGTCGTAGATGCTCAGTTTGGCCGGTAGTTTCCTAAGATGGGCTAGCACGTTGTAGTCCACTTTATTTCCATGTGTCTCGATTTGTTCTCGAATGGGTATTTCTTTTGTCGGGGTTGGTTCTTCCTGAACAACCACCTGCTTTCCTTTGTCCTTTGGACCCATTCTCGGAGGTAGAACTCTTCCACTTCTTAATTTTACTTATGTAATTTCTTCTGAATCTAGTGTTGAGCTTGTCGGTGTTTCTTCCTGAATCGGAATGACAGGTTCTTCTTGATTAGCTTCGAGTACGAAGGCTCTAACTCTATTGTGATTCGGAGCTCCTCGAAAACTCGCGAGATAGATTCGTTGCTTGTTGAACTCTCATAGCCTCCTTGATGGATGTCTTCTTTGTCATTTTGATCGTCGAGATTGTGTATGATTTGAGAATTGTCGTTGGTATCGAAATCGATGTCCGGATTGTCTCTAGTTACGTAATCGTTAGAAACAGTCAAAATGTAGCTAACGCCATCACCCTTATCATTATATGATCCCACCGAAGTGAGCAGATAATCATACAGAGTCAGAGGTTCGAGGGATTTCTCCCCCGAATCCGAAACAACTACCCTAGGATAAGCAGCCCCTAGTCTAGCCTGAGGAGCCTCGGTCTTCTCTTCTTCGTTGATTTTCTTCTTCTCTTCAATCGTCTCCTGTTGAGGTGGTTCCTCTATCGCAAGTGACAGTATCGGCTTAGCAGGTTTCGAACTTTGAATTGAAGCTCGCACCGAAGCGGTTTGGATGCTGTCTAAAATCTTCTTTGAAGACCTCGTCCAAGCGGTAGTCCATCCATCTTCAGTTGTATAGGGATCTATCGGAATGATGGGATCAGTTGAGACAACATTGACGAAACCTACTTTCTGGGGTTCCTTCATGTACTCCTTCGGGATTGTTATATTCCCTTTCCGAAGATTGTCGTTGAGCCAACTTTTGAAGGTAATACAATCTTCTATTTTGTGTCCAAGCATCCGGTGATAAGGGCAAAAGTTGGGATCAATTTTCTTGTTGACTTCCTCTGGTCTCTTAGGCTCTGGCAGCTGGAAATCTGGAGTGTTCATCAGACTACGAAATATTTTCGGCTCTGCTTCATTCTTGAATAGATATTCCCTGCTCAGAAGCTCCCTTAATGTACGTTGCGGACGAGGCGGTTGTTCATTCTGTGGAGATGACTGATAGCTGGGTCGGGGTTGTTGATAATTCTGTTGAGGTTCTGTGGCCGTTCGGACGATATTTGAATCAGTTGCTTGCCTTTGTCGACTGCTGCAACGATCCCAGATTTCTTTTCAAAAGTCTTCACAGGCTTCTGCTTGTCTGTCTTATCGGCGAAACTTAATTTCTTCGCCTCCTCTTGCAAGCTTCCGGCCTTGCTTAACAACTTCTCGAAAGTCTTAATAGTGAATCCTTTGAGGAGAAGTGTTATCGGGCCGTGAATGCTTTTAAGCAAGATGTCGATTGCATGTTGTTCTTGTAATTGTGGTTCACACTTCATGCTTAAGTTCCTCCATCGAAGTATGTAATCCACCAAAGTTTCGTTCGACTTCTGCTTCTCTACCACTAAATCACCTATAGTGATGTGGTGCTGAGCTCCGGCGAATCGCTTGATGAAAAGGTTTTCTAGTTCTGAGAATGTCTTTACCGAACCATTCAGTAATTCTGCGTACCAATCAAAGGCGATCCCTGATAGGCTGCTGACAAACTGTCGGAAGAGTAATGCATCGCTCCTGCCGGCATTGCAACAACTGGCACGAAAGTGTGCAACATGCTGTCGGGGGTTCCCGGTTCCATCAAATGTCTGGAACAGAGGTGGTACGAAGCCTTTTAGGTATTGGACAGCGTCGAATTCTTCCGTGTAAGGTCTACCCGTCCGAATGGATGTCCCTCTCTTCGATTGTGCTAAGGCTTCTCGCACCTGCTGTTCCACCAAGCTTTTGATATCCTTTTCTAGAATCATGCTTTGTGTCATATCTTTCTTCAGCTGATCATCCCCGTTGACGGATGTAATCTCCTTTCCTCCGTCTACAATGTGAATGACCTCTGGGGGTGTCTCTCTTTGGGGTTGCACTTGACTTTTGAGAGTGGCTAGAGCTATAGCCATCTCTTCCATCCTCTTTGCCATTTGGGCGATCGTATCGTCTCTTTCTTGAAGCTGTTTTCTCATCACTTCCGACTCCTCTCTTTCTGGGGCTGCAGGAGCACCTTGTGAAGCTGACGAAGCTCGTGTTTCGACCATGTTGATTTCTGCATAATCATCATCCATGAATTCCGATGAATCAATCTCGTCTCCAAATTTCTCCTCTCTTTCTTTTGCTAATCGTCGGATATCAGTCCTCAACTTTTCCATGGCATCTTCTAGCGGGCCTTTCTGTGCGTCCTCACAGTTGTCGTGCGATATCTGCCGGGTCCTCTTCTCACGAGTCCCCTTTACCGTAGTGCCGCTTTCTTCAGATTCAAGTCTCCTGACGAGACTTTCCTTTTCAGGCTATTGTTTCAATCTTAATTGCCTAGTAGTGGGACGCCATACCATCCTTCTAGCAGCAGAAGGTCTAGGACCAGATGGTCCGTCGGCCAAATGCTTGGAAGGTGGTATCCTCCCTAATCTGTAATCTCGAAACGACGACGGGCGGATTAGCCTTCATCCTTTTATTTGGCTTTTCCGTAATGACGGCGAGTTCTTCTCGGGGCCCAAGACGGGATTTGACTGGCACCCGCCCTATCCTTCTTAGAATCTCCGATACGGGGCATTTCTCTTTCTTCGCTAGTTTCTCGATCACAGTCTGTAGTCGGGTAAATGGCGTGATCCTAGCCCTTTTCTTTCTGTCGTCGTTGTAGTATGCTGGTCGAGGTAATGTAGAAACGATCCTGCGGACATTTTCCTCATCAGCTGCGGCGGAAAGGGGATGGAATATACTTCCTTCCGGAAAGGGTGTATCTTCGGGCAATGGTATGTATTCGGGTAGGGGTGTGTACTCGGGGGTTTCGGGATCTCCTCCGGAAAGCAACTTCGGCGGCTACGGCTTTCTGGCAATTTTCCTACTTCGTTCCTTCTTTGGGTCCGTGTTAGTGATGGAATTCTTGAGTCTGGACCCAATTTCAAAAACGAAGGTCTCACGAGAAGGTCCGCACCCTCCACGGTAGCGGGTTCACCATAGTTCCGGATTTCCTTCCCCTTTAATCCGGCGAAGCCGGGGTAGGTGCGAGAGACAACTAGACCAGGTGGGGGTAGCAACAACGGTCCTCCTGCGGACAACGGTACTCTTCTCGGTCGGGATCTTTTGCGGGGAGGAAACTCTCGAGTTGACCTGAGGTTGAACTCGAGCAACGGCTTCTCGGTTTCGGATACTTTGTTCATCAGCGCGAAAAGGGAAACGTCGGTAATCTTGACATTTGTGTTCTCGAATCCTTGTCCAAACCGGATGATCCCATTGTCGGGCAGCTCATCCTTGTAAACAGTGAAGTCCAGTCCATTGGTGAAGGAGAAAATCAACTTCGGGGCTTCCATTTCTGCAGGGTAGATCCTGATTGTCAGTCCCAAGTTATGCTTCTCCTCATCAAGACGAAAAGAAAGGAATCGAAAAGAGTCCGAACACATTCTTGTTCATGTATTTATAAGAAGGAGTTATTTGTTAAAAGAGTCATTCATTAAAAGGGTTTGTTTATTTAGAACGGAATGTTCAAAGGTGTAGAGAAGGTAAGGAATCCGATTCAGAGTTGGAAAGGAAAAGAAAGTCTTATGCAAGACTTCTCGACTCGAAGGATCACTCCTAACTAACACCTATTGGGGGTCCACCCCACCTCGAAAATGAGGTAAAAGGATCTCGGAACCTCTCGTTTAGGGGTGTCTAAACAGTGGCTCCTAAATCCGAGAGAATGTTGGCTATACTTGTTCGAGGTAGAAATGAACATAGTATTCCAATGGAAAGAAGGGTAGTTTGATCCACAAGGGACATGGATACACTACCGATTTTTGAAAGCAGAATTATCTGATTGAAATGGAGAGAGGAATTTTCCCCAGCGGAGTCGCCAGAAATATGTCGGCATATTTTTTAGGTTGTGTTTTATTTTGAAAAGGGGTCGCCTACAGAAATTGTGCGGTGAATTTTTTTTAAATTAATTTAAATAAATAATTTGAAAAGTAGTATTTGATTTTGAAAATAATTTTAAATTTGAAGATTTTAAGATATGAAATCAAACCGATCACACATCCCAAATAGTTTATATAAACGAGCACCGTACCACAAACCGTGTATCTATCCCGAAGAATAGGCACACTGCTTGACGATGGGGCTCGATTAAATCAACCAGAAGATTTGTGACATCTGTTTGGTCTGCGAACCAATTTTATGTGCCGACAAATTCCCCTGCCTAATATGAAAACATTAAACATGGTTTATATTACCTGGGTTCTTTAAAATTCCCTATAAGGGCAAGCCCCTATAGTTAATTACATCTTAAGTGACGGGAATCACCTAAGAAAACTCTCGATAATAATCGGTAGTTCCGCTCTCGAGAATTTCAAAGTTTAAGTTTTCAAAGGATTGAATTTTTGAAATTTCAAAAGGGAATGGATCAAGTTTGGAACATTTTTGTTTTGGGAATTCAAAGGAAGAAAAGTAGGAGAAATCACAGATCCGAAGCGAACTTCGGTAATTTCCCAACTATCCTATTGTTTGGCTTAGATTTAGGCGAGTCCTAATGTCTATTTAGTATTTCGATCTTGCCGATTTTAATTAATTAGGACTTATATTTATATGACATGATCATACAAATAGCCTCGAAGATGTGAGGGTTTATGTCGTATTGGACGACTACCTCGGAGTCCTAAGACCGGTTAGGGCTTAATTTACATGACATGACCTTGCAAATGCCTAACAAAGGTTGAGGGTTTATGTTGCACTAGGAAAACTACCTCGAAGTCCTATGGGTTTGTTATTTAATTCTAGGAAAGTTTTGCTGAAGTAGACTCAGGTTTTGCTGATGTAGATTCAAGTTTTGCTGATGACGATGGTCGTGCTGCCCACCATGCCCCGAGCTCCTTGTTGTTGCAGAGGTTTAGTTTTAGAAGTCATAAATCAGGAGATGAGAAAAGTATTTTGGTTTAGAGGAGTCTTAATTTCCAAGTGTCTCTTTTGTATTTTAATTAAAACAAATCTTAAAGTTGATTATAACGACACGGGGTAAGATCCCACGGTTCCATCCTTCCGGCATCATTATTTTTATCGGATTCACTTAGTCCAGATGAATTTGCTAAACTCAACTAAATGAGTTCCACACTTTCATTTAGACCGTGGGAAATCCCGTTAGCAACACGTAGGTTACATCATCCGAGGTATTCCCGATCATCCAACGGGACGTTTTAATTTAGTTGTAATTGTAGTTTTGTGTTACTGTTTGTGATTAAATTTTGAGTTTTTTTATATTTTGAAATATTGTGGCGGTGAATTTTATCTTGCAATGACTTTTAATTTAGTTTTGGTTTCGGTTTTAGGGACTATCCTAAAGGTGTGGGTTTTCATGCAACGATTGTTTATCATGCAAGAAAAGTAAGTGCAATGTGGTTAAATAAATTGCAATAATGTAAATTGTAAGAAAGTAAATTGCAATAAAATAAAAGCGTACACGGAGGGTCTTCCCGTCATCCCAAGCTGCACTTAAAACATAATTAGAATATTTAAGCAAGTTCCTAGGTAAGGCTAAGGGAAGGGTTATGGTTTTCTACCAAATTCCTAATCCTATAGCTAGTCATTTCCTATGACGTCTAGGTCTTTGTGTTTTGGTTTGAGGACGATTTTCTTCATCAAAGAATAATTAAGTTCAATTGTTCTTATGGACGTCCTATAGTATCGAGGAAGTGCTTAAGACAAATCTTAAACATCTTTTCAATATTTCTAGGATTGTTTTAAGTCCAAATGAATTTAATTCCACAAATGAATTAATCGTCCGGGAATTCAAGTTTTGTTATCTTGCTCAGTTGAACTAGGACATTTGAATATCCTATAAGTGAAGTAGTATTTCATTTAACGTTACGTTTAGGAGTTATGATATCCAAAGCTCTCGAGGGCAAATTGGTGTTCAAATGGTTTATGATTTAATTTCGAGTTATCGGGTTTAAATTTGGAATAGTGTTCAAGTTGCTTCATATTTATTTTTGATTTTCTTTATGTCTTAGGTAATGTTATTTAATTCAATTTCATTTAACTTTAATTTAATTTAATTTAATTTTAATTTTAATTCAATTTAGTTTGATTTGATGTTAAATTAACTTAGTTTAATTTGATTTAATTTCCTTTAATTTAATTTAATTTGATTTGACTTTAATTTAATTTAATTTAATTTAATTTAATTTAATTTAATTTAATTTAATTGATTTAATTTAATTTTATTTAATTTTATTTAATTTATTTGATTTTTAATTTTAATTTAACTGAAAAATTTAAAAAGAGTTTAATAATTTAACTTTTTAATTTAATTTTAATGATTAAGTCCTTTAACATTTTAAAACTTAAATTTGAATTATCATTTTTATTAGGAATTAAATATTATTGAGATGATTAATTTAGGGATTTTTAAATTAAAGAATAAATCTCTTCCTAATAATATCCCTATTTTAATAATTCCAATTTTATTATTCTTCCAAATTTAATCAATTATTTAATTAAGGTTTATTTCAATTATTTTAAATTGTTTAATAGGTTTCTACCCTTTAATTACTTAAATTTCAATCATCCAAATCAGATTAAGATCAAATATTTTACTTGCTAATTTTATTAAACCTAAAGTTTTAATTAAGGGTTAAAATTTTTTAATTACCATTTTGCCCTTCAAGCTTAATAATTTCATAATTCACTAAATTGAGCTTAAATGAACTTGAAATTTTTATGTGACTTCACTCATATGCCAATAAAGGCATGAGAGGAGAAAATGTGATTTTCTTGTATTTAATTTATTTATGTAATTATTTTTGGTGGAAAATAAGAATTCCCAAGGAAAATTTAATAATATGACCAAGGGAAAGTTTCTGTCCTTAATAAAATTATGGGACATTCCTAATGGCCAGAGGACCACTTGGACCAATTTTGGTGATTTTTTGAATTATATTATTTTTATTATAATTATTTTAAGTTTTGGAGTATTAATTAATTTAAAAATAAAATAAAGGTTGAAAAATGAATTTTATATTTTTCAAAAATCTCTCTGATATCAAGGAAATCAGAGAATCAATTTTTGCAATTTTCTAATTTTTCTTTGATTTATTATAATTATTTTAGTGAAAATGCTAGAAAATACAATTTTTTTTTAATTTTTAAATTACCCTAGGGCTTTAAAATTTAATATCTCATAAAATAGACCTAAGAAAAATATGAGGTTTGTTCCTAAGTGATTAAAATTCAAAATGTGACATTTTGGTGAATTTTATTATTTTTTTGATTTTTATTATTTTTTAATTATTAAAATATTAAAATAATATTAAAAATCAACTTTTTTAGAAAATTGAAATTTTAATTTTCATAAATTCCCCTGATATCGGAGAGGCTCCAAAACCGATTTGGTGAATTTTTAAAAAGTATTTTGAAAGTTATGAATTTTTAAAGTTTAAAATGACTAAATGGCTTAATCAACCCAATTAGTAGGGCTAACCAAGTCGATTGACTTCAAATTTTTATGGTGGGTTCCTCTAATCCTAAAGGTCAGTGGAGAATTGATTTCAAGTCAATTTGATGTAAGGTTAGCTCTAATTAATTATGGATCTATTTTGGGTGTTTAAGCCGATAAGGGTTATTCAAGTGAATTAATTCAAAAGCTATTTTTCCTAGGGTCCTACGAGTCATATGAGACATCACCAAATTTTCCTAGAATTTATTTCACAACATGCTAATTATTGGAATTAAAATACTCAAAATAGTAACATGAATTTGAAAAATCAATAACTTTTCATAGGGATGGCCTCTGACTTTGGAAAATTCAGGGAATGTTCCCAAGTTCAGAGGCTTCAAAAGCCCTATGGTCTCATGCCATGGTGAATTTCTTATATGCATGGAGAATTAAGACAATGCAGGGGGTAAATAAATTATTAAAAATAAAATACTTGATGAAATTAATTTATTTCTTTTCCACATTATTCTCCTCTATTCACTGAGCAAGAGGGTATTTTTATTTTATTTTTATGATTTTCCTACACAAAGTTATGAATTTTTAAAGTTTAGGGAATTAAATAAATAGAAAAAATCCCTATTTTTCTATTTAAGTGACGCGGCGCCAGCTCAACCTCGGCAGCTCCGAATGCACACGCGCCACGCTCCCATTCGACGTCGCTGCTTGAGTCAATAGCCCGGGTCCCGCGGTTCACGTACCATCTCCTGGTCCGACGCCATCTGAGGCATCCGTCCTCGCGTGTATTGAATGAACGACATCCGTTCATCGTCCCCAAGCCTCCTAACCCGAGAACCGTCCATCTTCTAGGCCTAAGATCTCACTAGATACTTGACCAATTTTTACGTTCTTATGCTCTATGGATTCGTCTCGAGAAGACGAACACATCCATACGGTATATGTGGCATGAAATTGGCTTAATGAAAATGGAGAATGTTCAGAAGCTCGGGAAGAAGAGTGAGGCCATACCTTTGCTCGGAGAAGTGTGGCTTTGATGCGAGGGTTGTTTCACCTTCGATTGGATCTCGACGAAGCTCCGGATGAAGTCTCTCGGTACAGTGAATTGCACAGGTAGGATTTCGACCACGGCCGATCACAAAGCGTGGAGGCTGGAGCAAGCTGGGTGGCTCTGGAGATGGGGCTTTCGGTGGGGAACTTCTCCTCTTGGTCCGGTGAAGGTGTAGGACCGATCGATTTGAGGATTAGCTCACTGTGGCAAAGTATCCTGGTTTTTGGGCTAAAGTTTGAGCTCAAAATTGAACTCGAGTTGGAGGGAATTAGAGCTGGAATTCGGTGGGGATCAAATGCTCTATGTATGGGGAGTAGTACGGAACAATTTTGGCGAGTTTCCTTAAGGTTTGTTTCGGCACCTCTCATGGCCGAGAGGGGTGGTGTTTAAATAGGAGAGGGTGGAGGGCCTCCGGGGAGAGTTAGGGCTTGGGATCGAGCTGCTTAGGTCAAGGCGGAGAACGGCCATGGTGGCTATTAGGCATGGGGCGGCTCGAGCAAGGTAGAATCCCAAAGTTGGCTCACATGTGAGCTCTCGGCCATGGTGTTTTCCGGGGACCTGGTGGCTGGCCGGCCAGGCATTGGTCACCATCTTGTTCAGGTGGGTCAGGGCTGGGGTTTGGTGCATTCAATTGAAGTTTGACATGTGTAAAGTGGTTGAATCAAAGTAGAAAGGGGAAGGGGCCATTTTGGCTTATTTTGGTCAAACCATGCAAATGGGTTGGGTGCACCTCCCCAAGACCTGGTTTTGGGCTGAGGAGGTCAGGTGGGTCAATCTCCCATGTGTGGTGGAGTCTCCATCAAGGATTAGGTGGCAAAGCATGGTTTAGAGTGTGACATGCTTAAGGTAAAAAAATGCTTAAGAAGGATTAGGAAAGGGGGTCCTCCTTTTTCCATTAATGGCTTGATCACATGTCAAACCCTCCATGGCTTCATGTGACTTGTCCATGGCTTGCATGGCTTGTCTTTGGCTTGGGGAAAAGCTTGGTCAATTTCATGAAAATGGATTTTAGGAATTTTTGGTAATTTGATGGAAATTTGTATGAAACTTGATTTGGAATGATTTGATGATGAATATAGGACTTAGGTATTGAGTTTAATTGAAAGTATGATGAGGGGAAATGTCATATGGGCTTTGAGACCAATTTTGGGCCTTTGGATGTGGTAAAAGATGGGCTTTTAAAATGGTTTAAGGAATGGGCCTTTAATTTTAAAAATGAATTTATGAATGGGAATTTTGTAAAGAGGTTGGGCCAAATAATTGTTGGGTTTAGCTCATGGATGTGTCATGAGTGACTTGAAGCAAATTGGGGGTGATTTGGGTTTGATTTAGGTTGAATTTGGGCTCTTTTGGTGAATGTGCCAATATAGGTCAAAGTGGGCCAAGTTGAGCCAATGTTGGGCTAGGGTTGAAATTAATGTAAAATTAATGTTGAGAAATATTTATAGGAGTGTTTCAAAGAGGTTTTGACTTTGGTTGGGTTTTGATTTTGGGGTTTGGGCTCATGTGGGTTAGGTTTGGGTTTAGGTCAAAATTGGGCCTTTTAGCTTTGGGTTGAATTTGAGTGGGGTTTGGGTTTAAATTTTTGGCAAATCATGTTAGTTTTTTGCTTGTGGGGATGCTAAGGAAGATTTAGAAAAGATTTGGGGATAATTGGAGTTGAATTGGGTGAGTTTGGGTTAGGTTTGTGTCATGGGTCCAAATTGGGCTTTAAGGCCAAAAGTGAAATTGGATTCAAATGTCAATCAAATTGGACTTGGATTTGGTCTAAATTGGTGTTGAGAATGTTGAATTGAAGTTTAGGATTGAATTGGACTAGAATTTGGGTCAATTGGGTAGGTTTGGTTTGACATTGGGTTCACTTAGGGTTAAATGGGTAAAATTGGGGGTTTTGACAAAAGTAGAGTAAATTGACAAAATTGGCATATGGTGTAGTTGAACAATATGAAATTGGGAATATTTGGGATTTTCTGGAATTTTCTGGGAATTTTCTGATTTTTTGGATTTTTTGGTCAAGGGGGGCATTTTGGGTATTTGGAGGGTATTGGGAGGTATTTTTGGAATTCTTGGTATTTTTGGCTATGGATGATCAATTTGAGTGATGTGGAAATGTTTGGGATTGATTTTGAGGAATTTTGGGTGATTTGGAAATTTTGCAAAAATTTGGGTAATTTCAAAGGTTTTGGGTAGGCTAAGCGGGTGTAGGGTCCCGGGGGTCAAAAATTGAAAATTTGAAAAATTGAAGATTGGGTGAATATAAGTGGAATGAAATCATTTTGGTTGAGCTATGAAGCCATATCAAGCCCACATGAGCCATGAAGGGACTCATTTGAGGCATTCACTATGTTGTTCCTAACCCTCTTAGCCAAGGGTTTAGGGGTTAAGGACCATCCATGTGAATCACCTACATGAGTCAGGAGGTCAAGTTAGGTATGGGTGTGGTTTTAGGATGTGTGTGAAAGTCTAGTGTATGAGTGTAGTGTGTGTGTAAGTCGGCCCCTTCACCGGACCGGGCCACCAGGGCGATCCTAAGGCCAAAGAGTCCTATGGGAACTCATCCTTTAAACTTCCACATTTGATTTCAACCCTCTAGGTGATTAGGGGTCTACGGTCGAGTTTGTGGAGTTTGCGGGGAGTTAAGAAGTGGTTTGAATTTCTAAAAGGTGGTGGATCCCAATTCTAGTCCTCTAAGATAGTCAAAGGAAAATCCTAAGGCTAGATCCTAAGTACTAAAGAGAAGAAGAGAAGACCTCATCAAAAATGAGGTCAACAGAGACTATAGGGTGCGATTTTCTCTGAAGGAGTGGCCTCCTATTTATAGGCTTCAAGGGTTGCCTCAAGGCACCTCTTCAAAATGTGTCCATATTCAATGAATCTTCTAGAAACCAACTCTGGCGCCTATGCGCCTGGATCTGGCGCCTAGGCGCCGGACTCCGTGCCCGAACAGTCGCACCCCTTCACTTTGGGTCACACCTCTTCGTGATTTAAACCGTTCCAATGTGTCTAGATTCATTGTATCAAACGTCTTATATATTTTGAATAACTTCTAGGCTTCTAGAAGGTCTAGAAACTACTTAACACCGTCAAAATAACTCCCAAAGTCATCAAAATCCCATCCAATAACCGTTTCTGGATGATTCTGGTGCCTAGGCCTTAATTCTGGTGCCTAGGCGCCATTTTTTCATCATCACTGATGCCTGGGCGCCTGGTTTGGTGCCCAGGTGCCACCCTGTGCGCAACTCCACTATTTTGCTCTGTTTGGCTCTGTTTCAACTCCGTTTCACCGTATTTCAGTTGTGTTGCGTTCCTAACATCTTCACCTACAAGATAAACATAAAAATAAGCTTTCTCAAAAGTATAATTTCATTCAAACACATGTGAGAAATATTAAATATATTAAGCATAAAAAGACATCGATATGTGTCAAGTCAGAATTTTCTTTTTTTGCTTATTTTTGGCTCAAAATTGCATAGTTTTTGCTTCATTTTCTCTAAAATCATATTTTTATACTTGAGAACTAAAATATGCAAAATTCCTTCCTTTAAAGTGTAATATCTGTAAAAATGTGCATAAAATTAGCATGAAATGCACACTAAAAATAGGTGCTTTTTTCATGGATCAAATATTCACAGACCTCCATCCTAAAACATTCATCATCTTTTGCCATTGAGAATACTTTATAGATTTCAAAATAGTAAAGGTCACCTCTTGATCATTAACAATCATAGCTAATTCTCCTTTTTAAACATCAATCACTGCTCTCCCAATAACAGGGAATGGTCTTCCCAAAATAATTGAAATTTCTTTATCATCCTCCATATCAAGTACAATAAACTCCACAGTAAAGATAAATTTATCTACTTTCATTAACACGTCTTCCACCACTCCATTAGAGTAAGTAATGGAACGATCAGCCCACTAAAGAGTCACAGATGTAGGAGAAATTTCTCTTAATCCCAACCTTTTGAAAGTTGATAAAGGCATAAGATTAATACTAGCTCCCAAATCATATAAGGCTCTTCCGAAAAAATTTTCAACTATAACACACGGGATAGTGAAACTATTAGGATCTTTAAGATTTTATAGAAGCTTCTTCTGAATAATTGCACTACACTCTCCACTAAGTGCAGCAGTTTAATGATCTGTGAACTTTCTTTTCTTTTTAAGAATATCCTTCATAAACTTGGCATAGTCAGACATCTGTTTTAATGCTTCAACAAAAGGAATATATATCGTTAATTTCTTAAGGATCTCCAAAAATTTTACAAATCTGTTATCCCTGTTTTGTTGCTTTAATATTTGAGGAAATTGAGGTGGTAGTTTTTCAACAGTAATCTTCATTGGTTCAAGAGGATATTCCATGTATTGGATAAATCTTTTTTGAACCTTTTTCAATGTCCACCTTCTCTTTCTCTATTTCAACTTTTTTTTGTACTCTTGTCTCCAATTCATTTCCACTCCTTAATTTAATAGCCTTGAGTTTGTCTTTGTTTGATCTTTTGGATTGATCTCAACATTACTTGGAAGCATTCCAGAAGGTCTATTACTAAGTTCAGTGAAAATATGCCCCAATTTATTTTCAATAATTTTCATCGCAACACCTTGAGCTTGTAATTGATTTCCCATATTCAAAATCATTTCTTCAGTATATAACTTCTTATCCTTAAATCGCGGGTTACTATTGAATCCTGAAGGATAAGAATGTCTAAAATTGGTATTTTCTTGGTTGTTTGAATTTCCAGCTGGATTTTTAGAACTGTTCCCCATTTGTGGGTTAACATTAGCATTGCTATTATTCTAGTTCAAATTTGGGTGATTCTTCCAACCAGGATTATAATAATTCGAATAAGGATTATTAGGTCTATTAATAGCATTCAAAGTCTCATAAGGTATTTGAGACTCTGTTATATGTCTAAATGAATTTTCCTCTAACACTTTGGGTGATTGAGAATAATTCATTCCATACAGATCTATTTTCTTAGAAAGGTCTGCATTATGAGAAACTATCATATTTATCATATCTGAATCATGAACACTAGCTACTCTCTTAGGATTTATCCGTTCAGAGGGCCATTAAAAATTATTAGTAGCCATTTCTTTTATTAATGAGTATGCTTTATTGAAAAGAATTTACATTAACGATCCACCAACAACAGCATCTATAATCGATCTCAATGATCCCACTAAACCATTGTAAAATGTTTAAATTATTAACCAGTCTGGTAAAGCAAGATGTGGCACTTCCTAAGAAGTTCTTTAAATTTTTTCGAAGCTTCATATATTGATTCCCCTTCAAACTGACCAAAATAGGTGATATCATTTCTTAGCTTAGTAGTCTTTGATGGAGTATTTTTATAGAAACTTTTGAGAAAGTTCTCCCCAAGTTCTAATAGATATAGGTGCTAACAAATTTAACCACGCCTTAGCTTAATACCTTAAGGAAAAGAAAAAAAATTTAAGTCTGACAACATCACTCGACACTCCGTCATATTTAAAAGTAGCCCATAGTTCTAAAAAACTAGTGAGATGTAAATTTCAATCCTCACTATGTGTTCCTTCAAAGTGATTATTTTTTAACATTTGAATAATAACAAGTTTAAGCTCAAATGAATTAGCAGTAACATCAGGATTTTGAATAGTCACATGAATTTCATCTGCTGTTGGGTTAGCATAATCTCATAAAGGCCACGACAAATTTCCATTGTCATTTCTATGATTATCTTGGTTATTCGCCATTTCACAAGGATTCTAAGTTTATTTTTGTTGTTTTCTAATTTTTTCCAACAATACGCTCAATCTCCGAATCGTAAGGAACTAAACCTATAGATCCACTACTACGCATATAAAATCACACAAATACTATAACAAGTAAATAAACACACGATTACACACTAAAAAGTAAAGGTTTTCAGTTGCTATATTATCAATGGATACTGTTTATACCTTCCCCGACAACGGCGCCAAAAACTTGATGCAGACTTTTTACTATGCAGGAACTTATGAACCCAAATTTATATATTTATAATGATTTTGTAAAGTCCAAACTTCAACGCAAGTATATATATCGTATCTAGTAATACAGGGCTCTAATGGAGTCTTGGTTATCGATCCCACAGGGAAGCCACGTTCCTTACAATAGATAGCGTAATACTGAAATCTAATACTCAAATCACAATTAATGTTTAAGTTTACTTCTACTAACAAGATGTCTAAAACAGTAACAGTTAAGCAAACCACAATAACTTCTAATATCTTTAAACAAAATTAACTAACACACACACACTAAGCTTTGTATTTGAAAGGTTTTGATATATACGAAAAGTGTCTTTCCTCTAGCAATGGGTATATGATGTGTGAAAGATATAGAATGATTATTTATTGTATTATACCAAATATGAGCATAAATGTTTCTTTAGCCTCAAAAGAGTACCCCCTCTTCCAAGCATGTAAAGAACATTGACATATCCTAAGTTCATTCACTAAATCTAAGGCTAGGCTAGGAGGATACCGGCTGTCACTAAAGAGTTCCCAGTCACCCTTCACCTAAAGGCTAAACTTTGACTTTAGTTACCAATCTTAGGATCAAATTGGGGATCTCAGCCTGTCACCCTGAAACCTCCAATTTAAAGCCAATCAAAACACATTTCCCTATTTCTTTGCACTCAATTCCCATGAACTACGCAATTCATTCATGGACATTGAATGGATTCTTTATTATTATTGTAGGACAACTAAATCCTTTCATAGTTAATGTAAAACAACAGATTTTAATAATTCAATTAGCAAGATTAAAAAGTCAATTAAGTTTGAAATGAAAAACCATCACTATTTCTTCAATACATTAAAAGCATTTAAAATCCACATCATCATATAATCACATCTCTATGCAAGAAGAAAGACAAAGGAGACTACACAGAATTCATAGATAAGACACAAAAAAACATGAATTTTATATATAAAAGAAAAATCATACAAACGAAAATAACAAATACAACTTATCTCTTTCTCTTCCCCAAGCAAATCCCTTGAAGTTCCTTTGAATCATTTTCTCTCTTCTCTGCAACACTCAATTCCCTCTTTAGAATGGAAAGGAAGAAGCAATCTCTCATTTTACTCCTTCTCCTTCACTCGTTAAAGAAGAATCCCTCTCAAATCTTCACTTCTACACTCACTCTTCCAAACGCTAACTCTAAACTTACACTCTTTCTACTTCTACACTCTTCTCCCCCTCTCAAATTTCATCCAAAAATAGTTACATATATGTTAGAAAAAAATTCCCAATAGCTTCCTTAAGCATCCCTTCAAAAAGTCTCCAAAACTCTTCATTTCTGAATTGCACCGACATAGGGCATCAGCGGCACATGATAGGACGAAGGTGGCACTCTATCATCCATTTAATTCTAGAGTCTCTGGAAGTTGGTGCCGGCGACACCCATTCTAGCACCGGCGGCGCTAGAAGCTGTTTTCTCCCATTTTGCTCCTTTTCGCTCCAAATTTATTCCTTTTTACTTCTTTTTGCTCTAATCACCTAAAATCACCATACATGCAAAAAATCCTGAAAAATGCCTTTCTTTAAAGTGTAATATCACAAAAAATGAGTCAAATTATATAACAAACATAGTACATTTTTTTGGTGCATCAATCAGCAAACTGTTTAGACATCAATGAACCACCACCAGTGGCATCGATAATAGATCTAAGAGATCCAACTAATCCATTATAAAAAGCCTGAATTATTAACCAATTTGGCATCAAATGATGTTGACACTTTCTTAAGAGATCATTAAAACGTTCCCATGCTTCACATATGGATTCCTCTTCAAACTGACAAAAAGATGTGATATCATTTTTAAGCTTTGTAGTCTTCGATAGTGGAAAATATTTAGCAAGGAATTTTTCTGCTAAATCACCCTAAGTTCTGATAGATCCAAGTGCTAATGAATTTAACCAAATCTAAGCTTTATCCCTTAGTGAAAAAGGAGAATTCTAAGTCTAATAACATCATCTGAAACACCATCGTACTTAAAAGTAGCATACAATTCTAGAAAATTGACAAGATGTAAATTACGATCTTTAGTTGGTGCTCCCCAAATTTATTATTAGATACCATCTGGATAATAACAGATTTAAGTTCAAATGAATTAGCAGCTACAGTAGGGTGTTGAATGCTACCATGAAGTTCATCCACTATAGGGTTCTCCCTAATTCAGAATTCTAAGGCACATGTTGTTCAGAACCTGAACTATGCATAAAACATTATCAAAATAAAATAAAACACATTAACAAAAAAAATGAAATGTAAAAATTTATTTTTTCTTGAATTTTAATTAAATGAAATTTTAATTAATTCCCCTGCAACGACGCCAAAAACTTGATCCACGAATATTTATGCTTATGATTTTCACTTTCTATTATCTCTATCTTTATAATAGCGCCAAATCTTGACTCTGCCTAATTTTTATGCTTATGATTTAGATAGGAAATTATACTTTAGTTATTTATAAAATGGGATACTACGCAAGTATACATATCGTTTATCAAGTAATATAAGACTTTTTAATTAAGCCCCACGATATCGAACCCACAGGAAAATGTCTAAAAATTTAACGAAATAAGAAAAATATCTTTTTACTTTTAAAAATGATTTTGTAATGTATGTTTTAAGATATAAAGTTTTTCAAATTTATTCTTGATATTTTCTGAATAAAAAGTAAAGCAAACAACTAAAGTTAACACAACTTAAAATAGTATGAAAGCAAATAAGAATAAAATATCTTTTTCCTCTTTCCATGATCAGTAATAATTATGGAATTTCATTGTGGAAGTATCTAAAATGTGTTGTTCCAAATAGAAGCAATGATATTCTTTACCCTTACTTGCTTCTTTGAAGAACATTGGTTAACTTGATGATTTGAAATCTTGTAGATGGGTTTGGCAGGAAATATACTAGCTCTCACTCTGGAGTTCCCTCGATTCCCTCCACCTGGGGACTAACATCTCATAACAAAATTTTTCACATCAAATAAAATTAGGGAGCTTTAGCCTGTCACTCTAAAGTCCTCTAATTTTACTCCTCATTATAAGCATATCTTCATATTTATTTGCACCCAATCATATGGACTACAATTCTCATCCATATAATTGCATGTGATTCTTTCTAATTGTTGATTGAGAATATATCGTAATGGATCTTACATAATCTCACAACAAATTTTAGCAGTTTAATTGGAAAATTCAAGAAGTAATTGAAGTGCAAGGTAGTGAATCATCACAACTTTTCCAACATTGAAATCTAATACTTTACATAACTTCCTTCCATATTTTAATTACTTCATCATTTAAAAGGAAAAAGATAAAGAAAAATACTTAGAATCCATGGAGAAAACACAATCACAACTTGATTTGAAAATAGAGATCATCGTGAAAACACAATAAGTTTTACTTAAAAATCAAATGTAAAACAAAGTTAAGCACTTATCTGAAAATCCTCTCCACAAGACTCTTGAAGTTCCTTTGAAACCTTGTTTTCCCCTTACAAGACACAATAGAGGTTGGCGCCCAACTCTGTTGACTCCAAATCTCTATTCTACTCTTAATAAAAACTAGATACATTTAATAATAAAAGTGTTGAAGTGGAAAGATGTACTCTTAATAACTCTCTAACATAAACTTGACTCTTAACACTAATCACACCCTTCAATAATAACCATTTTTCTGATCTTCAATTTTTCTTTTTAAAATTTTCCAAAAGGTGCCTTGGTGTCTCTTCAAAATATGTTCAGACTCAATGTATCCACCAAGAATGCATCCATCCATTCAAATTTTAAATGAATTTTGGCGTTGATGGGAAGTTAGTGAAGTTTAAAACAAAGGATGCTTAAAAAGCTCCTTCAAATTTGTGCCAAAATAAATTCGCCACTTTAACTGTGGTGCGTATGAGCCAGCCAGCCGGTGCTTAGGCTCCAAAGGCCAATTTTGTACATCTTTCAATTTTTGCTCCATATTTGATCATCTTTTACTCCTTTCATCATAATCACTCATTTTAATCACACCTGTAAGAAAAAAAGAGAAATATATCGCATTAAAGTGCAATATTATCAAACATAGGTATAAAAATGTGCATTAAAACACTGAATATTTTAGGTATATCAGTAGTACGTCAGGAGAGGTAGTCTATCTTTGACACTCACTCTCACCCCAGCTCCCACACCCACCCCTACCTTACATCGACCACCAGCCCCTCCACCGTATGGACCCCCATCATTGCCCCTGCCTAAGAACCTATCCCCACCTCTGCGACCATCCTTGCCACCTAACCCCCAGCACTGTCTCAACCCCCTTCCCCCCTCCGCACCGACCTACAAACCTCACCCGCCACCACCCTCGCACCCACACACACCCTCCCCCACCTCCGCCTCTATCACCACCACCACACCCAACCCCACTGTTACACCCACAAATAACCTATGCTCTACCCCCAACCCTACCCTCACCCATATGTCCACAACAATAGTAGTGTGGTTGAATGCATCAGAGGCCCATGCTATCTCTTTTGGCAAGAGTCAACAAGCAGCAGGCACCATGTCTAGTATGTTGGTAAAACATAAGTTTTTTAAAGATATTGTAAGTAATCACTTTATTTTTTTAAATGAAAAAAAAGTAGCAAATTATTATTTTAAGGTTCTACCACCTGTCCCAAAATATTCATGTCATTTGAGATATCATTCAGAGCATGTACGAATCAGCATAGCTGTCATGGAAGAAGATCTTGATGGTCATTTGAGATCTTTATTTTTACAAGACTGAGGTAATTATCATTCATAAATAACTTAAATTATTTTTATTTATATATAAATCAAACATAATCTCTAAATTATTTACTGAAATAATTGTCTTCATGCTATGAGCACGAGGCGCACAGCCGACACAACTTCAAGACTAGGGAAATGAATGCCACTGGGACATGTTTGGCGATATTTAAAAATTGTAACAACATCATATGTTTCATAGGGAGCTTATTTTTGCCACACTTCTTAGGGTCTAAGTCTCTCTAGAGTATCAGAAGAAGCGGGAGCAAGCAAAGCATAACAAGCTGTTGGACTGTGGAGGCGCTCCCTCAGATAGATTACATGAGGGAGCAGGTAAGATTTCATTTATTTTATAAGGTTTTCTATAATTTGAACATGTATTCTAACAATTTTGTTTTATGTACATGCTGTGGAGGTTTGGTGAGAGTCCTCTTCCTCTGATGTACTTGAGTGCACCCACAGAAGGTGATCCGGCTAGTTTTGAATTGAGGACAGATCTCGCATAACCCAAGTAATTGACGTGAAAAACTAGTTTTATGATAATACAAATTATCTCATATTTAATGCAACTACTTTTGTTTGTAGCAGCGATTCTAGAAACTAAAGGAGAGCCAATCTCAGACATCAGAAGGACTTACATTCCATGAGTGTGATCTTTCTTAGTAAGACCTATGGATGGAGGATATTAGAGGGAAGAAGAAGGGCTGAGTCTACAAGCTGGGATCCAGGGGTTTACTTACAATGCTCACCCCACCACTAGTGCATCTATAGCTTCTATCTCTACTGAACGAGATGATGAGATTTCCAGGAATTTGTTGTATTCTCTGCTGAGATGGAAGCCCACTTCTCTTAGATGAGATTGATGTTTGTGGAAAAATTAAGCAAAGCTAAAGGCTGAGTTAGATTCTTTCCAACAACATATAAGGGAGCATGGCAAGGAAGTGACACAAGCGAGGACAGTGAAGCCCTAGAGGATGATGAAGATGAGGTTGGCGAGATAGAGGACAATGATTAGGAGGGGTATTTTTATTTTATTATATTTATGTACATTTGGACATATATTTTTTCTATAAATAGTATTATATATATTTTAGACTAAATGCATTTTATTTATTTCATTATTTGACTGGATAAATTATTTTTTGATAGTTATGTTATTTTTTAAATGACTGAAATTGTATTTTATATGTTGTGATAGAAGGTGAGGTAATTTAAATACAAAATAAACAAATTTTTTTACCTTATGCTATAGGTTTTCCACGACATAACCTCGATTTTGTGCTAGCTACAAAATAATCTAAAGGAAAAACCAATGTTTAGTAGATCGACATTTCTACCGATGCTTAACCAAGACATAACCAAAGTCTCAAAGTGTGTCTTACAAAAATGATTACCGTGACACTTTTCCAATAGTTAACCCGTTAGTTATAAAAATGATGCATAAATTATTCTTAACTGGCAGCTTTTACTTGCATCAAAACTGACAAGTGCGGGTTAAAAAAAGTGATGCTCTAACGACATATAAGTAATAGTTTTTCCTAATTCATAAAACCAATAGGTATGATGCTTTATTAATGTGTAGGTCATCACTATTATCGACTGAAGAACCATTGATTATGTGAACCTGCGATTACAAGAGACTGAAACTTTACTGATAAAAGTCATGGCATTAAATTGTTGGATAACTGTTAGTAAATTTATACCGTAAGAATATTGATCAATTTTTGAATTATGAGCAAGAGATTTACCTATAAGCTTAAAACCGTTAGTAATATTAAAAGAGATGGTTTTCTTATCATAATCAATAGATTGTAAAAGTCAAGAAAAAGCCTGATGCGACTTTTTTATATGTAAGAATTTATGACCTCAGATTTATATATTTATAATGATTTTTTAAAGTCACAATTTCCAACAAAAGTATATGTATCGTATCAAGTAATACAGGGCTCTAATGGAGTCACATTTATCGATCCCACAGAGAAGCCAGGTAAGAGGTTCTTAGTCAAATTCTAGTCTATTACAAACAACCTTAGTTTGGAAGGGTGATATAAGTGGTTTTTCTAACAATTACTCCTAAATACAGATGATTATATGTAAGAACAATAACTACTACTAAATGCAGATGATTATATGTAAGGATAATAACTACTCCTAAATGCAAATATTACTTCTAAAGATAACCCTTTTTGGGGAAATTGGTTTGGTGAATTTTGAGATAATGAAATCTACTATTCTTATGTAATGAATTGGATAAAGTTTAGGAATGTGATGCATTAAATATTGTATGTGCCAAATAGGAGCAATCCTATTCTTTACCCTCAAAAGAGTACCCCCTCTTTCAAGCATGTAAAGAACATTGACAAATCCTAAGTTTAGTCACTAAATCTAAGGCTAGGCTGGGAGGATACCGGCTGTCACTACGGAGATCCCACTCACCCTCCACCTGAAGTCTAACCTTCAAGTATAGTTTATAATCTTTGGACCAAATTGGGGATCTCAGCCAGTCACCCTGAAACCTCCAATTCGACGCCCATGAAACCATATTTTTTATTTATTTGCACTCAATCACCATGAACTACGCAATTCATTTATGGACATTAAATGTGGTTCCACTTTGTTGAGAATCACACCGCCCATTTGGGATAATGTAATTACAACAAATTTTAACAATACAACTGGCCCTTTTTGTAATGTAAATGAAGTGCAAGTAAAAAAAATCACATTTATAAATAAATAAGCTTTTAGGAAGTATCCCAATATCCTAAACATGAGTCCTACTCATTACAAAAGAAAAGTAGAATGAAAACAATGGCATAATCTTATCATGCCATTGTTTTCATAGAAGAAAAAGGAGTAAGAGAAAGACATCACAAAGCACGAAGAAAAAACTACGAAAAAGTTCATTTCAAAGAAAATCCACAAAATAAGTGTTTACAATATCATAAGATAATGAAAATTACATTACTTAGCTTTTTCCCCTTGTAATAAAGATGAAAATCTCTCCCACAAAGTCTCCCGCAAATCCATGCAATGCTAGAGCATTCCCTTACAGATTCTCTCAAAGTCCCCTCACTAATTTCCCCAATAAGGTAGAAATCTACAATTCTAGTCCTATTATCAGATCTCTAAGCATTCTCCAAGTTTTCCCTAACATCTTTTCTTCAATTTTGGCTTCAAATTTGGTTTAAAATAGAGTAGGGATGAATTTCCCAAGAGGTTCATGAAGAAACCCTCTAAAAAGCGTCCAGATTCGATGTATTTGGCTAAAAACCGCCTAATATTGTGTCCAAGCCATCTAGAGTGCCGCCGACACTGAATAGGGCGCTGCCGCCTCCCTATTTTTGGTTCTCTCGGGTTTCGGGCACCGCCGGCGCCAGTTTGGGCCCCCCCGCGCCCATCCTGCACAGCTCCACTATTTTGCTCCGTTTGGTTTCGTTACAGCTCTGATTCGCCCCGTTTCAGTTGTGTTGCGTTCCTGACAGATAGCCCTACAAAATAGGCATAAAAACAACCTTTCCTTAATGTGTAATCTCATTCAAAAATTTGCAAGAATTGTAAAAGAGATTAAACATAGAAAGACTTATCGAAATGTGTCAAGCCAAAATTTATTTTCTTGCTCATTTTTGCTCCAAATTGCACCGTTTTTGCTTCTTTTTGTTCCAAACACCATTTTTGTACTTAAAACAAAAAAAATACAAAATACCTTCCTTTTAAAGTGTAATATCACCAAAAAAAGAGTAAAATCATACATTAAAAAACGTATATATTTTTGGTGCATAAAAATCCCCCAAAGTTAACTGTTACTTGTCCTCAAGTAACCCTTTTACTACATAAAAATATAACTCAAGGCAATGTAATTTTCACCTGTAAGACACTAAAACTTTTCATTTAAAATAATATATTGGTTAGACTTTTAGAATGAAATTCAGTAACTCAGGTTAACACTACAAGTATAAGAATATTCAGCAATCAAGTCTAAGGGTTCTAGTCTTCTATTTATTTCAAGATAAACCAAAATTTGTTGCATTAAGAATGACTGTAGGAATGTAGGCCAATACTTTAAATATAAATTCAGAAATGAAATCAAGTTCTCCCTTTAGGGTGACTCAAGTGAAGCTAATTTTTGATTAGGCATCTCCTCATAAATATTTTTTTTGTTCTTTTTTTTTTCTTTTATTTCGGGATCATTTCAATCCCCATTTTTTTTCACTCTCTTTTCTTTTTGTCTTTTTTTATAATGAGGATTACTATTTCTGGAGAGCTTCTAATGATTTTAAACATCACTCTCCTCTTTCTAAAGTTCAAACTTGAAACACATACTTACTTTATAATTAGGTATAAGCTTTATTATTCATCATAAAGTCATAATCTCTTCTTAACAAACAATACTTTAAGTCTCTTAACATTTTAAAAATATAGTTTTCTTTACTTTAAATAGTTAACTATAATCGAATTCTTTCATACCAAATATCTTATCCTTATAAAATTAACTTTTATTACTAAAAACTTTCTTCCACTCCTTCCATAATATTCATCTAAAATAAAAAGTTTTAGTTATCTCAAGTGAGTTTCAACTTCCATAAGTTATGCTAATAATTTTTGAAAATATAACAATTAAGAACAAATGAGAGTTAATATTTTTCTTCCCCCCAAACTTAAATTTCAAAAATATTTTATAATTAATTCCATAAAATATAGCAGAAATAAAAAGTAAAGGTTGAATCTACTTACTACTACAACATCCTATCCAATTCATATACATGCATAATCAAGATAGAATGACTGTAGGAGAAAGTAAAGCTAACCTACAACATGCTTGTAATAAAATTACACTAAAAGGAAGTATTTTCACATTAAAATTTTATTTTTCTTCCTACCCCCAAACTAATTTTTAGCATATATATATTTAGTATAGAAAATATAAGTAAGAAGAAAAACAATTTAGAAATTATATCTACCACAAATGTCTATCAAATCCAGTTGCAAGTATTCATTAGGACAGAACAATTTGCAGTAGAAAGTAAATTTAAACTAATCATGCAAGAATGAAATTCACTAAATAAAAGTCTAACTAGCATAGCATGTATCACCTAGGGAATATAAAAATGTTCTTCAATTATTATATAGAATTGTAACACAAAAATAAACACACATAAGCTAAATGAGGTCAACTCTTCCATTAACTCATCACATCACATTGATTTACTTCCAATTTCTAACGGAATCACTAAACTAATAAATTAGGTACTTTTTTAAATAATTTTATAGATTATAATCCCAAAGATAAGATAATCCCTAACAAAGTGGTTTCCGGACACCAATCTCAGGTATCATCTAGTCACTCTAATTAAGCACCTCTAATAGTTATAAAGATAGTGTAAGATCATCCTAATGTTATTCATCAAATAGGTTCGCGACTCCTACCAAATGAAAGCATAGTTAGAGAAAGGATGTAACAAAATTGAGATGAAGCTGTCATTGTTCAAATTCATGATATCTCTTGTAAAACTTAAGTCCGAGTAAGACCCGAGTCATAGTGGACTCATCAATCCAAATACTATAAGAGAACATACAAGTCTAACCAAAATAAGAAGTTAAGGAATCACCTCCCTCATAACACACAAAGATCAACTCAAACAACTAACAATTCAAACATCAACCAATCAACAATCAAACTTATCCACTATAAAGCAAATACAATACAACACTAACAATCATGACTCTCAAGCACACTGATAACTATGGGTTGCCTCCCATAAAGCGATTGATTTTAATGTCGTGGGCCCGACAAACTATTCCTCCTGGATCAAAATTCCAATTAAGTAATCCTTGATCAATCGCTCAGTCTTTTTCAGATCCAGGAATTCCTACAAAATCCTCAAATTATAATTTTTCATTCAACTCTTCCTTTTCAGATGGATTTGTATAATTGTTCTTCATATTTCTTTCTAGATCCAATATTCTTCTATTGATTTTTTGAATTTGCATATTAATATCATCCTTAAAATTTATAAGAAATGGATCTCTATAAGATAATTCAAAATCTCCCAAATTTTGGATCAGATTCTCTCTAGATAATTGAGATTCAGGATCAAATTCTTCTATTTTACTCTTATGATTCAAATTATATTCTAATTCTTCCCCTTTATAACTATTAAAAGATGGAGGAACTATCTTAGTTGAGGAAATAAATTTTTCTAATTCCTTAGGATTTTCTTCCAATGATCTTCCAATATCCATATCCTCTTTGTGAGTGTCTAGATCAATAAGACTAGCCATAATAAATAGACTCCAGGTGACCAAATGTCCCCCACAGCCAAAAGGAGATGTGAAACTTCAAAATAAAAAATGAAAAATAGAAAACTGGAAAGAAATCTGTAGTGCAGCTATTCCAAAACAGCAGAAAGAGTCCAAAATCCAGTCACAGCAATAGACAAAACCAATAAGAATTGGTGCAAATAAAACTCCCCAATCTAAGAGAGTAAAACATAGATCAGGAAACTAATGTAACAGTAAACTTTTGAAAAGTAACAGCCCAGGAAGGATCAACCACCAAAATAAATGACTAACAAGCACCACCACCTCCTTACCAACCCAACAGAGCACCACCACCCACCTGAGAGCTTTCTGAGCAAGACCCGTAGCTAGGATCATCCTGGGAACCCTAGCAGAGCTCCCCACCTCCCAGCCGCCCTATGTTTCATATATATATATATATATATATATATATATATATATATATTAATCACAAAAATCAAATATAATTAAGCAAAGGTGGTTTTGTTACATCTGACATGAGGAATGACTAATAAGTCCCCATGTAAAAGAGCTCTAAAAATAGAAAAAGCAGGAGAAAAAAATTCAGAAGAGGAGCTGGAATTGCAAAGGATTTCATTCATGGATGAAGCTCTCTTAGCCAGCCAATTTGCAAGTTGATTTCCCTCTCTGTGGATATGGCTCCAAATAACAGCTATAGAAGAAGATAACTTGAAGATCATATTAATCTAAATAAGCAAATTCCAAGGGACAACAGCTTTCTTTAATAAAATTTGCACTAAAAGCAATGAATCCATCTCCATATGAATAAAATTATGGCTATTAAGAATGGCAGCTTTAAGGCCCCAGTAAGCAGCATTTACTTCGGTTTCAAGACTATTCACTGCCATAATTGGAGCTGATAGAAACCAAAGGCAATCCCCATTATGATTTCTACTAATAACTCCAATCCCAGCACTAGAAGAAGAAAAACTTCCATCTGTATTAATTTTGATCCAAGGAGCCTTAGAAGATCTCAAAATAATAAGTTTAACTTTGTTAATCACCAGAACCTGCTGAGAACTTAGTAAATGCTTGACCTAATGAATATAAGTTAGGCAATTCTTTGTGATCATTTGAATGGAAACTTTCTGATTGTTGAAAAGGGCATCATTTCTACCCATCCAAATATACCAAAAAATAATAAGTGGAGTAAAATAATCAGAAGAGTCTTTCCAATCTTGCCAACATAGTTCAATGTTAAGCCTTGAGTAAACTTTAGAAGATAGTCCAATGGCATCCAAAATAGACTTCCATACCTCCTGGACAGCAAAGCACTAGATAAAGATATGAGGAATGGATTCTTCATTAGAATGGCAGAATTAACAAATGGAAGGACCCCAAATGCCTTTTAATTTAAAAATATCATCTGTTGGAAGAAACTTCCTAAATAACCACCAGCAGAAAAATGACATTGAAGGTGTTATAAAATTATTCCAAAGAAGTTTTCCATAGTCATTTGTAGGCCAAGTATCCTTAAAGATATATTTAAACAAGATTTGATGAGGAGGATTCTTAGTGACTAATCTATCTCTCAAAACTGGCTGAATAGGAATGGCCAAAATCTTCTTCTGAGTTTCATTATTAACACAACTATTAAGCTTAATGACATCCCATTCAGAATTAATCAAATAATTAGCCACTCTTTGAATAGAAGCAGGATGAGCACATTGATCAATCAAAGAATCATTAAAAACCCAATTATCCATCCAAAAATGTATTTGTCCATCCCCAAGCTCCCAAACAAAAAGTTTTTCAGCATAATCTCTAACTTTCAGCAATTGTTTCCAATTTTTTGAGTCCCCAATCTTCATCTGAATTTGAGAAGGATGAATATTGTGGCAGTACTTCCCATGAATATACTTAGACCATAAAGATTTCTTAGCTCTGAAATTGATCTACTGTTTACAATAAAATGAAAAACTGATTTGTTGAAAACTTTTAAACCCCAAGCCACCACTAGCAATAGGTTTACAAACTTTATCCCAAATAGTCCAATACATTTGCCTATGCTGACCTTCCCAAAAAAATTTATTGAAAGTATTGGAATGTAATTATTTGGTGCTTTTCTTCATCTTAATCATTTGAAGGATATAAAGAGGATAAGTTGTTAAAACACTCTTAAGAAGAGTTATTCGACCATCATTAGATAAAAAAATAATTTTTCCAGCACCGAATTTGAGCAAAAATTTTAGAAACCACTTCATCATAATGAGAATGTCTTAGTCTACCTTTGACTAAAGGAAACCCAAAATACTTAAGTGGATATTTGGCTTCTTTAAAACGAGTGAAATCAGTAATCCATTTCTTAGTATTCACCTGGGCTTTAGAACTAGGTAGAAAATGACATTTGGATTTATTAAATGTCATACCAGAGACATCTTCAAATTCAACTAAAGTTTTCATTAAACAACTTATGGAATTCTTACTTCCATTATAGAAAACTATGACATCATCAATAAAAGCAAGGTGGCTAACCAATTGACTAGATCTATGTTGAAACTGAGTATATATATATTTATTAGAAGGAGCAGCTCACGGCTCCCTACATGTTAGAGTAAGATAAAAGTAAAAAAATAAGGTAGGAAGGGGAGCCCCAATCTAAGACAAAATCCTAATCCTAAGGGGTCTCTTCCTAAGTAACTCTAACCAATAGAAAAGGGAAAAGTACAAAAGAGTATATATATATATGTGTGTGTGTGTGTGTGTTTGTGTGTGTGTGTGTGTGTGTGTGTGTGTGTGTATGCAAGTATAACATAAACCTGCTCTAAAACCAAATAGAACAGACAGTAGCAAACAAAATTATCTAGATTCAACACTGAGGTGGGGAGCAGCCAGTAGGTCACCATCAATCAATAACTTGAGCTGGGAAGGAGGAGAGGTGGAAAGAGCCACACTAGAAGAGAGGGTACCGGCTCTGGCTAGCCAATATATATATAATGGCGGCTGAGGAGGGAGGAGGTTTGCTAGGGTTTCTGGATGGTTGGTGACAGTGACTGCTCTGTGGACAGGAGCAGAAAATTGGAAACTTGATTCTTTGGTTTCTTGGAGTGTTTTTCTGAAGTTAAGGGCTTTGCTCGTTTCCCGGACTATACTTTTTTCATATTTACGGTTGCATTGGGGAGTTTTTTCCTGCCTTCTCTACTGCTATTCTGCAGTAGTTCTTCTTCTACTACTCATGTCTTTTCCCATTGACGTGGAAAGAAATGCAAAATGGTCCAAAGCTACCTATGTAGGTGTAGTAGGGAATAGTATTGATGGTCACTTTCACCCTGACCAGCCAGTATTTCCTTAATCTTTACATGATGATGCTGCTGGGAGAGTCCCTTGCCCTTTCATTCATCTTGTGGGGGAGAAAGATGGGAAACCTGCTGCTTATTTTACTGACCAAAAGCTGCATGACCTAAATGATGAAGTTAAAATTACCCTTATAGGGAAATTTGCTTTTGGACATCCAAAAATGGAACTTGTTAGAAATTATTTTTCTTCCTTCCATTTCATTGGAGTATGGAAGTTAGGGCTACTAGACGGTAGACATTTATTGATCCAGCTCTCTACTAAAGAAGATTATGCAAGACTATTTGCTAAAGAGGCTATCACCATTGCTGGGGCAGATATGAAGCTGCTAAAGTGGACACCAAACTTTGATCCCAGGAAAGAGCACCCTTTGGTTCCCATTTGGTTTAAATACCCAGGTCTCCTATTCAGATACTATAATAAAAACACTCTGTTCAATATTGCTAAGGTCTTTGTCACCCCTCTCAAAATGGATCCTCCAACTAAATATAAGTCCAGACCTACTGCTGATAGAGTTCTCATAGAGAGAGACATTACTCTCCCTGAAGTCCACATAATTTGGATTGGCTCAGATGCTGAGGTAGCTTGGTAGGAAGTGGTAATGAAACAAAATCTCTACTACTGCAACCATTGTAGAATGTTTGGGTATACTAAAGATAGATGGTACAGGTTTCATCCACCTTCAAAAGGATCCCATCCTAAGGTTACTGTGACTACCACAAGGAATTATGCCCCAGTGCACAACACTATTAATTCAAACTCAGGTTCCCCTCTCCAGCCTGGTTCTGTTGAGGCAGTGTCTGGTCACCTAGCACAAACCAACTCTTTTAAGCCTGTTGAAGTTGCTGAGGAGGATTTCCCTGCTGGGGAGCTCCCTACACTTTCCCTTGTAGTGGATTCCACATTAGGCTCCTCACCTTTAGCTAAAGAAACTTCTGACTCATGGTGCAAGAAAGAAATTAAAAAAGTGAGAATATTTACTCATACCCAATCCTTTGACTCCTTACTGGGGAGGAGGGATCCTATGGTCGAGGTTCCATTGGAAGCCTTAGCCCCAACAAAAGAAGTCATTAATGATATGAAGAATAGCTTGGAAGATGAATGGCATATCCAAACATCAAGAAAGAAAAAGAAATACACCTTTAAATTACAGAAAATGGGGGCTACTTCTGTGGAGAAAATTCCTTTGGTTGGATCTTCCAAGCCTGTCAAGGGCAGGTCTAGATCAAGATCCCAACCATTCCTTTCTCCCCCTAAATCTACATGATTAATTTCCTTTGTTAGAACATTAAGGGGATTTCTCATCCCATTTCCATCAAAAGACTAATTCTCTTAATAGAAAGCATAAGTTATGGTGTATTGTAATCCTTGAGCCTATGGTTCATGATACACCTAAAATATATAGTATTTTTATGCACATTTTTATACCTATTTGTAATGATATTGCACTTTAATGGAAGGTATTTTGTGGTTTTCTTGCAGGTATGATGAAAATGGATTGTCCTGACGAAAGGAGCAAAATTGGATCAAATTTAGAGAAAAAATGAAGAAATCAAAATTTTGGCACAAGCGGCTAAGCGCCGCTGGGCCGGTGCTTAGCTGCCACAGTTAAAAATTGAAATTCAAATGAATTTGGAGCCAATTTCAAAGGGGATGGGATGTAACTCTTGGTGGTTACTTCCATAACTTCCTTTAGGCGGCAAGTTTGAATGAATGGGCGCATTCATTGGTGGATACATTGAATCTGAACACATTTTGAAGAGACACCAAGGAACCTTTTGGTTTATAATTTAAAGAGAGTCTTAGGAAAGAGAGAGGGGGTCTCTTCCTTTACATTTTGAAGAGAGTTTCTATTAGGAGTAGAGGGGGGCTCTTCTATTGCATTTTGATGAGAGTTTCCATTAGGAGTAAAGAGTAGAGAGGGTCACTTGCTTTGCATTTTGAATAGAGTTTCCATTAGGAGTAGAGAGTAGAGAGTAGAGAGGAGCTCTTCCTTTGCCTTTTGAATGGTTCTTTTACTTGCAAGTTTTTACATTATTTTACTTTTATTTTGCGAGAGTTTTTATTAAGAGTAGGAGTAGAGAGTAGAAAGGAAAAAAGGGTCGGAGTAAAGTCTTATTCTTCCCACTTCTTTTCTGTCTTTTAGTTTAGTTTTTATTGAAGTCTGAAGTCTGTATTCTGAGTCATTGGAGTTGGGAGACTTGCTCTGAGGAGTAGTTTTGCGAAGAGTCAAAGTTTTAGAGGAACTTCCTGAGTCTTATGGAGAGGATTTTCATAGAAGTGTTTACTTTTGTTCTTACATTTAGTTTTTTAATTAATACTTGTTTTCGTTTGTTGTTTTTCATATGGTTTGTAATTTAGAATCAATGTGTTTTTGTATTTTCTCAATGCATTTTGAGTAGTTTACTTTATCTTTTTCTTTCTTAAATGGAGAAGTAGTTAATTTATATAGAATTTTTGTAGAAAGTATAAGTGTTTAAAAGTTGGAAGAAGTTGTGAAGATTGATTCTGAAAACTTTGGTTACTTCTTAATTTGTCCTGTTAAGTTGTAGAATTTCTTGAAATTATGTAAGATCCAATGCGATATTGTCTTATAACAGTTAGTAATAATCGCATGTAATTATATGGGTGAGAATTGTAGTCCATGTAATTGATTGTAATATTAGAAGATATTTCTATGGAAGGGAGTAGAATTAGAGGATTTTAGAGTGACAGGCTAAAACCCCCCTAATTTGGTTTGAAGTTTTGAGTTTTGTTATGAGAGGTTAGCCCCCAGTTGGTTGGAATCGAGGGAACTCTAGAGTGAGAGACTGGTATCTTCCCTGCCTAACCATATTCAAAACGATAAATATTTCAGATTAACATATATTCTTTATAGAACCAAGTAAGGGTAAAGAACACATTTGCTTCTATCTGTCACGACAAATTTAAATACTTCCACAACAATACTTTAATAATTATTAATACTTTATAAAAGGAAAGAAAAACATATTCTAGTTAAAAGTATTTTACATACAGTGTTATTAGTTATTATAATTTTAATTTCTTGCTTAACATTTTATTAAGGAAATTTCTAAAGATAAATCAACTTTCAAAACTTATCAAAATGAAGTCATACTTTCAGAAGCCATAAGAAAAAATAAAAAGATAATTTTTTGATTCCTTTAAAGATTTTCAAATTTTCCCTGTAAGTTCGATATCTCAGGGCTTAATCAGAAAGTCCTATGTTACTTGATAAATAATATGTATACTTGCGTAATATCTCATATTATAAAATAATAATTTTCATATCTAAATCATCATCACAAATATATTTGGTGTGGAGTCAAGTTTTTGGCGCACATATATTTCTAGCGGCTCAAGTTTTTGGTGTCGTTGCCAATTTACATATAATATTGTAAGTATAAATATCAGAAGATCAAGTCTCTGAAAATCCCCAAACTTAAAATGTTACATGTCCTCAAGTGACAGCTAATCTTATAAAACATTTTAGCATGCAAATTATGTAATGAGTTTCTTAGGAAGATAGCAAAATTTTGTTCTAAAAATGAAATAGTCCAATTTAGAAAAAATTTCAGTAATTAAAACCAACTTAAAGTTTAGAAAGTTCTTAAGTAAAGGAAAATGACAAATATAAGTTTCTATCTAATTCAGAAATATTTGTAGATTCTTCAAAATATAGGACTCAAACACTTATTTTTCTCACTTAAAAATCTTTATTTCAAAATAATTTTACTTACTATATTATAACCTTATGCTTTAGATTTTCTCTGAACTTATATCTTGAACTTTAGGTATGAAACCAAATTTTGATTAGGCCCATAAATCCTCAAGCTTCACCTCCCTTTTCATATATTATTTTTCACTTTTTTCTTTTCTTTTTTTTTTAACAAGGAAAGGATTACTATATCTGGATAGGCCTTTAATGATATTGAATTCCACCCTTCCATTTAAAATAAAGGTCAGATATACATCTTTCACTTAATAATCATAATAGTAATATTTGAAAATTACTCTTCAAAAAAAGAAATTTAAGCTTTGAAGAATAAAAGTAAAATCTTTTATTTATCCAAAAATACAAAACTTCTTACTAAAGATAGTTTAACTTTATTTAACACCTCTTCATTAAATACCTGGGGCAGACCAAGTCTCTAGCACCGTTGTCGTGGACAAATAATTAATTTGCATTTTAAAGAGAATTAAAATTTTTTATATTTTTTACTTTTCTTTGTTTTTGTTAGTGTGTTGTGTTTTGTTTTGTTTTATTGTTGTATGCATATTTCAGGTTCTGAGGGACTTGTGCCTTACGAATCTGAATTAGAAAAAACTATCAGAAAAATCAAAAAAATTAATAATACAAAAAAAAATTAAAATATTCAAGAAATTACAAATCATCAAAATCAAAATGTAGGCATCCATCAAGAATTTAGACCTTTAAGATATTATGTAAACCCTGCAGTGGATGAACATCATTGTAGTATTCAAAACCCTGCTGTAGTTGCTAATTCTTTTAACTTAATCCTACTATTATTCAAATGGTGTCTAATAATCAGTTTGGGGGAACAACAACTGAAGATCCTATTTGCATCTTGCTAATTTTCTAGAGTTATGTGCTACTTTTAAATATGATGGTGTTTCGGATGATGCTATTAGACTTAGACTTTTTCCTTTCTCACTAAGGGATAAAGCTAAAATGTGGTTACAATCGTTAGCACCTGGATCAATTAGAACTTGGGGTGAACTGTCACAAAAGTTCCTTGCTAAATATTTTCCACCATCTAAGACTGCTAAGTTGAGAAATTATGATATAACATCTTGTCAGTTTAAAGGGGTATCAATATATGAAGCATGGGAAAGATTTAAAGATCTCCTCAGGAAATTTCCACATCATGCAATACCAGATTGGTGAATAATTCAAACTTTTTATAATGGATTAGTTGGATCTCTTAGATCAATCATTGATGCTGCTGCTGGTGGATCATTAATGTCTAAACCATTTTCTGATGCTTATGCTTTAATTGAAGATATAGCTACTAATAATTTTCAATGGCCTTTTGAAAGGTTAAATCCTAAAAAGGTAGCCAGTGTTTATGAAAATGATGCTTTTACAATGTTAGCAAATCAAGTTGCTGCTATATCAAGGAAGATAGACCAATTTGGGATGAATTTTTCTCAGCCAAATCACATGATTGAAGAAAATTCATTAGGCCAAATGGTTAATTCTTATTCTTCACGAGAAACTGTGAATGCTATAATCAAATCTAACAACCTATATTCCAATTATTATAACCCAGGTTAGAAGAATCATCAAAATTTTAACTGGAATAACAATAATCAGGGTAGTGTTAATCAGCAATGGGGGAACACCTAAGTAAACCCATTGGGGAATTGGAACAACCAAGGTAATAAAAAATCTATGGAAGAAGTAGTATCACATATGGGAAATCAATTAAAAATTCAAGAAGCAATCATCAGAAATATTGAAAATCAATTGGGACAAATTACAAATGCCTTAAGTAATAGATCCCAAGGAATGCTTCCAAGTAATACTAAAGTGAATCTAAGATAAAAGATTAAAGAAAAAGTGAGGGCAATTCAACTGAGAAGTGGAAAAGAATTGGAAGGTAGAGTTTAAAAGAAACTGATGTACAGAAAGAAGAGATTGAAAAACCTAAAGAGGACGCTCCAAAAGGTTTTGAAAGACCTATTTCTCCACCTAAGGTTGATTTTGAAAAACCACCACCTCCATTTCCTCAGAGACTTCATCAACAAAAGTTGGATAAGCAATTTTCAAAATTCTTGGAGATATTAAAGAAGCTTACCATTAATATTCCATTTGTTGAAGCCCTAGAACAAATGCCAAGCTATGCGAAATTTATGAAGGATATTCTTAATAAAAAGAGGAAGTTGGAAGAAAATGAGACTGTTGCACTTAGTGAGGAGTGCAGTGCAATAATTCAGAAAAAGCATCCTGAAAAACTTAATGATCCTGGTAGTTTCACAATTCCATATGCAATCGGAGAAAGATTCTGTGGAAAAGCTTTATGTGATTTGAGTGCAAGCATTAACTTTATGTCTCTATCAATATTCAAAAAACTGGGACTAGGAGAAATAACCCCCAACTATTGTAACTCTGCAATGAGCAGATCATTCGACCACATATCCTAAAGGAGTTATAGAATATATTTTGGTAAAAGTGGATCAATTTATTTTTCCTATGGATTTCATTGAGTTAGATATGGTGGAAGATAAAGAGATACCCATAATTTTGAGGAGACCTTTTCTAGCTACAGGCAGAGCCATGATAGATATGCAAAAAGGGGAATTAATGATGAGGGTTAATGATCACACTGTTACATTTAATATTTCAAAATCGATGAAATATCCTGTTATTGAATATTTAAGTGAATGTCACTTCAAATCAACTTATGAAGAGAAAGCTGAAAGAGAAGAATTTGAATATAAGCAAGAAGAGGAGTTATTTGATTCTGAAGATTTTTAAGAGGAAGATTTAAAGTTTGTTCGTGAAAGTTTTGAATTGTTGTATATGACTGAAAAAGATAAATCTTATGGTCCATCAATTGAAAAACCTCCTAAACTTGAGTTAAAAATGCTTCCTGATCATTTGATGTTTGTTTTTCTAGGTGAATCCTCAACCTTACATGTTATAATTTCCTCTCAATTAACTGAAAAAGAAGAAGAGAGTTTGCTTGAAATTTTAAAGAAGCACAAGAAAGCCTTTGGATGGACAATTGCTGATATTAAAGGAATCAGTCCTTCAATTTGTATGCATAGAATTCTTATGGAAGATGATTGCAAATCGCAGGCTGATCCCCAAAGGAGATTAAATCCTATTATGAAAAATGTTGTTAAGAAAGAAATTTTAAAATGGTTGGATGCTGGAATTATCTACCCTATTTCAGATAGTGCATGTGTTAGTCCTATTCATTGTGTTCCTAAGAAAGGAGGAGTAACTGTGACTGTTAATGAAAAGAATGAAATGATACCAACAAGATAAGTTATAGGGTGGCGAATATGCATTGATTATAGAAAATTAAACCTTTCCATAAGGAAAGATCATTTTCCACTCCCTTTTCTAGATCAAATGTTGGATAGACTGGCTGGGCATAAATACTTTTATTTTCTGGATGGATGTACTGGTTACCACCAAATTCAAATTGCTCCTGAAGATCAAGAGAAAACTACGTTTACCAGTCCTTATGGTACGTTTGCTTTTAGAAGAATGCCCTTTGGTTTATGTAATGCCCGTGCTACATTTTAGAGATGTATGATTGCTATTTTTTGTGATTTAATTGAAAAAGGGATTGAAGTTTTTATAGATGACTTTTCAGTGTTTGGGATTTTGTTTGAATCATGTTTAGAACATCTATCTAAAGTTCTAAAACGCTGTGAAGAAACTAATATGGTGCTTAATTAGGAAAAATGCCAATTTATGGTAGCAGGAGGAATTGTTTTGGGACATCGGATTTCAGAAAAAGGTTTGGAGGTAGATCCTGCAAAAATTCAAGTTATATCTAATTTACCTTGCCCAACAAATGTAAGGGGCATTAGAAGTTTTTTAGGGCATGCTGGATTCTACAAGCATTACATTAAAGAATTTTCAAAGATTACAAAACCTTTATGCCGTTTACTGGAAAAGGATGTAATTTTTAATTTTGATGATGACTGTTGTAAAGGAAGGTCTATCATTGATAATGTACTTCTTGCATAAGAACTGCTCCAAGATTTAAACAAGCCTCATTGAGGTGAGAATCTGATCTACAAATTAGTCATTAAAAAGGTTTATGACACTAACATCCAAAAACACAAAAAATACCTTTCATTAAAGCATAATATCCTTAGAAATTAATAAGAATTAAGACATAAAGAAATAGGTATTTTTTTATAGATCATAGCACGTGATGCTTTCACTTCCCTGAGTGGTACAACTTCTGCCCACTTGGAAAAGTAGTCAGTGGCTGCAAGGATAAAGCGATGTCCTCTTGAAGAAGACTACAATATCTGTTCCCCAACATTCAAATGGCGACGACGCGATTGTCGGATGTAGCACATTTGGAGGTTGATGTAGAACCACTCCATGCACTTGGCACTGGTGACAACTCTTGGTGACCTTCATGCAGTCGGTCATCATAGAGGGCCAGTAGTACCCTAGTCTTTTGATCTTCATTTTCATCTTCGGACCTGACTGATGAGCACCACAAAGTCCTGAGTGCACTTCTTTAACGATTTCACGAGCCTCGGACTTGCTCAGGCACCTTAGCCACATTAGGTCAAAAGACCTTTTGTATAACGTATTGTTTATTAATGCGTAAGACAAAGTTCTTTTCTTAATTTCATGGGCTAATGATTTATCATCCGGTAGATCTCCTATTTGTAGGTAGTCTACTAATGGTCGACACCAGTCATCAACATTTTCTATTACTGCTGCAAATGTTTCTTCTTCTTCTTTTGATTTGTGTATCATGTCCATGTCGAGCTGTGATAGGACCTGTCGTCCCTGAACTGACACTTCAACTGATTCATCCTGTAAGCAGGCAAACTCTTTTACGAGGCGGGCAAACGCATCTGCAAGAGCATTTTCTTTTCTGGGAATCTTGTAGATTGTAACATTCGGGATTTGCTCCAATAGTTTCATGGCATACTGAAAGTACTGCTCGAGCCTCAGTTTCAAAATTTTGTACTGTCCGACGACTTGCTGAATGATCTACTAAGAATCTCCGTAGATGTTGATATCTGTTATACCCATCTGAATGGTTAATTCCAATCCTTTTATGAGGGCTTCGTATTCTGCTTCGTTATTTGTACACGGTTCTGTTAAGTGGTAGGAGTATCTAAACATCCCCTGCTCCGGTGTTATAAATATTTGTCTGATTCTTGCCTTACCGGGCACTATCATTTTCGATTCTCTCTCCTTCTGTGCTGAAGATGCTCCATCGAAGTACAACTCCCAACGCTGATCGTCGGGGTCTTCTAGGCTCAATATCTGCTCTTCTGGCAAGTCGTCATTGAGAGGCGATTCTGCCAGTAAAGGGTGCGCTGCGAGGAAGTCTGCTGGGACTTGCCTCTTTTCGGCACGAAGAGGAATGAAAATTATATCGAAATGCAATAGTGTCATCAACCACCTGGCAAGTCTGTCGGAAAGCGTCGGGCGAGTCATAAAATATTGCAATGGATTAACTTCCGAGATAAGGTTGAACTTATGAGAAACATTGTAATGCCTGAGCTTTTGAGCGGCGAAGATTAGGGCCAAACAATGCTTCTCAATTGGAGGGTACTTTACTTCCGTCAGAATCAGATGACGACTTAAGTAGTAGAGAGAATTTTCTTTACCCTCGTCATTGACTTGGGCTAACAGGGCTCCAAGGGAGTCGTCTAAAGTCGCGGTATAAAGTATCAACGGTCTACCCGAGGCTGAGGATGCTAAGACAGGAGGTGTCATTAGATATTGCTTAATGTCCTTGAAGGTCCGCTGGCATTTCTCTTCCCAAGGGTTTAGGGTTTAGGGTTTAGGGTTTACGACATTGGGAGGCGGCATTTCTAAGATAGCTTTAATCTTTTCCGGCTCGATTTCAATTACATGATGTTGGACAACAAATCCTAAGAATTTCCCGGAGGTGACGCCGAAGGCACATTTTAAGGGATTCATCTTAAGGTTAAATTGTCTTAATCGCTCGAAAATAATTCTCAAATTATACAAATGATCTTCCTTCAGTTTGCTTTTGATGACTACATCATCCACATAGCACTCGACTTGGTTGTGAATGAGATCATCAAAAATCCTCATCGTTGTTCTTTGGTAAGTTGCTCCTGCGTTCTTCAATTCGAAAGGCATTACTGTGTAGCAGTAAACTCCGATTGGCGTTCTGAAGGCTTTGAGTTTCTCATATTCTGGTTCCATCTTTATCTGATTGTATTCTGATGATCCATCCATGAAAGAGAAGATTTCATGTGTTCACGCGATGTCAATCATCAATTCTAGAATTGGTAGCAGAAATTAATCTTTTGGGCTTGCTTTATTCAAGTCTCTGAAATGAACACAGATTCTGATCTGACCATTTTTCTTTCTGACCAGTACCACGTTGGCTAACCAAGTTGGGTACGGTTCTTCACCGATAAATTTAGCATCTATTAGCTTCTTAACTTCAGCTATAACTTCTTATTCAATCTCTAGACGCATTCTTCTGGGAGCTTGTCTGACTGGAACGATAGTGTGATCCACTCCTAACTTGTGAACTGCGACCTCTGGAGCTAATCCTGGCATTTCCTCATAACTCCAAGGAAAGCAGTCCTTGAATTCCATTAATAGTTTGATTATTTCTTCAGAGTCTTCTTTATTGAGTAAGGACCTAACAAAGGTCGGCATAGGCTCTTCAGTAGTACCTAAGTTAACTTCCATTATCTCATCTATTATAGATTTAATTTCTTCTTCAAATTCTGGCGGAGCATCTCCGATTGGTAGATCTTCAAGATTATCTGAGGTTTCTAAGCAGTCTTCATTAGGCTCACTAGTGATAACCAAGCAAAATCCTGTATTATCAACTGATCCTACTGTGCCGAATCCAAGACCATGTTTTGAATTGGGAGGCCGACTGACATTGTTCAATAAGTTTTCAAAGCATTGCGATTGGCCTTTTGACCATTGCTTAGGCTAAATACCGCGCTGAATTAAGTTTTGAACACAGGGAGAATACCAGTTAAAAGGCAATTCCATTAATTCAGATGAAGTAACATCTTCAAATCGTACATCATTTTTAGTTTTGGACGAAGAAGAACTACGGTAGAACTTGATTGGCTTAGCACCACCATGCACTTCCTTGACCAGCATACCCTCAATCTTATTAGAATGGATCGGGGTCAGGGTAATAGTATTCACATAGTGGTTAATCTTCTTGTACATTGCTTTGTATTCTTCATTCTTTTCATCTTCGAGAGAGATCTTGAACTGGGGTTTCCTTTGGTTTGCTGTTGCTGCTTCTTTCTTGATTTCTTCTTCTTCAGAACTATTCTCCCAATCAACATTGATGATCGGTTTCTCCTGTTCAACTGTTCCACTATTTTTTCCTCGACCTCGTCCCCCACCTAGACCTCGGGCGCGAGTTCTGGAGAAACCTTCACCATCTCATCGTAAGGGAGTGGTGAGTAACTATTGAACTAGGATTTCAGGTTCTTTGTCGTCTCGTGCTTCTTTTTCTTGATTTGGTATAGCATTTCTGGAGAAGATTGATTTATTTGGGGTTGCGTAGTAAGCTGCATCTTCATGGATTCCGATTTCATGCACAGAGAACGATTGCAAATCACCTTTGATACATTGTTCTTGTCCTCCTTCATAGTACTTTATACACTGGTCTAGAGATGACGGTACCATCCGGTTCTCATGGATCCATGGTCGGCCCAGTAGAGCGTTGAATGATGTCTCAGAATCAATTATGTGGAACTTTGCGGTTGTCTTGGCTAATTCACCGATCTTCATTAACAGTGTTATCGATCCAAGAGCTCTTTCTCCTTTCTGGTTGAAGCCTCTTAGCATCATCTGTTCTGCCTCGAGATCACGGGCATCAATATTTAAATAGGCTAACATTTGGAGGTTCATTATATTAATTGACGCTCCTGGATCAACTAGCACCCTGGAGAGTGTGAACTTTCCAATACTGACTGAAATGTACAACGGTCGGTTGTGATCTGCTGTTCCAAGTAGTAAATCATCGTCCGTGAAGGTAACACTGCGCTGTCCTTTCAATGAGCAAACCTCGTCGAAGGAATTACCAGCCATTTGAGCTAAGCAAATTTCTGGATCAAGCAAGGCCTTGACCAGAGATTCTCTCATCTCCTTTGACAGGATCAGAGCGTCGTAGATGCTAAGTTTAGCCGGTAGTTTTCTAAGATGGGCTAGCACATTATAATCAACTTTGTTACCAGGTACGTTCAATTTCTTTTCGAACGGGCAATTCTTCTGTTGGGGTTGGCTCTTCCTGAGCAACCACCTGCTTTCCCTTGTCCTTTGGACCCAATCTCGGAGGTAGGACCTTTCCGCTTCTTAGGTTGACTTCAGTAATTTCCTCTAAATCTACCGGTGTCTCTTCTTGGATCGGAACGACTGGCCCATTTGAAGTCGCCTCAGCGTCTGACAATTCTAACTCTATCGTGATCAGAGCTCCTCGAAATTCACAAATAGCCTTGTCACTTACTGAACTTTCGTAGCCATCCTTGTGAATGTCCTTCTCTTCGTCGTGGTTATCTAGGTTTTGTATGATTTGAGAATAGTTATTCGTATTGAAATCGAGATTAAGATTAGGTAGGTTGTTGTTAGTTACATAATTGTTAGAAACAGTCAAAACGTAGTCAACACCAAAACTCTTATCATTATAAGATCCCACCGGGGCGAGCAAATAATCATACAGAGTCAGAGGTTCGAGGAATTTCTTCCCCGAATTAGAAAAACCATCCTAGGAAAAGCGGCCCGTAGTCTACCTCTCAGAACTTCAGTCTTCTCTTCTTCCACATTCTTCCTCTTCTGAAGCGGTTCTTCAATCACTAGCGATAGCGCCAGCTTGGCAGGTTTCAAACTTTGAGTTAAAGGGTGCACCGAAGCGGTCTGGATGTGATCCAAATTTTTTTTTAATGACTTCGTCCAGACAGTACTCCATCCATCATTGGTCGTGTACGGGTCGATCGGAATAATAGGCTTTATCGAGATAACATTAACGGAACCTCCTTTTTGGGGTCCTTCATGTATTCCTTTGGGATCGTTATGTTCCCTTGTGGAAGGTTGTTCTCGAGCCAATTCTTGAAAGTGAAGCAGTCTTCGATTTATGTCCGAGCATCTTGTGGTAGGGACAGTAGTTTGGATGATCCTTCTTGTTGACTTCCTCTGGCCTTCTGGGTTTTGGCAGCTGAAAGTCAGGCGTCTTCATTAAACTGCGAAACATCTTAGCCACTGCCTCAGTCTTGAAGGGGTATTCTTTGTTTAAAAGTTCCTTCAGGGGATGGAGCGGATGAGGCGGAGGCTGATCGTACCGCAGTGAATGATAACTCGGTCGAGGTTGAAAAATTTGCTGAGGCTAATAATTCTGTTGAGGGTGTTGATAAGTCTGTTGAGGGTGTTGATAACTCGGTTGCGGTTGCTCTGGCCATATTTGCACTGGCTTTTTACCTTTATCCACTGCTGCGACGATCCCGGATTTCTTCTCGAATCCTTTTGCGGGCTTCTGCTTATCAGTCTTTTCGATGAAACTTAGTTGTTTCACTTCCTCTTGCAAGCTCTCGGCCTTGCTAAGTAACTTCTCGAAAGTTTTAATGGTGAATCCCTTAAGAAGAAGTGCTATCGGGCCATGGATACTCTTAAGCAAGATACCGACTACATGTTGTTCATGAAGCTGTGGTTCACACTTAATGCTAAGGTTCCTCCATCGAAGTATGTAATCCACAAAAGTTTCGTTTGGTTTCTGTTGCTCCACCACTAGATCACCGATAGTGATGTGGTGCTGAGCTCCGGCAAACCACTTAACGAAGAGATTTTCCAATTCTCCAAAAGTCTTGACTGATCCATTCGGCAATTCTGCATACCAGTCGAAGGCGATCCCTGACAAACTGCTGACGAACTGTCGGAAAAGCAAAGCGTCGCTCCCTCCAGCATTGCAGTAACTGGCACAAAAATGTGCGACATGTTGCTGGGGGTTTCCCATTCCATCGAAAGTCTTAAACAGAGGTGGTACAAAGCCCTTCGGGTATTGGACTGCATCAAATTCTTCAGGGTAAGGTCTACCCGTCTGAATAGATGTTCCATTCTTAGACTGAGCTAAGGCTTCTCACACCTGCTGTTCTACCATGCTTTTAATATCCTTTTCGGGAATCATGTTACGTGTAGAATCTTTCTTCGGTCGATCATCTCCGTTAACAGATGTAATCTCTTTTCCTCCATCTGCAATAGGGATGATCTGCGGGGCGTCTCTTTCTGTGGCTGGGCCTGACTCTGGAGAGTGGCTAAGGCGGCAGCCATCTCTTCCATCCTTTTCGCCATCTGGGAAATTGTATCATCTCTTTCCCGAAGTTGTGCTCTCATTAACTCTGGCTCATCTCTTTCTAAAGCTGGCGGAACTCCCTGCGAAGCTGACGATGCTCGTGTCTCAACCATGTTGACTTCAGCATTTTCTTCATCCATGAATTCTGATGAATCCACTTCAACCCTTAATTCTTCTCATCTTTCTCTTGCTAGACGTCGGATGTCCATTCTTAGTTGCCCTATGGCATCCTCAAGTGGCTTCTTCTGAACAATCTAATGATTGTCAGGAGACGACTGTTGAACCTCTCTTTTAGGAGTTCCTTTTACTGTGACACTTTCTTCAGATCTGGGATCTTCAACGAGACTTCTCTTTCCAAAACGTTATGCTGGTATTGGTTCGGAAATAATAGGCCGCCACATCATCCTTCTTGTAGGATAAGGCCTAGGACCGGCTGGTCTGTCGACGGTGCGTAAGTAGGTGGTGTCCTCCCTAATATGGAGACCCGATACCACAACAGGTGAGCCTTCCTCACTAGCTCGCACCTTTATTTTTGGTCTTTCAGGGATAGTCGCAGGCTCTACTCACAGACTGAGGCGAGACTAACTGGCACTCATCCCATTCTTCTCAGAATCTCTGAGACAGGACAACCTTCTTTTCTGGCTAATTTCTCCACTACTGCTCGCAATCGGGCAAGCGGTGTAACCTTGCTCTTCTTCTTCTTGCTGCCACTGTAATATGCAGGCTGAGGTAACGCAGCGACGATCTTTCTAGCATCTATTTCATTAGATGCAGTAGAGAGAGGGTGGAATCTATTTCCTTCCAACAGTGGTAAGTATTCTGGCGGTTCTTCCTCTTTCTCTTCGGGGATTTCTTCAAGACAGGCGGCTTCAGCTTCTCTGACCTTCTTGGTCTTAGCAAACTTCCTATTTTTATTCCTCCTCTGTGTCCGGGTTAAGGGCCTATACTTCAAACTGGACCCTATCTCAAAAATAGACGGTATCGCAGAGAAGTCTGAACCCTCCATGGTGACAGGCTCATAACTAACTTGTACTTCCTTTCCTTTTAGTTTGGCAGGAACTGGGGTAGGTGCAGTAATGACCAGACCGGTGGGGGTAGAGATGACAGTTCTGGGGATAGTAGTGAACTTCTGGTGAACAACAGTGTTCCTTTCAACTGGGGCCCTCTGTAGGAGAGGGAATTCTTGAGTTGACTTCAGATTAAACTCAATCATAGGCTCTTCAGTCTCAGGCACTTTGTTCATCAGTGCGAAAAGAGTAACATCGGCAAAGTTAATGTCTGTATTGTCAAACCCTTTTCCAAAGCAGATGATTGCATCGCTAGGCAGTTCGTCCTGGTAAACAGCTAAGTCTAACCCGTTGGTGAAAGAGAAGATCAACTTCGGGGCAGGCATCTTCTGCAAGGCAAGTTTCGATTATCAGTCCTGAATTATGCTTCCTTCGTCAGGACGAAAAGAAAAAAATTGAAAAGAGTCCGAACACAATTTATTTAAGTTCTATTTACCCATTTACGATTTAGAAAAGAGTTTGATGGTTAGGCGGTTAGTTTATTCGTTAAAAAATGAGAGGAGATTAGAGAGGATAAAGGACCCAATCTAGAGCAAAGAAAGGAAGGGAAAATCTCGTAGGATTTCCCAACTAGAAGGACCGCTCCTAAACTAACAACTATTGGGGGTCTACCTCGCCTCTTCGGAGAGGTATCAAAAGGAGGATTTTAGAACCTCTCTGTTTAGGAGTGTCTAAATAGTGGCTCCAAAATCCAAGAAGAGTTGACTATACCTGTTCAATACAGAAATGAACGCGGTATGCCAACGCAAAGAATGGTAGTTTGGTCCACAGGGGGCATGGACCCACTACCAATTTATGAAAGCAAAACCATCCGATCAAAATGGAGACAGGAACTAGTCCCCAGCAGAGTCGCCAGAAAGTTGTCGGCATATTTTTAGGTTGAGAGTTGTATTTTAAAAGGGGTCGCCTACAGAAATTATCGGTGAATTTTAGATTTTAAATTTAATTTAAATATATATATTATTTAGAAAGTAGCATTTTATTTTGAAAATAATTTTAAGTTTGAAAATTTAAGATATGAAATAAAACCGATCTCACATCCTAAATAGTTCATATAAACGAGCACCACACCACAAATCGTGTATCTATCTCGAAGGACAAACACACTGCTTGATGATGGGGCTCGATTAAATAAACTAGAAGATTTGTGACATCTGTTTGGTCTGCGAGCCAATTTTATAAGCCGACAAGTTCCCCTGCTTAATATATAGGAATTAAGCAGGGTTTATATTTCATGGGTTCTTAAAGTTCCCTATAAGGGCAAGCCCCTATAGATAATTACATCTTAAATGACGGGAATCATTTCAGAAAACTCTCGATAATGATTGGTGGTTTTTCTCCAAGAATTTCAAAGCTTAAGGTTTTTAAATGATTGAATTTTGGAAATTTTAATAGGGAATAGTTCAAATTTGGAACAGTTATTTTTCAGGAGGCCGAAGGAAGAAAAGCAGGAGAAGCTGAGGATCTATGAAGGATCTTGGCAACTTCCTAAACTATCCTATTATTTGGTTTCAATTTGGGAGTTTATTTAATGTTGCAATCCTACAAAATTTATTTAATTAGGACTTATATTCATATGATATGATCATACAAATAGCCTCGAAGATGTGAGGGTTTATGTCGTACCAAACGACTACCTCAGAATCCTAAGACCAGTTGGGGCTTAATTTACATGACATGATCATGCAAATGCCTAACAAAAAGTTGAGGATTTATGTTTCACTAGGCAAACTACCTCAAAATCCTATGGCTTGGTTATTTAATTCTAGGAAAGGTTTAGCTGATGTAGACCCGAGTTTTACTGAAGGAGATGGCCGTGCTGCCCACCGTGCTCCAAGCTCCTTGTCCTCGCAGAGGTTTGGTTTTAGAAGTCATAAATCAAAGAATGAGAGAACTGTTTTGGTTTAGAGAAATATTAAAATTCAAATGTCTTTAATGTTTTATTGGGGAAATCTTAAAGTTGATTATAACAACACCGGTTAAGATCCCACGGTTCCATCATTCCGGCACCATTATTTTTATAGGATTCACTTAGTCCAGATGAATTTGCTAAACTCAACTGAATGAGTTCCAAACTTTCATTTAGACCGTGGGAAATACTGTTAGCAACACGTAGGTTACATCATCCGAGGTATTCCCGATCATCCAACAAGATGTTTTAATTTAGTTATAGTTGTAGTTTTGTTGTTCTGTTTGTGATTAAATTTTGAGTTGTTTTATATTTTGAATGTTATGGCGGAGAATTTTATCTTGTTGTGACTTTTAATTTAATTTTGCATTTCAGTTTTGTGGCTATCTTAAAGGTTTTGGTTTTCATGCAACAATCTTGTTTAACATGCAAGAAGAGTAAAGTGCAGTGTAGAAAATGCAATAGAGTAGATTGCAATAACATAAAAGCTACCTGGAGGGTCCTCCTGTCGTTCCAAGTTACACTTTAAAACACATATTAAAGCATTTAAAGTTGATTATAACGCTTCATTTAATAGTTATAATAATTTAAAGCTTTCAGGGGCAAGTTAGTTTGTTAAAGATTTTAATGATTTGAAGTTAAAGGTTGATGATTTACTTTAATGTGATATAGTTAAGAAATTTTAATCAATGATTTTAAGTTTGGAATGATGTTTGATTCATTTAAGTTAAATCTTTTATAAATGAGATCGATATTTCATATTAATTTAAATTTTAGATTTAACTTAGGTTAAAAGAGGTGTTCAAATTACTTATTAAATTTTGACGATTTAATTAATTTAATTTTTTTACATTAGGTTTTAAGGTGATTTGTCTTAAAATTATTTAAAATTTGTAATTTTGATTTAAGTTTGTTTTGAAATGATTTTAAATTAGTTTCAAATATTTTAATTTACTTTTTAATCATATAACATCTTAGGCTTTAATCAATTATTAAATTATTTAATAATGTAGGTTTTTAAGAATTATTTACCTTTAATCATTCAATTATTAATTCCACTTATCCTTTTAAGTTATACCCCATTTCAATAATCCAATTTCAATTAATCTTCCAAAATTTAAATCACTCAATTAATTAAAGTTTCATTTTTTAGGTTTATTATAGTGATTAATGGATTCCTACCCTTTGACTTCCCAATGTTTTATTCATCTGAGAGAAAATTAAAATCAGACGTTTTACCCCCCATTCTGATTAAACCTAAAGTTTTAGTTAGGGGTTAAAATCTTTTAATTACCTTTACGCCCCTTTAAGCTTATTTATTTTATAACTCATTAAATTAAGCTTAAATGAACTTAAAATTTTTATGCCACTTTACTCACATGTCAATTAAGACATTAGAGGTGAAAATATGATTTTTTTTCTGAATGTAATTTATTTATATAATCATTTTTAATGGAAATAGGGGGTTTTCAATAAAAATTCACTAACATGACCAAGGTAAAGTTTATGTCCTTAAGAAAATTATGGAATGTTCCTAATGACCAGAGGACCACTTGGACCAATTTTGGTGATTTATCCAATTATATTTTATTTATCATAAATATTTTAAGTTTTGGAGTGTTAAATAACTATAAAATAAAAAAAAAGTTGAAAAATGAGTTTTATATTTTTCAAAAATCCCTCTAACCTCAAGAAAGTCAAAGAAATAAATTTTATATTTTTCTGATTTTTCTTTAATTTATTAGAATTAATTTAGTGGAAAGGTTAGAAAATACATTTTTTTAATTCAAAAAAATTGTTTTATGGCTTTGAAATTAAATATCATAACCTAGAGACTTAGGAAAAATATTTTATTGGTTCCGAAGTGATTAGGGGATCAAATATAACATTTTTATGATTTTTATTATTTTTGTGATTTTTATTATTTTTTAATTATTAAAAATATTAAAATATGCTTAAAATAAAAATTTTTAGAAAATTTCAATTTTATTTTTCTTAGTTTCCTCTGATACCAGAGAAGTCCTAAGATTAATTTGGTGAATTTTTGAAATGTATTTTTGAAGTTATTAATTTTTAAAGTTTAATCTTGGTCATGTGATTTAATTAATCCATTTAGTGGGGTTAAACATTTCCAATTGACTTCAAATTTTTATGTTAGGGTCCCCTGATCCTAAAGATCAGAGGAGAATTATTTTCAATTCATTTTAATATGTGATTAACTCTAATTAATTAAAGTTCAATTTAGAGTGATTAGGCCAATTAGGATTATTTTTAAGGAATTAAATCAAACCATAATTTTCCTAGGGTCCTCTGGTCCTATGGAACTTCACCGTATTTTCCTGGAATTTTCTAAGCAACATACTAACTTTTGGAATTAAAATATCAAAAACAGTGACATAAACTTGAAAAATACATAACTTGCCATAGGGATGGCCTCTGACCTTGAAAAATTCAGGAAATGTTCCCAAGATCAGAGGCTTCAAAAGCCCATATGGTCTCATGCCATGGTGAAATGTCTATGCAAATGGAGAATTAAAATATTGAAATGAGTAAATAATTAATTAAAAATAAAATACTCATCAAAATTACCTGATTTCTTTTCTACATTATTCTCCTCTATTCATTGAGCAAGGGGGTATTTTTTTTTATTTTTGTGATTTTTCTATGCAAAGATATGAATTTTTGATGTTTTTGGTATTTAAATAAACAGAATATAACCTAATTTCCTACTTAAACCAGTCAGCGCCGCGTCAACCTCGGCGGCTCCGAAGCCCTACGTGTCGCGCTCCCATTCGATGCTGCCACCTGAGTCAGAAGCCACGCGTCCCACGGTCCCACTCCGTCTTCTGGTTCGACTTAATCTCCGTCGTTCAACCGATACACAATCGATCAAACGGCTTCTGATCATCCTCTACGACTGGTGCATCCTGTGAGTCGTCGACCTTCTAACCCTAATATCTCTCTCATTTCTCAACGGATTTTCGAGTTCTTATGCTCTATGGATTTGTCTTGAGGAGACGAAGACATCCATATAGATAACATGCCATGAAATTAAGCTAAATTTAATGGAGGATTCGCAGAAGCTCGGAAGGAAGGCAGATTTCATACCTTGGTTCTGAGAGGTGAAGCCTCAATCAGAAATGCTCGACACGTTCATTGTATTCCAAAGAGGCAAGGGATGAAGCCTGGAGCTATGGTGAAATGCCTAGCCTTGACTTCTACCAGGCCCGATCACAAAGCTTGGAGGCTGCAACAACTGGGTGGCCTGGAGAGGGGGCTTTCACTGTGGAACTTCTTCTCTACCTCTGGAGAAGGTGTGGGATGAGTTAATTTGGATTTTCTGAAGTTTCAAAGAGTGTCCTGTTTCTGGCCTGATTTTTCAGCTCAGAAATTGGGCTCAGCTGGGGGGATTCAGGGCAGGAGAACAGTGGGGTTCTTCTTTTCTAGGCTGGGAGAAGCTCTGGGAGTGATTTGGTGAGGTTTTGTTGAGAAAAAATTCAACACCTTTCTCATGTCCGAGAAGAGGTGTTTAAATGGCCAGGGCCATTGGGCTGAGCTAGGGCTCAATTGGTGGGTGAATTCCACTGCTTAGGTGTTTAAATGGCCATGGCCAGTTCTCTTGTCCTTGGCTAAGGTGACTGATTGGGTGAGTTTGGATTTGTTTCACTTGGTGGTGGCTCTCGATTTTGACCCCCTCCAGTGGCTAGCCCGGCTAGCAAGGACAAGAGAACTGGCCATGGGTCAGGTCAACCAAGGAGTAGGGTTTAATGGTGATAGATTTATCCATTTAAGGGAAGAGATCCCTTAAAATAGGGACCCCTTGGTCCATGGCTTACTTAGCTTGGGCTAGGTGGATCTAGGGTGGTTCCTAGGGTTCACTTAGTGGCTGAGGATAGGTTGGTTTAGCCACATTTGGTGCAATTTGGTTTGGTTTGGTCATAGGTTCAAATTGGATCATTTGGGTTTAGGTTGGGCTAACTTGAGTTTGGTTTTGATTTAGGTCCAAGTGTCTTGAGTAATTTTTAAGAGATGATTGCCACGAAGAAGTTTCATGAAGACATGGAATGGTTTTGAGATCAACTGGAAGGTCAATTTGGTGGATTTTGGTATTTTGGTTAATTTGGGCAAGGTTGAATCAACCTGGGTCCAAGTTGGGTTAAGGTGGGGTTTAGACCCAATTGAAAGTTTTAAATGGTCTGGGGGAATGTATTGAAGACTTCCCAACATCAGTTGGGAAGAAATTTTTGGGTTTGGCCAATCAATTTTGTAGGTTTAGGGCATGTATTCACTTTAGGCTAAAATGGGGACATTTTTGGTTTTCAAATAGATTTAGGTTAAGATTAGGATTAAATTGGGGCAATTGAAAGTTTCATAGGTTTCATGGGCATGTTATGGAAAGTTTAGGACTAAAATTTGGGGGAAAAAAGTTGGTATTAGGTTAATTGGGCGTTTTGGATTAATTAGGCAAAATTAAGGATTTTGCATTTCAAATGGAATTGAACTCAAATGTGAATCAAATTGGGCTTTAATTTGGTTTAGATTGATAGTAATGATGTTGAATTGAAGTTTATAATTGAAATTGGAAAAAATTGAGGTCAAATGAGTTGGTTTGGTGTGACATTGGGTCCATTTAGGTTAAAAATGGGTCAATTTGGGGATTTTGATAAATGTGGGTTATTTTGGAAAAATTGGGCTATAGTGTAGTTAAATAAAATGAAATTGGTAATATTTGGTATTTTCTGGAATTTTCTCAGAATTTTTGGAATTTTGTGTTAAAAGGGTATTTTAGGGTATCAAGGGGTTATTTGGAGGGTATTAGGGTATTTTGGTGGATTTAAGAGGTGGGAATTGTTTCAAAATGATCTTTAGGATTTTTAGGAATTTTGGGTAATTTTTGGAAGTTTTGGAAAATTTGGGGCAATTAGGTAATTTTAGGTAGGTTTGAAGGACCCAATGTCAAAATCAGTCATTTTGGCAAAAGTTGAATTTTGATCAAGATGAAGCTTAAAGTGAGTCATGGACCAAGAAATGTCCACCCTGAACATCTCAAGGGTTATATCCAACCTTCTTAGCCAAAGAGCTAGGGGTTTAGACTTAGCCACATGAGTGGTCCAACGAACCAGGGGGAGAAATGGGTAAGGATGGTGTGTGTGAGAGTGTAGTGTGTGTAAGTCCGACCCTCACCAGGACCAGGCCACCCAAGGTAGTCCTAAGGCTTGAATAACCTTATAGGAGCTCACTATTGGTTCCCCATATGGTGTTCTTAACCTTCTAAGGTGATTTAGAGGTTTGTAATCATCCAAGTGGGGTCCCAAGAGGAGTCAAGAAGTAGCTGAATTGCTAAAGGGTGGGTCCCAATTCTAGTCTTCTAGGATAGTCAAGGAGAAAACCTTATGGCTAGATCCTAAGAACTAAGGAGAGAAAAGAAAGGTCCTCACCAAAAATGAGCTCAACAGGGAGAAGAGAAAACTCTAGAGTGAGAGCTAGTATCTTTTCTCTCTAGCCCGTCTTCAAGATTACTAAAGCATTAAATTAACATATGTTCTTTATAACATATCTAGTAAGGGTAAAAAAATGTAATTTCTCCTATTTGGCACAACACAATTTAGATACTTCCACAACAAAATTCCATGAGTTGTTACTGATTCATAATCAGGAAAAAAATATTTTATTTTCATTTGCTTTTATCTTACAAAAATCTAGTTAAATTTAGTTGTTTTCTTTCATTTCAAATTACAAAAACTACCAAAAGTAATCGAACTTTCTTTCCTATAATATTATCTTTAGCTTGAGTGAGATCATTCTTAAAAAGTAAAAAGTTATTTTTTTATTTTCTTTATTAAGAATATTTAACATTTTTCTTTGTGGGTTCCATATCTCGGGGCTTCATCAGAAAGTCTTATATTACTTAATAATGATATGTATACTTCCATAGAATCCCATTTTATAATAATAACAATTAAACTCTCATTTGCATCGACATCATGTTTCTGTCACCGTTGTAAAGAAAGAGATGTGATTAAATGGAACTATAAAGTATAAACTCATAAAACGTAACCATAAATATTTGGGATCACCCTCCAAGGTTTATTTCTCTATTTATTTACACTCAATCATATGAATTACCTTCTCATCCATACAATCTCATTCGATTGTATCATTAGTTAACTGAGACTATACCATCATGAATCTTACAAGTTCTCACAACAAAAATCAAGAAGTAAATGAAGTACAAGGATAAAATCATCACAACTTAATCCAGCAATATAGATAAATACTTCACACAACATCCATCCAGCAGTTAATTAATTAACGTTTTAAGAAAAAAGATAAGGAAAACTACTCAGAATTTATGGAGAAAACACAACAAAAATTAAGTTTAAAAGTAGAAATCATGTAGAAGCACAGGAAGTCTAAATTAAACCCAAATGTGCACACAAAGATAAAAACTTATCTAAACTTCCTATCTACCCAACTCTTGAAATTCTTTTGAATCACTTCCTTTCTCTTACAATCCTTTCTAGGTCTAGTCGCTCAACCACAAAGGGGTAAAATCTCTCTATCTCACTAAAAAACGGCACTAGGTTTTTACTTAGAACTATCTAATCACTTTCTCCAATAGGAATGAGAAAATGAGAAGAAGCCATAAATAAAAATCTTATAACTCAATACTTTCTTCTCTCTAAAAGTGTCCTCTCTCTCTCTCTCTTCTCTCTTTCTCTTCTTTTTTAGTAGTATTCCAAAAAGTACTTTGATGTCTCTTCAAAATGTGTCCACATTCATGAATCTTCCAAGAGTTGCCTCTTTTTAAGAGCCTTTTCAGTGTAGTTACATTCCCATTAACTGTAAACCAAATTTTCACCAAGAGTCGCTTCAAACACCCCTCTGAACTTCATCCAAAATTCCTTAAAATTTCGTCATAAACTACATGACACATAATCGAGGTTTTTGGCACTTTAGCACTGTCTTGTTTATGTCCTTGCGCTTATGCACCAATCCCAGGCGCTTAGGCGCCTGATCCTACCACACGAATATTGGTATATTTATACTCATGGTAATAAGATTATAATTATATTTACAATAAAAAAATTTCATCTATACAATGGCACCAAGAACTTGATTCAGATGTAAAAAAAAATTCAACAGTTTTATTTAAATTTAGTGATTCTATGCAAGTAGAAGTATCATTTTAAAGAAATATAACACTTTCTGATTAAGCCCCAAAATATCAATCCTACAGGGGAAAGTTTTGGATTTTTATTAGATAAAAAGATTTTAGATCACAAAATCTATTCAGAAAATGGCACTTACTTAAAAAGTTTTAAATAATAGAAAAACTTGGAAATGTGATTCCTTTTAGTTTTTTCTTAGATTATAAAAAAAGTGAAGAATTAGTTAATTATAATGAGAAATTTATAGGATTAAAGAAGTATAGATGAAAATATTATTTTCCTTATTCTGAATAAATAATAAGTACATGAGTTCTGTTGTTGAAGTATTCAAAATTTGTTGTGATAAATAAGAGCAATAATATTCTTTACCCTTTCTAGAGATGTTATAAAGCACATTGACTAGTTTAAAATTTGAATAATTTTAAGGACGGGTTAGGTAAGGAAGATACTAGCTCTCACTCTAAAGTTCCCTCTTTTCCCTCCAGTTGGGGGCTAATATCTCACATCAAAACCTAAAACGATAAACCAAATTGGGGGCTTTAGGCTGTCACCCAAAAGTTCTCTAATTCTACACACATCAAAGTATATTTCCCTATTTATTTGTACAAAATTATATGAATTACTTTATCATTCATACAATCTCATGTGATTTCTACTAATTGGATATTGAGACAATACTTACTAGGATCTTACATATTCTCACAACAGATATTAACATCTTAATTGGCCAAATTAAGAAGTAAATTAAATGCAAGGATTAAATCAACACAATTTCTTCCAACATTAACAACCAATACTTCGAAAACTTCTATCCAAAACTTAATTAATTTTGATTTTAATGAAAAATATAAAGAAAACTGCATAAAATCCATGGAGAAAACACAACAACAAGTAATTTTAAAAGTAGAAATTATGTAGAAAACACAAGAAGTATCAATTAAAACTAAATGAATTACAAAGATAAAAATTTATCTGATGTTCCTTTGAAACTCTTTCTTTCTCTTACAAGACTTCCAAAGACTGGTCACCTAACCTAAGAGGGTTTAAATCTCTCTAAAACAATGGATTTTTACTTGGAAATCTCTACTCACCTTCCCTTTCACTAATAATGCGATAAGTGTGATGAAACCTTAAGTAAGAATCCAACAACTTCTTAATACAATTACTCTCTCTAATTACTTTAATTCTTCTTTCTAACAACCTCCTAATTCTCTTCAAGTCCTTTCTTTTATACTTTCTGAAATGGTGTCTTGGTGTCTCTTCAATATGTGTCCATTTTCAATGAATCTACCGAAGAGATGCATCCTTTAAAGTGAAATTTAAATGTATTTTGGCACTCTTGATAAGTTACCACGTTTGTACCAAAGGTTTCCTCAAACGCCTCTTCAAAATTCACCAAAAATTCCATGAAATTGCAAAGTAACTACCCTGTGCTTAAGTGCGGGAGATTAACACCTTCATCTTTTCTCCAAATTTGATCATTTTTCACTCCTTTTGACATATTCAGTCCATTTAATTGTACCTAAAAGAAAAACACAGAAATACCTTCCATTAAAGTACAATATCATAAAAAAAAAGTATAAAAATGTGTATATATTATAGGTATATCAGTGCCACTGATCATTTTCACACCTTTTTTTTCTTTTTGCTCCAAATTTGATGCTTTTTCACTCCTTTCACCATTTTGCATCCCTTTAATTGTACCTGAAAGAAAAACACTTACATTCCTTCCTTTAAAGCGTAATATCCTCAAAGATAGGTATAAAAATGTGTACATAAATGTTATATATTTTAGGTGTAACAAAATCCCCCAAACTTAAAATGTTGCTTGTCCTCATGTGACACTACAATCATTCAAAACTAAAATAAGCAGGTTATGTAAATGATTTTCTTTATGATATTCTAAAATTCTGTTCTAGAAATATTGTAGTTCAATTTAGAGAAGACTTTAGTAAATGAGACCAACTTAATATTTTGAAATCTTTAATGTGAAGAAGTCTGAAAATATGAGTTCCTATCTTGTTTAGAGATACTTATAGTTTTACCAAATATAGGGTTTAGGCATTCTATTTTCACTACTTAGAATTTTTTAATTAAGAATTATTATACTTATTATATTATATGCTTAAGCGTCAGATTTTTTCAAATCTTATACTTTAAAAACATAAGCCGTGGAACCAAGCTTTGATTAGGCACTAATCCTCAAACTTCTTCTCCCTTTACCACATACTATACTTTTTGTTTATTTATTTTTAAAGTGATGATTAATATATCTGGATAGGCCTTCAATGGTTTTGAATTCCAATCTTCCTTTCCTAAAGCAAAGTATTGATACACATCCTTTACTTAAAAATACAATAATAGTTTTGAAAATTGTTTCTAATAGAAGATATTTAATTAATGAAAATAGAAGTCTAATCATTCTACATTTTTCAAAAATATAACTTCTCCCACTAAAGATTGTTACACAATATTTATCATTTCTACACTAAAAATTTTTAAATTTTATTTTTTTTCATCACTATAGGTTTCAACTAAATTTTCTTACTCATTTATATATTCAAAATTTACTTCCCAAATATAACTTCATACACATAATTGTTCTTTTATCCAATCGAATTCAAATTTATTTTTAGCTCATTTCAGAAAAAATAAAATTCATGTTTTGAAAATTGTTTTTTATCCCCCCCCCCTACAAACTTAAATTTTAATAAGATCAAACATTTCAGCATAATATATATAGGCATGAATGAAAACTAAAAGTAGCATGCTTATAGGAGTTTTCTTATCCTAAATATATAAGTACAAAAAAATTAAAATAGGAGTACAATTAAATTCATAAAATTTTAACTTAATTTTAGCATATATAAGATTCAACGGAATTCTATACCGTTAAGAATAACATAATAGCAAATAAACACAAACTAAAATAAATTCATAACCACAACATAAAGAATATACATCGTAGTAAATTGAATATTTAAACATGAAACTCTTTAGCGAAAGTTAGCTAGTTCTAAACCTCCCTAATATCTTTGAAATAAGTTCTTCACAATCCAACAAAATGCAACAAAGCAATAATGTTTACGCAATCACTTCCACAAAAACAAAACATAACTACTCACAATAACACAAATACAAATTTAACATCACAACAATATCCAACACAGAAAAAAATAACACATAAAATTGTAGTAGTCCAAACCACTACAACACATAAAAGTTCTTATGATTTAAAAATAAAATATTTAATTCAATTTTTTTCTCCCTCATCATCACTATCAGCATTATCATCTTCCCAAAAACCCTTAGGCTCATAGTGAGGGTAAGATTGATATGAAGGAAATACCACACTTTGGTCTCCTCTGATAAGTTTTTCTAGAGATGTGTGATACTTTTCTTTATAATCACTATGTATTTTAATATAAGTATCAAAATGTCATGCATAGTTCTCTAAATTGTGTACCTTATCTACAGCGTAGTTGATGTTATCTAATATCCTCTGCATTAATTGTGACTGCGAATCAGGACTAGTTGACTAGCTTTGTAATGTTGATGCTCTTGAAGTAGAATCACGAGACATAAAAGCACCAGAAGATCTTGAAAATCCTTCTCTCCAGCCAAACATAGAATGCTCTGAATAAAATTTCACAATGACACTCGTAATATGATTTAGTGGCTATGATGTGTGAATCCCAAACTTGCAGTAGTAGCAACTCTAGTAGAACTAGTAATCGCCTGATAGATTATGGATCCAATATCAATCAGCTTTGAATAATAAACACAGTAGTTTAAAATGGCTCTCTCTCTCTCTCTTGTAACTTCACGTAAATAATTTGTAGAGAGTAGAGGATCTAAATAAAATAGTGCTGCTTTTTTGTCGTGGCATTACGCTTTGATACAAGAAAATTCACTCTCCGTTCATTCGTTATTTTACATAATCCTATTCTTGCAATCAATGAAGAAATAATCTCATCTAACTCTTTCTCAGTAGGGTTATAATTTGAATAAAAACATAACAAACTCATGGGAAACTGCTAAAACGAATTGATTACCTCTGGGGAAAAAGATATTGATTTCCTTATCAGCATAACCTGATCTCCCTCTATTTCAGAGAGATTACCATAAAACTCGGGAACTATAGAATTTACCGCAAAATCTAAAAAATAATAGAAATGTTCCCCCTATTGATGAACTATCAAATGTTCCACAGCTCTGCCCAGATTTTTAATGCACTACTCAGGAATCAACTTTCTTGACTGTAAAGCTTGTGCATATCGATCCTATGCTTTTGAACAGACAAATTTATTTGAATTGAAAGTGGACTTCCTCTTGCTCCTCTTCATTTTTTGTTCCATTTTCTAAAGTTCACATAAAATTCAAAATAAATCCCAAACTTAAGTCTAAATCACTAAACTTAATTTCCAAAAGCTTAAACTATTATTTCCATGTATTTCAATAGATTTTCTTAAATTTTCACCGTAAATGGTGATTTTCAGATAATTCCATAATGTACTCTAAAGATATGGTGAAAATCAATAATATCAACATAGAAGTAAAGCTCTCACCTTGAGAAGATGAAATCTAACGAATTTGGCTTAATTTCAACCAGAAATCTTCAACTTTAGAGGTGCCTTAAGTTCAAAATCTCGTACCCCAGATGAAGAAGACAATGATCGGGGGTAAAAATGGTAATCTTCGGTTCAATTTTTAACTTTTAACCATTCGTGAACCGTTTTACATGAACTGACACTTAAGGGCAATAGGTTCAACACTTAGGCACCTACCTCTCGGGTAACCTACGCTTAAGCACGGGGTTTTGGTGCTTAGACGCCAGTGCACAAATTTTGATATTTTTATTTTTAAGTAAAACACACATCTTGCCTGAGTCATCCACCCCTAAATGATTTTATAAATCTTAATAACTATTTTCTTCCCCAACTATTCTTTCTCAAAACTCAGAAATTTTTCTAATTTTGATTCAACATTAACACATAATTTTTCACCCAAACAATAACTTTTATTAAAAATTCAAAACAAATACAAACATAATTTATACATATTTTTTTTCAATCCAAAGATTCTCGGAAGAGATATCTCCTAAACACATCAATTTAAATACAAAACAAACTTAACATCAAAACACATAAAACAAACAATCACTAACCATAAATCAAACAAACTAGACTCTCAAACTTAATTCTATTCTCCTTCCAGTGGAACATAGCCCAACCTTTAAATTGTTTCTCCTAGAGAATTTGGAATATGGATTTGATAGAACGATGGAGGTGAAGAACTCTCATTGAGTCTTCTTCAATAAACTTGTTTTTCAAATACATCACCTTGTTTGCTTCTTCTATATAACTTATTTGGCTAAATTTCATTTCAATTTTCATCCAATATTCTTCAAGTGTGGATTACTCTCTGTCGGCATATTTTTAGATTTTAAATTTAATTTAAGTATATATATAATTTGGAAAGTAGCATTTGATTTTTGAAAATAGTTTTAAGTTTGAAAATTTTAAGATATGAAATCAAACTGATCTCACATCTCAAATAGTTTATATAAACGAGCACTGCACCATAAACTGTGTATCTATCCCGAGGAATAGTCACACTACTTGACGATGGGGCTCGATTAAATAAACTAAAAGATTTGTGACATCTGTTTGGTCTGCGAACCAATTTTATAAGCTGACAGGTTCCCCTGCTTAATATAAAGGAATTAAGTAGGGTTTATATTACCTAGGTTCTAAAAGTTCCCTATAAGGGCAAGCCCCTATAGTTAATTACATCCTAAATGACTAGAATTATTTAAGAAAACTCTCAATAATGATCAGTTGTTTTGCTCTCAAGAATTTCAAAGTTTAAGGTTTTCAAAGAATTGAATTTTGGAATTTCAATAGGGAATGAATCGAATTTGGAATAGTTTATTTTAAGAGTCTAATAGAAGAGCCGTAGGAGAAGCTGGAGATCCAAGAAGAATCTTGGCAACTTCCCAAACTATCATAATGTTTAGCTTCAATTTGGGAGTTTATTTAATGTTTCATCCTGCCTGTCTTAATTAATTAGGACTTATATTCGTATGACACAATCATACAAACAGCTTTGAAGATGTGAGGGCTTATGTCATACCAAACAACTACCTCGGAGTCCTAAGACCGGTTAGAGCTTAATTTGCATATGACAATTATGCAAATGCCTAACAAAAATTTGAGGATTTATGTTGCACTAGGCGGACTACCTTGAAATCCTATGGCTAGTTTTTTATTTATAAGAAAAGAGAGTTGTTGTTGAAGATCCGTTGTTTGCTCTTTTGAACATATCCTTCTGCATCCTTGATCGTGCTGCCCTTCGGTGTATTGCCTCGAGCTCCTTGTTGTTGCAGAGGTTTAGTTTTAGAAAGTGAAAATCAGGAGATGAGAGAAGTGTTTTTGTTTAGAGAAGTCTTAGAATCCTAATATTTTTGTGTTTTAATTAAAACAAATCTTAAAGTTGATTATAACAACACCAGTTAAGATCCCAAGGTTCCATCCTTTCGGCATCGTTATTTTTATCGGATTCACTTAGTCCAGATGAATTTGCTAAACTCAACTGAATGAGTTCCACACTTTCATTTAGATCGTGGTAAATTCCATTAGCAACACGTGGGTTACATCATCCGAGGTATTCCTGATCATCCAATGAGATGTTTTAATTTATTTAAAATTGTAATTTTTGTTATTCTGTTTGTGATTAAATTTTGAGTTGTATTACATTTTGAAATGTTGTGGCGGTAAATTTTATCTTGTATGACTTTTAATTTAGTTTTGGGTTTCAGTTTTGTGGCTATCCTAAAGGTTTCAGTTTTCATGCAACAATCTTATTTATCATGCAAGAAAAGTAAAACACAGCGCAGGTAAATAAATTTTAATAAGGTAAATTGCAATAAAGTAAAAGCGTACCTGGAGGGTCTTGCTTTGGAGGAGTTGATGGAAGAACCCTTGAAGAAGCCATGTTGAAGCTCACGGCTAGAAGGGGATTTGGGTGGGTGTGGCTTGCTTGGAAGAAGGAGAAGAGGAGGGGAGTCTCACGGCTAGGAGAGAAATTTGGGTGGTGAAATGGTGAAGTAAGTGTGTAAGAGTGTAAGAGTGTGTAAGGGGTGTGAAATGAAGTGGTGAGTGGGTTTTTAATGGGGAAGGCTCATGGCTAAAAGGAGTGGTGGAGAGCGGAATGAGATGAGGTGGAGGTGTGGTGGTGACATGGTGGAGGTGAGGAGGTGAGGGGAGAAGTGATGGGAGTGATGGTGAAGGGTGTAGGTGGCGTGTAGGGTGAGGGAGGGACGAGGGAGAAATTTTCTTTTTATTTTATTTTATTTTATTTATATAATATATATATTTTATTATGTATTTAATTATTTTAGGAATGTCATGAAGTTAATTTAATTAATTTTTGGTTTAATTTGATTTGATTTGAATTATTAGTTTAATTAGGTTCATTTGGGTTTGGACTAACTTAACTTGGGTTTGAGTGAGAATATGCTCTAGGTGCCTCGACCAATATTGTTCATATAATTGTAATGAAAATTTTTCATGAAGACATGAAATGATTTTGAGCTCATTTGGAGGTTCAATTTTGGCATGGATTGGATTTTTGATTATTTTGGACCATGTTGGGTTTGGGTCAATTTATCTTGAATTTGAGTAGGAATGGTGTTTAGAAGTCTTCAACAATAATGTATATATGGTTGTCTAGAAGAATTTTCATGAAGACATAAAATGGCTTTGACAAATTTTAGAGGGTCAATTTGGTGGATTTAAAACATGTGTTCAGCTTGGGTTAAAATTGGGGATTTTGATTTCAAGTGGAATTAGATTCAAATGTGGGTCACATTGGACTTGAATTTGGTCTAAGTTGATATTTTGGATGTTGAATTTTGGTTTATAATTGAATTTGATGAAAATTGGGGTCAATTGGGTCAAGATTGGGTTTGCTTTAGGCACCTTTAGGTTAAATGTGCCAAGTTGGGATTTTGGATTTAAAGTGTATTAGTTTGGCAAAATTAGCTCAAAGTGTAGTTAAACAAAATGAAATTGGGGATTTTTAGGATTTTCTAGAATTTTTTTGAGAATTTTTTGGAATCTTTGGATTTTTGGGCAAAAAGGGTATTTTGGATATTTTGAGGGTATTGGGGGGTATTTTTGGAAATTTTGAAATTTTTGGTCATGAATGGTCAATTTGAGTGGTAAAGAATATCTTGGAATGATTTTTGGGAGATTTTGGTGAATTTAGGTGATTTTGGGTATTTTGGGTATTTTGGGTAGTTTAGGGTTATTTAGGGGGCAAAGGGGCCAAAAATTGAAATTTTGGAAATTTGTAGGTGGCTTCAAGGCGAGCAAGATGTAATGAACAAGGGTCACTTACATTTGGTCCTCTATGTGTTGGTCCCTACCACTTAGTCATAGACTTAGGGCTGGGCTATCCACATGAGTTTCGAAAGAGTTTAGGGTTGAAATTAGAATGTGCAGTGTGTGTATGTTGTGAATGTGAAGTTTTGAGTGGTGATCTCCAGAACTCCCTCAGGGCAAATCCTAAGGTCTGACCAATTATAGAAGACTTCCCCTAGGATTCCTTATGCTTGCCTTTTTCCTACCAAAAGGTGGAGGCTACTCCTTAAGCATATGAAAACCCCCTAGTGAAGCAAGAAGAGTTTTGAATGTCTATGGGAAGTGTTCCATGACTAGTCCTCTAAGAAAGTCACCAGGAGAGTCCTATGGCTAGACCTTAGGCTATTCTAAAGAGAGACTAGACCTCAACCAAAAGTGAGGTCAACAAATGGACCCCCAATAGGTGTGGCGTGTCGGACAGGCACACGGCACGTATTGGTGTTGACCGAAGAAGATCAACAAACCAACACAAAGTCACCTATGTAAAATACTTAGGGCAGAATGTAGAATTAAGAGAGAGTTATTTCAGCTGGGGAAACAAGAGGAGGAATTTTCAATTTAAGATTTGTAACTTTAATTTTTGATTTCAAATTTCAAATTTGGATTTGATTTACTTTGCTTTTCTTTTGACTTTAATTTCAATTTGATCTTGATTTCCGTTTTAATTTCAATTTCAATTTCAATTTTGGTTTTATGCAAAGAGAAGAGTAGGGCTAAGGCCCACCCGAATGCATTCATTTGCTGAGAAGGATGTAGGGCTGAGCCTACTCCATACTTGTATGCTGAGAAAGAATAGGACAGAGCCTATGCAAAATGCAGAGTGCTTCAATTTTAATTGCAATTTCAATTTTAATTTTGTGTTGAGAAAGGAGTGGGGTGAAGGACTACCCCAAATGCTGAGAATATGCAGAGAAGGGAGTAGGGCGGAAGCCTATCCCGAGTGCTGAGAATATTTTGAGAAGGGAATGAGGCGGAAGCTTATCCCCAGTGTTGTGAATATGCTGAGAAGAGAATGAGGCGGAAGCCTATCCTGAATGTTGAGAATATGCTGAGAAAGGAGTAGGGCAGAAGCCTATCCCAAATGCTAAGAATGTTTTGATTTAAATTTAAATTTCAATTTTGTGCTGAGAGAGTTGAATGTTGAGATTGCTGAGAAAAGAGTAGGATTGTGCCTATCCTAATTCAGAGAACTGCTGAGGAGGGAGTAAGGCGGAAGCCTATTCCGAGTGCTGAGAACTGCAGAGAATATGCTATGATGGGAGTACGGCGGAAGCCTATTCTGAATGCTGAGATTGTTGAGAATACTGAGAATGCTGAGAATGCTGAGAATATGCTGAGAAATGCTGAAAATATGCTGAGAAATGCTGAGAATTGCTGAAATTACTGAGAATATGCTGAGAAGGGAATGAGGAGGAAACTTATCCCGAATGCTGAGAATATGCTGAGAATTACTGAGAAATGTTGAAAAATGCTGAGAATTACTGAAAATGCTGAGAATTGCTGAGAATTACTGAGAATATGCTGAGAAATGTTGAGATTGCTGAGAATTGCTGAGAATTATTGAGATTTTACGGATGCATAGACCGTGATGAATTTTGCTGAGATGTATTTTTGCAGAGATTCAAAAAGATTTTTTTGATATTTGGGAATGCAGAGGTTTATGAGTGTAGAGACTGAACATGTTGCTGAGATTTATGAATGCAGAGATTGCGAAAACATATTGTAAAGTGCAGAGAATGTTTGTAGAAGTTCATGCAGTGCTTAATTTTATTGAAATGCTTGTGTAGAGATTTATTTATTTTTTAAATTTACAAGGTGCAGAGTTCTTTTGTTTTGTTCAAATGTTGAATTTTATCTTGTTTGATGCTGAGTTTTACTTAGTTGCATTATCTTTAGGATTTGGACCCAGTTTTTAGACAAGTACGGCATCAGCGCTTCGTAGAACAAGACTCTGAATGTTGCAATGTACAAAACTTCTTGAGGTATTGTTCACTGACTAAGGACCAGTGCTAGAAAATAACTCACTCTTTAAGGTTCTATCAGAATTATATTCTTTCAAGTACCTATAAAGGTGTGTTATTTCTAAGCACGCCACAGCTGAAGTGGATGTAATTTCACAGCTTTTTTTGTAACAGTCATCATTTGATTTGTTGCAGATTCTGTGAAGGTTGTTGAAGTTGTCTTTGAGAAATCATTCTGATGTTCTTCGAACTGACATTGAAGTTGTAATTGCTGGACACTCAAGGATATGACTTCAGGGTTGAATTTACATTAATTGCCAACAACGTGACCCTTTCTTTAATTCTTCCTTCCTAGGCCTAAGAAAATTTCAAAATTTATGTTCATGTGAGTAAAATATATTTCACTGTTCAAAGATATTTCTGAGCCAATTAATAACCGACCAAAAGGCATGAAATCACTTGACTCTTTTCAAAGCATAATATCCGAGGAATTTTCTTAAGGTTGCCTTTCAAGGTTTATTAATTAGGGGAGGATTTTTTGATTATATGCTTGCCTCAAGCGTCTTCCCAGGGAGTCTTTTTCTTTTATTTCCTATTTTTTTATTGAGCCTTTCGCTCTCTCTTTCTTTTTTTTTATTGAGGATTACTATATCTGGTGGAGCACGTGTAAAAGATTTTGAATGCCTAAATTGGGGCACCAAGTTTTGATTTTGTGCTCACCTGAAGCTTCTCCTTTGATTTTTTTTTTGGGCTTCTTTTGTTTTCTCAGAATTACTGTATCTGGGAGAGCATATTTCATTTAAATATTTTGAATGTCGAAACTCCCCTAATTAATAATTCTGAAATGTTCCTTAACGTGAATCCTGGGATATTATAACTTTTTCGAAAGTCCGGACCCAGCCACATGGCGGGAAATTAAAAGACTCGTGATATCCCAAGTCAATTTCTTGTATTTCAACCACACTATTTCATTTTGAAATACACTTAGGACCCAGTCCAAATTCCTTAAAGGGACAGACCTAGTTATTAGGGCATTAATTTCATCCTTCCCTGAAGTCAAAGTCTTATCGAAATATCCAAATTTGAGCTTTCCAAATATTGAGCGATTTTGGACAAAAACAAACTCCTTGTCTTTCATTCATTATAGTAGGAGGGATGATACAAACCAATACTGATCATGCTAATATCTTCATTCAGTGACAAAAGTAGTACAATAATAATAAAAAGTGCCTCTCCTAATGTCAATCGGGTAGGAATCAACTGAAGCAAACAAATTGTCGAAATCATATCGATGGAACCTTTTTAAGTTCCTTTCAAATACTCATCGGGGATTTTTACACTTGCATTTTTGAAGTTCTCCTCAAGCCAGTCCATGAAGCCGAAGCACTCCTTTATAGTGTGTCCAACGAACCTGTGGTAAGGGCAAAAGTTGGGGTAGTCCTCCTTGTTCATTTCCTCTGGCTTCTTCGACTCAAGCAACCTGAACTCTAGTTTTTGATCAGATTCTTCAACATCTACGCCACGGCATCATCCTTGAAGGAATAGCTTCTGTGTAACCGATCTGACATTGCTGGAACCTGTCTTCCATCCGCTTTGTACAACCTCTGTTGAGACGGCTGCTGACTAGGCTAAGCATACCACTGACAGTACTGTTGGACATGATGAATATACTGCGGTGGTTGTTGAACGTACTGCTCTGGTGGCTGAACGTACTGCTGTGGATGCGAAACATACCGATGAGGCGGCTGACTGAACTGAGGAAGAAACTGACTGTACTATTGTGAAAACTGGTCGTACTGAGGCGGTTGTTGCTGCTGAATGTATCGAGGTGACTGCTCGGTCTGTATCTTTATCGACTACTTTCCTTTGTCGATCATTGCCACTATCTCTGATCTGCTTTTAGATATCTTTGTTGGCTCCACTCTGTCCTCTTTCTCGATGAATTCAGTTTGTCTGACCTCCTCTTGCAGGCTTGCGGCTTTACTAAGTAGTTTCTCAAACGACTTGATGGTGAGTCCTTTAAGCATGAAAGTTATCGGTCCATGCTTGTTCTTGAGTAAGACCTCAATTGCATGTTGCTCCTGCAATTGGGGCTCGCACTTCATGCTTAGTTTTCTCCACCGTAGAATGTACTCCACCAAAGTTTCATCTGGCTTCTGCTTCTCTTCCACAAGACTGCTTATAGTGACGTGGTGTTGAACCCCAACAAAACCATTGACAAAAAGATTCTCCATTTCTGCAAAAGTCTTCACTGAACCATTCGATAAGTCTGCATACCAGTCGAAGGCGATTCCTGAAAGGCTGCTCACAAACTGTCGTTGCAGCAACTTGCTCAAAAGTGTGCAACATGCTGCCTAGGGTTTCCAATCCCGTCGAAAGTCCTGAACAAAGGTTGTATGAAACCCTTGGGGTATTGGATGGTATCAAACTCCTTCGGGTAGGGCCTACCTTTCAGAATTGATGTCCCTCTTTTTGATTGATCCAGGGTTTCTCTCACCTATTGTTCAACCATTCGCTTAATGTCTTTTTCTGGCACCATATTCTGAGTTGAATCTTTCTTTGCCAGCTCATCTCGGTTTGCAGAAGCAACCTCCCTTCTTTCATCCGTAATATGGACAATCTCTGGCAGGTTCATCTCCGGGGATGCCACCTGCTGTGAGTGTGACTGTCTTTGAATTATAGCCATAGCAGTCGTGATTTCTTTGATTTTCTTCTCGAGATGGCAGATATGTTCATCTCTTTGAACGACCCTCTGCCACTCATTCGTGGCATTCTCCTCACAAAGAGGAGTGTCGCTCGTAGCTAACAAGGCTTAGGTCGTGATGACGTTGATTTCGGTGAATTCACCTTTTGTGCAATCTGTTAAGTTGTAATCTTCCTCTTCAAAGTCTTCTTTCTGATCATTAGACAGTCGTGCAATGCCAGCTCGGAGCTTTTCCACAGCAGACTCAAATGACTTTCCTTTAATAGCTTTAAGGTCAACTGGAGGTTTTCGAGAAACATCACTTATTTCCTCGAACAGCAGTGTCGTCGTGCAGAAGCTAATCGAATCACACGAAATCATATTTATAGAACCTTTTTTAGGTTCTTTTAAATACTCATTCAGGATCATTAAGTTTCCACTTCTGAAATTCTTCTCAAGCATATCCTTGAAGCTGAAGCAGTTCTCTATGGTGTGACCGAGCAACCGGTGGTATGGACAGTACTAGGGATGATCTTTCTTGCAAGCCTCCTCTTGTTTCTTTGGCTCCGGTAGTCTGAATTCTGGTCTCTTTATCAAGTAACGGAATATCTGCGACACTGACTCCTCTTTGAACGGGTATACCTTGTTTAATTGTTGATTCATTGTTGGACCCTGTCTCCCACCTATCTGGTGTGGTCCCAACTAGAACGATTGTTCTTCAGACCGTTGCGGCTGCTTGACTTTCAGAATTCCCTGATTGTGCTTCCTTTCCTGCGCCTTTGTCATTTGTACGAACTTTGAATCAGACTCAATCTTGAATTTAGAAGTCAGCAAAACACAAGCATCGACTGAATCATCCTCATGTAGAATATCCTTTCCTTTAGTTAGCGGAGTGATTGATCTATTAAAAAATACGTATTTCTTTATGTTTTAATTCTTATCAATTTCTAAGGATATTATGCTTTAATGAAAGGTATTTTTTTGTGTTATTGGATGTAGGTGATGAAAAAAAGGTCTAAAAAGGAAAAAGGAGCAAAAAGGAGCAAAAAAGAGCAAAAATGGAGCAAAATACAAAAAGTACAAAAACATATGGCCTGGCGCCTAGGCGCCAGAAGTTGGCGCCTAAGCGCCAGACTCGATACAGAAACTGTCAAGTTTTTGATAAAGTTTGAACGGTTATTTTGACGGAGTTATCGGTTATTGGACATTCTAGAAGACTGATAGTTGTTTCTTGATAACAGGACATGTGATACATTACATTTGGATGCTCCAAAACGGTTTTAATCGCGAAGAGGTGCGAGACAAGTGAAGAGGTGCTAAGAACTGGACGCGGTGTCCGGCGCCTAGGTGCCAGATTCCGGCACCTAGGCGCCGGACGGACCTTCTAGAAGATTCATTGAATGTGGACATGTTTTGAAGAGGTGCCTCAAGGCAACCCTTGAAGCCTATAAATAGGAGTCAATTTCTTCAGAAAAACGTGCCCCCCATTGTACCCCCTTTCTCTTATCCACTTTAGGATCTCTCATCCTTAGAGAGAGAGAAATAGAGAAAGAAATTTAGGGTCACTTTTGTTTAGTTTAGTGAGTTTATTTTCAAGTTGTTTCATCTGGAGTTCATTTCACTGTGGAGTCAGTAAGAATCAAAAGATCTGTAGAAGAAATATTTGAGATAAGTATATTACATTTGATTCAAAGTTTATTTATTATGTTTTGTTGTTTATATTCAATGTGTTATGAGTAGTTAGTTTACAATCTTCCTTCAATTATGAAGAGATAAATAAGATAATAAAAGATTCGATGGAGAATTGAAATTAAAATGTTTTCAAAACATTGTGATGATATTAATACCTGATCTTACTTTACTTTTTAAATTGGCCATTTAAATTGTTAAAACCTGTTGAAGAGTTTTGAGACCTAGAAGGAGAAAAACTCTTAACTTGTAAGTGTCACATGAATCCTTTGGTAGTCGAAGGCCATGTGCGGGCTATTCAAGGTGAAGTGCAAATAAATAGGAAGATAAGATTTAAAGGGCGTAGAATTGTTAAGTTTTTAGAGTGACAGACTAAATTCTTATAATTTGATTTATAGATTAGGAAAGGGTCACAACTAGGGCCGACCATAGCCACCCTTGGACATCTAGTAGTGTGAGTCTAGATTAATCCATTCTACTAACAATACATCCTGACCTGATCTGTAAATTAGCCAATGTTCTTTGCGCCTGGATCAAAGGGTAAACAATAGGAATGCTTCTATTTGGCACAATACCATAAATCAAATTCTCCAACGAATATTAAATTATCTTAAAAATCTTAGATTAATTAAAGGGAAGAAATTTGTTTATTTTATATAGTTTTCATAAAATCATTGTCTTATTATTTTTTTCTTTATTTGCATCTAGTAAATTAATTTTAATTTATTGTTAGATTAAAATACAAAAATATTTTTGAAATACAATATTTAGAAATTCATTACTATAATTATTTCGCGTGGGATCGATACTGGGGTCTTTGTTTCAAAGCCCTATATTACTTGAAACGATATGTATACTTGCATAGTACCCAAAAAGTATATAAAATATTTTCTTTTTAAAATTATATTTTGCTATATAAACATATATTTAAAAAGTTTTATTTCGTACACATCTATATAGCAAGTTATTCCAGGTCAAGTGTTTCGCGCCTTCGCCAGAAATTAAATTTTCTAGAAGTGGTAACAAATTCTTGTATTTGGAAGTACAATAATTGGGTCACGGAGCTACTGGTACAACAGTAGTGTTGACCTCATTTTTGATGAGGTCTTCCCTTCTTCTTTTTAGTGCTTAGGATCTAGCCTTAGGCTTTTCCTTTGACTATCTTAGAGGACTAGAATTGGGACCCGCCTTTTAGAAATTCAAACCACTTCTAAACTCCCTGCAAACTCCACAAACTTGACTATAGACCCCTAATCACCTAGAGGGTTGAAATCGAAACGTGGAAATTTAAAGGATGAGTTCCTATAGGACTCTTTGGCCTTAGGAGCCGCCTACAGGTGGCTTGGTACGAGTGAAGGGGCGACTTACACATACACTTACATACACACTACACTTACACACTACATTTCCACACACTTCCTAAAACCACACCCATACCCAACTTGACCTCCTGACTCATATAGGTGATCCACATGGATGGTCCTTAACCCCTAAGCCCTTGGCTAAGAGGGTTAGGAACAACATAGTGAATGCCTCAAATGAGTCCTTTCATGGCTCATATGGGCTTGAAATGGCTTCATGGCTCAACCAAGATGAATTCTTTCCCCCTAGATTCACCCAATATTCAATTTCCCAAATTTTCAATTTTTGACCCCCGGGACCCTACACCTACTAAACCTACCCAAAACCCTTAAAATTACCCAAATTTTTGCAAAATTTCCAAATTACCCAAAATTTTCCAAAATCAATCCCAAACATCTCCACACCACTTAAATTGATCATCCATACCCAAAAATACCAAAGATTCCAAAAATACCCCCCAATACCCTCCAAATACCCAAAATACCCTTCTTGGCCTAAAAATCCAAAAAATTCAGAAAATTCCCAGAAAATTTCAGAAAATCCTAAATATTCCCAATTTCATTTTGTCCAACTACACCATGGGCCAATTTTGTCAATTTACCCTACTTTGGTCAAAACCCCCAATTTCACCCATTTTAACCCAAAGTGAACCCGATGTCAAACCAAACCTATCCGATTGACCCAAATTCTGGTCCAATTCAATTCTAAACTTCAATTCAACACTCCCAATACCAATCTAAACCAAATCCAAGTCCAATTTGATTGACATTTGGATCCAATCTCACTTTTGGCCTTAAAGCCCAATTTAGACCCATGACCCAAACTTAACCCAAACTCACCCAATTCAACTCCAATTAACCTCAAATCTTTTCTAAATCTTCCTTAACATTCCCACAAACAAAACCCTAACATGATTTGCCCAAAATTTAGACCCAAACCCCACTCAAACTCAACCCAAGGTTAAAAGGCCCATTTTTGACCTAAACCCAAACCTAACCCAAATTCAACCCAATTCAAATCCAAATCACCCCCAATTTGTTTCAAATCACTCATGACACATCCATGAGCTAAACCCAACAATTATTTGGCCCAACCTCTTTACAAAATTCCCATCCATAAATTCATTTTTAAACTTAAAGGCCCATTCCTTAAACTATTTTAAAAGCCCACTTCCACCAAATCCAAAACCCCAAAAATTCTTCCAAAGCCCATATGACATTTCCCCTCATCATACTTTCAATTAAAATCATCCCTAAGTCCTAAACCAATGATCAAATATTTCCAAATGAAGCTTCATCCAAATTTCCACCAAATTATCCAAAATCCTTAAAATCCTTTTTTATGAAATTGACCAAACTTTTTGCCAAGCCAAAGGTGAGCCATGAAGCCATGCATGAGCCACATGTGAGCCATGAGAGCTTTGGACACTCCACCATGCCATATTGGGTAAGAAGAGAGGGCTTTCCTTAATCCCTAAAGCTCATTAGCCTTAAGCATGTTTCACACTAAACTTAAATTTAATCCAAATATATTTGGATGGAGACTTCTCCATGCCAAACCAGTGATCCCTTTGATCCCCCACGACGATCCAAAGCCACCTTGGGTGGTGCACCTAGCCCAAATGGGTGGGTTGACCCATTTAGGTCCAAAACTAGCCATGCCCCATTCTACTTTGGATCAAAGCCTTTACACATGGCATTTGCCAATTGCCTACACTAAACCCCAGCTCTGACCCACCTGACCAAGATGGTGACCATTGCCTGGCCGGCCGGCCACCAGGCCGCCGGAAAACACCATGGCCTAGAGCTCACATGTGAGCCAACATTGAAATTCTCACTTGCTGAGCTGCCCCATGCCTAGTGGTCACCATGGCTGTTCTTCTCCTCACCGGAGCGAGCTCGATCCCAAGCCCTAACTCCCCCAGGAGGCCCCGAGCCAGCTCTATTTAAACTCCACCCCTCTCGGCCATGAAAGGAGAGAAGCATAAAACCTTGCCAAAACTACGCAAAATTGTTCCGGACCCTCTTCCACCCTTAGAGCACTTGATCCCCGAGTGAAATTCCCCTGCCATTTCTCCTCCGAAAGCTCGATTTCGAGTTGAAATTCCACCCAAAACCAGGACACTTCTCCACGGTGAGCAAATTCCCAAATTGATTGGCTCTACACCTTCACCAGACCAAGAGAAGGTGTCCACCATCAAAAGCCCCATCTCCAGACCACCCAGTTGCTCCAACCTCCAAGCTTTGTGATCGGGCTTGGTCGAAATCATATCTAGACAATTCACCAGACCCGGAGACTTCATCTGGAGCTTGCTAGGACCCAATCGAAGGTGCAACAACTCTCAGATTGAAGCCACACTTCTCTGAGCCAAGGTATGAGCTAACTCTTCATCCCGAGCTTCTGGAGATTCTCCATTTTAAATGCTTTAGTTTCAATGCATGTTAACCATATAGATGTGTTCGTCTCTTCAAGACGAATCCATAGAGTATAAGAACATAAAAATCCATTGAGAATCGAGTGAGATCTTAGGGATTTAGTGTGGACGGCTCTCGGGTGAGAACGCTTGGGGACGATGAACGGATGCCGTCCATTCAATACACGCGCGGACGAACGGCTCAGATGGCGTCGGACCAGGAGACGGTACGAGAACCGCGGGGCTGGGGCTGCTGACTCAAGTGGCGGCGTCGAATGGGAGCGCACCGCGTGGCCTTTCGGAGCTGCCGAGGATGTGTTGGCGCTGACTCGGATAAGTAGAAAATTAGGGATTTTTTTTGATTTATTTAATTCCCGAAACTTCAAAAATTCATATCTCTGTGTAGAAAAATCAGAAAAATAAAATAAAAATACTCTCTTGCTCAGTGAAGAGAGGAGAATAATGTGGAAAAGAAATCACTTAATTTCATCAAATATTTTATTTTTTATGATTTATTTACTCTCTGCATTGTTTTAATTCTCCATGCATGCATACAATTCACCATGGCATGAGACCATAGGGCTTTTGAAGCCTCGAATTTGGGAACATTCCACGAATTTTCCAAAGTCGGAGGCCATCCCTATGAGGAGTTCTTGATTTTTTAAGTTCAGGTCACTTGTTTTGAGTATTTTAATTCCAGTAAATAGCATGTTGTGAAATAAATTCTAGGAAAATTTGGTGATGTTCCTTATGACCGAGAGAACCACTAGGAAAAATAGATTTTGGCTTAGTTCATTCAAAACAACCCTAATTGGCTTAAACACCCAAAATCGATCTTTAATTAATTAGAGTTAACCAGGCATCAAATTGACTTGAAATCAATTCTCCACTGACCTTTAGGATCAGAGGAATCCACCATAAAAATTTGAGATCAATTGGACTTGGTTAGCCCCACTAATTGGGTTGATTAAGTCACTTGGCCATTTTAAACTTTAAAAATTCATAACTTTTAAAATACTTTTTAAAAATCCATCAAATTGGTTTTGGAGCCTCTCTGATATCAGGGGAATCTAAGAAAATTAAAATTTCAATTTTCTAGAAAAGTTGATTTTTAATAATATTTTAATATTTTTAATAATTAAAAAATAATAAAAATCACAAAAATAATAAAATTCACCAAAATGTCACATTTTGAATTTTAATCACTTAGGAACAAATCCCACATTTTTCTTAGGTCTATTTAGTGAGATATTGAATTTTAAAGCCCTAGGGTAATTTTAAAATTAAAAAAAATGTATTTTCTAGCATTTTCACTAAAATAATTATAATAAATCATAGAAAAATCAGAAAATTGTAAGATTTGTTTCTCTGGTTTCCTTGATATCAGAAAGATTTTTGAAAAATATAAAATCCATTTTTCAACATTTATTTTATTTTTAAATTAATTAACACTCCAAAACTCAAAATAATTATAATAAAAATAATATAATTCAAAAAATCACCAAAATTGGTCCATGTGCTTCTCTGGTCATTAGGAATGTCCCCTAATTTTCTTAAGGACAGAAACTTTCCCTTGGTCATGTTATTAAATTTTCCTTGAAAATCTCTATTTTCCACCAAAAATAATTATATAAATAAATTAAATACAGAAAAATCACATTTTCTCCTCTCATGTCTTTATTGACATATGAGTGAAGTCACATAAAAATTTCAAGTTCATTTGGGTTCAATTTAGTGAGTTATGAAATTATTAAGCTTAAAGGGTAAAATGGTAATTAAAATCTTTAATCCTTAATTAAAACTTTAGGTTTAATAAAAAATCAACAAGTAAAATATTTGATCTTAATCTGGTTTGGATGATTGAAATTTAAATAATTAAAGGGTAGAAACCCATTAAATAATTTTAAAATGATTAAACTTTAATTAAATAATAGATTAAATTTGGAGGAATAATAAATTGGAATTATTAAAATAAGGGATATTTATTAGGAAGAGATTTATTCTTTAATTTAAAAATCCCTAAACTAATTATATCATTAATACTCAATTTTTAATTAAAATGATAACTCAAATTTAAAATATTAAAAGACTTAATTAAATTATTAAACTCTTTTGAAATTTCAATTAAAATTAAAAATAAAGTAAATTAAAGATAAATTAAAATTAAATTAAATTAAATTAAAATTAAATTAAATTAAATTAAATTAAAATTAAATTAAATTAAAATTAACATAAATTAAATTAAAACAAATTAAATTAAATTAAAATAAATTAAAATTAAATTAAATTAAATTAAATTAAATAATTAAATTAAATTAAATTAAATTAAATCAAATTAAACAATTAAATTAAATTAAATTAAATTAAATTAAATTAAATTAAATTAAATTAAATAATTAAATTAAATTAAAAAAAAATTAAATCAAATTAAATTAAATTAAATCAAAGTAAACTAAATTGAATTAAATTAAATTAAATTAAAATTAAAATTAAAATTAAATTAAGTTAAATTTAAAATTAAATTGGATTAAATAACATCACCTAAGACATAAAGAATTCAAAATAAATGTAAAACGACTTGAACACTATTCCAAATTTAAACCCTTTAACTTAAATCAAATCATTTGAATACTAATTTACCCTTGAAAGCTTTGATTATTATAACTCCTAAATGGAACATCAAATGAAGTGCTACTTCACTCATAAGATATTCAAATGTCTTAATTCACTAGGGCAAGTTAACAAAACTTGAAAACCTCAGACGATTGATTCATTTATATAATTAAATTCATTTGGACTTAAAACAATCCTAAAAATATTGAAAAGATGTTTAAGATTCTTCTTAAACACTTCCTCAATATGATAGGATATTTATAAGAACAATTGGACTTAATTGTCCTTTGATGAAGAAAATCGTCCTCAAACAAAAACACAAAGAACCTAGACGTCATAGGAGTTGACTAGCCATAGGATTAGGAATTTGGTAGAAAACCATAACCTTTCCCCTAGCTTTACCTAGGGACTTGCTTAAATATTCTAATTGTGTTTTAAGTGCAGCTTGGGATGACGGGAAGACCCTCCGGGTACGCTTTTATTTTATTGCAATTTACTTTCTTGCAATTTACTTTCTTGCAATTTACTTTATTGCAAATGCACTTTACTTTTCTTGCATGATAAAACAAGCATGTTGCATGAAAACCCACACCTTTAGGATAGTCCCTAAAGCTGAAACCAAAACTAAGTTAAAAGTCATTGCAAGATAAAATTCACCGCCACAACATTTCAAAATATAAAACAACTCAAAATTTAATCACAAACAGAACACAAAACTACAATTGCAACTAAATTAAAACGTCCTATTGGATGATCGGGAATACCTCGGATGATGTAACCTACGTGTTGCTAACGGGATTTCCCACGGTCTAAATGAAAGTGTGGAACTCATTCGGTTGAGTTTAGCAAATTCATCTGGACTAAGTGAATCCGATAAAAATAATGATGCCGGAAGGATGGAACCGTGGGATCTTAACCGGTGTCGTTATAATCAACTTTAAGATTTGTTTTAATCAAAATAAAAAACACTTGGAAATTAAGACTTCTCTAAACTAAAACACTTCTCTCATCCCCTGATTTATGATTTCTAAAACTAAACCTCTGTAACAACCAGGAGCTTGGAGCATGGTGGGCAGCACGGCCATCGTCGTCGGCAAAACTTAAACCTACTTCGAGCAAAATCTTCTTTGAATTAAAACAACAAAGCCATAGGACTTCGAGGTAGCTTGCCTAGTGCAACATAAATCCTCAACTCTTCGTTAGGCATTTACATTGCAAATTAAGCCCTAACCGGTCTTAGGATTCCGAGGTAGTCGTCCGATACGACATAAACCCTCACATCTTCTAGAGCTATTTGTTTGATTTTATCATACAAATATAAGCCCTAATTAATTAAAATTGGCAAGATTGAAATACTAAATAAACATTAGGACTTTCCTAAATTCAAGCCAAACAATAGGATAGTCGGGAAATTACCGAAGTTCACTTCGAATCAGTGATTTCTCGTACCTTTCTTCCTTTGGATTCACAAAACAAAATGTTCCAAATTTGATCCATTCCCTATTGAAATTCCAAAATTCAATCTTTGAAAACCTTAAAGTTTGAAATTCTTGAGAGCAAAATTATTGGTTATTATCGAGAGTTTTCTTAGGTGATTCCCGTCACTTAAGATGTAATTAACTATAGGGGCTTGCCCTTATAGGGAATTTTAAAGAACCCAGGTAATATAAACCCTGTTTAATACTTTCATATTAAGCAGGGGAATTTGTCGGCTTATAAAATTGGTTCGCAAGACCAAACGGATGTCACAAAACTTCTAGTTTATCTGATCGAGCCCCACCATCAAGCAGTGTGTCTATCTTTAGGGATAGATACACGGTTTGTGGTGCGGTGCTCGTTTATATAAACTATTTGGGATGTGTGATCGGTTTAATCTCATATCTTAAAACTTTCAAATTTAAAATTATTTTCAAAGTCAAATACTACTTTCTAAATTATATATATATATTTAAATCAAATTTAAAATTTAAATTCGCCAACAACTTCTGTTAGGCGACCCCTTTTAAAAACATCACACAACCTAAAAAATAGTGCCGACAAGTAGTGAATCCGACAGTAGGAGCAGAAATAGCCTTAGGAGACGTCCCAACGCTTGTAATGACAACAGAGTTCTTTTCAATCCATTCCTTCTTTAATATAGGGAGTTCCTCAACAAATTTCGGGTTGAACATTACAATAGGCTTTACGGACTTGCTCATTTCAAACTTTGACACTACAACGGCCACATCCCCGAACTTAGATTCAACATCATCAAATCCTTGTCCGAAATTGACGACTACCAGATTAGGCAACTCATCAGTATTGACGACGAACTCTACTCCGAAGGCGAAGGAAAAGATCAACTTTGGTGAAGACATCTTTCCTGGCATTTAAAGAATTTCTGGAAGTCAGTAACGTCCGTGCCTTGTAGTTTCAACGGAAGTACTCAAGCTACCGCACTTGTACTGTAAACTGGGCAATTCTCTTATTTTGTTTGGTGTTTTTGCCTTATTTTATTTTTGTTTTTTGGCTTTTATATTTGTTAACATTGTTCGTTTAATTTCAAAATTTGAGTTAAAGGTATGAAAGTAGAAGTTTGGTTTAATTTGCCGATAGCAAATCAAAACCGAGAGACACGGAGCAGAAGTGAAATTCAGGACCCAGTCCTGGGCTGAATTCACAAAGCACATTGCCCTAGTGGAATCAATCCACCAACGCACCTATTGGGGGTCTGAAACCACCTCTTTAGAGAGGTAATAAAAGGAGGATTTTGAAACCTCTCTGTTTAGGGGTGTCTAAACAGTGGCTCCAAAATCCAAGGAAAGTTGATCATACCTTTTCAAGATAGGAATGAACAAGATATGTCAACGAAAGAATGGTAGTTTGATCCACTAGGGGCATGGATTTACTACCGATTTATGAAATCAATACCATCTGATCAAAATGGAGAGAGGAACTATTCCCCAGCGGAGTCTCCAGAAGCTGTCGACATATTTTTAGATTTTAAATTTAATTTAAGTATATATATATAATTTGGAAAGTAGCATTTGATTTTTTAAAATAATTTTAAGTTCAAAAATTTTAAGATATGAAATCAAACTGATCTCACATCCCAAATAGTTTATATAAATGAGCACCGCACCACAAACTGTGTATCTATCCCGAGGAATAGTCACACTACTTGACGATGGGGCTCGATTAAATAAACTAAAAGATTTGTGACATCCGTTTGGTCTGCGAACCAATTTAATAAGCCGACATGTTCCCCTGCTTAATATAAAGGAATTAAGCATGGTTCATATTACCTGGGTTCTTAAAGTTCCTTATAAGGGCAAGCCCCTATAGTTAATTACATCCTAAATGACGGGAATTATTTAAGAAAACTCTCGATAATGAGCAGTGGGTTTGCTCTCAAGAATTTCAAAGTTTAAGTTTTTCAAAGGATTGAATTTTGGAATTTCAATAGGGAATGGATCGAATTTGAAATAGTTTATTTTAAGAGTCCAATAGAAGAGTTGTAGGAGAAGCAAGAGATCCAAGAAGAATCTTGGCAACTTCCCAAACTATCTTATTGTTTGGCTTCCATTTGGGAGTTTATTTAATGTTTCGTCCTACCTGTTTTAATTAATTAGGACTTATATTCGTATGACACAATCTACAAACAGCCTTGAAGATGTGAGGGCTTATGTCGTACCAAACGACTACCTCGGAGTCCTAAGACCGTTTAGGGCTTAATTTGCATAAGACAATTATGCAAATGTCAAACAAAAAGTTGAGGATTTATGTTGCACTAGGTGGATTACCTCAAAATCCCATGGCTAGTTGTTTATTTATAAGAAAAGAGAGTTGATGTTGAAGATCCACTATTTGCTCTTTTGAAGATGTCCTTCCGCATCCTTGATCGTGCTGCCCTTCGGTGTATTGCCTCGAGCTCCTTGTTGTTGTAAAGCTTTAGTTTTAGAAGTGAAAATTAGGAGATGAGTGAAGTCTTAGAATCAAAATATTTTTTTTTTAATTAAAACAAATCTTAAAGTTGATTATAACAACATCGGTTAAGATCCCAAGGTTCCATCCTTCCGGCATCATTATTTTTATCGGATTCACTTAGTCCAGATGAATTTGCTAAACTCAACTGAATGAGTTCCACACTTTCATTTAGACTGTGAGAAATTCCATTAGCAACACGTGGGTTACATCATCCGAGGTATTCCCGATCATCCAATGAGACGTTTTAATTTAGTTAAAATTGTAATTTTTCTTGTTCTGTTTGTGATTAAATTTTGAGTTGTCTTACATTTTGAAATGTTGTGGCAGTAAATTTTATCTCGTATCAATTTCAATTTAGTTTTGAGTTTCAGTTTTGTGGCTATCCTAAAGGTTTCAGTTTTCATGCAAAAATCTTATTTATCATGCAAAAAAAGTAAAACGCAGTGCAGGTAAATAAATTACAATAAGGTAAATTGCAATAATGTAAAAGCGTACCTGGAGAGTCTTGCTTTGGAGGAGTTGATGGAAGAAACCCTGAAGAAGCCTTATTGAAGCTCACGGATAGAAGGGGATTTAGGTGTTGTAGCTTGCTTGGAAGAAGGAGAAGAGGAGGGGAGTCTCATGGCTAGGAGAGAAATTTGGGGGGTGAAATGGTGAAGTGTGTAAGAGTTTAAGAGTGTGTAAGGGGTGTGAAATGAAGTGGTGAGTGGGTTTTTAATGGGGAAGGCTCACGGCTAAGAGGAGTGGGGGAGAGTGGAATGAGATGAGGTGGAGGTGTGGTGGTGACATGGTGGAGGTAGGAGGTGAGGGGAAAAATGATGGGAGTGATGGAGAGGGGTGTAGGTGGCGTGTAGGGTGAGGGAGGGATAAGGGAGAAATTTTCTTTTTAAATTATTTTATTTTATTTATTTAATATATATATATATATATATATATATTATATGTAATTATTTTAGGAATGTCATGAAGTTAATTTAATTATTTTTTTGTTTAATTTGATTTGATTTGAATTATTAGTTTAATTAGGTTCATTTGGGTTTGGGCTAACTTTACTTGGGTTTGAGTGAGAATGAGCTCTAGGTGCCCCGAACAATATTGTTCATATAATTGTAATGAAAATTTTTCATGAAGACATGAAATGATTTTGAGCTCATTTGGAGGTTCAATTTTGGCATGGATTGGATTTTTGATTATTTTGGACCATGTTGGGTTCGGGTCAAGATATCCTTAGTTTGACTGGGAATGGGGTTTAGAGGTTTTCAACAATAATGTAGATATGGTTGTCTCGAATAATTTTCAAGAAGACATAAAATGGTTTTGACAAAGCTTAGAAGGTCAATTTGGTGGATTTAAAACATGTGTTCAGCTTGGGTCAAAATTGGGGATTTAGATTTCAAGTGGAATTAGATTCAAATGTAGGTCACATTAGACTTGAATTTGGCCTACGTTGATATTTTGGATGTTGAATTTTGGTTTAGAATTGAATTTGATGAAAGTTGGGGTCAATTGGGTCAAGATTGGGTTTGGTTTAGGCACCTTGAGGTTAAATGGGCCAAGTTGGGATTTTGGATTCAAAGTTTATTAATTTAGAAAAATTAGCCCATAGTGTAGTTGAAAAAATGAAATTGGGGATTTTTAGGATTTTCTCGAATTTTTTTGAGAATTTTTTGGAATCTTTGGATTTTTGGGCAAAAAGGGTATTTTGGGTATTTTGAGGGTATTGAGGGGTATTTTTTGAAATTTTGGAATTTTTTGTCACGAGTGGTCAATTTTAGTGGTAAGGAATATCTTGGAATGATTTTTGGGGGATTTTGGTGAATTTGGGCAATTTTGGGTATTTTAGGTATTTTGGGTATTTTGGGTAGTTCAGGGTTATTTAGGGGGCAAAGGGGCCAAAAATTGAAATTTTGGAAATTTAAATATGGCTTCATGGTGAGCAGGATGTAATGACCAAGGGTAACTTACATTGGTTCCTCTATGTATTGGTCCCTACCACTTAGTCATAGACTTAGGCTGGGCTATCCACATGAGTTTCCAAAGAGTTCAGGGTTGAAATTAGAATGTGCAGTGAGTGTATGTTGTGAATGTGAAGTTTATGAATAGTGATCTCCAGACCTCCCTCAGAGCAAATCCTAAGGTCTGACCACGTATAGGAGACTTCCCCTAGGATTCCTTATGCTTTCCTTTTTCCTACCAAAAGCTGGAGGTTAGGCCTTAAGCATATGAAAACCCCCTAGTGAAGCAATAAGAGTTTTGAATTTCTATAGGAAGGGTTCCATGACTAGTCCTCTAAGAAAGTCACCAGGAGAGTCCTATAGCTAGACCCTACGCTATTCTAAAGAGAGACTAGACCTCAACCAAAAGTGAGGTCAACACTCTCATTCACTTTTGCTTCAATTGAAGCAACATCAGCCTCAATCTTTACGATTTTCTTCACTATTCCTTCTATACTAACAGCTGGAATGCATTGTATAACACTTACGCACTTTAATTTACAAACTTGTTTTTAATGGCTTCTTCTTTCATCTTCATTTCAATCTCCTAAGAAGAAAATTTTACAATTTTTCTCTCTTTTTCTCTTCACTTGGACTTTAGGATGAAAATTTGAAGTGGGGTAAAAAATTCTCTTCATTCCCATTCAATTTATAGGCTTTGAATGAAGCCTAGATCCACTACTCACGTCCACAAACTACTAAATCAAATTTAAAGCCATAAAACCACTTTTAATCCTTCTTGAATAATAATTTTGCTCTTTTTTTATCTGCCTTGCTTATGCATCGCGTGTCGGCGCTTAAGCGCCGATGTTTATTTTAGCACAAGTCTGCTTAACGTCCAAATATGGTTCATAACCCGTCTAAGTCATCAATTAATGTCTTAGAATCCTCATTATTTCATTATATATTCAAAAATACTAACACAATTTTCTTAATTAAATACATCAACATATCATTTAAAATAGACACACACTGATAATTATGGGTTGCCTCTCACAAAGTGTTTGGTTTTACGTCTTTAGGCCAACGTAATCAGTGATTATCCTAGTTGACCCAACCGCATAAGATCATTTAACATAAGTTGATCCTCTAAAAAAAGAGTTTCATTCTGTGACCATTCACTTTAAATATTTTTTCAGTTTTAGGATCTTTGAAATCCACTGCACCTTAGGGATAAAATTTTATCACAACAAATGACCCCATCCACCTTGACTTGAGTTTTCCTAGCAATAATCTTAATCTTGCATTATATAGCAAAATTGTTGCCCTGGCTCAAAAATTTTATTATGAATCCTCCAATCATTCCATATCTTCATGTTTTCTTTATATATCTTAGCACTCTCATAAGATTCATTCATTATCTCTTCAAGCTCATTTAAATGTAATAGTGCTTTTTCACCAGCATCTTTAAAATTATAATTGAATCTCTTAATAGCCCAATATGCTTTATGCTCAAGTTCAACTGATAAGTGACAAGCTTTCTCAAATATTAACCTATATGAGGACATTCCTATAGGAATTTCACATGCAATCTTATAAGCCCACAAACCATCATCAAGATTGACTGACCAATCCTTTTTTGTTGGATTCACTGATTTTTCCAAAATTCTTTTAATTTCATTGTTGGATAATTTATCCAAATCAGTTGTCTGAGGATGATAAGAAGTAGAAATTTGATGGTTGATATGATATTTCTTTACTAATTTCTTCATTATTTGATTTTTAAAATGACTTCCCTGTAAGTTATGATTACTCTCGACGTCCCAAATCTACAAGATATGTTCTTTATTAAAAATTTTGCAACATTTTGAACATCACATCGAGGTAAAACAACAGCTTCTATCCATTTGGATACATAGTGGACTGCTAATAATATAAATAAATTTTCGAGAGATGGTATTAATGTCAGATGAAATCAAATCCCCAAACATCAAATATCTCAACTTCCAACATATAATTGAGAGGCATCTCAATCCTTCTTGAAATATTACCTTAACTTTACATCAATCACAAGTTTTTTTATAAGTATTAGAATCTCTAAAGATTGTAGGCCAATAAAATACTGATTGCAAAATTTTGTTTGTTATTTTATCAACACCAAAATGTCCCCCAAAATCATAACGTAACATTTTTTGATAAATTCATAAGTTTTTCCTAAAGGCACACATCTTCGAAAAATTAGATCCTTTCCTTGTTTATATAAAAATTGGTCATCCTAAAAATAGTTCTTAGCCTCAGATAAAAATTTTCTCTTCTGTTGGTCTGTCAGACCATGTGGTACATAATCACTAACAATAAGGTCCATAATGTTGGCATACCATGGAGCACGTCAATCATTAATATTGAAATATTTTCCTCTGAAAAATGTTCATTAATTTATTTTTCAAAATAAAGAGATTTTTCTATTTCAAGCTTGGACAGATGATCAGCAGTTTGATTTTCAACTGCCTTCCTGTCAACTGTTTCATAGTTAAATTCTTATAATAGAATAATCCATCATATCAGTCTTAGTTTTGCATCCTTTATTTTCATTAAATATTTAATAGCAGAACGATCAGTTCACACAACACATTTTGTTCCAATTCAATATGATCTTAATTTATCAAAATCATATACTATTGCTAATAACTCTTTCTCAGTTATTATATAATCAATTGAGCTACATTACGACTTCTACTAGCATAGTAAATTACTTTATAAATTCCCATCATATTTTTGGCCTAACCCAACTCCAATAGCATAATAACTTGCATAACACATCAATTCAAAAGGTTTTTCCAAGTCTGGTGAGCAACAATGGTGCAATGACTAATTTTTCTTTTAATAGCTGAAAAGATTTAAGCACTTCTTATAAAAATAAACATTACATCTTTTTCAAGTAGATGACATAGAGGCTTAGAAATTTCTGAGATGTCGTTAATATATCGCTAGTAGAATCCAACAAATCCTAAAAAACTCATATTTCCCTCCCATTTGTTGATTAAGATAAATTAGCGATCATTTCAATTTTTGTAAGATTTACTTCCATACCATTTTTTGATATGCGATGTCCTAAAACAATTCCTCATGCTACCATAAATTGGCATTTTTTCTAATTAAGGACTATATATTTTTTCACAGCGCTTAAGAACTTTTGTTAAATGTTCTAAACATGATTCAAATGAAGTTCTAAATATTGAAAAATCATCCATGAAAACTTCAATTCCTTTTTCAATTAAATCACAGAAGATAGCCATCATGCATCTTTGAAATGTAGCAGGGGAATTACATAAAAAAGAGCATTCTTCTAAAAGCAAATGTGTCATAAGGATAGTATTTGTGCCCAACTAGTTTATCCAACATTTTCTCTTAAATGTGTAGTGGAAAATGATCTTTCCTAGTGGCAAGATTTAACTTTCCATAATCAATGCCTATTCACCACTATGTGATTTGTCTTATTGGTATTAATTTGTTATGTTCATTAATAGTCACAGTCACTCATCCTTTCTTAGGAACACAGTGAATTGGACTAACCCATGCACTATCTAAGATAGGGTAGATAATTCCAGCCTCTAACCACTTTACAAATTCTTTCATACAATTTCTTTCATAACAGGATTCAATCTCCTTTGAGGATCAGCCCTAGTTTTGCAGAATTATTCCATAAGAATTCTATGCTTACAAAATGAATGAATGATTCTTTAATATTAGAAATTTTCCATCCAAAGGCTTTCTTATAATTATTCAAAATTTTTACTATACTCTCTTCTTCTTCTAAAGTTAAATTTATAACCGCTAATGTTGAAGAATCACCTAAAAAAGCGTATTTAAATTGTGTAGAATGTAACTTTTATTCAAGTTTAGGAGATTTTTCAATTGACAGACAAAAAGATTTATCTTTTTCTATCGTGTCCAAAACATTAATGCTTTAACGAACATAATTTGAATCTTCCTTATGAAAATCATCAGATTGCTCTAATTCCTTTTCATGCTCATGTTCTAACTCGTTCATTTCATATTTCTCTTCATAAGTTGCTCTCAAGTGGCATTCACTCAGATGTCTTATTACATCCATCCTAAAACATTCAACATCTTTACCTGCTTGATCAATGACACGCGTAGTTAATTCTCCTTTCTACACATCTATCATTGCTCTTCTCAGGCTAGGAATAGTCTCCCTAGAATGATAGGTATCTCATTATCTTCCTCCATAGCTAGCATAATGAAAAGAATGGGAGAGATACATTGATAAAGTTACTGTATCAAGGGATATTTCTACTAATCCCAGTCTATTAAATATTGATAATGGCATGAGGTTAATGCTAGAACCTAACTCACATAATATTTTCCCATAAAATATGTCTCCCATTGCATATGGAATTGTGAAGCTAACAGGATCTTTGAGCTTTTCATGAAGCTTTTTCTGAATTAGCATTTCACTCCTCACTAAAGTTGGGATGATTTTTCTAACAAGGGTTATAATAGTTTGAATATAAGTTATTTGCCTTACTATTCATCAAATTCAAAGTTTATAATGATGTTTGAGAATAGAATATTTGAGCTTATGAACTCCCTTCAATCATTGAAATTGGTTGAGACAAATTCATTCCAAATTAAATTTTTAATTAATTAAATACTCTCTAGAGTATTTTAATTATTAAAAATTAATTATAAATCAGAAAAATATGAAATATTTCAGGGATCAATCCTTAGGTCTTTAGGGACATTCTGTGATTTTTCCTAGGCTGGGAAAATTATTTAACATAAGATTTCCTAATTTTGTGAAATTTGGTAACTATTTTTAATAATAATTATAAAATTAAAATTTAAGGAAATAAAAATTTGAAATTGGTTAAATAACATAATAAGACAAACATAAAACCTTAAAATGATAAAATTAAACTTTTAAAAATTTATAATGACATCTTAAAATCTTTAAGGGTGAATAAATATAAATTTATATTTAATTAACCCTATAAAGACACTTTTAAAACTTATTTAGGTCTAATCATTTTAGACTTAGTTATACATTTAGACCTTAATCATATTGGACTTAAGACAAAACAAATTAAGTCTAAAATTTTGTTAGGTTTAATAAACACGTATTAATTAGGTTTAAAACATCTTTAAACTTAATTAATTATAAATAAACCTTAAAAGACATTAGGTTTAATAAACACATATTAATTAGGATTAAAACATCTTTAAACTTAATTAATCATAATTAAACCTTAAAAGAGACACTAGGTTTAATAAACACATATTAATTAGGTTTAAAACATCTTTAAACTTAATTAATAATAACTAAACCTTAAAAGACATTAGGTTTAATTAACACATATTAATTATGTTTAAAACATCTTTAAACTTAATTAACTATAATTAAACCTTAAAAGACATTAGGTTTAATAAAAACATATTAATTAGGTTTAGAACATCTTTAAACTTAATTAATCATAATTAAACCTTAAAAGACATTAGGTCTAATAAACACATATTAATTAGGTTTAAAACATCTTTAAACTTAATTAATCATAATTAAATATTAAAAGACATTAAGTTTTATAATAAACAAATTAGGTTTAACCCTCATTAAACCTAATTAATTAATCCTTAAGCTTTACTTACATTTGGCTTAAGTAACCTTTAAACTCTAATTAAGTCTAACCTAATTAGACTTAATCAATCCTTAAGCCATACTTACATTAGGCTTAAGTAATCCTTAAACACTAATTAGGTCTAACCTAATTAGACCTAATTAATCTTTAAGCCTTACTTACATTAGGCTTAAATAACTCTTAAACCATAATCAAGTCTAACCCAATTAGACTTAATAGACCCTTAAGCCTTACTTACATTAGGCTTAAGAAATCCTTAAACCCTAATTAGGACTAACCCAATTGGACTTAATTATCTTTAAGCCTTACTCACATAAGGCTTAAGTAATCCTTAAACCATAATTAAGTCTAACCCAAATAGACTTAATTAATCTTTAAACCTTACTTACACTAGGCTTAAATTAACCATAAACCATAATTAAGTCTAACCAAATTAGACTTAATTAACCCTTAAGCCTTACTTTTATTAGGCTTAAAATAACCTTTAAACGATAAATTAAGTCTAACCCTATTATACTTAATTATCTTGTAAGTCTTACTTACATTAGAATTAAGTAGCTTACAAACCCAAGTAAGCCTAACTCTAATAAGACTTAAAACATATAACTTAGGTCCAACCTTACTTGAATCAATGTTAACCTAACCTTAGGTTCAACCCATATTGAACCTAAATCAACTCATAACTTAGGTTCAATCTAACTTAAACTCAAGGTTCAACCAATATTGAACCTCAATCAACCCATAACTTAGGTTCAATCTAACTTGAACCCAAGATTAGGTTAAACTCATACTGAATCTAAACCAACTTATAACTTAGGTTCAAATAGACTTGAACCCAAGTTAACACTGTTGACCTCATTTTTGATGAGGTCTTCTCTTCTTCTCTTTAGTACTTAGGATCTAGCCTTAGGCTTTTCCTTTGACTATCTTAGAGGACTAGAATTGGGACCCACCTTTTAGAAATTCAAACCACTTCTTAACTCCCTGCAAACTCCACTGTAGACCCCTAATCACCTAGAGGGTTGAAATCAAATGTGGAAGTTTAAAGGATGAGTTCCTATAGGACTCTTTGGCCTTAGGACCGCCACAGGTGGCCCAGTGCAGTGAAGGGGCTCACTTACACACACACTACACTTATACACTACACCTACACACTACACTTCCACACACCTCCTAAAACTACACCCATACCCAACTTGACCTCCTGACTCATGTAGGTGATTCACAAGGATGGTCCTTAACCCCTGAGCCCTTGGCTAAGAGGGTTAGGAACAACATAGTGAATGCCTCAAATGAGTCCCTTCATGAATCATATGGGCTTGATATGGCTTCATGGCTCAACCAAAATGACTTCTTTCCACTAACATCCACCCAATCTTCAATTTCCCAAATTTTCAATTTTTGACCCCCGGGACCCTACACCAGACTAACTTCTACCCAAAACCCTCGAAATTACCCAAATTTCTCAAAAATTTCCAAATTACCCAAAATTCTCCAAAATCATTCCCAAACATTTCCACATCACTTAAATTGATCATCCATACCCAAAAATACCAAAAATTCCAAGAAAACCTCCCAATACCCTCCAAATACCCAAAATACCCCTCTTGACCCAAAAATCCAAAAATTCAGAAAATTCCCAGAAAATTCCAGAAAATCCCAAATATTCCCAATTTCATTTTGTTCAACTACACCATGGGCCAATTTTGTCAATTTACCCTACTTTTGTCAAAACCCCCAATTTGGCCCATTTTAACCCAAAGTGAACCCAATGTTAAACCAAACCTACCCAATTGACCCCAATTTTGGTCCAATTCAGTTCTAAACTTCAATTCAATATTCCCAACACCAATCTAGGCCAAATCCAAGTTCAATTTGATTGACATTTGGATCCAATTTCACTTTTGGCCTTAAAGCCCAATTTGGACCCATGACCCAAACCTAACCCAAACTCACAAAATTCAACTCCAATTAACCCCAAACCTTTTCTAAATCTTCCTTAACATTCCCACAAAAAAAACACTAACATGATTTGCCCAAAATTTGGACCCAAATCCCACTCAAATTCAACCCAAAGCTAAAAGGCCCATTTTTGACCTAAACCCAAACCTAACCCAAATGAGCCCAAACCCCAAAATCAAAGCCCAACCAAAGCCAAAACCTCTTTGAAACACTCCCATAAACATTTCTCAACATTGATTTTACATCAATTTAAACCCTAGCCCAATATTAGCCCAACTTGGCCCACTTGGACCCATATAGGCCCACTTACCAAATAAACCCAAATTCAAACCAATTCAACTCCAAATCACACCAAATTGACTCCAAGCCCTTCATAGAACATCCCTAAACCAATTATTACATTTATTTGACAAAGTTCTTCACAAAATATTTACCCAAATGCCCATCCTAAAATCAAAAAGCCCATTTCCCTTAAACTTTCCTAAGAGCCCACTTCCTTCAAATTCAAAAGCCCAAAATCTACCCTAAAGCCCACATGACATCTCCATTTGTCATCCACTTAATTAAATCCATTACCTAAGTCCTAAATTCATCATCAAATTATTCCAAATCAAGTTTCATACAAATTTCCATCAAATTACCAAAAATTCCTAAAATCCATTTTCAAGAAATTGACCAAACCTTTTCCCAAGCCAAAGGTGAGCCATGCAAGCCATGGACAAGCCACATGAAGCTATGGAAGGCTTGACATGTGATCAAGCCATTAATGGCAAAAGGAGGGACTCCTTTCCTAATCCTCCTTAACCCCTTTTTTACCTTAAGCAAGTCACACACTAAACCATGCTTAGCCACCTCATCATGGATGGAGACCACACCATTCTCTCTTGGCTGACCCAAGTGATCTTTTTCATCCCAAGACCAGGCCTTGGGTGGTGAACCTAGCCCAAAATCATGGGTTGACTCATTTGAACCCAAAATGGTCTTCCCCCCATTTCATTTCCATCCAAGCTCTTTACACATGGCAATTGCCAATTGCTTGCACCAAGTCCCAGCCCTGACCCACCTGACCTTGAGGGTGACCCATGCCTGGCCGGCCAGCCACCAGGCCGCCGGAAAACACCATGGCCGAGAGCTCACATGTGAGCCCAACTTGGAATTCTCACCTGCTGAGCTGCCCCATCCCAGTGGCCATTGGAGCTGTTCTTCTCTTGCCAAGAGCGAGCTGATCCCAAGCCACTAACTCTCCACGGGAGGCCCTCCACCCTCTCCTATTTAAACACCACCCCTCTCGGCCATGAGAGGAGCTGAAAAAAAAACCTTAAGGAAACTCGCCAAAATTGTTCCGGACTCCTCCCCATACACGAGCACTTGATCCCAGGTGAGATCCCCCTGCCATTTCTTCTCTGTGAGCTCGATTTCGGAGTTGAAATTCCACCAAAACCGGGACACTTCTCCACGGTGAACCAATCCCCAAATTGATTGGTTCTACACCTTCACCGGACCGAGGGAAGGTGTCCACCGAGCAAAAGCCCCATCTCCAGGCCACCCAGTTGCTCCAGCCTCCAAGCTTTGTGATCGGGCGTGGTCGAAATCACATCTAGACAATTCACCAGACCAGGAGACTTCATCTGGAGCTTGCTGGGATCCAATCGAAGGTGCAACAACTCTCAGATTGAAGCCACACTTCTCTGAGCAAAGGTATGAACTAGTTCTTCTTCCCGAGCTTCTGAAGATTCTCCATTTCAAATGCTTTAATTTCAATGCATGATAACCGTATAGATGTGTTCGTCTCTTCAAGACAAATCCATAAAGCATAAGAACATGAAAATCCATTGAGTATCGAGTGAGATCTTAGGGATTTAGTGTGGACGGCTCTCGGGTGAGGACGCTCGGGGACGATGAACGGATGCCATCCATTCAATACACGCGCGGACGGACGGCTCAGATGGCGTCGGACCAGGTGACGGTACAAGAACCGCGGGGCCCGGAGCGCTGAGTCAGATGGCGGCGTCGAATGGGAGCGCGACGCGTGTGCGTTCGGAGATGCCGAGGATGAGTTGGAGCCGCGTGGATAAATAGAAAATTAGGGGTATTTTCTATTTATTTAATTCCCTAAACTTCGAAAATTCATATCTTTGTGTAGAAAAATCGGAAAAATAAAATAAAAATACCCTCTTGCTCGGTGAACGAGAGGAGAATAATGTGGAAAAGAAATCATTTAATTTCATCAAGTATTTTATTTTTTATAATTTATTTACTCTCTGCATACTTTTAATTCTCCATGCATGTATACAATTCACCATGGCATGAGACCATAGGTCTTTTGAAGCCTCTTAATTTGGGAACATTCCCTGAATTTTCCAAAGTCAGAGGCCATCCCTATGAAGAGTTATTGATTTTTCAAGTTCATGTTGTTGTTTTGAGTATTTTAATTCCAATAAATAGCATGTTGTGAAATAAATTCTAGGAAAATTTGGTGATGTTTCTTATGACCAAAGAACCCTAGGAAAAATAGGTTTTGAGTTAGTTCACTTAAAACAACCCTAATTGGCTTAAACACTCAAAATATGTCTCTAATTAATTAGAGCTAAACATATATCAAATTGACTTGAAATCAATTCTCCACTGACCTTTAGGATCAGAGGAACCCACCATAAAAATTTGAGGTCAATTGGACTTGGTTAGCCCTATTAATTGGGTTGATTAAGACTACTTAGTCATTTTAAACTTTAAAAATTCATAACTTTCAAAATATCTTTCAAAAATTCACCATATTGGTTTTGGAGCCTCTCCGATATCAGGGGAATCTAAGAAAATTAAAATTTCAATTTTCTAAAAAAGTTGATTTTTAATATTATTTTAATATTTTTAATAATTAAAAAATAATAAAAATCACAAAAATAATAAAATTCACCAAAATGTCACATTTTGAATTTTAATCACTTAGGAACAAACCCCATATTTTTCTTAGGTCTATTTAGTGAGATATCAAATTTTAAAGCTCTAGGGTAATTTTAAAATTAAAAAAATGTATTTTCTAGCATTTTCACTAAAATAATTATAATAAATCATAGAAAAATCAGAAAATTGCAAAATTTTCTTCTCTGATTTCCTTGATATCAGAGAGATTTTTGAAAAATATAAAATTCATTTTTCAACATTTATTTTATTTTTAAATTAATTAACACTCCAAAACTTAAAATAATTATAATAAAAATAATATAATTCAAAAAATCACGAAAATGGGTCCAAGTGGTCCTCTGGTTATTAGGAATGTCCCCTAATTTTCTTAAGAACAGAAACTTTCGCTTGGTCATGTTATTAAATGTTCCTTGGAAATCTCTATTTTCTACCAAAAATAATTATATAAATAAATTAAATACAGAAAAATCACATTTTCTCCTCTCATGTCTTTATTGACATATGAGTGAAGTCACATAAAAATTTCAAGTTCATTTGAGTTCAATTTAGTGAGTTATGAAATTATTAAGCTTAAAGGGTAAAGTGGTAATTAAAATTTTAACCCTTAATTAAAACTTTAGGTTTAATAAAAAAAATTAATAAGTAAAATATTTGATCCTAATCTGATTTGGATGATTGAAATTTAAATAATTAAAGGCTAGAAACCCATTAAGCAATTTTAAAATGATTAAACCTTAATTAAATAATTGATTAAATTTGGAAGAATAATAAAATTGGAATTATTAAAATAGGGATATTATTAGGAAGAGATTTATTCTTTAATTTAAAAATCCCTAAATTAATTATCTCATTAATATTCAATTCTTAATTAAAATGATAACTCAAATTTAAAACATTAAAAGACTTAATCATTAAACTAAAATTAAATTATTAAACTCTTTTAAAAATTTCAATTAAATTAAAAATAAAATTAAATTAAAAATTAAATTAAATTAAGTAAATTAAATTAAATTAAATTAAATTAAATTAAATTAAAATTAAAAGTTGAATTAAATTAAATTAAATTAAAGATTAAATCAAATTAAATAAACAAATTAAATTAAATTAAATAACTTAAATTAAATCAAATTAAATTAAACTAAATTAAATCAAATTAAATGAATTAAATTAAATTAAATTAAATTAAATCTAATTAAATCAAGTTAAATTAAAATTAAATTAAATTAAATTAATTTAATGTAACATCAAATCAAACTAAATCGAATTAAATTGAATTAAATTAAATTAAAACTCAATTAAATTAAATTAAATTAAATTAAGTTGAATTAAATATAACATCACTAAAGACATAAAGAATTCAAAATAAATCTAAATTAACTTGAACACTATTCCAAATTTAAACCCATTAACTTAAATCAAATCATTTGAATACCAATTTACCCTTGAAAGCTTTGGTTATTATAACTCCTAAACAGAACATTAAATAAAATGTTACTTCACTTATAGGATATTCAAATGTCCTAGTTCATCGAGTAAGATAACAACGAAACTTGAATTCTCGGACGATTAATTCATTTGTATAATTAAACCCATTTGGACTTAAAACAATCCTAGAAATATTGAAAAGATGTTTAAGATTATTCTTAAACACTTCCTCGATATGATAGGACATTTATAAGAACAATTGGACTTAATTGTTCTTTGATGAAGAAAATCGTCCTTAAACCAAAACACAAAGAACCTAGACGTCATAGGAAGTGACTAGCTATAGGATTAGGAATTTGGTAGAAAAGCATAACCCTTACCTTAGCTTTACCTAGGAACTTGCTTAAATATTCTAATTGTGTTTTGAGTGCAGCTTGGGATGACGGGAAGACCCTCCAGGTACGCTTTTATTTTATTGCAATTTACTTTATTGCAATCTACTTTCTTGCAATTTACTTTATTGCAAATTCACTTTACTTTTCTTGCATGATAAAACAACTGTTGCATGAAAACCCACACCTTTAGGATAGTCCCTAAAACTGAAACCAAAACTAAGTTAAAAGTCATTGCAAGATAAAATTCACCGCCACAACATTTCAAAATATAAAACAACTCAAAATTTAATCACAAACCGAACACAAAAGTACAATTACAACTAAATTAAAACGTCCTGTTGGATGATCGGGAATACCTCGGATGATGTAACCTACGTGTTGCTAACGGGATTTCCCATGGTCTAAATGAAAGTGTGGAACTCATTCGAGTTGAGTTTAGCAAATTCATCTGGACTAAGTGAATCTGATAAAAATAATGATGCCGGAAGGATGGAACCGTGGGATCTTAACCGGTGTCGTTATGATCAACTTTAAGACTTGTTTTAATAAAAACACAAAAACACTTGGGAATTAAGACTTTCTCTAAACCAAAACACTTTTCTCATCCCCTGATTTATGATTTCTAAAACTAAACCTCTGCAACAACAAGGAGCTCGGAACATGGTGGGCAGCACGGCCATCGTCATCAGCAAAACCTGAGTCTACTTCAGTAAAACTGTCCTAGAATTAAGTAACAAAGCCATAGAACTTCGAGGTAGTTTGCCTAGTGCAACATAAATCCTCAACTCTTCGTTAGGCACTTGCATTGCAAATTAAGCCCTAACCTGTTTTAGGATTCCGAGGTAGTCGTCCGATACGACATAAACCCTCACATCTTCGAGGCTATTTGTATGATCGTGTCATACGAATATAAGCCCTAATTAATTAAAATTGGCAAGATCAAAACATTTAAATAAATATTAGGACTTTCCTAAATCCAAGCCAAACAATAGGATAGTCGGGAGATTACCGAAGTTCACTTCCAATCTGTAATTTCTCCTACTTTTCTTCCTTTGAATTCCCAAAACAAAATGTTCCAAATTTGATCCATTCCCTATTGAAATTCCAAACTTCAATCCTTTGAGAACTTAAACCTTGGAATTCTTAAGAGCAGAATTATTGATTATTATCCAGAGTTTTCTTAGGTGATTCCCGTCACTTAAGATGTAATTAACTATAGGGGCTTGCCCTTATAGGGAATTTTAAAGAACCCGAGTAATATAAACCCTGTTTAATGCTTTCATATTAAGCAGGGGAATTTGTCGGCTTATAAAATTGGTTCGCATACCAAACAGATGTCACAAATCTTCTAGTTTATTTAATCGAGCCCCACCATTAAGCAGTGTGTCTATCCTTAGGGATAGGTACACGGTTTGTGGTGTGGTGCTCGTTTATATAAACTATTTGGGATGTGAGATCGGTTTAATCTCATATCTTAAAATCTTCAAATTTAAATTTATTTTCAAAATCAAATATTATTTTTTCAAATTATTTATTTAAATTAAATTAAAATTCGCCGACAATTTCTGTTAGGCGACCCCTTTTCAAAATAAACACACAACCTCAAAATAGTGCCGACAACTTCTGGCGACTCCGCTGGGGAAAATTCCTCTCTCCATTTTAATTAAATAATTCTGCTTTCAAAAATCGGTAGTGTATCCATGTCCTTAATGGATCAAACTACCCTTCTTTCCGTTGGAATACTATGTTCATTTCTACCTTGAACAAGTATAGCCAACATTCTCTCGGATTTAGGAGCCACTTGTTTAGACACCCCTAAACGGAGAGGTTCCGAGATCCTTTTACCTCATTTCTGAGGTGGGGTGGACCCTCGATAGGTGTTAGTTTAGGAATGATCCTTCGAGTCGAGAAGTCTTGCATAAGACTTTCTTTTCCTTTCCAACTCCGAATCGGATTCCTTACCTTCTCTACACCTTTGAACATTCCGTTCTAAATAAACAAACCCTCTAATAAGTGATTCTTTTAACAAATGATTTCTTCTTATAAATACATGAACAAGAATGTGTTCGGACTCTTTTCAATTCCTTTCTTTTCGTCCTAAAGAAAAGAAGCATAACTTGGGACTGACAACCAGAATCTACCTGCGGAAATGGAAGCTCCGAGACGGATTTTCTCCTTCACCGATGGACTGGACTTCGTCATGCTATAAGGATGAAGTCTGCCCGACAATGGGATCATCCGATTTGGACAAGGATTTGAAAACATGAATGTCGAGGTCACCGACGTCTCCCTCTTTGCACGCGACGAACAAGGTATCCGAAGCCGAGGAGCCGGCGCGAGTTCAACCTTAGGTCGACCCAGAGTTTCCTCCCGCAAAGGATCCCGACTAGGAGGAGTACTGCCGTCCGCAGGAGGACTATTCTTACTACCCCCACTGGTCTAGTTGTTTCTGCACCTACCCCGACTTCTGCCAAATCAAAGGGGAAAGAAATCCAGAACTATGGTAAACCTGTTACCGTGGAGGGTACGGATCTTCCTGTAAGACCTTCGTTTTCGAAATCGGGTCCGGTTCGAAGATTCCGTCGGCGACGAGGACCCGAAGAAGAAACGAAGTAGAAGGATCGCTAGAGAAGCCGGAAGCTGCTGAAATTGCTTTCTGGAGGAAATCCCGAAGCTGCCTGAATATACACCGCTGACGGAATATACACCGCTGCTCGACTACATACCACTTTTGGGAGGAAGCGGGTTCCATCCCCTCTCCGCCGCGGAGGACGAGGAGAATGTTCGCAAGATTCGTTGCCACATTACCTCGGCCCGCATATTACAACGATAGCCGCAAGAAAAGAACTAGAACTACGCCGTTTGCTCGACTGCAAACTTTGGTAGAAAAATTAGCAAAGAAGGAAAACTGCCCCGTATCGGAGATTCTACGAAGGATAGGACGGGTGCCAGTCAAATCCCGTCTTGGGCCCGAGTAGAACCCGCCGTCATGACGAGAAAAGCCAAGTAAAAGAATGAAGGCTAGTCCGCATGTCGTAGTCTCGGAATTACGAATTAGGGAGGATACCACCTTCCGAGCATTTGGCCGACGGACCATCCGGTCCTAGACCTTCCGCTGCTAGAAGGATGGTATGGCGTCCCACTCTTGGGCGATTAAGATTGAAACGACGGCCCGAGAAAGAAAGTCTCGCCGGGAGGCTGGAATGCGAAGAAAGTGCTACTTGCGATAAAGGGGACTCGTGAAAAGGGGACCCGGCGGCTATCGCACGACAACCGCAAAGACACACGAAAGCCCCGCTAGAAGATGCCATGGAAAAGTTGAGAACCGATATCCGACGGTTGGCAAAAGAAAGAGAAGAAAAGTTCGGAGATGAGATCGATTCATCGGAATTCATGGACGACGAATATGCGGAAATCAATATGGTTGAGACACGAGCTTCATCGGCTTCGCAAGGTGCTCCTGCGGCCGCGAGAAGAGAGGAGCCGAGGCGATGAGAAGGCGGCTTCGGGAAAAAGACGACACGATCGCTCGAATGGCGAAAAGGATGGAAGAGATGGCCGTAGCTGCGGCCACTCTCCGAGTCGAAGTACAACCACATAGAGAGACACCCCCGGAGGTCATTCACATTGTAGACGGAGGAAAGGAGATTACATCCGTCAATGGGGATGACCAGCTGAAAAGGATACAACACAAAGTATGATCCCCGAAAAGGATATCAAGAACTTGGTGGAACGGCGAGTGCGAGAAGCCTTAGCACAATCGAAGAGCGGGACATCCATTCGGACGGGTAGACCTTACCGGAAGAATTCGACGCCGTCCAATACCGAAAGGCTTCGTACCACCTGCTGTTCGAGACCTTCGACGGGCCAGGAACCCCCGACAGCATGTTGCACACTTTCGTGCCAGTTGTTGTAATGCCGGCGGGAGCGATGCATTACTCTTCCGACAATTTGTCAGCAGCCTGTCAGGGATCGCCTTTGATTGGTATGCGGAATTACCAAATGGTTCGGTGAAGACGTTCTCAGAACCAGAGAACCTCTTCATTAAGAGATTCGCCGGAGCTCAGCACCACATCACTATAAGTGATTTAGTTGTAGAGAAACAAAGGCCGAATGAAACTTTGGTGGATTACATACTTCGATGGAGGAACTTAAGCATGAAGTGTGAACCACAACTGCAAGAACAACACGCAGTCGGCATTTTACTTAAAAGCATTCACGGCCCGATAGCACTTCTCCTCAAAGGATTCACTATTAAGACTTTCGAGAAGTTGTTAAGCAAGGCCGGAAGCTTGCAAGAAGAGGCGAAGCAATTAAGTTTCGCCGACAAGACGGACAAGCGAAGCCGGTGAAGACCTTCGAAAAGAAATCCGGGATCGTTGCGGCGAGTCGATAAAGGCAAGCAACCGATGCAAATACCACCGAACGGCCGCGACAACCACAACAGAGTACCGGCAACCCCGATCCGGCTATCGGTCGTCTCCGCGAGTATGAACAACCGTCTCGTCCGCAACGTACATTAAGGGAACTTCGAGCGAGAGAATATCCGTTCAAGAATGAAGCGATGCGAAAATGTTCCGTAGTCGATGAAGACTCCGGATTTCCGAGTTCGTCGAGCCTAAAAGACCGAGAGGAAGTCAACAAGAAAGGTGATCCCGACTTTTGCCCCTACCACCGGATGCTTGGGCACAAGATAGAAGATTGCATTACCTTTAAAAGTTGGCTCAACGACAACCTTCGGAAAGGAAATATAACAATCCCGAAGGAGTACATGAAGGAACCCCGGAAAGGAGGTTCCGTCGATGTTATCTCAACGGATCCCGTCATTCGATAGATCCCTTTGCAGCGACGATGGATGGACTACCGCCTGGACAAGGTCTTTGAAGAAGATTTTAGACAGCATCCGAACCGCTTCGGTGCGAGCTTCAATTCAGAGTTCGAGACCTGTTAAGCCGGTACTATCACTTGCGATAGAAGAACCACCTCAACAGGAGGCGATTGAAGAAAAGAAGAAAATCGACGAGGAAGAGAGGACCGAGACTCCTAAGGCTAGACTAGGGGCTGCTTATCCTAGGATAGTTGTTTCCGATTCGGGGGAGAAATCCCTCGAACCTCTGATTTTGTATGATTATCTGCTCACTTCGGTGGGATCATATAATGATAAGGGTGATGGCGTTGGCTATGTTTTGACTGTTTCTAACGATTACGTAACTAGCGACAATCCGGATATCGATTTCGATACCAACGATAATTCTCAAATCATACACAATCCCGACGATCAGAATACTAAAGAAGACATCCATCAAGGAGGCTACGAGAGCTCAACAAGCAACGGATCTATCTGTGAGTTTCGAGGAGCTCCAGTCACGATAGAGTTAGAGCCTTCAGATTCTGAAGATAATCCGGAAGAGTCTGTCATTCCGATTCGAGAAGAGACACCGGCAAGCTCAATACTAGATTCGGAAGAAATTACAGAAGTCAACTTGAGAAGTGGAAAAGTTCTACCTCTAAGAATGGGTCCGAAAGACAAAGGAAACTAGGTGGTTGTTCAAGAAGAACCAACCCCAGCAGAAGAAATACCCATTCGAGAAGAAGCCGAAACGCATGAAAATAAAGTGGACTACAACGTGCTAGCCCATCTTAGGAAACTACCGACCAAGCGAGCATTTACGATGCTCTCATCTTATCGAAAGGAGATGAGAGAAGCTCGATCAAGGCCTTACTTGATCCGGAAATTTGCTTAGCTCGAATGGTCGGAGATTCCTTAGATGAGGTTTGTTCGTTAAAGGAACGACGATGTGTTACCTTCGCGGACGATGACTCTACTACTTGGGACGGCGGATCACAACCGGCCATTGTACATTTCGATTACAATTGGGAAGTTTACGCTCTCCGAGTATTGGTGGATCCGGGAGCATCGATCAATATAATGAGTCTTCGAACGCTAGCATACTTGGAAATTGATGCTCGTGAGCTCGAGGCCGACAAGATGTTATTAAGAGGATTCAACCAGAAAGGAGAAAGAGCCCTCGGGTCAATAACGCTACTAATGAAGACCGGTGACTTAGCAAAGACAACCGCAAAATTTCACATAATCGATTCAGAAACATCGTTCAACGCTCTACTGGGCCGACCATGGATACGTGAAAACAGGATGGTACCATTGTCTCTGCATCAGTGCATCAAATACTACGATGGAGGGGAACAATGCATCAAAGGCGATTTACAACCATTCTCCGTACATGAAATTGGAATCCATGAAGATGCAGCTTATTATGCACCGCCAAAGAAAACAATCTTCTCCAGAGATACGGTAACAAATGAAGCAAAGAAAGTTCAGGACGATGAAGAACCTAAAGTTCTAGTCCAACAGTCACTCACCACTCCCTTACGGCGAGATGGTGAAGGTTTCTCCACAACTCGCATCCGAGGTCGAGGCCGGGGACGAGGTCGTGGTAGAGACGTTAGGACGAGTTGGACGAGAGGAAACCAGCCATCAATGTTGATTGGGAAGATAGTTCGAAGAAGAAAAGAAATCAAGCAAGAAGCGAGCGACAATAAGTCGGAAGAAGCCGCAATTCAAGATCTCTCTCGAAGATGAAAAGAACGAAGAATACAAATCAATGTACGAGAAGATTAACCACTACGTACATACTATGACACTAACCCCGATCCATTCTAATAAGATCGAGGGTATGGTGGTCGAAGAGGTACGTAACGACGGTGCAAAGCCGATCAAATTCTACCGTGGTGCTTCTTCCTCCAAAGCCGAAAATAATGTACAATTCGAAGATGTCACTTCATCGGAATTAATGGAATTACCTTTTGAGTGGTACTCTCCACTGTGTCCAAAATTTAATTCAACGTGGTTTCTTACCTCGACAATGGACAAAAGGTCAATCTCAACATTTTGAAAAATTATGGAATAACTCCGGTCGTCCTCCCGATTCAAAGTATGGACTCGGATTCGGCACGGTAGGATCGAGTTGACGATGCGAATTTTGCTTGGTTGTCACTTGCAAGTCCAATGAAAGCTGCATGGAACCTACGGACGAACTCGAAGATTTACAAATTGGAGATGCTTCACCAGAATTCGAAGAAGAAATCAAATCTACAATAGATGAGTTAACGGAAGTTAACTTAGGTACTAGCGAAGAGCCTAGACCTACCTTTGTTAGCTCCTTACTCAATAAAGAAGACTCCGAAGAAATGATCAAATTATTAATGGAATTTAAAGACTGTTTTGCTTGGAATTATGACGAGATGCCAGGATTAGCTCCGGAGGTTGCGATCCATAAGCTAGGAGTGGATCCTACTTCGTCCCGGTCGGACGAGGTCCCGAAGAATGCGTCTAGAAATCGAACAACAAGTCATAGCCGAAATTAAAAAGCTAATATACGCTAAATTTGTCCGTGAAGAACAATACCCGACTTGGCTAGCCAATGTAGTGCCGATCGAAAGAAGAATGGTCGGATCGAATCTGTGTGGACTTCGAGAGATTTAAACAAGGCATGTCCAAAAGATGAATTCCCTCTACCGATCCCGGAATTAATGATCGACATTGCTTCGACACATGAAATATTCTCATTCATGGATGGATCTTCGAGGATACAACCGGATAAAAATGGCTCCGAGAAGATGAAAAGCTTACGGCATTCGGAACGCCGATCGGAGTATATTGCTACACAATAATGCCATTTGGATCGAAGAACGCGAGAGCAACATACCGGAGAGCGATGACGAGAATTTTTGATGATCTCATCCACAATCAAGTCGAATGCTACGTGGACGATGTGGTCATCAAAAGCAAAGTAAAGGAAAACCACTCGTATGATTTGAGAATTGTTTTCGAACGATTAAGACAATTTAACCTTAAGATGAATCCCTTAAAATGCTCCTTCGGCGTCACCTCCGGAAATTCTTAGGATTCGTTGTCCGACATAGTGGAATTGAAATCGACCCGGAAAATATTAAAGCTATCTTAGAAATGCCGCCTCCCAAAACATTAAAACAACTACGATCTTTTCAAGGGAAGTTGGCATATCTTCGACGCTTTATTTCAAACTTGTCAGGTAGGTGTCAGCCTTTCTCGGCACTAGTTAAAAAGGACGCCAAATTTATTTGGGAAGAGAAATGCCGAGAAGGCCTTCGAGGACATTAAACAATATTTAATGACACCTCCTGTCTTAGCGGCCCCGGTCTCGGGTAGACCGTCGATACTTTACACCGCGGCTTTAGACGACTCTCTCGGAGCCCTGTTAGCCTAGTGTCGATGATGAGGGTAAAGAAAATGCTCTTTACTACTTAAGCCGTCGTTTACTTCCGACGGAAGTAAGGTATCCCGCAATTGAAAAGCATTGTTTGGCCACGATCTTCGCCGCTCAAAAGCTCGGGCACTACATGCTTTCTCATAAGGTCAACCTAATCTCGAAGTTTAATCCATTGCAATACTTGATGACTCGTCCAACACTTTCCGACGGACTTGCCGGATGGTCGATGATATTATTGCAATTTGATATAACTTTCGTGCCTCTGCGTGCCGTGAAGGGACAAGTCTTAGCGGACTTCCTCGCAACGACACCCTTTGCGGCCGAATCTCCTCTCGATGACGATTTGCCAGATGAACAAATAATGAATCTAGAAGACCTTGATGATCAACGTTGGGAATAATATTTTGACGGAGCATCTTCAGCACATAAAGACGAAGAATCGCAAGTGATAGTGCCCGGTAAGGCTGGAATCGGGTTAATCTTTATAACACCGGAGCGGGGGATGTTAAGATACTCCTACCACTTGACAGAGCCGTGTACAAACAACGAAGCGAATACGAAGCCCTCATAACGGGACCGGAATTAACTATTCGAATGGGGATAACGGACATCAACATCTATGGGGATTCACGGTTAATCATTCAACGGATCGCCGGACGATGACGAATTTTAAAGCCAAGACTCGAGCAATACTTCCGGTATGCCATACGGTTGTTGGAACGATTCCAAATGTGACAATTTACAAAATTCCCGAATAGAAAATGCTTTAGCGGATGCTTTAGCCCGTCTCGCAAAAGAATTTGCCTGTTTGCAAGATGAATCGATAGAAGTGTCGGTTCATGGACGTCGGGTCCTATCACGGCTCGACATAGACACAATACACAAATCGAAAAAGAAAAAGAATCGATTGCAGCGAGTGACGGAAAACACGAGAAGATTGGCAACGGCCATTAATGGACTACACCGCAAACGGGAAAGCTACCGGAAGATAGGTCGCTAGCCCATCGGATCAAGAAAAGAACTCCGTCTTACGCATTAATAAATAACACATTGTACGGAAGGTCTTTTGATCAAATGTGGCTAAGGTGCCTAAGCGGGTCCGAGGCCCGTGAAATTGTTAAAGAGGTACATTCGGGACTCGTGGCGCTCACCGATCGGGTCCAAAGATGAAAATGAAAATTAAAAGACTAGGGTACTACGGCCCTCGATGATGACCGACTGCATGAAAATCGCCAAGAGCCGTCACCAATGCCAAGTGCACGGAGTGGTTCTACACCAACCTCCAAATGTGCTGCACCCGACAATTGCGTCGTGGCCATTTGAATGTTGGGGCACGGATATAGTGGGTCCGATAGAACCACCATCTTCAAAAGGACATCGCTTCATTCTTGCGGCTACGGATTACTTTTCCAAGTGGGCGAGAGGCGGTTCCACTTAGAGAAGTGAAAGCACACCACGTGCTACGGTTTTCAAGAACCAAGTTGTCTACCGTTTCGGGGTGCCGCGCGAGATCATCTCGGATAATGGGTCGGCGTTCGAAGCACGCAAATCAACAATTTTGTCGGGAGACACGGAATCGACGGCGATACTCAACAATTTACTACCCAAGAGCAAACGGCCTCGCCGAGGCTTTTAATAAAACTCTCGTTCGAATATTAAAGAAAACATTGGACGATAATAAGAGAAATTGGCACGAGAAGTTGTTAGAAGCCTTATGGGCCTACCGGACAACCTTCGAACTCCTACTCGAAGCTACACCTTACGCTCCGGTGTATGGGTCCGAGGCGATGTTACCTTTAGAGGTTCGGCTTCCTTCACTCGGAATTGCGATTGCAAACAAAATCGGGACGAAGAAAACGCCAAATTACGACTCGAAGAATTAGAAAGCTTGGAAGGGAAAAGACTTGCGGCGCAACTGAATTTAAAACTATACCAAGCTAAGATGGTTAAAGCCCATGACAAACTGGTCCGCCCAAGAACCTTCAAAGTTGGTGACTTAGTTCTCGTTCTCAAGAGACCTATTATTGCACACCGCAAGATAGGAGGAAAATTTGAACCCACTTGGGAAGGACCGTTTGTGGTTGAAGCAAGTATACTCGGGAGGTTCCTACCGGCTAGTGAATTGCCAGGGAGAACGACATATGCTTCCGATCAACGGACGATACTTGAAAAAGTATTACGCTACTTGATGTTTCGAAGGAATGAATTCTTCATCCTTAAGAAACACGGGCGAAGTAATTACTGATGATTGGGTCCAAACCCAAAAATAATAAAATGTGCTAAAATAAATAAAATCATGATAATTAAGTTTTCCTTGTTTTCTTTTCCAAATCAAAATCTCTTTCCTGATCTTATCCCGCTTCATTCCTGTTAAATTTTAAAATACAAGAAGTAATAAAAAAAAACTGTCTTTAATAAACATTTTCTTAATGTTCTTGTTCTTAGTACAACCTCGATCCTTTTCCTTGTCTTTTCACGGGGAAATGTCGAACGGGCGGTTGGTCCCGAACTTTAAGAATGGCGTAAGCCTTGCACTCGATGAAAAGAGGGTGAAAGATGGAGCGATAATTGAGATTGACTTGGATTTCGCACCGCGAGCCTACGAGTACGAGGAAAGTGAGCGGGTCCCGGTTAAACGAGAAGAACTACCCGGGCGGACAGGTGATGAAAGTGGGTGGCCCAAGCCACCAATCCAGAGCGAAGAAAAGAAAGGCAAATGCCGAAGAAGACAAGAAAATGAAATGCGTAGTCGCTACGGCGGAGGGCGAGCTTGTCGGCGCCGCGCCCACGGAGATTCAAGAAGTGCGGAGAGCTACTCTCGCAGCAACGCAACGAAGAAATAAGAATCGCCATATCCGTAAGATGTTAACAAAACTAGGCTGCGGACCAGTCGCGACGAGACGAGTTGCTAATGCCGGCACATACACTTGAGGACACCGGTTCACCGGGAACTCGAAGAAAGGAGGCCGGCTCCTAGGATAACGAAAAGGACCGGGGAAATCTCCGGAAGATCGGAAGAAAGAAGGCTACCACGCCACCGGATAGAACCACCGAGTGATGCATGACCTTGTTGCGGAAGCAACCCGGGGATATCCCGACGGGCATCATCCCCGAGGAGCCGAGGTATGCGGGGAGAAAGTGAAGGGATTGAACCGTATATCCCACAATATGTCACAAAGCCTCGCCATCTGCAGATCATTCCGGAATACGAGCTGGAGAGAATGCAAAATGTTGAAAAGAAAACCTTCGAATACTTCGAAAGAATTAAAGGTAGAAGAATCAATATACTAGAGGGCCTCGAGCTACATACCGACGTATTCTCAGAGTATGAACAACAGCAAATCGTGGATTGTATCCGGGATTTGAAAAGAATGGGCCGAGCAGGGCCGCCTAAGGAAAATACCTACTCGGAACCCCGGAGATGGATGCCGGGGAAGGGAATAATCACAATACAATGCGGATGCTTACTACAACTTTGTCGAAGACGGGAAGGGAAACCCACCGGAATACTCCGTCATGGGCAAGTGGATCCGATGTTATTAGTCATCAAGAGAATGGTAAAGAGATTGATAACATGGAGGGTACTGCCAGCGGATTGCATACCCAATAGTTGCATTATCAACATCTACAAACGAGGTGATTGCATACCCCCACATATAGATCACCACGACTTTGTCGGACCCTTCGCACGGTCTCTTTCTCCGAACGAGTGTAACATCATGTTCGGATCGACCTCCGGATAGCAGGCCCGGGTGAGTTCCGAGGGCCGGTGAAGATACCTTTACCGGTAGGTTCCGTCATGATGCGAAGGGCAACGGAGCGGATATCGCTAAGCATTGCATACCGAGAGTACCGAGTGAAGCGAATCTCGGTTACTTTCGGAAGGATGGATGACGACGAAGACACCTTACCATTTCCGACCGGACCCGGAGCTGGAAAGCCTCCGGCCTTACGAGTCGTGAGTTACATGGGAGATATCACACCTCCAACGTACATCCAGTAGGCATCCTTGCCAAGGATGGCTTGGAAGGTGATGTTATTAACCATGTACCCCACTATTCGGACATGGATTTTTGACGGATGCTTCTTTTGATGGATCAACAAAGATCATACACGATCCGTTTTGAGTTTACATGGATTGTAAGAAATATATTCCAGATCAAAATGTATGATGTATCTTCTACATGATTGGAATGAAAGTGACCGTGTCACATTTTTGGCCTTCACCTCTTTTGTGCAAATTGATTGGGAAACGCCATTAAAGTTAAATGAACTTCGAACAAAGAACAGAAAAGAAATAAAAAGAAGAATAAAAGAAAACTTTCTAAAAAAAAATCTAAAATGACTAACACCAATTTCACATGAACATTAAATAAACGATAAAATAAAATTTGAATCATTAAAAGATAAACGAAATCGACATAAATGTTAAATCAAATCACAAATCGATTCTCAATCAAATTTCAAATCCACTCTCGATCAAATTTCAAATTTGATCTTTCCAAATTTCAAATCGATTCTCAAACAAATTTCAAATCCACTCTCGATCAAATTTCAAATTTGATCTTTCCAAATTTCAAATCGATTCTCAATCAAATTTCAAATCCACTCTCGATCAAATTTCAAATTTGATCTTTCCAAATTTCAAATCGATTCTCAATCAAATTCCAAATCCACTCTCGATCAAATTTCAAATTTGATCTTTCCAAATTTCAAATCCATTCTCAATCAAATGTCAAATCCAATCTCGATCAAATTTTAAATTTGATCTTCCAAATTTCAAATCAAATCTTAAATCAAAATTTCAACCGAGTTCAAACTCATCATTCCAAATTTCAAAATTCAATCCTTCCAAATTTCAAATCAAATCTAAATCAGATTTCAAATTCAAACTTTTGGGTCGAGGATTTTACATCCAAGACTGCACTGCTTTAGGATTCTTTCCCTATTGCACTGAAATACATCAAATTCAAACTTTTGGGTCGAGGATTTTACATCCAAGACTTGCCATTGCTTTAGGAGTCTTTCCCTATTGCACTTGAAATACATAAAATTCAAACTTTTGGGTCGAGGATTTTACATCCAAGACCGTATCGCTTTAGGAGTCTTTCCCTATTACACTGAAATACATCAAATTCAAACTTTTGGGTCGAGGATTTTACATCCAAGACTGCACTGCTTTAGGATTCTTTCCCTACGGCAATGAAATACATCAAAATCAAATTTTTGGGTCGAGGATTTTACATCCAAGACTGCACTGCTTTAGGATTCTTTCCCTATTGCACTGAAATACATCAAATTCAAACTTTTGGGTCGAGGATTTTACATCCAAGACCGCACTACTTTAGGATTCTTTCCCTATTGCACTTGAAATACATCAAATTCAAATTTTTGGGTCGAGGATTTTACATCCAAGACTGCACTGCTTTAGGATTCTTTCCCTATTGCACTGAAATACATCAAAATCAAACTTTTGGGTCGAGGATTTTACATCCAAGACTGCACTGCTTTAGGATTCTTTCCCTATTGCACTGAAATACATCAAAATCAAACTTTTGGGTTGAGGATTTTACATCCAAGACTGCATTGCTTTAGGATCCTTTCCCTATCGCAATGAAATACATCAAATCAAATTCCTGGGGTTAAGGATTTTACATCCGAGACTGCATTGCTTTAGGATTCTTTCCCTATTGCGATGAAATACATCAAAATCAAACTCTTGAGGTTAAGGATTTTACATCCAATACCGCATTGCTCTGAGATCTCTCCTCACTGCAGTGATTTAATCTGATCAATTCAATTTTCTTTCGAGGTTGAAGATGTTACATCTAAAACCTCAGAATTCCAATTTTCATTTCAAATCAAATCCTTCAAATTAATCTTGACAAACTTCAATCTAAATTGAAATTCCAAATTGAAATCTAAACTCACACATCAAAACTTAAACCGAAACAAAATAAAATCTAAATTGAAATTCCCCCAGGTCATGTGATTTGGGATTCACCTCCTTTTCCTTTCCCCAGTGAGAGTACAAGAATCTCAGGTCTCAGAGATATACTTGCTACTCCCCAGCAGAAACTCTTCTACTTCGTCCTAAGTTCGTCACTTGGACATCAGTGTTGGTTTTGTTGATCGTTTCGGACAACGCCAATACGCGTGGTGTGCTCCGTCAGCTCACCACACCTATTGGGGGTCCATTTGTTGACCTCATTTTTGATGAGGTCTTCTCTTCTTCTCTTTAGTACTTAGGATCTAGCCTTAGGCTTTTCCTTTGACTATCTTAGAGGACTAGAATTGGGACCCACCTTTTAGAAATTCAAACCACTTCTTAACTCCCCGCAAACTCCACAAACTTGATCATAGACCCCTAATCACCTAGAGGGTTGAAATCAAATGTGGAAGTTTAAATGATGAGTTCCTATAGGACTCTTTGGCCTTAGGACTGCCCTGGGTGGCCTGGTCTAGTGAAGGGGCTGACTTACACACACACTACACTTATACACTGCACCTACACACTACACTTCCACACACCTCCTAAAACTACACCCATACCTAACTTGACCTCCCGACTCATGTAGGTGATTCACATGGATGGTCCTTAACCCCCGAGCCCTCGGCTAAGAGGGTTAGGAACAACATAGTGAATGCCTCAAATGAGTCCCTTCATGACTCATATGGGCTTGATATGGCTTCATGGCTCAACCAAAATGACTTCTTTCCACTTACATCCACCCAATCTTCAATTTCCCAAATTTTCAATTTTTGACCCCAGGGACCCTACACCCGCTTAGCCTACCCAAAACCCTTGAAATTACCCAAATTTCTCAAAATTTTCCAAATTACCTAAAATTCTCCAAAATCATTCCCAAACATTTCCACATCACTTAAATTGATCATCCATACCCAAAAATACAAAAAATTCCAAGAAAACCTCCCAATACCTTCCAAATACCCAAAATACCCCTCTTGACCCAAAAATCCAAAAAATCAGAAAATTCCCAGAAAATTTCGAAAAATCCCAAATATTCCTAATTTCATTTTGTTCAACTACACCATGGTCCAATTTTGTCAATTTACCCTACTTTTGTCAAAACCCCCAATTTGGCCCATTTTAACCCAAAGTGAACCCAATGTTAAACCAAACCTACCCAATTGACCCCAATTTTGGTCCAATTCAGTTCTAAACTTCAATTCAACATTTCCAACACCAATCTAGGCCAAATCCAAGTTCAATTTGATTGACATTTGGATCCAATTTCACTTTTGGCCATAAAGCCCAATTTGGACCCATGACCCAAACCTAACCCAAACTCACCCAATTCAACTCCAATTAACCCCAAACCTTTTCTAAATCTTCCTTAACATTCCCACAAAAAAAATACTAACATGATTTGCCCAAAATTTGGACCCAAATCCCACTCAAATTCAACACAAAGCTAAAAGGCCCATTTTTGACCTAAACCCAAACCTAACCCAAATGAGCCCAAACCCCAAAATCAAAGCCCAACCAAAGCCAAAACCTCTTTGAAACACACCCATAAACATTTCTCAACATTGATTTTACATCAATTTCAACCCTAGCCCAACATTAGCCCAACTTGGCCCACTTGGACCCATATAGGCCCACTTACCAAATAAACCCAAATTCAAACCAATTCAACTCCAAATCACACCAAATTGACTCCAAGCCTTTCATAGAACATCCCTAAACCAATTATGACATTTATTTGACAAAGTTCTTCACAAAATCTTTACCCAAATGCCCATCCTAAAATCAAAAAGCCCATTTCCCTTAAACTTTCCTAAGAGCCCACTTCCTTCAAATTCAAAAGCCCAAAATCTACCCTAAAGCCCACATGACATCTCCATTTGTAATCCACTTAATTAAATCCATTACCTAAGTCCTAAATTCATCATTAAATTATTCCAAATCAAGTTTCATACAAATTTCCATCAAATTACCAAAAATTCCTAAAATCCATTTTCATGAAATTGACCAAACCTTTTCCCAAGACAAAGGTGAGCCATGCAAGCCATGGACAAGCCACATGAAGCCATGGAAGGCTTGACATGTGATCAAGCCATTAATGGCAAAAGGAGGGGCTCCTTTCCTAATCCTCCTTAACCCCTTTTTTACCTTAAGCATGTCACACACTAAACCATGCTTAGCCACCTCATCATGGATGGAGACCACACCATTCTCTCTTGGCTGACCCAAGTGATCTTTTTCAGCCCAAGACCAGGCCTTGGGTGGTGAACCTAGCCCAAAACCATGGGTTGACTCATTTGAACCCAAAATGGTCTTCCCCCCATTCCATTTCAATCCAAGCTCTTTACACATGGCAATTGCCAATTGCTTGCACCAAGTCCCAACCCTGACCCACCTGACCTTGAGGGTGACCCATGCCTGGCTGGCCGACCACCAGGCCATCGGAAAACACCATGGCCGAGAGCTCACATGTGAGCCCAACTTGAAATTCTCACCTGCCGAGTTGCCCCATCCCCAGTGGCCATTGGAGCTGTTCTTCTCTTGCCAAGAGCAGCTGATCCCAAGCCCTAACTCTCCCTGGGAGGCCCTCCACCCTCTCCTATTTAAACACCACCCCTCTCGGCCATGAGAGGAGCTGAAAAAAAACCTTAAGGAAACTCTGCCAAAATTGTTCCAGACTCCTCCCCATACACGAGCACTTGATCCCCAGAGTGAGATCCCCCGGCCATTTCTTCTCTCGTGAGCTCGATTTCGGAGTTGAAATTCCACCCAAAATCGGGACACTTCTCCACGGTGAGCCAATCCCCAAATTGATTGGTTCTACACCTTTACTGGACCAAGGGAAGGTGTCCACCAGCAAAATCCCCATCTCCGGAGCCACCCAATTGCTCCGGCCTCCAAGCTTTGTGATCGGGCTGTGGTCGAAATCACATCTAGACAATTCACCAGACCAGGAGACTTCATCTGGAGCTTGCTGGGATCCAATCGAAGGTGCAACAACTCTCAGATTGAAGCCACACTTCTCTGAGCAATGGTATGAACTAGTTCTTCATCCCGAGCTTCTGAAGATTCTCCATTTCAAATGCTTTAATTTCAATGCATGATAACCGTATAGATGTGTTCGTCTCTTCAAGACGAATCCATATAGCATAAGAACATGAAAATCCATTGAGTATCAAGTGAGATCTTAGGGATTTAGTGTGGACGGCTCTCGGGTGAGGACGCTCGGGGACGATGAACGGATGCCGTCCATTCAATACACGCGCGGACGGACGGCTCAGATGGCGTCGGACCAGGAGACGGTACAAGAACCGCGGGGCCCGGAGCGCTGAGTCAGATGGCGGCGTCGAATGGGAGCGCGACACGTGTGCGTTCGGAGATGCCGAGGATGAGTTGGCGCCGCGTGGATAAATAGAAAATTAGGGGTATTTTCTATTTATTTAATTCCCTTAACTTCAAAAATTCATATCTTTGTGTAGAAAAATCAGAAAAATAAAATAAAAATACCTTCTTGCTCAGTGAACAGAGGAGAATAATGTGGAAAAGAAATCATTTAATTTCATCAAGTATTTTATTTTTTATAATTTATTTACTCTCTGCATACTTTTAATTCTCCATGCATGTACACAATTCACCATGGCATGAGACCATAGGGCTTTTGAAGCCTCTGAATTTGGGAACATTCCCTGAATTTTTCAAAGTCAGAGGCCATCCCTATGAAGAGTTATTGATTTTTCAAGTTCATGTTGCTGTTTTGAGTATTTTAATTCCAATAAATAGCAAGTTGTGAAATAAATTCTAGGAAAATTTGGTGATGTTCCTTATGAACAGAGAACCCTAGGAAAAATAGATTTTGAGTTAGTTCACTTAAAACAACCCTAATTGGCTTAAACACTCAAAATATGTCTCTTATTAATTAGAGCTAACCATATATCAAATTAACTTGAAATTAATTCTCCACTGACCTTTAGGATCAGAGGAACCCACCATAAAAATTTGAGGTCAATTGGACTTGGTTAGCCCTATTAATTGGGTTGATTAAGCTACTTAGTCATTTTAAACTTTAAAAATTCATAACTTTCAAAATATCTTTCAAAAATTCACCAAATTGGTTTTGGAGCCTCTCTGATATGAGGGGAATCTAAGAAAATTAAAATTTCAATTTTCTAAAAAAGTTGATTTTTAATATTATTTTAATATTTTTAATAATTAAAAAATAATAAAAATCACAAAAATAATAAAATTCACCAAAATGTCACATTTTGAATTTTAATCACTTAGGAACAAACCCCATATTTTTCTTAGGACTATTTAGTGAGATATCAAATTTTAAAGCTCTAGGGTAATTTTAAAATTAAAAAAATGTATTTTCTAGCATTTTCACTAAAATAATTATAATAAATCATAGAAATATCAGAAAATTGCAAAATTTGCTTCTCTGATTTCCTTGATATCAGAGAGATTTTTGAAAAATATAAAATTCCTTTTTAACATTTATTTTATTTTTAAATTAATTAACACTCCAAAACTTAAAATAATTATAATAAAAATAATATAATTCAAAAAATCACCAAAATTGGTCCAAGTGGTCCTCTGGTTATTAGGAATGTCCCCTAATTTTCTTAAGGACAGAAACTTTCCCTTGGTCATGTTATTAAATTTTCCTTGGAAATCTCTATTTTCAACCAAAAATAATTATATAAATAAATTAAATACAGAAAAATCACATTTTCTCCTCTCATGTCTTTATTGACATATGAGTGAAGTCACATAAAAATTTCAAGTTCATTTGAGTTCAATTTAGTGAGTTATGAAATTATTAAGCTTAAAGGGTAAAGTGGTAATTAAAATTTTAACCCTTAATTAAAACTTTAGGTTTAATAAAAAAATTAATAAGTAAAATATTTGATCCTAATCTGATTTGGATGATTGAAATTTAAATAATTAAAGGCTAGAAACCCATTAAGCAATTTTAAAATGATTAAACCTTAATTAAATAATTGATTAAATTTGGAAGAATAATAAAATTGGAATTATTAAAATAGGGATATTATTAGGAAGAGATTAATTCTTTAATTTAAAAATCCCTAAATTAATTATCTCATTAATATTCAATTCTTAATTAAAATGATAACTCAAATTCAAAACATTAAAAGACTTAATCATTAAACTAAAATTAAATTATTAAACTCTTTTAAAAATTTCAATTAAATTAAAAATAAAATTAAATTAAAAATTAAATTAAATTAAGTAAATTAAATTAAATTAAATTAAATTAAATTAAATTAAAATTAAAAGTTGAATTAAATTAAATTAAAGATTAAATCAAATTAAATAAATAAATTAAATTAAATTAAATAACTTAAATTAAATCAAATTAAATTAAACTAAATTAAATCAAATTAAATGAATTAAATTAAATTAAATTAAATTAAATTAAATTAAATCATATTAAATCAAGTTAAATTAAAATTAAATTAAATTAAATTAATTTAATGTAACATCAAATCAAACTAAATCGAATTAAATTGAATTAAATTAAATTAAAACTCAATTAAATTAAATTAAATTAAATTAAGTTGAATTAAATATAACATCACTAAAGACATAAAGTATTCAAAATAAATCTAAAATAACTTGAACACTATTCCAAATTTAAACCCATTAACTTAAATCAAATCATTTGAATACCAATTTACCCTCGAAAGCTTTGGTTATTATAACTCCTAAACAGAACATTAAATGAAATGTTACTTCACTTATAGGATATTCAAATGTCCTAGTTCACTGAGTAAGATAACAACGAAACTTGAATTCTCGGATGATTAATTCATTTGTATAATTAAACCCATTTGGACTTAAAACAATCCTAGAAATATTGAAAAGATGTTTAAGATTATTCTTAAACACTTCCTCAATATGATAAGACATTTATAAGAACAATTGGACTTAATTGTTCTTTGATGAAGAAAATCGTCCTTAAACCAAAACACAAAGAACCTAGACGTCATAGGAAGTGACTAGCTATAGGATTAGGAATTTGGTAGAAAACCATAACCCTTACCTTAGCTTTACCTAGGAACTTGCTTAAATATTCTAATTGTGTTTTGAGTGCAGCTTGGGATGACGGGAAGACCCTCCAGGTACGCTTTTATTTTATTGCAATTTACTTTATTGCAATCTACTTTCTTGCAATTTATTTTATTGCAAATGCACTTTACTTTTCTTGCATGATAAAACAACTGTTGCATGAAAACCCACACCTTTAGGATAGTCCCTAAAACTGAAACCAAAACTAAGTTAAAAGTCATTGCAAGATAAAATTCACCGCCACAACATTTCAAAATATAAAACAACTCAAAATTTAATCACAAACAGAACACAAAACTACAATTACAACTAAATTAAAACGTCCTGTTGGATGATCGGGAATACCTCGGATGATGTAACCTACGTGTTGCTAACGGGATTTCCCACGGTCTAAATGAAAGTGTGGAACTCATTCGAGTTGAGTTTAGCAAATTCATCTGGACTAAGTGAATCCGATAAAAATAATGATGCCGGAAGGATGGAACCGTGGGATCTTAACTGGTGTCGTTATAACCAACTTTAAGACTTGTTTTAATTAAAACACAAAAACACTTGGGAATTAAGACTTTCTCTAATCCAAAACACTTTTCTCATCCCCTGATTTATGATTTCTAAAACTAAACCTCTGCAACAACAAGGAGCTCGGAACATGGTGGGCAGCACGGCCATCGTCATCAGCAAAACCTGAGTCTACTTCAGTAAAACTGTCCTAGAATTAAGTAACAAAGCCATAGGACTTCGAGGTAGTTTGCCTAGTGCAACATAAATCCTCAACTCTTCGTTAGGCACTTGCATTGCAAATTAAGCCCTAACCGGTTTTAGGATTCCGAGGTAGTCGTCCGATACGACATAAACCCTCACATCTTCGAGGCTATTTGTATGATCGTGTCATACGAATATAAGCCCTAATTAATTAAAATTGGCAAAATCAAAACTTTTAAATAAATATTAGGACTTTCCTAAATCCAAGCCAAACAATAGGATAGTCGGGAGATTACCGAAGTTCACTTCGAATCTGTAATTTCTCCTACTTTTCTTCCTTTGAATTCCCAAAACAAAATGTTCCAAATTTGATCCATTCCCTATTGAAATTCCAAACTTCAATCCTTTGAGAACTTAAACCTTGGAATTCTTGAGAGCAGAATTATTGATTATTATCGAGAGTTTTCTTAAGTGATTCCCGTCACTTAAGATGTAATTAACTATAGGGGCTTGCCCTTATAGGGAATTTTAAAGAACCCAGGTAATATAAACCCCGTTTAATGCTTTCATATTAAGCGGGGAATTTGTCGGCTTATAAAATTGGTTCGCAGACCAAACGGATGTCACAAATCTTCTAGTTTATTTAATCGAGCCCCACCATTAAGCAGTGTGTCTATCCTAAGGGATAGGTACACGGTTTGTGGTGCGGTGCTCGTTTATATAAACTATTTGGGATGTGAGATCGGTTTAATCTCATATCTTAAAATCTTCAAATTTAAAATTATTTTCAAAATCAAATATTATTTTTTCAAATTATTTATTTAAATTAAATTAAAATTCGCCGACAATTTCTGTTAGGCGACCCCTTTTCAAAATAAACACACAACCTCAAAATAGTGCCGACAAACACAACCTTAGGTTTAAATCATATTGAACCTAAACTAAATTTCTTACTTAATTTCAAACAGACATGAACTCAACTTTAGATATTAATCACGACATCACATTAAGACATGACATAAAATAACATGACATTATGACATCAAATTATGACATGACACGACATACAAACTGCGACATCCCGACATGACGTATAACATGACATTCAAAATGACAAAATGACATTACAACAACAAAACAAAACACCACAAAGTAACGCATACACCCAACATAAACAAAACTTTCTAGTAATATCGATTCATCAGAAACACACTGCCAAGACAACAGTTACACTTTTTTTAGGATAAATGTTAACCTTAGTCAGGAGTTTTCCTAGCAGTATTAATTGCTTAGGATGTAATTAACTATAGGAGCTTGCTCCTTTAAGAGATTAAAGAACTCAGGATAGGTATTTTACATATAAAACCTCTCTGGTTACCCAAGATCTTCATATGATTTTCTCATATAAAAAACTTCAGTAATTACATAATATAAAGACTTGTTCTATGAGATTATTGACCCTCAATCCGTAGCAATGTACCAAAATGTTGGTTTGCAATCGCCAAACAATGTAGTAATTTATGCTATCAAAAATATGTTATAGCCAATACTTTGACTCAAATAATAATAGCAGCTAGTGTATATAAATATAATTTTATGGAAAATATTTTACACACTAGGGGTACTACGCAAGTATACATATCGCTTCAAGTACTATAGAGATTTAAATAAAGACTCCAGTATCGATCCCACGAGGAGGATTATAAATTTTTTTTAAATAATTTTATTTTATTTTTTTGTATTTCTTTTAAAGTTAACAAGTTGCTATTTAATTTACTAGAAGCAGAAATAAAGCAGTAATAAAGTAATGATTGATGTAAATAAAAATAAGCAAACAACTTTCTTCCTTTCAATTAATCCAAGACTTTTTAGATAATGTAATATTCATGGAGAATATAAATAAATGATATTGTGCCAAATAGAAGCATTCATATTTTTTACCTTCGCTCGATAGTATAAAGAACATTAGGCAATCTATAGATCGAGTCCGGATGTATTGTTAGTAGAATGGGTTAATCTAGGCTCACACTACTAGATGTCTAAGGGTGGCTATGGTCGGCCCTACTAGTGACCCTTTCCTTCTCTATAAACCAAATTACAAGATTTTAGCCTGTCACTCTAAAAACTTATCAATTCTATGCCCATTAAATAATATCTTCCTATTTATTTGCACTTCACCTTGAATAACCCGCGCAAGGCCTTCGACTACCCAAGGATTCATGTGATATCTACTAGTTAAGAGTTCATCTCCTTCTAGGTCTCAAAACTCTTCAACAGATTTTAACAATTTAAATGGCCAATTTAAATATTAAAATAATATTTGGTATTAATAACATCACAATGTTTAAAATATAAATATAGTTTTTAATTCTCCATCGAATTTTATATTATCTTATTTATCTTTTCATAATAGAAGGGAGAAAGTAATGTAACTACTCAGAAAACACTGAATTTAAACAACAAAACATATAAATAAAGCTTTGAAAAAAAAATATAAATATTTATCTCAAGTGTTTCTCCAACTGAACCTTTGAATCCTTCTGACTCCAAAGTAAATAGACTTTAAAAGCACCGACTCTTCAAATACTCTCAATACAAACTCTAAAATAAACTCACTAAATAATAAAAGAAACTATAAATATGGCCCTTAAAATATTTCTCTAATTTCTCTCTCTAAATGGAACCATAGGGCTAGGTGATTTTAGGTTGGGTTGTGGATTTTTGGGCCTTTTTCTCCGAAGGAGTAGCCTCCTATTTATAGGCTTCAAGAGTTGCCTTGAAGTACCTCTTCAAAATGTGTCCATGTTTAATGAATCTTCAAGAAGGTGTGTCTGGCGCCTAGGCGCCGGAATCTAGCTCCTAGGCGCCAGACTCTTTGTCCAGTTCTTCGTACCTCTTCACTTTGGGTCTCACCATTTTGCGATCCTAACCGTTTCCAAGCGTCCAAATATAATGTATCACATGTCCTATAATCCAGGAATAACTATCAATCTTCTAAATGGTCCAATAACCACTAACACCGTTAAAATAACTGTCCAAAAGTCATCAAAAATCTTACAGAATTTCGTATCGAACTGGTGCTTAGGCGTCGGATTCTGGCGCCTAGGTGCCAGGCCAATTATTTTGACAATTTTGCATTTTGGCTCCATTTTTGCTGCTTTTTGCTCCTTTTTCATCTTTTTTTTTCTTTCTTGGACATTTTTGCATCACCTGGATCCAAAACACAAAAATACCTTTCATTAAAGCATAATATCCTTATAAGTTTGATAAAAATCAAGGCATAAAAATAGGAATTTTTTTTATGGATCAATTATCATTTGATCTTATTTTCTCTCAATCACTATAATGTTTAATCATTCTCAAAATTTTCCAAAGACTTCTGACAATAAGTCAAGTAGGATAGGAATTAGGGTGATAGATAGAGAAAGAGAGTGGCGACTCCTTGACATTATCATAAAATGGGAATTGATAGCAATGTAAGTCGACAAAACGATTTTCACCGCCATCACATATATGTAACTGTTCTTGAACAAAATTTGAGAGGGGCAGATGAGTGTGAGTTTAAAGTTAGGATTTGGAAGAGTGAGTGTAGAAGTGAAGATTAAAGAGGGATTCTTCTTTAAGGAGTGAAGGAGAAGGAGTAAAGTGAGAGATTGCCTCTTCCTTTCCATTCTAAAGAGGGAATTAAGTGTTGCAATGAAGAGAGAAAAGGATTCAAAGGAACTTCCAAGGGTTTTGCTTTGAGAAGAGAATGAGATAAGTTGTATTTGCTATTGTGGTTTGTATGAATTTTCTTTTATATATAAAATCCATCTTTTATTGTGTCTTCTAATCCATGAAAAAAAAGTATCTATTTTTAGTATAGATTTCATGCTCACTTTATGCATATTTTTAATGATATTACACTTTAAAGGATGGTATTTTGCATATTTTTATCTTTAAATCTAAAAATATGAATTTAGTGAAAATTAAGCAAAAACTATGCAATTTTGAGCCAAAATAAGCAAAGGAAGAAGATTTTAACTTAGTTCATATTGATATGTCTTTCTATGTTTAATATCTTTTATATTTCTCACATGTTTCTGGATGAAATTATACTTTTGAGAAAGGTTGTTTTATGTCTATGTTATAGGTGAAGATGTTGGGAATGCAACGCAACTGAAATGGGGCGAAACGGAGTTGAAACGGAGCCAAACGCAGCAGAACGATGGAGCTGCGCGCAGGGTGGCGCCTCGGTGCCAAACCCGGTGCCCAGGCGCCAGTGACGACGAGAAAACAGAGCCTAAGTGCAAGAATCAAGGCCAAGGTGCTAGAATCATCCATAAACAGTTATTGGACGGGATTTTGACGACTTTAAGAGTTATTTTGACGGTGTTAAGTAGTTTCTAGACCTTCTAGAAGCTTGGAACTTATTCCTAATATATAGGACATGTGATAAAATGAATCTAGACACATTGGAGCGGTTTAAATCACGAAGAGGTGCTAGCCAAAGTGAAGAGGTGCGAAGAACTGGACAGCCCTTCTAGAAGATTCATTGAATTTGGACATATTTTGAAGAGGTGCCTCAAGGCAACCCTTGAAGCCTATAAATAGGAGGCCACTCCTTCAAAGAAAATTGCACCCTATAGTCTCCTTCTTCCCCCTTAGTCATTTTAGTCATTTAAAGTTATGAAGATGTAGATTTTTACATCTTATGGAGAGATTGGTGAGGGATTTTGAGATATTTATGTAAGGGATGCACGAGCGTCGCATGGATCAGTGGGAAACTTTGGTGGAGAGATCTTCTTCTTTCTTTCAGAAGGAAAAAGCTAAGTATTGTGTTCTTCATTCTCTTGTAATTGTTGTAAACAATTTATAGTGGATTTTCTTTGTTTTAAACCAAGTTTTCTGTCGTAAATTATCCCTGTTTCGTAAGTGATTTCCTTTACTCATTCTTTTAAAATGAAGTAGTGGCATGCGTAGGAAAATCATTTTTATGATAGAATTATCTATTAGATGCTTCTAGCTGACAGATAGTTGCATAAATATAATAGAATACTAATAAAATAAGTTCCTTGTTGACACTTAATTTATTATATAGTTCTATCAATTCTTTTACTTCTTATGCCATTATTTTCATTTACTTTTATTTTGTAATGAAATAAATGCATGTTTAGGAATTAAGATTTGCTTAGATATTCTCTTATTAAATTATGGTGATGATATTCATACCGGATCTTCATTTACTATACAAATTGATCACTTGTAATTTTAAAACCTGTTGAAGAATTCTGAGACCTAGAAGGAGATGAATTCTTAACTAGTAGATATCACATGAATCCTTGGGTAGTTGAAAGCCTTATGCGGGTTATTCAAGGTGAAGTGCAAATAAATAGGGAGATATTGTTTATTGCGCGCAGAATTGGTTAGTTTTTAGTGTGACAGACTAAATTCTAATAAGTTGATCTATAGAAAGGGAACGTGTCACTGGTAGGGCCAAAAATATCTACCCTTGGACATCTAGTAGTGTGAGCCTAGATTAACCCATTCTACTAATAAAACATCCTGAACCAATCTATAGATTAGCCAATGTTCTTTATGCCTGGACCAAAGGGTAAAGAATAGGAATGCTTCTATTTGGTACTATTATATTAATTCTAAGCATATCTTTCTTACACATTATCTATGTAATTGCAAGAGAAACGTAATTTTTAATATCTCGAATTTCTCCAAACCAATTTATCCATAAGTTATCTTTTTATTTAAGAATTTAATTTAGGACTAGTTATTAGAAAACTCATTTTATTATATATTCCAAATTTTGGCCTTATAGAAATAGACTAGAATTAGCCTAAAGGATTTTTTACCTTGCTTCTCTGTGGGATCGATACTAGGGTTATAAAAGAAAACCCTATATTACTTGAAACGATACATATACTTACGTAGTGCCCCAAGTGTGTAAAATATTTTCTAAAATTTTACAACATTTTGATTTTATATAGTAGCCGCTATTTATAAATTGGGTCAAGTTTTTGGCCATCTTTTGGAAGCGAATATTACTGCGTTATTGCGGGTCAGGTTAAGTTTTTTGCGCCGTTGCCGGGGAAGCTTCGATAAGAACTTTAGGAGAATTTTAGTTGAAATAATTAGGTTTAGACTTGAAAAATTGTAGTGTCTGAAAAACTATTTGTGTGAAAAATAAGGTGTTCGTGAAAATGTTTTGTTGCGTTGAATATATTTTATCTATTATTTGTTTAATTGTTAATGTACTGTTTGTTGTGCTCTGTATACAAAACAAAGGATCTGATGGACTTGTGCCTTATGATCCCGAGTTAGAAAAATGGAAAAAATTAAAAAAACAGAAGGGTCTCGAAAAACTAGAAATGGAAATGGAAAACTTTCAAAATAATAACTTAGAAAATCATCATACTTCATTGAGGGATTATGAAAATCCTACAACAGATGAAATTCAATCAAGTATACAAAACCCTGTCGTAGAAGCTGACTCGTTTGAAATAAATCCTGAGATTATCCAACTTGTGCAGAACAACCAGTTTGGGGGAACTCCTTTGAAGGATCCCTATTTACACTTATCATGTTTTCTAGAACTTTGTGTTACATTTCGTTATAACGGTATGCCAGACGATGCTGTTAGGCAAAGGGTTTTTCCTTTCTCACTAAGGGATAAGGCTAAAATTTTGTTATACTCATTAGCACCTAGCTCTATTAAAAATTGGGAGGAGTTAACTCAGAAATTTCTAGCTAAGTATTTTCCACCATCAAAGACTACTAAACTTAGAAACGATATTATCTCATTTTGTCAATATGAAAGAGAAACAATATACGAAGCCTGGGAAAGATTTAAGGAACTCCTAAGAAAGTGTCCACACCATGCTTTGCCTAATTGGTTAATCATTGAAACTTTTTACAATTGGTTAGTAGGATCCCTTAAGTTTATAACTGACGCTGTCGCTGGTGGATCGTTAGTGTCAAAATCATTTGATGAAGCGTATGCGTTAATTGAAGAAATGGCTACAAATGAATTTGAATGGCCCTCTGCAAGGGTAAATCCTAAAAAGGTAGCCAGTGTTCATGATATAGATCAGATTGCAATTCTTGCATCTCAGGTTGCTGAAATATCAAGGAAGTTGGACCAATTTGGCATGAACCAGCCTCAATTTACTCCAGTAAGTGAGGAAAGTTCATTAGGGAATATGATTGATTCTAACTTATCATATGAAACTTTAAATACCACAAATAACCTATATTCTAACTTTTACAACCCAATTTGGGAGAATCATCCTAAATTTAACTGGAATCATACTACTGATGGTGAAAACCAAAAATGGGAAAATAATCATGCAAATCCTAATTGAAGTTAGAATAATCAAGGGAACACAAACTATAGACCTTCATATCCACCGGACTCTAACAATGATAAAAAATTTGAGGATGAGGAGATGTCTATGGAAGAAGTGGTATTGAAAGTGGGAAACCAGTTGCAAAGTCAAAATACTGCGATTATAAACATAGAGAATCAATTGGGACAAATTGTTAATTCACAAAGCAATAGACCTCAAGGAACACTTCCTAGCAACATTGAGATCAACCCTAAAGAGAAAATTAATAAACAAGTAGAAGCTGTCCAATTAAAAAGTGGAAGAGAGATAGAGGATGTGGTTTGTTGACCTCATTTTTGATGAGGTCTTCCCTTCTTCTTTTTAGTGCTTAGGATCTAGCCTTAGGCTTTTCCTTTGACTATCTTAGAGGACTAGAATTGGGACCCACCTTTTAGAAATTCAAACCACTTCTAAACTCCCCGCAAACTCCACAAGCTTGACTATAGACCCCTAATCACCTAGAGGGTTGAAATCAAATGTGGAAGTTTAAAGGATGAGTTCCTATAGGATTCTTTGGCCTTAGGACCGTCCAGGTGGCTCGGTCTCAGTGAAGGGGCCGACTTACACTACACTTACACACTACATTTCTACACACTTCCTAAAACCACACCCATACCCAACTTAACCTCCTGACTCATGTAGGTGATTCACATGGATGGTCCTTAACCCCTAAGCCCTTGGCTAAGAGGGTTAGGAACAACATAGTGAATGCCTCAAATGAGTCCTTTCATGGCTCATATGGGCTTGAAATGGCTTCATGGCTTCATGGCTTCATGGCTCAACCAAAATGATTTCTTTCCACCTAGATTCACCCAATCTTCAATTTCCCAAATTTTCAATTTTTGACCCCCGGGACCCTACACCTACTAAACCTACCCAAAACCCTCGAAATTACCCAAATTTTTGCAAAATTTCCAAATTACCCAAAATTTTCCAAAATCAATCCCAAACATCTCCACATCACTCAAATTGATCATCCATACCCAAAAATACCAAAGATTCCAAAAATACCTCCCAATACCCTCCAAATACCCAAAATACCCTTCTTGGCCTAAAAATCCAAAAATTCAGAAAATTCCCAGAAAATTCCAGAAAATCCCAAATATTCCCAATTTCATTTTGTCCAACTACACCATGGGCCAATTTTGTCAATTTACCCTACTTTTGTCAAAACCCCCAAATTGACCCATTTTAACCCAAAGTGAACCCAATGTTAAACCAAACCTATCCAATTGACCCAAATTCTGGTCCAATTCAATTCTAAACTTCAATTCAACATCCCCAATACCAATCTAGACCAAATCCAAGTCCAATTTGGTTGACATTTGGATCCAATTCCACTTTTGGCCTTAAAGCCCAATTTGGACCCATGACCCAAACCTAACTCAAACTCACCCAATTCAACTCCAATTAACCCCAAACCTTTTCTAAATCCTCCTTAACATCCCCACAAACAAAACCCTAGCATGATTTGCCCAAAATTTAGACCCAAGTCCCACTCAAACTCAACCCAAGGTTAAAAGGCCCATTTTTGACCTAAACCCAAACCTAACCCAAATTCAACCCAATTCAAGCCCAAACTACCCCAAATTTGCTTCAAGTCACTCATGACACATCCATGAGCTAAACCCAACAATTATTTGGCCCAACCTCTTTACAAAATTCCCATCCATAAATTCATTTTTAAACTTAAAGGCCCATTCCTTAAACCATTTTAAAAGCCCACTTCCACCAAATCCAAAACCCCAAAAAATTCTTCCAAAGCCCATATGACATTTCCCCTCATTATACTTTCAATTAAAATCATCCCTAAGTCCTAAACCAATGATTAAATATTTCTAAATGAAGCTTCATCCAAATTTCCACCAAATTATCCAAAATCCTTAAAATCCTTTTTTATGAAATTGACCAAACTTTTTGCCAAGCCAAAGGTGAGCCATGAAGCCATGCATGAGCCACATGTGAGCCATGAGAGCTTTGGACACTCCACCATGCCATATCGGGTAAGAAGAGGGGGGCTTTCCTTAATCCCTAAAGCTCATTAGCCTTAATCATGTTTCACCTAAACTTAAATTTAATCCAAATATATTTGGATGGAGACTTCTCCATGCCAAACCAGCTGATCCCTTTGATTCCCCACAGCATCCAAAGCCACCTTGAAGGGTGCACCAAGCCCAAATGGGTGGATTGACCCATTTAGACTCAAAACTAGCCATGCCCCATTCTACTTTGGATCAAAGCCTTTACACATGTCCATGGCCAATTGATTGCACAAACCTCCAGACCCCGACCCACCCGACCTCGAGGGTGACCCATGCTCGGCCGGCCGGCCACCAGTGCCGCCGGAAAACACCATGGCCGAGAGCTCACATGTGAGCCAACATTGAAATTCTCACTCGCCGAGTCGCCCCATGCCTAGTGGTCACCATGGCCGTTCTTCTCCTCACTCGCAGCAGCTCGATCCCAAGCCCTAACTCCCCCAGGAGGCCCCCCGACCAGCTCTATTTAAACTCCACCCCTCTCGGCCATGAAAGGAGAGAAGCACAAACCTTGCCAAAACTCGCCAAAATTGTTCCGGACCCTTCTCCATCCTTAGAGCACTTGATCCCCAGGTGAAATCCCTCCGCCATTTCTCCTCTGTAAGCTCAATTTCGAGTCGAAATTCCACCCAAAACCAGGACACTTCTCCACGGTGAGCCAATTCCCAAATTGATTGGCTCTACACCTTCACCGGACTAAGAGAAGGTGTCCACCATCAAAAGCCCCATCTCCGAGCCACACAGCTGCTCAAGCCTCCAAGCTTTGTGATCGGGCTTGGTCGAAATCATATCCGGACAATTCCCTGACACCGGAGACTTCATCCGGAGCTTGCGGGACCCAATCGAAGGTGCAACAACTCTCAGATTGAAGCCACACTTCTCTGAGCCAAGGTATGAGCTAACTCTTCATCCCGAGCTTCTGGAGATTCTTCATTTCAAATGCTTTAGTTTCAATGCATGTTAACCGTATAGATGTGTTCGTCTCTTCAAGACGAATCCATAGAGTATAAGAATGTAAAAATCCATTGAGAATCGAGTGAGATCTTAGGGATTTAGTGTGGACGGCTCTCGGGTGAGAACACTTGGGGACGATGAACGGATGCCGTCCATTCAATACACGCGCGGACGGACGGCTCAGATGGCGTCGGACCAGGAGACGGTACGAGAACCGTGGGGCCCGGGCTGCTGACTCAAGTGGCGGCGTCGAATAGGAGCGCGCCGCGTGGCCTTTCGGAGCTGCCGAGGATGCGTTGGCGCTGACTCGGATAAGTAGAAAATTAGGGATTTTCTTATTTATTTAATTCCCTAAACTTCAAAAATTCTTATCTCTGTGTAGAAAAATCAGAAAAATAAAATAAAAATACCCTCTTGCTCAGTGAATAGAGGAGAATAATGTGGAAAAGAAATCACTTAATTTCATCAAATATTTTATTTTTTATAATTTATTTACTCTCTGCATTGTTTTAATTCTCCATGCATGCATACAATTCACCATGGCATGAGACCATAGGAGCTTTTGAAGCCTCCGAATTTGTGAACATTCCCCGAATTTTCCAAAGTCGGAGGCCATCCCTATGAAGAGTTCTTGATTTTTCAAGTTCGAGTCACTCTTTTGAGTATTTTAATTCCAGTAAATAGCATGTTGTGAAATAAATTCTAGGAAAATTTGGTGATGTTCCTTATGACCAGAGAACCCTAGGAAAAATAGATTTTGGCTTAGTTCATTCAAAACAACCCTAATTGGCTTAAACACCCAAAATAGGTCTTTAATTAATTAGAGTTAACCAGGCATCAAATTGACTTGAAATCAATTCTCCACTGACCTTTAAGATCAGAGGAATCCACCATAAAAATTTGAGGTCAATTGGACTTGGTTAGCCCCACTAATTGGGTTGATTAAGTCACTTAGCCATTTTAAACTTTAAAAATTCATAACTTTTAAAATACCTTTCAAAAATTCACCAAATTGGTTTTGAAGTCTCTCTGATATCAGGGGAATCTAAGAAAATTAAAATTTCAATTTTCTAAAAAAGTTGATTTTTAATAATATTTTAATATTTTTAATAATTAAAAAATAATAAAAATCACAAAAATAATAAAATTCACCAAAATGTCACATTTTGAATTTTAATCACTTAGGAACAAATCCCACATTTTTCTTAGGTCTATTTAGTGAGATATTGAATTTTAAAGTTTTAAGGTAATTTTAAAAATAAAAAAAATGTAATTTCTAGCATTTTTCACTAAAATAATTATAATAAATCATAGAAAAATCAGAAAATTGCAAAATTTGCTTCTCTGTTTTCCTTGATATCAGAGAGATTTTTGAAAAATATAAAATCCATTTTTCAACATTTATTTTATTTTTAAATTAATTAACACTTTAAAACTCAAAATAATTATAATAAAAATAATATAATTCAAAAAATCACCAAAATTGGTCCAAGTGCTTCTCTGGTCATTAGGAATGTCTCCTAATTTTCTTAAGGACAGAAACTTTCCTTTGGTCATGTTATCAAATTTTCCTTGAAAATCTCTATTTTCCACCAAAAATAATTATATAAATAAATTAAATACGGAAAAATCACATTTTCTCCTCTCATGTCTTTATTGACATATGAGTGAAGTCACATAAAAATTTCAAGTTCATTTGGGTTCAATTTAGTGAGTTATGAAATTATTAAGCTTAAGGGGTAAAATGGTAATTAAACTTTTAACCCTTAATTAAAACTTTAAGTTTAATAAAAAAATCAACAAGTAAAATATTTGATCTTAATCTGGTTTGGATGATTGAAGTTTAAATAATTAAAGGGTAGAAACTCATTGAATAATTTTTAAAATGATTAAACTTTAATTAAATAATAGATTAAATTTGGAGGAATAATAAATTGGAATTATTAAAATAAGGGATATTTATTAGGAAGAGATTTATTCTTTAATTTAAAAATCCCTGAACTAATTATATCATTAACACTTAACTCTTAATTAAAATGATGACTCAAATTTAAAATATTAAAAGACTTAATTAAATCATTAAACTCTTTTAAAATCTCAATTAAAATTATAAATTAAATTAAATTAAAATTAAATTAAATAAAATTAAATTAAATTAAACTAAATTAAAATTAAATTAAATAAAATAAAATAAAATTAAATTAAATAATTAAATTAAATTAAATTAAACAATTAAATTAAATTAAATTAAATTAAATTAAATTAAATTAAATAATTAAATTAAATTAAATCAAATCAAATTAATTAAACATCAAATCAAATTAAATTAAATTAAGTTAAATTAAAACTCAATTAAATTAAATTGAATTAAATATAACATCACCTAAGACATAAAAGAAATTAAATATAAAGCAACTTGAACACTATTCCAAATTTAAACCCTTTAACTTAAATCAAATCATCCGAATACTTAATTTACCCTTGAAAGCTTTGATTATTATAACTCCTAAATGAAACATTAAATGAAGTGCTACTTCACTCATAGGATATTCAAATGTCTTGATTCATCTGGGCAAGTTAATAAAACTTGAAAACCTCGGACGATTGATTCATTTATATAATTAAATTCATTTGGACTTAAAACAATCCTAGAAATATTGAAAAGATGTTTAAGATTCTTCTTAAGCACTTCCTCAATATGATAGGATATTTATAAGAACAATTGAATTTAATTGTTCTTTGATGAAGAAAATCGTTTTCAAACAAAAACACAAAGAACCTATACGTCATAGGAGATGACTGGCTATAGGATTAGGAATTTGGTAGAAAACCATAACCTTTCCCATAGCTTTACCTAGGAACTTGCTTAAATATTCTAATTGTGTTTTAAGTGCAGCTTGGAATGACGGGAAGACCCTCCGAGTACGCTTTTATTTTATTGCAATTCACTCTCTTGCAATTTACTTTCTCGCAATTTACTTCCCTGCAATTTACTTTATTGCAGATGCACTTCACTTTTCTTGCATGATAAAACAACTGTTGCATGAAAACCCACACCTTTAGGATAGTCCCTAAAACTGAAACCAAAACTAAGTTATTGCAAGATAAAATTCACCGCCACAACATTTCAAAATATAAAACAACTCAAAATTTAATCACAAACAGAACACAAAACTACAATTGCAACTAAATTAAAACGTCCTGTCGGATGATCGGGAATACCTCGGATGATGTAACCTACGTGTTGCTAACGGGATTTCCCATGGTCTAAATGAAAGTGTGGAACTCATTCAGTTGAGTTTAGCAAATTCATCTGGACTAAGTGAATCCGATAAAAATAATGATGCCGGAAGGATGGAACCGTAGGATCTTAACCGATGTCGTTATAATCAACTTTAAGATTTGTTTTAATCAAAATACAAAACACTTGGAAATTAAGATCTTCTCTAAACCAAAACACTTTTCTCATCCCCCGATTTATGATTTCTAAAACTAAACCTCTGCAACAACAAGGAGCTTGGAGCATGGTGGGCAGCACGGCCATCGTCATCAACAAAACTTGAACCTACTTCAGACAAAACCTTCTTAGAATTAAATAACAAAGCCATAGGACTTCGAGGTAGCTTGCCTAGTGCAACATAAATCCTCAACTCTTCGTTAGGCATTTGCATTGCAAATTAAGCCCTAACCGGTCTTAGGATTCCGAGGTAGTCGTCCGATACGACAATAAACCCTCACATCTTCCAGGCTATTTGTTTGATTTTATCATACAAATATAAGCCCTAATTAATTAAAATTGGCAAGATTGAAATACTAAATAAATATTAGGATTTTCCTAAATTCAAGCCAAACAATAGGATGGTCGGGAAATTACCGAAGTTCACTTCGAATCAGTGATTTCTCCTACCTTTCTTCCTTTGGATTCATAAAACAAAATGTTCCAAGTTTGATCCATTCCCTATTAAAATTCCAAAATTCAATCTTTGAAGACCTTAAACTTTGAAATTCTTGAGAGCAGAATTATTGGTTATTATCGAGAGTTTTCTTAGGTGATTCCCGTCACTTAAGATGTAATTAACTATAGGGGCTTGCCCTTATAGGGAATTTTAAAGAACCCGAGTAATATAAACCCTGTTTAATACTTTCATATTAAGCGAGGGAATTTGTCGGCTTATAAAATTGGTTCGCGGACCAAACGGATGTCACAAAACTTCTAGTTTATTTGATCGAGCCCCACCCTCGAGCGGTGTGTCTATCCTTAGGGATAGATACACGGTTTGTGGTGCGGTGCTCGTTTATATAAACTATTTGGGATGTGAGATCGGTTTAATCTCATATCTTAAAACTTTCAAATTTAAAATTATTCTCAAAATCAAATACTACTTTCTAAATTATATATATATTTAAATCAAATTTAAAATTTAAATTCGCCGACAACTTCTGTTAGGCGCCCCCTTTTTAAAATACAACACAACCTAAAAATATGCCGACATGGTTAGCAAAGAGAAAGAAGTTGTGAGAGACACAAAGGAAACCAAAAGACCTGAAAAGCATGTTTCTAAGGATCTGGGAAAATTAATTTCTTCAACTAAAATCAGTATGGAAAGACCACCACCTCCATTTCCTCAAAGACTTAGACAGCATGAGTTGGATAAGAAATTTTCAAAGTTCATTAAAGTACTTAACAAGTTAACGATAAATATTTCTTTCACTGAAGCTTTGGAACATATGCCAAGTTATGCAAAGTTTATGAAGGAGATATTAAACAATAAAAGAAAATTTAGGGATTATGAGACAGTTTCACTAAATGAGGAGTGCAGCGTTATACTTCAGAAAAACTTTCCTCAGAAACTTAATGATCCTTGTAGTGTTACAATTCCTTGTGCAATTAGAAAAAGATTATGTGGAAAAGCTTTATGTGATTTAGGAGTGAGCATTAATGTGATTCCTCTATCTATATTCAGAAGGTTAGGTTTAGTCGATATTTCTCCCACTACTGTAACCCTTATGTTAGCCGATCGATCTATCATTTATCCAAAAGGAGTTATAGAAGACATGCTTGTTAAAGTGGATAAGTTTATCTTTCCTGTGGACGTTATTGTATTAGATATGGAGGAAGATAAAGAAATTCCAATTATTTTAGGGAGACGTTTCCTTGTTACTGGACAAGCTATGATAGACGTGCAAAAAGGAAAGTTGACTATGAATATTAATGACCGGGAAGTAAATTTTGATGTATTAAAGTCTATGAAACATCCAGTTGAGAAAATTGATGATTCTTTTCAGATGGATGAAATTGATTATCTAAATAAAAACCATTTCCAAGTAAGTTTTGAGAGTAAGATAACAGATGAGGTCGGAATGGATTTTCATGATGATTCAAAAGTGTTATTTAAAGAAGACTGTATATATATTCAAGAGAGGTGTGAAATGATGGACATCACCAAAAATAGTAAACTTTTAATTACATCTGTTGAAAAATCTCATGAACTTAAGATGGATGTACCCCATACAATTTTAAAGCCTACCTATTTAAGGATTTCATCTACACAACCACTCTTTATATCTTTGGATTCGACTCAATTACAAGAAAAACCTTAATTGAATGATGAACATGATAAAATTATTGAACTAAGACTTGGAAGAGAATTTGAGGATATATTTCAAAAGAACTTTGAGTCGAGAGAAGAGGATATTGGAAGACCATTGGAAGAAATTCCTAAGGAATTAGAAAAACCTATTTCCTCAACTAAGATAGATCCTCCATCATTTAGTAATTATAAAGGAGAAGAATTGGAAGATAATTTGAAATAGAAGATTAATATAGAAAAATTTAATCCTGAATCTGAATTATCTAAAGAGAATCTGATCCAAAAATTGGGAGATATTGAAGTATCTTATAAAGATCCATTTCTTATAAATTTCAAGGATGATATTAATATCCAAATTCATAAAATCAATAGAAGAATATTGGATTTAGAAAGAAATATGAGGAACAATGATACAAATCAAACTGAAAATGAAGAACTGAGTGAAAAATTAAAATTTGAGGATTTTATAGAAATCCCTGGATCTGGAAATAATTGGGCGGTTGACCGAGGATTACTTAATTGTTATTTTGATCCAGGTGGAATCATTTGTCGGGCCCGCGACGTTAAAACCAAGCACTTTATGGGAGGCAACCCATAGTTATCAATGCACTTTGATTTAGTGTGCTTGCGAGTCATGATTGTCTATGTGTTGTTTTGTGTTTTATTTAGTGCAGAATAGATTATATTTGTGAGGTTATGCCTTGGTCTTGACTAAATTTGTATATGACTTCTTGTGTAGTAGGCTGACGAGTCTGTTATAACTCAATTCTCAACTGGAGCTGAGCATTACCTTAAAGCATGTAGAGTTTAGACATGGACCACTCCATGTCAACTCTGTTACTTCCTTTAACTGACTTTGTTTTAATTGAGTAAGGTCGCGAACTTATTTAGTAAACAAAATATAGATGAACTACACTACTTTTATTAATACACCCACGTTATTAGTGTAGTTTCTTCCGTTAGAAATTGAAAGTAAGGAGGGATAATGTGAGTAGAAAAGGAGATCAAATTAACCTCAATTGAAATTTATGTATGAATCTGCGAGTCTACATATTTTAGTTTGTGTGTTTGTATTTGTGTTACAACAATTTAGATATTTGAAGAACACTTAAATATATTTTCCCATGCCGATGTTTGTCATGCTTATTTAACCTTTTTTTAATTTAATTTTATTCTAGCATGTTAGTTTATATTTACTTTCTGTTGCAAATTATTTTGTCCTGATGAATATTTGTAGATATTTTTGAGAAACATTTGTGGTAAGTAGAATTTCTGAAATATTTTTCTTCCTGCTTATATTTTTTGTGCTTAATGCTATAAATATTCAAATTCAAATTTAGGGGTAGGAAGAAAAATCTATTTTAAAGTTAGTATACTTTCTTTTTAGTTTAATATTATTGTACGCATGTTTTAGGCTAGATTTACCTTCTCCTACAATCATTCTATCCAGATTATGCATGTGTTTAAATTTGATAGGATGTTGTAGTAGTTAGTAGATTTAACTTTTATTTTTCTTCCTCCTACATTTTATGAAATTAATTGCAAAATACTTTAAAAAATTCAAGTTTGGGGGGGAATGAAAAAAATTTTCAAAAACATAAATTTTATTTGTCCTCAAAACTGCTATAAATAGATTTCATTTTGATTGAAAAATAATTATGTGTATGAAGTTATATTAGGGAAATAAAATTTTGAATATATAAATAAGTAAGAGAATTTAGTTAAAATTTATAGTAGTGATGAAAAATTTAAAGTTAATTTTTCTTAGTGAAGAAATGATAAATATTGTGCATCCATCTTTAGTAAAAAAAATTGTATTTTTAGAAAAATAGAAGGGCTAGACTTTTGTTTTGAATATTTAAATTTTTTTTATTAAAAAATATTTCTCAAAACTTTTATTATATTTCTAAGTAAAAGATATATATCTACCTTACTCTTTAGGAAATGAATGGTGGAATTCAAAATTATTAAAGGCCTATCCAGATATAGTAATCCTTGCCTTAAAAAAAAGAAAAGGAAGAAGAAAGAAAAGAAAAAGAGAAAGAAAAAGAAAAGAAAAGTATAGTATGTGAAAAAGGAAGGAGAAGCTTGAGGATTAAAGGGCTTAATCAAAAATTGGTTCCACACTTGAGCTTTTTAAAGTATAAGATTTGAGAAAATCTTAAGCTTTAAAATATAATATAGTTAGTATAATTATTTTTAATAAAGATTTTTATGTAAAAAAAATAAAATGCCTAACCCCTATATTTTGAAAAATTTACATTCATTTCTGAATTAGATAGCAACACATATTTTCATACTCTTTCATCTAAGAGATTTCTAAACTTTTAATTGGTCTCATTTACTAAAATTTTTTCTAAATTGGACTACTATATTTCTAGAACAAAATTTTAGAAACTCCTAAAGAAACTAATAAACATGATTTTCTTATGTAGTTTTACATGATTATAGTGTTACTTGAATACAAGTAACGTTTAAGTTTGGGGGATTTTGATCCATGAAAAAAAGTATATATTTTTAGTATAGATTTCATGCTCACTTTATGCATATTTTTAATGATATTACACTTTAAAGGAAGGCATTTTGCATATTTTTGTCTTCAAGTATAAAAGTATGAATTTAATGAAAATTAAGCAAAAACTATGCAATTTTGAGCAACAATAAGCAAAGGAAGAAGATTTTAACTTAGTACAAATTGATATGTCTTTCTATGTTTAATATTTTTTATATTTCACATGTTTTTGGATGAAATTATACTTTTGAGAATGGTTGTTTTTATGTCTATCTTGTAGGTGAAGATGTTAGGAACGCAACGCAACTGAAATGGGGCGAAACAGAGTTGAAACGGAGCCAAACGGAGCAAAATGGTGGAGCGGCACACAGGGTAGCGCCTAGGCGCAAAACCCAGCGCCCAGGTGCCAGTGACAATGAGAAAACGGCACCTAGGCGCCAAAATCAAGGCCTATGTGCCAGAATCATCCAGAAACGGTTATTGGACGAGATTTTGACGACTTTGGGAGTTGTTTTGATGGTGTTAAGTAGTTTTTAGACCTTCTAGAAGCCTGGAAGTTATTCCTAATATATAAGATATGTGATACAATGAATCTAGACACATTGGAGCTGTTTAAATCACAAAGAGGTGGGAGCCAAAGTGAAGAGGTGCAGAGAACTGGACGCGGTGTCCGGCGCCTAGGCTCCACATTCCGGCGCCTAGGCGCCAGATAGACCTTCTAGAAGATTTATTGAATTTGGTCATGTTTTGAAGAGGTGCCTCAAGGTAACCCTTGAAGCCTATAAATAGGAGGTCACTTCTTCAAAGAAAATCGCACCCTATAGTCTCTTTCTTCCCCCTTAGTCATTTTAGTCATTTTGAGTTATGAAGATGTAGATTTTTACATCTTATGGAGAGATTGGTGAGGGATTTTGAGATATTTATGTAAGGGATGCACGAGCGTCGCATGGATCAGTGGGAAACTTTGGTGGAGAGATCTTCTTTCTCTTAGAAGGAAAAAGCTAAGTATTGTGTTCTTCATTCTCTTGTAATTGTTGTAAACAATTTCTAGTGGATTTTCTTTGTTTTAAACCAAGTTTTCTGTCGTAAATTATCCTTGTTTCGTAAGTGATTTCCTTTACTCATTCTTTTAATATGAAGTAGTGGCATGCGTAGGAAAATCATTTTTATGATAGAATTATCTGTTAGATGCTTCTAGCTGACAGATAATTGCATAAATATAATAGAATACTAATAAAATAAGTTCCTTGTTGACACTTAATTTATTATATAGTTCTATAAATTCTTTTACTTCTTATGCCATTATTTTTATTTACTTTTATTTTGTAATGAAATAGATGCATGTTTAGGAATTAAGATTTGCTTAGATATTCTCTTATTAAATTATGGTGATGATATTCATATCGGATCTTCATTTACTTTACAAATTGATCACTTGTATTATTAAAACCTGTTGAAGAATTCTGAGACCTAGAAGGAGATGAATTCTTAACTAGTAGATATCACATGAATCCTTGGGTAGTCGAAGGCCTTGTATAGGTTATTCAAGGTGAAGTGCAAATAAATAGAGAGATATTGTTTATTGTGCGCAAAATTGATTAGTTTTTAGAGTGACAGACTAAATTCTAATAATTTGATCTACAGAAAGGGAACGGGTCACTGGTAGGGCCGACCATAGCTACCCTTGGACATCTAGTAGTGTGAGCCTAGATTAACCCATTCTATTAATAAAACATCCTGAACCGAACTAAAGATTAGACAATGTTTTTTATGCCTTAACCAAAGGGTAAAGAATAGGAATGCTTCTATTTGGCACTACTACATTAATTTTAAGCATATCTTTCTTACACATTATCTATGTAATTGCAAGAGAAAGTTAATTTTTAATATCTCGAATTTTTCCAAACCAATTTATCCATAAGTTATCTTTTTATTTAAGAATTTAATTTAGCATTAGTTATTAGAAAACTCATTTTAATCGACATTCCAAATTTAGGCCTTATAGAAATAGACTGGAATTAGCCTAAAGGATTTTTTACCTCGCTTCTCTGTGGGATCGATACTGGGGTTATAAATGAAAACCCTATATTACTTGAAACAATATGTATACTTGCGTAGTACCCCTAGTGTGTAAAATATTTTCTAAAATTTTACAACATTTTGATTTTATGCACTAGTCGCTATTTATAAATTGAGTCAAGTTTTTGGCCATCTTTTGGACGCGAATATTACTACGTTATTGCGGGTCGGGTCATCTTCTCTATGAATTTTGAGTAGTCTCCTTTGTCTTTCTTTTTGCATAGAGATGTAATGATGTGATGATGTGGATTTGAAGTGCTTTCAAAGTATTGAAGAAATTGTGATGGTTTTTTATTTCGAACTTAATATACATTTGGATCTGGCCAATTGAATTCTTTAAATTTGTACATTAACTCCGAAAGGATTGAGTTTCCTACAACAATAATGAAGAATCCATTCAATGTCCATGAATGAATTGCGTAGTTCATGGGAATTAAGTGAAAACAAATAAGGAAATTTGTTTTGATAAGCTTCAAATTGGAGGTTTTAGGATGACAGGCTGATATCTCAAATTTGGTCCTAAGATTGGTGACTAAAGTCGAAGGTTAGCCTTCGGGTGAAGTGAGTGGGAGCTCTGTTGTGACAGCTGGTATCCTCCCAGCCTAGCCTTAGATTTAGTGACTGAACTTTGGATAAGTCAATGTTCTTTACATGCTTGGAAGAGGGGGTACTCTTTCGATGGTAAAGAAATATTTATGCTCCTATTTGGAACAATATAATAAATAATCATTCTATATCATTCACACATCATATACTCATTGTAAGAGGAAAGACACTTTTCATATATATCAAAACCTTTCAAATACAAAGCTTAGTGTGTGTGTTAGTTAATTATGTTTAAAGATGTTAGAAGTACTTGTGATATGCTGAACTATTACTGTTTTCTGCAACTTGTTAGTAGAAGTAAACTTAAACATTAATTGTGATTTAAGTATTGCATCAGTATTACACTATCTATTCTAAGGAATGCGCCTTCCCTGTGGGATCGCTAACCATAACTCCATTAGAGCCCTATATTACTTGATATGATAAGTATACCTGAGTTGAAGTTTGACTTTACAAAATCATTATAAATATATAAATTTAGGTTCATAAGTTCTTGCATAAAAAAAGTCTGCATCAAGTTTTTGGCTCGTTGCTGGGGAAGGTATAAACGGTATCTATTGCTAATATAATAATTGAAAACCTTTGATTTCTAGTGTGTGATTGTGTGTTTGTTTACTTGTTAAAGTATTTGTGTGATTTTATATGTGCTGACCTCACATTTGGTTGAGGTCTAGTTTCTCTTTAGAATAGCCTAGGGTCTAGCCATAGGACTCTCCTAGTGACTTTCTTAGAGGACTAGTCATGGAACCCTTCCCATAGAAAATTAAAACTCTTCTTGCTTCACTAGTGGGTTTTCATATGCTTAAGGCCTAACCTCCACCTTTTGGTAGGAAAAAGGCAAGCATAAGGAATCCTAAGGAAAGTCTCCTATAGGTGGTCAGACCTTAGGATTTGCCCAGAGGGAGGTCTGGAGATCACCACTCATACACTTCACATTCACAACATACACACACTGCACATTCAAATTTCAACCCTGAACTCTATGGAAACTCATGTGGGTAGCCCAGCCCTCAGTCTATGACTAAGTGGTAGGGACCAACACATAGAGGACCAAATGTAAGTGACCCTTGGTCATTACATCCTGTTCACCTTGAAGCCACCTTCAAATTTCCAAAATTTCAATTATTGGCCCCTTTTCCCCCTAAATAACCATGAACTACCCAAAATACCCACAATTTCTAAAATTACCCAAATTCACCAAACCCCCCTCCACCCCCCAAAAAAAATCATTCCAAGATATTCATTACCACTCAAATTGACCATTCATGACCAAAAATTCCAAAATTTCGAAAAATACCCCCCAATACCCTCAAAATACCGAAAATACCCTTTTTGCCCAAAAATCCAAAAATTCCATAAAATTCTCAAAAAACTCCAAAAAATCTTAAAAATCGCCAATTTCATTTTGTTCAACTACACTATGGTTCAATTTTGCCAAATTAATACACTTTCAATCCAAATTCCCAACTTGGCACATTTAACCAAAAGGTTCCTAAACCAAACCCAATCTTGACCCAATTGACCCCAATTTTCATCAAATTCAATTCTAAACCAAAATTAAACATTCCCAATATCAACTTAGACCAAATTGAAGTCCAATGTGACCCACATTTGAATCTAATTCCACTTGAAATCAAAATCCCCAATTTTACCTAAATAACCCAAAACTCCTAAACTGACCCAATGTCAATCAATTCATCCAAAATTTCAAAGCCAAACTCTTTATAACACCACCTTAAACTGAATTGGATCATTAATTTCCCATAATTTGAGCTTAGGTCTAACCCAAATCCATTTTGGACAAAAGAAACCCCAATTTTGACCCAAGCTGAACACATGTTTTAAATCCACCAAATTGACCCTCTAAAACTTGTCAAAACCATTTTATGTCTTCATGAAAATTCTTTTAGATAACCATATATACAATATTGTTGAAGATCTCTGGACCCCATTCCCAGTCAAACTCAAGATAACTTGACCCGAACCCAACATGGTCCAAAATTATCAAAAATCTAATCCATGCCAAAATTGAACTTCCAAATGAGCTCAAAACCACTTTGTGTCTTCATGAAAGATCTTCATTACAATCAAGTGGACAATATTGATCAAGTAACATGGGCTTCATTCAAGCTCTAGCCCAATATAAACACAAGTTAACCCAATGTTCTTAAAATGGACCCAAAATCCAAAACTCACCAAACTAAAATACACTCACACACACACCCACATTCTCCCCCTCTCATATCTCACGGAAAAACAAAGGAAAAAATAAAATAAAATAACAAAAAAAATATTTTTTCTTCCCTTCACCTTACTCCCTCACTTCTCCCTCACTCTCCCTCACCTCTCCCTCACCCTACCCGCCACCTCACCCTACTCTCCTCACCTTCACCACACCTTCACCACACCTCCTCCACACCTCCACCTCAACTCATCCTCACTCCCCCCATTCACTCTTAGCCGCGAGCCTCTCACCATAAATCCCCCCATAATCTCACTTACACACTCTCTTACACACACTTACTCACTTCACTCACTTCACCTCCCAAATCCTTCTCCTAGCCGTGAGCCTCCCTGCTCTCTTTCTTCTTCTTCCATGCTAGCCACACTCCATCCACTACACCCAATCCCAACTCCTCCTAGCCGTGAGCTTCAACAAAGGACTTTTCAAAAGTTCTTCCATCACCTCCTCCAAGCAAGGTGAGTTTCTTCCCCCTCTCTTTTATTTTTGTGAATATTTAAGCTTATAAAAATTTTTCTTCATCCTTCTCATGCTTAACCTAAGACCTCATACTTACATGCATGCTTGGTGTTTAATGTTCCTCTTCCTTTACAAAGATTTTTAAATTTACGTACAAGTCATTTAATTTTTCTTTAAATCTTCATGTATGTTTTTTTAAATGTTTCAATGCTTAGCCTTAATGTTATATTTCATGCAAGCTATTTAGTTTTTTTTAAATTTTTCCATGTTTAGGCTTAGGAATTCTTCTTTTATGCAAAGTTATTTAGCTATTTAATTTTACTAGTTTAAATATTTACAAATCTACCACCTAATTTTTACTAATTTGAAAAATAAATTTTAAAACTTAAAAGTGATAATATAACATAAAGGAAGTAAAAATAAAATAGAAAAGAGGAATGAACATAAGGATAAAATAAAAATAAAGCAAAAGAAAATGAAATAAAAAATCAAAAATAAAAACATAAGTGATATAATTATAGATTTAAATAAATTAAATAACATCTTTACTAAATTGTAAATAAAACAACAATATTAAATTTAAAATAACTATATTAAAATAACTATACTAAATGTGCATAATGTAACCATACTAAATTTAATAACTTTACTAAATAAAAAAACTACTACACTAAATTTAAATATTAAAACTACACTATATTTAAATAAATACTACTAAAATATAAATCACCAAATAAGTAATAATATATGAATAATAACAATATGTAAATAATAATAGAAAAAATGTGACAAGAATAAAATCAATAGATAATGAAAATATAAGAAAAATGATAATAATAATAATAACTAAAATAATAACTGTAATTATAAATAAATAACAAAAATAAGTAAATAAAAATGTCATTCTTTTAAAAAAATAATATAAATGTAAATATTTAAGTAAATAATAATTGTAAAAGCTTTAAATAAATGGTAATAACTTAAAATAAATAAAAGGATAATTTAGGAGAGAGAAAATTTAAAAGTCTTATAAATAAATAAATAATAATAAAAATGATAATCATACTTAATGTAAATTAATAACAAAAATTAATAATAATAAATCAATAATATTTAAGTAATAAAAATGTACATATAATTAATCAAAATAAAATAACTTATAAGGGATAATAAAAATAAATAATACATATATACATAAACTAAAAAAATAATTTAAATAATATAAATAAATAATGAATTAAATTAAAATTAAATAGTTAAAATCAAATAATAATTAAATTAAATAAATTAAATTAAATAATAATTAAATTAAATTAATTACATTAAATAATAATTTAAAAAGTAAACCAAAAAACAATTAAATAAATAATAGTTTAAATTAAATTAAATAAATTAATTAAATTAATTAAATTAAATAAATCAAAATTATATTAAATCAAATGATAATGTACATAAATAAATAATTTAAAATTAAATTAAATTAATTAATTAAATTAAATTAAGTTAAATAAATTAATGAAAATCGAATATTAAATTAAAGTTAAATAATAATTGTAAATAATAATAAATTAAATTAAATTACTTAAATTAAATAAATCAAATCAAATTAAATTAAATTAAATATTAATATAAATAAAAATTAAATTAAATAAATTAAATAAATTAATTTGATAATGTAAATAAATCATAATTTCATTTAAACTAAATAAATTAAATAAATTAAATTAAATTAAATTAAATAATAATGTAAATAAATCTTAATTTAAATTAAATTAAATTAAATGTTATTAAATTAAACAACAATACTTTACATTAAATTAAATAAATAAATTAATTAAATTAATAGTAATTGTAAATAATAATTAATTAAATTAAACTAAAATTAAATTAAATAACAACATAAATTAAAATAAAATTAAAGATAATAATTTAAATAAATAAATTTTAAGTTAAAGTAAAATAATATAAATAAATTAAATAAATAATAATTAATTAAATAAAACAAATAAATAACAACCAATTAGTTAAATAAAACAAAAAAAAACAAATAAATGATGATAAAGTAAATAAATCATAATGAATTAAATAAAGATAATAAATTAAATAAATAATAAAGATGAATAATAATTTTAATTACAAATAAAAGATAATATGTTTAAAAAAACACATAATAAAAATAATAATAACATACCATCATATAAAATAACATTAATATAAGAATAAAATAACATACAATAATAATATAACACATAAGCAAAATAAAACAATAACATACAACATATAACAATGATAACACATAACAACATAAACAATAACAATATAATATGATAATAACATATAAATAACAATCACATATAATCATAACTACAATCCCAACACAAACAATAATCACCACACACAACAACAGTCCTGATCATAATACGATACCAACACAATAACGATCAAACCTAGGATAGGACTCTTGGGGCATGGTTCACTTTTTTCCTTCATAAAGACTTCTAGGAAATCACAACTTGTTGTAAAAAAACATAACAAGAATACCCTTATGCTTAGTGAATGCATGGAGTAACCCATATTTTACCCGGTGTCCACACAAACTTCCCAATTCACATTCCAAACTCAAATTTAAACCTAAACCAAAAATCAAAACCAAATTCAAACCAAAAACCAAAAGCAAACCTAGTTCAAACCCAAACCAAACTCAAATCCTCCAATCCTCAAACTAAAATCAAACTCAATTAAAAAAAAACCACAAACTCTTCACAGCACTCCCACAAGTCCAAATCAAACTACCAGTTACCACCAAATACAAACCCAAACCACACCTAAACCCATCTGCCCCAACCTACCCCAAACAACTATGTTCATTAAGAATATGGGTATAGGTGGGGTGAATTGTTAAGCAACACAATAAGTCTAAATGAGCCCGAGACTTTTCATCAGTATATGTGAGGGAAGCATGGACCTGCATCCTTCTTTGACTGTTTGGATACCTCTAAGGTAAATTAAACTTAATATGTCTTCTTAACAAAACCATCCTCAATTAAATTAAACAAAGTTTACTGAAACATAACATAGGAATTCACATAGACATCATAAGACTTGGTAGACAACCAGGACCTTAACATAGACATCATAGGATTGAGTAGATACTTCTTGTTAGTTCTACTTCTTCCTGTTTTCTGGCATGCTTTAATTTCTACAAAATTATAAACACATATATATGACCCGACCCGCAATAACGCAATAATATTTTCTTCCAAAAGATGGCCAAAAACTTGACCGAATTTATAAATAGCGGCTAGTGTATAAAATTAAAATGTTGTAAAATTTTAGAAAATATTTTACACACTAGGGGTACTACGCAAGTATACGTATCGTTTCAAGTAATATAGGGTTTTCTTTTATAACCCCAGTATCGATCCCACAGGGAAAAATTATAGAAATAAATTTTTTAAATATTATTTTTCAAAAATATCTTTTTATCCTATAAATTACTATTAATTTACTAGATCCAAATAAAGAAAACAATAATAAGAAAATGATTTATGAAAACTAGATAAAATAAACAACTTTCTTCCCTTCAATTAATCTAAGATTTTTAAGATAATTTAATATTCGTTGGAGAATTTGATTTATGGTATTGTGCCAAATAGAAGCATTTTTATTTTTTACCCTTTGATACAGGCCTAGAGAACATTGGCTAATTTACAGATCAGGTCCGGATGTATTGTTTGTAGAATGGGTTAATCTAGACTCACACTTCTATATCTCCAAGGGTGGCTATGGTCGGCCCTATTAGTGACCCTTTCCCAATCTTTAAATTAAATTATAAGAATTTAGTCTGTCACTCTAAAAACTTATCAATTTTATGCCCTTTAAATCATATCTTCCTATTTTTTTGCACTTCACCTTAAATAGCCATGTGACACTTACAAGTTAAGAGTTCTTCTCCTTCTAGGTCTCAAAACTCTTCAACAGGTTTTAAAATTTTAAATGGCCAATTTGAAAAGTAAAGTAAGATCAGGTATTAATGACATCACAATGTTTTGAAAATATTTTGAATTTCAATTCTCCATCGAATCTTTATATTATCTTATCCATCTCTTCATAATTGATGGAAGAAAGTAAACTAACTACTCATAACACATTGAATATAAACAGCAAAACATAATAAATAAACTTTAAATCAAATGAAAAATACTTATCTCAAATATTCCTTCTATAGATCTTCTGATTCCTACTAACTCCACAGTGTAATGAACTCCAGATGCAACAACTTGAAAAATAAACTCACTAAACTAAATAAAAGTGGGCCTAAATTTCTCTCTCTATTTCTGTCACTAAGGATGAGAGATCCTAAAGTGGATAAGAGAAAGGGGTTACAATGGGAGAGGCACATTTTCTGAAGAAATGGACCTCTATTTATAGGCTTCAAGGGTTGCCTTGAGGCACCTCTTCAAAACATGTCCAAATTCAATGAATCTTCTAGAAGGTCTGTCTGGCGCCTCGGCGCCGGACACCGCGTCCAGTTCTTCGTACCTCTTCACTTTGTCTCGCACCTCTTCGCGATTAAAACAGTTTTGGAGCGTCCAAATGCAATGTATCACATGTCCTATTATCAAGGAACAATTGCCAGTCTTCTAGAATTTCCAATAACCGCTCACTTCGTCAAAATAACCGTTTACACATTGTAAAAAACTTGACAGTTTTTGTATCGAGTCTGGCGCATAGGCACCAACTTCTGGCGCCTAGGCGCCAGGCCATATTTTTTTATACTTTTTGTATTTGCTCCATTTTTCCTCCTTTTTCCTCCTTTTTTGCTCCTTTTTCCTTTTTAGACCTTTTTACATCTCCTACATCTAAAAACACAAAAAATACCTATCATTAAAGCATAATATCCTTAGAAATTGATAAGAATTAAGACATAAAAAATATGTATTTTTTTTAGATCAAAATCCCCCAAACATAAATGTTACTTGTCCTCAAGTAACTCTTTCTACAATATAAAATATATAACCTTTGGAATTAAAGATAAATATCTAAGATTCCTTATAATTTTTGATTTTATAAAGTTTTTAGTAAATTATTAACCCAATTTCACTAACTAGGTTTCATTTTAAGAATTTAAAAAATATTTAACTACCAAATCATAAGATTTCAAACTTTTCATTCATTTTGAAAATAATAGAAGTCTATTATATTAAGATCTCATAGATTATTTACAAAAAAAAGATCTTCTTGAAAAATCTTTTCTAAATAAATATTGATGTATAAAAATTAAGTAAAATATGTAACTAGTTTTCTTCCTATAACATAATTCAAGTGAAGCCAATTTTTGATTAAGCATTTCCTCAACCTTCTCCTCTCTTCTCTTTCATTTTTTTCTTTTTTTTTTGATAATATATATAGAGAGGATTACTATATCTGGATAGCCTATTAATGGTTTTGAACTTTACTATCCTTAACTTATACTTTCAAAACTTATACATTTCCACTTAATTATTATAACATAAATAAGAATTCAAAAAGATTTTCAATCTTATCTTTTTCAAGTGATAATTTTTTATTACTTAATATTTCTAAAATTCTATTATTTCTATTATGAATAGAAAAATTCTTTATCTTATTCTTCTTTAAGTTAAATAATTCTATTCTTAAAATCAATTAATGTTATTAAAATTTTGTTTAATTTCACTAAATTGTTTAAAATTTCAAAAATAAAAGTGATCTCAGATAAATTCTTCATTCCTTAAGTTATGTTAAAAAGTTTTTATTTTTATGAAAATATTAGCTATTTAAGGGCAAATAAAATTTAAATTTGAAGGGATTTTCCCTTCCCCCAAACTTAAGTTTTGGTATACTATGATAATTTGAAAGTATGGGAGAAAGAAAATCATAAGAATTTTTATATGTAAAAAAAATCTTAAAAAGAAAAATTAACTTCTATCATGATTTTATGAATAATTAAGATAAAGTTGAAGCATGTATAAAAAATAAGAAGGCTATTTTTTTTTATTATACTAAATTTGAAACAAAATTAAAACAGAGCAAAATTGGTAATTAATAAACAGTAGACTAAAACAACATATCATAAATTAACTCTAACTTCAATCTAAACACAATATACTAATTATATTTTAACAACAGAATCTTACCACTAATCAATCCACGCAGATATTTAAACAAATCGACATACATCACACACAAAACTAAACAAACAAAACAAACAAAACAAACTAACAGAGTAGCTCATAATAAAGATCTATAACTACAAGTCACTAGCTGTAGCCTCATCATCATCATCATCACCAAATAAAAATTCTACGTCCTTATGATCAACAAATGGTGTGAATCTAGAAAAAGTAGGAAAATTAACATCATGTTCACCCTTCAGAATTTGACTAGGGCTTCATCATACTTAGCATCATAACTACTCTTCCTCTTGGTATAATAAGATAAATGATCTAGTTTCCTATCAATAGTGTCAATCCTGTAGTGAGTTTGAAATAACTCCTGTTGCTACTCTAAAAATTGATCTTGCATTGATTCCCAGAAACTCGATGGTGGCTCAGTAGAAGTATGAGCCGACCGCAAATAACGCAGTAATATTCGCTTCCAAAAGATAGCCAAAAACTTTGACTCAATTTATAAATAGCAGCTAGTGTATAAAATTAATATGATGTAAATTTAGAAAATATTTTTACGCACTAGGGGTACTACGCAAGTATACGTATCGTTTCAAGTAATATAAGGCATTGAAACAAAGACCCCAGTATCGATCCCACAGGGAAGAATTAAAGTGATAAATTTTCTAAATAAAAAATATTTTTTTATCTTTTAATTTAATTATAAATTACTATTAATTTACTAAATGCAAATAAAGAAATCAATAATAAAAAAAATGATTTTATGAAATCTATATAAAATAAACAACTTTCTTTTCTTCAATTAATCTAAGATTTTTAAGATAATTTAATGTTCGTTGGAGAATTTAATTTATGGTATTGTGCCAAATAGAAGCATTCCTATTCTTTACCCTTTGATCCAGGCACAAAGAACATTGGCTAATTTACAGAATAGGTCCGGATGTATTGTTAATAGAATGGGTTAATCTAGGCTCACATTTCTAGATGTACAAGCGTGGCTATGGTCGGCCATACTAGTGACCCTTTCCTAATCTATAAATCAAATTATAAGAATTTAGTTTGTCACTCAAAAAACTTATCAATTCTACGCCCTTTAAGTCTTATCTTCATATTTATTTGCATTTCACCTTGAATAGCCCGCGCATGGCCTTCGACTACCCAAGGATTCGTGTGACGATTACAAGTTAAGAGTTCTTCTCCTTCAAGGTCTCAAAACTCTTCAACAGGTTTTAACAATTTAAATGGCTAATTTAAAAAGTAAAGTAAGATCAGGTATTAATGTCATCACAATGTTTTGAAAATATTTTGAATTTCAATTCTCCATCGAATCTTTATATTATATTATTTATCTCTTCATAATTGAAGGAGGAAAGTAAACTAACTACTCAGAACACATTGAAAATAAATAGCAAAACATGATAATTAAACTTTGAATCAAATATAAAAATACTAATCTCAAATATTTCTTCTACAGATCTTCTGATTCCAACTAACTACACATTGTAATGAACTCCAGATGCAACAACTTGAAAAATAAACTCACTAAACTAAACAAAAGTGGCCCTAAATTTCTTTCTCTGTTTCTCTCTCTAAGGATGAGAGATCCTAAAGTGGATTAGAGAAAGGATTACAATGAGAGGGGCATGTTTTCTGAAGAAATGGACCCCTATTTATAGGCTTCAAGGGTTGCCTTGAGGCACCTCTTCAAAATATGTCCACATTCAATGAATCTTCTAGAAGGTCGGTCTGGTGCCTAGGCGCCAGAATCTGGCGCCTAGGCACCAAACACCGCGTCCAGTTCTTCGCACCTCTTCACTTTGGCTCGCAACTCTTCGCGATTAAAACCGTTTTGGAGCGTCCAATTGCAATGTATCACATTTCCTATTATCAAGGAACAACTGCCAGTCTTCTAGAATGTCCAATAATCGCTCACTCCGTCAAAATAACTGATCAAACGTTGTCAAAAACTTGACAGTTTTTGTATCGAGTCTGGCGCTTAGGCGCCAGCTTCTGACGCCTAGGCGTCAGGCCATATTTTTTTATACTATTTGTATTTTGCTCCATTTTTGCTCGTTTTTGCATCTTTTTCCTTTTTAGAAGTTTTTACATTACCTACATCAAAAAACACAAGAAAAAGTACCTTTCATTAAAGCATAATATCCTTAGAAATTAATAAGAATTAAGACATAAAGAAATAGGTATTTTTTTATAGATCAAAATCCCCCAAACTTAAATGTTGCTTGTCCTCAAGTAACTCTTTCTACAATATAAAATATATAACCTTTGGAATAAAAGATAAATATTTAAGATTCCTTATAATTTTTGATTTTATAAAGTCTTTAGTAAATTGTTAACCCAATTTCACTAACTAGGTTTAATTTTAAGAATTTAAAGAATATTTAACTACCAAATCATAAGATTTCAAACTTTCCATTCATTTTGAAAATAATAGAAATCTATTATATTAAGCTTTCATAGATTATTTACAAGGAAAAGATCTTCTTGAAAAATCTTTTCTAAATAAATATTTATGTATAAAAATTAAGTAAAGTATGTAACTAGTTTTCTTCCTATAAGATAATTCAAGTGAAGCCAATTTTTGATTAGGCATTTCCTCAAGCTTCACCTCTCTTCTTCTCTTTTTTTTTCTTTTTTTATATATAGAGAGGATTACTATATCTGTATAGCCTGTTAATGGTTTTGAACTTCACTATCCTTAACTTATATTTTCAAAACTTATACATTTCCACTTAATTATTATAACATAATTAAGAATTCAAAAAGATTTCCAATCTTTTCTTTTTCAAGTGATAATTTTTTATTACTTAATATTTCTAAAAATCTATTATTTCTATCATGAAAAGAAAAAATTCTTTATCTTATTTTTCTTTAAGTTAAACAATTCTATTCTTAAAATCAATCAAAGTTAGTAAAATTTTGGTTAACCTTTACTAAATTGTTTATAATTTCAAAAATAAAAGTGATCTCAAATAAATTCTTCATTCCTTAAGTTATGTTAAAAAGTTTTTTTTATTATTTTTTTATGAAAATATTACCTCTTTAAGGACAAATAAAATTTAATTTTGAATGGTTTTTCCCTTCCCCCAAACTTAAGTTTTGGTATACTACGATAATTTGAAAGTATGAGAGAAAGAAAATCATAAGAATGTTTTAATAAGTTTGTAAAAACAATCTTAAAAAGAAAAATTAACTTTTATCATGCTTTTATGAATAATTAAGATAAAATTTAAGCATGTATAAAAAGTAAGCAGGCTAATTTTATGATGATACTAAATTTGAAACAAAATTAAAATAGAGCAAAATCATTAATTACTAAACAGTAAACTAGAACGACATATAATTTAATTCTAACTTCAGTCTCAACACAACAGAATCCTAACACTAATCAGTCAACATACATCAAACACAAAACTAAACAAACAAAACAAACAAAACAAACTAACAGAGTTGCTCAACATAAAGATCTAAAACTACTACTCACTAGCTGTAGCCTCATCATCATCATCATCACTAACAAAGGGTGTGAATCTAGGAAAAGTAGGAAAACTAACATCATGTTCACCCTTCAGAAATCTGACTAGGGCTTCATCATACTCAGCGTCATAACTACTCTTCCTCTGGGTATAATCAGATAAATGATCTAGCTTTCTATCAATAGTATCAATCATGCAGTGAGCTTGAAATAACTCCTGCTGCTGCTCTAAAAGCCGATAATGCATTGATTCCCGTAAATCGATGGTGGCTCGGCAGAAGTAGAGGGTCTAGAAGTAGAAGGTCTACCTGAAGTATGTGCAGAAGTAGAAGGAGCAGTTGATCTCTTCCCTCGAAGACGATCATAGATACTAACACTCTCCTGCCTAATTGGCTTGGAAGACTTTAACTTCTCCTCAAAAATATCAGCAGTGACTCCATTACTAACACATAGTGAGTAGATCAGAGATGGAAATACCAATCCAACAAAAGTGCTGGACCTCGCAGTAAAATGCACAGAAGCATAAATAATGCTCCCGACATCAATAGGCTTCCTCTCCTGAATGCAGTAGTTTAAGATCGCTTGATCTCTAGTCAGTTCACTCAGGTGGTTGGAAGGTAACAATCTTGTAGAAATAAAATAGTGTCATGCTTTAGATATACCATTTAATTCGGAGGATTTGAAGTTTACCCTTTTTTCGTTCCTGATCTTCCAAGATCCGAGCACCGTCGATCGGATAAGCAATAATCATATCCAAATCTCCCTCAGATGGTGATAATCCAGAATAATAGCACTCAATAGTCGGTGGCAGGCCATAAAATATGTTGATTCTTTCTGGACTAAATCCTACTCCGATTCCTCTGACAAAGACTTCATAATCCTCAGCATCCAAAAAATTTGCATAAAATTCTCGAACAATCGGGATAACAGCAACAGCAGTAAAATAACAAAATCGTTGTCAATTGTGTGCAACAATAGTGTTTTCGATCATTTCTCAAGGATGATAAAAACTTCGTTCAGAAATGAACTTTCTGGATGTAGCAAATTCATGGAAGCGAAAATGCGCAGCCACAGTAGAAAATTTGCTGCTATCAAAGTTATCTCATGCCTTCCCGCGTTTAGATTTTGGAGCCATCTAAATGTGAAAGAAAACAAGAACAAATTTAGGAATAAAAAATTTAAACTCTTTTTAAGTTTATAAAACTTAAAATAAGTTTAGAAATCCAAAGAAATCACTAAAAATTGAATATTTTTTTAAAATTTTTGGTTCTTAGCAAAACCTATGGAAATCTATAGTGAAAATAAAAAATAAATGGTTTAAAGTGTAGATCTGACCTCGAGACGAAGAAATTGAGTGGTTTCGCGCTTAAATCCTTAATGTTTTGACCTCAAAATGGATCTAGAGGATGTATTTTCTCGAAAATGGGGAAGAAGATGAAGCTTAGGCGTAAAAAATGGCTTTTGGGGGTTATTTAAGTAAATTCTCGGAAATAGGCCGAGCTGGCTCTTAGGAGCCTAATTTTGGCGCCTAGGCGTCAGACTCACCTTTCACAAAAAATTTTTCTAAAATTTAATTTTCCACCAAAATTCATAAATTCAACTTTCAATTACTCATATCAGAGTAGAGCTTCAGTTTCTAACTTCCACAACATTTTTCAAAATTTTATAAAAATTAAATATTAAATCCACCAATCAAACATAAGGTTTCAATCAAACTCACTAATTTCCATTTATAACCTTCAATATTGACTCAATAAATTCTATATAAGTACTATATTTGATTCAAGTACCTAAAACACACTCAAACATAACAATTTCCAAGGAAAAACAACACACATTGAACATGAAAGCAAATACACAAACAAACACAATCGATTCTCTAAATCGATACAACGACTCAACAAACCATAATAACTATCTCATTACCAGAATATTCTAATCTTCACAAGGGAAATTGTGTATTCCACTTGGAAAGAACACTAACGCTCTCGGGAAATCCGTAGCCATCTTTTCGTCAATCCACTTGTACTTCACATACATTTCAACTTGAGCATCTTGATAAGCCGCAAAATGATCAAATTGAAGTTTCATTTGCCATTCTAGATGTTCAACTTGATGAAATATCTCATGAAGGAAATCTCCAATGCTTTTAAAATCCGCTTCAAACTTATCCAAACGACTAGAAATTTTCTCTAAACTTACAGTGATAAAACCCTTGAAGTAGGGTTGAGGATCTTTTGAAACCTTGTCCCTAGCTTCTTGTCCATGATTTCTTCCTTCCATTTCTTCAAAAATTTCTCAAATCTTTCAAGAATGAAGTGCAAGGGATGTAATTTTGAGTGTTTGATGGTTAGGAAAGAAGATAGGTTGATTTAAAGGGGAAAATCGTGTGAAAAACTGAATTTTGTTTATTTTTGCACGACCAAGTAACTGTGGCGCTTAGGCGCCGAATCTGGCTCCTAGTCGCAGGAACTATGTTCAACTCCGTTGTGCATAATTGTCAAATTTTCAAAATTTCGTTCTCCAAGTTAGGTAAATTATACTAGCAAGAGTAAATTAGACTCAATAACTCACATTGTAAACTATCATAATGAAGGTTAACTTGATCTCCTTTTTACTCATATTCAGAATAAAGTGATCCTACTTTTAAATCTTACATACTTCAAAATAATTTTTAGCCTAAGTCATCAAAGACTTATAAGCATCAAATTTTTCTAAAGTAATATAAAATTAATCAAGATCGAGGCATAACCTTACATCAAAACACAAAAACACTCAAACACAAGATAATTATGGGTTGCCTCCCACATAGCGCTTGGTTTAACATCGTCAGCCTAACTTAAGTAAATATTTAATCAGGTTGACTCAATTCATAAGCCTCTTTATAAATCTTCTTAATATCTCCCAAATAAGGCTTCAATCTTACTCCATTTACTTTAAAAAAATTTTCTGTTTTGGGATCTTTAATATCCACAACTCCATAATGGTATACTTTCCAACTAAATAGGGTCCAATCCATTTAGATCTTAATTTTTCAGGAAAAAGTCTTAAATGAGAATTAAACAATAACACTTTTTGTCTAGGCTCAAAAATGTTTCCTGAAATTTTCTTATCATGCAACATCTTCATTTTTTCTGTATAAATTCTCGCATTTTCATACGATTCGTTTCTAATTTCTTCCATCTCATTTAGTTGCAACAATCATTTTTCTCCTGCTTCATTCAAATTAAAATTAAACTCCTTTATCGCCCAATAAGCTTTATGTTCAAGTTCTACAGGTAAGTGACAATGTTTACCATAAATTAACCGGTAATGTGACATTCTGATTGGTGTCTTATAACCTTTTCTATAAACTCATAATGCAGAATCAAGTCTATCAACCCAATCAGTTCTTTAGGATTTACAGTCTTCTCTAAAATTCTTTTAATTTCTCTGTTTGATACTTCAGCCATTCCACTAGTTTGTGGGTGATAAGCAGTTGCAATTCTATATTTGATTCCAAATTTTTGTAGTAATGATTGCATTCTTATATTCGTGAAATGACTTCCACCATCAGTGATAATTACCTTAGGCATTCCAAATCTTGAAAATATCATTTTCTTTAAAAATTTTGAAACACTTTTGGAATCACAGTTTGGTAAAGCAACAGCTTCAATCCACTTTGAAACATAATCAACTGCTAATAAAATATAAATTTTTCCAGATGATGGGACAAATGGTCCATATATCAAAAATTTCAACTTCCAATGTATAGTTTAAAGGCATTTCATCTTTCATAGCTATATTTCCCATCCTTTGACATCGATCACATGTTTTCACATATTGTCTCACATCTTTAAATAAGGTAGGCCAATAAAATCCGAATTTAAAATTTTAAATGCAGCTTTATCTATGTCAAAGTGTCCTCCAAAATCAGAATCATGACATTTTTGAATAATAGCAAAAGTTTCCTCATAAGGTACACATCTTCGAATCATAGAATCTTTACCAATTTTAAATAAATGAGGTTCTTTCCAAATATAAGATTTAGCATCATATTTAAATTCCTTAATAAATTTGTTATCCAATTCATAAGGCAAAATATTGCTAACTAAATAATTAACAATATCAGCTTACCAAGGTGTATTGCATCTTTGAATAACATATAAAGATTCATCAGGGAATATCTCATTTATATTTTCTTCCGAAATAATATCATTTTTAATTCTAGACAAATGATCAGCAATATGTCTTTCAGTTCCTTTTTTATCTACTATTTGAAAATCAAATTCTTGTAGAAGTAAAACCCATCTTATAAGTCTAGGTTTAGAATCCTTCTTAGATAATAGATATTTAATAGCAGAATGATTAGTATGAACTATGCATTTAGTACCAAGAAGATAAGGTCTAAATTTATCAAAGGCATATACTATAGTTAGAAGCTCTTTCTCAGTGGTAGTGTAATTTCTTTGTGTTTCAGTAAGAGTTTTACTAGCATAATATATAACTTTGAAAACCTTCTCATATTTTTGTCCTAATACAGCTCAATTTGAAAAATCACTTGCATCACACATTAATTCAAATGATTTATTCCAGTCAGGTGCAACAATGATAGGTGCAGTTACTAATTTTTCTTTTAGAATATTAAAAGCATTAATACATTATTTATTAAATTTAAATTTTGTATCTTTTTCTAATAAATAACATAGAGGTTTAGCAATTTTAGAAAAATCCTTTATGTATCTTCTATAAAATCCAGCATGACCTATAAAACTTCTCAAATCAGTAACAGTAGTAGGTGGTTGCAATTCAGCAATAATTTTCACTTTTGCTTGATCTACTTCCATCCCTTTTTGTGATACTTTGTGACCAAGTACAATGCCTTCTGTGACCATGAATTGACATTTTTTCCGATTAAGAACTAAATTTGTTTCTTCACATCTTTTCGAACTTTGGCTATGTTTTCCAAACAAGATTCAAAAGAAGTTCCAAAGACCGAAAAATCGTCCATGAATATTTCAATTCCTTTGTTAATCAAATCACAAAATATTGACATCATACATCTTTGAAAAGTTGCAGGTGCATTACATAAACCAAAAGGCATTCTTCTAAAAGAAAATGTTCCATAAGGACTTGTAAATGTTGTCTTTTCTTGGTCCTCAGGAGCAATAAGTAACTGACAATAACCAGAATATCCATCCAGAAAACATAAATATGAGAGTCCATTTAATTTATCGAGCATTTGATCCAAGAAAGGTAAAGGAAAATGATCCTTTCTAGTGGCTTTATTTAATTTCCTATAGTCAATACAAATTCACCATCCAGTAACTTGTCTTGTAGGAATAAGTTCATTTTTATCATTAACAATGACAATTACACCTCCTTTCTTCGGAACACAATGAATAGGACTTACCCATTGACTATCCGAAATAGGATAAATAATACCAGCATCTAACCACTTAATAATTTCTTTTTTAACAACCTTTTTCATGATAGGATTTAATCTTCTTTGCGATTCTATAGTAGGTTTAAAATTTTCTTCCATTAAGATTCTATGCATGCAAATGGAAGGGCTTATTCTACTTAGATCAGCAATAGTCCAACAAAAAGCTTTCTTATAATTCTTTAGCACACATAGTAGTTTTTCTTTTTTATCTTTACTCAGTTCAAAAGAAATAATAACAGGTAAAGTTAACGAATTTCCAAGAAATGCATATTTTAAATAGGAAGGTAACATTTTTATTTCCAGTTTAGGTGCTTTTTTAATTGAGGGTAAAAGTATATCATTTTGAGTTATGTCTAAAGTTTCCCAATTATTTTTAATAAAATGAGTCTCTTCTTGTTCTACTACTTCATCTTCAACAGTTAAAAATTCAAATTTTTCTTCAGAAATAACTTTACATTTTTCTTCATAATGTTTTTCAATTAAATAATCAATTATATACATTCAATAACATTTCTCTTTATCAGGGTACTTCATTGATTTAAGAACATTGAATTTAATTTCTTGATCATTAACTCTCATGGTTAGTTCTCCTTTTTGCACATCAATCATAGCTCGTCCGGTATTAGAAAAGGTCTTCCTAAAATAATAGGTATCTCTTTATCTTCTTCCATATCACGTACTATGAAATCTACAGGGAATATAAATTTATCCACTTTAACAAGGACATCCTCTATAACTCCTTTAGGATAAGTGATAGATCTATCAGCTAACTGAAGGGTTACAGTGGTGGGAGTAATATCTCCTAAATCCAATCTTCGAAAGATAGAAAATGGCACGAGATTAATACATGCTCCTAAATCACATAAAGCTTTTCGACAAAATTTTTCTCCAATAGCACAGGGTATAGTGAAACTTCCAGGATCCTTAAGCTTTTCAGGTAATTTCTTTTGAATTATTGCACTACATTCTTCACTTAATGCAACAGTTTCAAAAGCTTCAAATTTTCATTTTTTGCTTAAAATATCCTTCATAAATTTTGTGTAAGTTGGCATTTGTTCCAAAGCTTCAGCAAAAGGTATGTTAATAGTAAGTTTCTTAAAAATTTTAAAGAACTAATTTATGTTGTTTAAGTCTTTGAGGAAAAGGTGGTGGTGGTTTTTCAACTTCCACATTAACAGGTATAACAGTCTGATCTTGACTAGGAGAGAGAGTTTCTTTAGGTTTTTCAATATCTTCAACCTCAATCTCTTTTTCAATTTCATTCTACAATCTTTCTTTTAATTCCTTTCCACTTCTAAGTTGCACAGCTTTAACTTGTTCTTGTTCTTTTCCAGTTTCCTTTGGATTAATTTCAACATTACTAGAAAGTGTTCCTACAAGTCTGTTATTAATTAAAGTAGAAATTTGCCCCATTTGATTTTCAATATTACGAATAACAGTATTTTGATTTTGTAATTGATTATTCATTTGCATAATTAATTCTTCTATTGATAACTTTTTCTGTTGATTATTAAATCCAGGAGATTTATAATTTGAATTAACTTGATTATTCCAATTTCCAGTGGGATGAGATTGATTATGACCCCATTGTTGTTGTGAATTATTGCAGTTAAAATTAGGATGATTTTTCCACCCAGGATTATAATAATTTGAATAAGGATTATTTTTAATTGCAATAACTTGTAAAGTTTCAATAGTTTGAGAATCTTCAATATAAGTAGAGTTATTATGTGGAATATTAATTGCAAAATTATCTAATTTCTTAGACATTGCCGCAACTTGTGAAGCTAAGATAGAAAAGGCTTCATTATCGTGAATACTTGTCATCTTTTTAGGATTAATCCTTTCGGAAGGCCATTGAAAATTGTTATTAGCCATTTCTTCAATTAAAGTGTAAGCTTCTTCAAATGATTTAGACATTAAAGAACCTCTAGCAGCAGCATCAATAATTGATTTTAAAGATCCAATTAATCCATTATAAAATGTTTGAATAATCATCTAATCAGGTAAAGCATGATGAGGACATTTTCTTAATAGTTCTTTAAATCTTTCCCAAGTTTCATATATTGTCTCTCCGTCAAATTGACTAAACAAAGTAATATCATTTCTTAATTTAGTAGTTTTAGAAGGAGGAAAATATTTAGCAAGGAATTTTTATGTCATTTCAGCCTATGTTTTAATAGAACTAGTCGCTAATGAGTTTAACCACATCTTTGTTTTATCTCTTAATGAAAAAGGAAAGATTCTAAGTCTAATAGCATCATCAGAAACGTTGTTATATTTAAAGGTGGCACAAAGTTCTAAAAAACTAACAAGATGTAAATTTGGATCCTCCTTTGGTGATCCACAAAATTGATTGTTTTGCACCAAATGAATAATAGACGGTTTAAGTTCAAAAGAATTAGCATCTACAGTAGGTATTTGAATACTACTATGAAGTTCATCAACTATAGTGTTAGGATAATCCCTTAAAGGTTTATAAACAATTTTATCATTAAGTTCAATTGGATTTTGTAAAGTAGCCATTTCTTGAAATTTTTGAATTTGTTTTCCCTTTTTAATTTTTCTAATTGTTCTTTTCATTTCAGAATCTAAAGGTATTAATCCTTCAGAACCAAATCTTCGCATAAAACAAGGAATAAAATATATATCTTTTTTTAATAATAATAATTTATATATATATATATATATATTATTTATTATTATTTTTTTATAAGAAAATTTATACTATTCTATTTCTTTCTTCCCCGACGACGGCGCCAAAAACTTGACCCGACCGCAAATAACGCAATAATATTCGCTTCCAAAAGATAGCCAAAAACATTGACTCAATTTATAAATAGCGGCTAGTGTATAAAATTAATATGATTTAAATTTAGAACATATTTTTACACACTAGGGATACTAAGCAAGTATACGTATCATTTCAAGTAATATAGGGCTTTGAAACAAAGACCCCAGTATCGATCCCACAGGGAAGAATTATAGTGATAAATTTTCTAAATAAAAAAAATATTTTTTTCTATTTTAATTTAATTATAAATTACTATTAATTTACTAGATGCAAATAGAGAAAACAATAATAAAAAAAATGATTTTATGAAATCAATATAAAATAAACTACTTTCTTTCCTTCAATTAATCTAAGCTTTTTAAGATAATTTAATATTCGTTGGAGAATTTGATTTATGGTATTGTGCCAAATAGAAGTATTCTTATTCTTTACCCTTTGATCCAGGCGCAAAGAACATTGGCTAATTTACAGAATAGGTCCGGATGTATTGTTAGTAGAATGGGTTAATCTAGGCTCACACTTCTAGATGTCCAAGGGTGGCTATGGTCGGCCCTACTAGTGACCCTTTCCTAATCTATAAATCAAATTATAAGATTTTAGTCTGTCACTCTAAAAACTTATCAATTCTATGCCCTTTAAATCTTATCTTTCTATTTATTTGCACTTCACCTTGAATAGCCCGCACATGGCCTTCGACTACCCAAGGATTCATGTGACATTTACAAGTTAAGAGTTCTTCTCCTTCAAGATCTCAAAACCCTACAACAGGTTTTAACAATTCAAATGGCCAATTTAAAAAGTAAAGTAAGATCATGTATTAATGTCATCACAATGTTTTGAAAATATTTTGAATTCCAATTCTCCATCGAATCTTTATATTATCTTATCTATCTCTTCATAATTGAAGGAAGAAAGTAAACTAACTACTCAGAACACATTGAAAACAAATAGCAAAACATGATAATTAAACTTTGAATCTAATATAAAAATACTTATCTCAAATATTTCTTCTACAGATCTTCTGATTCCTACTGACTCCACAGTGTAATGAACTCCAGATGCTCCAGATGCAACAACTTCAAAAATAAACTCACTAAACTAAACAAAAGTGGCCCTAAATTTCTCTCTCTATTTCTGTCTCTAAGGATGAGAGATCCTAAAGTGGATAAGAGAAAGGGTTACAATGGGAGGGGCACGTATTCTGAAGAAATGGACCCCTATTTATAAGCTTCAAGGGTTGCCTTGAGGCACCTCTTCAAAACATGTCCACATTTAATGAATCTTCTAGACGGTCGGTCTGGCGCCTATGCGTCGGACACCGCGTCGCACCTCTTCACTTTGGCTCGTACATCTTCGCGTTAAAAACTGTTTTGGAGTGTCCAAATGCAATGTATCATATGTCCTATTATCAAGGAACAACTGCCTGTCTTCTAGAATGTCCAATAACAGCTCACTCCGTCAAAATAACTGATCAAAGGTTGTCAAAAACTTAACAGTTTTTGTATCGAGTCTGGTGCTTAGGCGCCAGCTTCTGGTGCCTAGGCGTCAGGCCATATTTTTTTATACTTTTTGTATTTTGCTCCATTTTTGCTCCTTTTTGCTCCTTTTTCCTTTTTAGACCTTTTTACATTACCTACATCCAAAAACACAAAAAAGCACCTTTCATTAAGACATAATATCCTTATAAATTAATAAGAATTAAGACAAAGAAATAGGTATTTTTTATAGATCAAAGTAGAGGGTCGAGAAGTAGAAGGTCTACCTAGAGTATGTTCAGAAGCAGAAGGAGCGGTCGATCTCTTCCCTCGAAGACGATCATAGACACTAACACTCTCTTGCTCTATTGGCTTGGTAGACTTTAAATTCTCCTCAAAAATATCAGCAGTGACTCCATTACTAACACATATTAAATAAATCAGAGATGGGAATCTTAATCCAACAGAAGTGCTGGATCTCGTAGTAGAATCCACTGAATCATAAATAATACTGCCAACTTCAATAGGATTCCTCTCCTAAAAGCAGCAGTTTAAGATCGCTCGATCTCTAGTCACTTCACTCAAGTGGTTGGAAGGTAACAATCCTGCAGAAATAAAATAGTGCCATGCTTTAGAAATATCATTTAATTTGGAGGATTTGAAGTTTACCCTTTTTCCGTTCCTGATCTTCCATGATCCAGTACCATCTGTCAAATAAGCAATGATCATATCTAAATCTCCCTCAGATGGTGATAATCCAGAATAATAGCACTCTATAGTCGGTGGCAGGCCATAAAATATATTGATTCTTTCTGGACTAAATCCTACTCTGATACCTCTGACAAAGACTTGGCATCCAAAAAATTTGCATAAAACTCTCGAACAATAGGGATAACAACAACAGCAGTGAAATAATAGAATCATTGCCAATTGTGTGCAACGATAGTATTTTCGATCATTTCTCCAGGATGATAGAAACTTCATTCTAAAATGAACTTTTTGGACGTCGCAAATTTGTGGAAGCGAAAATGCGCAGCCGCAGTAGAAAATTTGTTGCTATCAAAGTTATCTCGTGCCTTCCTGCGTTAAGATTTTGGAGCCATCTAAACGTGAAAGAAAACAAGAAAAAATTTAGGAATCAAAGATTTAAACTCTTTTTAAGTTTATAAAACTTAAAATAAGTTTAAAAATCCAAAGAAATCACTAAAAATCGAAAAAAAATTCAAAATTTCGGTTCTTACCAAAACCTAGGGAAATCTATGGTGAAAATTGAAAATAAATTGGTTTAAAGTGTAGATCTGACCTTGAAACGAAGAGATCGAGTGGTTTCGCGCTCAAATCCTTGATGTTTTGACCTCAAAATGGATCTAAAAGGTGTATTTTCGTGAAAATGGGGAAGAAGATGAAGCTTAGGCGTCAAAAATGCATTTGGGGGTTATTTAAGTAAATTTTCGGGTACAGGCCGAACTGGCGCTTAGGCGCCGAATTCTGGCGCCCAGACGCCAGACTCGCCTTTCACAAAAAAATTATTTTTAAATTTAATTTTCCACCAAAATTCATAAATTTAACTTCAAATTACTCATATCAGAGTAGGGCTTCAGTTTCTAACTTCCACAATATTTTTCAAAAATTTATAAAAATTAAATATTTAATCCACCAATCAAACATAAGGTTTCAATCAAACTCACTAAATTCCATTTATAATCTTCAATATTGACTTAACACATTCTAGATAAGTATTACACTTGATTCAAGTTCCTAATACACACTCAAACACAACAATTTCTAAGCAAAAACAACACATATTGAACATGAAAGAAAATACACGAACAAACACAATCGATTCTCTAAATCGATTCAACGACTCAACAAACCATATAATAACTATCCCATTACCAGAATATTCTAATCTTCACAAGGGAAATTGTGTATTCCACTTGGAAAGAACACTAACGCTCTCGGGAAATCCATAGCCATCTTTTCGTCAATCCACTTGTTCTTCGCATACATTTCGACTTGAGCATCTTTATAAGCCACAAAATGATCAAATTGAAGTTTCATTTGCCATTCTAGATGTTTAATTTGATGAAACATCTCATGAAGGTAATCTCCAATTCTTTTAAACTCCGCTTCAAACTTATCCAAATGACTAGAAATTTTTTCTAATCTTACAGTGATGAAACCAATGAAGTAGGGTTGAGGATCCTTTGAGACCTTGTCCCTAGCTTCTTCTCCTTGATTTCTTCCTTCATTATTCTTCAAAATTTTCTCAAATCTCTCATGAATGAAGTGCAAGGGACATAATTTTGATTGCTTCATGGTTAGGGAAGAAGATAGGTTGATTTAAAAGGGAAAATCATGTGAAAAACTGAAAATTTTCGGTTTTTGCACGACCCAGTAACCGTGGCGCTTAGGCGCCTGACCTATTAATACATAGTTTGATTCTAGCGCTTAGGCGCAGAATTCTGGCTCCTAGGCTTCGGAACTATGTTCAACTCTGTTTCGCTTAATTGTCAAATTTTAAAATTTTGTTCTCCAAGATAGGTATATTATACTGGTAAGAGTAATTTAGACTCAATAACTCACATTGTAAACAATTATAATGAAGGTTAACTTGATCACCTTTTTACTCATATTCAGAATAGAGTGATCCAATTTCTAAATCTTACATACTTCAAAATAATTTTCAGCCAGAGTCAATCAAAGACTTATGAGCATCAAATTTTTCTAAAGATATATAAAATTATTCATGATCGAGGAATAACCTTACATTAAAACACAAAAATATTCATAATAAAAGATAATTATTGGTTGCCTACCACAAAGCGCTTGGTTTAACATCGTCAGCCCTACTTAAATAAATCTTTAATCAGGTTGACTCAATTCATAATCCCCTTTATAAATCTTTTTAATATCTCCCAAATAAGGCTTCTATCTTAATCCATTTATTTTAAAAACTTTTCCTGTTTTGGGATCTTTAATATCCACAGCTCCATAATGGTATACTTTCTCAACTAAATAGGGTCCAAACCATTTAGATCTTAATTTTCCAGGAAAAAGTTTTAAACGAGAGTTAAACAGTAATACTTCTTTTCCAGGCTCAAAAATTTTTCCTGAAATTTTCTTATCATGCAACATCTTCATTTTCTCTTAATAAATCCTTGCATTTTCAAATGCTTCATTTCTTATTTTTTCCATCTCATTTAATTGCAAAAATCATTTTTCTCCTGCTTTATTCAAATTAAAATTAAGTTCATTTATCGCCCAATGTGCTTTATGTTCAAGTTATACAGGTAAGTGACAATGTTTACCATAAATTAACTGGTAAGGTGATATTCCGATTGGTGTCTTATAAGCTGTTCTATAAGCCCATAATGCAGAATCAAGTCTATCAACCCAATCAGTTCTTTTAGGATTAACAGTCTTCTCTAAAATTCTTTTAATTTCTCTGTTTGATACTTCAGCCATTCCACTCATTTGTGGGTGATAAGCAGTTGAAATTCTATGTTTGATTCCAAATTTTTGTTGTAATGATTGAATTCTTATATTCCTGAAATGACTTCGACCATCAGTGATAATTACCTTAGGCATTTCAAATCTTGAAAATATCATTTTCTTTAAGAATTTAGAAACACTTTTGGAATCACATTTTGGTAAAGCAACAACTTCAATCCACTTTGAAACATAATCAACTTCTAATAAAATATAATTTTTTCCAGATGATGGAACAGATTGTCCCATAAAGTCTAAACCCCATATATCAAAAATTTCAACTTCCAATATATAGATTAACGTATTTTCATTCTTTCTAGATATATTTACCATCCTTTGACATCGATCACATGTTTCCACATAATGTCACACATCTTTAAATAAGGTAGGCCAATAAAATCCAGAATTTAAAAATTTAAATGCAGTTTTATCTATGCCAAAGTGTCCTCCAAAATCAGAATCATGACATTTTTTAATAATAGCAATAGTTTCCTCATAAGGTACACATCTTCGAATCATAGAATCTTTACCAATTTTAAATAAATGAGGTTCTTCTCAAATATAAGATTTAGCATCATTTTTAAATTTCTTAATAAATTTGTTATCCAAGTCATAAGGCAAAATATTTCTTACTAAATAATTAAGAATATCAGCATACCAAGGTGTTTTGCATTCTTGAATAACATATAAAGATTCACCAGGAAATTTCTCATTTATGTTTTCATCCGAAATAATATCATTTTTAATTCGAGACAAATGATCAACAATTTGGTTTTCAGTTCCTTTTCTATTTACTATTTGAAAATCAAATTCCTGTAGAAGTAAAACCCATCTTATAAGTCTAGGTTTAGAATCCTTCTTAGATAATAGATACATAATAGCAGAATGATCAGTATGAACTATGCATTTAGTACCAAGAAGATAAGGTCTAAATTTATCAAAGGCATATACTATAGCTAGAAGCTCTTTCTCAGTGGTAGTGTAATTTCTTTGTGTTTCAGTGAGTGTTTTACTAGAATAATATAAAACATTGAAAATTTTCTCCTATTTTTGTCCTAATACAACTCCAATTGTAAAATCACTTGCATCACACATTAATTCAAAAGATTTATTTTAATAAGGTGAAACAATGATAAGTGCAGTTATTAATTTTTCTTTTAGAATATTAAAAGCATTACAACATTCTTTATTAAATTCAAATTTTGCATCTTTCTCCAATAAATGACAAAGAGGTTTAGCAATTTTAGAAAAATCCTTAATGTATCTTCTATAAAATCCAGCATGACCTCAAAAACTTCTCACATCAGTAACAGTAGTAGGTGGTTGCAATTCAGCAATAATTTTCACTTTTGCTTGATCTACTTCCATCCCTTTTTGTGATACTTTGTGACCAAGTACAATGCCTTCTGTGACCATGAATTGATATTTTCCAAGTTAAGAACTAAATTTGTTTCTTCACATCTTTTCAGAACTTTGCCTATGTTTTCCAAACAAGATTCAAAAGAAGTTCCAAAGACTGAAAAATAGTCCATGAATATTTCAATTCCTTTGTCAATCAAATCACAAAATATTGACATCATACATCTTTGAAAATTGCAGGTGCATTACATAAACCAAAAGGCATTCTTCTAAAAGCAAATGTTCCATAAGGACTTATAAATGTTGTCTTTTCTTGGTCCTTAGGAGCAATAAGTAATTGATGATAATCAGAATATCCATCCACAAAATAGAAATATGAGTGTCTAGCTAATTTATCGAGCATTTGATCCAAGAAAGGAAAAGGAAAATGATCCTTTCTAGTGGCTTTATTTAATTTCCTATAGTCAATACAAATTTGCCATCCAGTAACTTGTCTAGTAGGAATTAATTCATTTTTATCATTAACAATGACAGTTACACCTCCTTTCTTCGGAACACAATGAATAGGACTTACCCATTGACTATCCGAAATAGGATAAATAATACTAGCATCTAACCACTTAATAATTTCTTTTTTAACAACCTCTTTCATGATAGGATTTAATCTTCTTTGTGAATCTATAGTAGGTTTAAAATTTTCTTCCATTAAGATTCTTTGCATGCAAATGGAAGGGCTTATTCCTCTTATATCAGCAATAGTCCAACCAAAAGATTTCTTATAATTATTTAACACACCTAGTAGTTTTTCTTCTTGATCCTTACACAGTTCAGAAGAAATAATAACAGGTAAAGTTAACGAATATTCAAGAAATGCATATTTTAAATGTGAAGGTAACATTTTTAATTCTAGTTCAGGGGCTTTTTTAATTGATGGTAAAAGTATATCCGTTTGAGTTATGTCTAAAGTTTCCCAATTATCTTTTATAAAATGAGTCTCTTCTTCTTCTACTACTTCATCTCCATCAGTTAAAAATTTAAATTTTTCTTCAGAAATGACTTTACATTTTACTTGATAATGTTTTTCAATTAAATAATCAATTATATCCATTCGATAACATTTCTCTTTATCAGGGTACTTCATTGATTTAAGAACATTGTATTTAATTTCTTGATCATTAACTCTCATGGTTAGTTCTCCCTTTTGCACATCAATCATAGCTCATCCGGTGGCTAGAAAAGGTCTCCCTAAAATAATAGGTATCTCTTTATCTTCTTCCATATCAAGTACTATGAAATCTACAGGGAAGATAAATTTATCCACTTTTATAAGGACATCCTCTATAACTCCTTTAGGATAAGAGATAGATCTATCAGCTAACTGAAGGGTTACAGTGGTGGGAGTAATATCTCCTAAATCCAATCTTCGAAAGATAGAAAAAGGCATGAGATTAATACTTGCTCCTAAATCACATAAAGCTTTTCCACAAAATATTTCTCCAATAGCACAGGGTATAGTGAAATTTCCAGGATCCTTAAGCTTTTCAGGTAATTTCTTTTGAATTATTACACTGCATTCTTCACTTAATGCAACAGTTTCAAAAGCTTCAAATTTTTGTTTTTTGCTTAAAATATCCTTCATAAATTTTGCGTAAGTTGGCATTTGTTCCAAAGCATCAGCAAAAGGTATGTTAATAGTAAGTTTCTTAAAAATTTTAAAGAACATAGAAAATTGATGATCTAATTTCTGTTGTTTAAGTCTTTGAGGAAAAGTTGGTGGTGGTTTTTCAACTTCCACATTAACAGGTATAAACGTCTGATCTTGACTAGGAGAGAGTTTGTTTAGGTTTTTCAATCTCTTCAACCTCAATCTCATTTTCAATTTCATTCTGCATTCTTTCTTTTTATTCCTTTTCACTTCTAAGTTGCAAAGCTTTAACTCGTCCATGTTCTTTTCCAGTTTCCTTTGGATTAATTTCAACATTACTAGGACGTGTTCCTACAGGTCTATTATTAATTAAAGTAGCAATTTGCCCCATTCGATTTTCAATATTATGAATAGCAGTATTTTGATTTTGTAATTGATTATTCATTTGTAAAATTAATTCTTCTATTGAAAACCTTTCTGTTGATTATTAAATCCAGGATGTTTATAATTTGGATTAACTTGATTATTCCAATTTCCAGAGGGATGAGATTGATTATTACCCCATTGTTGTTGTAAATTATTCCAGTTAAAATTAGGATGATTTTTCCACTCAGGATTATAATAATTTGAATAAGGATTATTTTTACTTGCAATAGCTTGTAAGGTTTCAATAGTTTGAAAATCTTCAATATTAGCAGAGTTATTTTGTGAAATATTAATTGCAAAATTATCTAATTTCTTAGAAATTGCTGCAACTTGTCAAGCTAAGATAGAAAAGGCTTCATTACCGTGAATACTTGCCATCTTTTTAGGATTAATCCTTTCGGAAGGCCATTAAAAATTTTTATTAGCCATTTCTTCAATTAAAGTGTAAGCTTCTTGAAATGATTTAGACATTAAAGAACCTTCAGCAGCAACATAAATAATTGATTTTAATGATCCAATTAATCCATTATAAAATGTTTGAATAATTAACCAATCAGGTAAAGCATGATGAGGACATTTTCTTTATAGTTCTTTAAATCTTTCCCAAGTTTCATATATTGTCTCCCCGTCAAATTGACTAAACAAAGTAATATCATTTCTTAATTTAGCAGTTTTAGAAGGAGGAAAATATTTAGCAAGGAATTTTAGTGCCATTTCAGCCCATGTTTTAATAGAACCAGTCGCTAATGAGTTTAACTACATCTTTGCTTTATCTCTTAATGAAAAAGGAAAGAGTCTAAGTCTAATAGCATCATCAGAAACATTGTTATATTTAAAGGTAGCACAAAGTTCTAAAAAAATAACAAGATGTAAATTTGGATCCTCATTTGGTGATCCACCAAATTGATTGTTTTGCACCATTTGAATAATAGACGGTTTAAGTTCAAAAGAATTAGCATCTACAGTGGGTATTTGAATACTACTATAAAGTTCATCAACTGTAGGGTTAGCATAATCCCTTAATGATTTATAAACATTTTGATCATTAAGTTCAATTGGATTTTGTAAAGTAGCCATTTCTTGAAATTTTTGAATTTGTTTTCCCTTATTAATTTTTCTAATTGTTCTTTCTAATTCAGAATCTAAAGGTATTAATCCTTTAGAACCAAATCTACGCATAAAACAAGGAATAAAATATATATCTTTTTTTTTATAATATAAATTTTTTTATTTTCTTTATATTTTTTTATATTTTTATATTTTTAGAAATATAATATTTTTTTACAAATATTTATATCAATTTTATTTCTTTCCCCGACAATGGCGCCAAAAACTTGACCCGACCCGCAATAACGCAGTAATATTTGCTTCCAAAAGATGGCCAAAAACTTGACCAATTTATAAATACCGGCTAGTGTATAAAATCAAAATGTTGTAAAATTTTAGAAAATATTTTACACACTAGGGGTACTACGCAAGTATAGGTATCGTTTCAAGTAATATAAAGTTTTCTTTTATAACCCCAGTATCGATCCCACGGGGAAAAATTATAGTAATACATTTTCTAAATATTATATTTCAAAAATATCTTTTTATCCTACAAATTACTATTAATTTACAAGATGCAAATCAAGAAAACAATAATAAGAAAATGATTTATGAAAACTATATAAAATAAACAACTTTCTTCCCTTCAATTAATCTAAGATTTTTAAGATAATTTAATGTTCGTTGGAGAATTTGATTTATGGTATTGTGCCAAATATAAGCATTCCTATTCTTTTCCCTTTGATCCAGGTACAGGGAACATTGGCTAATTTATAGATCAGGTCCTGAAGTATTGTTAGTAGAATGGGTTAATCTAGACTCACACTTCTAGATGTCCAAGGGTGGCTATGGTCGACCCTACTAGTGACCATTTTCTAATCTATAAATCCAATTATAAGAATTTAGTCTGTCACTCTAAAAACTTTTCAATTCTACGCCCTTTAAATCTTATCTTCCTATTTATTTGCACTTCACCTTGAATAACGTGCACATGACCTTCGACTACCCAAGGATTCATGTGACACTTACAAGTTAAGAGTTCTTCTCCTTCTAGGTCTCAAAACTCTTCAACAGGTTTTAACAATTTAAATGACAAATTTAAAAAGTAAAGTAAGATCAGGTATTAATGTCATCACAATGTTTTGAGAATATTTTAAATTTCAATTCTCCATCGAATCTTTATATTATCTTATCTATCTCTTCATAATTGAAGGAAGAAAGTAAACTAACTACTCGGAACAAATTGAATATAAACAACAAAACATAATAAATAAACTTTGAATCAAATGAAAAATACTTATCTCAAATATTCCTTCTACAGATCTTCTGATTCCTACTGACTCCACAGTATAATGAACTCCAGATGCAACAACTTGAAAATAAACTCACTAAACTAAACAAAAGTGGAACTAAATTTCTCTCTCTATTTCTCTCTCTAAGAATGAGAGATCCTAAAGTGGATAAGATAAAGGGGTTACACTGGGAGGGTCATGTTTTCTGAAGAAAGGGACCCCTATTTATAAGCTTCAAGGGTTTCCTTAAGGCACCTCTTCAAAACATGTCCACATTCAATGAATCTTCTAGAAGGTCTGTCTGGCGCCTAGGCGCTGGACACCACGTCTAGTTCTTCGCACCTCTCCACTTTGGCTTGCACCTCTTCACGATTAAAACCATTTTGGAGCGTCCAAATGCAATGTATCACATGTCCTATTATCAAGGAACAACTGCCAGTCTTCTAGAATGTCCAATAACCGCTGACTCCGTCAAAATAACCGTTCAAACGTTGTCAAAAACTTGACAATTTCTGTATCGAGTCTGGCGCTTAGGCGCCAACCTTCTGGCGCCCAGGCGCCAGGCCATATTTTTTTTAAACTTTTTGTATTTTGCTCCATTTTTGTTCCTTTTTGCTCCTTTTTCCTTTTTAGACCTTTTTGCATCACCTACATCCAAAAACACAAAAATTACCTTTCATTAAAGCATAATATCCTTAGAAATTGATAAGAATTAAGACATACAAAAATAGGTATTTTTTTATAGATCAATATACAATGCAATACTAAAGTCTCAGCTGGGAATGACGAGAAGACCCTCCAGGTACGCTTTTACTTTATTGCAATTTACCTTATTGTGATTTATTTACCTGCACTGCGTTTTACTTTTCTTGCATGATAAATAATATTGTTGCATGAAAACTGAAACCATTAGGATAGCCACAAAACGAAAACCCAAAACTAAATTAAAATTGAACAACTCAAAATTTAATCACAAACAGAACAACAAAAATTATAATTTTAACTAAATTAAAACGTCTTGCTGGATGATCGGGAATACCTCGGATGATGTAACCTACGTTTGCTAACGGGATTACCCACAGTCTAAATAAAAGTGTGGAACTCATTCAGTTGAGTTTAGCAAATTCATCTGGACTAAGTGAATCCGATAAAAGTAACGATGCCGGAAGGATGGAACCGTGGGATTTTAACCGGTGTTGTTATAATTAACTTTAAGATTTGTTTTAATTAAAACACAAAAATATTTGGATTCTAAGACTTTTCTAAACCAAAACACTTCTCTCATCTCCTGATTTACGATTTCTAAAACTAAACCTATGCAATAACAAGGAGCTCGAGGCAATACACCGAAGGGTAACACGATCAAGGATGCGGAAGGACATGTTCAAGAGAGCAAACAACGGATCTTCAACAACAACTCTCTTTTCTTATAAATAAACAACTAGCCATAGGATTTTAAGGTAGTTTTCCTAGTGCAACATAAATCCTCAACTTTTTGTTAGGCATTTGCATAATTGTCTTATGCAAATTAAGCCTTAACCAGTCTTAGGACTTCGAGGTAATCGTTTGGTACGACATAAGCCCTCACATCTTCAAGGCTGTTTGTATGATTGTGTCATACAAATATAGGTCCTAATTAATTAAAATAGGTAAGATGAAACATTAAATGAACTCCCAAATTGAAGCTAAACGATAGGATAGTTTGGGAAGTTGCAAAGATTCTTCTTGGATCCTCAGCTTCTCCTACTTCTCTTCTATTGGACTCTTAAAATAAACTGTTACAAACTCAATCCATTCCCTATCGAAATTCCAAAATTCAATCCTTTGAAAACCTTAAACTTTGAAATTCTTGAGAGCAAAACCACTGATCATTATCGAGAGTTTTCTTAAATGATTCCCGTCATTTTGGATGTAATTAACTGTAGGGGCTTGCCCTTATAGGGAACTATAAGAACCCAGGTAATATAAACCCTGCTTAATTCCTTTATATTAAGTAGGGGAATCTGTCGGCTTATAAAATTGGTTTGCAGACCAATCGGATGTCACAAATCTTTTAGTTTATTTAATCGAGCCCCATCGTCAAGCAGTGTGACTATTCCTCGGGATAGATACACAGTTTGTGATGCGGTGCTCGTTTATATAAACTATTTGGGATGTGAGATCAGTTTGATTTCATATCTTAAAATTTTCAGAGTTAAAATTATTTTCAAAAATCAAATGCTACTTTCCAAATTATATATATATACTTAAATTAAATTTAAAATCTAAAAATATGCCGACAATATGCATAGTAGTGGATCCATAGGTTTAGTACCTTAAGATTCGGAGTTTGAGCGTACTGTTAGAAAAATTAGAAATCAATAAAAATAAACTGAGAATCCTTATCAAATGGCGAATAACCAAGATAATCAGAGAATTTATATTGTAAATTTGTCAAGGCCTTAAGAGATTATGCTAGCACAACAGCAGATGAAGTTCATGTTACTATTCAAAATCCTAATGTTGCTACTAATTCATGTGAGCTTAAACCTGCTATTATCCAAATGGTACAAAATAATCCATTTTGAGGAAAACCTAATTAGGATCCAAATTTACATCTCACTAGTTTTGTAGAACTATGTGCTACTTTTAAATATGACGGAGTGTCGAGTGATGCTGTCAGACTTAGACATTTTCCTTTTTCATTAAGTGATAAAGTTAAGGTATGGTTAAATTCGTTAGCTCCTGGATCTATTATAACATGGGGAGAACTTTCTCAAAAGTTTCTATCAAAATATTTCCCTCCATCAAAGACTGCTAAGCTGAGAAATGATATCACATCTTTTGTTCAGTTTGAAGGTAAATTAATATATGAAGCTTGGGATGATTTAAAAATCTTCTTAGGAAGTGCCCACATCATGTTTTACTAGACTGGTTAATAATTCAAACATTTTACAATGGATTAGTAGGATCATTGAGATTGATTAAAGATGTTGCTGTAGGAGGATCGTTAATGTAAAAACCTTTTGAAGAAGCATACTCAATAATAGAAGAAATGGCTACTAATAATTTTCAATGGCCCTCTGAATGGGTAAATCCTAAGAGAGTAGCTTGTTTTCATGATTCATATATGATGACTATGATAGTTTCTCAAATTACAGTCCTTTCTAAGAAACTAGATTAGTATGAAATGAATTATTCTCAACCACCACAAGTGTTAGAGGAAAATTCATTTGGATAGATAACAGAATCTCAAATACCTTATGAGACTTTGAATTCTATTAATAGACCTAATAATCGTTATTCGAATTATTATAATCCTAGTTGGAAGAATCACCCAAATTTCAACTGGAATAATAGCAATGCCAATGTTAACCTACAAAGGGGGAACAATTCTTTAAATCCAGTTGGAAATTCGAACAATCAAGTAAATATCAATACCAATTTTAGACCTTTTTATCCTCATGGATTCAATAGTAACCCACAATTTAAGGATAATAAGATGTCTGCTGAAGAAATGATTCTGAATATGTGAAATCAATTACAAGCTCAAGGTGTTGCGATGAAAAATATTAAAAATCAATTGGGGCATATTTTCACTGAAATTAATAAAAGACCTTCTGGAAAGCTCCCAAGTAATGTTGTGATCAATCCAAAAGATCAAAATAAGGAAAAACTTAAGGCTATTCAATTAAGGAGTGGAAAATAATTGGAGATAATAGTACAAAAAAAAGTTGAAATAGAGAAAGAGAAGGTTGATATTAAAAATGGTTCAAACAAGATTTATCCAGACATGGAATATCCTCTTAAACCAATGAAGATTGCTGTTGAAAAACCACCACCTCCATTTTCTCAAGGATTAAAGAAACAAAGTAGGGATAACATATTTGGAAAATAATTGGAGATCCTTAAAAAATTAACGATAAATATATGTTTTGTTCAAGCATTAGAACAGATGTCTGACTATGCCAAGTTTATGAAGGATATTATCAGAAAAAAGAAAGTTCACAGAACATGAAACTGTTGCACTTCATCGAGAGTGTAGTGCAATTATTCAGAAGAAGCTTCCGAAAAAAACTTAATGATTCTGGTATTTTTACTATCCCGTGTGCTATAGGTGAGATTTCTTTCGGAAGAGCCTTATGTGATCTGGGAGCTAGTATTAATCTTATGCCTTTATCAACTTTCAAAAGGTTAGGAATAGAAGAAATTTCTCCTACATCTGTGACTCTTTTGTTGACTGATCGTTCGATTACTTACATTGAAGGAGTGGTGGAAGATGTGTTAGTGAAAGTCGATAAATTTATCTTCCCTGTGGATTTTTTTGTACTTGATATGGAGGAAGATAAAGAAATTCCAATCATTTTGGGAAGACCATTCCTTGCTACTAGGAGAGCAGTGATTGATGTTCAAAAAGAAAAATTAACTATGAGGGTTAATGATCAAGAGGTGACCTTTAATATTTTGAAATCTATGAAGTATCCCTCAATGGAAAAAGATGATGAATTCTTTAGGATGGAGGTCTGTGACTATTTGAGAAAGGATCTTTTGAAAATATCTTTGAAAAAGAAGTGGAGTATGAAAATATGGTTAAAGAAGGAATTGAAAATGAAGAAAATTCAGATAGTAAGAAGAATGAAGATTTAGAGTATGTTCAGGAGAGATTTGAAGCATTAGACACTATGGAAGGTGGAGATAAGAGCTTAATTCCATCAATAATAAAACCACTTCAACTTGAGATGAAAATTCTCCCTAATCATTTGAGGTATATGTTTTTAGGAGAATCATCTACCCTACTAGTTATTGTATCTTCGGAGTTAAACGAATATTATGAACAAGAATTGTTGGAAATTTTAAAAAGATACAAAAAGGCTTTTGGATGGACTTTAGCTGATATTAAAGGAATCAGTCCTTCAATTTGTATGCACAGGATTTTATTAGATGAAGAAAATAAACCGAGAGTTGATCCACAGAGGAGATTGAATCCAATAATGAGAGAAGTAGTTAAGAAGGAGATTTTAAAATGGCTGGATGCTGGAATTATTTATCCTATATCGGATAGTGCTTGGGTGAGTCCAATACATTGTGTACCAAAAAAGGGAGGAGTGACTATTGAAGTGAATGAATAGAATGAAATTATGCCCACAAGACAAATTAATGGATGGAGAATTTATATTGACTATAGGAAATTAAATGCCGCAACCCGAAAAGATCACTTTCCTCTTCCGTTTCTAGATCAAATGCTGGATAGACTTGCTGGACACAAGTACTAATACTTTCTGGATGGATATACTGGTTATCATTAAATACCTATTGCTCTTGAGGATCAAGAAAAGACAACATTTAATAGCCCTTACGGAACCTGTGCTTTTCGAAGAATGTCTTTTAGACTGTGTAATGCACCTGCAACGTTTCAGAGATGTATGATGTCTAACTTCAGCAGTATGATAAATAATGGAATAGAAGTTTTCATGGATGATTTCTATGTATTCAGGACTTTATTTGAAATGTGTTTGAAAAACTTAGCAAAAGTTTTGAAGCTTTGGGAGAAAGTAAATTTAGTTCATAATTGGGAGAAATGTCAATTTATAGTTGTAGGAGGAATTATGCTTGGGCATAAAATTTCTGAATTTGGTAAGGAGGTCGACCCTGCTAAAATTCGAGTGATTGAGAGATTGCAACCACCCACTACCGTGAGAGAGGTGAGGAGTTTCTTAGGACACGCTGGATTTTACAGGCGATATATTAAAGATTTTTCTAAAATTACTAAACCTTTGTGCCGACTTCTAGAAAATGATAGAAAATTTGATTTTAATGATGAATGTTTGTGTGCTTTTGAATTATTGAAAGAGAAATTAATCACTGCACCTATAATTATTTCACCTGATTGGGAGAAACCATTTGAACTTATGTATGATGCTAGTGATTATGCGATCGGAGTAGCATTGGGGCAGAGGCATGATAAAGTTTTCAAAGTTATTTACTATGCTAGTAAAACTCTTAATGAAGCTCAGATTAATTATACCACTTCTGAAAGAGAGTTATTAGCTATAGTATTTGCTTTTAAAAAATTTAGACCATATTTAATTAGAGCTAAAGGTATTGTGCATACAACCCATTCAGCTATCATATATTTAATGCAAAAGAAGAATGCCAAACCAATATTAATTAGATGGAGACTTATTCTGCAAGAATTTGATTTTATAATAATTGATCGGAAGGGATCTGATAACCAAATAGCTGATCATTTGTTGAGATTAAAGTATAATAGATTATCTGAATTTGAGAAAGAAGTTACAAAAACTATCCCTGATGAACAACTTTATACTATTATGGGAAGATATTTTTTTTGGTATGCTGATATTGTGAATTATATTGTGAGTGATATTATAACACCTGATTTAATAAGGCAACAATAAAAGAAGTTTAAGTATGATGCAAGATATTATTTTTGGTTTGACTCCTATCTATATAAACAGTGTAAGGATCTGATTATTAGGAGATGTGTGCCATAGGAAGAAACTAATTTAATTTTTCAACGATGTCATGTTTCTGAATTTGGAGTTCATTTCGGTGTTGATAAAACTGTTTATAAGATTTTAGATTCTGGATTTTATTGGCCTACTCTTTTTAAGGATGTATAAAAATATATTAAATCATGTGATCGATGTCAGAGAGTAGGTAATATCTCTAGAAGAAATGAAATGCCTCTAAACCATAATTTGGAAGTTAAAATTTTTTTATGTATGGGGATTAGATTTTATGGGACCATTTACTCCTTCATTAGAGAAATTAATATACTGGTTGTAGTTGATTATGTCTCGAAATGGATTGAAGCTATTTCTTTACCTAGATGTGATGCTCAGAGTGTTTCAAAATATTTAAAGAAAAATATATTTACAAGATATGGAATGCCGAGAGTGATTATAACTGATGGTGGATCCCATTTCAGGAATAATCAAATTAAGAGATTGATTAAGAAATATAATATTATTCATAGAATCTTTATTGCTTATCATCCCCACGCTAGTGGTTTACCAAAATTTTCTAATCACGAAATTAAAAGAATTTTGGAGAAAATTGTGGATAATCATAAATTAGATTGGTCTACTCGATTAGATAGTACATTATGGGCTTATAGGACTGCTTTTAAGACCCCTATTGGAATGTCTCCCTATATACTAGTGTTTGGTAAGACTTGCTATTTACCGGTTGAATTGGAGCATAAAGCATATTGGGTGATCAAAGAGTTGAATTTTAATTTGAAAAATGCTGGAGAGAAAAGATTTATTCAATTAAATGAATTGGAAGAAATTAGAAATGCATCTTATCACAATGACAGGATCTATAAAGAGAGAATGACATTGTGGCATGATCGGAAGATATCTAAAAAGAAATTTAAATAAGGATAGAATGTTTTGCTATACAGTAAAAGATTGAAATTATTTCCTGGAAAGCTAAAGTTTAGATGGTTGGGACCTTCTTACAGTAGTAAAATTTCAAACTTTTGGAGCTGTTGATATTGAGGATCCTGATACTAGAAAGATTTTCAAGGTTAATGGGCATCAATTAAAGCCTTAATTTAACGGGTTTCAACCCAACTTCAAAGAGGTTTTAATGCTGAGTCATCTCGATTAACTGAATGGTTTGTCGGGCTGACGACGTTAAACCAAGTACTTTATGGGAGGTAACCCATATGTATCTTTGTGGTGTGTTTGCTTGTTTGTTGTAGTTATGCTTTTAGATAGTTATTTTCGAATCCTAATCACTCCTAAATACTTTTAAAAATTGATAAATATTAGATTAAATTTAGATATTGGAATATTTTGGGTCATACGATGTTTGGTGAAATTTTTTACCACTGGCGCCACCGGCGTCCAAGTACAGATTGTATGCTAAACTTTAGGATTTTAGCGCTGCCAGCGCACAAATCCTGGTGTCGGTTATTGGAATTTAAAATTTTGATTTTTGGCAGTTTAGAGCGGGATCTTCTTCCATATAACCCCCAAAACTCCATTTTAAACCTCTAATCACCAGGAAAACAAAAACTTCCTTTCCCAATTCGCATCCCATGGATTCCTACTCCATATAACACACTCGATCTTACATTTTCAATCAATTTTGAGGCGTAGCAATTATTCACCAAGGTGATGATGAAGAGCTGGATTATCAAGGAGAGAGGCTTTATTAATCAAGGTTTGGATAATCCTACAGCAAGAGTTGAAGAGATAATATTGAAAAGGTATTGGGAAGTGCCATGTTACACTACTGCTGTCGTACGCATTCTGATTGTGAAGGAATTCTATGCAAATCTTCATGGTATCAACCAAGGATTTGTCTATGTGCAAGGTAGGTTTGCGAAATTCACTCTTGCCAGAATTAATGACCTCTTTATGACTGAGAATGTACTTATCTGCCACTATAAAAATTTTAATGCGACAAGCGATGATATAAATGAAGTTTATCGTTTTTTAACGAATGAAAATGAAGATTGGGAAGTAAGAGACAATGGATATATTAGTTTCCCATCTGTATGTTTAAATCAGGTGTCAAAGCAGTGGCATTATTATATTTCGGTGAAGTTATTTCCAACTTTGAAGTATTGTAATGTAACCAAGGAATGTGCTATTTTAAATTTCTGTATTCAAACTGGAAGGCCGATTGATATTGGAAATATAATTGTGAAATCTATTTTGGATTTGATAGTTCATGGATCTAAATATGGGTTTGGACACCCATCCATGATATTTCTGTTGTGTAGTCAATCACAGGTTCCGTATGAGAGTTGGGAAATTGTTATTCTTCCTTGCAGGCCTATTGATCCAACTAATCTTTATGACTACAAAATAGAAGGAGATGAAGGTGATATGGATCTGCTTGCTGATCAACCAACTCATACTTCACAACCCCTTCAGCCTTACTTCCGTAAAAGTTCCATAGTGATATTGAAGAAAATCAAGCCGTTGGAAAAAGAAGTACATAATGCTTTGAATGCCATTAATAATATTTCTGATTTATTTGATCACATAGCTATGAGGATGAATGAACAATTTGATCAGACTGGTTGTATTGAAATAGGCCTGATTAATTTGTTGAAGAAGAATGTTATGATTGATGAGGATTCATCCTATAAATTCCCATTTCACCCCTTCTACATTTTGTTCGTGCATCATCAATCTATTGGAGATATCAGAAAAAAAGATAGTTCAGAGACTGATGAGGAGTGACTACTGGATTATGCTTGTGCTTGATGTGTTTGTTTTGCTTGGTGTGTTTAGTATTTGCTTTGCTTTGCTTTGTAGTTTGGATTTGGATTTACTATGCTTAATTTTGTTGTGTGTGCTTAGATTTTAGTGTTTTCTTATCGTAGTGTACTTGCAATACTAAAATTTTAAGGGTCGTTGATTTGATTTGATGAGCATGTTAGAGTTTATGTTGTAATGTGTATTTTATATATATAAGTGATGTTTTGTGTTGTTTGTGTAAGAATTGTGTTAGTTATTTCTTGTGTGATGAAATAGATTTTTAATGAAATGTTAGATAAGATTATGGAGGAAGAAATGATTGAAATTACAAAAAAGAATTCATACATAGAAAAAAATTTACACTAGCACCGCCGACGCCAAAATACAGATACATTGGCTGATTAGATAAATAGAGTGCCGCTGGCACCCTATCGAGCGCCGCCGGCGCCCAATTACAGAAAAAGGCCAAAACACTTATTGACCCTGAGACCCGTGAATTTCTCCCTTGATTTCATCTTCCTCCTCCTTTTTCTCGACTAATGAAGTTACAAGGGATAGAGCAATTTTGAAATATTTTATTCAGACTTTGATGAAGATTGATATTGAAGCTATTGTTTTCAGGAGCATTCAGTTTATTGCTAGAGGAGAGACCACTGGAGGATTAGGACATCCTGCACTGATTCATGCCCTGTATATATAGTCTAGCATATAATTCAACAATTTTAAAGAGGTAGCTATACCACTGAGACCAATTTCCAATACTATCATTCATACTTATGTGTCTCATGTGGGAGCACGAGATGAGAGTAGGAGTACTCATATTCCTACTACGAGCTATGACATTCCATCTACGCCTGAGCCACCTCCATTGTCTGATATTATGGAGCAGTTGAGATTACAAAGTGATAATATGGATAGAATTCATGGTAGGTTGGATTTGAATGAGGATTGCATGAGAAGAAGAGTTGGGTATGGTATTGCCTATTATGATGCCCTGATCAGATTCATGAGGGGGGAGGCTGGTGTGATATTCCCTACTTGCCCCAGCTATACACTGTATAGACATGGTCCTGCTGACCCTACGGATGAAGCTGGGGATGAAGAGTGTTAGTTTGTTTGTTTCTGTTTCTTTTTTTATGTGTTGTGATTTTGTGAGGTAGTATTTATTTACTTTCTATGTGATGTGTGAACCTGTTGATGTACTGTAGTGTTGTAATGAAAAGTTGAAATTGTTAAATGAAATGTGTAGTGATGTGATAGTTTGTTTAGTAGTTGTGGTGTTTTGTTGGATGTTTAGATATTTAGAGTTCATATCTCTGTACCTTGCAAATGTTTAAAAATTTTATATCATTGTTACTAACTGTTTCATACTTGGTAGCTGTAAATTTTGACTAATACCAGATAGCTTTTGAAGATTTCAAGATCTTGGAACAAAAAGGTTAGTTTCTTTTACTCTCTGCTATTTCAAATTTAATGAAAAATTTAAGTTTGGGGGAGGGTTGAAAAATATTAACTCTTATTTGTTCTCAATTATTATATTTTCAAAAATTATTAGCATAACTTATGGCAGTTGAACCTCACTTTAGATAACTAAAACCTTTTATTTCAGTGGAATATTATGGAAGGATTGGATGAGAGTTTTTAGTAATAAATGTTAATTTTATAGGGGAAAGATATTTGGTATGAAAGGATTTAATTATAGTTAACTATTTAAAGTAAAGAAAACTGTATTTTTGAAATGTTAAGAGAGTTAAAGTATTATGTGTTAAGAAGAGATTGTGACTTTATGATGAATAATAAAGCTCACACCTAATTATAAAGTAAGGTGGTGTTTCAAGTTTGAACGTTAGAAAGAGAAGAGTGAAGTTCAAAATCATTAAAGGCTATCCAGATATAGTAATCCTCATGAAAAAAAAAGAAAAAGGAAAGAAAAGAAAAGATTTGGTCAGTTGAATTGTTAAAATTTGTTATTGTACATTAACTCTGAAAGGATAGTGTCCTACAACAATAATGAAGAATCCATTCAATGTCCATGGATGAATTGCGTGGTTCATGGGAATTGAGTGCAAATAAATAGGGAAATGTGTTTTGATGGGCTTTAAATTGGAGGTTTCACGGTGACAGGCTAAGATCCCCAATTTGGTCCTAAGATTAGTAACGAAACTCGAAGGTTAGCCTTCAAGTAAAGGGTGAGTGGGAGCTCCGTAGTGACAGCCAGTATCCTCCTAGCCTAGCCTTAGATTTAGTGACTAAACTTAGGATATGTCAATGTTCTTTTCATGCTTGGAAGAGGGGGTACTCTTTTGAGGGTAAAGAAATATTTATGCTCCTATTTGGCACAATACAATAAATAATCAATCTATATCATTCACACATCATATACTCGTTGTAAGAGGAAAGACACTTTTCATATTTATCAAAACCTTTCAAATAGAAAGCTTATTGTGTATGTTAGTTAATTCTGTTTAAAGATATTAGAAGTAACTGTGGTTTGCTAAAACTGTTACTGATTTCTGCATCTTGTTAGTAGAAGTAAACTTAAACTTTAATTTTGATTTGAGAATTGGATTTCAGTATTATGATATTTATTGTAGGAACGTGCCTTCCCTGTGGGATCGATAACCAGGACTCCATTAGAGCCTTATATTACTTGACACGATATGTATACTTGTGTTGAAGTTTGGACTTTACAAAATCATTATTAATATATAAATTTGAGTTCATAAGTTCTTGCATAATATAAAGTCCGCTATCAGGTAGTCATTTCAAATTGACAGACAAGGGAAGTACGGAGTGTGCCTCGTATAAACTCTAGAAATTACACATTAAACTAGCTGAAGTCCAGAGAGTGTGGAACTGGAACATGTTTGGAGATGTGCACAAGAAGGTGTAGGAGGCTAAGAATAAAGTGCAAAGCCAGAAACAAATCCATGAGGAAAGTGAGGGGGTAGTAGAGGAAGTGATCGAGGCTCATAAAGAACTAATAAATGTTATTAAATGAGATGAGGAATTGCTAAAAAAAAGGAGGTTGAAACTCACTTTAAAGATGGGAATTCTAAATATTTTCATGCATGTAGTAAATATAAAAGGAGACTTATTGCCATCATAAAAAAATTAAAGAATATAATTTTAACTGGCTAACATATCGAGTGGATATCGAGAGGAATGCTGTGGAGTTTTATGAACAGCTCTTTAATCAGTGTCAACAAATAACTCCTATCAATATGGAATTTTATTTTAGGATGGGAGAGCTTATACCATTAATTGAGTTCTCAGTGAGGTGCCTAACGAGGAAGAAATCTAGAATGCATTTACTAGTATTAATTGTAACAAGGCATCATAAGAAAACAACTAAAAGTAATTCCTCCAATGAGCAAAAAAGATTGTAGTCCACATGTGTTTCCAAAAGTTCAATGCTTAATGGTTCTAAACAATAAGCTAACAGAGAAGCTAGCATTCTTATAAGAAAAAAAATTACAATTGATTAATACTAGTAATACTCTCAAGCTGATTAGCAAAATAATAATACAAAAACTTATTTAAGTTCGATATAATTACTGATAAGATGAAAGATTACACTGAAGTTTAGAGCAGAATAGAATCAACATCCCTTTTTGAAAAAAAAAAGAAAAGAAAATTAAACAGTTAAATATTTATTAGATTTAATTGAAAGCACTGACCCCTTATCATGGGCTTCAACGATATTCATCTTTTCTAGTTGCTGCAGAATATGAAGAGCAATCACACCACAACTTTTGTAGAATTGAGGTGGCCTTCTACCATTCCTTTTGTGACCTCCATAGATCATCTGAAAGCCGCCTACTCCAATGCTCTTTCTTAAATAGATCTTCCTTGCCATGGAAGCTACAAATGAAATAAACAACTTAAAGATGCTTATATGGAGGAAGTAGTATCAAGTCAATCTTCCAAAATAAAAACAAAGGATGAAATCAATTACCAGATCTAATGTAGTACCAATCTGGGTCATATGGAGTGAGCTCCTTAAATCATCCAATCTTAACAATATCTGTCCAGTGAAGAAGTTTAATCTTCAAATAATCAGTTGCACAAACGAGCAATATTATACCGATATATGGGTGAATAATTTAACATTAGATATGTAAATTAAAAAAAAAACAACAACAACAATAATAAATAATAAAAACTAGTCGCATCCATCAAAACTAACTAGAAAAAAAGATGGCAAATTTGAAAAAAAAGTTCAGAGAAAGGAGAGGATTACTCTATCGAGTGATGGGAGAAGAGTAGAAAAGAGAGCGAGATTTTTTTTTGGGCGGGAGAGGGAGTTGAGGTAGCCGAGTATAATGGTGCGGGGTGTAGACGAGTGAAGCTTCAATACTCTTTCTCTCTGCATTGGATTGCAACCAGGACAGGTTGCGAGAAAATCGCGAAAGAAGTGTCTCAATCGATATCTAGGGTAGATCTTTTGCATTTGACCCCTCACTTACAAAAGTTTAGCATCCTGATCATTCTCTAGGGTAGGATTTCCTTTTCGCTAGGGTGAAGGAGCCAAAGGAAGGTGGTTAAAGCTTGGAAGAGGTAGAAAAGAGAAGGGCAGAAAGAAATCTTTACCTAACGCGAGAAGCGCATGCAGTACATGGGCGCTTCTCCGCTTCGCCTCTTATTAACAAAATAAGGAAGCATGTATTGGAGCGGCAAAAATAAGCGGGTCGAACATGTTTTCCAAACAAAAGGGCGGCATTTTTTAAATGCTACCGCACCCCAAACGGTCCCTAAGGCTACTGTGGATAAGCTCCTTCCTCCGCTCATTAGTGGACTAATTCATGGTGATGCTATGGACATACCTTATATGAGACAATAATAATCTTATTTGACTTCTGTTTGATTAGTTTTTCATCTACTATGTATAAATGTAATTTTTTGGAGTTTTTAGGTTGAGTTGTAATTCTTGGAGGGAGAATAATAGATTTTTTTTAGTGAGTTGTTTTTTGGATTCAGATGGATGTACCTCTACACTTTTGTAAAATGTACCTGATATCAATAAAATTCCCTATGGGGTTCCAAAAAATAATATTGGTTCTCTGTTTCTATGGGTTTCTTATGTGGGGAACTTCAGCATGGATATGGTTTCAGGGTATACTGATCTGATCCTATTTAGACTGAGACTTTTAACCTATTGCACGAGGATGACTCTACATATCTTTTTAATGTTTCTTTTTAATTTATTTTCCTTGTTTAGACTTACCATCTCTTCTTCCAAGTTCTCTTCGACCTTTAAAGAATTTTGAATGTCCAAGAAGGATGGATATTTTGAAAAGAGAATTACACTACATTGATTAGATGGCCTAGCAGCTTCATTTTATTCTACTGTGATAAACAATGTTTTTGCAAGTAATATGAGAATTGAAAGTCTTCCTAATATAAATAATAGCTTTTTCATCAACTAGATAATTTTCTTCATCATCTATCAAACACTAGTTAAGAGTACTATTAGAATTAGACCAAAAATTGAAGGTAAGCATCTTAAAATAGTAATATAGGAATGATTTTTAATATCCAAAATTTAGTAGAATGAATTATCACTATCAATAATAAAAGTAAAATCATAACAAATTTGGAATGATTTTCTTAATGGACTATTAATTTTTCCTATAGGTAAGGAAATGCGTAGGAGAATTAAAAAAAAGCAAAATCAGTATGTGTAAAAACTAAATGGTCTTCTGAAAAGAGCAAGGGAATTATACACAGCTAATTGGAAGCTAAAGAAATTTATGTGCTAATATTAATAATATTTTTTCATAAATATGAAACATAATTTATAGAGATAGTAAAGGAAAAAAATTAGATACCAAAATGAGGGCCATTTGAGGATGAAGAATAATCTTCTAGCTTCTCATAAAATTACTGAAAATAGAACATCCATGATGCATGACTTTAATTAATAAAAAACATGCATCCTTTAGAAAAATATAAAACTCGAACTTTTCTATTTCCGACTATCAAATATTTTTAATATATTTTTTTTCTTTTCAAATCAACCTATCATATAAAATTAAATTGAAACTCTTAAATAAGTATTACTAAAGGAAGTATTACAAGCATTATCATTATAGATCATGGTGACAACCTATACATAATTGATAATATCATGTAGAGTTATCTTATGCTTACAAAAAAGTGCTCAGCAATCACATTGTAAGAAAGTATCACATAAAGACTTGGAATTTTAATCAAATATGCATGACCAGAGTGTAATCATGAGATAAATGAAAGTAATCTTGAACAAACTAGTAATTCTAAGTTGCATAAGGTTGTGTTTAACAACTATGATGATGAGTTGAGTAAAAAATTGGAAATTTTTTATATGAACTTCGTAGGCCTTAATGATTTATGTTTATCAATTACACAAAATTAACGTATGATTTAAAGTTTAAAAAGTAGTTGAATCATTTCAATGGTTAGCGAGAATTACCGAACAAATAAAATATGCAACATATAAATCATCAAAAAAATATATTTGTTTAATTAAAAATTAAAATTATAAGTAGTCTTAAAAGGTAATGTAGAAAGAGAAAGAAAGATATAATGACTAGAGTGGATCTCTTTATTAAAACTAGAATCCCCCAAATATTTAATTCTTCGAAAACAAATCCTAAACTCCTCTCACGTTTAGAAGCTGACTATTATTAGCCCATTGAGAGAAAAAATTAAATTCTTTTTTAGTAGCATATATAAGTTTGTCATGTATGTTCTGTACTCATGCAACCGAGCTTGATCGATCGCTTTTCCAACTACCGACTGGCCATCCAGTTAGACATTTGCCAAAAACTCTTTTAAATTATATAACTTAAACATATGTAGAGATATAAATTAGGAGTGTTTTATAAAGTATATGAGATTCCGCACGAGAATTCTCTTATATCTAATATTTTAAATAAACACATTAAACACTCGTAAGTGTAAAAAATGAATATCATTTACTGAATTTTAATTACATTACCTAATTTAATGTAATCTGGTAAAAATTTACTTTATTCCATTTTGAAAAAAGACAACAAGGTAAAGAACTCATTCTTCCATCCTTGAAGTAAAAGTGCTTCATTGTAAGTTTAAAATCTGATGTTTATTAATTGGATTTAAAGTTGATCATGAAGACCTCATATAGTTGATTGTGTTGGTGCACAATCATGTTATTTTCCTTTGATACATGCTTTTATTAACATTTTGTATTTATATGTGAGGTAAAGTCAATACTTGGGAGACTCAAAGAGTTCAACCATTTACATAGCCATACAACACTCAAAGAACTTGAAACTGGATAGTAAAACAAACAACGACGACATATAAGTTTGATCGGCAATCAGGGTCTGACAGGAATATTTTCTAATTTTGAGCTCAATTCCTGCAGCTTTGAATGGAAGATTTATGAAGATAGCTCACTTACCAGTAGCGACAAGCTTCGCAAAGGGTACAGTAAAAATCATCTCAGAAGTGAGCCTAGTCGACCTCCTCCTATAAAGAAAAGATCCATCCTAAAGCGTAGGCCCAATCCACCGAACATGGCTTATGTATGTGAAAATTAAAAAACATAGCCCCAATTATGTTTAGATGATTCGCCACTCAACAGTGACAAGCTCTGCAATGAATATACAGTGATCGACTTCAACACCTAATATGTTCTGCCACTCTGCAAAGAAAAACTTCGCAAGAGGTGTATGGAAATCATCCTCTACCCTTGACTTGATTAGTCACTCGGTAGCGATAAGCTCCAAGAGGAATATATGGTGATCGTCCTTGATTTTTCTAATGATTCACCACTCGATTGAGATAAGGTTCGTGAGTGGTATATCGTAATCATCTTCGAACTTTAAGATTATTCGTTGTCCGACATTGGCAGACTCCATGAGGGCTATACGTCTTTATTCATTTACCTTTGAGATGATTCAAAACCTGAAAATAACTGGTTCCATGAATGGGAAAAGTAGCGATCTTCTTCAAACATTGAGATGACATGACACCCAACAACAACAAGCTTTGCTAGAATCATACAACAATCATCATCAACCTAAAAATGATTTGTCAGCTAGTAGCCATATGCTCCATGAGGAGCAAATTGATCCATGAAAAAAATACAAATTTTATGCTTTGATTTTTATCAAATTTTTAAGGATATTATGCTTTAATGAAAGGAATTTTTGTGTTTTTGGATATAGGTGATGGAAAAATGTTCAAGATGAAAAAAAAGTGAAAAAGGAGAAAAAATGAGCAAAAATGGAGCCAAAATGCAAAATTGTCAAATTATTGCTCTAGCGCCTAAGCGCCAGAATCCGGCGCCTAAGCGCCAGGTCGATACAGGATCTGTGAAGATTTTTGATGACTTTTGGACAGTTATTTTGACGGTGTTAGAAGTTATTGGACCTTCTTGAAAACTGACAGTTCTTCCTAGTTTATAGGACATGTGATTCAACGTATTTGGACGCTTGGAAACGGTTTTAATCGCGAAGAGGTGCGATCCAAAGTGAAGAGGTGCAAAAAACTGGACGCAGAGTCCGGCGCCTAGGTGCCAGACACACCTTCTAGAAGATTCATTGAATGTGGACACATTTTGAAGAGGTGCCTCAAGGCAACCCTTGAAGCCTATAAATAAGAGGGTACTCCTTTAGAGAAAAACGCCCCCCATACATCCCCCTATCTGGAGCCCCATCTAGAGGGAGAATTAGAGAAATACTTTAGGGCCACTTTTATTAATTAGTGAGTTTATTTAGAGGGTGTATTGTGAGTTTAAAGAGTTGGTGCTTTTAAAGTTTATTTGCTTTGGAGTCAGAAGAATTCAAAGGTTCAGTAGGAGAAACACTTGAGATAAGTGTTTGTAATTTTATTCAAAGTTTTCATATCATGTTTTGTTGTTTAAATTCAATGTGTTCTGAGTAGTTAGTTTACTTTCTCCTTTCAATTATGAAAAGATAAATAAGATAATATAAAATTTTATGGTGAATTAAAAACTATTTTTATTTTAAAACATTGTGATGATATTAATACCGAATCTTCGTTTACTTTACAAATTGATCACTTGTATTGTTAAAATATGTTGAAGAGTTTTGATACCTAGAAAGAGATGAATTCTTAACTAGTAGATATCACATGAATCATTGGATAGTCGAAGGCCTTGTGCGGGTTATTCAAGGTGAAGTGCCAATAAATAGGAAGATATTATATAATGGGCGTAGAATTAATAAGTTCTTAGAGTGACAGACTAAATTGTTGTGATTGGTTTATAGAGAAGGAAAGGTCACTAGAAGGGCCGACCATAGCTACCCTTGAACATCTAGTTGTGTGAGCCTGGATTAACCCATTCTACTAACAATACATCCGGACCTGATCTATAGGCTAGCAAATGTTCATTACACCTGGATCAAAGGGTAAAGAATATGAATGCTTCTATTTGGCACAATACCATAAATTTATATTCTCCACGAATATTATCATTATCTTAGAAAAATTTGGATTAATTAAAAAGAAGAAAGTTGTGTTCTTATTGCTTTTTACACCAATCATTTCATTACTGCTTTATTATTTCATCTTTCATTACTCCATTATTATTGCATATAGTAAGTTAAAAATATCAAATTTATAAACTATAAAAGAAATACATAAAAATAAAATTAAAATATTTAAAAATCCATAACTCACACCTCCTGGGATCGATACTGGGGTGTTTGTTTCAAAGCCCTATAGTACTTGATACGATACGTATACTTGTGTAGTACCCCTAGTGTGTAAAATATTTTCAATAAAATTATATTTGTATACACTAGTTGCTATTATTATCTATTACATATATTTGAAAGCATTAATTATTATATTTGTCATTAGCAGATTGCGGGTCAAGTTTTTGGCGCCGTTGCCGGGGATTGATATTTTAGTATGCATATATATAGCATTGAGTCAAGTTTTTGGCACCGTTACAGGGGAGGAGCGGAGTAGATTTTAAATATTTCAATTTTATTCATTTTCTTTTATTTTCAAAAATATAAAATACAATATATATATATATATATAATAAAATTAAAAAAAAAATTATAAGCAGAGATTTTATTTCTTGTTAATTTGCTCTTTATGTGTAGTGGTGGATCTGAAGGATTATTACCTTTAGATTCTGAATTAGAAAGAACTATTAAAAGAATTAAAAAAGGAAAACAAACTAAAAAAATTCAAGAGATGGCTAATTTAGATAACAATTTACAAAATCCAATTGAAATTATTGAACAAAATGTTTACAAACCATTAATGGATTATGCTAACCCTACATTTGATGAACTTCATAGTAGTATTCAAATACCTACTGTAGATGCTAATTCATTTGAGCTTAAACCATCTATCATTCAAATGGTTCAAAATAATCAATTTGGAGGAACACCAAATGAGGATCCAAATTTACACCTTGCTAGTTTTTTAGAACTTTGTGCTACCTTTAAATATAACAATATTTCTGATGATGCTATTAAACTTAGACTCTTTCCTTTTTCTTTAAGAGATAAAGCAAAGATGTGGTTGAACTCATTAGCAATAGGTTCTATTAAAACATGGGCTGAAATGACACAAAAATTCCTTGCTAAATTTTTTCCTCCTTCTAAAACTGCTAAATTAAGAAATGATATTACTTCATATAGTAAATTTGACGGGGAGACAATTTATGAAACTTGGGAAAAATTTAAAGAACTATTAATAAAATGTCCTCATCATGCTTTACCTGATTGGTTAATTATTCAAACATTTTATAATGGTTTAATTGGATCACTAAAATCAATTATTGATGTTGCTGCTGGAGGTTCTTTAATGTCTAAATCATTTGAAGAAGCTTATACTTTAATTGAAGAAATGGCTAATAATAATTTTCAATGGCCTTCTGAAAGGATTAATCCTAAAAGAATGTCAAGTATTCAAGATAACGAAGTTTTTTCTATCTTAGCATCACAAGTAGCTGCAATAACTAAGAAATTAGATAATTTTGCCATCAACATATCACATAACAGCTCATCTAATATAAAAGATTCTTAAACTATTGAAACTTTACAAGCTATTGCTAGTAAAATTAATCCGTATTCAAACTATTATAATCTTTGATGGAAAAATCTTCCTAATTTTAACTAGAATAATCAACAAGAACAATGGGGTAATAATCAAACCTGTCAAACTTGAAATTGGAATAATCAAGTAAATTCAAATTATAAACCACCTGGATTTAATAATCAATAGAAAAATTTATCAATAGAAGAAATAATTTTACAAATGAGTAATCAATTACAAAATCAAAATACTGTTATTCGTAATATTGAGAATCAAATGGGACAAATCGCTATTTTAATTAATTACAGACCTCCAGGAACACTTCCTAGTAATGTTGAAATTAATCCAAAAGAAACTTGAAAAGAACATGAACATGTTAAAGTTGTAAAACTTAGAAGTGGAACGGAATTAAAAAAAAGAATGCATAGTGAAATTGAAAAAGAGATTGAGGTTGAAGATATTGAAAAACCTAAAGAAACTCCTTCTCCTAATCAAGGTCAAACTAATATTTATATTAATGTGGAAGTTGAAAAAACACCACCATCTTTTCCTCAAAGATTAAAACAGCAGAAGCTTGATCATCAATTTTCTAAGTTCTTTGAAATTTTTAAGAGACTTACTATAAATATACTCTTTGTTGAAGCCTTGGAACAGATGCCAACTTATGCAAAATTTATGAAGGATATATTAAGTAAGAAACGAAAATTTAAAGCTTTTGAAACTGTTGCACTAAGTGAAGAATGTAGTGCAATAATTCAAAAGAAATTACCTCAGAAACTTAAAGATCCTGGAAGTTTTACTATACATTGTGCTATTGGAGAAAAATTTTGTGGAAAAGCTTTGTGTGATTTAGCAGCAAGTATTAATCTCACATCGTTTTCTATTTATCGAAGGTTGAATTTAGGAGAGATTACTCCCACCACTGTAACCCTTCAGTTAGCTGATAGATTTATCACTTACCTTAAAGGAGTTATAGAGGATGTACTTGTTAAAGTAGATAAATTTATCTTCCCTGTAGATTTCATTGTGCTTGATATGGAACAAGATAAAGAAATACCAATTATTTTAGGGAGACCTTTTCTAGCTACCGGACGAGCTATGATTGATGTGGAAAAAGGAGAATTAACTATGAGAGTTAATGATCAAGAGGTTAAATTCAATGTTCTTAAATCGATGAAGTACCCTGACAAAGAAAAATGTTATCAAATGGATATTTTTGATTTTATAATTGAAAAACACTCTCGAGAAAAATATAAAATCATTTTTGATGAAGAAATTAAGTTTTTAACTGATGAAAATGAAGAACTAAAAGAAAATGAATTACTTAAAAAACTCATTATATTAAAGATAACTAGGAAACTTTAGACATAACTCAAAATGATATACTTTTACCCTCAAGTAAAAAAGCCCCTGAACTGGAATTAAAATTGTTACATTCACATTTAAAGTATGCAATTCTTGGAAATTCATTAACTTTACCTGTTATTATTTCTTTTGAGCTAAGTTTAGATCAAGAAGAAAAATTAATAGGAGTGTTAAAGAATTATAAAAAAGCTTTTGGTTGGACTATTGCTGATATAAGAGGAATAAACCCTCCCATTTGTATGCAAAGAATTTTAATGGAAGAAAATTTTATACCTACAATTGATCCTCAAAGAAGATTAAATCTATCATGAAAGAGGTTGTTAAAAAAGAAATTTTAAAATGGTTAGATGCTAGAATTATTTATCCTATTTCGGATAGTCAATTGGTAAGTCTTATTCATTGTGTTCCGAAGAAAGGAGGAGTAACTGTCACTGTCAATGATAAAAATGAACTAATTTCTACAAGACAAGTTACTGGATGGTGAATTTGCATTGATTATCGGAAGTTAAATGGTGCCACTAGAAAGGATCATTTTCATTTACCTTTCTTGGATCAAATGCTTGATAAATTAGCTGGTCACTCATATTTCTATTTTTTGAATGGATATTCTGGTTATCATCAATTACTTATTGCTCCTGAGGACCAAGAGAAAACAACATTTACAAGTCCTTATGGAACATTTGCCTTTAGAAGAATGCCTTTTGGTTTATGTAATGCACCTGCAACTTTTCAAAGATTTGACAAAGGAATTGATGTATTCATGGACGATTTTTCAGTTTTTGGAACTTCTTTTGAGTCTTGTTTGGAAAATATTTCCAAAGTTTTGAAAAGATGTGAAGAAACAAATTTAGTTCTTAACTGAGAAAAATGTCAATTTATGGTCACAGAAGGCATTGTACTTGGTCATAAAGTTTCACAAAATGGGATGGAAGTTGATCAAGCAAAAGTAAAATATATTGTTGAATTGCAACCCCCTACTACTGTTACTAATGTGAGAAGTTTTCTAGGTTATGCTGGATTTTATAGAAGATATATAAAGGATTTTTCTAAAATTGCTAAACCTCTTTGTCATTTATTGGAAAAAGAATCTAAATTTGAATTTAATGAAGACTATGTTAATGCTTTCAAAATTTTAAAAGACAAATTAATAACTGCACCTATAATTAATGCATCTAATTTGAATAAACCTTTTGAATTAATGTGCGATGCAAGTGATTTTGCAATTGGAGCTCTAATGGGACAAAAATACTAGAAAATTTTCAAAGTTATATATTATGCTAGTAAAACACTTACTGAAACTCAAAGAAATTACACTACTACTGAGAAAAGATTTTAGTTATAGTATATGCCTTTGATAAATTTAGACCTTATCTTCTTGGTACCAAATGCATAGTTCATACTGATCATTCCACTATTAAATATTTAATGATGAAAAAAGATGCTAAACCTATAGTGATAAGATGGGTTTTACTTCTACAAGAATTTGATTTTCAAATAGTGGATAGAAAAGGAACAAACAACCAAATTGCTGACCATTTATCTAGAATTAAGAATGATGTTATTACTGAAGAAAATATAAATGAGAAATTTCCTGATGAACATTTGTGTGTCATTCAAGGATACCAAACACCTTGTTATGCAGATATAGTTAACTATCTAGTTAGCAATATTTTACCTTATGGATTGGATAACAATTTTATTAAGAAATTTAAAAATGATGTTAAATCTTATATTTCGGAAGATCCTCTTTTATTTAAATGAGGAAGAGATTCTATAATTCGTAGATGCGTACCTTATGATGAAACTTATGCTATTATTCAAAAATGTCATGATTCCTAATTTGGAGGACTCTTTGGAGTAGATAAAACTGCATTAAAAATTTTAAATTTAGGATTTTATTGGTGTACCTTATTTAAAGATGTGAGACATTATGTGAAAACATGTGATCGATGTCAAAGGATGAGAAATACATCCAAAAAAGATGAAATGCCTTTAAACTATATATTGGAAGTTGAAATTTTTAATATATGGGGTTTAGAGTTTATGGGATCATTTGTACCATCATCTGGAAAGATTTTTATTTTATTAGCACTTGATTACATTTCAAAGTGGATTGAAGCTGTAGCTTTACCTAGCTGTGATTCCAAAAGTGTTTCAAAATTTTTGAAGAAGATGATTTTTTCATGATTTGGAATGCCTAAGGTAATTATCACAGATTGTGGAAGTCATTTTAGAAATATAAGAATTCAATCATTATTGGAAAAATTTGGAATCAAACACAGAATTGCAACTACATATCACCCACAAACAAGTGGAATGGCTAAAGTATCAAAAAGAGAAATTAAAAGAATTTTAGAGAATGTTGTTAATCCTAAAAGAACTGATTAGGTTGATAGACTTGATTCTGCATTATGGGCTTATAGAACAGCTTATAAGACACCAATCAGAATGTCACCTTACTGGTTAGTTTTGGGTAAACATTGTCACTTACCTGTTGAACTTGAACATAAAGCTTATTGAGTGATAAAGGAGTTTAATTTTGATTTGAATACTGCAGGAGAAAAATGGTTATTGCAATTGAATGAGATGGATAAAATAAGAAATGAATCATATAAATGCAAGGATTTATAAAAAGAAAATGAAAATATTACTTGATAAAAAGATTTCAGGAAAATCATTTGAGCCTGTGCAAGAAGTATTATTATTTAATACTTGTTTAAGGCTTTTTCCTAGAAAATTAAGATCAAAATGGATAGGACCATATATAATTGAAAAAGTATACCATTATGGAGCTGTGGATGTTAAAGATCCCAAAACGGGAAAATTTTTCAAAGTTAATCGATTAAGACTGAAGCCTTATTTGGGAGATTTTAAAAAGATTTATAAAGAGGCTTATAAGTTGAGTCCACGTGATTAAAAGACTTAATTAGGTCGGGCTGACGACATTAAACCAAGCGCTTTGTGGGAGGCAACCCATAGTTATTTGTTGTTTTGTGTGTTTGTACAATGTAATGTAAGGTTATGCCTTGATCTTGTTTAATTTTATATTATTTTAGAAAACTTAAAAGCTAACAAGTCTTTATTCATTTAAGCTGAAAATTATCTCGAATTATACAAAGCTTAGACATTGGATCGCTCTTTTTCATATATGAGTAAAAAGGAGATCAAGTTAACCTTCATTAGGATTGCTTATAATTTGTGTTACTGAGTCTATATTGATCTTACCATTCTAAACTACCTATTTTGGAGAATGAAAATTTGAAATTTGACGTTAGGCGAAACGAGTCGAACATGCTTCCGGCGCCTAGGCGCCAGATTTGCCGTCTAAGCGCCATAGTAAAACTATGTGTCGATGGGTCCGGCGCCTAGGCGCCACAGTTACTGGATCATGTCAAAATCGAAAATCATCAATTTTTCACACGATTTTCTCTTATAAATGACCCTATCTTTGTCCCCAATCCTTATGTAATAATTATTTCGACCCATACACTCCATTCATGAGAGATTAGAGAGGATTTTTGAAGAAATGGAGAGGAAAAATCTTGGAGAAGAGGCTAGAGACATGGTTTCAAAGGATTCTCAACCCTACTTCAATGGTTTCATCGCTGTAAGTTTGGAGAAAATTTCTAGTCATCTAGATATGTTTGAAGCAGAGTTTAAAAGCATTGGAGATCGCCTCCAAGAGATGTATCATCAAATTGAACATATGGAATGATAGGCGAAACTTCAATTTGATCATCTAGCGGCTTATTAAGATGCTCAAGTGGAGATGTATGCTAAGAACAATTGGATCGACGAGAAAACGACTGCTTATTTTCTGAGAGCGTTAGTATTCTTCCCCAGTAAGCCAAGCAATCTTCATTGTAAAGATAATGGGAATTAGATAGTTATGTGGTGAGATTGTGATTTAACTATTGTGTCGTTGTATCGATTTAGTGAATCGATTGTGTTTTTTTGCTTTCATGTTCAATGTGTGTTGTATTTGCTTTCAAATTTGTGTTGTTTGATTGTTGTTAGAACTTGAATCATGTTATGATACTTATCTGAATTGTATTGAGCCCGAAATTGAAAATCATGAATGAAATTAGAAGAGTTTGATTTAAACTTGTGTTTAATTGGTGGATTTAATTTTTAATTTTTAAAATTTTTGGAAAATATTTTGGAAGAGGGAAACTGAAGTATTACTCTTATATGAGTAATTATAAGTTTAACTTATGAATTTTGGTGGATAATAAAAATTTTAAGAGATTTTTTTGGAAAGGAGAGTATGGCGCCTAGGCGCCAGTTCGACCTGCTTACCCGAAAAACAACATTTAAACCCCGATTATCCATTTTTTACGCCTAAGCCTTATCTTCTTCCTCTTTTCACAAAAATCAACCTCCTAAATCCATTTTTTAGTCAAAACATCAAGATTTTGAGCCTGAAATCACTTGATTTCTTCATCTCAAGGTCAGATATATACTCTAATCCATTTATTTTTGCTTTTGCACGATAGTTTTTCCTATTTTTGACTAAAAACCTAAATTTTGAGAAAAATTTTGATTTTTAGTGTTCTCCATGAATTTATAAACTCATTTTATGTTTCTTAAGCTTAAAAAGAGTTTAAATTTTTGATTCCATAATTTATTTGTGTTTTCTTTCATATTTAGATGGCACCAAAATCTAAGAGAGGATAGGCACGTGAAAATTTTGACAGTAGCAAATTCGCGACTGCGGCAGCTCATTTTCGATATCACAAATTTTTTATGTCCAGAAAATTTATCTAAGAGCGAAACTTTTACAATCCTGGTGAGATGATCGAGAACACGATCGTTGCGCACAACTGGCAACGATTCTGTTATTTCACCGTTGTTGCTATTATTCCAGTCGTGCGCGAATTTTATGCTAACTTTTTGGATGCGGAAGACTATGAAGTCTTCGTCAGAGGTGTTGGAGTAGGATTTACTCCGGAAAGGATCAATGTTTTTTATGGACTGCCACCTACCATCGAGTGCCACTATTCTGGATTATCTCCATCTGAGGGAGATCTTGAGATGATTATCGCTTATTTGACTGACGGCACTGGAGCTTGGAAGATCCGGAATGATAAACAAGTAAAATTTATATCTTTTAAGTTAAATGGTATTTCAAAGGCATGGCATTAATTTATTTCTACAAGACTTATATCTTCCAACCACCTGAGCGAAGTGACTAGAGATCAAGCTATCTTAAACTACTGCATTCAGGAGAGGAAGCTGATAGATGTCGGCAGTATTATTTATGATTATGTGGAGTCTACTGCTAGATCCAATACTTCTGTACGACTAGGATTCCCATCTCTGATTTATTCTTTATGTGTGAACAATGGAGTCACTGCTGATATTTCTGAGGAGAAGCTGAAGTCTACCAAGCCAATTGGGCAGGAGAGTGTTAGTATCTATGATCATCTTCGTAGGAAGAGATCTACAGCCCCTTCTACTTCTGCACCTACTCCAGGTAGAGCTTCTACTTCCAGACCTTCTACTTCTACTGCTGAGCCACCGTCTAGTTTTTGGGAATCGATGCATGATCAATTTTTGGAGTAGCAGAATGAGTTATTTCTAACTCACTGCAGAGTTGATACTATGGATAAGAAGATTGATCACCTATCTGATTACACCCAGAGGAAGAGTGAATATGATGCTGAGTATTCAGAGTCTTTAGTCAGATTCTTGAAGTGTGAGCATGATATTTAGTTTCCCACCTGTCCTAGATTTTCACCTTATGTTGATCCTAAGGATGTGGAGTTTTCTTTTGGTGATGACGAAGATGAGGCTACAGACAGTGATTAGTAGCCTGATTTACCTCGGAGATGTGCTGAGTCTGTTGTTACTCTAGTTTTTGTTTGCTCGTATTGATTGTTGTTTACTGTTTATTAGTTTAGATTTGTTTATGAGACTTTGTATGAATTATTTGATGTTGAGACTATTTTAGATATTTAGTTGCAGACTGAAATTTGAATGAACTTGTGTTTATTTTTGGTTTCAAGCTACTCCTTAGTATTTTAGAATAGTTAGTAATGTTATTTTATTTCTGTTAGTAATATAGTTATTTAATTCAACTACTGCTATATAAAATTTTTGAGCCTGTTTACTTTTATATGCTCCATTATTTCTGTAATATTCATAAAAAGCATGTGTAAAAGTAAATTATATTTCTTTCTAGAATTTTTTTTTACATGCTTATAAAATTGCTTTTTAAATTATACTTTTTTTTCTCTCATACTTTATTATTTTCATGATATACAAAAACTTAAGTTTGGGGGAAGAGAAAATACATGCAAATTTAAATTTTATTTGTCCTTAATAAACTAATATTTTCTAAAAAAAAATCTCTTAACATAACATTAGGAATGAAAAATCTATTTAAGATCACTTAAATTTTGGAAATTATAAATAATTTAGTGGACTTAACCAAAATTTTAATAACTTTGATTGATTTTAAGAATAGAATTATTTAACTTAAAGAAGAATAAGATTAAGAAATTTTTCCATTCATAACAGAAATAATTGAATTTTAGAAGTATTAAGAAATAAAAAATTATAACATGAAGAAGAAAAGATTGAAAATCTTTTTGAAATTCTATTCATGTTATAATAATTAAGTGAAAATGTAAAAGTTACATAATATAAGTTAAGGATAATGAAGTTCAAAATCATTAACAGGCTATCGAGATACAGTAATCCTCACTGTGAAAAAAAAAAGAGAAAAATAGGAGAAGCTTGAGGATATGCCTAATCAAAACTTGGCTTCACTTGAATTATCTTATATGAAGAAAACTAGTTACATACTTTTACTTAATTTTCATGCATGAATCTTTATTGAAGAAAGACTTTTCACGAAAATCTTTTTCTTGTAAATAACCTATGTGATCTTAATATAATAAACTTCTATTATTTTCGAAATGAATGAACAATTTTTTTAATTCTTATGATTTGGTAGTTGATTATTCTTTAAATTCTTAAATTTAAACTTAGTTAGTGAAATTTGGTTAATGATTTACTAAAGCCTTTATAAGATAAAAAATTACAAGGAGTCTTAAATATTTATCTTTCATTCCAAATGTTGTACATTTTATATAGTAAAAAGGGTTACTTAAGGATAAGTAACATTTAAGTTTGGGGGATTTTGATCCATGAAAAAAACACACATTTTTATGCCTTGAATTTTATCAAATTTTTCAGGATATTATGCTTTAATGAAAGATATTTTTGTGTTTTTGGATATAGGTGATGGAAAAATGTTCAAGAATAAAACAAAACAAAAAAGGAGCAAAAAGGATAAAAAAGGAACAAAAATGGAGAAAAATACAAAATTTTCAAAATTATTGGTCTGGCGCATAGGCGCCAGAATCTGGCGCCAAAGCGCCAGGTCGATACGGGATCTGTCAAGATTTTTGACGACTTTTGGACGGTTATTTTTACTGTGTTAGTGGTTATTGGACCTTCTAGAAGACTGGCAGTTGTTCCCGATTTATAGGACATGTGATACATTGTATTTGGACGCTTGGAAACGGTTTTAATCGTGAAGAGGTGCGATCCAAAGTGAAGAGGTGCAGAGAACTGGATGCAGAGTCAGGCGCCTTGGCACCAGATTCCGGCGCCTAGGCGCCAGACACACTATCTAGAAGATTCATTGAATGTGGACACATTTTGAAGAGGTGCCTCAAGGCAACCCTTAAAGTCTATAAATAGGAGGGTACTCCTTCAGAGAAAAACGCCCCTCATACATCCCCCTATCTAGAGCCCCATTTAGAGGGAGAATTAGAGAAATACTAGGGCTACTTTTATTAATTAGTGAGTTTATTTAGAGAGTGTATTGAGAGTTTAAAGAGTTGGTGCTTTTGATGTTTATTTGCTTTGGAGTCAGAAGAATCAGAGGTTCAGTAGGAGAAACACTTGAGATAAGTATTTGTAATTTTATTCAAAGTTTTTTTATCATGTTTTGTTGTTTAAATTCAATGTGTTCTGAGTAGTTAGTTTACTTTCTCCTTTCAATTATGAAAAGATAAATAAGATAATATAAAATTTGATGGAGAATTAAAAACTATTTATATTTTAGAACATTGTGTTGATATTAATACCAGATCTTCATTTACTTTACAAATTGATCACTTGAATTGTTAAAATCTGTTGAAGAGTTTTGATACCTATAAGGAGATGAATTCTTAACTAGTAGATATCACATGAATCCTTGGGTAGTCGAAGGCCTTGTGCGGGTTATTCAATGTGAAGTGCAAATAAGTATGAAGATAATATATAATGGGTGTAGAATTAATAAGTTTTAAGAGTGACCGACTAAATTCTTGTGATTTGGTTTATAGAGAAGAAAAGGATCACTAGTAGGGCCGACCATAGTCACCCTTGGACATCTAGTAGTGTGAGCCTAGATTAACCCATTCTACTAACAATACATCCGGACCAGATCTATAAACTAGTTAATGTTCATCCCACCTGGATCAAAGGGTAAAGAATAAGAATACTTCTATTTGGCACAATACCATAAATTTATATTCTCCACGAATATTATCATTATCTTAGAAAATCTTGGATTAATTGAAAGGAAGAAATTTGTGTTCTTATTGTTATTTACACCAATCATTTCATTACTGCTTTATTATTGCATCTTTCATTACTGCTTTATTATTGCATCTAGTAAATTAAAATATCAAATTTATAAACTATAAAATAAATACATAAAAATAAAATTAAAATATTTAAAAATCCATAATTCACTCCTCGTGGGATCGATACTAGGGTCTTTGTTTCAAAGCCCTGTATTACTTGATACAATACATATACTTGCGTAGTACCCCTAGTGTGTAAAATATTTTCAATAAAATTTTATTTGTATACACTAGTTGCTATTATTATCTGTTACTTATATTTGAAAACATTAATTATTATATTTGTCATCAGCGGATTGCGGGTCAAGTTTTTGGCGCCGTTGCCTGGGATTGAAATTTTAGTACGCATATATATAGCATTGGGTCAAATATGAAAATTGTCTTTGACTTAAGATGATTCGCTGTCTAGCAGTGACAGTTTCTGAGAAGGGTATACATTGACCGTATTGGGCTTTGAGATGATTTACTGCCGAACAACGAAAAGCTCCGCTAGGGGTATATGGTAATTGTCTTTGACCAATAAGATGATCCAGCACCAGGCGGTGACAATCTCCACGAGGGGCTTATGGCAATTGTCTTTAATCTTTTAGATGTCTCCCCACTGGGCGAAGACAAGCTCTGCGAGGGGAATACGATGATCATCTTCAAGCTTTAAGATGACTTGCCAAGATGATCTTGAGGATTATTTGCCACCCAGCAATTGTATGCAATCCTTGAGATAACTCGCCGCTTGACAACGATAAGCTTTACAAGGGATATATGCTGATCATCTCCATCCCTTTAGATGATTCTCCATCTAATAGGGACAATCTCCATGAGGAGTGATTGGAAAATCATCTTGGCATTATTCACATACTAATCAATTAACAGTAGATTGCAAAAAAAAAAATGTTAGAGCTGAGAGCAAAGGGTGTCTGGTAAGAAGTATCATTATTGATTCATGTGCTTCTATTTTTATTCTATATATATTTTTTAACTTTATCACATTTATCACTATCAAAGAGCAAGAAAAAAGAGAAACATAATATATACACTAAAAAATGATTTGCATGAACTTTGAGGCAATCTAAAAGTCCAAGATAAGAAGACAAAAATGCCCTCTGTTCTCCTCTTTAAAGCAAGGCTCATCATGTATTTTTGTACTTTGTCTCTCCTATCTTCTACAACTAAGAGGGTTATAACATGTAATGGGGGCTTCTAGATCCCCCTACTTGCAACCTCTATTTTCTATGGAATAAAATAGGTTCACTAGCCTAAAAATAACCCAATTGCCCCATGGTGATAGGCCCACCTCTTTACTTTTCTCTAATTTTCTTTCTCTCCCCATATCAATCTCTTTTTCTTGGTCCCAATGCTCTATCTCTTGGGCATGGTCTGTCGGACATATTTGGATCCAACACTAGAAGAAATCCTATTAACTTTGCTCAAGAATCTCAAAAAATTTAGATGATTTAATAAGCTGTAAGGTTCTTTTCAAACCTCTTGATCAGGGAGGTCTTGGCTTTAGGAGCTTATCTGATTCTTTTAGAATCAATTATATGAATTGTGGTACAGATTTCATATGAATAATTCTTTTTGGGCCTCTTTTTTAAATGCTAAATATTGTATTAAAAAGCATCCTTTAAATAACACCTATTCTAAAGCTGATTTATATATTTGGATAGAAATGCTAATAATTTCTAAGCATACTAAAGGGCTTATTTGTTGGGATGTTGGCAAAGGGGATTGCTTTTTTTGGTTTGATCATTGAAATGGTGCTTCAGTTTGGTTTGATCATTGAAATGGTGCTTCAGTGGACTTTTATAGGGATCCAAAAGATGTTAGCACTAATGTTAATGATTTGTGGCATGAGAATGGTTGGATTGGTGAAAAAATGTTTCAGTGGGTTCACCCAACTTCTGCTATGTTAGTTATCATTACTCCTATTAACAATAAGAAGAAAGATGATCCTAAAGTTGAAGGCAAAAAGGGAGATTCTTTTGTTAAAAGCTTTGCTAGGTCTTTCCAATGCATTTTGGGGATGGATCTCAAATGTATTTATTTTTTGGATGTGAGTTGTTTGGGGTGCTTAGTAGATTCCTCTTGCCTCTTTTTGTACTTTTTATTTAAGATAAATTTATGGAGCCATATAATATTCTTTTACTAAATAAAAAGGTTCCTCAACGCATCAACTCTTTATCTCTTGAAACTAGAATATCTCTCTCCACTTCTTTTTGCCTTCCTCTCCCTTTTTTCACTTCATCACAATTACGAATAGCTTCCCATTTTCTTTTCCCATCAGTTTGTTGAGGTAAAAAAACTCGAGAATCAATTAAGAAAAACAGCATTTATTTCAACGCAGTGATCTTATGTCTATTTTCAGAAAATTAATTCGTTACAGGCATACCTATGCGAGGGTATGTTGAACAGCTCCTGTAGTCTTGTGAGGCGTTAACGATCATTAATGTGCATTTAACTCCCTGCTTGCTTCAGGGATGAGTACTTAAATTCGTCCAAAATATTAAATTGTTCAAAACTACATATTTCTAAGAAATATCAAAATTTCCCAAATGAAAAATTAATTCATTTAGTGATGCATGAAGTCAACATTTGTCAGATTGCATCCATTTCCAACGAAGCAGGGGGAAAGGCTTGAGTATTTTTTTTTATTAAAAAATATGCTTTATATCTCCTAATGTTTTTAGTATTTCCAAAACGATTATAAAAGATCGGAGAATTTATTACTTCTGAAATTATTCTACATTGATGGGTAGCCTTGACATACACGAAACTTTATGGAGGAACAAAATCATGAGAAAGAACGACTGGAACGAGAAACTCTCATATGTGAAATAGATTATTAAATCGCATCATATTGCATCATAATATTATGCTAAATCTTTCATGAGATGATATATTAAAAAAAATCATATATTAAATATTTGAGACAATTATATGGCAAACAATTTGAATTAAAAACGTAATGATTTATATATCATTCTTCCCTTCAATCCCCACTGAATATATTCAATGTCATTGGTAAAATGTCACAGCATGTTATCATATTAATAAAGCATGCATCTCTCCGATAGTTGGACTTCTCGAATAAAAGCAGGAAAGAATTGATGAAGACATACTAGGGTGTGCGACTTCATAATATCACAGATTCGACTCAATTAGTTTTTCTTACTCTTGATTCAATCATTAACTTCGTAATCCGAATTATATAAAGCAAGACAGAGCATTGTTTATTGATGCTTGTCTTCTTTCCAAAACCAATTCTTTTTATAAATTTCTAGAGACAAAATCTATCACTCCGCGATTGTGCGGACTTACTCAATATTTCTTAATCAGAAGAAATCCAAATAATATCCTAAAATATATTTTCAAAGCATCTAAAATCCATGGCATAAAACATAAAATTTATCTTACTGACTTGCACTAAAATTTTTTTATCTTACAAATTGAGCCCTCCTTAACGTCAACTTTGCCTTTCCCTTCCCTTCTAAATATATTTATAATCATCTAATGAGCTATTAGACTCAACAGGATAAATAAATTTAATAAAGAATCTAAATACTAAAGTGTTGATCCAAATATGCCTTGTGCATCATTCCCACGAATTAAATCGTTGGACGGATGAGTGGAATAAATGAGAGGGTGAAATAGGAAGATTGAGAGATAATGCACAATAACACGAGTTATGATAGAGTAAATCCAGAAGTCTTATATTGGAGAAATGACCCAAAATTATAGTTTCCTGGGGTGTCTAGTAAAAATTACATATTTACCCATGTTTTAATATGGATATTACAAGTCAATATTACAACTTTTTATATTTGTAACTAACTTTGACACTCTATAATATTCATAACTAACATTGGCATTGTTTGTATTCATAAATCGTTGAGGAGGGACAATTAATGGCCTTTTAGTAGTAGAAGCCCTCCTATAGTTATGGTAAACATGGGTCATTAGGCGGAGAGTGTATCACCATAGTCTGATGTGGGGTCTCTTTAGATAAGGGGCATTTTCATCGGGTCAGAAAGATGTTATGTAGGGTGCCTTTCGACAATCATTGCGAAGAATTTTAAAATTTGTTGAGAAAGCTGGTTATGAATTTTCGTTTATAATTTACTAAAATAATTCCAATAATTACAATATAAATTAAAAAGATATGATTATAGGTTCTTTGGAATCCGAGGACTCACGAAGATTTAAGAAAAATAAAAAATTTAATTTCGAACTTAAAAATATTTTATATTTAATTAACACTCAAAATAAACAAATAATTTCAATAATTAAAAAAACACTAAAAAATCATGAAAATTGGTCCAAGTGGTCCCTTGATGTAGATGAACCTCCAATAAATTTCTTATGGATATCCAATCTGTTTTGATTGAATTATTGAATTAATATTGAAAAACACATTTTTTGCATTAAAAAATTATAAAAATTAAATTTAAATAAAAAAAATCACATTTTCTTCGTTGATGTTTTAGTTATCCCATAAGTAGGATAATATAAAAATTTCAAAGTCATTTGAGTTGAATTTAAAAAACTATGTAGTGATAAGTCCTTAAGGTCAAAATTATAATATTGAAATGTATGCCTTAATCAAATATTTAGGCCTAACCAAAGGGAACAGGTAATAAATGATTATGATTGACAAGTTTAGATGATTAAAATACAAAGGATATCATGGTATAAACCAATCTCATATTTCCAAATTAAAAATAAAATGGTAATTTTCTTAATTTTTATAATTGGATAATTTAAATTAAATGATTATGAAGTAAGGGCTTTGACTTTGGATGGTAATATTACACTAATTTAAAACCCCTAACTAAATGGTTTCATGACAATTCAATATATTGATAAGGATTAAATACATCACAAGCTTAATATTTCTTAAAATTACAAATTTACACATTAAGTCTTAAGGGCTTAGTAGTGCGCTAAGCATAATCTAATTTGACTTAATAATGATTAAAAAAATGTAATATAATTAACATTAAACACTTTAGAACACTACAAGCCCAACTCTAAAATTAGATTGGCTAAACTCCTTGATAAATTAATTTTCTTCTAAGGGCCTTCACCCACATAATTTATAAATTAAACATCAAGTTATGGTTACCCCACTCATTGGGATAATTAAAACATCAAGGATCATTGAACATAAGGGTATACTATGGATGATTCATTTAGCATGTATAATAAGTTCAAATGAACTTGAGACAATTCGAAAGGGTTGTAAAATATTCAAGGCATTTTCTGGAACTTTTCACAAGTCTTCTGGATATCTTAGAGAGCAATCAAACCTATTATACTTTGCTAAAAAAAAACATCCTCATAAATGAGCAAATAAGAACTCACCAAGTTATGGCATAGGGTTTGGTAGCTGCTTTAGAACATGTTTTCTCGGTTTTCTATCATGCAATTTTAAATTCCTTGCAAAATTATATATGCAATGCAAATGAATAAACTTTCAGCTAGAGCAGGAGAAGAGGACAAGTACGGTTTTACAGTTTACAACGTTTTCTTTTCCTGCACTACTTTAGTGTATTTCCTTCTTATAAAACTCACATATCAAAACTGAAACATTTAGGTTAGCCAAAAAACAAAAATAAAACAAAAATAAAATTTACCACCACAAGAAAGCAAAATATAAGACAACTCAAGATTAATAAAAAACAAAATAAAAATCACAATTGCAACTAAATTAAAACGTCTCCATTGGATGATCGGGAGTGCCTCGAGGAGGCAACTTATGGCTGCTAACAAGATTTCCCATTGTATGAATGAAAGTATTGAATTCATTTAGTTGAATTTGGTAAATTCATCTGGGCTAAGTGAATTCGAAGAAAATAGTGGTGCCGAAACGAGAAAACCGTGGGATCCTAACCGGTGTCACTATAATCAACATAAATATTCCTCTAATAAGACATTAAGACACCTAAATTTAAACATATCTAAAATAAGACACTTCTCTCATCTCTTTAATTTGACACTTCTAAAATTTAACATGTTGCAACGAGGAGCTTGGAGCGTACACAGTGGGCAGTGCGACCATCTTCAACAAAGAAAGTTCCTTCTTAGAAATAAACAACAAGCAATAGGACTTTTAGGTTGTGTGCCTAGTGTGACATAAATCCTCAACTTATCTTTTAGGCCTTTTCACCAATGCAATATAAGCCCTAGCTCTTCTTAGGATTCCAAGTTATCATCAGATATGAAAAAAATCCTCCTATCTTCTAGGCTATTCACTTGATCGAATGTAAGCCCTAAATAATAAAATTAGCAGGATAAAACAATAAGAATTTATCTCAAATTGAAGTCAAACAATATGATAGTTTGGAAAACAATCAAGATTCTTCTTGGAGCAGTGTTTTCCCCTAGTTTCCACTTTCCTTGAATTCTTATAGTAACTGTTCCAAACTTGACCCACTCACCTATTGAATTTTCTACTACCACATTTTCTTGAAAAACCTACTTTTTAGAAGTCATCAATACAATATTTCCTAATCTATATCAAGAGTTTTCTTATGTGTCTTCGGTTATTCAATATATAATTAATTATAGAGGCTTGTGCTTATATGAAACCTAAGGACCCTAATTTAACATAAACCATATCTAATTTTTTAATATTAGATAGGGGGAAGTTTTCAGTCACATAAATGGTTCGCAGACCAAACAACTTCATGGATTCTTTAGTTTATTTGATCAAGCCACACTACCAAGTAATGTATCCATTCTTCGGGATAGATGCATGACTTGTGGTGTAATGCTTGATTACTTAAACTATTGCATGTATGAGATCAGTTTGATTTCATATTTTTAAAATTAAACATACTATTTCCTAAATTATATATATATATATATATATATATATATATATATATATATATATATATATTAAATTAAATTAAAACCCCACATAACCTTTGGCGACTAACATATTTCTGGAGACTTCACTGGAGTTTGATTTTTCTCTTCATTAAGATCAGGAAATGTTATACTCATACATTAGTAATGAGTTCTTGTCCCTCATGAATCAGATTACCCTTCTACTGTTGACATACTTTGCCCTTTCTTTCTTGGGAAAGTAAGATAAACTCTTCTTAATTCTGGGATTGCCAGAGCAATGTGCGTTGTGAAGAGGATCCTTAGACAGGATCTCGTACTTCATTTTCTCTTTGTGTCATTCAGGTTTAATTTTGCTATCAACAAATCGAGCCAATCCTTTTTCAAGTCTTAAACTCCTATTAACTAATACATGAAAATCAAAGGCAAAATAAAATACCTAGAATCAACTAAAATAAAATAAAATGAATATGTGATCAGTTTACAAAATGATCTATTTCGTAGTGTTTGCACTCTGATTATAAGGTTTGGCCTTCGCTAACTTTCAAAACTTTTGTTTTGACAGTGACAATGTCAACCCTTACGCTACAACATACCTCAACTCCCACAAGGTCCGTCTTGCCGCTCCAATGATCCAGTTCAGGACTGGTATCATTGTGTTTGAAGTCACACTTAGAAAAGCTCCGTTCTTTGTCATAAAAGTTGCTCCCTCTAAAATTCTTGAACCGTCTGATGTGTTCGACCTGAACACCCATCAGGATTTCCCTTCGACTAAGAAGGTGATGGTTGCTCCCGCCTCCGTCAAATCAGTTGTCTCCGTGCCTAAGAGAGTTGTTACCCCTAACTCTTCTATTTCGAATCACCGCACCTACCTTCCCGTCTGCCAAGGGGAAGGAAAATTTTTATGAAAAAGATTCCAATGATATTTGATACACCTAAAATATATAGTATTTTTATGCACATTTTTATACCTATATTTAATGATATTGCACTTTAGTGGAAGGTATTTTGTGTTTTTCTTATAGATATGATGAAAATGGATGCTCATGATAAAAGGAGAAAATTTTGATCAAATTTGGAGCAAAAAAGGATGAAAAATGAAAATTTGGGCACTGGCGGCTAAGCGTCGCTGGGCCGGCGCTTAGCCTCCATAGTTAAGAAACAAAATCTAAAGTAATTTGGAGCCAATTTCAAAGGGGATTGGATGCAACTCTTTCTGGTAACTTCCATAACTTCCTTTGGGCGGCAAGTTTCAATGAAGGGGTGCTTTCCTTGGTAGATACATTGAATCTGGACACATTTGAAGAGACACCAAGTCACCTTTTTATTTACTATTTAAAGAGAGTCTTAGGAAAGATAAGTGAAGGCTCTTCCTTTGCATTTTGAAGGGTTCTTTCTTTCTTTGGAGGCTCTTCCATCGCATTTTGAAAGGTACTTCCACTGTTCTTCCACTCGCATTTTGAAGAAAGTTTTTATTAAGAGTAGGAGTAGAGAGTAGAAAGGAGAAAAAGGTCGGAGTGAAGTCTTCTTCTTCCCACTTCTTTTCTTTCTTTTAGTTTAGTTTTTATTGAAGTCTGAAGTCTGTATTCTGAGTCATCAAAGTTGGAAGACTTGCTTTGAGGAGTAGTTTAGCGAAGAGTCAAAGTTTCAGAGGAACCTCCTGAGTCTTGTGGAAAGGATTTTCAGATAAGTGTTTACTTTTGTCGCTACATTTAGTTTTTTAATTAATACTTGTTTTCATTTGTTGTTTTTCATATGATTTTTAATTTCAAATCAATGTGTTTTTGTATTTTCTCAATGAATTCTGAGTAGTTTACTTTATCTTTTTTTTTCTTAAATGGACAAGTAATTAGTTTATGGAGAATTGTTGTGGAAAGTATAAGTGTTTAAAAGTTGGAAGAAGTTGTGAAGATTGATTCTGAAAAATTTGTTTACTTCTTAATTTGGCCTGTTAAGTTGTAGAATTTCTTGAGATTATGTAAGATCCAATGCGGTTTTGTCTCATAAAAGTTAGTAAGAATCACATGCAATTATATGCATGAGAATTGTAGTCCGTATAATTGAATGTAATATTCGAAGATATTCTTATGAAAGGGAGTAAAATTAGAGGATTTTAGAATGACAGGCTAAAACCCCCGAATTTGGTTTGAAGTTTTGAGTTTTGTTATGAGAAGTTAGCCCCCAGTTGGTGGGAATCAAGGGAACTCTAGAGTGAGAGAATAGTGTCTTCCCTGCCTAACCATGTTCAAAATGATAAAAATTTTATATTAACCTATGTTCTTTATAGAACCAAGTAAGGGTAAAGAACACATTTGCTTCTATCCGTCACAACAAATTTAAATACTTCCACAACAATACTTTAATAATTATTACTACTTCATAAAAGGAAAGAAAAAGATATTCTAGTTAATAGTATTTTACATACAGTGTTATTAGTTATTATAATTTTAATTTCTTGCTTAACATTTTATTACGAAAATTTCAAAAGATAAATCAACTTTCAAAACTTTTCAAAATCAAGAGATACTTTCAAAAGCCATAAAAAAAAAAGTAAAAGGATAATTTTTTGATTCCTTTAAAGATTTTCAAATTTTCTCTGTGGGTTCGATATCTCGGGGCTTAATCAAAAAGTCCTATATTACTTGATAAACGATACGTATACTTGTGTAGTATCCACATTATAAATAAAAATCATCAGCATATATATATCCGGTGAGATCAAGTTTTTGGTGCCATTACTAATTTTCATATCATATTTGTAAGTATAAATATCAGGTGGATTAAGTTTTTGGCGCCGTTGCCGGGGATAGAAAAAAAATAAAATAATTGTATTTTAAAGAGAATTAAGAAATTTTAAATTTTTACTTTTCTTTATTTTTGTTAGTGTGTTGTGTTTTTTTTTATTGGTGTATGCGTAGTTCAGGTTCTAAAGAACTCGTGCCTTATGATTCTAAATTAGAAAGAACTATGAGAAAAAAAAATTTAAAAATACAGAAAAAGATAAAAATATCTAAGAAATGGCAAATCATCAAAATCAACATGTAGGCATCCATCAAGAATTAAGACCTTTAAGAGATTATATTAACCCTACAGTAGATGAATTTCATTCATAATCTTCAATTTTGGCTCAATACAATACAGTTAAGTATAGTAATATGATTCAAGTTCTAACAAACAATCAAGCTACACAATTCTACGGCAAATACAACACACATTGAACAATAAAACAAATACACCAACAACACATTCCATTTACTAAATTGATACAATGACACACTAATAAAAGTCTAGATCACACCACAATAATTATCTAATATTCAAATTAGAAATTTCCATTCTCTTCACAAGGAAGATTTCTAGGTCTACTTGGTAAGAATACTAACGCCCTCGGAAAATCCGCAGCCGTTTTCTCATCGATCCATTTGTTCTTAGCATACATCTCCACTTGAGCATCTTTATAAGCAGCTAAATGATCAAATTGAAGCTTCACCTGCCATTTCAGAGGTTCAATTTGATGATAAATCTCATGGAGGTGATCTCCAATACTTTTGAATTCTGCTTCAAATTTATCAAGACGACTTGAAATTTTCTCTATACTAAAGTGATAAAACCATTGAAGAAGGATTAAGGATCCTTTGAACCTTTGTCTCTAGCTTCTTATCCAAGTTTTCTTCTCTCCATTTCTTCAAAAATCCTCTCTAATCTCTCAAGAATGAAGTGTGTAGGTCGTAATTTTTGTTTCTTAGGGATTGGGGATGAAGGTGGGGTAATTTAAAGGAGAAAATCGTGTGAAAAATTGAAAATTTTTTGTTTTTACATGATCCAGTAACTGTGGCACTTAGGAGCCAAATCTGGCGCCTAGGCGCCAGAACCATCGATACACAGTTTTACTCTGGCGCTTAGGCGCCGAATTTCAATGCCTAGGCGCTGGAACCATGTTTGACTTCGTTTTGCCTATCATTAAATTTCAAAGTTTTGTTCTCCAAAATAGGTAAATTAGAATGGTAAGATCAATATAGACTTAGTAACACAAATTATAAACAAACATAATGAAGGTTAACTTGATCTCCTTTTTACTCACATATGAAATGGAGTGATCCAAAGTCCAAACTTTATATACTTTAAGATAATCATTAGCTTAAGTCAATGAAAACTTGTTAACGTCCAATTTTCTAAAGTTATATAAAATTAGTCAAGACCGAGGCATAACCATACATTAAAAATGTAAAAACACACAAAAATCATTATGGGTTGCCTCCCACAAAGCGTTTGGTTTAACGTCGTCAGCTTGACCTAATTAAGTCTTTAATCAGGTAGACTCAACTCGTAAGCCTCTTTATAAATCATTTTAATATCTCCCAAATAAGGCTTCAGTCTTAATCTGTTAACTTTAAATATTTTTCTTATTTTGGGGTCTTTAATATCCACATCTCCATAATGGTATACTTTCTCAATTATATATGGTCCCATCCATTTAGATCTTAATTTTCCAGGAAAAAGTCTTAAATGAGTATTAAATAATAATACTTCTTGTCCAGGCTCGAATATTTTTTCTGAAATCTTTATATCATGTAACATCTTCATTTTCTCTTTATAAATTTTTGCATTTTCATATGATTCATTTCTTATTTCATCCATCTCATCTAATTGTAACAATCGTTTTTCTCCTTCAGTATTCAAATCAAAAGTAAACTCCTTTATCGCCCAATAAACTTTATATTCAAGTTCAATAGGTAAGTGACAATGTTTACCCTAAATTAACCTGTCAGGTCACATTCTGATTGGTGTCTTATAAGAATCAAGTCTATCAACCCAATCAGTTCTTTTAGGATTAACAGTCTTCTCTAAAATTCTTTTAATTTCTTTGTTTCATACTTCAGTCATTCCACTTGTTTGAGGGTGATACACAGTTGCAATTCTGTGTTTGATTCCAAATTTGTCCAGTAATAATTGAATTCTTATATTTCTAAAATGACTTCCAACATCTGTGATAATTACCTTAGGCATTCCAAATCTTGAAAAAATCATTTTCTTTAAAAATTTTAAACACTTTTGGAATCACAGTTAGGTAAAGCTACAACTTCAATCCACTTTGAAACATAATCAATTGCTAATAAAATATAAATCTTTCTAGATGACGGTACAAATGGTCCCATAAATTTTAAACCCCATTTATCAAATAATTCAAGTTCTAATATATAGTTTAAAGGCATTTCATCTTTTCTAGATATATTTCCCATCCTTTGATATGGATCACATGTTCTCACAAAAATTCTAACATCTTTGAACAAGGTGGGCCAATAAAATCCTGAGTTTAAAATTTTAAATGCAGTTTTATCTACTAGAAAAGTGTCCTCCAAAATCGAAATCATGACATTTTTGAATAATAGCTTCATAAGGTACACATAAGGTACACATCTTCAAATTACAAAATCTCTTCCTAATTTAAATAAATGAGGATCTTCCCAAATATAAGATTTAGCATCATTTTTAAATTTCATAATATATTTGCTATTCAATCCATAAGGTAGAATATTGCTAACTTAATAGTTAATTATATCTGCATACCAAGGTGTTTGACATCCTTGAATAACATATAAATGTTCATCAGGAAATTTCTCATTTATATTTTTCTCAATAATAACATCTTTCTTAATTCTAAATAAATGATAAGTAATTTGGTTATCAGATCCTTTTCTATCCAATATTTGATAATCAAATTTTTGTAGAAGTAAAACCCATCTTATCAGTCTAGGCTTAGCATCTTTTTTTGACTTTAAATATTTAATAGCGGAATGATCAGTATGAACTATGCATTTGGTACCAAGAAAATAAGATCTAAATTTATCTAAATTTATCTCTTTCTCAGTAGTAGTGTAATTTCTTTGAGTTTCAGAAAGAGTTTTACTAGCAAAATATATAACTTTGAAAATTTTCTCATATTTTTGTCCCAATACAGCTCAAATTACAAAATCACTTACATCACACATTAATTCAAAGGGTTTATTCCTATTAGGTGCAATAATTATAGGTGTAGTTATTAATTTTTTATTTAAAATAATGAAAGCATTAATACAGTCTTCATTAAATTTAAATTTAGCTTATTTTTCCAATAAATGACTAAGAGGTTTAGCAATTTTAGAAAAAGCCTTATATATCTTCTATAAAATCCAGCAGGACCAGAAAACTTCTCACATAAGTAACAGTAGTAGGTGGTTACAGTTCAATGAATAATTTTAACTTTTTATTGATCAACTTCCATCCCTTTTTGTGAAATTTTGTGACCAAGTACAATGCCTTCTTTGACCATAAATTGACATTTTTTCCAGTTCAGAACTAAATTTGTTTCTTCACATCTTTTTAGAAATTTAGAAATATTTTCCAAGCAAGATTTAAAAGAAGATCCAAAGACTGAAAAATCATCCTTTTTCAATCAAATCACAAAATATTGACATCATACATCTTTGAAAAGTTGCACGTGCATTATATAAACCGAAAGGCATTCTTCTAAACAAAAATGTTCCATAAGGACTTGTAAATGTTGTTTTCTCTTGGTCCTCAGAAGCGACAAGTAATTGATGATAACCAGAATATCCATCCAGAAAATAGAAATATGAGTGTCCAGCTAATTTATCAAGCATTTGATCCAAGAAAGGTAAAGGAAAATGATCCTTTCTACTGGCTTCATTTAATTTCCGATAATCAATGCAAATTCACCATCCAGTAACTTGTCTTGTAGGAATTATTTCATTTTTTATCATTGACAATGACAGTTACTCCTCCTTTCTTCATAACACAATGAATAGAACTTATCCGTTGGCTATTCGAAATAGGATAAATAATTTCAGCATCTAACCATTGTAAAATTTCTTTTTTAACAACCACTTTCATTATAGGATTTAATCTTATTTGAGGTTCAATAGTAGGTTTAAAATTTTCTTCCATTAAAATTCTATGCATACAGATGGAAGGGCTTATTCCTTTTTTATCAGCTATAGTCCAACCAAAAGATTTCTTATAATTCTTTAACACTCCTATTAGTTTTTCTTCTTGATCTAAACTTAGTTTTGAAGAAATAATAACAGGTAAAGTTAATGAATTTCCAAGGAAAGCATACTTTGAATGTGCAGGTAACATTTTTAATTCCAGTTCAGGGGATTTTTTAATTGAGGGTAAAAGTATATCATTTTGTGTTACGTCCAAAATTTCTCAGTTATCTTTAATATAATGAGTTTATTTAGATAATTTTTCTTATTTTAGTTCTTCATTTTCATCTATTAATAATTCAAGTTTTTCTTCAGAAATGACTTTACATATTTCTTAATAATGTTTTTCAATTATATAATCAATAACATCCATTCGATATCATTTTTCTTTATCAGGGTACTTCATTGATTTAAGAACACTGAATTTAATCACTTGATCATTAACTCTCATGGTTAATTCTCCTTTTTGCACATCAATCATAGCTTGTCCGGTAGCTAGAAAAGGTCTCATTAAAATAATTGGTATTTCTTTGTCTTCTTCCATATCAAGTACAATGAAATCCAAGGGGAAAATGAATTTATCCACATTAACAAGAACATCCTCTATAACTCCTTTAAGGTAGGTGATAGACCTATCAACTAACTGAAGGGTTACAGTGGTGGGAGTAATCTCTCCTAAATTCAACCTTCGAAAAATAGAAAATGGCAAGAGATTAATACTTGCTCCTAAATCACATAAAGGTTTTCCACAAAATTTTCTCCAATAGCACAAGGTATAGTGAAACTTCCAGGATCTTTAAGTTTCTGAGGTAATTTCTTTTGAATTATTGCACTACATTCTTCACTTAATGCAATAGTTTCAAAAGCTTCAAATTTTTGTTTCTTACTTAAAATATCCTTCATAAATTTTGCATAAGTTAGCATCTGTTCCAAAGCTTCAGCAAAAGGTATGTTAATGGTAAGTTTCTTAAAAATTTCAAAGAACATAGAAAATTGATGATCAAGCTTCTGCTGTTTTAGTCTTTGAGAAAAACGTGGTGGTTGTTTTTTAACTTAAACATTAATAGGTATAACAGTCTGATCTTAGCTAGGAGAAGGAGTTTCTTGATGTTTTTCAATCTCTTCAACCTCAATCTCAGTTTCATTTTCATTCTGCATTCTTTCTTTTAATTCCTTTCCACTTCTAAGTTGCACAGCTTTAACATTTTCATGTTCTTTTCCAATTTTTTTGGATTGACTTCAACATTACTAGGAAGTGTTCCTGGAGGTCTGTAATTAATTAAATTAGCGATTTGTCCCATTTGATTCTCAATATTACGAATAGCAGTGTTTTGATTTTGTAATTAATTACTTAGTTGTAAAATTAATTCTTCTATAGATAACTTTTTCTGTTGATTATTAAATCTAGGTGGTTTATAGTTTGAATTTACTTGATTGTTCTAATTTCCAGTTGGATGGGATTGATTATTACCCCATTTTTGTTGTGAATTATTCTAGTTAAAATTTGGGTGATTTTTCCATCCAGGATTATAATAATTGGAATAAGGGTTATTTTTACTGGCAATAGCTTGTAAAGTTTCAATAGTTTTATAATCTTCAATATTAGCAGAGTTGTTATGTGATATATTGATAGCAAAATTATCTAATTTCTAAGATATTGCAGCTCCTTTTGAAGCTAAGATAGAAAAGGCTTCGTTATCATGAATACTTGCCATTCTTTTAGGATTAATCCTTACAGAAGGCTATTGAAAATTATTTTTTGTCATTTCTTCAATTAAAATATAAGCTTTTTCAAATGATTTAGCCATTAAAGAACCTCCAGCAGCAGCATCAATAATTGATTTAAGTGATCCAATAAGTCCGTTATAACATGTTTGAATAAATAACCAATCATGTAAAGCATGATGAGGACACTTTCTTAATAGTTCTTTAAATCTTTCCCAAGTTTCATAAATTGTCTCCCCGTCAAATTGACTAAATGAAGTAATATCATTTCTTAATTTAACATTTTTAGAAGGAGGAAAATATTTAGCAAGGAATTTTTGTGCCATTTCAGCCCATGTTTTAATAGAACCTATTGCTAATGAGTTCAACCACATCTTTGCTTTATCTCTTAAAGAAAAAGGAAAGAGTCTAAGTCTAATAGCATCATCAGAAACATTGTTATATTTAAAGGTAGCACAAAGTTCTAAAAAACTAGCTAGGTATAAATTTGGATCCTCATTTGGTGTTCCCCCAAATTGATTATTTTGAAACATTTGAATAATAGACGGTTTAAGCTCAAAAGAATTAGCATCTAAAGTAGGTATTTGAATACTACTATGAAGTTCATCAACTGTAGGGTTAGCATAATCCCTTAATGGTTTGTAAACATTTTGTTCATTAATTTCAATTGTATTTTGTAAATTGCTATGTAAATTAGCTATCTCTTGATATTTTTGAATTTATTTTCCTTTTTTAATTCTTCAAATAGTTCTTTTTAATTCAGAATCTAAAGGTAATAATCATTCAGATCCGAAACTATGCATAAAAAGTAAATAAAAAGTAAAGTAACAAGAAATAAAATTATTATTATTTTTATTTTTATTATTGTTTTTGTTTTTTTTAATAAATGTTTTTGTATTTTATATTTTTGACAATAAAAGAAATAAATAAAATAAAATATTTAAAATCTAGAAATTTTGCCTCCCCAACAACGACACAAAAAACTTGACCCTCAATCCGCAAAGAATGCACCAAAAACTTGGTTTGCAATCGCCAAACAATGCAGTAATTTATGCTATCAAAAATATGTTATAGCCAATACTTTGACTCAAATAATAATAGTGGCTAGTGTATATAAATATAATTTTATGGAAAATATTTTACACACTAGGGGTACTACGCAAGTATACGTATTGTTACAAGTAATATAAGGCTTTAAATAAAGACCCCAATATCGATCCCACGAGGAGGATTATAGATTTTTTTAAAAATATTTTGATTTTATTTTTATGTATTTCTTTTAAAGTTAAAAAGTTGATATTTAATTTACTAGATGCGTAAATAAAGCAAGATCTGAACTAATGATTGATGTGAATAAAAATAAGCAAACAACTTTCTTCCTTTCAATTAATCCAAGACTTTTTAGATAATGTAATATTCGTGGAGAATATAAATTTATGGTATTGTGCCAAATAAAAGCATTCCTATTCTTTACCTTCGCTCGATATTATAAAGAATATTGGCTAATCTATAGATCAGGTCTGGATGAACTGTTAGTAGAATGGGTTAATCTAGACTCACACTACTAGATGTCCAAGGGTAGCTATGGTCGGCCCTACTAGTGACCCTTTCCTTCTCTATAAATCAAATTATAAGAATTTAGCCTGTCACTCTAAAAACATATCAATTTTACGCCCATTAAATAATATCTTCCTATTTATTTTCACTTCACCTTGAATAACCGGCGCAAGGCCTTCAACTACCCAGGGATTCATGTGATATCTACTAGTTAAGAATTCATCTCCTTCTAGGCCTCAAAATTCAACAGATTTTTAACAATTTAAATAGCCAATTTAAATAGTAAATTAAGATCGTGTATTAATATCATCATAATGTTTAAAATATATATATATATAGTTTTTAATTCTCCAACGAATTTTATACTATCTTATTTATCTTTTCATAATTGAAAGTAAAGTAACTACTCAGAACACATTGAATTTAAACAACAAAACATATAAATAAAACTTTGAATCAAAATACAAATACTTATCTCAAGTGATTTTCCAACTGAACATCTGAATCCTTCTGACTCCAAAGTAAATAGACTTCAAAAGCACCAACTCTTCAATTACACTCAATACAAACTCTAAATAAACTCACTAATTAATAAAAGAAACTATAAATATGGCCCTTAAAATATTTCTCTAATTTCTCTCTCTAAATGGAACTATGGGGCTAGGGGACTAGGTTGGGCGTTGGTGGTTTTCAGTTGTTTTTCTCTGAAGGAGTAGCCTCCTATTTATAGGCTTCAAGGATTGCCTTGAGGCACCTCTTCAAAATGTGTCCATGTTTAATGAATCTTCTAGAAGGTGTGTCTGGCGGCAAGGCACCGGACTCTGCGTCCAGTTCTTCGCACCACTTCACTTTGGATCGCACCTCTTTACTTTGGATCGCACCTCTTCGCGATCCTAACCGTTTCCAAGCGTCCAAATACAATGTATTACATGTCCTATAATCCATGAATAACTGCCAATCTTCTAAATCAACCAATAACCGCTAACACCGTCAAAATAACCATCCAAAAGTTGTCAAAAATCTTACAAAAAGTCAGTATCGAACTGGCACTTAGGCGCTGGATTCTGGCTCCTAGACGCCAGGCCAATTACTTTGACAATTTTGCATTTTTGCTCCATTTTTGCTCCTTTTCGCTTCTTTTTCATCCTTTCTTCCTTCTTGAACTTTTTTACATCACCTAAATCCAAAACACAAAAATTCCTTTCATTAAAGCATAATATGCTTAAAATTTTGATTAAAAATCAAGGCATAAAAATAGGTATTTTTTTTCATAGATCAGCTCCTAGAACGAGTAAGGGGAAGCAAAAATTTGATTGGGATGATGAAATATTTTTTAATATTAAGGCTCAGTTTCGCTTAAACTCTCAATTGCAAAACAAGAAGTGTATTCATGATCGAGCGTTTGAAAATCCTGGTGGATCTATAGAATAGTTGATTTCTGAGCAAAATTGGGAACATTTCTGTTACTTTTCTGTTAATGTTGTTTTGGGAGTAGTACGAGAATTTTATGCTAACGTGCTCTGGTCTGAAACGGAATATGTGCTAGTCCAAGGGAAACTTGTTGAGTTCACCCCACAATGTATCAATGCATTTTATCAAATTTGAGAACCTTTTATTTGTGAATTTGAGAATTTTGATACTAGTGAGGGAATTTGATGAGTGTAATCACAAATTTAACCGATGGACGAGGGGATTGGAAGATGAATCAGAGATAGATGATTAACTTCCCTGCTTCTACTTTAAATGTTGCTTCTAAAGCATGGCATTATTTCATTTCTGCAAGACTATTGCCTTCTTATCATCACAATGAAGTTACTAGGGATCGAGCTATTTTAAATTATTGCATCCAGAATATGAAGAAGATTAATATTGGAGCCATTATTTTTAAGAGCATTCACTCTATTGCTAAAGGAGAAACCACTGGTGGAGTAGGACATCCTGCTCTGATTCATGCACTTTGTGTTCAGTCTGGAGTGGAGTATAGTAGTTCTGAGGAAGTGGCAATACCTTTGAGGCCGATTACGAAGACCATTATTTGTTCTTATGAGGCTCATGTGGGTGCAAGAGAGGAGAGTAGGAGTACTGATATTCCTACCACGAGTTATGATGTTCCATCTACTTCTGAGCCCCCGACACTATCTGATATCATGCAGCAGCTGAGATTGTAGATTGATAGTATGGATAGGATGCATCACAGGATGGATATATTTGAGGCCCGCAGTGATGTGAATGAAGATTATTTACAAAGAAGAGTTGAGTTTGATATGGCTTATTATGATGCTCAGGTCAGATTTATGAGGGGGGAGTCCGATGTGACATTTCCTCCTTATCCTAGTTATACATCGTATAGCCCTGGACCTTCTGACCTTGCTGATGATCCTGCTGTTGATCCTGGTGATGAGAAGACTGGTAGATAGTTTGTTTTTTTTATTTCTATTGTTCTTAGTCTGTTTAGATGTATTGATGTGATGTAGTGGACATTTACTTTTAATGTAATGTGTAATCCTGTGTTGTAATGTGTGTTGTAGTGTCATTTACTTTTCATGTTGAACTGTTAGTTGTAATGTTATGTGGTGTGATAATTTGCTTTATGTTATAGTGTTCTGTTGGATATTTAGTTGTTTAATGTTTATTTCTCTTTACACATGCAAATATTTAAATTTTTATATCACTGCTACTAATTGTTTCATGCTTGCTAGCTGTAAATTTAGAATAATACCAGGTAAATTATGAAGATTTCAAAATCTCAGCACATAAAGGTTAGTTTTTTTTTACTCTCAACTATTTAAAATTTATTGAAAAATGTAAGTTTGGGGGATGGTAGAGAAATGCTAAACTTTTATTTTTTTTTCTCAATTATTATATTTTCAAAAATTATTAGCATAACTTTTGGCAGTTGAAGCTCATTATAATATAACTAAAATAGTTCAATTCAGTTGAATATTATGGAAGGAAAGGATCAAAATTTTTAGTTCGACTTTTATTCTTCAAAGCTTAAATTTCTTTTATTGAAGAATAATTTTCAAATACTATTATTATGATTTTTAAGTGAAAGATATATATCTGATCTTTATTTTCAATGGAAGGGTGGAATTCAAAATCATTAAATGCCTATCCAGATACACTAATCCTTGCCTTAGAAAAACAAAAAAAAGAAAAAGAAATAGAAAAAGAAAATAAAAGTTAAAAACAGTATGTAAAAAGGAAGGAGAAGCTTGAGGATTTAAGGGCCTAATCAAAAATTTGTTACATACCTAAATTTTAACATATAAGTTCAGAGAAAATCTAAAGCTTAAGGTTATAATATAGTAAGTAAAATTATTTTCAAATAAAGATTTTTAAGTGAAAAAAATAAGATGTTTGAATCCTATATTTTGAAGAATCTACAAATATCTCTAAATTAGATAGAGATATATATTTGTCATTTTTCTTTCCTTAAGAACTTTCTAAACTTTAAGTTGGTCTTAATTTCTGAAATTTTTTCTAAATTTAACTATTCCATTTCTAGAACAAAATTTTGTTATCTTCCTAAGAAACTCATTACATAATTTGCATGTTAAAAATTTTTCTATGAGATTAACTATCACTTGAGGACAAGTAACATTTTAACTTTGGGGGATCTTCATACACCTAAAATATATAGTATTTTTTATGCACATTTTTATACTTATTTTTGATGATACTGCACTTTAATGGAAGGTATTTTGTGTTTTCTTGCAGTTATGATAAAAATGAGTGATTATGATGAAAGGAGCAAAATTGGATCAAATTTGAAGCAAAAAAAAGAAAAATGAAAATTTGGGCACTGGCGGCTAAGCGCCTCTAGGTCGGTGCTTAGCTGCCACAGTTAAAAATGGAGATTAACTTGAATTTGGCGCTATTGTCAAAGGGGATGGATGCAACTCTTGGTGGTAACTTCCATAACTTTCTTTGGGCGGTAAGTTTGAATGAAGGGGTGAATTCTTTGGTGGATACATCGAATCTGGACACATTTTGAAGAGACACCAAGGCAACTTTTGGTTTACTATTTAAAGAGAGTCTTAGGAAAGATAAGTGAAGTCTCCTCCTTTGCATTTTGAAGGGTTCTTTCTTTCTTTAGAGGCTCTTTCACTGCATTTTGAAGGGTACTTCCACTGTTCTTCCACTGCATTTTTAATAAAGTTTTTATTAAGAGTTGGAGTAGAGAGTAGAAAGGAGAAAAGGGTCGGAGTGAAGTCTTCTTCTTCCCACTTCTTTTCTTTCTTTTAGTTTAGTTTTTATTGAAGTCTGAAGTCTATATTTTGAGTCATCGGAGTTGGGTGATTTGCTCTGAGGAGTAGTTTAGCGAAGAGTCAAAGTTTTAGAGGAACTTCCTGAGTCTTATGGAGAGGATTTTCAGTTAAGTGTTTACTTTTGTTCTTGCATTTAGTTTTTTAATTAATACTTGTTTTTGTTTGTTATTTTTCATATGGTTTTTAATTTCAAAGTAATGTGTTTTTGTATTTTCTCAATGCATTCTAAGTAGTTTATTTTATCTTTTTCTTTCTTAAATGGAGAAGTAATTAGTTTATGGAGAATGGTTATGGAAAGTATAAGTATTTAAAAGTTGAAAGAAGCTGTGAAGATTGATTCTGAAAAATTCGTTTACCTCTTAATTCGGCTTGTTAAGTTGTAGAATTTCTTGAGATTGTGTAAGATCCAATGCAGTATTGTCTCATAAAAGCTCGTAAGAATCACATGCAATTATATGGGTGGGAATTTTAGTGCATATAATTGAATGTAATATTAGAAGATATTTTTAATGAAGGGAGTAAAATTAGAGGATTTTAGAGTGACAGGCTAAAACTCCCTAATTTGGTTTGATGTTTTGAGTTTTGTTATGCGAAGTTAGCCCCAGTTGGTGGGAATCGAGGGAACTCTAGAGTGAGAGACTGGTATCTTCCCTGCCTAACCATGTTTAAAATGATAAAAATTTCATATTAACATATGTTCTTTATAGAACCAAGTAAGGGTAAAGAACATATTTGCTTCTATCTGTCACAACAAATTTAAATACTTCCACAACAATAATTTAATAATTATTACTACTTCTTAAAAGGAAAGAAAAATATATTCTAGTTAACAATATCTTACATACAGTGTTATTATTTATTATAATTTTAATTTCTTGCTTAACATTTTATTAAGGAAATTTAAAAGGACAAATCAACTTTCAAAGGTTTTCAAAATCAAGACATACTTTCAAAAGCCATAAAAAAAAGTAAAAAGATAATTTTTCTGATTCCTTTAAAGATTTTCAAATTTTCCCTGTGGGTTCGATATCTCGGGGCTTAATCAGAAAGTCCTATATTACTTGATAAACGATACATATACTTATGTAGTATCCACATTATAAATCAAAATCATCAGCATATATATATCCGGCTGGATCAAGTTTTTCGTGTCGTTGCCAATTTTGATATCATTTTGGTAAGTTTAAATATTAGGTGGATCAATATTTTTCTTACCCAACCATCATTTTTTAAATTTGGTTCCAACTCTAGATTTCCCCCACTGACTAGGTATCAGAGGAGGAACCGCAGTCAAAAGTTTCTTAAGGCTGTCAGGGCACAAGCTACAAGTCTGCTAGTGATTGATGCTCTTCCTCACCAGGAGGAACTTGGTTTGCTGGAGACCACTCTACTATCTAGAGGGAGTCGGTTCCACTAGTTGGTTAATACTACTAGAGACTAAAGCATCCACAAGATTACTACTACTTTACCGTCACCACATGGTCGTGACAAGGCGAGGGAGAAGCCCATACCCACCACCCGAATCCAACAGTATTCCTGAGATTAGCTATGAAAGAAGGATGTTCCGTCACCAAGCTCCTCAAGAGAATGGCATGCACGGTATCCCCCAATATGAAGAATGAGATTCTAAGGAAAGAACGACCCAATTGTCTGACATAAAAATTTTCCGACACCTTGTCAACTCGTGTTCCTTCCAGACTCCTTTTTGGGAAACATGTTGGTACCACTCTCACCGCTACAGATGCTACTAGTTCCGCTCCAACACCCAAAGTGTGTAGATTGGTCAAGCCTCTATTGGGTTCAAGAGTACCGTCTACCGATGATTATAAGGAATTCTAGTAGAAGAAGAAGAATAACAAGAGAGGATTGTTTATGTTGTACATGGTTCACAATCTAAGATGCACGCTTCTACTCACCACTCTGATGTCTCCTCCGAGACGCTCCATCTCAAGGCACCAATATTTAAGAGGAATGTGTGTTTACCAAAGGTTGCTGCATCAATACATTTTGAAATGTTTAAATTGGATTGTGAGTCTAGTTTTCCCATTGCTACTACTATCATCACTTCTGAGTCAGTTGCAGAGAGAAGTGATAGTAGGGAAATCTACAGATCTGAAGTTAATTAAAAAGAAAGCAATTGATAATAAAGTCCAAAAACTTCGAGCAGAGATTTCATAGTTAGTGAAAGAAGAAGGATCGGACATAGATGACTTAGATTACTACCTGTCAGACTACATGTAGGAAGAATTCATGGAAACTAATGTTGTTGGAACAAGGGCCACGTCGTTCATCAAAGGCGAATGCCATATAAGAATTCCAGAGGGCCATTTTGTTGACAGATGAGCAGATAAGTTGAATGGAGAAGAAGATGAAGGAGACGGCCGCCGCCACGACTTCCATGGCCATAGTACATGGTCAATCGCAGTCACGACCAGCAGCATCTCTAGAAGTTAACTAACTTGATATTATACATATCACAGATGAAAGAAAAGAGGTCGATTCTCCTAATGAAGATGAACAATTTAAGAAGGATTTAGCTTTGAGTCTATCAGAGAGAGATATCAAAGAGATGGTCGAAGAACAAGTTTGGGAGGCCTTGGCTCAGTCCAGAAAGAGGACATCAATTTCAAATGGTAGAACCTACCTAGAGTTGTTCGATGCCATGCCTTACCCGAAAGGCTTTGTGCCCCCATTTTCAAGACATTTGATGAGACATAAATTCTTCATCAACACAGAGCATACTTCAGAGCTAGTTATTTTAACACAAGAGGAAATGAAGCATTGTTTTTCTAGAAATTTGTGAGCAGTTTGTCAGGGATAGCATTTGATTGGTATGTGTTGACCTCACTTTTATAAGGATCATTCCTAAATCTCACTAATGGCCACTAAATCCTAGTGTTTAGGGTAAACCCTATAGAAGCCTTTCAAACCCAAATCTTAATGACATTCTAAAATGATCAAATCAGTAATAACAAACCTTAATTTAATCAACTATTGACCAAACAGGTCAAACTTTGACCCAAATGGTCAAATTAAGTCAAAATTGTCAACCCTTGACCCAATGAATATCCCATTGACCAAATAGGTCAACCTTTGAACCAATGACCACCACATTGACCAAACAAGTCAATTTTTGACCTAAATGGACAAATTAGGTTAAAATGGTCAACCCTTAACCAATTGACCACCACATTGAGCAAACAGGTCAAACTTTGACCTAAATGGTTAAATTAGGTCAAAATGGTTAACCCTTGACCCAATGACCAATCCATTGACCAAACAGGTCAACATTTGCCCCTGAACCAAATGGTCAAATTAGGTCAAAATGGTCGACCCTTGACAAAATGACCACTACGTTGACGAAACAAGCCAACCTTTGGCCTAAATGGTCAAATTAGGTCAAAATGGTTAACCATTGACCCAATGACCACCACATTGACTAAACAAGTCAACCTTTGACCCCAATGGTCAAAGCAGGTCAAAATGGTCAATCTTTGACCCAATGACCACCAAAATGACCAAACTGGTCAACCTTTGACCCAAATGGTCAAATTATGTCAAAATGGTTAATCCATGACCTTATGACCACCACATTGATCCAATGTTAACCCCATTGACCAGCAAGTTAATCTAGACCGCAAATTAGTCAAATTTGACTCATTTGATTAATTTGAGACATTAAAATGATCAAACTTGGTCATTTAGTTAACCCTAGTCAAACCTAGGTCCTATTACCAAAATAAATGGCCCCATGATTAAATTAACCATGACAAGATTAAGTAAATCACCTGGGTCAACTTTAGTCAAATTTGGTCAAAATACTTAATTTTGAACAAAATAAACAAAATTAATCAAATGATTAATTTTCAAAATCATGTTGATTAATTTATAGGTTAATATTATAACTTCCTACATTTTTAATTAATTACATAAATATTTCAAAGTGGTATTATAATAAAATAACCCTAAAATTCAAATTAAAGACGACATCATATATAAATGGCCTCTAAATTTAAAACTCCACCATGACATCATACATGACATCATGTGTGGTCATTAATGGGTCATACATGACCCATGAGACTCATCACACATGGGTTAGAACATTTAATAACAGATGACCCACCACTTTAACAATGATTAAACACCATCAAGACTTCATTATGAAGGGAATAATGAGGTGTCATTCCCTCATGAATTTTCCACCAAGAATGAGGAGAGGTCATCACTCACCTCTTCTCTTCTCCAATGGAGGGAAGCCAAGGTATGAAGTTAAATCTTTATCCCAGATAAAATCCATCACGAGCAAAACATAAATAATGTGGTGAATAAAATATGTGTCACCTTCCTCCCAACTCATTAAGTGATTCTTCCATTTGCATGAAGTGAGTTGGCCATCCAAATACAATTCTACTTTAACCATTTCACGGGGCATCCAATAAGAAGCACACACTACTTAAACCATGCCTCTCACCATGGTGAAAATTCATCATGACCAAGACATGAAAAGGATGGAAGACGACTATTAGGTGTCATTCTCTCCTCAAAACATTTAATGAATAATATAACTCATATAGAGGAGGTGACTTCAGTAAGTTATCAAGACTTATCCACCTATAGGAGAAACCAATGGAGGGAAGCCTAACCTTTAGTTAAATCCTCACTATAATTGGAAACCAACATGGATTGATCTTGGGGAAATAAATAAGGCTTATCCTCAGTTGAATTTCTACCCTCATCAATGATAACATTGGATAGTAACTCCCTAAAGTGAATTCAAGGTAAGCCTAAGCTTGCCCATGGCCTTTCATGGCTATAAATAAGCCAAAAATCGAGAAGACCAATAGAGGAGAGGAAAATAGGAGACCCAGCTATTTTGGCCAAATCAAAAACATTCCAACATAAAACTTCTTCCCTAGGACATAAGCAAATGATTCTCCCTAGAATTAGATCCTAAAGCCCACATGTTTGGCCTAATTTCCTCACCCAAAAAAGGACAATTTTTGGGTCTGAAATGAAAACCCTCTAAATTCCAAATTAAGCATTATTACACCTTCCTTGAGGTGTACAAAGACAAGCCTAATCAAACATGGCCCTTTGTTGACCTCATTTTTGATGAGGTCTTCTCTTCCCTCTTTAGTGCTTAGGATCTAGCCTTAGGCTTTTCCTTTGACTATCTTAGAGGAATAGAAGTTGGACCCATCCTTTAGAAATTTAAACCACTTCTTGTCTCCCTGCAAACCTCACAAGCTTGATTGTAGACCCCTAATCACCTAGAGGGTTGAGATCAAAAGTGAAGGTATAAAGGATGAGTTCCCTATAGGACTCTTTGGCCTTAAGGACCACCCTGGGTGGCTTGGTCTGGTGAGGGTTGACTTACACACTCACTACACTCATACTCTACACTCTCACACACACAATCCAAATCCTAAAAAAGACACCCATACCCAACTTGACTCCTTGACTCATATAGGTAGTTCATATGGATGGACCTTAACCCCTAAGCCCCTGGTTAAGAGGGTTAGAAACAACATAGTGAATGCCTCAAATGAGTCCTCTCATGGCTCATATAGGCTTAACATGGCTTCATGGCTCAATCAAAGTGATTTCATTTCACTCATATTTGATCAATCTTCATTCTTCCAAAATTTCAATTTTTGACCCCGGGACCCCTACACCTATCAAACCTACCAAAAGCCCTTAAAATTGCCCAAATCCTCCAAAATTTCCAAATCACCCAAAATTCCACAAAATTAACCTTAAACATTTCCTCACCAATCAAATTGATCATCCATAGCCAAAAATACCAAAAATTCCCAAAATACCCCCCAATACCCTCCAAATACCCAAAATACCCCTCTTAGCTAAAAAATTCAAAAATTCAGAAAATTTCCAGAAAATTCCAAAAAATCCCGAATACTCCCAATTTCATTTTGTCCAACTACACCATGGGCCAATTTTGTCAATTTACCCCACTTTTACCAAAACCCCCAATTTAGCCCATTCTTAACACAAGTAAACCCAATGTCAAACCAAATCTACCCAATTGACCCCAATTTTGGTCCAATTCAATTCTAAACTTCAAATTGATATCGACAATATCAATCTAGATCAAATCCAAGTCCAATTTAATCAACATTTGAGTCCAATTTCACTTTTAACCTTAAAGCACAATTTGGACCCATGACCCAAACTTAGCCCAAACCAAACTAATTCAACACCAATTGACCCTAAACCTTTTCTAAACCTTCCCTAACATCTCCACAAACAAAAAAATAACGTAATTTGTCCAAAATTTGGGCGCAAACCCCACTCAAATTCAACCCAAAACCAAAAAGACCAATTTTGACCTAAACCCAAACCTAACCCAAATAAGCCCAAGCCCCAAAACCAAAACCCAACCAAACTAAAAACCTCTTTGAAACACTCCCATAAACATTTCCCAACATTAATTTTATATCAATTTCAACCTTAGCCCAACATTGGCCCAAATTAGCCCAATTTGCCTACATTGGCCCATTTACCAAATAAACCCAAATTCAACCCAATTCAAACCCAAATCACCTCAAATTCATTTCAAATCACTCATGACATATCCCTAAACCAAACCCAACAATTATTTGACCCAAACTTCTACAAAATTCCCATCATGAATTCATTCTTAAACCTAAAGGCTCATTCCCTTAAGCCTTCTTAAAAAGCCCATCCAAAGCAAGTTCAAAAGCCCAAAGTCCATGACAATGCCCACATGAAATTCCTCTCATCATCCCTTTGATTTAAGACACTTCCTAAGTTCTAAAATCCATCACCAAATAATTCCAAATCAAGCCTCACAACAATCCCCATCAAAAGGCCAAAATTCACAAAATTCTTTTTTATGAATTGACCAAGCTCTTGCCAAGCCATAGGTGAGCCATGTACAAGCCATATGAAGCCATGAGATGTTTGAAATGTGACCATACCCAAAGTAGCAAGAGGAGGGCCCCCTTTCATAAAACTTCATTAAGATTTTTAACCCCTTCCATGTTACACACTAAACCATGATTAGCCACATCACTTTAGATTGGGACTTCACCACCCCTTTCTAGCTGATGCAAATGATCCTCCCTCAGCCCAAATCAGTCATGGGGAGGTGAACCTAACCCAAAATCATGTCTTGGACCAAATCAAGCCAAAATGGCCTCTCCCCCATGTCATTTTAATTCAAGCCCTTTACACATGGCAAAGCTCAATTGCCTGCACAAACCTCCAGCCCTGACCCACCTGAACCTAAGGGTGACCCATGCCTGCTGGCCAGCCGCCTAGATCACCGGAAAACACCATGGCCGAGACCTTGGGAGGAGCCAAATTTTGGAATTCCACCTTGTTGAGCTGCCTCACTCCAAATGGCCATTACAGCTGTTCTTCTCTTCACCAGAGCAGCTGATCCTAGCCCTTAAACCCCCCTGGGAGGCCCTCCAGCCTCTCCTATTTAAACACCACCTCCTCTCGGCCAAGAGGGGTGCTGAACCAAACCTTACTGAAACCCTGCCAAAATCATCCCAGACCACTCTCTACACATAGAGAACTTGATCCCCCTTGAAATCCCCCTACCATTTCCTCTCTGTGAGCTCAATTTCAGAGTTGAAATCCAAGCCCAAAACTAGGACACTTCACCACATTGAGCCAATCTCCAAATTGATTGGTCCTACACCTTCACCAGACCAAGAGGAGAAGTTTCCCGGCAAAAGCCCCCTCACTAGGCCAGCCATTGCTTCCAGCCTCCAAGCTTTGTGATCGATTGTGGTCGAAATCATACCTAGACAATTCACCAGGCCAAGGGACTTCATCTGGAGCTTGCTTGGACCCAATCGAACGTGACACAACCCTCAGATTGAAGCTTCACTTCTCTGAGCAAAGGTATGGACTCACTCTTCTTCCCGAGCTTACAGAGATTCTCCATTTAGTTTGAGTTAATTTCAGTGCATGTTTACCGTATGGATGTGTTCGTCTCTTCAAGACGAATCCATAGACCATAAGAACACATAAATCCGTTGAGAATCGAGTCAGAAATTAGGGTTAGAAGGTCTACGGTCATGGGTTCACACCAGTCGTAGACGATGACTGGGAGCCGTTGGATGGCGCGCGTATCGGATGGACGGCTAGAATCGCGTCGAACCAGAAGATGTTACGTGAAAGGCGGGTTTCGGGATGGCTGATTCAGATGACGGCGCCTGATCAGGAGACGACACGTGGAGCTTCGGAGACGTCGAGGTTGAGTCAACGCTCCGTGGATAAGTAGAAAAATAAGCTATTTTTTTATTTATTTAATTAGCAAAACTTCAAAAATTCATAACTTGGGGTAGAAAAATCCTAAAAATAAAATAAAAATATACTCTTGCTTAGTGAACAGAGGAGAATAATGTGGAAAAGAAATCAAGTAATTTCATTAAGTATTTTCTTTTTAATGATTTATTTACTCTCTAGACTATTTTAATTTTCCATACATGTGAACAATTCACCATAACATGAGACTATAGGGCTTTTGAAGCCTCTGAACTTGGGGACAATCCCTGGATTTTCCAAGGTCAGAGGTCATCCCTATGAGAAATTATTGATTTTTCAATTTCATGTTACTGTTTTGAGTATTTTAATTCCAATAATTAGCATGTTGATAAATAATTTCAAGGAAAATTTGGTGATGTTTCTTATGACCAGAGGGACCTAAAAAAAATAAGTTTTTAGTTAATTCACTTTGAACAACCCTAATTGGCCTAAATACCCAAAATTGAACTTTAATTAATTAGGGTTAACCATTCATCAAATTAACTTAAAAACAATTCTCCACTATCCTTTAGGGATAGGGGAACACCACATAAAAATTTGAGATCAATTAGACTTGGTTAGCCCCACCAAATGGGTTAATTAAGCCTCATGAATGAAATCAAACTTTAAAAATTCATAACTCATAAAATACTTTTAAAAAATTCACAAAAATGCTTTTGGAGCTTCTCTGATATCAGGAAAATTTAGGAAAATTAAAATTGTAATTTTATAAAAAAAATTGATTTTTATCATTATTTTAATATTTTTAATAATTAAAAAATAATAAAAATTATAAAAATATTAAAAATCACCAAAATGTCACATTTTGAATTCTAATCATTTAGGAACAAACAAAATATTTTTCTTATGTCCCTAGGGTAAAATATTGAATTTTAAAGGCTTAATGCAATTTTTAATATTAAAAAAAAATGTATTTCCATCCTTTTCACTAAAATAATTGTAATAAATCAAAGAAAAGTCATAAAATTATAAAAATTAGTTCTTTGGTTTCCCTGGTATCACATAGATTTTTGAAAAATATAAAATTCATTTTTCAACCTTTATTTTATTTTTAAATTAATTAATACTCCAAAATTCAAAATAATTCTAATAAATAAAATATAATTAAAAAAATCACCAAAATTGGTCCAAATTGTCCTCTGGTCATTAGGAATATCCCATAATTTTCTTAAGGATAGAAACATTTCCTTGGTCATGTTATTAAATTTTCCTTGAAAATCCTTATTTTCCATTAACAATAATTACATAAATAAATTAAATATAGAAAAATCGCATTTTCTCCTCTAATGTCTTAATTGACATGTAAGTGAGGTCACATAAAAAATTCAAGTTCATTTGTGCTTAATATAGTGAGTTATGGAATTATTAAGCTTGAAGGGCAAAATGGTAATTAAAATTTTAACCCTTAATTAAAACTTTAGGCTTAATAAAATGAGAGAGTAAAATATTTGATCCTAATCTGATTTGGATGATTAAAATTTAAATAATTAAAGGGTAGAAACCCATCAATCATTTTAAGAATAATTAAAGTAAACCTTAATCAATTAATTAATTAAATTTGGAAGATTAATAAAAAAAATTGAAATTATTAAAGTAGGGATGCTATTTAAGAAGATATTTATTCTTTAATTTAAAAGTCCCTAAGTTAATCACTTCAATAGTATTTATTTCCCAATTAAAATGATAATCCAAACTCAAGACTTAAAATACTAAAAGACTTAATCATTAAATTAAATTAAAACTAAAACATTTAAACTAAATTAAATCAAAATTTCAATTAAATTAATACTTTAAAAATTAAATTAAATCATCTTTAAAAACATTAAAATAAAAAAAGATTAAATAAAATTAAAATTAAATTAAATCACAATTAAATCAAAGTAAATTCAAGTTAATTTAAATTAAATTAAAACATATCAAATTAAATTAAATAAAAAAATCAAATCAAATTAAAATAAATTTAAAATTAAATTTAAATTAAAATAAAATAAAATTAAAATTAAACTAGACCAAATTAAATTAAATTAAATTAAATTAAATTAAATTGAATTAAATATAACATAACTTAAGACATAAAGAATTCAAAATAAATCTAAAACGACTTGAACACTATTTCAAACTTAAACCCATTAATTAAAATTAAATTAAATCACAGATCACTAAAACATCAATTTGCCCTTAAAAACTCTTGTTATCATAACTCCTAAGTGGAGTATTTAGTAATGTGTTATCTCACTTATAGGATATTCAAATGTCCTAGTTCACTGAGCAAAAGAACAAAACTTGAACTCCCGGATGATTAATTCACTTATATAATTAAATTCTCTTGGACTTAAAACAATCCTAGAGGTATTAAAAAGATGTTTAAGACTCGTCTTAAGCACTTCCTCAATATGATAGGATGTTTATAAGAACAATTGAACTTAATTATTCTTTGATGAAGAAAATCGACCTTAAACCAAAATACATAACTTCAACAATTAGCAATAGAAAGGGAAAAAAAGTTTGGAGATGAAGTTGACTCGTCGGAGTTCATGGATGAGGAATATGTGGAGATCAACATGGTCGAGACACGAGCATCGTCAGCTTCACAAGGTGCTCCGGCAGCTGCGGAGAGAGATGAACCGGAAGCATTAAGAGCACAAAATCGAGAAAAATATGATACAATCTCTCAAATGGAAAAAAGGATGGAAGAGATGGCTACAGCCCTAGCCACTCTTCAGAGTCAGGCTCAACCCCTAAGAGAAACGCCTCCGGAAGTTATTCATATTATAGACGGAGGAAAAGAGATTACATTCGTTAATGGAGACGATCAGCCGAAGAAAGACTCTACTCAGAATATGATTCCAGAGAAGGACATCAAGAACATGGTGGAACAGCAGGTGCGAGAAGCCTTAGCACAGTCTAAGAGCGGAGCATCTATTCAGACGGGTAGACCGTACCCCGAGGAATTTGATGCAGTACAATACCCAAAAGGCTTCGTACCACCTCTGTTCAAGACTTTTGATGGTACCGAAAACCCTCGATAGCATGTTGCACGTTTTCACGCTAGTTGTTGCAACGCCGGTGGAAGTGATGCCTTACTCTTCTGATAATTCGTCAGCAGCCTGTCAGGGATCCCCTTCGATTGGTACGCAGAGTTACCGAACTGTTCAGTAAAGGCATTTTCAGAATTGGAAAACCTCTTCGTGAAGCGGTTTGCCGGAGCTCAGCACCGTATTACCATCGGTGACATAGAGGTGGAGAAACAGAAACCAAATGAAACTTTAGTGGACTACATACTTCGATGGAGAAATCTAAGCATGAAGTGTGAGCCACAGCTACAAGAGCAGCATGCAGTCGGTATCTTGCTTAAAAGCATTCACGGCCCGATAGCACTTCTCCTTAAGGGATTTACGATCAAGACTTTCGAGTAGTTGTTAAGCAAGGCCGGAAGCTTGCAAGAGGAAGCAAAGCAACTATGTTTCATCGACAAAACAGACAAACAGAAGCCTATGAAGACATTTGAAAAAAAATTCGGGATCGTCGCGACAGTCGATAAAGGCAAGCAACCAATCGAAATACAACCTGAGCAGCCACAGCCCAACTATCAACAACATCAGCAGAATTACCAACAACCTCAACCCGGTTATCAGCCAACCCAACAATATGAGCAACCGCTTTGCCCACAGCACATGTTAAAGGACCTTATAAATAGAGAATATCCGTTCAACAATGAGGCAGTGCCAAAGATGTTCTGCAGTTTGATGAAGACTTCAGATTTTTGACTGCCAGAACCCAAGAAGCCGGAGGAAGTCAATAAGAAAGACCATCCCAACTACTGCCCTTACCACTAGATGCTTGGACATAAGATAGAGGATTGCATCACCTTCAAAAGTTGGCTTGACAACAATCTCCGGAAGGGGAACATAACGATCCCAAAGGAATACATGAAAGAACCCCAGAAAGAAGGTTCTGTCAATGTTATTTCAACGGATCCCATTGTTCCGATAGACCCTTACACGACCAATGATGGATGGAGTACCGCTTGGACAAAGTCATCGAAGAAAATTTTGGATCGCATCCAAACCGCTTCGGCGCGTGCTTCAACTCAAAGTTTGAAACCTGTCAAGCCGGCTCTATCGCTTGCAATTGAAGAACAGCCCCAAGAAGAAAAGATCATAGAAAAGAAGGAGATCATAGAAGGAGAAAGGACCGAGGCTCCTAAGGATAGACTAGGGGCTGCTTATTCTAGGATGGTTGTTTCCAATTCGGGGGAAAAATTCCTCGAACCTCTGACTCGGTATGATTATTTGCTCGCTCCGGCGGGATCTTTTAATGATAAGAGTTATGGCGTTGGCTACGTTTTGACTGTTTCTAATGATTATGTAACTAACGACAACCAATCTAATCCGGATCCCGATTTCGATACCAATAATAATTCTCAAATCATACACAACCTCGACAATCACGATGACAAAGAAGACATTCATCAAGAAGGCTACGAAAGTTCAACAAGAAATGAATCTATTTGTGAATTCCAAGGAACTCCAATCACCATAGAGTTAGAGCTTTCATATTTCGATGTGATTCCAGAAGAACCTGTCATGGCAATTCAAAAGGAGATACCAGTAAACTCAGTACCAGACTCAGAAGAAATCACAGAAGTCAACTTAAGGAGCGGAAGGGTTCTACCTCCGAGAATGGGTCCAAAAGACGAAGGAAAGCAGGTAGTTGTTCAGGAAGAATCAACGCCAGCAGAAGAATTGCCCATTCGAGAAGAAACTGAGACACATAGTAACAAAGTGGACTATAACGTGCTAGCCCATCTTAGGAAACTACCAGCCAAACTGAGCATCTACGACACTCTCATCTTATCAAAAGAGATGAGAGAAGCTCTTGTCGTCATATTTTTAGGTTGTGTGTTTTATTTTTGAAAAGAGGTCGCCTACAGAAATTGTCGGCGAATTTTTAATTTAATTTAAATAAATAATTTTGAAAAGTAGTATTTGATTTTGAAAATAATTTTAAATTTGAAGGTTTTAAGACATGAGATTAAACCGATCTCACATCCCAAATACTTTATATAAACGAGCACCGCACCACAAACCGTGTATCTATCCCTAAGGATAGACACATCGCTCGATGGTGGGGCTCGATTAAATAAACTAGAAGATTTGTGACATTCGTTTGGTCTCGCGAACCAATTTTTTAAGCCAACAAATTCCCCGCTTAATATGAAAGTATTAAACAGGGTTTATATTACTCGGGTTCTTTAAAATTCCCTATAAGGGCAAGCCCCTATAGTTAATTACATCTTAAGTGATGGGAATCACCTAAGAAAACTCTCGATAATAATCAATAATTCTGCTCTCAAGGATTTCAAAGTTTAAGTTTTCAAGGGATTGAATTTTGGAATTTCAATAGGGAATGGATCAAGTTTGGAACATTTTGTTTTGAGAATTCAAAGGAAAAAAAGGTAGGAGAAATTACGGATTCGAAGTGAACTTCGGTAATTTCCCGACTATCTTATTGTTTGGCTTGGATTTAGGAAAGTCCTAATGTTTATTTAGTATTTTGATCTTGCCAATTTTAATTAATTAGGACTTATATTCGTATAACATGATCATACAAATAGCCTCGAAGATGTGAGGGTTTATATCGTATCGGACGACTACCTCGGAGTCCTAAGACCAGTTAGGGCTTAATTTGCTATGCAAATGCCTAACAAAGAGTTGAGGATTTATGTTGCACTAGGAAAACTACCTCGAAATCCTATGGCTTGGTTATTTAATTCTAGGAAAGGTTTTGCTGATGTAGATTCAAGTTTTTCTGACGACGATGGCCGTGCTGCCCACCATACTCCGAGCTCCTTGTTGTTGCAGAGGTTTAGTTATAGAAGTCATAAATCAGGAGATGAGAGAAGTGTTTTGGTTTAGAGAACTTCTTAATTACCAAGCGTTTGTGTGTTTTAATTAAAACAAATCTTAAAGTTGATTATAACGACACCGGTTAAGATCCCACGGTTCCATCCTTCCGGCATCGTTATTTTTATCGGATTCACTTAGTCCAGATGAATTTGCTAAACTCAACTGAATGAGTTCCACACTTTCATTTAGACCGTGGGAAATCTCGTTAGCAACACGTAGGTTACATCATCCGAGGTATTCCCGATCGTCCAACAGGACGTTTTAATTTAGTTGTAATTGTAGTTTTGTGTTCTGTTTGTGATTAAATTTTGAGTTGTTTTATATTTTGAAATGTTGTGGCGTTGAATTTTATCTTGTAATGATTTTTGATTTAGTCTTGGTTTCAGTTTTAGGGACTATCCTAAAGGTGTGGGTTTTCATGCAACAGTTGTTTATCATGCAAAAAAAGTAAGTGTGATGCGATTAAATAAATTGCAACAAAGTAAATTGCAATAAAACAAAAGCGTACCTGGAGGGTCTTCCCGTCATCCCAAGCTGCACTTAAAACACAATTAGAATATTTAAGCAAGTTCCTAGGTAAAGCTAAGGAAAGGGTTATGGTTTTCTACCAAGTTCCTAATCCTATAGCTAGTCATTTCCTATGGCGTCTAGGTTCTTGTATTTTGGTTTAAGGACAATTTTCTTCATCAAAGAATAATTAAGTTCAATTGTTCTTATAAGTATCCTATCATATTGAGGAAGTGCTTAAGAAGAATCTCAAACAGCTTTTCAATATTGCTGGAATTGTTTTAAGTCCAAATGAATTTAATCATACAAATGAATCAATCGTTCAGGAATTCAAGTTTTGTTATCATCTTACTCAGTGAACTAGGACATTTGAATACCCTATAAGTGGAGTAACATTCATTTAATATTCTGTTTAGGAGTTATGATAACTAAAGCTTTTGAGGGTGAATTGGTGTTCAAATGGTTTGTGATTTAGTTTAATTTCCATTAATGGGTTTAAATTTGGAATAGTGTTCAAGTTATTTTAGATTTATTTTGAATTCTTTATGTCTTTGGTGATGTTATATTTAATTCAACTTAATTTAATTTAATTTAATTTAATTGAGTTTTAATTTAATTTAATTCAATTTAATTCAATTTAGTTTGATTTGATGTTACATTAAATTAATTTGATTTGATTTAATTTTAATTTCATTTGATATAATTTAATTTAATTTAATTTAATTTAATTTAATTTAATTTAATTTAATTTTAATTCATTTAATCTAATTTAATTTTTAATTTGGTTTAACTTAATTTAATTTGATTTTATTTATTTAATTTAATTTAATTTAATTCATTTAATTTAATTTAATTTTTTTATTTAATTTAATTTAATTTAAGTTAATTCAATTCAATTTACTTAATTTAATTTAATTTTTAATTTAATTTTATTTTTTTTAATTTTAATTAAAATTTTAAAAGAGTTTAATAGTTTAATTTTAGTTTAATGATTAAGTCTTTTAATATTTTAAACCTTAAATTTGAATTATCATTTTAACTAAGAATTAAATATTAATGAGATGATTAATTTAGGGATTTTTAAATTAAAGAATAAATCTCTTCCTAATAATATCCCTATTTTAATAATTCCAATTTTATTATTCTTCCAAATTTAATCAATTATTTAATTAAGGTTTAATCATTTTAAATTGCTTAATGGGTTTCTACCTTTTAATTATTTAAATTTCAATCATCCAAATCAGATTAGGATCAAATATTTTACTTGTTAATTTTTTATTAAACCTAAAGTTTTAATTAAGGATTAAAAATTTTAATTACCACTTTACCCTTTAAGCTTAATAATTTCATAACTCACTAAATTGAACTCAAATGAACTTGAAATTTTTATGTGACTTCACTCATATGTCAATAAAGACATGAGAGGAGAAAATGTGATTTTTCTGTATTTAATTTATTTATATAATTATTTTTGGTAGAAAATAGAGATTTCCAAGGAAAATTTAATAACATGACCAAGGGAAAGTTTCTGTCCTTAAGAAAAATAAGGGACATTCCTAATGACCAGAGTACCACTTGGACCAATTTTGATGATTTTTTGAATTATATTATTTTTATTATAATTATTTTAAGTTTTGGAGTGTTAATTAATTTAAAAATAAAATAATTTTTGAAAAATGAATTTTATATTTTTCAAAAATCTCTCTGATATCAAGGAAATCAGAGAATCAAATTTTACAATTTTCTGATTTTTCTATGATTTATTATAATTATTTTAGTGAAAATGCTAAAAAATACATTTTTTAATTTTAAAATTACCCTAGAGCTTTAAAATTTAATATCTCACTAAATAGACCTAAGAAAAATATGGGGTTTGTTCCTAAGTGATTAAAATTCAAAATGTGACATTTTGGTGAATTTTATTATTTTTGTGATTTTTATTATTTTTTAATTATTAAAATATTAAAATAATATTAAAAAATCAACTTTTTTAGAAAATTGAAATTTTAATTTTCTTAAATTCCCCTAATATCAGAGAGGCTCCAAAACCAATTTGGTGAATTTTTGAAAGATATTTTGAATGTTATGAATTTTTAAAGTTTAAAATGACTAAGTGGCTTAATCAACCATTTAGTAGGGCTAACCAAGTCCAATTGACCTCAAATTTTTATGGCGGGTTCCTCTGATCCTAAAGGTCAATGGAGAATTGATTTCAAGTCAATTTGATGTATGTTTAGCTCTAATTAATTAGAGATCCATTTTGGGTGTTTAAGCCAATTAGGTTGTTTTAAATGAACTAACTCAAAACCTATTTTTCCTAGGGTCCTCTGGTCATAAGGAACATCACCAAATTTTCCTAGAATTTATTTTACAACATGCTATTTATTGGAATTAAAATACTCAAAACAGTAACATGAATTTGAAAAATCAATAACTTTTCATAGGGATGGCCTCTGACTTTGGAAAATTCAGGGAATGTTCCCAAATTCAGAGGCTTCAAAAGCCCTATGGTCTCATGCCATGGTGAATTGTATACATGCATAGAGAATTAAAAATATGCAGAGAGTAAATAAATTATTAAAAATAAAATACTTGATGAAATTAAATAATTTCTTTTCCACATTATTCTCCTCTCGTTCACTCGAGCAAGAGGGTATTTTTATTTTATTTTTATGATTTTCCTACACAAAGTTATGAATTTTTGAAGTTTAGGGAATTAAATAAATTGAAAATACCCCTAATTTTCTATTTATCCACGCGGCGCCGCGTCATCCTCGGCATCTCCGAACGCACACGCGTCGCGCTCCCATTCGACGCCCCGCTTGAGTCAGCAGCCCGGGCCCCGCGGTTCTCGTACCGTCTCCTGGTCCGACGCCATCTGAGCCGTCCGTCCGCGCGTGTATTAAATGGACGGCATCCGTTCATCGTCCCCGAGCGTCCTCACCCGAGAGCCGTCCACACTAAATCCCTAAGATCTCACTCGATACTCAATGGATTTTCATGTTCTTATGCTCTATGGATTCGTCTTGAGAAGACAAACACATCCATACGGTTTATGTGGGATGAAATTTATGCAATAGAAATGGAGAATGTTCAGAAGCTCGGTAAGAAGAGTGAGGCCAAACCTTTGCTCAGAGAAGTGTGGCTTCGATCTGAGGGTTGTTGCACCTTCGATTGGATCCCAGCAAGCTCCAGATGAAGTCTCCTGTCCAGTGAATTGCCTAGGTAGTATTTCGACCACGGCCGATCACAAAGCTTGGAGGCCGGAGCAACTGGGTGGCCTCGGAGATGGGGCTTTTGCCGGTGGACACCTTCCCTGGTCCGGTGAAGGTGTAGAACCAATCAATTTGGGGATTGGCTCACCGTGGAGAAGTGTCCTGGTTTTGGGCTTGGATTTCAACTCCGAAATCGAGCTCGCAGAGAAGAAATGGCAGGGGGATTTCGGTGGGGATCAAGTGCTCGTGTATGGGGAGTATTCGGAACAATTTTGGCGAAGTTTCCTTAAGGTTTATTTCCAGCACCTCTCTTGGCCGAGAGGGGTGGTGTTTAAATAGGAGAGGGTGGAGGGCCTCCCAGGGAGAGTTAGGGCTTGGGATCAGCTGCTCTTGGCAAGAGAAGAACAGCTACAATGGCCACTGGGGATGGGGCAGCTCAACAAGGGAGAATTCCAAAGTTGGCTCACATGTGAGCTCTCGGCCATGGTGTTTTCCGGCGGCCTGGTGGCCGGCCGGCCAGGCATGGGTCACCCTCAAGGTCAGGTGGGTCAGGGCTGGGACTTGGTGCAAGCAATTGACAAATGCCATGTGTAAAGGCTTTGATCCAAAGTGGAATGGGGCATGGCTAGTTTTGAGTCTAAATGGGTCAACCCACCCATTTGGGCTTGGTACACCCCTCAAGGTTGCTTTGGATGCTGTGGGGAATCAAAGGGATCAGCTGGTTTGGCATGGAGAAGTCTCCATCCAAATATATTTGGATTAAATTTAAGTTTAGGTGAAACATGATTAAGGCTAATGAGCTTTAGGGATTAAGGAAAGCCCTCCCTCTTCTTACCCAATATGGCATGGTGGAGTGTCCAAGGCTCTCATGGCTCACATGTGGCTCATGCATGGCTTCATGGCTCACCTTTGGCTTGGCAAAAAGTTTGGTCAATTTCATGAAAATGGATTTTAGGAATTTTTGGTAATTTGATGGAAATTTGTATGAAACTTGATTTGGAATGATTTGATGATGAATTTAGGACTTAGGAAATGGCTTTTATTAAGTGGATGGCAAAAAGTTTGAGTCTTGTGGGCTTTAGGGTAGATTTTGGGCTTTTTGAAATAGTTTTAGATGGGCTTTTAAGATGGCTTAGGAAAGTGGGCTTTTGAATTTTAAAATGGATTTTGGGATGAAATTTTAGTAAAGGCTTGGGCTAAATAATTGTTGGGTTTAGCTCATGGATGTGTCATGAGTGACTTGAAGCAAATTGGGGTTAGTTTGGGTTTGAATTGGGTTGAATTTGGGTTCTTTTGGTGAATGGGCCAATATGGGTCCAAGTGGGCCAAGTTAGGCCAATGTTGGGCTAGGGTTGAAATTGATGTAAAATTAATGTTGAGAAATGTTTATGGGAGTGTTTCAAAGAAGTTTTGACTTTGATTGGGCTTTGATTTTGGGTTCTGGGCTCATTCGAGTTAGGTCTGGGTTTAGGTAAAAATTGGGCCTTTTAGCTTTGGGTTGAATTTGAGTGGGGTTTGGGTCCAAATTTTGGGCAAATCATGTTAGTGTTTTGCTTGTGGGGATGCCAAGGAAGATTTAGAAAATATTTGGGGTTAATTGGAGTTAAATCGGGTGAGTTTGGGCTAGGTTCGGGTCATGGGTCCAAATTGGGCTTTAAGGCCAAAATTGAAATTGATCCAAATTTCAATCAAATTGAACTTGGATTTGGTCTAGATTGGTGTTGGGAATGTTGAATTGAAGTTTAGAATTGAATTGGACCAGAATTTGGGTCAATTGGATAGGTTTGGTTCGACATCGGGTTCGGCTAGGTTAAAATGGGTCAAATTGGGGTTTTGACAAAAGTAGGGTAAATTGACAACATTGGCCCATGGTGTAGTTGAACAAAATGAAATTGGGAATATTTGGGATTTTCTGGAATTTTCTGGGAATTGTTTGATTTTTTGGGATTTTGGATCAAGAGGGGTATTTTGGGTATTTGGAGGGTATTAAGAGGTTTTTTTGGCATTTTTGGTATTTTTGGGTATGGATGATCAATTTGAGTGATGTGGGAATGCTTTGGATTGATTTTGAGGAATTTTGGGTAATTTATATGATTTTTGGAGGATTTCCAGGGTTTTGGATAAGTTAGGCTGGTGTAGGGTCCCGGGGTTAAAAATCGAAAATTTGGAAAATTGAAGATTGGGTAAATTTGAGTGGAATGAAATCATTTTGGTTGAGCCATGAAGCCACATCAAGCCCACATGAGCCATGAAGGGACTCATTTGAGGCATTCACTATGTTGTTCCTAACCCTCTTGGCCAAGGGCTTAGGGGTTAAGGACCATCCAAGTGAATCACCTACATGAGTCAGGAGGTCAAGTTAGGTATGGGTGTGGTCTAAGGAGGTGTGTGAAAGTGTAGTGTATGAGTGTAATGTGTGTGTAAGTCAGCCCCTTCACCAGACCAGGCCACCCAGGGCAGTCCTAAGGCTAAAGAGTCCTATAGGAACTCATCCTTTAAACTTCCACATTTGATTTCAACCCTCTAGGTGATTAGGGGTCTACAGTCAAGTTTGTGGAGTTTGCAGGGAGTTAAGAAGTGGTTTGAAATTCTAGATGGTGGATCCCAATTCTAATCCTCTAAGATAGTCAAAGGAAAAGCCTAAGGCTAGATCCTAAGTACTAAAAGAAGAAGAGAAGACCTCATCAAAAATGAGGTCAACAAATGGACCCCCAATAGGTGTGGTGAGCTGACGGAGCACACCGCGCGTACTAGTGTTGACCGAAACGATCAGCAAAACCAACACTGATGTCCAAGTGACAAACTTAGGACGAAGTGGAAGAGTTTCCGTTGGGGAGTGTCAAGCATATCTCTGAAACTGGAGATTCCTGAACTCTCGCTGGAGAAAGGAAAAGGAGGTGAATTCCAAATCACATGATCTGGGGAAAAATTAAATTTAAATTTTATTTCGTTTCAATTTAAGTTTTGATGTGTGCGTTTAGATTTCAATTTGGAGTTTCAATTTAGATTAAAGTTTGTCAAAATTATTTTGAAGGGATTTGATTTGAAATGAAAATTGGAGTTTTGTGGTTTTAGATATAACATCTTCAACCACAAAAGAGAATTGAATTGATTGGATTGAATCATTACAATGAGGAGAGATCTCAGAGTAATGCGGTATTGGATGTAAAATCCTTAACCTCAAGAGTTTGATTTTGATGTATTTTATTGCAATAGGGAAAGAATCCTAAAGCAATGCAGTCTCGGATGTAAAATCCTCAACCCTAAAAGTTTGATTTGGATGTATTTCATCGCAATAGGGAAAGAATCCTAAAGCAATGCAGTCTCGGATGTAAAATCCTCAACCCCAAAAGTTTGAATTGGATGTATTTCATCGCAATAGGGAAAGAATCCTAATGCAATGCAGTCTCGGATGTAAAATCCTCAACTACAAAAAGTTTGAATTTGATTTTGATGTATTTCATTGCGATAGGGAAAGGATCCTAAAGCAATGCAGTCTCGGATGTAAAATCCTCAACTCCAAAAAAATTTGAATTTGATTTTGATGTATTTCATTGAAATAGGGAAAGAATCCTAAAGCAATGCAGTCTCGGATGTAAAATCCTCAACCCCAAAAGTTTGATTTGGATGTATTTCATCGCAATAGGGAAAGAATCCTAAAGCAATGCAGTCTCGGATGTAAAATCCTCAACTCCAAAAGTTTGAATTTGATGTATTTCATTGAGATAGGGAAAAGATCCTAAAGCAATGCAGTCTCGGATGTAAAATCCTCAACTCCAAAAGTTTGAATTTGATGTATTTCATTGCGATAGGGAAAAGATCCTAAAGCAATGCAGTCTCGGATGTAAAATCCTCAACCCCAAGAAGTTTGAATTTAGATGTATTTTATCGCAATAGGGAAAGAATCCTAAAGCAATGCAGTCTCGGATGTAAAATCCTCAACCCCAAAAGTTTGATTTGGATGTATTTCATCGAAATAGGGAAAGAATCCTAAAGCAATGCAGTCTCGGATGTAAAATCCTCAACTCCAAAAGTTTGAATTTGATGTATTTCATTGCGATAGGGAAAAGATCCTAAAGTAATGCAGTCTCAGATGTAAAATCCTCAACTCCAAAAGTTTGAATTTGATGTATTTCATTGCGATAGGGAAAAGATCCTAAAGCAATGCAGTCTCGGATGTAAAATCCTCAACCCCAAGAAGTTTGAATTTGATGTATTTCATTGCGATAGGGAAAAGATCCTAAAGCAATGCAGTCTCGGATGTAAAATCCTCAACTCCAAAAAGTTTGAATTTGATGTATTTCATTGCGATAGGGAAAAGATCCTAAAGCAATGCAGTCTCGGATGTAAAATCCTTAACCCCAAGAAGTGTGAATTTGATGTATTTCATTGCGATAGGGAAAAGATCCCAAAGCAATGCAGTCTCGGATGTAAAATCCGATACTCCAAAAAGTTTGAATTTGATGTATTTCATTGCGATAGGGAAAAGATCCTAAAGCAATGCAGTCTTGGATGTAAAATCCTCAACTCCAAAAAGTTTGAATTTGATGTATTTCATTGCAATAGGGGAAAGAATCCTAAAGCAATGCAGTTTCGGATGTAAAATCCTCAACTCCAAAAAGTTTAAATTTGATGTATTTCATTGCGATAGGGAAAGAATCCTAAAGCAATGCAGTTTCGGATGTAAAATCCTCAACCCCAAAAAGTTTGAATTTGATGTATTTCATTGCGATAGGGAAAAGATCCTAAAGCAATGCAGTTTCGGATGTAAAATCCTCAACCCCAAAAAGTTTGAATTTGATGTATTTCATTGCAATAGGGGAAAGAATCCTAAAGCAATGCAGTTTCGGATGTAAAATCCTCAACTCCAAAAAGTTTGAATTTGATGTATTTCATTGCAATAGGGGAAAGAATCCTAAAGCAATGCAGTTTTGGATGTAAAATCCTCAACCCCAAAAAGTTTGAATTTGATGTATTTCATTGCGATAGGGAAAGAATCCTAAAGCAATGCAGTTTCGGATGTAAAATCCTCAACTCCAAAAAGTTTGAATTTGATGTATTTCATTACAATAGGGGAAAGAATCCTAAAGCAATGCAGTTTCAGATGTAAAATCCTCAACGCCAAAAAGGTTGAATTGGATGTATTTGATCTTGTAAAGATCCGTAGTGTTGATTTGAAAAGTGTGGAATTTTGGTGTTTCGAGAATTCCATGAAAGTTGTAAAAGGCTTTCATGGAAGGAAATATGTTAGGAGGGAGTATGTAGATGTTACATATCCAATTCAAAAGAGTTGATCGAAAGTTGATGGTTTAGATTGGATACAATTCCTCGCCATCAGATTCGATCCGTGCCAATGGAATCAACCGCATCCATCCCAGACAAAGGGGAAGAGTAGAACGGATTGGATTTCAGATTTGGAAGATTGAATTTGAAATCGATTGAAATTTGATTTGAAATTTGATTTGAAATTTGATTTGAAATTTGGGAAGCTTGAATTTGAAATTTGATTTAGATTTGATTTGAAATTTGGAAGGTCAAATTTGAAATTTGATCGAGATTGGATTTGAAATTTGATTGAGTATTTGATTTGATATTTGAGTTGATTGAATTTGAAATTTGGAAGGATGAGTTTGAACTCGATTGAAATTTGATTTAAGATTTGATTCTAAATTTATGTTCATTTTGTTTGTCTTTTAATGATTCAAATTTTATTTTATCATTTATTTAATGTACATGTGAATTTGGTGTTCGTCATTTTTAGATTTTTAAGGAAAGTTTTCTTTTATCTTTTTTGTTTTATTTCTTTTCTGTTCTTTGTTCGAAGTTCATTTAACTTTATTGGCGTTTCCTACCAATTTGCACAAAAGAGGTGAAGGCCAAAAATGTGACATGGTCACTTTCATTCCAATCATGTTGAATATACATCGTACAACTTGATCTGGCATATATTTCATACAATCCATGTAGACTCAAAACGGACTATGTATGATCTTCGTCGATCCATCAGAAGAAGCATCTGTCAAAAATCCATGTCTGAATAGTGGGGTACATGGTTAATAACATCACCTTCCAAGCCATCCTCGGCAAGGATGCCACTGGATGTACGTTGGAGGTGTGATATCTCCCATGTAACTCACAGCTCATAAGGCCGGAGGCTCTCTAGCTCCGGGTCCGGCCGGAAATGGTAAGGTGTCTTCCCGTCGTCCATCCTTCCGAAAGTAACCGAGATCCGCTTCACTCGGTACTCCCGGTATGCAATGCTTGGCGATATCTCGCTCCGTTGCCCTTCGGCATCATGACGGAACCTACCGGTAAAGGTATCTTCACAGTGCCCTCGGAACTCACCCGGGTCCGCTATCCGGAGGTCGCATCCGAACATGATGTTACACTCGTTCGAGAAAGAGAATGTGCGTAAAGGTCCGACAAAGTCATGGTGATCTATGTGTGGGGGTATGCGATCACCCCGCTTGTAGATGTTAATAATGCAAAGAATCGGGTATGCAATCCGCTAGCAAGTACCCTCCATGTTATCAATCTCTTTACCTTTCTCTCGATGACTAATGGCATCGGATCCACTCGGCCATGACGGAGTATTCCTGTGGGTTTCCCTTCCCGTCCTCCACAAAGTTGTAACAAAGATCCACATTGTATTGTAATTCTTCCCTTCCCCGGCATCCATCTCCGGGGTTCCGAGTATGTGTTTTCCTCAGGCGGCCTCGCTCGGCCCATTCTTTTCAAATCCCGGATGCAATCCACGATTTGTTGTTGTTCATACTCTGAGAATACGTCTGTATGTAGCTCGAGGCCCTCTAGTATATTGATCCTTCTGCCTCTAATTCTCTCGAAGTATTCAAAGGTCTTCTTTTCAACATTTTGCATTCTCTCCAGCTCGTATTCCGAATAATCCGCAGATGGCGAGGCCTCGGTGACATATCGTGGGATATACGGTTCAATCCCTTCACGTTCTCCTGCATACCACGGCTCCTCAGGGATGATGTCCGTCGGGACATCCCCCGGGGTTGCTTCTGCAACAAGGTCATGCATTACTGGTGGTTCTATCTGGTGGCGTGGTAGCCTTCTTTCTTCTGGTCTTTGTGAGATTTCCCTGGTCCTTCCTGTTATCCTAGGAGCTAGCCTCCTTTCTTGAGGTTCCTGGTGAACCGGTGTCCTTGAAGTGTACGTACTGGCATTAGCAACTGTCTCATCGCGCTGGTCCGCAGCTAGTTTTGTTAACATCTTACGGATACGGCGATTCTTATTTCTTTGTTGCGTTGCTGTGAGAGTAGCCCTTCGAACTTCTTGAATCTCTCGCGGGCGCGGCGCCGACAAGCCTCGCCCTCCGCCGTAGCCGACTATAGACTTCATTTTTCTTGTCTTCTTCAAGTGTTTGCCTTTCTTTTCTTGTCGTCGGATCGGTGGCTTGGGCCACCCACTTTCATCACTATCCGCCCGGACAGCTTTTCTCGGTCAACCGGGACCCGGCCACTCTCCTTGTATCGTAGGCTCCGCCGGTGCGAAATCCGAGTCAATCTCGATTATCGCTCCATCTTTCACCCTCTTTTCATCGAGTGCAAGGCTTACGCCATTTCTAAAGTTCAGGACCAACCGCCCGTTTGACATTTCCCTGCGAAAAGACAAGGAAAAGGATCAGGGGCTGTACTAAGAACAAGAACATTAAGAAAATGTTTATTAATGACACACATTTTTTTTATATTATATTTTTTTTGTATTTTCAAATTTAACAGGAATGAAGTAGGATAAGATCAGGGAAGAGATTTTGATTTGGAAGAGAAAACAAGGAAAACTTTATTATCATGATTTTATTTATTTTAGCACATTTTATTATTATTGGTTCGGACTCAATCATAAGTAATTACTTTCGCCCGTGTTTCTTAGGGATGAAGAATTCATTCCTTCGAAACATCAGGTAGCGTAATACTTTTTCAAGTATCGTCCGTCGATCGGAAGCATATGTCGTTCTCCCCGGCAATTCACTAGCCGGTAGAACCCCCGAGTATACTCGCTTCAACCACAAACGGCCCTTCCCAAGTGGGTTCAAATTTTCCTCCTATCTTGCAGATGTGCAAGAATAGGTCTCTCGAGAACGAGAACTAAGTCACCAACTTTCAAGGTTCTCGGGCGACCACGCTTGTCATGGGCTTCGAACCATCTTAACTCGGTATAGTTCTAAATTCCGTTGCGCCGCAAGTCTTTTCCCTTCCAGGCTTTCTAATTCTTCTAGTCGTAATTTGGCGTTCTCTTCGTCGTGATCTTGTTTGCAACTCGCAATTCCGAGTGAAGGAAGCCGAACCTCTAAAGGTAACACTCGCCTCGGACCCATACACCAAAGCGTAAAGTGTAGCTTGAGTAGGAGTTCTGAAGGTTGTCCGGTAGGCCCATAAGGCTTCTAACAACTTCTCGTGCCAATTTCTCTTATTATCGTCCAAAGTTTTCTTTAAGATTTGAACGAGAGTTTTATTATGCCTTGATTTTTAATCAAAATTTTAAGCATATTATGCTTTAATGAAATGTATTTTTGTGTTTTGGATTTAGGTGATGTAAAAAAGTTCAAGAAGGAAGAAAGGATGAAAAAGAAGCGAAAAGGAGCAAAAATGGAGCCAAAATGCAAAATTGTCAAAGTAATCGTCTCGACGTCTAGGAGCCGGAATCCGGCGCTAAGTGCGGCTTCGATATCGACTTTTTGTAAGATTTTTGACAACTTTTGGATGGTTATTTTGACGGTGTTAGCGGTTATTGGATGATCTAGAAGATTGGCAGTTATTCATGGATTATAGGACATGTAATACATTGTATTTGGACGCTTCGAAATGGTTAGGATCGCGAAGAGGTGCGATCCAAAGTAAAGAGGTGCGATCCAAAGTGAAGTGGTGCGAAGAACTGGACGCAGACTCCGGTGCCTAGTCGCCAGACACACCTTCTAGAAGATTCATTGAACATGGACACATTTTGAAGAGGTGCCTCAAGGTAACCCTTGAAGCCTATAAACAGGAGGCTACTCCTTCAGAGAAAAACAACTAAAAACCACCAACGCCCAACTTAGTCCCCTAGCCCCATAGTTCCATTTAGAGAGAGAAATTAGAGAAATATTTTAAGGGCCATATTTTTAGTTTCTTTTATTAATTAGTGAGTTTATTTAGAGTTTGTATTGAGAGTAATTGAAGAGTCGGTGCTTTTGAAGTCTATTTAGTTTGGAGTCAGAAGGATTCAGATGTTCAGTTGGAAAATCACTTGAGATAAGTATTTGTATTTTGATTCAAAGTTTTATTTATATGTTTTGTTGTTTAAATTCAATGTGTTCTGAGTAGTTACTTTACTTTCAATTATGAAAAGATAAATAAGATAGTATAAAATTCGTTGAAGAATTAAAAACTATATATATATATTTTAAACATTATGATGATATTAATACCAGATCTTAATTTACTATTTAAATTGGCTATTTATATTGTTAAAAATCTGTTGAAGAATTTTGAGGCCTAGAAGGAGATGAATTCTTAACTAGTAGATATCACATGAATCCTTGGGTAGTTGAAGGCCTTGCGCCGGTTATTCAAGGTGAAGTGCAAATAAATAGGAAGATATTATTTAATGGGCGTAAAATTGATAAGTTTTTAGAGTGACAGGCTAAATTCTTATAATTTGATTTATAGAGAAGGAAAGGGTCACTAGTAGGGCCGACCATAGCTACCCTTGGACATCTAGTAGTGTGAGTCTAGATTAACCCATTCTACTAACAGTTCATCTATACCTGATCTATAGATTAACCAATATTCTTTATAATATCGAGCGAAGGTAAAGAGTAGGAATGCTTTTATTTGGCACAATACCATAAATTTATATTCTCCACGAATATTACATTACCTAAAAAGTCTTGGATTAATTGAAAGGAAGAAAGTTGTTTGCTTATTTTTATTCACATCAATCATTAGTTCAGTACTGCTTTATTTCTGCATCTAGTAAATTAAATATCAACATTTTAACTTTAAAAGAAATACATAAAAATAAAATCAAAATATTTTAAAAAAAAATCTATAATCCTCCTCGTGGGATCGATATTGGGGTCTTTATTCAAAGCCTTATATTACTTGAAACGATACGTATACTTGCGTAGTACCCCTAGTGTGTAAAATATTTTCTATAAAATTCTATTTATATACACTAGCCACTATTATTATTTGATTCAAAGTATTGGCTATAACATATTTTTGATAACATAAATTACTGCCTTGTTTGGCGATTGCAAACCAAGTTTTTGGTGCATTGCTCCGGATCAAGGGTCAAGTTTTTTGCGTCGTTGCTGGGGAGGCAACATTTATAGATTTTAAATATTTTATTTTATTTATTTCTTTTATTGTCAAAAATATAAAATACAAAAACATTTATTAAAAAAAACAAAAACAATAATAAAAATAATAATAATAATAATTTTATTTCTTGTTACTTTACTTTTTATTTACTTTTTATGCATAGTTTCGGATCTGAATGATTATTACCTTTAGATTCTGAATTAGAAAGAACTATTTGAAGAATTAAAAAAGGAAAATAAATTCAAAAATATCAAGAGATGGCTAATTTACATAGCAATTTACAAAATATAATTGAAATTAATGAACAAAATGTTTACAAACCATTAAGGGATTATGCTAACCCTACAGTTGATGAACTTCATAGTAGTATTCAAATACCTACTTTAGATGCTAATTCTTTTGAGCTTAAACCGTCTATTATTCAAATGTTTCAAAATAATCAATTTGGGGGAACACCAAATGAGGATCCAAATTTATACCTAGCTAGTTTTTTAGAACTTTGTGCTACCTTTAAATATAACAATGTTTCTGATGATGCTATTAGACTTAGACTCTTTCCTTTTTCATTAAGAGATAAAGCAAAGATGTGGTTGAACTCATTAGCAATAGGTTCTATTAAAACATGGGCTGAAATGGTACAAAAATTCCTTGCTAAATATTTTCCTCTTTCTAAAAATGTTAAATTAAGAAATGATATTACTTCATTTAGTCAATTTGACGGGGAGACAATTTATGAAACTTGGGAAAGATTTAAAGAACTATTAAGAAAGTGTCCTCATCATGCTTTACCTGATTGGTTATTTATTCAAACATGTTATAACGGACTTATTGGATCACTTAAATCAATTATTGATGCTGCTGCTGGAGGTTCTTTAATGGCTAAAGCATTTGAAAAAGCTTATATTTTAATTGAAGAAATGACTAACAATAATTTTCAATAGCCTTCTATAAGGATTAATCCTAAAAGAATGGCAAGTATTCATGATAACGAAGCCTTTTCTATCTTAGCTTCACAAGTAGCTGCAATATCTTAGAAATTAGATAATTTTGCTATCAATATATCACATAACAACTCTGCTAATATTGAAGATTCTAAAACTATTGAAACTTTACAAGCTATTGCCAGTAAAAATAACCCTTATTCCAATTATTATAATCCTGGATGGAAAAATCACCCTAATTTTAACTAGAATAATTCACAACAAAAATGGGATAATAATCAATCCCATCCAACTAGAAATTAGAACAATCAAGTAAATTCAAACTATAAACCACCTGGATTTAATAATCAACAGAAAAAGTTATCTATAGAAGAATTAATTTTACAACTAAGTAATTAATTACAAAATCAAAACACTGCTATTCGTAATATTGAGAATCAAATGGGACAAATCGCTAATTTAATTAATTACGTACCTCCAGAACACTTCCTAGTAATGTTGAAGTCAATCCAAAAGAAATCGGAAAAGAACATGAAAATGTTAAAGCCGTGCAACTTAGAAGTGGAAAGGAATTAAAAGAAAGAATGCAGAATGAAAATGAAACTGAGATTGAGGTTGAAGAGATTGAAAACATCAAGAAACTCCTTCTCCTAGCTAAGATCAGACTGTTATACCTATTAATGTTGAAGTTAAAAAACAACCACCACGTTTTCCTCAAAGACTAAAACAGCAGAAGCTTGATCATCAATTTTCTATGTTCTTTGAAATTTTTAAGAAACTTACCATTAACAAACCTTTTGCTGAAGCTTTGGAACAGATGCTAACTTATGCAAAATTTATGAAGGATATTTTAAGTAAGAAAAAAAAATTGAAGCTTTTGAAACTATTGCATTAAGTGAAGAATGCAGTGCAATAATTCAAAAGAAATTACCTCAGAAACTTAAAGATCCTGGAAGTTTCACTATACCTTGTGCTATTGGAGAAAATTTTGTGGAAAACCTTTATGTGATTTAGGAGCAAGTATTAATCTCATGCCATTTTCTATTTTTCGAAGGTCGAATTTAGGAGAGATTACTCCCACCATCGTAACTCCTTCGAGTTAGTTGATAGGTCTATCACCTACCTTAAAGGAGTTATAAAGGATGTTCTTGTTAATGTGGATAAATTTATTTTCCCCTTGGATTTCATTGTACTTGATATGGAAGAAGACAAAGAAATACCAATTATTTTAGGGAGACCTTTTCTAGCTACCGGACAAGCTATGATTGATGTGCGAAAAGGAGAATTAACCATGAGAGTTAATGATCAAGTGATTAAATTCAGTGTTCTTAAATCAATGAAGTACCCTGATAAAGAAAAATGATATCGAATGGATGTTATTGATTATATAATTGAAAAACATTATTAAGAAATATGTAAAGTCATTTCTGAAGAAAAAATTGAATTATTAACTGATGAAAATGAAGAACTAAAATAAGAAAAATTATCTAAATAAACTCATTATATTAAAGATAACTGAGAAATTTTGGACGTAACACAAAATGATATACTTTTACCCTCAATTAAAAAAGCCCCCGAACTCGGAATTAAAAATGTTACCCGCACATTCAAAGTATGCTTTCCTTGGAAATTCATTAACTTTACCTGTTATTATTTCTTCAAAACTAAGTTTAGATCAAGAAGAAAAACTAATAGGAGTGTTAAAGAATTATAAGAAATCTTTTGGTTGGACTATAACTGATATAAGAGGAATAAGCCCTTCCATCTGTATGCATAGAATTTTAATGGAAGAAAATTTTAAACCTACTATTGAACCTCAAAGAGGATTAAATCCTATAATGAAAGTGGTTGTTAAAAAAGAAATTTTAAAATGGTTAGATGCTGGAATTATTTATCCTATTTCGAATAGCCAACGGATAAGTTCTATTCATTGTGTTCCGAAGAAAGGCGGAGTAACTGTCATTGTCAATGATAAAAAATGAAATAATTCCTACAAGACAAGTTACTGGATGGTGAATTTGCATTGATTATCAGAAATTAAATGAAGCCAGTAGAAAGGATCATTTTCCTTTACCTTTCTTGGATAAAATGCTTGATAAATTAGCTGGACACTCATATTTCTATTTTCTAGATGGATATTCTGGTTATCATCAATTACTTGTCGCTTCTGAGGACTAAGAGAAAACAACATTTACAAGTCCTTATGGAACATTTTCGTTTAGAAGAATGCCTTTCGGTTTATATAATGCATGTGCAACTTTTCAAAGATGTATGATGTCAATATTTTGTGATTTGATTGACAAAGGATGATTCTTCAGTCTTTGGATCTTCTTTTAAATCTTGTTTGGAAAATATTTCCAAATTTCTAAAAAGATGTGAAGAAATAAACTTAGTTCTGAATTGGAAAAAATGTCAATTTATGGTCACAGAAGGCATTGTACTTGGTCACAAAATTTCACAAAAAGGGATGGAAGTTGATCAATAAAAAGTTAAAATTATTGTTGAACTGTAACCACCTACTACTGTTACTTATGTGAGAAGTTTTCTGGGTCATGCTGGATTTTATAGAAGATATATAAGGCTTTTTCTAAAATTGCTAAACCTCTTAGTCATTTATTGGAAAAATAAGCTAAATTTGAATTTAATGAAGACTGTATTAATGCTTTCATTATTTTAAATGAAAAATTAATAACTACACCTATAATTATTGCACCTAATAGGAATAAACCCTTTAAATTAATGTGTGATGTAAGTGATTTTGTAATTTGAGCTGTATTGGGACAAAAATATGAGAAAATTTTCAAAGTTATATATTTTGCTAGTAAAACTCTTTCTGAAACTCAAAGAAATTACACTACTACTGAGAAAGAGATAAATTTAGATAAATTTAGATCTTATTTTCTTGGTACCAAATGCATAGTTCATACCGATCATTCCGCTATTAAATATTTAAAGTCAAAAAAGATGCTAAGCCTAGACTGATAAGATGGGTTTTACTTCTACAAAAATTTGATTCTCAAATAGTGGATAGAAAAGGATCTGATAACCAAATTACTTATCATTTATTTAGAATTAAGAAAGATGTTATTATTGAGAAAAATATAAATGAGAAATTTCCTGATGAACATTTATATGTTATTCAAGGATGCCAAACACCTTGGTATGCAGATATAATTAACTATTTAGTTAGCAATATTCTACCTTATGGATTGAATAACAAATATATTAAGAAATTTAAAAATGATGCTAAATCTTATATTTGGGAAGATCCTCATTTATTTAAATTAGGAAGAGATTCTGTAATTTGAAGATGTGTACCTTATGTGTACCTTATGAAGCTATTATTCAAAAATGTCATGATTCCGATTTTGGAGGACACTTTTCTAGTAGATAAAACTACATTTAAAATTTTAAACTCAGGATTTTATTGGCCCACCTTGTTCAAAGATGTGAGAATTTTTGTGAGAACATGTGATCAATATCAAAGGATGGGAAATATATCTAGAAAAGATGAAATGCCTTTAAACTATATATTAGAACTTGAATTATTTGATAAATGGGGTTTAAAATTTATGGGACCATTTGTACCATCATGTAGAAAGATTTATATTTTATTAGCAATCGATTATGTTTCAAAGTGGATTGAAGTTGTAGCTTTACCTAATCGTGATTCCAAAAGTGTTTAAAATTTTTAAAGAAAATGATTTTTTCAAGATTTGGAATGCCTAAGGTAATTATCACGGATGGTGGAAGTCATTTTAGAAATATAAGAATTAAATTATTACCGGACAAATTTGGAATCAAACACGTAATTGCAATCGCGTATCACCCTCAAACAAGTGGAATGGCTGAAGTATGAAACAAAGAAATTAAAAGAATTTTAGAGAAGACTGTTAATCCTAAAAGAACTGATTGGGTTGATAGACTTGATTCTTATAAGACACCAATCAGAATGTCACCTTACAGGTTAATTTAGGGTAAACATTGTCACTTACCTATTGAACTTGAATATAAAGTTTATTGGGCGATAAAGGAGTTTACTTTTGATTTGAATACTGAAGGAGAAAAACGATTATTACAATTAGATGAGATGGATGAAATAAGAAATGAGTCATATGAAAATGCAAAAATTTATAAAGAGAAAATGAAGATGTTACATGATATAAAGATTTCAGAAAAAATATTCGAGCCTAGACAAGAAGTATTATTATTTAATACTCATTTAAGACTTTTCCCTGGAAAATTAAGATCTAAATGGATGGGACCATATATAATCGAGAAAGTATACCATTATGGAGTCGTGGATATTAAAGACCCCAAAATAAGAAAAATATTTAAAGTTAACAGATTAAGATCAAGCCATATTTGGGAGATATTAAAATGATTTATAAAGAGGCTTACGAGTTGAGTCTACCTGATTAAAGACATAATTAGGTCAAGCTGACGACATTAAACCAAACGCTTATGGGAGGCAACCCATAATGATTTTTGTGTGTTTTTACATTTTTAATGTATGGTTATGCCTCGGTCTTGACTAATTTTATATAACTTTAGAAAATTGGACGTTAACAAGTTTTCATTGACTTAAGCTAAAGATTATCTTAAGTATATAAAGTTTGGACTTTGGATCACTCCATTTCATATGTGAGTAAAAAGGAGATCAAGTTAACCTTCATTATGATTGTTTATAATTTGTGTTACTAAGTCTATATTGATCTTACCATTCTAATTTACCTATTTTGGAGAACGAAACTTTGAAATATAATGATAGGCAAAACGAAGTCAAACATGGTTCCAGCGCCTAGGCACTGAAATTTGGCGCCTACGCGCCAGAGTAAAACTGTGTATCGATGGGTCTGGCACCTAGGCGCCAGATTTGGCTCCTAAGTGCCACAGTTACTGGATCATGTAAAAACAAAAAATTTTCAGTTTTTCACACGATTTTCTCCTTTAAATTACCCCACCTTCGTCCCCAATCCCTAAGAAACAAAAATTACGACCTAGACACTTCATACTTGAGAGATTAGAGAGGATTTTTGAAGAAATAGAGAGAAGAAAACTTGGATAAGAGGCTAGAGACAAAGGTTCAAAGTATCCTTAATCCTTCTTCAATGGTTTTATCGCTATTAGTATAGAGAAAATTTCAAGTCGTTGTTGACCTCATTTTTGATGAGGTCTTCTCTTCTTCTTTTTAGTACTTAGGATCTAGCCTTAGGCTTTTCCTTTGACTATCTTAGAGGACTAGAATTGGGACCCACATTTTAGAAATTCAAACCACTTCTTAACTCCCAACAAACTCCACAAACTTGATCGTAGACCCCTAATCACCTAGAGGGTTGAAATCGATGTGGAAGTTTAAAGGATGAGTTCCTATGTGACTCTTCGGCCTTAGGACCGCCCCGGGTGGCCCGGTCCGGTGAAGGGGCTGACTTACACACACACTACACTTATACACTACACCTATACACTACACTTTCACACACCCATACTTAACTTCGACCTCCCGACTCATGTGGGTGATTCACATGGATGGTCCTTAACCCCTAAGCCCTCGCGCTAAGAAGGTTAGGAACAACATAGATGAATGCCTCAAATGAGTCCCTTCATGGCTCACATAGGCTTGATATGGCTTCATGGCTCAACCAAAATGACTTCTTTCCACTTACATCCACCCAATCTTCAATTTTCCAAATTTTCAATTTTTGACCCCCGGGACCCTACACCCGCTTAGCCTACCCAAAACCCCCGAAATTACCCAAATTTCTCAAAATTCCCAAATTATCCAAAATTCTCCAAAATCATTCCCAAACATTTCCACATCACTTAAATTGATCATCAATACCCAAAAATACCAAAAATTCCAAGAAAACTTCCCAATACCCTCCAAATACCCAAAATACCCCTCTTGGCCAAAAAAATCCAAAAATTCAGAAAATTCCCAGAAAAATTCCAGAAAATCCCAAATATTCCCAATTTCATTTTGTCCAACTACACCATGGGCCAATTTTGTCAATTTACCCTACTTTTCTCAAAACCCCTAATTTGACCCATTTTAACCCTAAGTGAACCCAATGTCAAACCAAACCTACCCAATTGACCCCAATTTTGGTCCAATTCAATTTTAAACTTCAATTCAATATCCCCAATACAAATCTAGACCAAATACAAGTCCAATTTGATTGACATTTGGATCCAATCTCACTTTTGGCCTTAAAGCCCAATTTGGACCCATGACCCAAACCTAACCCAAACTCACCCAACTCAATTCCAATTAACCCCAAATCTTTTCTAAATCTTCCTTAACATTCACACAAACAAAATACTAACATGATTTGCCCAAAATTTGGACCCAAACCCCACTCAAACTCAACCCAAAGTTAGAAGGCCCTATTTTGACCTAAACCCAAACCTAACCCAAATGAGCCTAAACCCCAAAATCAAAGCCCAACCAAAGTCAAAACCTTTTTGAAACACTCCCATAAACATTTCTCAACATTGATTTTATATCAATTTCAACCCTAGCCCAACATTAGCCCAAGTTAGCCCAATTTGACCTACATAGGCCCACTTACCAAATAAATCCAAATTCAAACCAATTCAACTCCAAATCACACCAAATTGATTCCAAGCCCTTCATAGAACATCCCTAAACCAATTAAGACATTTATTTGAGAAAGTTCTTCACAAAATCTTTACCCAAATGCCCATCCTAAAATCAAAAAGCCCATTCCCCTTAAACTTTCCTAAAAGCCCACTTCACCACATCCAAATGCCCAAAATCTACCCTAAAGCCCACATGACATCACCATTTGTCATCCACTTAATTAAAGCCATTACCTAAGTCCTAAATTCACCATCAAATTATTCCAAATCAAGCTTCATGCAAATTTTCACCAAAATATCCAAAATTATTAAAACCCATTTCCATGAAATTGACCAAACCTTTTCCCAAGCCAAAGGTGAGCCATTCACAAGCCATATGAAGCCATGAAAATTTGGCATGTGACCATGCCATTAATGGCAAAAGGAGGAGGTCCTTTAACCATCTTCTAAAAGTCATTAGCCTTTAAGCATGTTTCCCCTTAACCAAGATTTAATCCAAATATTCTTGGATAAGGACATCACCACCTTCGACTCAGACTAGCCTAACTGATCTTCTCAGCCCAAGACCAGCCATGGGGAGGTGAACCCAACCCAAACCAATGGATTGACCAATTTCAAGCCAAAGTGACCTCTTCCCCATTCCATTTTAATCCAAACACTTTACACATGTCCAAGCCCAATTGACTTCACCATTGCCAAGCCCCGACCTCCCCGGTCAAGATGGTGACCCATGCCTCGCCGGCCACCTCCCGGATCGCCGGAAAACACCACACCCGAGAGCTCACATGTGAACCAACTTTGAAATTCCACCTCGTCGAGCCGCCCCATGCCCAATGGCCACCATGGTCGTTCTTCCCATGACCGTAGCAACCGATCCCAACCCTCGCCATCCCCGGGAGGCTCTCCAGCCACCTCTATTTAAACCCAACCCCCTCACGGCCATGAAAGGAGAGTTGCATAAACATTGCCGAAACTCTGCCAAAATTGTTCCAAACCCTTCTCCACCCTTAGAGCAGTTGATCCCCAGTGTCAATTTTCCCTAATCCCCACTGATAAAATCCAATTTCCCAACTGAAATTCCACCCAAAACCAGGACACTTCTCCACAGTGAGCCAATTCCCAAATTGATTGGTTCTACACCTTCACTAGACCAAGGGAAGGTGTCCACCAGCAAAAGCCCCATCTCCAGGCCACCCAGTTGCTCCAGCCTCCAAGCTTTGTGATCGGGCTTGGTCGAAATTACATCTAGACAATTCACTGCACTCGGAGACTTCATCCGGAGCTTGCCGGGATCCAATCGAAGGTGCAACAACTCTCGATCGAAGCCACACTTCTCCGAGCAAAGGTATGAGCTAATTCTTCATCCCGAGCATCTGGAGATTCTCCATTTCAAATGCCTTAGTTTCAATGCATGATAGCCGTATAGATGTGTTCGTCTCTTCAAGAGGAATCCATAGAGCATAAGAACATGAAAATCCATCGAGTATCGAGCGAGATCTTAGGGATTTAGTGTGGACGGCTCTCGGGCGAGGACGCTCGGGGACGATGAACGGATGCCGTCCATTCAATACACGCGCGGACGAACGGCTCAGATGACGTCGGACCAGGAGACGGTACGAGAACCGCGGGGCCCGGGCTGCTGACTCAGGTGGCGGCGTCGAATGGGAGTGCGACACGCGGCGTTTCGGAGATGCCGAGGATGAGTTGGCGCAGCGTGGATAAATAGAAAATTAGGGTATTTTTTGATTTATTTAATTCCCTAAACTTCAAAAATTCATATCTCCGTGTAGGAAAATCGAAAAATAAAATAAAAATACCCTCTCGCTCGCGGAACAGAGGAGAATAATGTGGAAAAGAAATCATTTAATTTCATCAAGTATTTTATTTTTAATAATTTATTTACTCTCTGCATACTTTTAATTCTACATGCATGTATACAATTCACCATGGCATGAGACCATAGGGCTTTGAAGCCTCCGAACTTGGGAACATTCCCCGAATTTTCCAAAGTCGCAGGCCATCCCTATGAAAAGTTATTAATTTTTCAAATTCATGTTGCCGTTTTGAGCATTTTAATTCCAATAAATAGCATGTTGTGAAATAAATTCTAGGAAAATTTGGTGATGTTCCTTACGACCGCAGAACCCTAGGAAAAATAGGTTTTGACTTAGTTCATTTAAAACAACCCTAATCGGCTTAAACACCCAAAATAGGTCTCTAATTAATTAGAGTTAACCATGCATCAAATTAACTTGAAATCAATTCTCCACCGACCTTTAGAATCAGAGGAATCCACCATAAAAGTTCGAGGTCAATCGGACTTGGTTAGCCCCAATAATCGGGTCGATTAAGCCACTTAGTCATTTTAAACTTTAAAAATTCATAACTTTTTAAATACCATTCAAAAATTCACCAAATTGGTTTTGGAGCCTCTCTAATATCAGGTGAACCTAAGAAACCAAAAATTTTAATTTTCTAAAAAAGTTGATTTTTAATAATATTTTAATATTTTTAATAATTAAAAAATAATGAAAATCACAAAAATAATAAAATTCACCAAAATGTCACATTTTGAATTTTAATCACATAGGAACAAATCCCACATTTTTCTTAGGTCTATTTAGTGAGATATTAAATTTTAAAGCTTTAAGGTAATTTTAAAATTAAAAAAAATATATTTTCTAGCATTTTCACTAAAATAATTATAATAAATCATAGAAAAATCAGAAAATTGTAAAATTTGATTCTCTGATTTCCTTGATATCAGAGAGATTTTTGAAAAATATAAAATTCATTTTTCAACATTTATTTTATTTTTAAATTAATTAACACTCCAAAACTTAAAATAATTATAATAAAAATAATATAATTCAAAAAATCCCCAAAATTGGTCCAAGTGGTCCTCTGGTCATTAGGAATGTCCCCTAATTTTCTTAAGGACAGAAACTTTCCCTTGGTCATGTTATTAAATTTTCCTTGAAAATCTCTATTTTCTACCAAAAATAATTATATAAATAAATTAAATACAGAAAAATCACATTTTCTCCTCTCATGTCTTTATTGACATATGAGTGAAGTCATATAAAAATTTCAAGTTCATTTGAGTTCAATTTAGTGAGTTATGAAATTATTAAGCTTAAAGGGTAAAGTGGTAATTAAATTTTTTTCATCCTTAATTAAAACTTTAGGTTTAATAAAAAAATTAACAAGTAAAATATTTGATCCTAATCTGATTTGGGTGATTGAAATTTAAATAATTAAAGGGTAGAAACCCATTAAGCAATTTTAAAATGATTAAAACTTTAATTAAATAATGGATTAAATTTGGAAGAATAATAAAATTGGAATTATTAAAATAGGGATATTATTAGGAAGAAATTTATTCTTTAATTTAAAAATCCCTAAATTAATTATCTCATTAATATTCAATGCTTAATTAAAATGATAACTCAAATTTAAAATATTAAAAGACTTAATCATTAAACTAAAATAGAATTATTAAACTCTTTTAAAAACTTCAATTAAAATTAAAAAATAAAATAAAATTAAAATTAAATTAAATTAAATAATTAAATTAAATTAAATTAAATAAATTAAATTAAATTAAATAATTAAATTAAATTAAATCAAATTAAATTTAAATTAAATTAAATTAAATTAAGTAAATTAAATCAAATTAAATTAAATTAAATTAAATCAAATTAAATTAAATAAATTAAATTAAATTAAATTAAATTAAATTAAATTAAATTAAATTAAATCAAATTAAATTAAAATTAAATCAAATCAAATTAAATTAATTTAACATCAAATCAAACTCAATTAAATTAAATTAAATTAAATTAAATTGAATTAAATAACATCACTTAAAACAGAAAGAAATTAAATATAAAGCAACTTGAACACTATTCCAAATTTAAACCCTTCAACTTAAATCAAATCATTTGAATACCAATTTACCCTTGAAAGTTTTAGTTATCATAACTCCTAAACAGTAACATTAAATGAAATGTTACTTCACTTATAGGATATTCAAATGTCCTAGTTCAATCGAGCAAGATAACAACAAAACTTGAATTCTCTGGACGATTAATTCATTTGTATAATTAAACCCATTTGGACTTAAAACAATCCTAGAAATATTGAAAATATGTTTAAGATTCTTCTTAAGTACTTTCTCAATATGATAGGACATTTATAAGAACAATTGAATTTAATTATTCTTTCGATGAAGAAAATCGTCTTCAAACCAAAACACAAAGAACCTAGACGTCATAGGAAATGACTAGCTATAGGATTAGGAATTTGGTAGAAAACCATAACCCTTACCTTAGCTTTACCTAGGAACTTGCTTAAATATTCTAATTGTGTTTTAAGTGCAGCTTGGATGACGGGAAGACCCTCCAGGTACGCTTTTATTTTATTGCAATTTACTTTCTTGCAATTTACCTTCTTGCAATTTATTTAATCGCATTGCACTTACTTTTCTCGCATGATAAACAACCGTTGCATGAAAACCCACACCTTTAGGATAGTCCCTAAAACCGAAACCAAAACTAAGATAAAAGTCATTGCAAGATAAAATTCACCGCCACAACATTTCAAAATATAAAACAACTCAAAATTTAATCACAAACAGTAACACAAAACTACAATTACAACTAAATTAAAACATCCCGTTGGATGATCGGGAATACCTCGGATGATGTAACCTACGTGTTGCAAACGGGATTTCCCACTGCTTAAATGAAAGTGCGGAACTCATTCGACTGAGTTTAGCAAATTCATCCGGACTAAGTGAATCCGATAAAAATAATGATGCCGAAGGATGGAACCGTGGGATCTTAACCGGTGTCGTTATAATCAACTTTAAGATTTGTTTTAATTAAAACATAAAAAACACCTGGAAATTAAGATTTTTCTAAACCAAAACACTTTTCTCATCCCCTGATTTATGATTTCTAAAACTAAACCTCTCGCAACAATAAGGAGCTCGGAGCATGGTGGGCAAGACGGCCATCGTCATCGAGAAAACCCGAGTCTACTTCAAGAAAACTTTCCTCGAACTAAACAACAAAACCATAGGACTTGGAGGTAGTTTCGCCTAGTGCGACATAAATCCTCAACCTTTTGTTAGGCATTTGCACCGCAAATTAAGCCCTAACCAGCTTTAGGATTCCGAGGTAGTCGTCCGATACGACATAAACCCTCACATCTTCGAGGCTATTTGTATGATTCTATCATATAAATATAAGTCCTAATTAATTAAAATTGGCAAAATCAAAACATTTAAATAAATAGTAGGACTTGCTTAAATCCAAGCCAAACAATAGGATAGTCGGGAAATTACCGAAGTTCACTTCGAATCTGTGATTTCTCCTACTTTTCTTCCTTTGGATTCACAAAACAAAATGTTCCAAACTTGATCCATTCCCTATTGAAATTCCAAAATTTCAATCCTCGAAAATCTTAAACTTTCAAATTCTCGAGAGCAGAACTATCGATTATTATCGAGAGTTTTCTTAGGTGATTCCCATCACTTAAGATGTAATTAACTATAGGGGCTTGCCCTTATAGGGAATTTTAAAGAACCCGTGTAATATAAACCCCGTTTTATGCTTTCATATTAAGCAGGGGAATTTGTCGTCTTATAATATTGGTTCGCGGACCAAACGGATGTCACAAATCTTCTAGTTTATTTAATCGAGCCCCACCGTCATAGCGTGTGTCTATCCTTAGGGATAGATACACGGCTTGTGGTGCGGTGCTCGTTTATATAAACTATTTGGGATGTGAGATCGGCTTAATCACATATCTTAAAACCTTCAAATTTAAAATTATTTTCAAAACCAAATACTACTTTTCAAAATTATTTATTTAAATTAAATTAAAAATTCGCCGAAAACTTCTGTTAGGCGACCCCCTTTTCAAAATACAACATAACCTAAAAATAAGCCGTACAAATTCTGGCGACTCCGCTGGGGAGAATTCCTCTCTCCATTATAATCGATAATTCGCTTTCAAAAATCGGTAGTGCATCCATGTCCTTAGTGGGTCAAACTACCCTTCTTTCCGTTGGAATACTATGTTCATTTTTATCTTGAATAAGTATAGCCAACATTCTCTCGAATTTAGGAGCCACTGTTTAGACACCCCTAAACAGAGAGGTTCCGAGATCCTTTTACCTCATTTTTGAGGTGGGGTGGACCCCCAATAGGTGTTAGTTTAGGAATGATCCTTCGAGTCGAGAAGTCTTGCTTAAGACTTTCTTTTCCTTTCCAACTCTGAATCGGATTCCTTACCTTCTCTACACCTTTGAACATTCCGTTCTAAATAAACAAACTCTCTAATAAGTAACTCTTTTAACAAATGATTCCCTCTTATAAATACATGAACAAGAATGAGTTCGGACTCTTTTCAATTCCTTTCTTTTCGTCCTAAAGAAAAGAAGCATAACTCGGGACCGATAACCTGAATCTACCCCGCGAAATGGAAGCCTCGAAACTCGATTTTCTCCTTTACCAACAGACCGGACTTCGCCGTCTATAAGGATGAGCCGCCCGACAATGGGATCATCCGATTTGGACGAGGATTTGAAAACACGAACGTCAAGGTCACCGACGTCTCCCTCTTTGCACCGACGAACAAGGTATCCGAAGCCGAAGAGCCGTCGCTCGAGTTCAACCTTAGGTTGACCCAAGAGTTTCCTCCCCGCAAAGGATCCCGACTAGGAGGAGTACCGCCGTCCGGCAGAGGACCGTTCTTACTACCCCCACCGGTCTAGTCGTTTCCGCACCTACCCCGACTTCCGCCAAATCAAAGGGGAAAGAAATCCGAATTATGGTAAACTCCGTTACCGTGGAGGGTACGCATCTTCTCGTAAGACCTTCTGTTTTCAAAATCGGGTTCGGCTTCAAAGATTCCGTCACCGACAAGGACCCAAAGAAGAAACAAGTAGAAGGATCGCCAAAGAAGCCGTAGCCGCCGAGATTGCTTTCCGGAGGAAATTCCAGAACCGCCGAATATACACCGCTACCGTAATATACACCGCCGCCCGACTACATACCACTTTTGGGAGGAAGCGAGTTCCATCCCCTCTCCGCCGCAGAGGATGAGGAGAATGTTCGCAAGATTGTCGCCACATTACCTCAGCCCCGCATACTACAACGATAGCCGCAAGAGAAGAACTAGAACTACGCCGTTTGCTCGACTGCAAACTTTGGTAGAAAAGTTAGCAAGGAAGGAAAACTGCCCCGTATCGGAGATTCTACGAAGGATAGGGCGGGTGCCAGTCAAATCCCGTCTTGGGCCCCGAGTAAAGCCCGCCGTCATGACAGAAAATCCAAGCAAGAGAATGAAGGCTAGCCCGCCCGTCGTAGTCTCGTGATTACAGATTAGGGAGGATACCACCTTCCAAGCATTTGGCCGACGTGACCATCTCGGTCCTAGACCTTCTCGCCGCTAGAAGGATGGTATGGCGTCCCACTACGGGCAGCTGAGATCGAAACGACGAGCCCGAGAAAGAAAGTCTCGCCGAGAGGCTGGAATCCGAAGAAAGTGCTACCGCGATAAAGGGGACTCGTGAAAAAGGGACCCGGCAACTATTGCATGACAACCGCAAAGACACACGTAAAGCCCGCCGGAAGATGCCATGGAAAAGTCGAGAACCGATATCCGACGGTTGGCAAAAGAAAGGGAAGAAAAGTTCGGAGATGAGATCGATTCATCGGAGTTCATGGACGACGAATATGCGAAATCAATATGGTTGAGACACGAGCTTCATCAGCTTCGCAAGGTGCTCCTGCAGCCGCAGAAAGAGAGGAGCCGGAACTGATGAGAAGACAACTTCAGGAAAAGGACGACACGATCGCTCAAATGGCGAAAAGGATGGAAGAGATGGCCGTAGCTCTGGCCACTCTCCAGAGTCAAGTACAACCACATAGAGAGACACCCCTGCAGGTCATTCACATTGTAGACGGAGGAAAGGAGATTACATCCTTCAATGGGGATCACCGACCGAAAAGGATACAACACAAAGTATGATCCCCGAAAAGGATATCAAGAACTTGGTAGCAATAGCAAGTGCGAGAAGCCTTAGCACAATCGAAGAACGGGACATCCATTCGGACGGGTAGACCTTACCCGTAAGAATTCGACGCCGTCCAATACCCAAAAGGCTTCGTACCACCTCTCGTTCAAGACCTTCGACGGAACCGGGAACCCCCGACAAGCATGTTGCACACTTTCGTGCAAGTTGTTGCAATGCCGGCGGGAGCGATGCGTTACTCTTCCGACAGCTCGTCGCCAGATCCGTCAGAATCGCCTTCGACCGGTATGCGTAATTACCCAATGGCTCGGTGAAGACATTCTCGCAGCTAGAGAGCCTCTTCATCAAGCGATTTGTCGGAGCTCAGCACTCACATCACTATAGGTGATTTAGTGGTAGAGAAACAAAGGCCGAATGAAACTTTGGTGGATTACATACTTCGATGGAGAAACTTAAGCATGAAGTGTGAATCACAACTGCAAGAACAACATGTAGTCGGCATCTTGCTTAAAAGCATTCACAGACTCGATAGCACTTCTCCTCAAAGGATTCACTATTAAGACTTTCGAGAAGTTGTTAAGCAAGGCCGAAAGCTTGCAAGAAGAGGCGAAACAATTGAGTTTTGCCGACAAGACGGACAAGCGTGAAGCCGGTGAAGACCTTCGAAAAGAAATCCGGATCATTGCAGCAGTTGATAAAGGCAAGCAACCGATGCAAATACCTCCGAACGGCCGCAAGAACCACAACAGAATTACCAAGCAACCCCGGTCCAGCTATCGGTCGTCTCCGCAAGTATGAACAACCGCCTCGTCCGCAACGTACATTAAGGGAGCTTCGAGCGGAGATTATCCGTTCAAAAATGAAGCAAGATCGAAAATGTTCCGTAGCCTAATGAAGACTCCGATTTCCACCGCCGTAACCTAAAAGACCAGAGGAAGTCAACAAGAACAATGATCCTAACTTTTGCCCCTACCATCGGATGCTTGGGCACAAGATAGAAGATTGCATTACCTTTAAAAGTTGGCTCAACGACAACCTTCGGAAAGGAAATATAACAATCCCGAAGGAGTACATGAAGGAACCCCAGAAAAGAGGTTCCGTCACTGTTATCTCAACTGATCCCGTTATTCCGATAGATCCCTATGCAACTGACGATGGATGGACTACCGCCTGGACGAGGTCTTCGAAGAAGATTTTAGATAGCATCCGAACCGCCTCGGTGCGAGCCTTAATTCAGAGTTCGAGACCTGTTAAGCCGGTACTATCACTTGCGATAGAAGAACCACCTCGACAGGAGATGATCGAAGAGAAGAAGAAAATTGACGAAGAAGAGAGGACCGAGACTCCTAAGGCTAGACTAAGAGCTGCTTATCCTAGGATAGTTGTTTCCGATTCGGGGGAGAAATCCCTCGAACCTCTGATTTTGTATGATTATCTGCTCACTTCGGTGGGATCATATAATGATAAGGGTGATGGCGTTGGCTACGTTTGATCGTTTCTAACGATTACGTAACTAGCGACAATCCGGACATCGACTTCGATACCAACAACAATTCTCAAATCATACACGATCTCGACGAGCAAAATAACGAAGAAGACATCCATCAAGGAGGCTACGAAAGTTCAACAAGCAACGGATCTATCTGTGAGTTTCGAGGAGCTCCAGTCACGATAGAGTTAGAACCTTCGTATTTTGAAGATAATCCGGAAGAGCCTGTCATTCCGATTCAGGAGGAGACACCGACAAGTTCAACACTAGATTCAGAAGAAATTACAGAAGTCAACTTAAGAAGTGGAAGAGTTCTACCTCCAAGAATGGGTCCAAAGGACAAAGGAAAGTAGGTGGTTGTTCAAGAAGAACCAACCCCAGCAGAAGAAATACCCATTCGAGAAGAAGCCGAGACACATGGAAATAAAGTGGACTACAACGTGCTAGCCCATCTTAGGAAACTACCGACCAAACTGAGCATTTACGACGCTCTCATCTTATCAAAGGAGATGAGAGAAGCTCTGATCAAGGCCTTACTTGATCCGAAAATTTGCTTAGCTCAAATGGCCGGAAATTCCTTAGATGAGGTTTGCTCGTTAAAGGAACAGCGAGGTGTTACCTTCACGGACAATGACCAACTACTCGGGACAGCAGATCACAACTGACCGTTGTACATTTCAGTTACAATTGAGAAGTTTACGCTCTCCAGAGTATTGGTGGATCCAGGAGCATCAATCAATATAATGAGTCTTCGAACACTAGCATACTTGGAAATTGATGCTCGCGAGCTCGAAGCGTACAAAATGTTATTAAGAGGATTCAACCAGAAAGGAGAAAGAGCCCTCGGGTCAATAACGCTACTGATGAAGACCGGTGACTTAGCAAAGACAACCGCAAAATTTCACTTAATTGATTCAGAAACATCGTTCAACGCTCTGTTGGGCCGACCATGGATACATGAAAATAGGATGGTACCATCATCTCTACACCAGTGCATCAAATACTACGATGGAGGGGAACAAGGCATCAAAGGTGACTTACAACCATTCTCCGTACATGAGATTGGAATCCACGAAGACGCAGCACTTATTATGCACCACCGAAGAAAACAATCTTCTCTAGAGATACCATAACAAATGAAGCAAAGAAAGTCCAGGACAACGAAGAACCCGAAGTTCTAGTCCAACGATCACTCACCACTCCCTTCCGGCGAGATGGTGAAGGTTTCTCCACAACTCGCATCCGAGGTCGAGGCCGGGGACGAGGTCGTGGTAGAGACACTAGGACAATTGGACAGAAGAAACCAGCCATCAATGTTGATTGGAATGATAGTTCTGAAGAAGAAAAGGAAATCAAGCAAGAAGCAGCAACAATAAGTCGAAAGAAGCCGCAATTCAAGATCTCCCTCGAAGATGAAAAGAATGAAGAATATAAATCGATGTACGAGAAGATTAACCACTACGTACATACTATGACCCTAACCCCGATCCATTCTAATAAGATCGAGGGTATGGTGGTCAAAGAGGTACGTAACGACGGTGCAAGGCCAATCAAATTCTACCGTGGTGCTTCTTCCACCAAAACTGAAAATAATGTACAATTCGAAGATGTCACTTCATCGTAATTAATGGAATTACCTTTTGAGTGGTACTCTCCCTGTGTTCAAAATTTAATTCAACGTGGTTTCTTACCTCGACATTGGACAAAAGGCCAATCACAACATTTTGAAAAATTATGGAATAATTCCGGTCGTCCACCCAATTCAAAGCATGGCCTCGGATTCGGCACAGTAGGGTCAGTTGACGATACTGAATTTTGCTTGGTTATCACTTGCAAGTCCAATGAAAACTGCATGGAAACTACAGAAGAACTCGAAGATTTACAAATTGGAGACGCTCCACCAGAATTCGAAGAAGAAATTAAATCTACAATAGATGAGTTAACGGAAGTTAACTTAGGTACTAGCGAAGAGCCTAGGCCTACCTTTGTTAGCTCCTTACTCAATAAAGAAGACTCCGAAGAAATAATCAAGTTATTAATGGAATTTAAAGACTGTTTTGCTTGGAGCTACGATGAGATGCCATGATTAGCTCCAGAGGTCGCAATCCATAAGCTAGGAGTGGATCCTACTTCGTCCTGCCGTGACAAGGTCCCGGAAGAATGCGTCTAGAAATCGAACAACAAGTCATAGCCGAAGTTAAAAAGCTAATAGACGCTAAATTTGTCCGTGAAAAACAATACCTGACTTGGTTAGCCAATGTGGTGCCAGTCAGAAAGAAGAATGGTCAAATCAGAATTTGTGTAGACTTCAGAGATTTAAACAAGGCATGTCCAAAAGATGAATTCCCTCTACCGATCCCAGAATTAATGATCGACATTGCTTCAACGCATGAAATATTCTCATTCATGGATGGATCTTCGAGATACAACCGGATAAAAATGGCTCCGGAAGATGAAAAGCTTACAAAGCATTCGAACGCCGATCGGAGTATTTTGCTACACAAGTGATGCCATTCGGATCGAAGAACGCAGAGCAACCTACCAAAGAGCAATGACAAGAATTTTTGATGATCTCATCCACAATCAAGTCGAATGCTACGTGGACGATGTGGTCATCAAAAGAAAAGTAAAGGACAACCACTCGTATGATTTGAGAATTGTTTTCGAACGATTAAGACAATTTAACCTTAAGATGAATCCCTTAAAATGCGCCTTCGGCGTCACCTCCGGGAAATTCTTAGGATTCGTTGTCCGACATCGTGGAATTGAAATCAACCCGGAAAAGATTAAAGCTATCTTAGAAATGCCGCCTCCAAAAACCTTAAAACAACTACGATCTTTTCAAGGGAAGTTGGCATATCTTCGACGCTTTATCTCAAACCCGTCGAGTAGGTGTCGGCCTTTCTCGGCACTAGTTAAAAAGGACGCCAAATTTATTTGGGAAGAGAAATGCCGTAAGGCCTTCGAGGACATTAAACAATATTTAATGACACCTCCCGTCTTAGCAGCCCCGGCCTCAGTGTAGACCACCGATACTTTACACCGCGGCTCTAGACGACTCTCTCGGAGCCCCGTTAGCCTGTGTCAATGATGAGGGTAAAAAATGCTCTTTACTACTTAAGCGAGTCGTTTACTTCCAACCGAAGTAAGGTATCCCGCAATTGAAAAGCATTGTTTGGCCCCGATCTTCGCCGCTCAAAAGCTCAGGCACTACATGCTTTCTCATAAGGTCAACCTGATTTTGAAGTTTAATCCATTGCAATACTTGATGACTCGTCCAACACTTTCCGGCAGACTTGCCAGATGGTCAATGATATTATTGCAATTTGATATAACTTTCATGCCTCTTGCGTGCCGTAAAGGAACAAGTCTTAGCAGACTTCCTCGCAGCGCACCCTTTGCCGGCAGAATCTCCTCTCAATGATGATTTGCCAGATGAACAAATAATGAACCTAGAAGACCTTGATGATCGACGTTGGGAATTATATTTCGACGGAGCATCTTCAAGCACACAAAGACGAAGAATCGCAAGTGATAAGTGCCCGGTAAGGCGAGAATCGGGCTAATCTTTATAACACCGGAGCGGGGGATGTTAAGATACTCCTACCACTCGACGAACCGTGTACAAACAACGAAGCGTAATACGAAGCTCTCATAACAGGACCGGAATTAACTATTCAAATGGGGATAACAAACATCAACATCTACGGGGATTCACGCTAATCATTCAACAGATCACGGACAATACAGAATTTTAAAGCCAAGACTCGAACAATACTTTCAAGTATGCCATACAAATTGTTGAACGCATTCCAAATGTGACAATCTACAAAATTCCTAGAAAAGAAAATGCTTTAGCAGATGCTTTAGTCCGTCTCGCAAAAGAATTTGCCTGTTTGCAAGATGAATCAGTGGAAGTATCAGTTCACGGACGTCAGGTCCTATCACAGCTTGACATGGACACAATACACAAATCAGAAAAAGAAAAAGAATCAGTTGCAGCAGTGACAGAAAACACAGAAGATTGGCAACAGGCAAATTTGGAAATAAATTCTAGGAAAATTTGGTGATGTTTCTTATGACCAGAGGAACCTAGGAAAAATAAGTTTTGAGTAAATTCACTTGGAAAAACCCTAATTGGTCTAAATACCCAAAATTGAATTTTAATTAATTAGGGTTAACTACACATCAAATTAACTTAAAAACAATTCTCCACTGATCTTTGGGATTAGAGGAACATCTCATAAAAATTTGAGATCAATTGGACTTGATTAACCCCACCAAATGGGTTGATTAATCCTCTTAAGCAAAAATGGGTAAAATTAAACTTTAAAAATTCATAACTCACAAAATACTTTTCAAAATTTCACAAAAATGGTTTTGGAGCTTCTCTAATATCAGAGGAACTTAGGAAAATTAAAATTGTAATTTTCTAAAAAAATTGATTTTTATCATTATTTTAATATTTTTAATAATTAAAAAAATAATAAAATCAAAAAAATATTAAAAATCACCAAAATGTCACATTTTGAATTCTAATTACTTAGGAACAAACCAAATATTTTTCTTAAGTCCCTAGGATAAGATATTGAATTTTAAAAGGCTTAATATAATTTTTAATATTTAAAAATGTATTTTCCACCCTTTTCATTAAAATAATTCTAATAAATCAAAGAAAAATCAGAAAAATACAAAATTTGTTTCTCTGAACTCCTTGAGGTTAGAAAGATTTAAGAAAAATATAAAAATCCATTTTTCCACTTTAATTTTATTTTAAAATTAATTAATACTCCAAAACTCAAAATAATTCTAATAAATGAAATATAATTCAAAAAATCACTAATATTGGTCCAAATGGTCCTCTAGTCATTTGGAACATCCCATAATTTTCTTATGGACAGAAACATTTCCTTGGTCATGTTATTGAATTTTCCTTGAAAACCCATATTTTCTATTTAAAATAATTACATAAATAAATTAAATATAGAAATATCACATTTTCCCATCTAATGTCTTAATTGACATGTGAGTGAGGTTACATAAAAATTTCAAGTTCATTTGAGCTTAATTTAGTGAGTTATAGAATTACTAAGCTTGAAGGGAAAAATGATAATTAAAAAATTTCAACCTTTAATTAAAATTTTAGGATTAATCAAAAAGGGAGGGTAAAATATTTGATTTTAAACTGATTTTTGGATGATTGAAACTTAAATGATTAAGGGTAGAAACCTACTAACCATTTCAAAAGAAAAAATAATTGAAATAAAACTTTAAATTTATTAATTAATTGAAATTTTGGGAGAATAATAGAAGTTGGAATTATTAAAGTAGGGATATTATTAACAGGATATTTATTCTTTAATTTAAAAATCCTTAGATAAATTACTTCAATAATACTTAATTCTTACTTTAAAAAAAATTAAAATAATAATCCAAATTAAAATTAAATTAAAATTAAATTAAATTAAATTAAATTAAAATTAAATTAAATTAAATTAAATTAAATTAAATTAACATGAAATTAAATTAAATTAAATTTAAATTAAATTAAATCAAATTAAATTAAATTAAATTAAACTAAATTCAAAATTAAATTAAATTAAAACTAAATTAAATTAAAAATGATTTAAATTAAATTAAATTAAATTAAATTAAATTAAAATTAAATTAAATTGAATTAAATCAAAATCATTTATCAACAAACCTAAATTAAATTATTAAGAATTAAATCTAAAATAATTTGAACACTATTCGAAACTTAAACTGATTTTTTTTATAATCAAGTCAAAATTAAAATTAAATCATCAAGTTTAAATCATTAAAATACTTAATAATTTAATTTGCCCTTTTAAAGCTCTTATTATTATAACTCTTAAATGAGGTATCAAGTGAAGTATTACTTCACTTATAGGATATTCAAATGTCCTAGTTCACTGTGCAAGAGAACAAAACTTAAACCACTGGATGATTAATTCACTTGTATAATTAAATTCTCTTGAACTTAAAAACAATCCTAGAGGTATTGAAAAGATGTTTAAGACTCGTCTTAAGCACTTCCTCAATAAGATAGGATGTTTATAAGAACAATTGAATTTAATTGTTTCTTTGATGAAGAAAATCGTTCTTAAACCAAAACACAAGAACCTAGACGTCATAGGAGATGACTAGCTATAGGATTAGGACTTTGGTAGACAACCAAAACCTCTCCCTTAGCTTTACCTAGATACTTGTTGAAATATTTAAATGCCTTAACATGTGTTTTAAGTGCAACTGGGATGACCTGGAAGACCCTCCGAGTACGCTTTTATTTTATTGCGATTTACTTTATTGCAATTTACTTACATGCACCGTATTTTACTTTTCTTGCATGATAAACAACTCGTTGCATGAAAACCAAAACCTTTAGGGTAATCCCCGAACCGAAACCAAAACTAAATTAAAAATCACCGCAAGATAAAATTCACCGCCACAACATTTCAAAATATAAAACAACTCAAAATTTAATCACAAATAGAACAAAAATAAAATTGTAATTACAACTAAAATTAAAACATCTCGTTGAATGATCGGGAATACCTCAGATGATGTAACCCACGTGTTGCTAACAGGATTTCCCACTGTCTAAATGAAAGTGTGGAACTCATTCAGTTGAGTTTAGCAAATTCATCTGGACTAAGTGAATTCAATGAAAGTAACGGTGTGGGGATGACGGAACCGTGGGATCTTAATCGGTTCTATTTAATCAACATTAAGATTTGTTTTAATTAAAATATTAAAAACACTTGGATTTAAAGATTTTCTCCAAACCAAAACACTTCTCTTATCTCCCGATTTATGACTTCTAAAACTAAACCTCTACAACAACAAGGAGCTTGGAGCATGGTGGGCAGCTCGGCCATCGTCATCAGCAAAACTCGGATCTACTTCATCAAAACTTTCTTAGAATTAAACAAATAAGGCATAGGACTTCGAGGTAGTTTGCCTAGTGCAACATAAATCCTCAACTCTTCGTTAGGCATTTGCATGATCATGTCATGTAAATTAAGCCCTAACCGGTCTTAGGACTCCGAGGTAGTCGTTTGGTACGACATAAACCCTCACATCTTCGAGGCTATTTGTATGATCACGTCATACAAATATAAGTCCTAATTAATTAAAATTGGTAGGATTGAAACATTAAATAAACTCCCAAATTGAAGCCAAACAATAGGATGGTTTGAGAAGTTGCCAAGATTCTTCTTGGATCTTCAGCTTCTCCTACTTCTCTTTCTTTGGACTCTTAAAATAAATTGTCCCAAATTTGATCCATTCCCTATTGAAATTTCCAAAATCCAATCATTTGAAAACCTTAAACTTTGAAATTCTTGAGAGCAAAACCACTAATCATTATCGAGAGTTTTCTTAAATGATTCTCGTCATTTAAGATGTAATTAACTATAGGGGCTTGCCATTATAGGGAACTTTAAGAACCTAAGTAATATAAACCTTGCTTAATTCCTTTATATTAAGTAGGGGAACTTGTCGGCTTATAAAATTGGTTCGCAGAAGAAACAGATGTCACAAGTCTTCTAGTTTATTTAATCGAGCCCCATCATCAAGCAAAGGTGTCTATTCTTCGGGATAAATACACGGTTTGTGATGCAGCGCTCGTTTATATAGACTATTTGGGATGTGAGATCGATTTGATTTCATATCTTAAAATTTTCAAACTTAAAATTATTTTCAAAATCAAATACTACTTTCTAAATTATATATATATTTAAATTAAATTTAAAACCTAAAATTCGCCGACAATTTCTGTAGGCGACCCCTTTTCAAAATACAACACACACAACCTAAAAATATGCCGACAAGGAGATGTTTGTAAAGAACAATTGGATTGAAGAAGAAGATGTAAGGATCAACAATTATCGCCCGTTCTTTCAGATTTATATTCCAGAAGGGTTAAATGAGAATAATAGTGGTCCTGGATATAATCCGCCAAAGGAGAATGGAATTAAGAGTGCTTTGTTCTTATTTTTTTAATGATCTTATGTGTTATGTTTATTGTTTATGTGTGTTATGCTTGGTGTGTTTAATGTTTATATTTAAGTATTAACTAAGCCTTATGATGTGATGGTTACATCCTAGAGATGTATACTTATCAGTTTGAGATTAAAGTCTCTTGTTTTTAGAGAATTTCATCTTTTATGTGTGGATAAAAGTACTAGAATTTTATTATGTGTTATGTATGTTATAATATAAGTTTGTGTTTTTGTGAAATTTGTGTGGAATCAATGGATATTAAATTTTGATTTGGAGTATTAGAAGAATTATGTGGGGAGAAATAATTATTCTAAAGTAATTAACAGTGATTAACAAGTGATTTAGTGCATATACCTTAATTGTGAAAAATTGGGTACTGGCGGCTAAGCGCCAGAGTGGAATTGAAAATAAAACCGGAGATTCTCAGTTGATTAAGGCAGGAATTGAACTAATCTTTATAACACCGGAGCGGGGGATGTTAAGATACTCCTACCATTTTACAGATCCGTGCACAAATAACGAGGCCGAATACGAGGCCCTCTTAACAGGACTAGGACTGACCATTCAAATGGGAATAACAAATATCAACATCTACGGAGATTCTCAGTTGATCATTCAACAGGTCGCAGGACAATACAAAATCTTAAAGCCAAGACTAGAGCAATACTTTCAGTATGCCATGAAACTGTTGGAACAAATTCTGAATGTAACAATCTATAAGATCCCCAGAAGAGAAAATGCTCTCGCGGATGCGCTAGCTCGCCTTGCAAAAGAATTTTTCTCGCTTACAAGATGAGTCGATTGAAGTGTCGGCTCAAGGACGACGGGTCCTATCACGACTCGACATGGATATGATACAAAAATCAGAAAAAGCAGAGGAATCAGTTGCAGCAGTGACGGATAACACAAAATATTGGCGTCAGCCACTAATAGACTACCTTCAAACAGGGAAATTACCAGACGATAAGTCATTAGCACATCAAATTAAGAAAAGAACATTGTCTTACGCATTAATAAACAATACATTATACAGAAGGTCTTTTGATCAGATGTGGTTAAGATGCCTGAGCGTGTCCGAAGCTCGTGAAATTGTCAAAGAAGTGCATTCAGGACTTTGTGGCGCTCATCAGTCGGGTCTGAAAATAAAAATGAAAATTAAGAGACTAGGGTTCTACTGGCCCTCGATGATGACCGATTGCATGAAGATTGCCGAAACTTGTCACCAGTGCCAAGTGCACGGAGTGGTTCTACACCAACCTCCAAATGTGGTACATCCGACAATTGCGTCGTGGCCATTTGAGTGTTGGGGAACAGATATAGTGGGTCTGATAGAACCACCTTCTTCAAGAGGACATCAATTCATCCTTGCAGCTACGTACTACTTTTCTAAATGGGCGTACGGCTCCACTCGTAGAAGTAAAGGCACACCACGTGCTACAGTTTTTCCAAAATCAAGTCGTCTACCGTTTCGGAGTACCGCACAGAATCATTTCGGATAATGGGTCCGCATTCAAAAGTACAAAAATCAATAATTTTGTTAGAAGACATGGGATCGATTGGCGATACTCAACAATCTACTACCATAGAGTAAACGACTTGGCCGAGGCTTTTAATAAAACTCTCGTCCAAATTTTAAAGAAAATTTTGGATGACAACAAGAGAAATTGGCATGAGAAGTTGTTAGAAGCCTTATGGGCCTACGAGGATGACTTTCGTGATTCCTACTCGGCCTACACCTTACACTTTAGTGTACGGGTCCAAGGCGCGTTTACCTTTGGAGGTTCAGCTCCCATCACTCAGGATTACAGTTGCAAATAAAATTACTACAGAAGAAAATGCCAGATTACGACTAGAAGAACTAGAAAACTTGGAAGGAAAAAGACTTGCAGCGCAACAAAATTTGGAACTGTACCAAGCTAAGATGATAAAGGCCTCAAAAGACATATTCTTGCACACCGCAAAATAGGAGGAAAATTTGAACATACTTGGGAAGGGCCATTTGTAGTTGAGGCAGTCTACTCAGGAGGCTCCTACCAACTTGTGAATTGCCAAGGAGAATGACAAATGCTTCCAATCAATGGATGATATTTGAAGAAGTATTACGCAACCTGATGTTTCGAAGGGTGGTGGTCTCTAAAATAGAGTCTTATCCTTAGAAACACGGGTGAAGCAATCACAATTTGACTGGGTCCGAACCAAAAAACATAAAAATGGATAAAATGAAAAAAATGTACTAAAAATGAAATATGTGAAAATCATAATAATAAAGTTTTACCCTTCCTTTCAAATAAAATCTTGTTCCTGGTCTTTCCTCATCTTTTCCTACCTTCCTTTAAATTAAAATAAGTGAATAAGAATCTTCAGTGATAAATACTTTCTTAATGTTCTTGTTCTTAGTACAGCCCCAGATCCTTTCCTTGTTTTCTTCGCAGGGAAATGTCGAAGGGGCGGTTAGTCCTAAACTTTAAAAATGGCCTGAGTCTCGCACTCAACGAAAAGAGGGTGAAGGATGGAGCTGTGATAGAAATTGATTCTGACTTCACACCAGCCATCCTACAGTATGAAGAAAATGACTGGGTCCCAGTGGACCGAGAGGAGCTTCATGGCCAGACAGTGATGAAGATGGGTGGCCCAAGCCACCAATCCAGCAACAAGAAAATAAAGACAAACACAGAAGAAAGCAAGAAAATCAAGTCAGTAGTTGCCACGGCGAGGGCGAGCTCGCCGCCGCCGCGCCCGCGAAATTCAAGAAGTAAGGAGAGCTACGCTCACTGCTACTCAAAGAAGGAATAAAAATCGCTGTATCCGCAAGATGTAGACTAAACTAGCAGCAGATCAACACGAGGAAACAGGCACCTTCGCCAGTACACGCATTTCAAAGATACCGGTTCATCAGAGACCTCAAAAGAGAGAACAAGCTCCAGGAACAACAGAAAGGATAAGGGAAACTCTGAGAAGAACAGAGATAGAATCAGTGCCTCGACGTCGGACAGAGATACCATATCTAAAGAACCTTGTTGCGGAAGCAACCTCGGAGGATGTCCCGACAGAGACAATTCCCGAGGAGCCAAGGTATGCAGGAGAATGTGACGGGATTGAGTCATACATCCCGCAATACGTTACTAGGCCTCGTCACTTGCAGATCATCCCAGAATATGAGCTCGAAAGAATGCAAAATGTTGAGAAGAAAACTTTTGAATACTTTGAAAGGATTAGAGGCAGAAGAATCAACATTTTGGAAGGCCTCGAGTTACACACAGGTGTATTCTCAGAATACGAGCAACAGCAGATTGTGGATTGCATCTTAGAACTTCAAAAAATGGGTCGAACAGGCCGTCTGAGAGAAAATACTTATTCAAAACCCCAGAAATGGATGTCAGGGAAAGGAAGAGTCACAATACAATGCGGATGTTGTTATAACTTCGCAAAGGACAAAAAAGGAAATCCACTAGGGATACTCCATCACGGTGAGGTGGATCCAATGCCGAGAATAATTAAAATAATGGTGAAAAGAATGATAACGTGGAGTTTACTGCCAGCAGACTGCATACCCAACAGTTGCATCATCAACATTTATCAGAAGGGCGACTGCATACCTCCACACATAGACCTCCACGACTTCGTCAGACCTTTCTGTACAGTTTTGTTCGTCAACTAATGCAATATCATGTTCGATCTGACCTCCGGATAGCAGGCCCGAGTAAGTTCCGAGGGCCGGTGGAGATACCACTTCCGGTAGGTTCCGTCATGATATTAGAAGGAAATAGAGCAGACATTGCAAAACATTGTATACCGGGAGTACCAGTGGAGCGGATCTCCGTCACTTTTAGAAGGATGGACGACAGGAAGGCACCATACCATTTCCAACCAGATCCAGAATTGGAGAATCTCCGGCCCTACGAGCTGTGAGTTACACGGAAAATAACACACCTCCATTGTACATCCATGCGGCATTCCTGCCAAGGGTGGCTTGGAAGGTGATGTTATTGACCGTGTATCTCATTATTCAGACATGGATTTAACAGATACTTTTTGTATGGATCAACAAGAATCATACATAGTCTGTTTTGAGTCTTGGATTGTATGAGAAATATTTCAGATCGAGTTGTATGATGTATCTTCTACGAGATTGGAATGAAAGTGACCATGTCACATTTTGCCTTCACCTCTTTTTGTGGAAATTGACTGGGAAACGCCATTAAAGTTAAATGAACTTCGAACAAAGAACAGAAAAGAAAAGGGAAATAAATAAGAACTCTCTTTCATAAAAATCCAAACATTAAAAAGAATTTCAAATCCACATGAACTTCTACAAACATTCTCTGCACTTTACAATATGTTTTCACAATCTCAGCATTCGGGATAGGGCTTCCGCCCTACTCCCATCTCAACAAACTCAGCATTCGGGATAGGGCTTCTGCCCTACTCCCATCTCAGCAAATCTCAGCATTCGGTATAGGCTTCCGCCTTACTCCCTTCTCAGCAATTCTCAGCGCTCGGGATAGGCACAGTCCTACTCCTTTCTCAGCAATCTCAAAATTTGACCCTCTCAGCAAGAAATTGAAATTAAAGCACTCTGCATTTCGGATGGGCCTTGTCCTATTCTTCCTCAGCATTTGGGATAGGCTCAGTCCTAATCCTTCTCAGCATACACAACAGGAATAGGTTCAGTCCTGCTTCCTTCTCAGCATACAAATGCATTCGGGTGGGCCTTAGCCCTACTCTTTTCTCCACACAAAATCAAAATTGAAACTCAAATAGAAATTCAAACTCAAAATTAAAACTTGAAATAAAAAATGAAATGAATCTAAGATCCCATCTCTTAAAATCTTGTGATCTGAAATTCACCTCCTTTTTTCCCCAGCGAGAGTTCTGGAATCTTCAGTCTTGGAGATTTGCTTGATACTCTCCAGTGGAAATTTCTTAAACTTCGTCCTAAGTTTGTCACTTGGACATCTGTTTTGGTTCTGTTGATCTCTTCGATCAACCACAATACGTGCGGTGTGCTTGGTTAGCACACCACACCTATTGGGGGACCATTTGTTGACCTCATTTTTTATGAGGTCTTCTCTTCCCTCTTTAGTGCTTAGGATCTAGCCTTAGGCTTTTCCTTTGACTATCTTAGAGGACTAGAATTGGGACCCATCCTTTAGAAATTTAAACCACTTCTTGTCTCCCCGCAAACTCCACAAGCTTGATCGTAGACCCCTAATCACCTGGAGGGTTGAGATCAAAAGTGAAGGTTTAAAGGATGAGTTCCCTATAGGACTCTTTGGCCTTAAGGACCACCCTGGGTGGCTTGGTCTGGTGAGGGTTGACTTACACACTCACCACACTCATACTCTACACTCTCACACACACAATCCAAATCCTAAAAAACATTCCCATACCCAACTTGACTCCTTGACTCATGTAGGTAGTTCATATGGATGGACCTTAACCCCTAAGCCCCTGGTTAAGAGGGTTAGGAACAACATAGTGAATGCCTCAAATGAGTCCTCTCATGGCTCATATAGGCTTAACATGGCTTCATGGCTCAATCAAATTGATTCCATTTCACTCATATTTGATCAATCTTCATTCTTCCAAAATTTCAATTTTTGACCCCGGGAATCGTACACCTATCAAACCTACCAAAATCCCTTAAAATTGCCCAAATCCTCCAAAATTTCCAAATCACCCAAAATTCCCCAAAATACCCTCCAAATACCCAAAATGACCCTCTTAGCCAAAAAATACAAAAATTCAAAAAATTCTCAGAAAATTCCAAAAAATCCCAAATATTTCCAATTTCATTTTGTCCAACTACACCATGGGCCAATTTTGTCAATTTACCCAACTTTTACCAAAACACCCAATTTAGCCCATTCTTAACCCAAGTGAACCCAATGTCAAACCAAATCTACCTAAGTGACCCCAATTTTGGTCCAATTCAATTCTAAACTTCAAATTAATATCCACAATATCAATCTAGAGCAAATCCAAGTCTAATTTAATCAACATTTGAGTCCAATTTCACTTTTGACCTTAAAGCCTAATTTGGACCCATGACCCAAACTTAGCCCAAACCAAACCAATTCAACTCCAATTGACCCTAAAACTTTTCTAAACCTTCCCTAACATCTCCAAAAACAAAACACTAATATAATTTGTCCAAAATTTGGGCCCAAACCCCACTCAAATTCAACCCAAAACCAAAAAGACCAATTTTGACCTAAACCGAAACCTAACCCAAATAAGCCCAAGTCCCAAAACCAAAACCCAACCAAAGTCAAAACCTCTTTGAAACACTCCCATAAACATTTCCCAAAATTAATTTTACATCAATTTCAACCTTAGCCCAACATTGGCCCAAATTAGCCCAATTTGACCTACATTGGCCCATTTACCAAATAAACCCAAAATCAACACAATTCAAACACAAATCACCTCAAATTCATTTCAAATCACTCATGGCATATCCCTAAACCAAACCCAACAATTATTTGACCCAAACATCTAAAAAATTCCCATCCATGAATTCATTCTTAAACCTAAAGGCTCGTTCCCTTAAGCCTTCTTAAAAAACCCATCCAAAGCAAGTTCAAAAGCCCAAAGTCCATGACAAAGCTCATATGAAATTCCTCTCATTATCTCTTTAATTTAAAACACTTCCTAAGTTCTAAAATCCATCACCAAATAATTCCAAATCAAGCCTCATAACAATCCCCATCAAAAGGCCAAAATTCACAAAATCCTTTTTTATGAAATTGACCAAGCTCTTGCCAAGCCATAGGTGAGCCATGTATAAGCCATATGAAGCCATGGGATGTTTGACTTGTGACCATACCCAAAGTAGCAAAAAGAGGGCCCCCTTTCTCAAACCTTCATTAAGCTTTTTAACCCCTTCCATGTTACACACTAAACCATGATTAGCCACATCACTTTAGATGCGGACTTCACCACCCCTTTCTAGCTGATGCAAATGATCCTCCCTCAGCCCAAATCAGTCATGGGGAGGTGAACCTAACCCAAAATCATGGCTTGGACCAAATCAAACCAAAATGAACTCTACCCCAAGCAATTTTAATCCAAGCCCTTTACACATGGCAAAGCTCAAATGCCTGCACAAACCTCCAGTCCTGACTCACCTGAACCTGAGGGTGACCCATGCCTGCCGGCTAGCCGCCTGGGTCACCGGAAAACACCATGGCCGAGACCTTGAGAGGAGCCAAATTTCAGAATTCCACCTTGCTGAGTTGCCTCACTCCAAATGGCCATTGCAGCTGTTCTTCTCTTCACCAGAGCAGCTGATCCCAGCCCTTAAACCCCCTTGGGAGACCCTCCAACCTCTCTTATTTAAACACTACCTCCTCTCGACCAAGAGGGGTGCTGAACCAAACCTTACTGAAACCCTACCAAAATCATCCCAGACAACTCTCTACACATAGAGAACTTGATCCCCACTGAAATCCCCCTGCTATTTCCTCTCTGTGAGCTCAATTTCAGAGTTGAAATCCAAGCCCAAAACCAGGACACTTCACCACAGTGAGCCAATCTCCAAATTGATTGGTCCTACACCTTCACCAGACCAAGAGGAGAAGTTTCCCAGCAAAAGCCCCCTCACCAGGCCAGCCATTGCTTCCAGCCTCCAAGCTTTGTGATCGGCTGTGGTCGAAATCATACCTAGACAATTCACCAGGCCAAGGGACTTCATCTGGAGCTTGCTTGGACGCAATCGAATGTGACACAACCCTCAGATTGAAGCTTCACTTCTCTGAGCAAAGGTATGGACTCACTCTTCTTCCCGAGCATACAGAGATTCTCCATTTAGTTTGAGTTAATTTCAGTGCATGTTTACCGTATGGATGTGTTCGTCTCTTCAAGACGAATCCATAGACCATAAGAACACATAAATTCGTTGAGAATCGAGTGAGAAATTAGGGTTAGAAGGTCTACGGTTATGGGTTCACACCAGTCGTAGACGATGACTGGGAGCCGTTGGATCGCGCGTGTATCGGATGGATGGCTCGGATCACGTCGGACCAAAAGATGTTACGTGAAAGGCGGGTCCCGGGACGGCTGAGTCAGATGGCGGCACCGAATCAAGAGACGACGCGTGGAGCTTTGGAGACGCCGAGGTTGAGTCATCGCCGCGTGGATAAGTAGAAAAATAGGCTATTTTTCTATTTATTTAATTACCAGAACTTCAAAAATTCATAACTTTGTGTAGAAAAATCCTAAAAATAAAATAAAAATACCCTCTTGCTCAGTGAACAGAGGAGAATAATGTGGAAAAGAAATCAAGTAATTTCATTAAGTATTTTATTTTTAATGATTTATTTACTCTCTGGACTATTTTAATTCTCCATGCATGTAAACAATTCACCATAACATGAGACTATAGAGCTTTTGAAGCCTCTGAACTTGGGGACATTCCCTGAATATTCCAAGGTCAGAGGGCATCCCTATGAGAAGTTATTGATTTTTCAATTTCATGTTACTGTTTTGAGTATTTTAATTCCAATAATTAGCTTGTTGATAAATAAATTCTAGGAAATTTTGGTGATGTTTCTTGTGACCAGAGGGACCTAGGAAAAATAAGTTTTAAGTTAATTCACTTTGAACAACCCTAATTAGCCAAAATACCCAAAATTGAACTTTAACTAATTAGGGTTAACCATTAATCAAATTAAATTAAAAACAATTCTCCACTATCCTCTATGGATAGGAGAACACCACATAAAAATTTGAGATCAATTAGACTTGGTTAGCCCCACCAAATGGGTTAATTAAGCCTCATGAATGAAATCAAACTTTAAAATTTCATAACTCATAAAATACCTTTCAAAAATTCACAAAAATGGTTTTGGAGCTTCTCTGATATCAGAGAAATTTAAGAAAATTAATATTGTAATTTTCTAAAAAAAGTTAATTTTTATCAATATTTTAATATTTTTAATAATTAAAAAATAATAAATATTATAAAAATTTTAAAAATCACCAAAATTTCACATTTTGAATTCTAATCATTTAGGAACAAACCAAATATTTTTCTTAAGTCCCTAGGGTAAGATATTGAATTTTAAAGGCTTAATGTAATTTTTAATATTAAAAATGTATTTTCCATCCTTTTCACTAAAATAACTCTAATAAATCAAAGAAAAGTCAGAAAATTATAAAAATTTGTTCCTTGGTTTCCCTGGTATCAGAGAGATTTTTGAAAAATATAAAATTCATTTTTCAACCTTTATTTTATTTTTAAATTAATTAATACTCCAAAACTCAAAATAATTCTAATAAATAAAATATAATTTAAAAAACACCAAAATTGGTCCAAATGGTCCTCTAGTCATTAGGAATATGTCATAATTTTCTTAAGGACAGAAACATTTCCTTGGTCATGTTATTGAATTTTCCTTGAAAATCACTATTTTCCATTAACAATAATTACATAAATAAATTAAATATATAAAAATCACATTTTCTCCTCTAATGTCTTAATTGACACGTAAGTGAGGTCACATAAAAAATTCAAGTTCATTTGAGCTTAATTTAGAGAGTTATAAAATTATTAAGCTTGAAGGGCAAAATGGTAATTAAAATTTTAACCCTTAATTAAAACTTTAGGCTTAATAAAATGAGAGAGTAAAATATTTGATCCTAATCTAATTTAGATGATTGAAATTTAAATAATTAAAGTGTAGAGACCCATCAATCATTTTAAGAATAATTAAAGTACACCTTAATCAATTAATTAATTAAATTTGGAAGATTAATAAAAAAATGAAATTATTAAAGTAGGGATATTATTTAAGAAGATATTTATTCTTTAATTTAAAAGTCTTTAAATTAATCACTTCAATAATATTTAATTCCCAATTAAAATGATAATCCAAACTCAAGACTTAAAATACTAAAAGACTTACTCAATAAATTAAATTAAAATTAAAACATTTAAACAAAATTAAATCAAAATTTCAATTAAATTAATACTTTAACAATTAAATTAAATCATCTTGAAAAACATTAAAATAAAAAAAATTAAATCAAATTAAAATTAAATTAAATCAAAGTAAATTCAAGTTAAATTAAATTAAATTAAAACATATTAAATTAAATTAAATTAAAAAAAATAAAATCAAATTAAAATAAAATTAAAATTAAAATTAAATTAAAATAAAATTAAATTAAAATTAAACTAGACCAAATTAAATTAAATTAAATTAAATTAAATTAAATTGAATTAAATATAACATAACTTAAGACATAAAGAATTCAAAATAAATCTAAAATGACTTGAACACTATTCCAAACTTAAACCTATTAATTAAAATTAAATTAAATCACAGATCACTAAAACTTCAATTTACCCTTAAAAGCTCTTGTTAACATAGCTCCTAAGTGAAATATTTAGTAAAGTGTTATCTCACTTATAGGATATTCAAATGTCCTAGTTCACTAAGCAAAAGAACAAAACTTAAACTCTCGGATGATTAATTCACTTGTATAATTAAATTTTCTTGGACTTAAAACAATCCTAGAGTTATTGAAAAGATGTTTAAGACTCGTCTTAAGAGTTCCTCAATATGATAGGATGTTTATAAGAACAATTGAACTTAATTTTTCTTTGATGAAGAAGATCGTCCTTAAACCAAAATACAAGAACCTAGACGTCATAAGAGATGACTAGCTATAGGACTAGGACTTTGATAGATAACCAAAACCTTTCCTTTAGCTTTACCTAAGTACTTGCTGGAATATTTAAATGCCTTAACTTGTGTTTTAAGGGCAGCTTGGGATGACGGGAAGACCCTCCAGATACGCTTTTATTTTATTGCAAATGCACTTTAATTTTCTTGCATGATAAACAACTGTTGCATGAAAACCAAAACCTTTAGGATAGTCCCTGAACTGAAACTTAAACTAAATTAAAAGTCATTAAAAGATAAAAATCACCGCCACAACATTTCAAAATATAAAACAACTCAAAATTTAATCATAAACAAAACACAAAACTATAATTGTAACTAAATTAAAACGTCTCGTTGAATGATCGGGAATACCTCGGATGATGTAACCCACGTGTTGCTAACGGGATTTCCCATGGTCTAAATGAAGGTGTGGAACTCTTTCAGTTGAGTTTAGAAAATTCATTTTGACTAAGTGAATTCAATGAAAATAACGGTGCCGGGATGACGGAACCGTGGAATCTTAATCGGTTCTGTTCTAATAACTTTAAGATTTATTTAAATTAAAACACTAAAGAAACTTGGATTTTAAGATTTCTCTAAAACCAAACTCTTCTCTTCTATTTTGATTACAATCTTCTAAAACTAAACCTCTGCAACAATAAGGAGCTTGGAGCATGGTGGGCAGCACGGCCATCGTCATCAGTAAAACTCGGATCTACATCAACTAAAATTTCCTAGAATTTAAGCAACAAAGCCATAGGATTTCGAGGTAATTTGCCTAGTGCAACATAAATACTCAACTCTTCGTTAGGCATTTGCTTGATCATGTCATGTAAATTAAGCCCTAACCGGTCTTAGGACTCCGAGGTAGTCGCTTGGTACGACATAAACCCTCATATCTTCAAGGCTATTTGTATGATTTTATCATACAAATATAAAGTCCAAATTAATTAAAAATCGCCAAGGTTGAAATATCAGATAATATTAGGATTTTATTAAAACAGAGCCAAACAATAGGATAGTTTGGGAAGTTGCCAAGATTCTTCTTGGATCCTCAGCTTCTCCTACTCCTCTTCATTTAGATCCAGAAAAATAAATTGTTCCGAATTTTGAGTCATTCCCTATTGAAATTTCCAAAATCCAATCCTTTGAAAACCTTAAACTTTGAAATTCTTGAGAGCAAAACCACCGATCATTATTGAGAGTTTTCTTAAATGATTCACGTCATTTAAGAGGTAATTAACTATAGCGGCTTACCCTTATAGGGAACTTTAAGAACCCAGGTAATATAAACCCTGTTTAATTTATTTATATTAAGTAGGGGAATTTGTCGGCTTATAGAATTGGTTCGCAGACCAAACGGATGTCACAAATCTCCTAGTTTATTTAACCGAGCCCCATCATCAAGCACAGGTGTCTATTCTTCGGGATAGATACACGGTTTGTGATGCGGTGCTCGTTTATATAAACTATTTGGGATGTGAGATCGGTTTGATTTCATATCTTAAAATTATTTTCAAAATCAAATACTATTTTCTAAACCATACATACATATTTAAATTAAATTTAAAATCTAAAATTCGCCGACAATTTCTGTAGGTGACCCCTTTTCAAAATACAACACATAACCTAAAAATATGCCGACACCCTTCCCATAAGCTCTAATCCGTTGTTCAACATCTTCCTCCCAAACTGTGACACCTTTAGATCAAATCCATACCAAGACCCAATTTCGTCTCAAATTGAGTTTGGGCCAAAGCTTTCTGAGCTCAAGGTGAAGCTTCAAAACCATTCAGATTGAGCTTATATCAATTAAGGAAAAGTTATTATTTTGTTTGGTTTCAATGCATTCGGGTTTGATCAATTGTGAAACAAACCATTTCACAACCCTATCATCACCGTATGGACATCTTTGTCTCATTTAGATGAAGATTTAGAGCCAAAAATCATGAAAGTCAATTAAGAATACACAGAGATATTAAGGATTTCAACTGCATGGCTCACGAGTTAAGTTAAATGAAGGAAATGCTCGATGTCGTCCATTTCTATGTTTTGGAAATGGATGGCTCTGATTTACTAGGGATAGAGCAACTTTGAACTACTGTATTTGGATGATGAAAAATATTGATATTGGAGATATTATCTACAAGAACATTCAGACTATTGCTAGAGGCGAGACCACTAGTGGTTTAAGGCATCCTGCTTTAGTTCATGCCCTGTGTGTTCAATCTGGAGTGGAGCTTAATAGTTCTGAAGAAGGGGATATACCGTTGACACCAATTACAAAGACTACTATCCGTACTTATAAGTCACATGTGGGAGCCCGAGTTGAGTGTAGGAGTATTGATATTCTTACTACGAGTTATGATGTTCCATCTACATCTAAGCTGCCTACATTATCTGATATTATGGAGCAGCTGAGATTACAGAGTGCTAGTGTGGATAGAATCCATGGTAGGGTGGATGTGTTTGAGACGAGGAGTGATGTGAATGAAGATTATCTGCAGAGGAGAGTTGAGTTCGATATTTCTTATTATGATGCTAAGGTTAGAATTATGAGGGGGGAGTCTGATGTGATATTTCATACTTCCCCAGCTATACACCATATAGACCTAACCCTGCTGATGATCCTGTTAATGACCCTGCTGATCCTACTGTTGGAGATTGGTAGATCATTTGTTTCTATTTCTGTTATTATTGTTTTGTTGTGTTGTACTGTTAAGATGTAGTAGATATTTATTTTTCATCTGATGTGTAACCCTGTTGTTGTACTGTTGAGATGTAGTAGTTATTTATTTTTCATGTGAATTATAATCCTGTCTGAGTACTATTATGTTGTACTGAAACATTGAAATTGTTAGCTAGACTATGTAGTACTGTGATAGCTTGTTTCATGTTATTGTATTTTGTTGGATGTTGAGATGTTTAAAGTTAATTTCTCTTTACCCATGCAAATATTTAAAATTGTTATATCACGGCTACTAATTGTTTCATGACTGCTAGTTGTAAATTTTAATTAATACCAGATAGCTATTGAAGATTTCAAGATCTCAGCACAAGTTAGTTTTCTTTTACTCTCAACTGTTTCAAATTTACAAAAAAAATTAAGTTTGGGTGAGGGTAGAGAAATATTATCTTTTATTTATTCTCAATTATTATATTTTCAAAAATTATTAGCAGAACTTCTAGCAGTTGAACCTCACTGTAAGTAACTAAAACTTTTTATTTCAGTTGAATATTCTGGAAGGATTAGATGGAATTTTTTAGTAATAAAGGTTAATTTTATAGAAGTAAGATATTTGGTATGAAAGGATTTGATTATAGTTTACTATTTAAAATAAAGAAAACTGTTATTTTTAAATGTTAAGTGACTTACATTATTGTGTGTTAGGAAGAGATTGTCACTTTATGATGAATAATAAAGCTTGTACTTAACTATAAAGTAAGGAGGTGTCTTAAGATTGAACTTTAGAAATAGGAGAGTGAAGTTCAAAATCATTAAAGATTATTCAGATATAGTAATCCACATTAAAAAAAAGAGAAGAAAAAAGATAAGAAAAGAAGAGAAGGATTGAAAAAAAAAATTAAGAAAAAGAAAAGAAAAGAAAAGGAAAAAAATATTTATGAGGATCACTTGAGTCACCCTAAAGGGAAAACTTGATTTCATTTTTAAATTTATGTTTAAAGTATTAGCCTACATTCTAGTAAATTTTGCATGAACTCATTTTTCACATAGTCTTTTAAGGCACTCTTAATATGACAAATTATGGTTCATCATGAAATACATAAAAAACTAGAACCCTTAGACTTGATTGTTGAACATTCTTATACTGTAATGTTGACCTGAGTTACTAAACTTCTTTCTAAAAATCAAATCAATGTATTCTTTTGAATGAAAAATTTTAGTAACTTATAGTTGAAAAGTGCATTGCCTAGAGTTATAATTTTATGTAGTAAAAAGATTACTCGAGGATAAGTAATAGTTAAAGTTTGGGGGATTTTGATGCACCAAAAATATATACGGTTTTTGTTCTATAATTTTACCCATTTTTGGTGATATTGCACTTTAAAGAAAGTTTATTTTCATGATTTGTTGCAAGTATGATGATTTTAGGTGATTGGAGTGAAAAGAAGCGAAATGGAAGGAATTCAGAGCAAAAAGGAGGAAAAAGGTGGAAAACATGTTCTGACGCCACCGGATGACCCACCCGATATTTATACTTACTATTATGATATGAAAATTGGCAATGATGGCAAAAACTTTACTCCGTTGGATATATATGCTTATGATTTTGATATGAAGATTATGTTTTATAATATGGATACTACGCAAGTATACATATCGTTTATCAAGTAATATAGGACTTTCTGATTAAGCCCTGAGATATCGAACCCACAGGGAAAGTGAAAAATCTTTAAAGAAATAAGAAAATAATCTTTTTACTTTTTTAATTGGCTTTTGAAAGTATGTTTTGATTTTGGAAAGTTTGATAGTTGATTTCACTCTTTAATTTTTCGTGTAAAGGTCAAACAAGAAATTAAAATGATAATAACTGTAAAATTTGTATGAAAAACACTAGTAACTAGAATATCTTTTCCTTTCCTTTATAAAGTAGTAATAATTATGAAAGTATTATTGTGGAAGTATTTAAATTTATTGTGATAAATAGAAGCAAATGTATTCTTTACCCTTACTTGGTTCTGTAAAGAACATTAGTTAATTTGAAATTTTATCATTTTGAACATGGTTAGGCATGGAAGATACCAGCTCTCACTCTAGAGTTCCCTCAATTCCCTCCACCTGGGGGCTAACTTCTCATAACAAAATACAAAATTTCAAACCAAATTAGGTTCTTTTAGCCCGTCGCACTAAAAATCCTCTAATTTTACTCCCTTTAAAATATCTTCTAATATATTACAATCAATTATATGAACTACAATTTTCACCCATATAATTGCATGTGATTCTTAATAACATTTAGGAGACAATACGCATTGGAGATTACATAATCTCACCACAAATCTTACATCTTAACAGGCCAAATTAAGAAGTCAATAAAGTTTATGGAATCAATCTTCACAACTTCTTCCAACATTAAACACATATACATTCCATAACAATTTTTCATGAATTACTTACTTCTTCATTTAAGAAAGAGAAAAATAAAGTAAACTACTCAGAATTTATTGAGAAAATACAAAAACACATTGATTTGAAATTAAATACCATAAGAAAAAAAACAAACACAACAAGTATTAATTAAAAACTAAATGTAAGAACAAAAGTAAACACTTATCTGAAAATCCTCTCCACAAGATTCAAGAGTTCCTCTGAAACCTTGACTCTTCACTAAACTACTCCTCGAAGCAGGTCTCCCAACTCTGATGACTCAGAAATAGGCTTCAGACTTCAATAAAAACTAAACTAAAGGAATGAAAAGAAGTGGGATAAAGAAGGCTTTAATCCTACCATTTTCTCTTTTCTTCTCTCTACTCCTACTCCTAATGAAAACTCTTATAAGGTACAATTAAAACTCTATAAAAACTCTCTTCAAAGTGCAATGGAAGAGCCCCTAATTAGTCCTAAGACTCTCTTTAAAAATTAAACCAAAAGTTGCCTTGTTGTCTCTTCAAAATGTGTCCAGATTCGATGTATCCACCAAAGAATTCACCCCTTCCTTCAAACTTACCGCCCAAAGAAAGTTATGGAAGTTACCACCAAGAGTTGCATCCATCCCCTTTGACAATAGCGCCAAATTCAAGTTAATCTCCATTTTTAACTGTGGCAGCTAAGCACCGACCTAGAGGCGCTTAGCCGCTAGTGCCCAAATTTTCATTTTTCTTTTTTTTGCTCCAAATTTGATCCAATTTTGCTCCTTTCATCATAATCACTCATTTTTATCATAACTGCAAGAAAATACAAAATACCTTCCATTCAAGTGCAGTATCATCAAAAATAGGTATAAAAATGTGCATAAAAAAATACTATATATTTTAGGTGTATCAAGATCCCCCAAAGTTAAAATGTTACTTGTCCTCAAGTGATAGTTAATCTCATAGGAAAATTTTTAACATGCAAATTATGTAATGAGTTTCTTAGGAAGATAACAAAATTTTGTTCAAGAAATGGAATAGTCAAATTTAGAAAAAATTTCAGAAATTAAGACCAACTTAAAGTTTAGAAAGTTCTTAAGGAAAGAAAAATGACAAATATATATCTCTATCTAATTTAGAAATATTTGTAGATTCTTCAAAATATAGGATTCAAACATCTTATTTTTTTCACTTAAAAATCTTTATTTGAAAATAATTTTACTTACTATATTATAACCTTAAGCTTTAGATTTTCTCTGAACTTATATGTTAAAATTTAGGTATGTAACAAATTTTTGATTAGGCCCTTAAATCCTCAAGCTTCTCCTTCCTTTTTACATACTGTTTTTAACTTTTATTTTCTTTTTTCTATTTTTTTTCTTTTTTTTGTTTTTCTAAGGCAAGGATTAGTGTATCTGGATAGGCATTTAATGATTTTGAATTCCACCCTTCCATTGAAAATAAAGATCAGATATATATCTTTCACTTAAAAATCATAATAATAGTATTTGAAAATTATTCTTCAATAAAAGAAATTTAAGCTTTGAAGAATAAAAGTCGAATCATCTATTTGTCCAAAAATATAAAATTTCTTAATAAAGATAGATAGCTATATTTAACATCTCTTCACTAAGAAAATTTTAACTTTAATTTTTTCATGATTACTATAAATTTTAACTAAATTCTTTTATTCAATTCTATATTCAAAATTTTTGTTCCCCTAATATAATTGTTCTTAATCAAGAAATAAGATTTATTTTAAGTATTCTTGATAACAAATAAAATTTTTTATTTTTGAATTTTTTTTTTTGTTTTTAAGAATTCCCCCCCCCCTTCCCCAAACTTCAATTTTTAGTTAGGATAAAAAACTTAAGCATAAGAAATGATACATCAGTGAGAATTAAAGACTAACATAACAAGCTTGTAGAAATTTAAATATCCTAAATATGCAAGTATAACAATTTAAACAACGGGAGTAAAACGAAATCAAATTCATTTTTTCAAAACATTTTTATTTTATAACAAGAAAAGTAAAAGATTTCAAAAGACTTCTACAGTAGTGGAGGTTTTCAAAGCAAATACACACCAACTGAAATCACACTGATACTAGATAGCAAATAGTAGTAGTAGATTTTTGTAAAGTTTTTAAGCATGCAGTTTCCTAAATAGTAGTTTTTATAGTGTTCTCTAATCTCCTAATAGAGAATTAAAGTACACCCTAAAAAACTCTATTACAACATGCATATTAAAACATTTACTACCACACACACTACACTCAAAGCAACATATAAAACATCAATCCAACAACAATACATCTGAATATGCATAACAGATAAATAGTACAACTACAATCTGCATACTATCAGAGTTCACATCACAACACAATCATCAAACAAAATACTAGACAAAGTACACAATAACACAGCATAACAACACAACAACTAAAACAAACAACATACATCTACTCTTCATCCTCATCATCATCATCATCCCGCTCATTCCAATCCCTGGATGACACATAAGGTATGTAGAATGGATGGGGGGCATCTCAGCACTCTTATCACCTCTAATCAGTATAACCAAATAATACGGATAATTCATTCATACTCATCATGTTTTACAATATATCTCTCCACATTATCCATCTTACCATCCATATCTTTCATATGCTCTCGATTAAGACTCATTTTCTTCAAAATTTTTCTTAATAAACCAGTCTGTGAATCAGTAGATGATGAAGCACTTGAAGTAGTAGCACGAGAAGTAGATGCAGCAAAAGCAGAGGCAGTAGAATCCCTACCAAATCCTCCTCTGTAGCCAAATTCTGAATGTACACTGGTGATAGGTCTCAAAGGCTGAAGTACCTCTTCCCAGGTTTCAATTTTCACTTCAGACCGTTCACATAATGAATGAATCAGGGAAGGAAATCCCATACCTCTAGTATTGGTAGATCTGACACAATTCACAATATAGTCATAAATGATCGTTCCAATAGCTGTAGGCTTCCCTAGCTGAATGCAATGGTTCAAAACAGCTCTTTCCTTTGTCACTTCACTAGTATGACTTAAAGGAAACAGTTTAAAAGAGATAAAATAATGCCATGCCTTAGAAGTAGCATTTAATTTGGAAGCAGGAAAATTCACTCTTCTACTATTTGTTATATTTTCCATAATCCTTTTCCATCAGTAAAAGAATCCCATTATCTCATCTAACTCTCCCTCCGTAGGATGAAAATTAGAATAAAAACAAAACATAGCAGAGGCAGTTGATATAATGTGTTAATTACCCCAGAAGAAAAGTCCACTTCTTACTCCCTAACCATGACCAAATTCTCTTCTGATGCAGGTAAATTCACATAGAATTCTCTAACAACAGAAACAAAAACAATAGCTGAGAAGCAACAAGAGTTCTCCCAATTCCTCCTAGCAATCATATCTTCAATTACTTCTCCTGGCTTACTGAATACTCTCTCAGGAATCAATTTACGTGACAGCAGTGCATCGGTGTATCTTTCCTCGGCCCTTACACTAACAAACTTGTCAGAATCAAACTCGTCTTCCCTCTTGCGCGCTTGGACTTTGGAGCCATCTCTAAAAATTCACGAAAAATTTACCATAAATTCCAAAATTAAACTAAACTTGCTAAATTCTCTTCCAAAATATGTTTCCACTTAATCCAAGCAATTTCTTAAGTTTTTCCTCAAATTTTCGTCATGAATAGTAAATTTAATATTTTCCACAATGTACTAAAAATACATGGTGAAAATCAAAAAATTTTACTTAGGAGGAGTGCTCTAACCTCAAGGAATCCAAATTTACAAATTTTTGTTGACATCGGCTTATAAATGGTCCAAATCAAGGATGCGCTAGACTCTCTCTCACGTAAAAATGTTGAGTTGAAGATGAACAAGGGAGTTAAAATGGCGATTCATGGGTTTTTAACTACTAGGAACTAATTTTTGCGAATTCTGGCGCTTAAACGCCGACACTCTGGCGCTTAAACGCCAACACTCTGGCGCTTAGCCGCTAATACCCAGATTTTCACAATTAAAATATATGCTTTAAACCACTTCGTTAATCACCCTTAATCTCTTCAAAATAATTATCACTTCCCCATAAATCTTCCAATATTCCAATCCAAATGTTTAATATTCATGGATTCCAAACAAATTTCACACAAACACAAACTTATATTCATTAAAACAAACATAGCACTTAATACCATCCTAGAATTTCTATCCACATATTTAGGATGAAATTCTCTAGATACAAGAGACATAATCTTAAACTGATAAGTTTACATCTCTAAGATGTAACTATCACATCATAAGGTGTAATTAAAACTCAAATATAAACAATAAACACACCAAAAAAATACACATAAGAGCAATAAACATATTAAACACAACACATAAGAACACAAAACATATAAGAACGAAGCACACTTAATTCCACTCCCCATTAGGCAGATTATACCCAGGACCACTATTATTCTCATTTGAACCTTCTGGAATATAAATCTGATAGAACGAGTGATAATTGTTCATTCTTATATATTCCTCTTCAATCCATTTGTTCTTAAAAAACATCGCCTTATCCGCTTCTTCCACGTATCTTGAATGATTGAATTGCATCCTGAGTTGCCATCCCATGTGCTCCAAATGTATGTTAGTTTCATTGATCTTTGCTTCCATTGAAGTCACTAGGGCTTCAATTTTTTGCAATCATTTCTGCAATCCCTTGAATACTAACAAAGAAGAAATCCATTGAATAACTCTTTAGCACTATCACTAATGAACTTACTCTTGTCAAAATCTTGCTTCTTCTTAATCTCATTCTCCCAGGAAGACATGATGTACTAAAAATACTCTTCTTATGATTTAGAAATGAAAATATGACTTGGGGCAAGTGTTTCTCTTAAATCAGGTTCTGTTTATAGACTTTGGATGTGCTAAAACTACTCCAAGATATTTTAAAACTCCAAAATAGCTTCCAAAACCTCTTCCCCATGATCTAGACCTCTAGAATCTCTTTTTTTACCTTTTTTGTAACTCTGCCGCCTAAGCGCCAACTAGGCGGTGCTTAGCCGCCAGTGCTTAATTTCGCACAGGTCTGCCAAATGTCCAAATATTCATTCTGATTCCACTAGGTCATCAAATAAGGTCAAAGAAACTCTATTTAGTTTAAAAACTCCAAATTACTTCCACTAAAAACATAAACGCAAACCAAACAAAGCAAACAAAGCACGCAAAATAAACATAAAGCAAAGCACACAGATAATTATGGGTTGCCTCCTAAAAAGCGTTTCGTTTAACATCTTCAGCCTCACAAGCCCAAAACTCATTCTGAGTGACCCAACATCAGATTCTCATCAGACTTATATTGCTCGACTGAAAAATTTAGTTTATGTCTATTTCCATTAACTTTAAATATTTTTCTAGTCTTAGGATCTTGAATATCCATATCTCCATAGGAATAAATTTTCATCACAATAAAAGAACCCATCCACCTTGACTTATGTTTTTCAGAAAAAATTCTCAATCTGGCATTATACAGTAAAACTTTCTGTCCTGGCACAAGATCTTTAGTAATAATCTTCGATCATGCCATAACTTCATCTTTTCCTTATAAATCTTAGCACTTTCATAAGATTCATTCCTTATCTCTTGAAGCTCATTTAATTGCAATAATCACTTCTCAGCAGCAACTTTCAAATTATAATTAAACTCTTTAATAGCCCAAAATGCTTTATGCTCAAGTTCAATAGGTAAATGACAAGCTTTTCCAAAAATCAACCTATGTGAGGACAATCCTATAGGGGTTCTGTAGGCAGTCCTATAGGCCCACAAAGCATAATCCAGTTTGATTGACCAATCCTTTCTATTTGGATTAATAGTCTTTTCCAATATTCTTTTAATTTTATGATTGAATAATTCAACCAAACCACTTGTCTATGGATGTTAAGCAGTAGCAATGCGATGATTAATGACCAGAGAAAAATGTATTGAGAAATTCATACCAATATTATATCAATTTTGGATGAATCTGCACTTTAAAGAAAGGTATTTACTATGTTTTATTGCATGAATGAAGATTTATAGGAAATGGAGCAAAAAGATAGAAAAAGAAGTGAATCTGGAACAAAAAATACTAAAAGAGATGAAAAATGAACTAGCCCGTCGACGGTGAGGAATAGGCCGCCGACGGCATGTTTTTCAAGGAAAAAGTTAAATATATAATAAAGGAGCATGCCAACGGCGAGATCGAGCTTGCCGATAGCTAGCCTGAGCAGATAGCCTATGTTCTAGAAGCCCGCCGACAGTGAGATCGTTGCCGCCGACGGTGAGAAGGTTGGTTCGAGCAAAAATACAATGAATCTGGACGCTTTTTGAAGAGGTGCTTAAGTAACCTTTGGAAATATTTCTCCCTCTTTAAATAGAGACAAATCTAGGCCAAAAATGTGTGTTCTTTTGGTGTGTGTGTCTTAATCTGAGTCTGGAGAGTCTGAGTCTGAAGAGTCTGTAGTGTGTGAGTGTTCATTATTAAGTTTAATTGAGTGTATTATACAAGAAGGAAGAGTTAGAGGAACAAGGGGTTTGCTTAGGGGGAAGATTCAAGATAAGTTTTTGTTTTTTGTTTTATAAATTTTAATGAAATCGAAGTTTTGTGTTATTCTTCATATGCATTCTGAGTAGTTTTCTCTGTCTTTCTCCTTGTTGTTGAGATTTTGTGAAATGGAAAATTGAATTAGTCGTGCCTTAAATATTAAATAAAATACTGTGATAATCTTTTACTTAAATCTTAATTTACTTTCAATTTGGCCAATTGAACTCTTAAAATATGTTGAATTATCAACTATAGTAAAGATTACATCCAAAATTTAGGAAAATCAAAAGCTTTGAAAGGACAGCGTAAATAAATAGGGAAATATTATTTATCGGGCGTAGAATTGGATGTTTTAGTGTGACAGACTAAAATCTTCAAATTCGGTCCTATCGTTTGGGAGCTAAAGTGTAGATGTTAGTCCTCAGGCGAGGGAAATGTGGGAGCTCTGAAGTGCAGGCGGTATCCTCCCAGCCTAGCCACAGATTCAGTAACTAAGCATAGGATTAGTCAATGTTCTTTATACCTGGACCAAAGGGTAAAGAATATGAATGCTCTTATTTGGCACACAATAATTCTAACTAAATTAAGTATCCATTCATTTAATTCTCTTAACAAGGGGAAGATACTTTTCCTAAATTACAATCTTTCATTAAGTAATAGAGTTTATTATAAGAGTTTTTTATTTCTATATATTAGATAGTAATTACATCTGCTGAAAATAGTTCTTATTCTCTAAACTTCCCTGTGGGTTCGATATCTTGAGGCTTAATTAGAAAGTCCTATATTACTTGATAAACGATATGTATACTTGCGTAGTATCCCATATTATAAAATCATAATTTTCATATCTAAATCATGAGTACATATATTTAGTGTGGAGTCAAGTTTTTGGTACATATCTAAATCATAGTTTTTCCAATTTGGTGAAATTATTTAAGGTGCAGTGATTTATTCTTTTTTTAATGTTTCAAAGGCTTTGAGGCAATCATCATCAAAATTAAAAAAAGCATCCTTTTCCAGTAAACAACATAAAGGTTTTGTAATCCTTGAAAAGTCTTTAATGTAACGCCTGTAGAATCTAGCATGTCCTAAAAAACTTCTAATTCCCCTTACATTGTTGGACAAGGTAAATTAAATATAACTTGAATTTTGCAGTATATACCTCCAAACCCTTTTCTGTAATCCGATGTCCCGAAATAATTCCTCCTGCTACCATTAATTGGCATATTTCCCAGTTAAGGACCAAATTAGTTTCTTCACAACATTTTAGAACCTTAGATAAATGTTCTAAACAAGATTGAAATGAAATTCCAATCACTAAAAAGTCATCCATAAAAACTTCAATCCCTTTTTTAATTAAATCAGAAAAAATCACCATCATATATCTCTGAAATGTAGCAGGGGCATTACATAAACCAAAGGGCACTTTCTAAAAGAAAACTACCATAAGGACTGGTAAACGTAGTTTTCTTTTGATCCTCAAGAGCAATTTGAATTTGATGGTAACCAGTATATCCTTCCAGAAAGTAAAAGTATTTATGCCGAGCCTGTCTATCCAATATTTGATCCAGAAATGGGAGTGGAAAGTGATCTTTCCTTGTAGGAAGATTTAATTTTTCTATAATCAATGCATATTCACCACCATGTAACTTGTCTTGTTCGTATTATTTCATTCTTTTCATTAACAGTCACAGTCACTCCTCCTTTCTTAGGGGCACAGTGAATAGGACTAACCCATGCACTATCCAAAATAAGGTAGATAATTCCAGCATCTAACCATTTAAAAATTTCTTTCTTAACAACTTCTTTCATGATAAGATTTAATCTCCTTCGGGGATCAACTCACGGTTTGCAATTATCTTCCATAAGAATTCTGTGCATACAAATTGAAGGACTGATTCCTTTAATATCTGCAATTGTCCAACCAAAGGCTTTCTTGTGCTTTTTTAAAATTTCAAGCAAACTCTCTTCTTCTTTTTCAGTTAATTGAGAGGAAATTATAACTAGCAAGGTTGAGGATTCACCTAGAAAAACATACTTCAAATTATCAGGAAGAATTTTTAACTCATGTTCAGGAGGTTTTTCAATTGATGGACCATAAGATTCATCTTTTTCAGTCAAATCCAATAATTCAAAACTTTCACGAACATACTTTAAATTTTCCTCTTGAAAATCTTTAGAATCAAGTAACTCCTCTTCTTGCTTATGTTCCAATTCTTCTCTTTCGGATTTCTCTTCATAAGTTGACTTGAAATGACATTCACTCAAATATTTGATAACATCCATCCTATAACATTCATCTTCTTTACCTCTAGCAGGATATTTCATCGATTTTGAAATGTTAAATGTAACAGTCTGATCATTAAACCTCATTGTTAATTCCCCTTTTTACACATCTATCATGGCTTGGTCTGTAGCTAGGAAAGGTCTTCCCAAATTTATAGGTATCTCTTTATCTTCATCCATATCTAACACAATGAAATCAACAGGAAAAATAAATTGATCCACTTTAACCAATACATCTTCTATAACTCCTTTAGGATATTTGATCGAACGATCTGCTAATTGCAGAGTTACAGTAGTTGGGGTTAATTCTCCTAGTCCAAGTCTTTTGAATATTTATAGAGGCATATGGTTAATGCTTGCACCCAAATCACATAAAGTTTTTCCATAAAATTTGTCTCTGATTGCACATGGAATTGTGAAACTACCAGGATCTTTAAGCTTTTCAGGAAGCTTTTTCTGAATTATTGCACTACACTCCTCACTATGTGCAACGGTCTCGTTATCTTCAAACTTCCTTTTCTTTTTAAGAATAGCCTTCATAAGTTTCACATAGCTTGGCATTTGTTCTAAGGCTTCAACAATTGGAATATTAATAGTAAGCTTCTTAAATATCTCCAAGACCTTTGAAAATTGTTTATCCAACTTTTTTTGACAAAGTCTCCGATGGCGACTTTATATATGATTAAAATTGTAAGACTATATGAATTAGGGTTTATATATTTATAATGATTTAGTAAAGTCACACATGCAACGCAAGTATACGTATATGTCAGCATATTTTTAGGTTGTGTGTTTTGAAAAGGGGGTCGCCTACAGAAGTTGTCGGTGAATTTTAAATTTAATTTAAATTTAAATATATATATATAGTTTTAGAAAGAAGCATTTGATTTTGAAAATAACTTTAAGTTCGAAGTCGCCTACAGAAGTTGGCGGTGAATTTTAAATTTAATTTAAATTTAAATATATATATATATATATATATATATATTTAGAAAGAAACATTTGATTTTGAAAATAACTTTAAGTTTGAAAATTTTAAGATATGAAATCAAACCGATCTCACATCCCAAATAGTTTTTATAAACGAGCACCACATCACAAACCGTGTATCTATCCCGAAGAATAAACATACTGCTTGATGATGGGGCTCGATTAAAAAAACTAGAAGATTTGTGACATCTGTTTGGTCTGCGAACTAATTTTATAAGCCGACAAGTTCCCCTACTTAATATAAAGGAATTAAGCAGGGTTTATATTACCTGGGTTCTTAAAGTTCCCTATAAGGGCAAGTTCCTATAGTTAATTACATGTTAAATGATGGGAATCACTTAAGAAAACTCTCGATAATGATCATTGGTTTTGATCTCAAGAATTTCAAAGTTTAAGATTTTCAAAGGATTGAATTTTGGAGATTCAAAAGAGATTAGCTCAAATTTGAAACATTTTATTTCAGGAGTCCACAGAAAGAGAAGTAGGAGAAGGTGAGGATCCAAGAAGAATCATGGCAACTTCCTAAACTATCATATTGTTTGGCTTCAATTTGAGAGTTTATTTAATATTTCAATTCTGCTAATTTTAATTAATTAGGACTTATATTTGTATGATATAATCACACAAGTAGCCTCGAAGATGTGAGGGTTTATGTCGTAACAAACAACTACCTCGGAATCCTAAGACTGGTTAGGACTTAATTTTCATAAAATGATTATGCAAGTGCCTAATGAAAAGGTTGAGGATTTATGTTGCACTAGGCAAACTACCTCGAAATCCTATGGCTTGGTTATTTAATTCTAAGAATGGTTTTGCTGAAGTAGACCCGAGTTTTGCTGAAGAAGATGGTCGTGCTGCCCACCGTGCTCCAAGCTCCTTGTCGTTGTCACAGAAGTTTTAGTTTTAGAAGGTGAAAATCAAGGGATGAGAGAAGTGTTTTGGTTTAGAAGTCTTAAAGTCCAAGTGTTTTTAATATTTTGTTAGGGGAATATTAAAGTTGATTATAACAATACTGGTTAAGATCCTGTGGTTCCATCATTCTGGCACCGTTATTTTTATCGGATCCACTTAGTCTAGATGAATTTGCTAAGCTCAACTGAATGAGTTCCACACTTTTCATTTAGACCGTGGGAAATCCCATTAGCAACACGTAGGTTACATCATCCGAGGTATTCCCGATCATCCAACGAGACTTTTTAATTTAGTTATTAGTTGTAGTTTTATGTTCTATTTGTGATTAAATTTTGAGTTGTTTTATATTTTGAATGTTGTGGCGGAGAATTTTGTCTTATTGTGACTTTTAATTTAGTTTTGGTTTCAGTTTTGTGGCTATCCAAAAAGGTTTCAGTTTTCATGCAACATTCTTGTTTAACATGCAAGAAAGGTAAAGCGCAGTACATGTAAGTAACATGCAATAACATAAAAGCGTACCTGGAGGGTCTTCCCATCATTCCAAGCTACACTTAAAACACATGTTAACGCATTTAAATGTTTATTACAAATACCTAGGTGAAGCTAAGGGAAAGGTTTTGTTGGTCTACCAATGTCCTAATCCTATAGCTAGTCAATTCCTATGACGTATAGGTTCTTTTTTTTATGGATGATTTTCTTCATCAAAGAATAATTAAGTTCAATTATTCTTCTTAAAACACCTCATTGTATTGAGGAAGTGTTTAGAACGGGTTCTAAACATCTTTTCAATAATTCTGAGATTATTTCGAGTCTAAATGAACTTTTATTGTAGAGATGAATCAATCATCCAGAAATTTAGTTTAACTCGTTTCTTGCTCAGTGAATTAGGATGTTTGATTATCCTGTAAGTAAAGTGACATTTCACTTGATGCTCCATTTAAGAGTTATGATTATAAAAGCCTCTAAGGGCAAATCAGTTTATTAAAGAATTTAATGATTTAAATTTAGAATTGGTGATTTAAAGTGATTTAATTTAGTTATAAAATTTTAATAATTTTAAGTTTGGAATAGTGTTTAAATTGTTTTAAATTTAATTTAAATCTTTAAAACTTTTTCTTTATTACCTTAATGATTCAGATTAATTTTGATGTTTTAAATTTACTTAGAAGTGTTTGAATTATCCATGTATTTTTGATGGTTTGATTTAAGTTAATTATGATATTTTAGGATAGTTTTGATTAGCTTAATTTGTTTTATATGCTTAATTATGAATTGTTTTAATATTATTTAATATTTTAAATTTGCTTTAAGTTTGTTATTAAGTGATGTTGAATTAATTTTTAAAATTAATTTAATTTAATTGTTAAATCACTTAATATTTTAATTATTAATTTAATTAAGGGTTATTTTCTTTTTTAATCATTTAATTATTAATTTCAATTATCATTTTGAATTTAATTAAAAGTTAAATATTATTAAAGTGATTCATTTAGGGATTTTAGTTTAAGTTATTATAGTCTCTCTAAATTATATCCCCATTTTAATAATCCAAATTTTAACTTATTCTTCCAAAATTCAAATTGTTTAATTAATTAAAATTTACTTTAAATATTTTGAAGATAATTAGTGGGTTTCTACCCCTTAATTACCTAGGTTTCAATCATCTATCAGAAAATTTAAGATCAGATATTTTACCCTCCCTTTGATTAGACCAAAATATTAATTAGGGTTAAAATCCTTTAATTATCTTTATACCCATTTAAGCTTATTTATTTCATAACTCATCAAATTAAACTCAAATGAACTTGAAATTTTTGTATCACTTCACTCATATGTCAATCAAGACATTAGAGGAGAATATGTGATTTTTCTAAATTTAATTTAATTTAATTTATATAATTATTTTTGTGAAAAATAAGGGTTTTCAATGAAAATTTGACAACATGACCAAGGTAAGGTTCCTATCCTTAGAAAAATTATGGGGTGTTCCTACAGTACGAGAGGACCACTTGGACCAATTTTGGTGATTTTTTGAATTATATTTTATTTATTATAGTTACTTTGAATTTTAGAGTGTTAATTAATTATAAAATAAAATAAAGATTTAAAATTAAGTTTTATATTTTTCCTAAGTCCCTCTGACCTCAAGGTGTTTAGAGAAACAAATTTTATATTTTTATGATTTTTCTTTCATTTATTAGAATTAGTTTGGTGAAAAGGTTGGAAAATCCATTTTTTAATATTAAAAATTTTCTTAAGGTTTTAAAATTCAATATCTTTACTTTGAGGCTTAGGAAAAATATTTGGTTTGTTCCTAAGTGATTAGGAGGTGAAATATGACATTTTTATGAGTTTTAAAATTTTTGTGATTTTTATGATTTTTTAATTTTTAAGATATTAAAAATTTGATTTAAGATGAAGATTTTTGAAAAATTACAATTTGAATTTTTTTAGACTCCTCTGATATTAGAGAGCTCACAAAACCAAATTTGTGAAGTTTTGAAATGTAATTTTTGAATTATGAATTTTTAAAGTTTAATTTTACTCATGTAACCTAATTAATCCATTTAGTGGGGTTAAACATTTCCAAATGATTCCAAATTTTTATGTGAGGTCCCTCTGATCTTAAAGATTAGTGGAGAATTATTTTTAAGTTCTTTTAGTGTGTGATTAACCCTAATTAATTAAAGTTTAGTTTTGAGTAATTACGCCAATTAGGGTTATTCTTAATGAATTAACTCAAAACATAATTATCATAGGGTCCTCTAGTCATAAGAAACCTCCCCAAATATTCCTAGAATTTTCTAAGAAATATGCTAATTAATGGAATTAAAATACCAAAAATAGTGATAGAAGCTTGAAAAATACATAACTTGCCATAGAGATAGCCTTTGACCATTAAAAATTCAAGGAATGTTCCCAAGATCAGAGGCTTCAAAAGCCCTATGGTCTCATGACATGGTAAATTGTCTATACAAATGGAGAATTAAAATACTAAAATTAGTAAATAACTAATTAAAAAAAAATACTCATCAAATTAACTCAATTCTTCCTCCACATTATTCTCCTCTATTCACTGAGGCCAAAGAGTCCATCTATATGAATTACCTACATGAGTCAGGAAGTCAAGCTAGGTATGAATGGTTTTAAGATTTGAAATGTGTGTGAAAGTGTAATGTGTGCATGTCAACCCTCACTAGGCCAGGCCAACCAGGGGAGTCCTAAGGCCAAAGAGTCCTATAGGTAACTCATCCTTTAAACCTCCACATTTGAGCTTAAAACTCCAAGTGACTTAGGGGTTTACAATCAAACTTGTGGGGTTTACAGGGAGTTAAGAGGTGATGGGTTCCCTTTTTAGTCCTCTAAGATAGTCAAAGGGAAAGCCTAAGGCTAGATCCTAAGTACTAAGGAGAGAGAAGAGAAAAGACCTCATCAAAAATGACACCTGTGAGGAGTTTGGAGAATTGCTTTTGGCTAGGGAAAAGATCCTAAGTACTAAGGAGAGTGAAGAGAAAAGACCCTAAGTACTAAGGAGAGTAGTGGGGATGAATTGCTTTTGGCTAAAGGAAGCACTGTGAGGAGTTTGGAGGAATTCTTTCAAGGTTTATTTCAGCCAACCTTTTGGCCGAGAGGGGGTGGCTTGTTAAAATAGCCATGGCCAGAGCTTCCTAGGGGCAATTGATTGCTGGGTTCAGCTGCTTAGGGGAAGAGATGAAGAGCTGTGGTGGCCAATTGGAGTGAGGCAGCTAAGCAGGTGTGAATTTCAAATTTGGCTCATTCCAAGCTCCTCGGTCATGGCGTTTTCCGGCGGCCTGGTGGCTGGCCAGCCAGAGTCAGGTCACCATCTAAGTCAGGGGAGTCAGGGCTGGGGTTTGGTGCAGTTAATTGGCTTTGGATAAGTGTCTAAGCTTTGATTTAAATAGAAAGAGGGGAGGCTAATTTTGGGCTCATTTTAGTCCAAGGCATGGTTTAGGCTAGGTGCACCTCCCCAAGGCTTGACTTTGGGCTAGGAAGAATCATTTGGGTTAGCCAAGAGAGAGTGGTGAGGTCTCTTTCCATGGTGAGGTGGCTATGCTTGGTTTAGAGTGTGACATCAATATGGTTAAAAGGGCTTAATGAAGGATTAGGAAAGAATCTCTTCTTCTTGTCTTTAATGGCATGGTGAGGTGGAAAGTGGCTTCCATGGCTTCCATGTGGCTTGTACATGGCTCAATGGCTCACATTTGGCTTGGAAAAAGTTTGGTCAATTTCATAAAAATGGATTTTAAGGATTTTGAATAATTTGGTGGAAATTTGGATGAAGATTTACTTAGAATTTTTTGATCATTGGTTTAGGACTTAAGGATGATTTTAATTGAATGCATGATGAAAAAGAGTGTCATATGGGCTTTGGATGAATTTTTTTGGCGTTGGATTTGGTGGAAGTGGGCTTATAGAATGGTTTATGAACGTGGGCCTTTAGGTTTGAAAAAAAAATTTGTGGATGGAAATTTTTTGAAGGATTGGGCCAAAAAAATGTTTGTTTTAGTTTATGGATGTGTCATGAGTGATTTTGAGCAAATTTGAGGTGATTTGGAGTTGAATTAGGTTTGATTTGGGACTTTTTGGTAAAGGGGCCAAAGTGGGTCAAATTGGGCTAACTTCGGCTAAGGTTGGGCTAATGTTAGATTTGATGTAAAATTAATGTTGATAAATATTTATAGGAGTGTCACAAAGAGTTTTCAACTTTGGTTGGGCTTTGATTTTGAGATTTGGGTTCATTTGGGTTTGTGGTCGATTTAGGCCAAAAATGGGGACTTTAGTTTTGGGTTAGGTTTGGGTGGAGTTTATGTTCAAATTCGGGGCAAATCTTGTTAGTTTATTTGTTTGTGAGGATGTTATGAAGGTTTAGGAAAATATTTGGGGCTAATTAGAGTTGAGTTTGGTTAGTTTGGGCTAAGTTTAGGTCAGGGGCCAAAATTGGGCCTTAAGCTTCAAATTAGAATTGGATCCAAATGTTTATCAAATTGGGCTTGGATTTGGTCTAAATTTATATTGGGGATATTGAATTGAATTTTAGAATTAAATTGGGTCAAAGTTGAGGACAATTGGGTTGATTTGGTTTGACATTGGATCCACTGGTTAAAAATAGGTCAAGTTGGAGGTTTTGGTAAAAGTGGGCTAAATTGACAAAGATGGCTTATGTTGTAGTTGAACAAAATGAAATTAGGAATATTTGAGATTTTTTGGAATTTTGTGGGAATTTTTGGAATTTTTGAATTTTTTGGATTAAAAGGGTATTTTGGGTATTTGGATGGTATTGGGGGGTATTTTTGGAAATTTTTGTATAGTTGGCTAAGGATGATCAATTTGAATGGTGGGAAATGTTTAGGATTGGTTTTGAAGAATTTTGGGTAATTTCAGTGATTTTGCAAATTTTGGGTAGTTTCAAGGACATTTGGTGGGCTTGGTGGGTGTAGAGCCCTGGGGGTTAAAAATAGAAATTTTGGAAAATTAAAGATTGACCAAGTTTTAGTAGAATGGAATCACTTTTGTTGAGCCATGAAGCCATCTCAAGACCATAAGAGCCATGAGAGGACTATTTTGAGGCATTCACTATGTTGTTCCTAACCCTCTAAGCCAAGGGCCTAGGGGTTAATGTCCATCCATATGAATTACCTACATGAGTCAGGAAGTCAAGCTAGGTATGAATGGTTTTAGAATTTGGAATGTGTGTGAAAGTGTAATGTATGCAGGTCAAACCTCGCCAAACCAGGCCACCAAGGGGAGTCCTAAGGCTAAAGAGTCCTATAGGGAACTCATCCTTTAAACCTCCACATTTGATCTTAACCCTCCAAGTGACTTAGGGGTTTACAATCAAACTTGTGGGGTTTACAGGGAGTTAAGAGGTGATTGAATTTCTAAGTGGTGGGTTCCCTTTCTAGTCCTCTAAGATAATCAAAGGGAAAGCCTAAGGCTAGATCCTAAGTACTAAGGAGAGAGAAGAGAAAAGACCTCATCAGAAATGAGGTCAACAGTATCGTATCAAGTAATACAGGGCTCTAATGGAGTCCCGATTATTGATCCCACAGGGAGGGAAAAAGTTCTTCAAATCAGATAATATAGCACTAAAATCCAATACCAATTGTAACAATTGCTCAAATGTACTACAACTAGTTAATGCAAAGTACGGTAATAACAAAGCTACTATAATTATTTCTAGTTACTAAACTCTTTAAATAACACACATTAACTTACGTGATTTATAAGATACTTCTTTCTGGAAAGTGTCTTCCTTCCTGCATAAAGATTATGATGTGTGGATGACCCACTTTTTAATATGTTTGTAATTTATGTTATAGCAACGACACCAAAAACTTGATTCCGCTTTAATATATATATATTTAATGATTGAATGTTTAATGTGGATTCTACGCAAGTATACGTATCGTATCAAGTAATACAGGGCTCTAGTGGAGTCCTGGTTATCGATCCCACAGGGAAGTTTTTAACATAATTGTTATCAGCTAAATTTAAAGGAATTACTTACTAATCTAGTAGATGGAAATTTAAAGTAACTTAAAGCAAACTAAAGTAAACTAATGCTTGAAATAAAGTTGATTTAACTAATTCAGAAAAATTATCCTTCTCCTTATTTTTAGAAAATTAAGTGAATGATGATTTTAAATAGAATTCTTAAATTGTATTAGGACAAATAGGAGCATTCCTATTCTCCTTTGGTCCAGGTGCAAAGAACATTGACTAATACTATGTTTGATTACTGAATCTGCGGCTAGGCTGGGAGGATACTGGATGCCACTTCAGAGCTCCCACGTTCCCCTCACCTGAGGGCTAACATCTACACTTCAGCTCTCAAACAATAGGACCAAATTGAATATTTTAGTCTGTCACACTAAAATGTCCAATTCTACGTCCAATAATTAATATTTTCCTATTTATTTGCACCCTCCTTCCAAGGCTTTGACTTCCCTGAATATTGGATGTAATTTTTACAATAGTTGATAATTCAACATATTTTAAAAACTCAATTGGCCAGATTGAAAGTAAATTAAGTTTTAAGTAAAAATTATAACAATTTATGTTAATATATTAGGTACTTCTATTTAATTTCATCAATTCGCATAACTTTCATAAATAAGGAGAAAGACTAAGAAAACTACTCAAAATGCATGGGAGTAAAACAAAGCATGGATTTCATTTAAATTTAACAACAACAATAAACAAAGATACTTATCTTAATTTCCTCCCCAAGTAGACTCCTTGAAGATCCTTTGACTTTTCCTTCTAGTACAGCAAACTAAATAGCACTCAAATAAACTAAAGAAACTCACTAAACACACTCAGACTTACTAAAATAGACACATAGAAGACTCAAGAGACACACTAAGACACTAGAATTCTGCCTCTATATATAGAGGTAGGCAAAGGTCCAAGGGATGCTTAAACACCTCTTCAAAAAGTGTCCAGGTTCAAAGTATTTGCATTTTGAACTATCTCGCCGTCGGCGGGAAAAGATCTCGCCGTCGGCGGGGCTTCTAGAAGGTCTTCAAACCGTGCGATCTCGCTGTCGACGGGCTCGGGCTCGCTGTCAGCGAGGTAGTTATAAATTCTTCAGAATTTCTCCATAGTAATCTAGCCGTCGGTGGCCTCGATCTCGCCGTCGGCGACTTAGTTCAATTTGCATGAATTTCTTCCTTTTTTATCCAAATTTGCTCCATTTCATGCTTTTTGCTTCCATCACTTATAAATCTTCATTCCTGCAGTAAAATAAAGAAAATGCATTTTTTAAAGTGCAATTTCATCAAAAATAGATATGAACTTCTTAATGAATTTTTCTGTGATCAGTGGATGATGAAGAATGGTAAATTTTTGTATTGTGCCAAATAAGAGCATATTTGCTTCTTTACCCTTAAAAGAGTATCTCCTCTTCCAAGCATGTAAAAAACATTGCCATATCTTAACTTTAGTCACTAAATCTAATGCTAGGCTAGGAGGATACCGACTCTCTATACGGAGCTCCCACTCACCCTTCACCCAAAGGCTAACCATAGGCTTTAGTTACCAATCTTAAGACCAAATTAGGGAACCCATTCTGTCACCCTGAAACGTCCAACTTGATGTTCATCAAAACTCATTTCCCTATTTATTTCCACTTAATCCCCATGAACTATGCAATTTATTCACATACATTAAATGGGTTCTTCATTCTTGTTGTAGAACATTTAATTCTTTTGAAATTAATGTTCCTCAACATATTTTAACAATTAAATTGGCTGGATTGAAAAGTAAATTAAGTTCCAAATGAAAGAAACAACACAACAGTTATAACACTTTAAGGGCACATCAATTCCACATCACCACATCACCACATCATCACTACTTTATGCAAGAAGAAAGGCAAAGGAAACTACTCACAATCATGGAGAAGATATAAGAACACATGGATTTTATATATAAAAGAAGATTCATACAAACCGCAATAGTAAATACAACTTATCTCCTTCTCTTCCCTAAGAAAATTCCTTCCAGTTTCCCTCGATTCCTTTAATACTCCTTTCACCACTTGATTATCTCCTTGGAACAAAGATGAAGAAGCAATTGTCGACATATTTTTAGGTTGAGTGTTGTATTTTAAAAAGGGGTCGCCTACTGAAATTGTCGGCGGATTTTTAGATTTTAATTTTAATTTAAATATATATATAATTTGGAAAGTAGCATTTGATTTTGAAAATAGTTTTAAATTTAAAGATTTTAAGATATGAAATCAAACCAATCTCACATCCCAAATAGTTTATATAAACGAGCACCGCACCACAAACCGTGTCTCTATTCCGAAGAATAGACACACTGTTTTATGATGGGGCTCGATTAAATAAACTAAAAGATTTGTGACATCCGTTTGGTCTGCGAACCAATTTTATAAGCCGACAAGTTCCCCTGCTTATTATAAATGAATTAAGTAGGGTTTATATTACCTGGGTTCTTAAAGTTCCCTATAAGGGCAAGCCTCTATAGTTAATTACATCTTAAATGACAAGAATCATTTAAGAAAACTCTCGATAATGATCAGTGGTTTTGCTCTCAAGAATTCCAAAGTTTAAAGTTTTCAAAGAATTGGATTTTGGAATTTCAATAGGGAATGGATCAAATTTAGGACAATTTATTTTGGGAATTCAAGGGAAGAGAAGTAGGAGAAGTTGAGGATCTAAGAAGAATCTTAGCAACTTCCCAAACTATCCTATTGTTTGGCTTAGATTTGGGAATTTACATAATGTTTCAATCTTTCCAATTTTAATTAATTAGGACTTATATTTGAATGACATGATCATACAAATAGCCTGGAAGATATGAGGGTTTATGTCGTACCGAACGACTACCTCGAAGTCCTAAGACCGGTTAGGGCTTAATTTGCATGACATGATCATGCAAATGCCTAACAAAGAGTTGAGGATTTATGTTGCACTAGGCAAACTACCTCAAAGTCCTATGGCTTTGTTATTTAATTCTAAGAAAGTTTTGCTGAAGTCGATCCGGATTTTGCTAATGACGATGGCTGTGCTGCCCACCATGCTCCAAGCTCCTTATTTTTGCAGAGGTTTAGTTTTAGAAGTCATAAATCAGGAGATGAGAGAAGTGTTTTGGTTTAGAGGAAATCTTAAAATCCAAGTGTTTTTAGTGTTTTAATTAAAACAATTCTTAAAGTTATTTAAACAGAACCGATTAAGATCCCACGTTTCCGTCATCCCATCACTGTTATTTTCATTGAATTCACTTAGTCCAGATGAATTTGCTAAACTCAACTGAATGAGTTCCACACATTCATTTAGACCGTAGGAAATCACGTTAGCAACACGTGGGTTACATCATCCAAGGTATTCCCGATCATTCAACGAGACGTTTTAATTTAGTTACAATTATAGTTTTGTTATTCTGTTTGTGATTAAATTTTGAATTGTTTTATATTTTGGAATATTATGGCGGTGAATTTTATCTTACAATGACTTTTAATTTAGTTTTGGTTTCAGTTTAGGGACTATCCTAAAGGTTTTGGTTTTCATGCAACAGACTTGTTTATCATGCAAGAAAAGTAAAGCACAGTGCATGTAAGTAAATTGCAATAAAATGAAAGCGTACCTGGAGGGTCTTCCCGTCATCCCAAGCTGCACTTAAAACACATGTTAAGCATTTAAATATTTCCACAAGTACCTAGGTAAAGCTAAGGAAAGGGTTTTGGTTATCTACCAAATTCCTAATCCTATTGCTAGTCATCTCCTATGACGTCTAGGTTATTGTGTTTTGGTTTAAGGATGATTTTCTTCATCAAAGAACAATTAAATTCAATTATTCTTCTAAAACATCCCGTCATATTGAGGAAGTGTTTAGGACGAGTCCTAAACATCTTTTCAATACTTCTGGGATTATTTTGAGTCCAAGTAAATTTAGTTGCACAGGTGAATTAATCATCCAGGAGTTTAGTTAAACTTTGTCTCTTGCTCAGTGAACTTGGGTATTTTATTACCTCATGAATGAAGTGACATCTCACTTAATACTCTATTTAAGAGTTATGATAATTAAAGCCTTTAAGGGCAAGTTGGTTTATCGAGAATTTTAATTATTCTTAATTTAAAGTTTGAGGTAATGATTTAAAGTCTTTTAATTTAATTACAAGGTTTTAATTAATAATTTTAAGTTCGGAATAGTGTTCAAGTTATTTTAGATTTGATTCAAATTTTTATATTTTCAATTATCTTGGTATTTCAAATTGATATTCATGTTTTAAATTTACTTAGATAGAAAGAGGTATTGAAATTATTGATATTTTTTTATTTAAGTCTTAATGTTTTCACTTAGGTTTGTTGTTAAATGATTTTAATTTAATTAAATTCAATTTATTTTTAATTTAATTTAATTTTAATTTAATTTAATTTAAATTTAGTTTAATTGAAATTTTATTTAATTTTAATTTAATTTAATTTTAGTTTTTTTTAAATTTAACTTAATTAAATTTTATTTAATTTCAATTTAATTTTAATTTAATTTTAATTTAATTTAATTTTATATTTAGTTTAATTTAAATTTTATTTAATTTTAATTTAATTTTAATTTTAATTTTAATTGTTAATTTTAATTTTAATTGTTAATTTGGATTATTATTTTAATTTTTAATTAAGAACTAAAAATTGTTAAAGCGACTTATTTAGGGATTTTTAAATTAAAGAATAAATATTTTCTTAATAATATCCCTATTCTAATAATCCAAATTTTAAATATATCCTATCCAAAATTTAAATCATTTAATTATTTAAACATTCATTTTGATATCTTCAAAGTGTTTAGTGGGTTTCTACCCCTTAATTTCCCTAAGTTTCAATCATCTAAGAGAAAGTTAAAATCAAATATTTTACCCTCCATTTTGATTAAACCTAAAGTTTTAATTAAGGGTTAAAATTTTTAATTACCTTTATGCCCTTTTAAGCTTATTTATTTCATAACTCACTAAATTGAGTTCAAATGAATTTGAAATTTTTATGTCACTTCACTCACATGTCAATTAAGACATTAGAGGAGAAAATGTGATTATTCAAAGAAAATTCAACAACATGACCAAGGAAAGGTTTCTATTCTTAAGAAAATAATGGGATGTTCCTAATGACTAGAGGACCACTTGTACCAAATTTTGTGATTTTTTGAATTATATTTTATTTATTATAATTATTTTGATTTTTAGAGTATTAATTAATTTTAAAATAAAATAAAAGTTGAAAAATATATTTTATATTTTTCTTAAATTTCTCTGACCTCAAGGAGTCCAGAGAAACAAATTTTATAATTTTCTAATTTTTTTTTGATTTATTAGAATTATTTTAGTGAAGAAGGTTGAAAATTCAATTTTTTAATATTAAAAATTACATTAAGCCTTTAAAATTTAATATCTTATCCTAGGGACTTAGGAAAAATATTTGGTTTAATCCTAAATTATTAGGAGTCAAAATGTGACATTTTTATTATTTTTAATTTTTTCATGATTTTTATTATTTTTTTAATTATTAAAATATTAAAATATTGTGAAAAATCAACTTTTTTAGAAAATTCCAATTTTAATTTTCTTGAACTCCCCTGATATTAGAGAAGCTCCAAAATCATTTTTTTGAATTTTTGAAAAGTATTTTTGGAGTTATGAATTTTTAAAGTTTCATTTTGCTTATGAGACTTAATCAATCCATTTAGTGGGGTTAATCAAGCCTAATTGATTTAAAAATTTTATGTAAGCTTCTTCTGACCCTAAAGAGTAATGGAGAATTGTTTTCAAATCAATTTGATATGTGGTTAACCCTAATTAATTCAAATTCAATTTTAGGGGTTTAGGCTAATTAAGGTTATGATGAACGAATTAACTTAAAAAATACTTTTCATAGGGTCCCCTGGTCCTAGGAAACATCACCAAATTTTCCTAGAATTTATTTTACAACATGCTAATTTTTAGAATTAAAATACCTAAAATAGTGACATGAACTTGAAAAATCAATAACTTTTCACAGAGATGGCCTCTGACCTTGAAAAATTCAGGCAATGTTCCGAAGATTAGAGGCTTCAAAAATCCTATGGTCTCACGCCATGGTGAATTATCTATGCAAGTGAAGAATCAAAATATTAAAAACAGTAAAAAAATTATTAAAAATAAAATACTCATCCAATTAACTTGATTTCTTTTCCACATTATTCTTCTCTGTTCACTGAGTAAGGGGGTATTTTTATTTTATTTTTATGATTTTTCTATGCAAAGATATGAATTTTTGAAGTTTAGGGCATTTAAATAATTCAAAAATACCCTAATTTCCTACTTATCTACGCGGCGCCATGTCAACCTCGGCAGCTCTGAAAGCCCACACATCGAGCTGATTCGGCGCCGCCATCTGACTCAACTCTCCAAGGGCCCGTGGATCACGTACCATTGCGCCGTCCGACTTGATCTCGACCGTCCACTCAATACATGCGCGATCCAACAGCTCCTGGTAATTTTCTACGACTGGTGTGCACCCGTAAACGTCCACACTCAAACCCTAATATCTCTCTCGATTCTCAATGGATTTTCAAGTTCTTATGCTCTATGAATTCTTCTTGAAGAGACGAGCACATCCATATCGTTTATAGATATGAAATTAACCCAAATAAAATGGAGAGTTGCTGGAAGCTCGGGGGGGAAGAATGAATTCATACCTTTGCTCAGAGAAGTGAAGCTTCGATCTGAGAGTTGTGTCTTTGATTAAGTCCAGGTAGGCTCCAAATGAATTCTCTAGCTGCGGGAATTGTCTAAGTATGAAAGTGACCTAGGCCGATCACAAAGCTTGGAGGCTGGAAGCAATGGCTTGCCTGGTGAGGATGCTTTTGCTGGGGAACTTCTCCTCTAGATCTGGTGAAGGTGTAGGATTAATCAATTTGGAGATTAGCTCACTATGGTGAAGTGTCCTATTTTTTGGGTGGATTTTCAACTCAGAAATTGAGCTCACAGAGAGGGTTTCGGGGCTGGATTTCAGTGGGGATCAAGCTCTCTATGTCTGGAGAGGGGTCTGGAATGATTTTGGTAGAGTTTTGGTAAGGTTTGGTTCAACTCTTTTTTTGGCCGAGAGGTGGTGGTGTTTAAATAGAGGAGGCTGGAGGGCTTCTCAGGGGGGTTTAGTGGCTTGGATCAACTACTCTTGTGAGAAGAAGAACAGCCATGGTGGCCATTATGCATGGGATAAGTCAGCAAGGCAGATTTCAAAAATTGGCTCACATGGGTGCTCTCGGCCTGGTGGTTTCCGACTGCTGTGGTGGCTGGCCAGCCAGGGTTAGATTACCCTCAAGGTCAGGGAGGTCAGGGCTGGAGTTTAGTGCAGTCAATTGGCCATGGACATGTGTAAAGGAGTTGAATTGAAATGGAATGGGGGAAGGCTATTTTGGGTTCAAATGAGTCAACCAATGGTTTTGGGCAAGGTTCACCACCTAAGGCCTAGTTTTGGGCTGAAAAGAATCACTTGGGTCAGCCAAGAGAAAATGGTGTGGTCTCCATCCATGGTGAGGTGGCTAAACTTGGTTTAGTGTGTATCATGGATGGGGTTAAAAGGCTTAAGGAAGGCTTAAGAAAGGGGCTCCTCCATTTTCCATTTATGGGATGGTCACATGTCAAACTTCTCATGGCTTTACATGGGGCTTAAGGATGGCTTCATGGCTTCATGTGGCATGGGAATGGCTTAGCCAAGTTTCATGAAAATGGGTTTTAGGCATTTTTGGCATTTAGGGGTGATTTAGTATGAGGCTTGATTTGGAAACATTTGATCATGGATTTAAAACTTAGGGGTTGATTTTGGTTAAAAGGATGACAAATGAATATATCATGTGGGCTTTAGGATAGATTTTGGGCTATTGAAATGGTTTTGCGATGGACTTTTAAAGTGGTTTAAGGAAGTGGGCTTTTAGATTTTAAAATGAGCTTTTGGATGAAATTTTTGTGAAGGACCATGCCAAATAAATGTTGGGTTTAGTTTAGGGATGTGTCATGAGTGATTTGGAACAAATTTGAAGTGATTTTGATTTGAATTGGGTTTAATGTGGGGTCCTTTAGTAATGGGGCCAAAGTGGGTCTAATTGGGCTAACTTGGTTTAAGGTTGGGATAAAGTTGGATTTGATGTAAAATTAATTTTGAGAAATGTTTATAGGAATTTCACAAAGAGTTTTCAACTTTGGTTGGGCTCTAATTTTTGGATTTGGGCCCAATTGTCTTAGGTTTGGGCTTAGGTCAATTTAAGGGATTTTGATTTTGGGTTAGGTTTGGGTAATGTTTAGGTTCAAATTTTGGGAAAATCAAGTTAGTGTTTTGTTTATGGGGATGTTAGGAAGGCTTTAGAAAAGATTTGGGGCTAATTGGAGTTGAATTGGATTGGTTTGAGCTAGGTTTAAGTCATGGGCCAAAATTGGGCCTTAGGCTTCAAATTGAAATTGGGCTGAAATGTCAATCAAATTAGACTTGGATTTGGTCTAAATTGATTTTGGGGGTGTTGAATTGATGTTTATAATTGAATTCGACCAGAATTGAGGTCAATTGGGGGAGCTTGGTTTGACATTGGGTTCACTTGGGTTAAAAAATGGGTCAAATTGGGGGTTTTGGTAAAAGTGGGGTAAATTGGCAAAATTGGCCCATGGTGTAGTTGAATAAAATGAAATTAGGAATATTTGGGATTTTCTGGAATTTTTTGGGAATTGTCTGAATTTCTAGATTTTTTGGGTAAAAGGGTATTTTGGTAATTTTTGGGGGGTTTCGGGGTATATTTGGAAATTTTGGTATTTTTGGCCAAAGATGATCAATTTGAGTGATGGAAAATGTTTAGGACTGGTTTTGAGGAATTTTGTGTAATTAGGAAATTTTCCAAATTTTGGATAGTTTCAAGGACTTTTGGTAGGTTTAGTGAGTGTAGGGCCCCGGGGGTCAAAAATTGAAATTTTGTAAAATTTAAGATTGATCAAGTGTGAGTGAAATGAAATCATTTTGGTTGAGCCATGAAGCCATATTAAGCCAATATGAGCCATGTGAGGACTCATTTGAGGCATTCACTATGTTGTTCCTAACCCTCTTAGCTAGAGGCTTAGGGGTTAAGGACCATCCATGTGAATTACCTACATGAGTCAGGAAGTAAAGTTGGGTGAGAGTGTGGTTTTAGGACTTTGAATGTGTGTGAGAGTGTAGTGTATGTGCAGGTCAACCCTCACTAGACCAGGCCATCCAGGGTATTTATAAAGCCAAAAAGGTCCTATAAGGAACTCATCTTTTAAACCTCCACATTTGATTTCAACCCTCTAGGTGATTAGGGGTCTACAATCAAGCTTGTGGGGTTTGCAGGGAGTTAAGAAGTAGTTTGAATTTCTAAAGGGTGGTTTCCATTTCTAGTCCTCTATGATTAGTCAAAGGAAAAGCCTAAGGCTAGATCCTAAGTACTAAGGAGTGAGAAAAGAAGAGAACTCATAAAAAATGAGGTCAATAAATGGACCCCCAATAGGTGTGGTGTGCTAACCAAGCACACCGCGCGTATTGGCTTTGACAGAAGAGATCAACAAAACCAACACAGACATCTAAGTGACACACTCAGAACAGAGTAGAAACAAATTTCTGCTGGGGAGTATCGAGTGTATCTCCAAGACCGGAGGTTCCTGAACACTCGCTGGGCAAAAGAAAAGGAGGTGAATTCCAGATCATAAGATCTGGGGGAATTTGAGTTAGATTTTATTTTACTTTTAAATTTCAAGTTTCAATGTGTGAGTTTAGATTTCGATTTGAAGTTTAATTTGAAATCGATTTATGGAAATTTTGAATTTGAAATTTGGATTTGAAATGAGAATTGAAATTTGGGTTTCAACCTCGGGATTGCGCAGAGAACTGGAATTTAGGTATCAGCCTCGGAGTGAGAATCAGAGTTTAAGTATCAATTGAAAAGGATGAGAATCAGAATTTAGGTACTGATCTTGAAATGATACTCAGAATTTAGGTACCGACCTCACAAAGGATGAGAATCAGAATTTAGGTACTGATCTCGAGAGTGTGAGATTTGAAATTTAAGTATCAAACCTGAAAGAGAATCAAAATTTAGGTATCGATCTCGGATGAGAGTCGGAATTTAGGTACCGACCTCGAAGGAAGAGAACTGGAATTTAGGTACCAGTCCCGGAAATTTAGAATTGAAATTTAGGTATCAATTGGAAAGAGAATCAAAATTTAGGTATCGATCTTGAATGAGAGTAGGAATTTAGGTACCGACCTCGAAGGAAGAGAACTAGAATTTAGGTACCGAGTCCCGAAAATTTAGAATTAAAATTTAGGCATCAATTCGAAAGAGAATCAAAATTTAGGTATCGATCTTGAATGAGAGTTAGAATTTAGGTACCGACCTCGAAGGAAGAGAACTGAAATTTAGGTACCAGTCTTGGAAATTTAGAATTGAAATTTAGGTATCAATTCGAAATAGAATCAAAATTTAGGTATCGATCTCGAAGGAAGAGAACTGGAATTTAGGTACCAGTCTCGAAAATTTAGAATTGAAATTTAGGTATCAATTCGAAAGAGAATTGAAATTTAGGTGTCGATCTCGAATGAGAGTCGGAATTTAGGTATCGACCTCGAAGGAAGAGAACTGGAATTTAGGTACCAGTCTTAGAAATTTAGAATTAAAATTTAGGTATCAATTCGAAAGAGAATCGAAATTTAGGTATCGATCTCGAAGGAAGAGAACTGGAATTTAGGTACCAGTCCCAGAAATTTAGAATTGAAATTTAGGTATCAATTCGAAAGAGAATCGAAAATTTAAGTATCGATCTCGAATGAGAGTCGAAATTTATGTACCGACTTAGAAGGAAGAGAACTGGAATTTAGGTACCAGTCCTGGAAATTTAGAATTGAAATTTAGGTGTCAATTCGAAAGAGAATCGAAATTTAGGTATCAATCTCGAATGAGAGTAGGAATTTATGTACCGACCTCGAAGGAAGAGAACTGGAATTTAGGTACCAGTCTCGGAAATTTAGAATTGAAATTTAATGAGAAATGGAAACTGGTTCCAATCTCAAAGATTTATCTGTATGAAGAGGGACCCAATCTCATGCCATCAGAACCAAATCGAACAAAGTTCGTGGCTCCGTATCAATAGAACTAGTTGATCCTCTAAGACACAGAAGAAAGAGAACTGAAAAGAGCTGGTATGTGTACCAAGCTAAAAAGACTTGACTTAACGACAAGTCGAAGAGAATATTTAAATTTTAAAAGAGTTTCAAATAGATTTTGATTGAGGAAAGAACTGAAAGGTTCGAATCAGAGGATTCATATAGGAATTCAATTTGAGATTTAGATTCGATTTGTTTGTCCTTTAACGATCCAATTTTTATTTTTTTGTTGTTTATTTAGTGTTCATGTGAATTTGAAGTTCATTTTAATATTCAGATTTTTAGGAAAAATTCTCATTTATTTTCTTTTCCTCTCTGTTCTTCGTTCAAAGTTCATTTAACTCTAATGGCATTTCCCAGTGAATTTGCACAAAAAAGAGGTGAAGGCAAAATATGACGTAGTCATTTTCATTCCAACTTGTTGAAAGTACATCATACAACTTGATCTAGTCATGATGCCATTTTCCTCAGAAATTTAATGTCTTATACAGTACATGTAAATCCAAAACGGACTGTGTAAACTTCTTGCTGATCCATTCAAAAGTGTCGGTCAAAAAATCCATGTCGGAATAGTAAGAAGCATGTGCAATAACATCACCTTCCAAGCCACCCTTGTCAGTAATGTCGAATTGATGTGCATTGGAGATGTGCTATTTCCCATGTAACTCACAGCTCGTAGGGCCGGAGACTCTCCAATTCTGGATCTGGCTGAAAGTGGTAAGGCATTTTTCCGTCATCCATTCTTCTAAAAGTAATCGAGATCCGCTCCACGAGCACTCCCGGAATGCAATGCTTAGCAACGTCTGCTCCATTTCTTTTTAACACCAGGACGGAACCTACCGGTAGTTGTATCTCCACCGGCCCTCAGAACTCACCGGGGCCTGCAATCCGGAGGTTAGATTCGAACATTATGTTGCACTGGATGAGGAATGACACTGTGCAAAAGGGTCTAACAAAGTCATGATGGTCTATATGCAGAGGTATACAGTCGCCTTCCTTGTAGATGTTGATAATGCAGATGTTGGGTATGCAATATGCAGGCAGTACCCTCCATGTTATCATCCTTTTCACCATTCTCTTGATGATTCTTGGCATCGGATTCACCTCACTGCGACGAAGTATCCCTGGTAGATTTCCTTTTCTGTCTGTGGCAAAATTGTAGCAACATCCGCATTGGATTGTAACTCTTCCCTTTCCTGGCATCCATCTTCGGGGTTCTGAATATGTCTTTTCTCTCAGGAGGTCAGCTCGACCCATTTTCTGTAATTCGAGGATACAATCTACAATTTGTTGTTGCTCATAATCTGATAAAACATCTGTATGTCGTTCGAGGCCTTCCAAGATGTTGACCCTCTTGTTTCCAATTCTTTCGAAGTATTCAAAGGTTTTCTTCTCAACTAATTTCATTTTCTCCATCTCGTATTCTGGTATTATCTGAAGTCCTCAATGTCTAGTAACATACTACGGGATGTATGGCTCAACCCCAGCATGTTCTTCTGCATGTCTCGGCTCCTCGGGGATAGTCTCTGTAAGGACATCCTCCGGGGTTGCTTTTGCAACAAGACTCTTCGGATCCGGTACATATGCTCGGCGTCGAGGTACCGACTCTATTTCTACTTTTCCTGATATTTCTTTTATTTGTTCAGACTTTCTTGGAATTGACTTTCTTCTTTTTGGTTCCTGACGAACCGGTCTCCTTGGAGGATTTGCACTGACAGTATCCACTGTCTGTTCATGTTGATCCTCTGCTAACTTGGTCAACATTTGCGAATGCGACGATTCTTATTTGTTCGCTGGGTAGGAGTGAGAGTAGCTCTCCTTACTCCTTGAATTTCTGCGGGTGCGGCGCTGACAAGCCTACCCTCTGTTGTGGCAACCACGGACTTAATTTTCCTATCCTCTCTGGTTGCATGCTCGGTGTTTGCTTTTATTTTGTTGTTGCTGGATTGGTGGCTCGGGCCACCCATTTTCATAACTCTCTGGCTGTGAAGTTCTTCTCGATCAATTGGGATTCAATCATCTTCTTCGTATTGTAAGTCGGTTGTACGGCTTATTTTTGGGGTGTGTGTTTTTATTTTTGAAAGGGGGTCGCCTAACAGAAGTTGTTGGCAAATTTTTAATTTAATTTAAATAAATAATTTGAAATGTAGTATTTGATTTTGAAAATAATTTTAAATTTGAAAATTTTTAGATATGAAATCAAACTGATCTCACATCCCGAATAGTTTATATAAACGAGCACCGCACCACAAACCGTGTATCTATCCCGAAGAATAGACACACTGCTTGATAATGGAGCTCGATTAAATAAACTAAAAAATTTGTTACATCCGTTTGGTCTGCGAACCAATTTTATAAGCCGACAAATTCCCCTGCTTAATAAGAAAAACATTAAACAGGGTTTATATTACCTGGGTTCTTTAAAATTCCCTATAAGGGCAAGCCCCTATAGTTAATTACATCTTAAGTGACGGGAATCACCTAAGAAAACTCTCGATAATAATCGATAATTCTGTCGTCAAAAATTTCAAAGTTTAAGTTTTCAAGGGATTGAATTTTGGAATTTCGATAGGGAATAGATCAAATTTGGAACATTTTGTTTTGGGAATTCAAAGGAAGAAAGGTAGGCGAAATCACAGATTCGAAGCGAACTTCGGTGATTTCCTGACTATCCTATTGTTTGGCTTGAATTTAAGAAAGTCCTAATGTTTATTTAATGTTTTGATCTGGCCAATTTTAATTAATTTGGACTTATATTCGTATGACATGATCATACAAATAGCCTCGAAGATGTGAGGGTTTATGTCGTATCGGACGACTACCTCGGAGTCCTAAGACCGGTTAGGGCTTAATTTACATGTCATGATCATGCAAATGCCTAATAAAGGGTTGAGGATTTATGTTGCACTAGGCAAACTACCTTGAAATCCTATGGCTTTGTTGTTTAATTCTATGAATGGTTTTGCTGATGACGATGGCCGTGCTGCCCACCATGCTCCGAGCTCCTTGTTGTTGCAGAGGTTTAGTTTTAGAAGTCATAAATCAGGAGATGAGAAAAGTATTTTGGTTTAGAGAAATTTTCAATTTCTAAGTGTTTTTTTTATGTTTTATTTAAAACAAATCTTAAAGTTAATTATAACAACACCGGTTAAGATCCCACGATTCCATCCTTCCGGCATCGTTATTTTTATCGGATTCACTTAGTCCAGATGAATTTGCTAAACTTAACTGAATGAGTTCCACACTTTCATTTAGACCGTGGGAAATCCCGTTAGCAACACGTAGGTTACATCATCCGAGGTATTCCCGATCATCCAATAGGACGTTTTAATTTAGTTGTAATTATAGTTTTGTGTTCTGTTTGTGATTAAATTTTGAGTTGTTTTATATTTTGAAATGTTGTGGCAGTGGATTTTATCTTGCAATGACTTTTAATTTAGTTTTGGTTTCAGTTTTAGGGACTATCCTAAAGGTGTGGGTTTTCATGCAACAATTGTTTATCATGCAAGAAAAGTAAGTACAATGCGATTAAATAAATTGCAATAAGGTAAATTGCAATAAAATAAAAGCGTACCTGGAGGGTCTTCCCGTCATCCCAAGCTGCACTTAAAACACAATTAGAATGTTTAAGCAAGTTCCTAGGTAAAGCTAAAGGGAGGGTTATGGTTTTCTACCAGGTTCCTAATCCTATAGCTAGTCATTTCCTATGACATCTAGGTTCTTGTATTTTGATTTGAGGACGATTTTCTTCATCAAAGAATAATTAAGTTCAATTGTTCTTATAAGTATCCTATCATATTGAGGAAGTGATTAAGAAGAATCTTAAACATCTTTTCAATATTGCTAGAATTGTTTTAAGTCCAAATGAATTTAATTATACAAATGAATTAATCGTCCGAGAATTCAAGTTTTGTTATCTTGCTCAGTGAACTAGGATATTTGAATGTCCTATAAGTGAAGTAACATTTCATTTAATGTTCTGTTTAGGAGTTATGATAACCAAAGTTTTCGAGGGCAAATTGGTGTTCAAATGGTTTGTGATTTAGTTTAATTTAAGTTATCGGATTTAAATTTGGAATAGTGTTCAATTTGCTTTATATTTAATTTCTTTATGTCTTAGGTGATGTTATTTAATTCAATTTAATTTAACTTTTATTTAATTTAATTTGGTTTAGTTTTAATTTTAATTTAATTTTAATTTTAATTTTAATTTTAATTTTATTTTAATTTTTATTTTAATTTTTATTTTAATTTTAATTTTTAATTTAATTTTAATTTTTAATTTAATTTTAATTTTATTTGATTTGATTTTATTTTTATTTTATTTTAATTTAATTTAGTTTAATTTAATTTATTTGATTTAATTTAATTTAATTTAATTTAATTTAATATGTTTTAATTTAATTTAATTTAATTTAATTTAATTTTATTTATTTTAATTTAATTTAATTTAATTTAATTTAATGATTAAGTCCTTTAACATTTTAAAACTTAAATTTGAATTATCATTTTTAATTAGGAATTAAATATTATTGAGATGATTAATTTAGGGATTTTTAAATTAAAGAATAAATCTCTTCCTAATAATATCCCTATTTTAATAATTCCAATTTTATTATTCTTCCAAATCTAATCAATTATTTAATTAAGGTTTATTTCAATTATTTTAAATTGTTTAGTAGGTTTCTACCCTTTAATTATTTAAATTTCAATCATCCAAATCAGATTAGGATCAAATATTTTATTTGTTAATTTTATTAAACCTAAAGTTTTAATTAAGGGTTAAATTTTTTTTTTATTACCATTTTGCCCCTCAAGCTGAATAATTTCATAACTCACTAAATTGAGCTTAAATCAACTTGAAATTTTTATGTGACTTCACTCATATGTCAATAAAGACATGAGAGGAGAAAATGTGATTTTTCTGTATTTAATTTATTTATATAATTATTTTTGGTAGAAAATAAAGATTTCCAGGGAAAATTTAATTACATGACCAAGGGAAAGTTTCTGTCCTTAAGAAAATTATGGGACATTTCTAATGAACAGAGGACCACTTGGACCAATTTTGGTGATTTTTTGAATTATATTATTTTTATTATAATTATTTTAAGTTTTGGATTATTAATTAATTTAAAAATAAAGTAAAGGTTGAAAAATTAATTTTATATTTTTCAAAAATCTCTCTGATATCAAGGAAATCAGAGAATCAATTTTTACAATTTTTTGATTTTTCTTTGATTTATTAGAATTATTTTAGTGAAAATGCTAAAAAATACATTTTTTTTTAATTTTAAAATTGCCCTAGGGCTTTAAAATTTAATATCTCATTAAATAGATCTAAGAAAAATATGGTGTTTGTTCCAAAGTGCTTAAAATTCAAAATGTGACATTTCGGTGAATTTTATTATTTTTATGATTTTTATTATTTTTTAATTATTAAAATATTAAAATAATACCAAAAAAATCAACTTTTTTAGAAAATTGAAATTTTAATTTTCATAAAGTCCCTTGATATCGAGAGAGGCTCCAAATCCAATTTGGTGAATTTTTGAAAGGTATTTTGAAAGTTATGAATTTTTGAAATTCAAATTGGCTAAATGACTTAATCAACCCATTTAGTAGGGCTAACCAAGTCCAATTGACTTCAAATTTTTATTATGGGTTCCTCTGATCCTCAAGGTCAGTGGAGAATTGATTTCAAGTCAATTTGATGTATGATTAGCTCTAATTAATTAGGGACCTATTTTGGGTGTTTAAGCCAATTAGAGTTATTCCAAATGGATTGATTCAAAACATATTTTTCCTAGGGTCCTCTGGTCATAAGAGATATCACCAAATTTTTCTAGAATTTATTTCACAACATGCTAATTATTGGAATTAAAATACTCAAAACGATAACATGAATTTGAAAAATCAATAACTTCTCATCGGGATGGCCTCGACTTTGGAAAATTCATTGAATGTTCCCAAATTCGGATGCTTCAAAAGCCACTATGGTCTCATGCCATGGTGAATTTCCTATATGCATGGAGAATTAAAACAATTCGAAGGGAAATAAATCATTAAAAATAAAATACTTGATGAAATTAAATGATTTCTTTTCCACATTATTCTCCTCTCGTTCACCGAGCAAGAGGGTATTTTTATTTTATTTTTCTGATTTTTCTACACAAAGTTATGGATTTTTGAAGTTTAGGGAATTAAATAAATCAGAAAATACCCTAATTTTCTATTTATCCACGCGGCACCGCGTCAACCTCGGCAGCTCCTAAACGCCGCGTGGCGCACTCCGATTCGACGCCGCCATCTGACTCAGCACTCCGGGGGCCCGCTGTGTCATTCCATCTCATAATCCGGCGCGATCCTGGCCGTCCGTCCGCGCGTGTATTAAATGAACGGCATCTGTTCATCGTCCCCAAGCGTCCTCACCCGAGAGCCGTCCGTCTTCTAGGCCTAAGATCTCACTCGATACTCAATGGATTTTCGTGTTCTTATGCTCTATGGATTCGTCTCGAGAAGACAAACACATCTATACGGTTTATGTGGCATGAAATTGACTCAATGAAAATGGAGAATGTTCAGAAGCTCGGGAAGAAGAGTGAGGCCATACCTTTGCTCAGAGAAGTGTGGCTTCGATCTGAGGGTTGTGTCACCTTCGATTGGATCCCAGCAAGCTCCAGATGAAGTCTCCTGGTCGCAGTGAATTGCCTAGCTATGAAAGTGACCACAGTCGATCACAAAGCTTGGAGGCTGGAGCAAGCCGGGTGGCTCTGGAGATGGGGCTTTCGAGTGGGAAACTTCTCCTCTTTGTCCAGTGAAGGTGTAGGACCAGTCAATTTGAGGATTGGCTCATTGTGGCAAAGTGTCCTGGTTTTGGGTGAAATTTCAGTTGAGAAATTGGATTCTGTTGGTGGGGATTAGGGCAAATTGACACTGGGAATCAACTGCTCTAAGTATGGAGAAGGGTTTGGAACAATTTTGGCAGAGTTTCGGCAAGGTTTGTGCAACTCTCCTCTCATGGCCGTGAGGGGGTCGGGTTTAAATAGAGGTGGCTGGAGAGCCTCACGGGGATGGCCAAGGGTTGGGATCAGCTGCTCTGGGCATGGGAAGAGCAGCCATGGTGGCCATTGGGCATGGGGTAGCTTAGCAAGGTGGAATTACAAAGTTTGGCTCCTCCCAAGGTCTTGGCCATGGTGTTTTCCGGCGACCCAGGCGGCTGGCCGGCAGGCATGGGTCACCCTCAGGTCCAGGTGGGTCAGGGCTGGAGGTTTGTGCAGTCAATTGGCCATGGACATGTGTAAAGGGCTTGGATCAAAATGGTATGGGGATATGGCTAATCTTGGCTAGGTTTGGTCAACCCATTTGTTTGGTGCAGGTTCACCTCCCCATGGCTAGCCTTGGGCTGAGAAAATCGGTTAGGTTAGCTGGTCAAAAGGTGGTGATGTCCTTATCCAAGAATATTTGGATTAAATCTTGGTTAAGGGGTATCATGGGTGAGGTTAAAGACTTTTAGGAATTAAGGAAAGCTCCCTCTCCTCTTACCCAATGTGGTATGGTCACATGTCAAACAATTCACATGGCTTGCATGTGGCTTAAGAGTGGCTTCATGGCTCACCTTTGGCTTGGGAAAAGTTGAGTCAATTTCATGGAAATGGATTTAAGAAAAATTTTGGTATTTTGATGGAAATTTGTATGGGGCTTAATTTGGAATTGCTTCATGATGAATTTTCAAACTTAGGGATTGATTTTAATTAAAGGTGTGACGTAGAGCAATTGTCATATGGGCTTTAGCATGAAATTTGGGCTTTTAGGAAGGTTTCATGTAAGTGGGCTTTTGGTTTAAAAATAGATTTATGGATGGGAATTTTGTAGAAGTTTGGGCCAAATAATTGTTGGGTTTGGTTTAGGGATATGTCATGAGTGATTTGAAATGAGTTTGGAATGATTTGGGTTTGAATTGGGTTGGATTTGGGTTTGAATTGGGTTGAATGTGGGCTTCTTTGGTGAATGGGCCAATATAGGTCAAATTGGGCTAACTTGGGCCAATGTTGGGCTAGGGTTGAAATTGATGTAAAATAAATGTTGGGAAATGTTTATGGGAGTGTTTCAAAGAGGTTTTGGCTTTGGTTGGGTTTTGATTTTGGGGTTTGGGCTTATTTGGGTTAGGTTTGGGTTTAGGTCAAAATTGGGCCTTTTGGTTTTGGGTTGAATTTGAGTGGGGTTTGGGTCTAAATTTTGGGCAAATCATGTTAAGGTTTTGTTTTTGGGAATTTTAAGGAAGGTTTAGAAAAGATTTGGGGTTAATTGGAGTTGAATTGGGTGAGTTTGGGTCATGGGTCCAAATTGGGCTTTAAGGCCAAAAGTGAAATTGGATCCAAATGTCAATCCAATTGGACTTGGGTTTGGTCTAGATTGGTGTTGGGAATGTTTAATTGAAGTTTAGAACTGAATTGGACCAGAATTTGGGTCAATTGGGTAGGTTTGGTTTGACATTGGGTTCACTTAGGGTTAAAATGGGTCAAATTGGGGGTTTTGATAAAATTAGGGTAAATTGACAAAATTGTCCCATGGTGTAGTTGAACAAAATGACATTGGGAATATTTGGGATTTTCTGAAATTTTCTGGGAATTTTCTGAATTTTTGGATTTTTGGGTCAAGAGGGGTATTTTGGGTATTTGGAGGGTATTGGGAGGTATTTTTGGAATTTTTGATATTTTTGGATATGGATGATCAACTTGAGTAATGTGGAAATGTTTGGGATTGGTTTTGAGGAATTTTGGGTGATTTGGAAATTTTGGAGGATTTCAAGGGTTTTGGGTAGGCTAGGCGGGTGTAGGGTCCCGGGGGTCAAAAATTGAAAATTTGGGAAATTGAAAATTTGGGAAATTGAAAATTTGGGAAATTGAAGATTGGGTAAATGTAAGTGGAATAAAATCATTTTTGTTGAGCCATGAAGCCATATCAAGCCTACATGAGCCATGAAGGGACTCATTTGAGGCATCCACTATGTTGTTCCTAACGCTCTTAGCCAAGGGCTTAGGGGCTAATGACCATCCATGTGAATCACCTTTATGAGTCAGGAAGTCAAGTTAGGTATGGGTGTGTTTTTAGGAGGTGTGTGAAAGTGTAGTGTATAAATGTAGTGTGTGTGTAAGTCAGCCCTTCACTGAGACCGGGCCACCGAGGCGGTCCTAAGGCCAAAGAGTCCTATAGGAACTCATTCTTTAAACTTCCACATTTGATTTCAACCCTCTAGGTGATTAGGGGTCTACAGTCAAGTTTGTGGAGTTTGCAGGGAGTTAAGAAGTGGTTTAAATTTCTATGTAGTGGGTCCCAATTCTAATCCTCTAAGATAGTCAAAGGAAAAGCCTAAGGCTAGATCCTAAGTACTAAAAAGAAGATGAGAAGACCTCATCAAAAATGAGGTCAACAAATGGACCCCGAATAGGTGTGGTGAGCTGACGGAGCACACCGCGCGTATTGGTGTTGACCGAAGCGATCAACAAAACCAACACAAAAGTCCAAGTGACAAACATAGGACTGAGTAGAAGAGTTTCCGCTGGGGAGTGTCAAGTATATCTTTGAGACTGGAGATCCCTGAACTCTCGCTGGGGAAAGGAAAAGGAGGTGAATCCCAATTCACATGATGCGGGGAATTTCAATTTAGATTTCATTTTGTTTCAATTTAAGTTTTGATGTGTGAGCTTAGATTTTAGTTTGGAGTTTCAATTTAGATTGAAGTTTTGTTAAAATTAATTCGAAGGGATTCGAACTTGAAATGAAAATTGGAATTTTGTGGTTTTAGATGTAACATCTTCAACCTCAAAAGAAAATTGAATTGATTAGATTGAACCACTACAATGAGGAGAGATCTCAGAGTAATGCGGTATTGAATGTAAAATCCTTAACCTCAAGATTTTGATTTTGATGTATTTCATCGTGATAGGGAAAGAATCCTAAAGCAATGCAGTTTCGGATGTAAAATACTCAACCCCAGAAGTTTGATTTTTTTTTTTGATGTTTTTCATTGCGATAGGGAAAGGATCCTAAAGCAATGCAGTCTCGGATGTAAAATCCTCAACCCAAAAGTTTGAATTTTGATGTATTTCATTTCTATAGGGAAAGGATCCTAAAGCAATGCAGTCTCCGATGTAAAATCCTCAACTCTAAAAGTTTGATTTTTTGATGTATTTCATTGCGATAGGGAAAGGATCCTAAAGCAATGCAGTCTCGGATGTAAAATCCTCAACCCAAAAGTTTGATTTTGGTGTATTTCATTGCGATAGGGAAAGGATTTTAAAGCAATGCAGTCTCGGATGTAAAATCCTCAACCCAAAAGTTTGATTTTGATGTATTTCATTGCGATAGGGAAAGGATCCTAATGCAATGCAGTCTCGGATGTAAAATCCTCAACTCCAAAAGTTTGATTTTTGATGTATTTCATTGCGATAGGGAAAGGATCCTAAAGCAATGAAGTCTCGGATGTAAAATCCTCAACTCCAAAAGTTTGAATTTGATGTATTTCATTGCGATAGGGAAAGGATCCTAAAACAATGCAGTCTCGTATGTAAAATCCTCAACTTCAAAAGTTTGAATTTGATGTATTTCATTGCAATAGGGAAAGAATCCTAAAGCAATGCAGTCTCGGATGTAAAATCCTGAACCCTAAAAGTTTGAATTTGATGTATTTCATTGCGATAGGGAAAGGATCCCAAAGCAATGCAGTCTCGGATGTAAAATCCTCAACCCAAAAGTTTGAATTTGATGTATTTCATTGCGATAGGGAAAGGATCCTAAAGCAATGCAGTCTCGGATGTAAAATCCTCAACCCCAAAAGTTTGAATTTGATGTATTTCATTGCGATAGGGAAAGGATCTTAAAGCAATGCAGTCTCGGATGTAAAATCCTCAACCCAAAAGTTTGAATTTGAATAGTCATTGACTTTGCAAAGATTTGTAGTGTTGATTTGAAAAGTGTGGAATTTTGGTGTTTCGAGAATTTCATGAAAGTTGTAAAAGACTCTCATGGAAGGAAATAGATTAGGAGGGAATATGTAGATGCTACATATCCCATTCAAAAGAGTTGATCGGAAGTTGCTGGTTTGGATTGGGTATAATCCCTCGCCATCAGATTCGATCCGTGTCAATGGAATCAACCACTTCCATCCCAGACAAGGGAGAGAATAGAACGGATTGGATTTCAGATTGGGAAGGTTGAGTTTTAATTTGATTGAGGTTTGACATGAAATTTGGAAGGATTGAATTTGAAATTTGATTGAGATTTGATTTGGAATCTGGAAGGATTGAATTTGAAATTTGATTGAGATTTGATTTGAAATTTGGAAGGATTGAATTTGAAATTTGATTGAGATTTGATTTGGAATCTGGAAGGATTGAATTTGAAATTTGATTGAGATTTGATTTGAAATTTGGAAGGATTAAATTTGAAATTTGATTGAGATTTGATTTGAGATCTGGAAAGATTGAATTTGAATTTGATTGAGATTTGATTTGAAATTTGTGTTCATTTTGTTATTCTTTAACGATTCAAATTTATTTTATCGTTTATTTAATGTTCATGTGAATTTGGTGTTCATCATTTTTAGATTTTTAAGGAAAGTTTTCTTTTATTCTTTTTTTTTTATTTCTTTTCTGTTCTTTGTTCAATGTTAATTTAACTTTAATGGCGTTTCCCATTCAATTTGCACAAAAGAGGTGAAGGCCAAAAATGTGACATGGTCACTTTCATTCCAATCATGTTGAAGATACATCATACAACTCGATCTAGAATATATCTCATACAATCCATATAGACTCAAAACGGACTATGTATGATCTTTGTTGATCCATCTAAAAAGGCATCTGTCAGAAATCCATGTCTGAATAGTGAAGTACATGGTCAATAACATCACCTTCCAAGCCATCCTTGGCAAGGATGCCGTATGGATGTACGTTGGAGGTGTGATATTTTCCATGCAACTCACAACTCGTAAGGCCGGAGGCTCTCTAGCTCCGGGTCGAGCTGGAAGTGGTAAGGTGTCTTCCTGTCGTCCATCCTTCTAAAGTAACCGAGATCCGCTTCACCGGTACTCCCGGTATGCAATGCTTAGCGACATCCGCTCCGTTGCCCTTCGGTATCATGACGGAACCTACCGGTAATGGTATCTTCACCGGCCCTCGGAACTCACACAGGGCTTCTATCCGGAGGTCGGATCCGAACATGATATTACACTCGTTCGGAAAAGAAACCGTGCGAAAGGTCGACAAAGTCGTGGTGATGCTATGTGCGGGGGTATGCGATCACCCCGCTTGTAAATGTTAATAATGCAGCTGTTGGGTATGCAATCCGCCGGCAGTACCCTCCATGTTATCAATCTTTTTACCATTCTCGTGATGACTAATGGCATTGGATCCACTTGGCCATGACGGAGTATCCCTGGTGGGTTCCCCTTCCTGTCTTCTGCGAAGTTGTAACAGCAACCACATTATATCGTAATTCTACCTTTCCCCGGCATCCATCTCCGGGGTTCTGAGTAAGTGTTTTCTCTTAGGCGGCCCGCTCGGCCCATCCTTTTCAAATCCCGGATGCAGTCCACGATTTGTTGTTGTTTGTATTCTGAGAATACTTCTGTTTGTAGCTCGATGCCTTCTAGTATATTGATCCTCCTGCCACTTATTCTCTCGAAGTATTCAAAAGTTTTCTTTTCGACATTCTGCATTCTTTCCAGCTCGTACTCTGGAATAATCTGCAAATGGCGAGGCCTGGTGACGTATTGTGGGATATACGGCTCAATCCCTTCACGTTCTCCTGCATACCTCGGCTCCTCGGGGATGATGTCTATCGGGACATCCTCCGGGGTTGCTTCTGCAACAAGGTTATGCATTACTGGTGGTTCTATCTGGTGGCGTGGTAGCCTTCTTTCTTCTAATCTTCGTGAGATTTCCCCGGTCCCTTCGTTTTCCTAGGAGGCGGCCTCCTTTCTTCCGGTACACAGTGAGCCGGCGTCCTTGAAGTGTATGTACCGGTAGTAGCAAGCGCCTCGTCGCGCTGGTCCGCTGCTACTTTGGTTAACATCTTACGGATACGGCGATTCTTATTTCTTCGTTGAGTTCCTGTGAGAGTAGCTCTTCGTACTTCCTGAATCTCTGTGGGCGCGGCGCTGACAAGCCTGCCCTCTGCTGTAGCGACTACGGACTTCATTTTCTTATCTTCTTCGGTGTTTGTTTTCCTTTTCTTACTCGCTTTGGGTTGGTGGCTTGTGCCACCCACTTTCATTACTGTCTGACCGGGCAGTTCCTCTCGGTCAACTGGGACCCAGTCACTTTCCTCATATTGTAGGCCTGCTGGTGCGAAGTCTGAGTCAATCTCGATTATCGCTCCATCTTTCACCCTCTTTTCGTCGAGTGCAAGGCTTACGCCATTTCTAAAGTTCAGGACCAACCGCCCGTTCGACATTTCCCTGCGAAAAGACAAGGAAAAGGATCAGGGGTTGTACTAAGAACAAGAACATTAAGAAAATGTTTATTAAAGACAGTTTTTTTTATTACTACTTTTTGTATTTTTAAATTTAACAGGAATGAAGTGGGATAAGATCAGGAAAAAGATTTTGATATGGAAGAGAAAACAAGGAAAATTTTATTATCATGATTTTATTACTTTAGCACATTTTTTATTATTTTTGGGTTCGGACCCAGTCATAAGTAATTACTTCGCCCGTGCTTCTTAGGGATGAAGAATTCATTCCTTCGAAACATCAGGTAGCGTAATACTTCTTCAAGTATCGTCCATTGATCAGAAGCATATGTCGTTCTCCTTGGCAATTCACTAGCTGGTAGGAGCCTCCGAGTAGATCGCCTCAACCACGAAACGGCCCTTCCCAAGTGGGTTCAAATTTTCCTTCTATCTTGCGGTGTGCAAGAATAGGTCTCTTGAGAACGAGAACTAGGTCACCAACTTTGAAGGTTCTTGGTCGGACCAGTTTGTCATGGGCTTGAACCATCTTAGCTTGGTATAGTTCTAAATTCTGTCGCGCTGCAAGTCTTTTCCCTTCCGGGCTTTCCAATTCCTCTAGTCGTAATTTGGCATTCTCTTCGTCGTGATTTTGTTTGCAACTGCAATTCTGAGTGAAGGAAGCTGGACCTCTAAAGGTAACACTGCCTCGGACTCGTACACCAGAGCGTAAGGTGTAGCTTGAGTAGGAGTTCTGAAGGTTGTCCGGTAGGCCCATAAGGCTTTTAACAACTTCTCATGCCTATTTCTCTTATTATCGTCCAAAGTTTTCTTTAAAATTTTAACGAGAGTTTTATTAAAAGCCTCAGCCAGGCCGTTTGCTCTTGGGTAGTAAATTGTGGAATATCGCCGGTCGATTCCGTGTCTCCCGACAAAATTATTGATTTGTGTGCTTCGAATGTTGACCCATTATCCGAGATGATCTGCGCGGCACTGCGAAATGGTAGACAACTTGGTTTTGAAAAGCTGTAGCACGTGGTGTGCTTTCACTTCTCCGAGTGGAACCGCCTCTGCCCACTTGGAAAAGTAATCCGTAGCCGCAAGAATGAAGCGATGTCCTTTTGAAGATGGTGGTTCTATTGGACCCACTATATCTGTGCCCCAACATTCAAATGGCCACGACGCAATTGTCGGATGTAACACATTTGGAGGTTGGTGTAAAACCACTCCGTGCACTTGGCATTGGTGACAGCTCTTGGTGATTTTCATGCAGTCGGTTATCATCGAGGGCCAGTAGTACCCTAATCTTTTAATTTTCATTTTCATCTTCAGACCCGACTGGTGAGCGCCACAGAGTCCTGAATGCACCTATTTAACAATTTCACGGGCCTCGGACCCGCTTAGGCATCTTAGCCACATTTGATCGAAAGACCTTCCGTATAACGTGTTGTTTATTAATGCGTAGGACGGAGTTCTTTTCTTGATCCGATGGGCTAACGACCTATCGTCCGTTAGTCTTCCTGTTTGCGGGTAGTGCATTAATGGTCGTAGCCAATCTTCGTGTTTTTACGTCCATCATTGCAACTGATTCTTCTTCTTTTTCTGATTTGTGTACTGTGTCTATGTCGAGCTGTGATAGGACCTGACGTCCGTGAACTGACACTTCTATTGATTCATCTTGCAAGCAGGAAAATTCTTTTGCGAGGCGAGCTAACGCATCTGCTAAAGGATTTTCTTTCCTGGGAATTTTGTAGATCGTCACATTCGGAATCTGTTCCAACAACTATATGGCATACTGGAAGTATTGCTCGAGTCTTGGCTTTAAAATTATGTACTGTCCGGCGATCTGTTGAATGATTAACTGCGAGTCCCCGTAGATGTTGATGTCTGTTATCCCCATTTGAATAGTTAATTCCAGTCCTGTTATGAGGGCTTCGTATTCTGCTTCGTTGTTTGTACACGGTTCTGTCAAGTGGTAGGAGTATCTTAACATCCCCCACTTCGGTGTTATAATGATTAGTCCAATTCCTGCCTTACCGGGCACTATCACTTGCGATTCTTCGTCTTTGTGTGCTAAAGATGCTCTGTCGAAATATAATTCCCAACGTTGATCATCAGGGTCTTCTAGGCTCATTATTTGTTCATCTGGCAGATCGTCATTGAGAGGAGATTCTACCGGCAAAGGGTGTGCTGCGAGGAAGTCTGCTAGGACTTGTCCCTTTACGGCACGAAGAGGCACGAAAGTTATATCGAATTGCAATAATATCATCGACCATCTGGCAAGTCTGCCGGAAAGTGTTGGACGAGTCATCAAGTATTGCAATGGATTAAATTTAGAGATCAGGTTGACCTTATGAGAAAGCATGTAGTGCCTGAGCTTTTGAGCGGCGAAGATCAAGGTCAAACAGTGCTTTTCAATTGCGGGATACCTTATTTCCGTCGGAAGTAAATGACAGCTTAGGTAGTAAAGAGCATTTTCTTTACCCTCATCATTGACCTGGGCTAACAGGGCTCCGAGAGAGTCGTCTAAAGCCGCGGTATAAAGTATCAGCGGTCTACCCGAGACTGGGGCTGCTAAGACGGGAGGTGTCATTAAATATTGTTTAATGTCTTCGAAGGCCTTCGGCATTTCTCTTCCCAAATAAATTTGGCGTCCTTTTTAACTAGTGCCGAGAAAGGCTGACACCTACCTGACAAGTTCGAGATAAAGCGTCGAAGATATGCCAACTTCCCTTGAAAAGATCGTAGTTGTTTTAAGGTTTTGGGGGCGGCATTTATAAGATAGCTTTAATCTTTTCCGGGTCGATTTCAATTCCATGATGTCGGACAACGAATCCTAAGAATTTCCCGGAGGTGACGCCGAAGGTGCATTTTAAGGGATTCATCTTAAGGTTAAATTGTCTTAATCGTTCGAAAACAATTCTCAAATCATACAGGTGGTTTTCCTTTACTTTGCTTTTGATGACCACATCGTCCACGTAGCATTCAACTTGATTGTGAATGAGATCATCAAAAATTCTTGTCATTGCTCTCTGGTAGGTTGCTCCTGCGTTCTTCAGTCCGAATGGCATCACTGTGTAGCAATATACTCCGATCGGCGTTCGAATCTTCGTAAGTTTTTCATCTTCCGGAGCCATTTTTATCCGGTTGTATCACGAAGATCCATCCATGAATGAGAATATTTCATGTGTTGAAGCAATGTCGATCATTAAATCTGGGATCGGTAGAGGAAATTCATCTTTTGGACATGCCTTGTTTAAATCTCTGAAGTCCACGAAAATTCTAATCTGACCATTCTTCTTTCTGACTGGCACCACATTGGCTAACCAAGTCGGGTATTGTTCTTCACGGACAAATTTAGCATCTATTAGCTTTTTAACTTCAGCTATGACTTGTTGTTCGATTTCTAGACGCATTCTTCTGGAACCTTGTCCGACGGGACGAAGTAGGATCCACTCCTAGCTTATGGACTGCGACCTCCGGAGCTAATCACGGCATCTCATCGTAGCTCCAAGCAAAACGAGTCTTTAAATTCCATTAATAACTTGATTATTTCTTCGGAGTCTTCCTTGTTGAGTAAGGAGCTAACAAAGGTAGGTCTAGGCTCTTCGCTAGTACCTAAGTTAACTTCCGTTAACTCATCTATTGTGGATTTAATTTCTTCTTCGAATTCTGGTGGAGCGTCTCCAATTTGTAAATCTTCAAATTCTTCTGTAGTTTCCATGCAGTCTTCATTGGACTTGCAAGTGACAACCAGGCAAAATTCAGTGTAGTCAACCGATCCTACTGTGCCGAATCCGAGACCATGCTTTGAATTGGGTGCACGACCGGAGTTATTCCATAATTTTTCAAAATGTTGTGATTGACCTTTTGTCCATTGTCGAGGTAAGAAACAACGCTGAATTAAATTTTGAACACAGGGAGAGTACCACTCAAAAGGTAATTCCATTAATTCAGATGAAGTGACATCTTCAAATTGTACATTATTTTCAGTTTTGGAGGAAGGAACACCACGGTAGAATTTGATTGGCTTTGCACCGCCGCTACGTACCTCTTTGACCACCATACCCTCGATCTTATTAGAATGGATCGGGGTTAGGGTCATAGTATGTACATAGTGGTTAATCTTCTTGTACATCGATTTTTATTCTTCATTCTTTTCATCTTCGAGAGAGATCTTGAATTGCGGCTTCTTCCGACTTATTGTCGCTGCTTCTTGTTTGGTCTCTTTTTTTTCTTCAGAACTGTCTTCCCAATCAACATTGATGGCTGGTTTCCTCTGTCCAATTGTCCTAACGTCTCTACCACAACCTCGTCCCCGGCCTCGACCTTGGATGCGAGTTGTGGAGAAACCTTCACCATCTCGCCGTAAGGGAGTGGTGAGTGACTGTTGGACTAGAACTTCAGGTTCTTCGTTGTCCCGAACTTTCTTTGCTTCATTTGTTATGGTATCTCTGGAGAAGATTGTTTTCTTCGGAGGTGCATAATAAGTTGTATCTTCATGGATTCCAATTTCATGTACGGAGAATGGTTGTAAGTCACCTTTGATGCACTATTCTTCTCCATCGTAGTATTTGATGCACTGATGTAGAGATGATGGTACCATCCTATTTTCATGTATCCATGGTCGGCCCAGTAGAGCGTTGAACGATGTTTCTGAATCAATTATGTGAAATTTTGTGGTTGTCTTTGCTAAGTCACCGGTCTTCATTAGTAGTGTTATTGATCCGAGGGCTCTTTCTCCTTTCTGGTTGAATCCTCTTAATAACATCTTGTCTGCTTCAAGCTCGCGAGCATCAATTTCCAAATATGCTATTGTTCGAAGACTCATTATATTGATTGATGCTCCTGGATCCACCAATACTCTGGAGAGTGTAAACATCCCGATTGTAACTGAAATGTACAACGGTCGGTTGTGGTCTGCTGTCCCAAGTAGTAGGTCATTGTCCGTGAAGGTGACACCTCGCTGTTCTTTTAACAAGCAAACCTCATCTAAGGAATCTCCGGCCATTTGAGCTAAGCAAATTTCTGGATCAAGTAAGGCCTTGATCAGAGCTTCTCTCATCTCCTTTGATAAGATGAGAGTGTCGTAGATGTTAAGTTTGGCCGGTAGTTTCCTAAGATGGGTTAGCACGTTGTAGTCCACTTTATTTCCATGTGTCTCGGCTTCTTCTCGAACGGGTATTTCTTCTGCTGGGGTTGGTTCTTCCTGAACAACCACCTGCTTTACTTTGTCCTTTGGACCCATCCTCGGAGGTAGAACTCTTCCACTTCTTAAGTTAACTTCTGTAATTTCTTCTGAATCTAGTGTTGAGCTTGTCGGTGTTTCTTCTCGAATCGGAATGACGGGTTCTTCCGGATTAGTTTCAAAGTCTGAAGGCTCTAACTCTATTGTGACTGGAGCTCCTCGAAACTCGCAGATAGATTCGTTGCTTGTTGAACTCTCGTAGCCTCCTTGATGGATGTCTTCTTCGTCATTGCGATCGTCGAGATTGTGTATGATTTGAGAATTGTCATTGGTATCGAATTCGATGTCCGAATTGTCGCTAGTTACGTAATCGTTAGAAACAGTCAAAACGTAGCCAACGCCATCACCCTTATCATTATAAGATCCCACAGAAGTGAGTAGATAATCATACAGAGTCAGAGGTTCGAGGGATTTCTCCCCCGAATCCGAAACAACTATCCTAGAATAAGCAGCCCCTAGTTTAGCCTTAGGAGCCTCGGTCTTCTCTTCTTCGTTGATTTTCTTCTTCTCTTCAATCGTCTCTCGTTGAGGCGGTTCTTCTATCGCAAGTGATAGTGCCGACTTGACAGGTTTCGAACTCTGAATTGAAGCTCGCACCGAAGAGTTTTGGATGTGATCCAAAATCTTTTTCGAAGACTTTGTCCAAGCGGTAGTCCATCCATCGTCAGTCGCATAGGGATCTATCGGAACAATGAGATCAGTCGAGACAACATTGACGGAACCTCCTTTCTGGGGTTCCATCATGTACTCCTTAGGGATCGTTATATTCCCTTTCTGAAGGTTGTCGTTGAGCCAACTTTTGAATGTAATACAATCTTCTATCTTGTGTCCAAGCATCCGGTGGTAAGGGCAAAAGTTGGGATCACCTTTCTTGTTGACTTCTTCTGGTCTCTTAGGCTCGGCAGCTGGAAATCTGGAGTCTTCATCAGACTACGGAGCATTTTTGGCACTGCCTCATTCTTGAACGGGTACTCCCTGCTCAGAAGCTCCCTTAATGTACGTTGCGGACGAGGCGGTTGTTCATATTGTGGAAATGACTGATAGCTAGGTCGGGGTTGCTGGTAATTCTGTTGAAGTTGCTGCGGCCGTTCTGACGATATTTGTATCGGTAGCTTGCCTTTATCGACTGCTGCAATGATCCCGGATTTCTTTTCAAAAGTCTTCACAGGCTTTTTCTTGTCTGTCTTATCGGCGAAACTTAATTGCTTCGCCTCCTCTTGCAATCTCCCGGCCTTGCTTAACAACTTCTCGAAAGTCTTAATAGTAAATCCCTTGAGGAGAAGTGCTATCGGGCCGTGAATGCTTTTAAGTAAGATGCCGATTGCATGCTGTTCTTGTAGTTATGGTTCACACTTCATACTTAGGTTCCTCCATCGAAGTATGTAATCCACCAAAGTTTCGTTCGACTTCTGCTTCTCTACCACTAAATCACCTATAGTGATGTGGTGCTGAGCTCCGGCAAATTACTTGATGAAAAGGTTCTCTAGTTCTGAGAATGTCTTCACCGAACCGTTCAGTAATTCTGCATACCAATCAAAGGCGATCCCTGACAGGCTACTGACGAATTGTCGGAATAGTAATGCATCTCTCCCGCCGGCATTGCAACAACTGGCACGAAAGTGTGCAACATGCTGTCGGGTGTTCCTGGTTCCACCAAAGGTCTTGAACAGAGGTGGTACGAAGCCTTTCGGGTATTGGACAGCGTCGAATTCTTCAGGGTAAGGTCTACCCGTCCGAATGGATGCCCCGCTCTTTGATTGTGCTAAGGCTTCTCGCACCTGCTGTTCCACTAAGCTCTTGATATCCTTCTCTGGAATCATACTTTGTGTTGTATCTTTCTTTATCTAATCATCCCCGTTGACGGACGTAATCTCCTTTCCTCCGTCTACGATGTGAATGACCTATGGGGGTGTCTCTCTTAGGGGTTGCACTTGACTTTAGAGAGTGGCTAGGGCTACAGCCATCTCTTCCATCCTCTTCGCCATTTGGGCGATTGTATCATCTTTCTCTTGAAGCTGCCTCCTCATTACTTCCGGCTCCTCTCTTTCTGCGGTTGCAGGAGCACCTTGTGATGCTGACGAAGCTCGTGTTTCGACCATGTTGATTTCTGCATACTCATCATCCATGAATTCTGATGAATCAATCTCATCTCCAAATTTCTCTTCTCTTTCTTTTGCTAATCTTCGAATATCAGTCCTCAACTTTTCCATAGCATCCTCTAGCGGTCCTTTCTGTGCATCTTCGCAGTTGTCATGTGATAGTTGTTGGGTTCCCTTCTCACGAGTCCCCTTTACTGCAGTAACACTTTCTTCGGATTCAAGTCTCCTGACAAGACTTTCCTTTTCAGGCAGTTGTTTCAATCTTAATTGTCCAGTAGTGGGACGCCACACCATCCTTCTAGCAGCAGAAGGTCTAGGACCGAGATGGTGCTCGTAGCCAAATGCTGGAAGGTGGTATCCTCCCTAATCTGTAACCCTGAAACGATGACAGGCAGACTAGCCTTCATCCTTTTATTTGGCTTTTCTGTAACGATGACGGGTTCTACTCGTGGCCCATGACGGGATTTGACTGGCACCCACCCTATCCTTCTCAAAATTCCCGATACTGGGCATTTCTCTTTCTTTGCTAGCTTCTCGATCACAGTCTGTAGTCGGGCAAATGGTGTGATCCTAGCCTTTTTCTTTCTACTGTCGTTGTAGTATGCTGGTCGAGGTAATGTAGAAACAATCCTGCGGACATTTTCCTCGTCGACTTGCGGCGGAAAGGGGGTGGAATCTACTTCCTTCCAAAAAGGGTGTATCTTCAGGCAATGGTATGTATTCAGGTAGTGGTGTGTACTCAGGGATTTCTGGGATTTCCTCCACGAAAGCAACTTCGACAGCTCTGGCCTTCCTAGCAATCTTCCTACTTCTGATCCTTCTTTGGGTCCGTGTTAGTGATGGAATTCTTGAGCTGGACCCGATTTCAAAAACAGAAGGTCTCACAGGAAGGTCTGTACCCTCCACGGTAACAGGTTCACCATAGTTTTGGATTTCTTTCCCCTTTAATTTGGCAGAAGCCGGGGTAGGTGCAGAGAAAACCAGACAAGTGGGGGTAGCAACAATAGTACTCCTGTGGACAGCAGTACTCCTCTCAGTTGGAATCTTTTGCAGGGGAGGAAACTCTCGAGTTGACCTAAGGTTGAACTCGATCAGCGGCTTCTCAGTTTCAGATTCTTTATTTGTCAGCGCGAAAAGGGAAACGTCAGTGATCTTGACATTCGTGTTCTCGAATCCTTGTCCAAACCGGATGATCCCATTGTCGGGCAGCTCGTCCTTGTAAATAGCGAAGTCCAGTCCATTGGTGAAGGAGAAAATCAGCTTTGGGGCTTTCATTTCGCGAGGGCGATTCGATTGTCAGTCCCAAGTTATGCTTCTTCTCATCAGGACGAAAAGAAAGGAATCGAAAAGAGTCCGAACACATTCTTGTTCATGTATTTATAAGAAGGAGTTATTTGTTAAAAGAATCATTCATTAGAGGGTTTGTTTATTTAGAATGGAATATTCAAAGGTGTGGAGAAGGTAATGAATCCGATTCAGAGTTGGAAAGGAAAAGAAAGTCTTATGCAAGACTTCTCGACTCGAAGGATCACTCCTCAACTAACACCTATTGGGGGTCCACCACACCTCAGAAATAAGGTAAAAGGATCTTGGAACCTCTCTGTTTAGGGGTGTCTAAACAGTGGCTCCTAAATCCGAGAGAATGTTGGCTACACTTGTTCAAGGTAGAAATGAACATAATATTCCAACCGAAAGAAGGGTAGTTTGATCCACTAGGAATATGGATACACTACCAATTTTTGAAAGCAGAATTGTCTGATTAAAATGGAGAGAGGAATTGTCCCCAGCGGAGTCGCTAGAAATTGTACGGCTTATTTTTGGGGTGTGTGATTTTATTTTTGAAAGGGGGTCGCCTAACAGAAGTTGTCGGCGAATTTTTAATTTAATTTAAATAAATTATTTGAAAAGTAGTATTTGATTTTGAAAATAATTTTAAATTTGAAATTTTTAAGATATGAAATCAAACTGATCTCACATCCCGAATAGTTTATATAAACGAGCACCGCACCACAAACCGTGCATCTATCCCGAAGAATAGACACACTGCTTGATAATGGAGCTCGATTAAATAAACTAAAAGATTTGTGACATCCATTTGGTCTGCGAACCAATTTTATAAGCCGACAAATTCCCCTGCTTAATATGAAAAACATTAAACAGGGTTTATATTACATGGGTTCTTTAAAATTCCCTATAAGGGCAAGCCCCTATAGTTAATTACATCTTAAGTGACGGGAATCACCTAAGAAAACTCTCGATAATAATCAGTAATTCTGCTCTCAAGAATTTCAAAGTTTAAGTTTTCAAGGGATTGAATTTTGGAATTTCAATAGGGAATAGATCAAATTTGGAACATTTTGTTTTGGGAATTCAAAGGAAGAAAGGTAGGAGAAATCACAGATTCGAAGCGAACTTCGGTGATTTCCCGACTATCCTATTGTTTGGCTTGAATTTAAGAAAGTCCTAATGTTTATTTAATGTTTTGATCTTGCCAATTTTAATTAATTTGGACTTATATTCGTATGACATGATCATACAAATAGCCTCGAAGATGTGAGGGTTTATGTCGTATGGGACGACTACCTCGGAGTCCTAAGACCGGTTAGGGCTTAATTTACATATCATGATCATGAAAATGCCTAACAAAGGGTTGAGGATTTATGTTGCACTAGGCAAACTACCTCGAAATCCTATGGCTTTGTTGTTCAATTCTATGAATGGTTTTGCTGATGACGATGGCCGTGCTGCCCACCATGCTCCGAGCTCCTTGTTGTTGCAGAGGTTTAGTTTTAGAAGTCATAAATCAGGAGATGAGAAAAGTGTTTTGGTTTAGAGAAATTTTCAATTTCCAAGTGTTTTTTTATGTTTTATTTAAAACAAATCTTAAAGTTAATTATAACAACACCGGTTAAGATCCCACGGTTCCATCCTTCCGGCATCGTTATTTTTATCGGATTCACTTAGTCCAGATGAATTTGCTAAACTCAACTTAATGAGTTCCACACTTTCATTTAGACCGTGGGAAATCCCGTTAGCAACACATAGGTTACATCATCCGAGGTATTCCCGATCATCCAACAGGACGTTTTAATTTAGTTGTAATTGTAGTTTTGTGTTCTGTTTGTGATTAAATTTTGAGTTATTTTATATTTTGAAATGTTGTGGCGGTGGATTTTATCTTGCATTGACTTTTAATTTAGTTTTGGTTTCAGTTTTAGGGACTATCCTAAAGGTGTGGGTTTTCATGCAACAATTGTTTATCATGCAAGAAAAGTAACATTTCATTTAAACATCTTTTCAATATTGCTAGAATTGTTTTAAGTCCAAATGAATTTAATTATACAAATGAATTAATCGTCCAAGAATTCAAGTTTTGTTATCTTGCTTAGTGAACTAGGATATTTGAACGTCCTATAAGTGAAGTAACATTTCATTTAATGTTCTGTTTAGGAGTTATGATAACCAAAGTTTTCGAGGGCAAATTGGTGTTCAAATGGTTTGTGATTTAGTTTAATTTCGAGTTATCGGATTTAAATTTGGAATAGTGTTCAAGTTGCTTTATATTTAATTTCTTTATGTCTTAGGTGATGTTATTTAATTCAATTTAATTTAACTTTAATTTAATTTAATTTGGTTTAATTTTAATTTTAATTTAATTTTAATTTTAATTTTAATTTTAATTTTATTTTAATTTTTATTTTAATTTTAATTTTAATTTTAATTTTAATTTTTAATTTAATTTTAATTTTATTTGATTTTATTTTATTTTTATTTTATTTTAATTTAATTTAGTTTAATTTAATTTATTTGATTTAATTTAATTTAATTTAATTTAATTTAATATGTTTTAATCTAATTTAATTTAATTTAATTTAATTTAATTTAATGATTAAGTCCTTTAACATTTTAAAACTTAAATTTGAATTATCATTTTTAATTAGGAATTAAATATTATTGAGATGATTAATTTAGGGATTTTTAAATTAAAGAATAAATCTCTTCATTATAATATCCCTATTTTAATAATTCCAATTTTATTATTCTTCCAAATCTAATCAATTATTTAATTAAGGTTTATTTCAATTATTTTAAATTGTTTAGTAGGTTTCTACCCTTTAATTATTTAAATTTCAATCATCCAAATCAGATTAGGATCAAATATTTTATTTGTTAATTTTATTAAACCTAAAGTTTTAATTAAGGGTTAAATTTTTTTTTTATTACCATTTTGCCCCTCAAGCATAATAATTTCATAACTCACTAAATTAAGCTTAAATGAACTTGAAATTTTTATGTGAGTTCACTCATATGTCAATAAAGACATGAGAGGAGAAAATGTGATTTTTCTGTATTTAATTTATTTATATAATTATTTTTGGTAGAAAATAGGGATTTCCAAGGAAAATTTAATAACATGACCAAGGGAAAGTTTCTGTTCTTAAGAAAATTATGGGACATTTCTAATGACCAGAGGACCACTTGGACCAATTTTGGTGATTTTTTGAATTATATTATTTTTATTATAATTATTTTAAATTTTGGATTATTAATTAATTTTAAAATAAAGTAAAGGTTGAAAAATTAATTTTATATTTTTCAAAAATCTCTCTGATATCAAGGATATCAGAGAATCAATTTTTACAATTTTCTGATTTTTCTTTGATTTATTAGAATTATTTTAGTGAAAATGCTAAAAAATACATTTTTTTTAATTTTAAAATTGCCCTAGGGCTTTAAAATTTAATATCTCATTAAATAGACCTAAGAAAAATACAGGGTTTATTCCTAAGTACTTAAAATTCAAAATGTGACATTTTAGTAAATTTTATTATTTTTATGATTTTTATTATTTTTTAATTATTAAAATATTAAAATAATACCAAAAAAATCAACTTTTTTAGAAAATTGAAATTTTAATTTTCTTAAATTTCTCTGATATCAGAGAGGCTCCAAAACCAATTTGGTGAATTTTTGAAAGGTATTTTGAAAGTTATGAATTTTTGAAATTTAAATTGGCTAAATGACTTAATCAACCCATTTAGTAGGGCTAACCAAATCCAATTGACTTCAAATTTTTATTGTGGGTTCCTCTGATCCTCAAGGTCAGTCGAGAATTGATTTCAAGTCAATTTGATGTATGATTAGCTCTAATTAATTAGAGACCTATTTTGGGTGTTTAAGCCAATTAGGGCTATTTTAAATGAATTGACTCAAAACCTATTTTTCCTAGGGTCCTCTGGTCATAAGAGACATCACCAAATTTTCCTAGAATTTATTTCACAACATGCTAATTATTGGAATTAAAATACTCAAAACAGTAACATGAATTTGAAAAATCAATAACTTCTCATAGGGATGGCCTTGACTTTGGAAAATTCGGGAATGTTCCCAAATTCAGAGGCTTTAAAAGCCCTATGGTCTCATGCCATGGTAAATTTCCTATATGCATGGAGAATTAAAACAATGCAGAAGGGAAATAAATCATTAAAAATAAAATAATTGATGAAAGTAAATGATTTCTTTTCCACATTATTCTCCTCTATTCAATCGAGCAAGAGGGTATTTTTATTTTATTTTTCTCGATTTTTCTACACAAAGTTATGGATTTTTGAAGTTTAGGGAATTAAATAAATCAGAAAATACCCTAATTTTCTTTTTATCCACGCGGCGCCGCGTCAACCTCGGCAGCTCCGAAACGCCGGGTGGCGCTCTCCGATTATACTCCAGTGCGATCCTGGCCGTCCGTCCGCGCGTGTATTAAATGAACGGCATCCGTTCATCGTCCCCATGCGTCCTCACCCGAGAGCCGTCCGTCTTCTAGGCCTAAGATCTCACTCGATACTCAATAGATTTTCGTGTTCTTATGCTCTATGGATTCGTCTCGAGAAGACGAACACATCTATACGGTTTATGTGGCATGAAATTGACTCAATGAAAATGGAGAATGTTCAGAAGCTCGGGAAGAAGCGTGAGGCCATACCTTTGCTCAGAGAAGTGTGGCTTCGATCTGAGGGTTGTGTCACCTTCGATTGGATCCCAGCAAGCTCCAGAAGAAGTCTCCTGGTCTGGTGAATTACCTAGCTATGAAAGTGACCACGGCCGATCACAAAGCTTGGAGGTCGGAGCAACCGGGTGGCTCTGGAGATGGGGCTTTCGGTGGGAAACTTCTCCTCTTGGTCCGATGAAGGTGTAGGACCAGTCGATTTGAGGATTGGCTCACTGTGGCAAAGTGTCCTGGTTTTGGGTGAAATTTCAGTTGAGAAATTGGATTCTGTTGGTGGGGATTAGGGCAAATTGACATTAGGAATCAACTGCTCTAAGTATGGAGAAGGGTTTGGAAGAATTTTGGCAGAGTTTCGGCAAGGTTTGTGCAACTCTCCTCTCATGGCCGTGAGGGGGTCGGGTTTAAATAGAGGTGGCTGGAGAGCCTCACAGGGATGGCCGAGGGTTGGGATCGACTGCTCGGGCATGGGAAGAACAGCCATGGTGGCCATTGGGCATGGGGCAGCTCAGCAAGGTGGAATTCCAATGTTTGGCTCCTCCCAAGGTCTAGGCCATGGTATTTTCCTTTGACCCAGGCAGCTGGCCGACATGCATGGGTCACCCTCAGGTCCAGGTGGGTCAGGGCTGGAGGTTTGTGCAGTCAATTGGCCATGGACATGTGTAAAGGGCTTGGATCAAAATGGTGTGGGGATATGGCTAATCTTGGCTAGGTTTGGTCAACCCATTTGTTTGGGCTGGGTTCACCTCCCCATGGCTAGCCTTGGGCTGAGAAAATCAGTTAGGTTAGCTGGTGAAAAGGTGGAGATGTCCTTATCCAAGAATATTTGGATTAAATCTTGGTTAAGGGGTATCATGGGTGAGGTTAAAGACTTTTAGGAATTAAGGAAAGCTCCCTCTCCTCTTACCCAATGTGGTATGGTCACATGTCAAACAATTCACATGGCTTGCATGTGGCTTAAGAGTGGCTTCATGGCTCACCTTTGGCTTGGGAAAAGTTGAGTCAATTTCATGGAAATAGATTTAAGAAAAATTTTGGTATTTTGATGGAAATTTGTTTGGGGCTTAATTTGGAATGGCTTCATGATGAATTTTCAAACTTAGGGATTGATTTTAATTAAGGCTGTGATGTAGAGCAATTGTCATATGGGCTTTAGCATGAAATTTGGGCTTTTAGGAAGGTTTCATGTAAGTGGGCTTTTGGTTTAAAAATAGATTTATGGATGGGAATTTTGTAGAAGTTTGGGCTAAATAATTGTTGGGTTTGGTTTAGGGATATGTCATGAGTGATTTGAAATGAGTTTGGAATGATTTGGGTTTGAATTGGGTTGGATTTGGGTTTGAATTGGGTTGAATGTGGGCTTCTTTGGTGAATGGGCCAATATAGGTCAAATTGGGCTAACTTGGGCCAATGTTGGGCTAGGGTTGATATTGATGTAAAATAAATGTTGGGAAATGTTTATGGGAGTGTTTCAAAGAGGCTTTGGCTTTGGTTGGGTTTTGATTTTGGGGTTTGGGCTTATTTGGGTTAGGTTTGGGTTTAGGTCAAAATTGGGCCTTTTGGTTTTGGGTTGAATTTGAGTGGGGTTTAGGTCTAAATTTTGGGAAAATCATGTTAAGGTTTTGTTTGTGGGAATGTTAAGGAAGGTTTAGAAAAGATTTTGGGTTAATTGGAGTTGAATTGGGTGAGTTTGGGTTATGTTTGGGTCATGGGTCCAAATTGGGCTTTAAGGCCAAAAGTGAAATTGGATCCAAATGTCAATCAAATTGGACTTGGGTTTGGTCTATATTGGTGTTGGGAATGTTGAATTGAAGTTTAGAATTGAATTGGACCAGAATTTGGGTCAATTGGGTAGGTTTTGTTTGACATTGGGTTCACTTAGGGTTAAAATGGGTCAAATTGGGGGTTTTAATAAAAGTAGGGTAATTTGACAAAATTGGCTAATGGTGTAGTTAAACAAAATGAAATTGGGAATATTTGGGATTTTCTGAAATTTTCTGGGAATTTTCTAAATTTTTGGATTTTTGGGTCAAGAGGGATATTTTGTGTATTTGGAGGGTATTGGGAGGTATTTTTGGAATTTTTGATATTTTTGGCTATGAATGATCAACTTGAGTAATGTGGAAATGTTTGGGATTGGTTTTGAGGATTTTTGGGTGATTTGGAAATTTTGGAGGATTTCAAGGGTTTTGGGTAGAGTTGGCGAGTGTAGGGTCCCGGGGTCGAAATCGAAAATTTGGGAAATTGAAGATTGGGTAAATGTAAGTGGAATAAAATCATTTTGGTTGAGCCATGAAGCCATATCAAGCCAACATGAGCCATGAAGGGACTCATTTGAGGCATCTACTATGTTGTTCCTAACCCTCTTAGCCAAGGGCTTAGGGGTTAAGGACCATCCATGTGAATCACCTTTATGAGTCAGGAAGTCAAGTTAGGTATGGGTGTGTTTTTAGGAGGTGTGTGAAAGTGTAGTGTATAAATGTAGTGTGTGTGTAAGTCAGCCCTTCACCGGACCGAGCCACCCGTAGGCGGTCCTAAGGCCAAAGAGTCCTATAGGAACTCATCCTTTAAACTTCCACATTTGATTTCAACCGTGATTAGGGGTCTAAAGTCAAGTTTGTGGAGTTTGCAGGGAGTTAAGAAGTGGTTTGAATTTCTATGTGGTGGGTCCCAATTCTAATCCTCTAAGATAGTCAACGGAAAAGCCTAAGGCTAGATCCTAAGTACTAAAAAGAAGAAGAGAAGACCTCATCAAAAATGAGGTCAACATCTGCTGGTGTGAAGTCTGAGTTAATCTCTATCACTGCTCCATTCTTCACCCTCTTTTCATCAAGCGCTAGACTCACGCCATTTCTAAAGTTTAGAATCAACCGCCTGTTCGACATTTCCCTGCGAAAAAATAAGGAAAGGATCAGGGGTTGTACTAAGAATAAGAACAATAAGAAACACACTTAAAAATTCTTATTCACTTCTTTTAAATTTAAAGGAAGAAGGAAGAGATGAGAAAATATAAGGAATGAATGGATTTAAAAGGAAAGATTGACATTTTATTATTATGATTTCCCATGTTTTCTTTTTAACATTTTAGTTGATGAGATTTTTTTTATATCATCCATTTTATTTTGTTTGGGGTTCGGACCCAGTCACAAAGTGATTACTTCACCCGTGTTTCTAGGGATAAGATTCTATTTTAGAGGCCACCCTTCGAAACATAAGGTAGGGTAATACTTCTTTAAATACCGTCCATTGATTGGAAGCATGGGTCGTTCTCCATGGTAGTTCACAAGCTGTTAGGAACCTCCTGAGTAGACTGTATCGACCACGAACGACCCTTCCCATGTTGGTTCAAATTTACCACCTATCTTGCGATGTGCAAGAATAGGTCTTCTGAGAACTAAAACCAAGTCACCGACTTTGAAAGTTATTGGGCGGACCTGTTTAACATGGGCCTGGATCATCTTGGCTTGATACAGTTCCAAATTCTGCTGTGCGGAAGGTCTTTTCCCTTCCAAGCTTTCCAATTCTTCCAGTCGTAGTCTAGCATTTTCTTCTGTAGTGATCTTTTCTGCAACTGCAATTCGGAGTGACGGAAGCTGTACTTCCAGGGGCAAGACGGCCTCAGACCCGTACACTTAAACGTAATGTGTAGACTGAGTATGAGTCCTAAAAGTCATCCTGTAGGCCCATAAGGCTTCTAACAACTTCTCGTGCCAATTTCTCTTGTTTTCATCCAAAGTTTTCTTTAAAATTTGAACGAGAGTTTTATTAAAAGCCTCGGCCAAGCCGTTTGCTCTTAGGTAGCAGATCGATGAGTATCGCCAATCGATCCCGTGTCTTCTAACAAAATTGTTGATCTTTGGACTTTTGAATGCAGACCCATTATCTGAAATGATCCTGCGCAGTACCCCGAAATGGTAGACAACTTTGTTCTTGAAAAACTGTAGCACGTGGTGTGCCTAAACTTCTCTGAGTGGTATAGCTTCTGCCCATTTAGAAAAGTAGTCTGTAGCTGCTAGAATGAAGCGATGTCCTCTTGAAGAAGGCGGTTCTATCGGACCTACTATATCAATGCTCCAACACTCAAATGGCCACGACGCGATTGTCGGATGTAGCACATTTGGAGGTTGATGTAGAACCACTCCATGCACTTGGCACTGGTGACAACTTTTGGCAACTTTCATACAGTCGGCCATCATTGAGGGCCAGTAGTACCCTAGTCTTTTAATCTTCATCTTCATTTTCGGACCCGACTGATGAGCGCCACAAAGTCCTGAATTTACTTCTTTAAGAACTTCACGAGCCTCGGACCCGCTCAGGCATCTTAGCCACATCTGATCAAAAGACCTTCTGTATAATGTATTGTTTATTAATGCGTAAGACATAGTTCTTTTCTTGATTTGATGGGCTATCGACTTATCGTCAGGCAGGTTTCCTGTCTGCAAGTAGTCTATTAATGGCTACCGCCAATCTTCTGTATTTTCTGTCACTGCTGCAATTGTTTCATCTGCTTTTATTTCTGATATATGTATTGTATCCATGTCGAGCTGTGATAGGACCTGTCGTCCTTGTACTGACACTTCAACTAACTCATCCTACAAGCAGGCAAATTCCTTTGCAAGGCGGGCTAGCACATCAGTGAGAGCAATTTCTTTTCTGGGAATCTTGTAGATTGTTACGTTTGGAATTTATTCCAACAATTTCATGGCGTATTGAAAGTACTGCTCGAGTCTTGGCTTTAAAATTTTGTATTCTCCTGTGACCTGTTAAATAATCAACTGAGAATCTCCGTCGATGTAATGTCCGTTACTCCCATCAGAATGGTTAATTCTAGTCCGGTTATAAGGGCTTCGTATTCTGCCTCGTTGTTTGTACACGGTTCTATTGAGTGGTAAGAGTATCTTAACATCTCCCGCTCCGGTAATATAAAGATTAGTCTGATTCCTACCTTACTGGGCACTATCGTTTGCAATTCTTTATCTTTCTGTGTTGAGGACGCACCGTCGAAGTACAGTTCCCAACGTCGATCATCAGGGTCTTCTAGGCTCATTATCTGCTTGTCTGGCAAGTCTTCGTTGAGAGGCGATTCCGCCGTAAAGGGTGTGCTGCAAAGAAGTCTGCTAGGACTTGTCCCTTTACGGCGCGAAGAGGAACGAAAGTTATGTCGAATTGCAATAGTATCATCGACCCCCTGGCAAGTCTGCCAGAAAGCGTTGGTCGGGTCATCGGGTATTGCAACGGATTAACTCACGAAATAAGGTTGACTTTATAAGAAAGCAAGTAATGCCTGAGCTTTTGAGCGGCGAAGATCAGAGCCAAACAATGCTTCTCAATCGGGGGATACTTTACTTCTGTCGGAATTAGACGATGACTTAAGTAGTAGAGAGCATTTTCTTTTCCCTTGTCATTGACCTGGGCTAGCAGGGCTCCAAGGGAGTCGTCTAAAGCTGCGGTATAAGGTATCAACGGTCTACCTGAGACTGGGGCTGCTAAGACAGGAGGTATCATTAAATATTTCTTAACTTCCTTGAAAGCCCGCTGGCATTTCTCATCCCAAATGAATTTGGCATCCTTTTGAACCAATGCCGAGAAGGGCTGAAACCTACCTGAAAAGTTTGAGATAAAGCGTCGAAGATATGCCAACTTCCCTTGAAAGGATCATAGTTGTTTCATGGTTTTGGGAGGAGGCATTTCTAAAATAGCTTTAATCATTTTCGGATCTATTTCAATCCCGCGATGTCGGACAACAAATCCTAAGAATTTCCCGGAAGTGACGCCGAAGGTGCATTTTAAGGGATTCATCTTAAGGTTAAATTGTCTTAGTCGCTCGAAAACAATTCTCAAATCATACAGGTTATCTTCCTTCAGTTTGTTTTTGATGACCACATCATCCATGTAGCACTCGACTTGGTTGTGAATGAGATCATCAAAAATCTTTGTCATCGCTTTTTGGTATGTTGCTCCTGTGTTCATTAGTCCGAATGGCATTATTGTTTAGCAGTACACTCCAATCGGTGTTCTGAAGGCCGTGAGCTTTTCGTCTTCTGGTGCCATCTTTATCTGGTTGTATCATGATGATCCATCCATAAATGAGAAGATTTCATGTGTTGAAGCAATGTCGATCATCAGTTCTGGGACTGGTAGTGTAAATTCATCCTTTGGACATGCTTTATTTAAATCTCTAAAGTCTACACAAATTCTGATCTGACCATTCTTCTTTCTGACTGGTACCACGTTGGCTAACCAAGTTGGATATTGTTCTTCATGGACAAATTTAGCGTCTATTAGCTTCTTAACTTCGGCTATTACTTGTTACTTAATTTCTAGACGCATTCTTCTTGGAGCTTGTCTGGCTGGAACGGAAGTAGGATCCACTCCTAATTTATGAATTGTGACCTCTGGAGCTAATCCTGGCATTTCGTCGTAACTCCAAGCAAAACAGTCCTTGAATTCCATTAGTAGCTTGATTATTTCTTCGGAGTCTTCTTTATTGAGTATGGAGCTAACAAAGGTAGACCTAGGTTCTTCGCTAGTACCTAAGTTAACTTCTGTTAACTCATCTATTGTAGATTTGATTTCTTCCTTGAATTCTTGTGAAGCGTTGCCGATTGGTAGACCCTCAATATCTTCTGAAGCTTCCAAGCACCCTTTATTAGGTTCGCAAGTGACAACCAAGCAAAATCCCGTATCATCAACTGATCCTACTGTGCCGAATCCAAGACCATGTTTTGAATTGGGAGGCTAACTGGTATTATTCCATAATTTTTCAAAGTGTTGTGATCGGCCTTTTGTCCATTGTCGAGGTAAGACACCACGTTGAATTAAATTTTGAACACAGGGAGAGTACCAATCAAAAGGTAGTTTCATTAATTCGGAAGAAGTAACATCCTCAAATTGTACATCTTTTTCATTATTGGAAGAAGAAGCACCACGGTAAAACTTGATTGGCTTAGTACCACCACCATGCACTTCCTTGACCACCATACCCTCGATCTCATTAGAATGGATTGTGGTCAGGGTCATAGTTTGTACATAATGGTTAATCTTCTCATACATTGATTTATATTCTTAATTCATTTCATCTTCGAGAGAGATCTTGAACTGTGGTTTCTTCTGATCTATTGTTGCTGCTTCTTTCTTGATTTCTTCTTCTTCTTCAGAGCTATTCTTTTAAACAACATCAATGACCGGTTTCTTCTGTCTAACTGTTCCAATGTTTCTTCCACTTCGTCGTCCCCGGCCTCGACAACAGGTGCGAGTTCTGGAGAAATCTTCGCTATCTCGCCGTAACGGAGTGGTGAGTAACTGTTGGACTAGAACTTCAGGTTCTTCATAGTCTCGAATCTCTTTTGCTTCATTTGGTATGGTATTTCTATTAAAGATTGTTTTCTTCGGGGGCGCGTAGTAGGCCGCATCTTCATGAATTCCAATTTGGTGCACGAAGAACGGTTGCAAATAACCTTTGATACACAGTTCCCCTCCTTCGTAATACTTTATGCACTGGTGCAGAGACGACGACACCATTTGATTTTCATGGATCCACGGTCGACCCAGTAGAGCGTTGAACTATGTCTCAGAATCAATTATGTGGAATTTTTGGGTTGTCTTTGCTAAATCACCGGTCTTCATTAGTAGTGTTATCGATCCAAGTGCTCTTTCTCCTTTTCGATTGAAGCCTCTTAATAGCATCTTTTTTGCTTCAAGCTCGTGAGCATCAATTTCCAAATATTCTAGCGTCCGAAGATTCATTATGTTGATTGATGCTCTTGGATCAACCAACACTCTGGAGAGCGTAAACTTTCCAATAGTGACTGAAATGTACAACGGTCGGTTGTGATCTGTTGTTCCCAGTAATAGATCATTGTCCGTGAAGGTAACACCTCGCTGTTCTCTTAATGAGCAAACTTCGTCGAAGGAATTACCGGCCATTTGAGCTAAACAAATCTCTGGATCAAGTAAAGCCTTGATCAGAGCCTCTCTCATCTCCTTTGACAGGATCAGAGCGTCGTATATGCTTAGTTTGGCTGGTAATTTCCTAAGATGGGCTAGCACGTTGTAGTCTACTTTATTACCATGTTCCTCAGTTTCTTCCCGAATGGACAGTTCCTCTGCTGGGGTTGTCTCTTCCAGAGCAACCACCTGCTTTCCTTTATCCTTTAGGCCCGTTCTCGGGGGTAGAACTTTTCCACTTCTTAAATTTACTTCAGTTATTTCTTCTGAATTTCGTGTTGAATCTGCCGGCGTATCCTCTTCAATTGGAACGGCTGGCTCTTCTGAAGTTGTTTCGGTGTTCGATGGTTCTAATTCTATCATGATCGGAGCCCGTCAGAATTCATAAATGGACTCGTTGCTTGTCGAGCTTTCGTAGCCTCCTTTGTGAACATCTTCTTCATCGTGGTCGTCGAGGTTGTGTATGATTTGAGAATCATTATTTATATTGGAATCGGGATCCGGATTAAGCCGGTTGTCTCTAGTTACGTAATCATTAGAAATAGTCTAAACGTAGCCAATGTCATAACTTGTATCATTATAAGATCCCGCCGGAGCGAGCAGATAATCATACAGAGTAAGGAGTTCGAGGGATTTCTCCCCCGAATCGGAAATAAGCAACCCCTAGTCTACCCTTCGAAGCCTCGGTCTTCTTTTCTTCCACAATCTTCTCCTCCTTCTGGGGCGGTTCTTCAATCGCAAGTGATAGTACCGGCTCGACAGGTTACAAACTCTGAGTTGAAGCGTGTACCGAAGCAGTCTGGATGTGATCCAAAATTTTCTTCGATGATCTTGTCCAAACAGTACTCCATCCATCATCAATCGTGTACGGGTTTATCGGAACAACGGGATCCGTTGAAATAACATTGAAGGAACCTCCTTTCTGGGGTTCCTTCAGGTATTCCTTTGGGGTCGTTATGTTCCCTATCCGAAGATTGTCATCAAGCCAACTCTTGAAAGTAATGCAATCCTCTATCTTGTGTTCGAGCATCTGGTGGTAAGGGAAATAGTTCGGATGATCTTTCTTATTGAATTCCTCCGGCTTCTTGGGCTCTGGCCGCTTAAAATCCAGTGTCTTCATTAAGCTGCAGAACATCTTCGCTACTGCTTCAGTTTTGAATGGATATTCTTTATTTAGAAGTTCTCTTATGTTACGCGATGAATGAGGTGGTTGTTCATAATGCTGAGGCGGCTGATAGCTCGGACGAGGTTGCTGATAGCCCTACTGAGGTTGTTGATAGCCCTGCTGAGGTTGCTGATAAGTCTGTTGCGGTGGTTGATAACTAAGCTGTGGCCGCTCCGATCGTATCCGAACCGGCCGGTTGCCCTTATCTACTATCTCGACGATTCCAGATTTCTTTTTGAATGTTTTCACGGGCTTTTGCTTATCGTTCTTGTCTACGAAACTTAACTGCTTTGCCTCTTCTTGGAAGCTCCTGCCTTGCTAAGCAACTTCTCGAAAGTCTTAATTGTAAATCCTTTTAGGAGAAGTGCTTTCGGGCCATGGATACTTTTAAGTAGGATGCCGACTGCATGTTGTTCTTGAAGCTGTGGTTCACACTTCATGCTTAAGTTTCTCCATCGAAGTATGTAATCCACTAAAGTCTCGTTCGGCTTCTGTTGCTCCACCACTAGATCACCGATAGTGATGTGGTGTTGAGCCCTGGCAAATCTTTTAACGAAGTGATTCTCCAGTTCTGAAAAGGTCTTTACTAAACCGTTCGGAAATTCTGCGTACCAGTCGAAAGCAATTCCTGATAGACTACTTACGAACTGTCGGAAGAGTAAAGCGTCACTCCCACCGGCATTGTAGCAGCTAGCATGAAAAGGGGGTTTCCCGTTCCATCAAAAGACTTAAACAGAGGTGGTGTGAAGCCTTTCGGGTATTGGCAGCAACAAACTCTTCGGGGTAAGGTCTACACGTCTGAATAGATGCTCCATTCTTAGATTGTGCTAGGGCTTCTCGCACCTGCTGTTCTGCCATGCTCTTAATGTCCTTTTCTGGAATCATGCTTTGTGCAGGATCTTTCTTTGGTTGTTCGTCTCCGTTGACGGATGTGATCTCTTTTCCTCCATCTGCAATATAGATAATTTCTGGGGGTGCCTCTTTCTGAGGTTGTACCTGACTCTGGAGAGTGGCTAAGGCAGCAGCCATCTCCTCCATCCTCTTTGCCATCTGGGAAATTGTGTCATCTCTTTCCCGAAGATGTGCCCTCATTACTTCCGGTTCATCTCTTTCTGCAGTTGCTGGAGCACCTTGTGAAGCTGATGATGCTCGCGTCTCAATCATGTTGATCTCGGCATACTCCTCTTCCATGAACTCTGATAAGTCAACTTCATCTCCTAGTTCTTCTTCTCTTTCTTTTGCTAATCGTCGGATGTCGGTTCTTAACTAGTCCATGGTATCCTCTAGTGGCCTTTTCCGCATGGTCTCGCAATTGTCTCGTGACGGTTGTTGAACTTTCTTCCCAGGAGTCCCCTTTATTGTTGTAGCAGTTTCTTTTGATTCAAGTCTCCTGATGAGACTTTTCTTCTTAGGACATTGTTTTGGTCTTAATTCACCTGTAGTAGGTCGCCATACCATCCTTCTTGCTGCCGGAAGCCTAGGACCGGATGATTTGTCGGCTATATTCTGAAAGGTGGTATCCTCCCTAATTTGTAGACCCGATACAACAATGGGTGAACTGGCTTTAATCTTCTTCTTTGGTTTCTCTGTGGCAGCAACATGCTCTATTCGCGGTCAGAGGCAGGATTTAGCTGGCTCCCGTCCTATCCTTCTTAAGATTTCTTACACAGGGTATCTTTCTTTCTTTGCCAATCTTTCTATAACAGCTTGCAGTCGAGCAAATGGCGTAGTCTTCTCCCTTTTCCTTTTGTAATTGTTGTAGTACGTAGGTCGGGGCAATGTAGCGGCGATCCTACGGACATTCTCTTCATCTGATGCGGCAGAGAGAGGGTGAAATCTGCTCCCTTCAAACAAAGGTATATACTCGGGCAGTTCTTCTTTTTCCTCAGGAATTTCTTCTAGAAAAGCAACTTCAGCAGCTCTGGCTTTCTCGATCCTGGCGATCTTTCTGCTTCTATTTCTCCTTTGAGTCCGAGTTAGGGGTGCAACTCTTGAACTGGACCCAATCTCAAAAACGAGATGGTATTATAGCAAAATCCGTACCCTCCACGGTGACGGAGCTCATCACGGACTTGGATTTCCTTCCCCTTCGGTTTCGCAGAAGTCAGTGTAGGTGCAGAGATGACTAGACTGGTGGAGGTAGAGACAACAGTCCTCCTACGAGCAGTAGTACTCCTTTCAGCTGGAATCCTTTGCAGGGAAGGGAATTCTTGACTCGATTTCAGGTTGAACTGAATCATGGGCTTTTCAATTTCTGACACTTTGTCCATTAGTGTGAAGAGAGTGACATCACCAAACTTGATATCTGTGTTGCCAAATCCTTGTCCAAAACGGATGATTCCATTGTTGGGCAGCTCATCCTTGTAAACGGCGAAGTCCATTCCATTGGTGAAGGAGAACATTAGCTTTGGGGCAGTCATTTTCTGTAGGGCAGATTCCGAGTATTAGTGCCGAATTATGCTTCTTTTAGTCATAAAGCTTAGGAAAAAAATAGAAAGAGTCCGAACACATTTTCGTTTATCTTAGTGTATTTGTGGTTTTTAAAAGAGATTGTTTATTAGAAGGTTGTTTATTAGCAGGTTCGTTTGTTAGAAACAAAACAATTAAAGGAAAAAAGTTATAGAAAAGGTAAAGGGCCCGATTTAGAATTGGAAAGGAAGAGAAAGTCTTATGAAAGACTTCTCGACTCGAAGGACCGCTCCTAAAGTAACACCTATTGGGGGTCCACCCCACCTCAGAAAAGAGGTAAAATGATCTCGTATCCTCTCTGTTTAGAGGTGTCTGAACAGTGGCTCCTAAATTCGAGAGGAGTTAGCTATACTCGTTCAAGACAGAAATGAACGGGGTATTCCAACGGAAGAATGATAGTTTTGGTCCACTAGGGATATGGACTCACGACCGATTTATGAAAGCAAAACCATCTAATCAAAAATGGAGAGAGGAACAAATCCCCAGCGAGTCACCAAAAGTTGTCAGCATATTTTTAGGTTGAGTGTTGTATTTTAAAAAGGGGTCACCTATAGAAATTGTAGGCTGATTTTTAGATTTTAATTTTAATTTAAATTTATATATATATAATTTGGAAAGTAGCATTTGATTTTGAAAATAATTTTAAATTTGAAGATTTTAAGATATGAAATCAAACCAATCTCACATACCGAATAGTTTATATAAACGAGCACCGCACCACAAACCGTGTATCTATTCCGAAGAATAGACACACTGCTTGATCATGGGGCTCTATTAAATAAACTAAAAGATTTGTGACATCCGTTTGGTCTACGAACCAATTTTATAAGCCGACAAGTTCCCCTGCTTAATATAAATGAATTAAGCAAGGTTTATATTACCTGGGTTCTTAAAGTTCCCTATAAGGGCAAGCCCCTATAGTTAATTACATCTTAAATGACAGAAATGATTTAAGAAAACTCTCAATAACGATCAGTGGTTTTGCTCTTGAGAATTCCAAAGTTTAAGGTTTTCAAACAATTGCATTTTGCAATTTCAATAGGGAATGGATCAAATTTAGGACAATTTATTTTGGGAATTCAAGGGAAGAGAAGTAAGAGAAGTTGAGGATCCAAGAAGAATCTTGGCAACTTCCCAAACTATCCTATTGTTTGGCTTAGATTTGGGAATTTACTTAATGTTTCAATCTTGCCAATTTTAATTAATTAGGACTTATATTTTTATGACATGATCATACAAATAGCCTGGAAGATATGAGGATTTATGTCGTACCGAACGACTACCTCGGAGTCCTAAGACCGTTTAGGGCTTAATTTGCATGACATGATCATGCAAATGCCTAACGAAGAGTTGAGGATTTATGTTGCACTAGGCAAACTACCTCGAATTCATATGGCTTTGTTATTTAATTCTAAGAAAGTTTTGTTGAAGTAGATCTGGGATTTGCTGATGACGATGGTTGTGCTACCCACTATGCTCCAAGCTGCTTATTGTTGCAGAGGTTTAGTTTTAGAAGTCATAAATCAGGAGATGAGAGAAGTGTTTTGGTTTAGAGGAAATCTTAAAATCCAAGTATTTTTAGTGTTTTAATTAAAACAAATCATAAAGTTATTTAAACAGAACCGATTAAGATCCCACGGTTCCGTCATCCCGACACCGTTATTTTCATTTTATTCACTTAGTCCAGATGAATTTGCTAAACTCAACTTAATGAGTTCCACTCTTTCATTTAGACCGCGGGAAATCCCATTAGCAACACGTGGGTTACATCATCTGAGATATTCCAGATCATTCAACGAGGCGTTTTAATTTAGTTACAATTGTAGTTTTGTTGTTCTGTTTGTGATTAAATTTTGAGTTTTTTTATATTTTGGAATGTTGTGGCGGTGAATTTTATCTTGCAATGACTTTTAATTTAGTTTTGGTTTCAGTTTAGGGACTATCCTAAAGGTTTTGGTTTTCATGCAACAGTATTGTTTATCATGCAAGAAAAGTAAAGCACAGTGCATGTAAGTAAATTACAATAAAGTAAATTACAATAAAATAAAAGCGTACCTGGAGGGTCTTCCCGTCATCCTAAGCTGCACTTAAAACACATGTTAAGGCATTTAAATATTTCAACAAGTACCTAGGTAAAGCTAAGGAAAGGGTTTTGGTTATCTACCAAATTCCTAATCCTATCGCTAGTCATCTCCTATGACGTCTAGGTTCTTATGTTTTGGTTTAGGGATGATTTTCTTCATCAAAGAACAATTAAATTCACTTATTCTTCTAAAACATCTCGTCATATTGAGGAAGTGTTTAGGACGAGTTCTAAACATCTTTTCAATACTTCTGGGATTATTTTGAGTCCAAGTAAATTTAGTTGCACGGAGTGAATTAATCATCCGGGAGTTTAGTTAAACTTTGTCTCTTGCTCGGTGAACTTGGGTATTTGATTACACTGATGAATGAAGTGACATCTCACTTAATACTCTATTTAAGAGTTATAATAATTAAAGCCTTTAAGGGCAAGTTGGTTTATCGAGAATTTTAATTACTCTTAATTTAAAGTTTGAGATAATGATTTAAAGTGTTTTAATTTAATTACGAGATTTTAATTTATAATTTTAAGTTCAGAATAGTGTTCAAGTTATTTTAGATTTGATTTAAATTTTTACATTTTCAATTATCTTGGTATTTCAAATTGATATTCATGTTTTAAATTTACTTAGATAGAAAGAGGTATTGAAATTATTGATATGTTTTGATTTAACTCTTAATGATTTCACTTAGGTTTGTTGTTAAATGATTTTAATTTAATTTAATTCAATTTGATTTTAATTAAATTTAAATTAAATTAAATTAAATTTTATTTAATTTTTAATTTAATTTTTATTTAATTTAATTTAAATTTAGTTTAATTAAAATTTTATTTAATTTTAATTTAATTTTAATTTAATTTTAATTTTAATTTAATTTACTTTTAGTTAAATTTTAATTTAATTTAATTTAATTTTAATTTAATTTAATTTTAAATTTAGTTTGATTTAAATTTTATTTAATTTCAAAGTTCGTGGCTCCGTATCAATAGAACTAGTTAATCCTCTAAGACACAGAAGAAAGAGAACTAAAAAGAGCTGGTATGTGTACCAAGCTAAAAAGACTTGACCTAACGATAAGACGAAGAGAATATTCAAATTTTAAAAGAGTTTCAAACAGATTTTGATTGAGGAAAGAACTGAAAGGTTCGAATCAGAGGATTCATATAGGAATTCAATTTGAGATTTAGATTCGATTTGTTTGTCCTTTAACGATCCAATTTTAATTTTTTGGTTGTTTATTTAGTGTTCATGTGAATTTGAAGTTCATTTTAATATTCAGATTTTTAGGAAAAATTCTCATTTATTTTCTTTTCCTTTCTGTTCTTCATTCAAAGTTAATTTAACTCTAATGTCGTTTCCCAGTGAATTTGCACAAAAAAGAGGTGAAGGCAAAATTTGACATAGTCATTTTCATTTTAACTTGTTGAAAGTACATCATACAACTTGATCTAGTCATGATGCCATTTTCCTCAGAAATTTAATGTCTTATACAGTACATGTAAATCCAAAACGGACTGTGTAAACTTCTTGCTGATCCATTCAAAAGTGTCAGTCAAAAATCCATGTCGGAATAGTAAGAAACATGGGCAATAACCTCACCTTCCAAGCGACCCTTGTCAGGAATGTCGCATTGATGTGCATTGGAGATGTGCTATTTCCCATGTAGGTCACAGCTCGTAGGGCTGGAGACTCTCCAATTCTGGATCTGGCTGAGAGTGGTAAGGCATTTTTCTGTCATCCATTCTTCTAAAAGTAACTGAGATCAGCTCCACAGGCACTCCTGGAATGCAATGCTTCGCAACGTCTGCTCCATTTCTTTTTAACACCAGGATGGAACCTACCGGTAGTTGTATCTCCACCGGCCCTCAGAACTCACCGGGGCCTGCAATCCGGAGGTCAGATTCGAACATGATGTTGCACTGGATGAGGAATGACACTGTGCAAAAGGGTCTAACAAAGTCATGATGGTCTATATGCGGAGGTATACAGTCGCCTTCCTTGTAGATGTTGATAATGCAGATGTTGGGTATGCAATTTGCAGGCAGTACCCTCCATGTTATCATCCTTTTCACCATTCTCTTGATGATTCTTGGCATCAGATTCACCTCACGGCGACGAAGTATCCCTGGTAGATTTCCTTTTCTGTCTGTGGCAAAATTGTAGCAACATCCGCATTGGATTGTAACTCCTCCCTTTCCTAGCATCCATCTTCGGGGTTCTGAATATGTCTTTTCTCTCAAGAGGTCAGCTCGACCCATTTTCTGTAATTCGAGGATACAATCTACAATTTGTTGTTGCTCATAATCTGATAAAACATCTGTATGCTGTTCGAGGCCTTCCAAGATGTTGACCCTCTTGTTTCCAATTCTTTCGAAGTATTCAAAGGTTTTCTTCTCAACTAATTGCATTTTCTCCATCTCGTATTCGGTATTATACGAAGTCCTCGGTGTCTAGTAACATACTGCGGGATGTATGGCTCAACCCCAGCACGTTCTTCTGCATGTCTCAGCTCCTCGGGGATAGTCTCTGTAAGGACATCCTCCGGGGTTGCTTTTGCAACAAGACTCTTCGGATCCGGTACATATGCTCGGCGTCCAGGTACCGACTCTATTTTTGATTTTCTTGATATTTCTTTTATTTGTTCCGACCTTCTTGGAATTGACTTTCTTCTTTCTGGTTCCTGACGAACCGGTCTCCTTGGAGCATTTGCACTAACAGTATCCACTGTCTGTTCATGTTGATCCTCTGCTAACTTGGTCAACATTTTGCGAATGCGACGATTCTTATTTCTTCGCTGGGTAGCAGTGAGAGTAGCTCTCCTTACTCCTTGAATTTCTACGGGTGCGGCGCTGACAAGCCTACCCTCTGTTGTGGCAACCACTGACTTAATTTTCCTATCCTCTCCGGTTGCATGCGCGGTGTTTGGTTTTATTTTCTTGTTGCTGGATTGGTGGCTCGAGCCATCCATTTTCATCACTGTCTGGCTGTGAAGTTCTTCTCGATCAACTGAGATTCAATCATCTTCTTCGTATTGTAAGTCGGCTGGTGTGAAGTCCGAGTTAATCTTTATCACTGCTCCATTCTTCACCCTCTTTTCATCAAGTGCTAGACTCACGCCATTTCTAAAGTTTAGAACCATTCGCCCGTTCGACATTTCCCTGCAAAAAAAAAGGAAAGGATCAGGGGCTGTACTAAGAATAAGAACAATAAGAAACACACTTAAAATTTCTTATTCTCTTGTTTTAAATTTAAAGGAAGAAAGAAAAGATGAGAAAATATCAGGAATGAATGGATTTAAAAGGAAAGATTGACATTTTGTTATTATGATTTCCCATGTTTTCTTTTTAACATTTTTGTTGATGAGATTTTTTTTATATCATCCATTTTATTTTGTTTGGGGTTTGGACCCAGTCACAAAGTGATTACTTCACCCGTGTTTCTAGAGATAAGATTCTATTTTAGAGGACACCCTTCGAAACATAAGGTAGGGTAATACTTCTTTAAATACCGTCCATTGATTGGAAGCATGGGTCGTTCTCCATGGTAGTTCACAAGCTGTTAGGAACCTCCTGAGTAGGTCGTATCGACCACGAACGACCCTTCCCATGTTGGTTCAAATTTACCACCTATCTTGCGATGTGCAAGAATAGGTCTTCTAAGAACTAAAACCAAGTCACCGACTTTGAAAGTTATTGGGCGGACCTGTTTAACATGGGCCTGGATCATCATGGCTTGATACTGTTCCAAATTCTGCTGTGCGGAAGGTCTTTTCCCTTCCAAGCTTTCCAATTCTTCCAGTTGTAGTCTAGCATTTTCTTCTGTAGTGATCTTTTCTGCAACTGCAATTCGGAGTAACGGAAGCTGTACTTCCAGGGGCTAGACGGCCTCAGACCCGTACACTAAAATGTAATGTGTAGACTGAGTATGAGTCCTAAAAGTCATCCAGTAGGCCCATAAGGCTTCTAACAACTTCTCGTGCCAATTTCTCTTGTTTTCATCCAAAGTTTTCTTTAAAATTTGAACGAGAGTTTTATTAAAAGCCTCGGCCAAGCCGTTTGCTCTTTGGTAGTAGATCGTTGAGTATCGCCAATCGATCCCGTGTCTTCTAACAAAATTGTTGATCTTTATACTTTTGAATGCAGACCCATTATCTGAAATGATCCTGCGCAGTACCTCAAAATGGTAGACAACTTTGTTCTTGAAAAACTGTAGCACGTGGTGTGCCTTAACTTCTGTGAGTGGTATAGCTTCTGCCCATTTAGAAAAGTAGTCTGTAGCTGCTAGAATGAAGCGATGTCCTCTTGAAGAAGGCGGTTCTATCGGACCTACTATATCAATGCTCCAACAGTCAAATGGCCACGACGCGATTTTTGGATGTATCACATTTGGAGGTTGATGTAGAACCACTCCATGCACTTCGCACTGGTGACAACTTTTGGAAACTTTCATACAGTCGGCCATCATCGAGGGCCAGTAGTACCCTAGTTTTTTAATCTTCATCTTCATTTTCGGACCCGACTGATAAGCGCCACAAAGTCCTGAATTTACTTCTTTAAGAATTTCACGAGCCTCGGAACCGCTCAGGAATTCTAGCCACATCTGATCAAAAGACCTTCTGTATAATGTATTGTTTATTAATGCGTAAGACATAGTTCTTTTCTTGATTTGATGGGCTATCGACTTAACGTCAGGCAGGTTTCCTGTCTGCAAGTAGTCTATTAATGGCTACAGCCAATCTTTTGTATTTTCTGTCACTGCTGCAATTGTTTCTTCGCTTTTGTTTCGATTTATGTATTTTATCCATGTCGAGTCGTGAAAGGACTCGTCGTCCTCGAACCGACACTTCAGTCGACTCATCCTGCAAGCAGGCAAATTCCTTTGCAAGGCGGGCTAGCACATCGGCGAGAGCAATTTCTTTTCTGGGAATCTTGTAGATTGTTACATTTGGAATTTGTTTCAACAATTTCATGGCGTACTGAAAGTACTGCTCGAGTCTTGGCTTTAAAATTCTGTATCGTCCTGTGACCTGTTGAATAATCAACTGAGAATCTCCGTAGATGTTAATGTCCGTTATTCCCATCAGAATGGTTAATTCTAGTCCGATTATAAGGGCTTCGTATTCTGCCTCGTTGTTTGTACATGGTTCTGTTGAGTGGTAAGAGTATCTTAACATCTCCCGCTCCGGTATTATAAATATTAGTCTGATTCCTGCCTTACCGGGCACTATCATTTGCAATTCTTTATCTTTCTGTGTTTAGGACGCACCGTCGAAGTACAGTTCCCAACGTCGATCATCAGGGTCTTCTAGGCTCATTATCTGCTTGTCTGGCAAGTCTTCGTTGAGAGGCGATTCTGCCGGTAAAGGGTGTGTTGCAAAGAAGTCTGCTAGGACTTGTCCCTTTACGGCGCGAAGAGGAATGAAAGTTATGTCGAATTGCAATAGTATCATCGACCACCTGGCTAGTCTGCTAGAAAGCGTTGGTCGGGTCATCGAGTATTGCAACGGATTAACTCTCGAAATAAGGTTGACTTTATGAAAAAGCAAGTAATGCCTGAGCTTTTGAGCGGCGAAGATCAGAGCCAAACAATGCTTCTCAATCGGGGGACACTTTACTTCTGTCGGAATTAGACGACGACTTAAGTAGTAGAGAGCATTTTCTTTTTCCTTGTCATTGACCTGGGCTAGCAAGGCTCCAAGGGAGTCGTCTAAAGCTGCGGTATAAAGTATCAACGATCTACCTGAGATTGGGCTGCTAAGACAGGAGGTATCATTAAATATTTGTTAACGTCCTTGAAAGCCCGCTGGCATTTCTCATCCCAAAAAAATTTGGCATCCTTTTGAACTAATGCCTAGAAGGGCTGAAACCTACCTGACAAGTTCGAGATAAAGCGTCGAAGATATGCCAACTTCCCTTGAAAGGATCGTAGTTGTTTCAAAGTTTTGGGAGGAGGCATTTCTAAAATAACTTTAATCTTTTCCGGATCTATTTCAATCCCGCGATGTCGGATAACAAATCCTAAGAATTTCCCGGAGGTGACGCCGAAGGTGCATTTTAAGGGATTCATCTTAAGGTTAAATTGTCTTAGTCACTCGAAAACAATTCTCAAATCATACAGGTGATCTTCCTTCAGTTTGTTTTTGATGACCACATCATCCATGTAGCACTCAACTTGGTTGTGAATGAGATCATCAAAAATTTTCGTCATCGCTTTTTGGTATGTTGCTCCTGCGTTCTTTAGTCCGAATGGCATTACTGTGTAGCAATACACTCCAATCGGTGTTCTGAAGGCCGTGAGCTTTTCGTCTTCTGGTGCCATCATTATCTGGTTGTATCATGATGATCCATCCATAAATGAGAAGATTTCATGTGTTGAAGCAATGTCGATCATCAGTTTTGGGATTGGTAGTGTAAAATCATCATTTGGACATGCTTTATTTAAATCTCTAAAGTCTACGCAAATTCTGATCTGACCATTCTTCTTTCTGACTGGTACCACATTGGCTAACCAAGTTGGATATTGTTCTTCATGGACAAATTTAGCGTCTATTAGCTTCTTAACTTCGGCTATTACTTGTTGCTTAATTTCTAGACACATTCTTCTTGGAGCTTGTCTGGCTGAAATGGAAGTAGGATCCACTCCTAATTTATGAATTGCGACCTCTGGAGCTAATCCTGGCATTTCGTCGTAACTCCAAGCAAAACAGTCCTTTAATTCCATTAGTAGCTTGATTATTTCTTCGGAGTCTTCTTTATTGAGTAAGGAGCTAACAAAGGTAGACCTAGGTTCTTCGCTAGTACCTAAGTTAACTTCTGTTAACTCATCTATTGTAGATTTGATTTCTTCCTTGAATTCTTGTGAAGCGTTGCCGATTGGTCGATCCTCAATATCTTCTGAAGCTTCCAAGCACCCTTTATTAGGTTCGCAAGTGACAACCAAGCAAAATCTCGTATCATCAACTGATCCTACTGTGCCGAATCCAAGACCATGTTTTGAATTGGGAGGCTGATCGACATTATTCCATAATTTTTCAAAGTGTTGTGATCGGCCTTTTGTCCATTGTCGAGGTAAGACACCACGTTGAATTAAATTTTGAACACAGGGAGAGTACCACTCAAAAGGTATTTTCATTAATTCGGAAGAAGTAACATCCTCAAATTGTACATCTTTTTCATTATTGGAAGAAGAAGCACCACGGTAAAACTTGATTGGCTTAGTACCACCACCATGCACTTCCGTGACCACCATACCCTCGATCTTATTAGAATGGATTGTGGTCAGGGTCATAGTTTGTACATAATAGTTAATCTTCTCATACATTAATTTATATTCTTCATTCTTTCCATCTTCGAGAGAGATCTTGAACTGTGGTTTCTTCTGATCTATTGTTGCTGCTTCTTTCTTGATTTTTTCTTCTTCTTCAGAGCTATTCTCCTAAACAACATCAATGACCAGTTTCTTTTGTCCAACTGTTCCAATGTTTCTTCCACTTCGTCGTCCCCGGCCACGACCTCGGGTGCGAGTTCTGGAGAAATCTTCGCTATCTCACCGTAAGGGAGTGGTGAGTAACTGTTGGACTAGAACTTCAGGTTCTTCATCGTCTCGAATCTCTTTTCCTTCATTTGGTATGGTATTTCTATTAAAGATTGTTTTCTTCGGGGGCGCGTAGTAGGCCACATCTTCATGAATTCCAATTTAGTGCACGAAGAACGGTTGCAAATCACCTTTGATACACTGTTCCCCTCCTTCATAATACTTTATGCACTGGTGCAGAGATGACGGTACCATCTGATTTTCATGGATCCACGGTCGACCCAGTAGAGCGTTGAACTATGTCTCAGAATCAATTATGCGGAATTTTGCGGTTGTCTTTGCTAAATCACCGATCTTCATTAGTAGTGTTATCGATCCAAGTGCTTTTTCTCCTTTTTGATTGAAGCCTCTTAATAGCATCTTGTTTGCTTCAAGCTCGCGAGCATCAATTTCCAAATATGCTAGCGTCCGAAGATTCATTATGTTGATTGATGCTCCCGGATCAACCAACAATCTGGAGAGCGTAAACTTTCCAATAGTGAATGAAATGTACAACGGTCGGTTGTGATCTGTTGTTCCCAGTAATAGATCATTGTCCGTGAAGGTAACACCTCGTTGTTATCTTAATGAGCAAACTTCGTCGAAGGAATTACCAGCCATTTGAGCTAAACAAATCTCTGGATCAAGTAAAGCCTTGATAAGAGCCTCTCTCATCTCATTTGACAGGATCAGAGCGTCGTATATGCTTAGTTTGGCTGGTAATTTCCTAAGATGGGCTAGCACGTTGTAGTCTACTTTATTACCATGTTCCTCAGTTTCTTCCCGAATGGACAGTTCCTATGCTGGAGTTGTCTCTTCCAGAGCAACCACCTGCTTTCCTTTATCCTTTGGGCCCATTCTTGGGGGTAGAACTTTTCCACTTCTTAAACTTACTTCAGTTATTTCTTCTAAATTTCGTGTTGAATCTGCCGGTGTATCCTCTTGAATTGGAACGGCTGGCTCTTCTGAAGTTGTTTCGGTGTTTGATGGTTCTAATTCTATAATGATCGAAGCTCGTCAGAATTCATAAATGGACTCATTGCTTGTCGAGCTTTCGTAGCCTCCTTTGTGAACAACTTCTTCGTCGTGGTCGTCGAGGTTGTGTATGATTTAAGAATCGTTATTTATATTGGAATCGGGATCTGGATTAAGCCGGTTGTCTCTAGTTACGTAATCGTTAGAAATAGTCTAAACGTAGCCAATGTCATAACTCTTATCATTATAAGATCCCGCCGGAGCGAGCAGATAATCATACAGAGTCAGGAGTTCGAGGGATTTCTTCCCCGAATCGGAAATAAGCACCCCCTAGTATACCCTTCGGAGCCTCGGTCTTCTTTTCTTCCACAATCTTCTCCTCCTTCTGGGGCGGTTCTTCAATCGCAAGTGATAGTGCCGGCTCGACAGGTTACAAACTCTGAGTTGAAGCGTGTACCGAAGCAGTCTGGATGTGATCCAAAATTTTCTTTGATGATCTTGTCCAAACAGTACTCCATCCATTATCAATCGTGTAAGGGTTTATCGGAACAACGGGATCCGTTGAAATAACATTGATGGAACCTCCTTTCTGGGGTTCCTTCATGTATTCCATTGGGGTCGTTATGTTCCCTATCCGAAGATTGTCATCAAGCCAACTCTTGAAAGTGATGCAATCCTCTATCTTGTGTTCGAGCATCTGGTGGTAAGGGAAATAGTTCGGATGATCTTTCTTATTGAATTCCTCCGGCTTCTTGGGCTCTGGCAGCTGAAAATCCAGTGTCTTCATTAAGCTGCAGAACATCTTTACTACTTCTTCAGTTTTGAATGGATATTCTTTATTTAGAAGTTCTCTTATGGTACGCGATGAATGAGGTGGTTGTTCATAATGCTGAGGTGGCTGATAGCTCAGACGAGGTTGCTGATAGCCCTACTGCGGTTGTTGATAGCCCTGCTGAGGTTGCTGATAAGTCTGTTGCGGTGGTTGATAACTAGGCTGTGGCCGCTCTGACTGTATCTGAACTGGCTGGTTGCCCTTATCTACTATCGCGACGATTCCGGATTTCTTTTTGAATGTTTTCACGGGCTTCTGCTTATCGTTCTTGTCTACGAAACTTAACTGCTTTGCCTCTTCTTGGAAGCTCTCGCCTTGCTAAGCAACTTCTCGAAAGTCTTAATTGTAAATCCTTTTAGGAGAAGTGCTTTCGGGCCATGGATACTTTTAAGTAGGATGCCGATTGCATGTTGTTCTTGAAGGCTGTGGTTCACACTTCATGCTTAAGTTTCTCCATCGAAGTATGTAATCCACTAAAGTCTCGTTCGGCTTCTGTTGCTCCACCACTAGATCACCGATAGTGATGTGGTGTTGAGCCCCGGCAAATCGTTTAACGAAGAGATTCTCCAGTTCTGAAAAGGTCTTTACTAAACCGTTCGGAAATTCTGCGTACCAGTCGAAAGTAATTCCTGATAGACTAGTGACGAACTGTCGGAAGAGTAAAGCGTCACTCCCACCGGCATTGCAGCAGCTAGCATGAAAATGTGCAACATGCTGCTGGGGGTTTCCCGTTCCATCAAAAGACTTAGACAGAGGTGGTGCGAAGCCTTTCGGGTATTGGCAGCATCAAACTCTTCGGTGTAAGGTCTACACGTTTGAATAGATGCTCCACTCTTAGATTGTGCTAGGGCTTCTCGCACCTGCTGTTCTGCCATGCTCTTAATGTCCTTTTCTGGAATCATGCTTTGTGCAGGATCTTTCTTTGGTTGTTCTTCTTCATTGATGGATGTGATCTCTTTTCCTCCATCTGCAATATGGATAATTTTTAGGGGTACCTCTTTCTGAGGTTGTACCTGACTCTGGAGAGTGGCTATGGTAGCAGCCATCTCCTCCATCCTCTTTGCCATCTGGGAAATTGTGTCATCTCTTTCCTAAAGATGTGCCCTCATCACTTCCGATTCATCTCTTTCTGCAGTTGCTGGAGCACCTTGTGAAGCTGATGATGCTCGCGTCTCAATCATGTTGATCTCAGCATACTCCTCTTCCATGAACTCTGATAAGTCAACTTCATCTCCTAGTTCTTCTTCTCTTTCTTTTGCTAATCGTCGGATGTCAGTTCTTAACTTGTCCATGGTATCCTCTAGTGGCCTTTTCCGCACGGTCTCACAATTGTCTCGTGACGGTTGTTGAACTTTCTTCTCGGGAGTCCCCTTTATTGCTGTAGCAGTTTCTTCTCATTCAAGTCTCCTGACGAGACTTTTCTTCTCAGGACATTGTTTCGGTCATAATTCGCCAGTAGTAGGTCGCCATACCATCCTTCTTGTTGCCGGAAGCCTAGGACCGGATGATTTGTCGGCTATATGCTGAAAGGTGGTATCCTCCCTAATTTGTAGACCCGATACAACAATGGGTGAACTGGCTTTAATCTTCTTCTTTGGTTTCTCTGTGGCAGCAACAGGCTCTATTCGTGATCAGAGGCGGGATTTAGCTGGCTCCCGTCCTATCCTTCTTAAGATTTCTTACACAGGGTATCTTTCTTTCTTTGCCAATCTTTCTATAACAGCTTGCAGTCGAGCAAATGGCGTAGTCTTCTCCCTTTTCCTTTTGTAATTGCTGTAGTACATAGGTCGGGGTAATGCAGCGGCAATCCTACGGACATTCTCTTCATCTGATGCGGCAGAGAGAGGGTGAAATCTGCTCCCTTCAAACAGAGGTATATACTCGGGCAGTTCTTCTTTTTCCTCAGGAATTTCTTCTAGAAAAACAACTTCAGCAGCTCTGGCTATCTAGATCCTGGCGATCTTTACGCTTATTTCTCCTTTGAGTCCGAGTTAGGGGTGCAACTCTTGAACTGGACCCAATCTCAAAAACAGATGGTATTATAGCAAAATTTGTACCCTCCACGGTGACAGGCTCATCACAGACTTGGATTTCCTCCCCTTCAGTTTCGTAGAAGTCAGGGTAGGTGCAGAGATGACTAGACTGGTGGAGGTAGAGACAACAGTCCTCCTACGAGCAGTAGTACTCCTTTCAGCTGGAATCCTTTGCAGGGAAGGGAATTCTTGAGTCGATTTCAGGTTGAACTGAATCACGGGCTTTTCAGTTTCTGACACTTTGTCCATTAGTGTGAAGAGAGTGACATCACAAAACTTGATATCTGTGTTGCCAAATCCTTGTCCGAAATGGATGATTCCATTGTTGGGCAGCTCATCCTTGTAAACGGCGAAGTCCATTCCATTAGTGAAGGAGAACATTAGCTTTGGGGCAGTCATTTTCTGTAGGGCAGATTCCGAGTATTAGTCCCGAATTATGCTTCTTTTCGTCATAAAGCTTAGGAAAAAAATAGAAAGAGTCCGAACACATTTTTGTTTATCTTAGTGTATTTGTGGTTTTTAAAAGAGATTGTTTATCAGAATGTTGTTTATTAGCAGGTTCGTTTGTTAGAAACAAAACAATTAAAGGAAAAATGTTTTAGAAAAGGTAAAGGGCCCGATTTAGAATTGGAAAGGAAGAGAAAGTCTTATGAAAGACTTCTCGACTCGAAGGACCGCTCCTAAACTAACACCTATTGGGGGTCCACCCCACCTCAGAAAAGAGGTAAAAGGATCTTGTATCCTCTCCGTTTAGAGGTGTCTAAACAGTGGATCCTAAATCCGAGAGGAGTTGGCTATACTCGTTCAAGACAGAAATGAACGGGGTATTCCAATGGAAGAATGAAAGTTTTGGTCCAATAGGGATATGGACTCACTACCGATTTATGAAAGCAAAACCATCTAATCAAAAATGGAGAGAGGAACAAATCCCCAGCGAGTCACCAAAAGTTGTCAGCATATTTTTAGGTTGAGTGTTGTATTTTAAAAAGGGGTCACCTACGAAATTATCCGCTGATTTTTAGATTTTAATTTTAATTTAAATATATTTATATATATATATATATATAATTTGGAAAGTAGCATTTGATTCTGAAAATAGTTTTAAATTTGAAGATTTTAAGATATGAAATCAAACCAATCTCACATCCCGAATAGTTTATATAAATGAGCACCGCACCACAAACCGTGTATCTATTCCGAAGAATAGACACACTGCTTGATCATGGGGCTCGATTAAATAAACTAAAAGATTTGTGACATCCATTTGGTCTACGAACCAATTTTATAAGCCGACAAGTTCCCGTGCTTAATATAAATGAATTAAGCAGGGTTTATATTACCTGGGTTCTTAAAGTTCCCTATAAGGGCAAGCCCCTATAGTTAATTACATCTTAAATGACATAAATCATTTAAGAAAACTCTCAATAACGATCAGTGGTTTTGCTCTCAAGAATTCCAAAGTTTAAGGTTTTCAAACAATTGCATTTTGGAATTTCAATAGGGAATGGATCAAATTTAGGACAATTTATTTTGGGAATTCAAGGGAAGAGAAGTAGGAGAAGTTGAGGATCCAAGAAGAATCTTGGCAACTTCCCAAACTATCCTATTGTTTGGCTTACATTTGGGAATTTACTTAATGTTTCAATCTTGCCAATTTTAATTAATTAGGACTTATATTTTTATGACATGATCATACAAATAGCCTGGAAGATATGAGGATTTATATCGTACCGAACGACTACTTCGGAGTCCTAATACCGTTTAGGGCTTAATTTACATGACATGATCATGCAAATGCCTAACGAAGAGTTGAGGATTTATGTTGCACTAGGCAAACTACCTCGAATTCATATGGCTTTTTTATTTAATTCTAAGAAAGTTTTGCTGAAGTAGATCCGGGTTTTGCTGATGACGATGGCTGTGCTGCCCACTATGCTCCAAGCTTCTTGTTGTTGCAGAGGTTTAGTTTTAGAAGTCATAAATCAGGAGATGAGAGAAGTGTTTTGGTTTAGAGGAAATCTTAAAATGCAAGTGTTTTTAGTGTTTTAATTAAAACAAATCTTAAAGTTATTTAAACAGAACTGATTAAGATCCCACGGTTCCGTCATCCCGACACTGTTATTTTTATTGTATTCACTTAGTCCAGATGAATTTGCTGAACTCAACTGAATGAGTTCCACACTTTCATTTAAACCGCGGGAAATATCGTTAGCAACACGTGGGTTACATCATCTGAGGTATTCTGGATCATTCAACGAGGCGTTTTAATTTAGTTACAATTGTAGTTTTGTTGTTCTGTTTGTGATTAAATTTTGAGTTTTTTTATATTTTGGAATGTTGTGGCGGTGAATTTTATCTTGCAATGACTTTTAATTTAGTTTTGGTTTCAGTTTAGGGACTATCCTAAAGGTTTTGGTTTTCATGCAACAATATTGTTTATCATGCAAGAAAAGTAAAGCACAGTGCATGTAAGTAAATTACAATAAAGTAAATTACAATAAAATAAAAGCGTACCTGGAGGGTCTTCCCGTCATCCTAAGCTGCACTTAAAACACATGTTAAGGCATTTAAATATTTCAACAAGTACCTAGGTAAAGCTAAGGAAAGGGTTTTGGTTATCTACCAAATTCCTAATCCTATCGCTAGTCATCTCCTATGACGTCTAGGTTCTTATGTTTTGGTTTAAGGATGATTTTCTTCATCAAAGAACAATTAAATTCAATTATTCTTCTAAAACATCTCGTCATATTGAGGAAGTGTTTAGGACGAGTTCTAAACATCTTTTCAATACTTCTGGGATTATTTTTAGTCCAAGTAAATTTAGTTGCACTGGTGAGTTAATCATCCAGGAGTTTAGTTAAACTTTGTCTCTTGCTTAGTGAACTTGGGTATTTGATTACCTGATGAATGAAGTGACATCTCACTTAATACTCTATTTAAGAGTTATGATAATTAAAGCCTTTAAGGGCAAGTTGGTTTATTGAGAATTTTAATTATTCTTAATTTAAAGTTTGAGATAATGATTTAAAGTGTTTTAATTTAATTACGAGATTTTAATTAATAATTTTATGTTCAGAATAGTGTTCAAGTTATTTTAGATTTGATTTAAATTTTTACATTTTCAATTATCTTGGTATTTAAAATTGATATTCATGTTTTAAATTTACTTAGATAGAAAGAGGTATTGAAATTATTGATATGTTTTGATTTAACTCTTAATGATTTCACTTAGGTTGGTTGTTAAATGATTTTAATTTAATTTAATTCAATTTGATTTTAATTTAATTTAAATTAAATTAAATTTAATTTTATTTAATTTTTAATTTAATTTTAATTTAATTTAATTTAAATTTAGTTTAATTAAAATTTTATTTAATTTTAATTTAATTTTAATTTTAATTTAATTTAATTTTAGTTAAATTTTAATTTAATTTAATTTAATTTTAATTTAATTTTAATTTAATTTAATTTTAAATTTAGTCTAATTTAAATTTTATTTAATTTTAATTTAATTTTAATTTAATTTTAATTTAATTTTAATTTAATTTTAATTGTTTATTTTAGTTTTAATTGTTAATTTAGATTATTATTTTATTTTTTAATTAAGAACTAAATATTGTTAAAGTGACTTATTTATGGATTTTTAAATTAAAGAATAAATATCCTCTTAATAATATCTTTATTCTAATAATCCAAATTTTAAATATATCCTTTCCAAAATTTAAATCATTTAATTAATTAAAGTTTCGTTTTGATATTTTCAATGTGTTTAGTGGGTTACTACCCCTTAATTTCCATAAGTTTCAATCATCCTAGAGAAAATTAAAATCAAATATTTTACCCTCCATTTTGATTAACCTAAAGTTTTAATTTAGGGTTAAAATTTTTAATTACCTTTATGCCCTTTTAAGCTTATTTATTTCATAACTCACTAAATTGAGTTCAAATAAATTTGAAATTTTTATGTCACTTAACACACAAGTCAATTAAGACATTAGAGGAGAAAATGTGTTTTTTTCTGAATTTAATTTATCTATATAATTATTTTTAGTAGAAAATAGGGGTTTTCAAAGAAAATTCAACAACATGACCAAGGAAAGGTTTCTGTCCTTAAGAAATTTATGGGATGTTCCTAATGACCAGAGGACTACTTGTACGAAATTTTGTGATTTTTTGAATTACATTTTATTTATTACAATTAATTTGAGTTTTAGAGTATTAATTAATTTTAAAATAAAATAAAAGTTGAAAAATAGATTTTATATTTTTCGTAAATTTCTGTGACCTCAAGGAGTCCATAGAAATAAATTTTATAATTTTTTTTATTTTTCTTTGATTTATTAGAATTATTTTAGTGAAGAAGGTTGAAAATTCATTTTTTTAATATTAAAAATTACATTAAGCCTTTAAAATTCAATATCTTATCCTAGGGTCTTAGGAAAAATATTTCGTTTGTTCCCAAATAATTAGGAGTCAAAATGTGACATTTTTATGATTTTTAATATCTTCATGATTTTTATTATTTTTTTACTTATTAAAATATTAAAATATTGTGAAAAATCAACTTTTTTAGAAAATTATAATTTTACTTTTCCTGAACTCCCCTAATATCAGAGAAGCTCCAAATCATTTTTGTGAATTTTGAAAAGTATTTGTAGAGTTATGAATTTCTAAAGTTCCATTTTGCTTATGAGACTTAATCGATCCATTTAGTGGGGTTAATCAAGTCCAATTGATTTCAAAATTTTATGTAAGGTTCTTCTGACACTAAAGAGTAATGGAGATTTGTTTTCAATAAATTTGATGTTTGGTTAACCCTAATTAATTGAAATTCAATTTTAGGGGTTTAGGCCAATTAAGGTTAACATGAATGAATTAACTCAAAATATATTTTTTATAAGGTCCCCTGGTCCTAAGAAACATCACCAAATTTTCCTAGAATTTAATTTACAACATGCTAATTTTTATAATTAAAATTCCTAAAACAGTGACACGAACTTGAAAAATTAACAACTTTTTACAGAGATGGCCTCTAACCTTGAAAAATTCAGGGAGTGTTCCCAAGAGCAGAGGCTTCAAAAGCCCTATGGTCTCATGCCATGGTGAATTATCTATGCAAATGAAGAATCAAAATATTGAAAAAAGTAAATAAATTATTAAAAATAAAATATTCATCCAATTAACTTGATTTCTTTTCCACATTATTCTCCTCTGTTTACTGAGCAAGTGGGTATTTTTATTTTATTTTTGTGATTTTTCTATGAAAAGATATGAATTTTTGAAGTTCAGGGCATTTAAATAATTTAAAAATACCATAATTTCCTACTTATCCACGCGGCGACGCGTCAACCTCGACAGCTCCGAAAGCCCAAGCGTCGCGCTGTGATTCGGCTCCGCCATCTGACTCAGCTCTCCAGGGGCCCGCGGTTCACGTACCATTACGCCATCCGACTTGATCTCGACCGTCCGCTTGATACATGCGCGATCCAACGACTCCTGGTTATCGTCTACGACTGGTGTGCACCCGTAACCGTCCACACTCAAACCCTAATATCTCTCTTGATTCTCAATGGATTTTTCATGTTCTTATGCTCTATGGATTCGTCTTGAAGAGATGAACACATCCATATGTTTTATGGCTATGAAATTAACAAAAAAAAATGGAGAGTTGCTGGAAGCTCGGGGGGAAGAATGAGTTCATACCTTTGCTCAGAGAAGTGAAGCTTCGATCTGAGAGTTGTGTCACCTTTGATTGAGTCCAGGCAAGCTCCAGATGAAGTCTCCGGCTCCGGGAATTGTCTAAGTATGAAAGTGACCAAGGCCGATCACAAAGCTTTGAGGCTAGAAGCGATGTACGGCACAGTTGGGGGCTTTCTTGCGGGAACTTCTCCTCTAGGTCTGGTGAAGGTGTAGGATCAATCAATTTGGAGATTGGCTCACTGTGGTGAAGTGTCCTGTTTTTTGGGTGGATTTTCAACTCAGAAATTGAGTTCACAGAGAGGGTTTTAGGGTTGGATTTTAGTGGGGATCAAGTTCTCTATGTCTGGAGAGGGGTCTGGAATGATTTTGGCAGAGTTTTGGTAAGGTTTGGCTCAACTCTTTTTTTTGGCCGAGAGGTGGTGGTGTTTAAGTAGAGGTGGCTGGAGGGCTTCCCAGGGGGGTTTAGTGACTTGGATCAACTGCTCTGGTGAGAAGAAGAACAACCTTTGTTGCCATTATGCATGGGACAAGTTAGCAAGGAAGAATTCAAAAATTGGCTCACATGGGTGCTGTCGGCCTGGTGGTTTCCGACAGCTGTGGTGGCTGGTCGGCCAAGGTCAAGTCACCCTCAAGTTCAGGGAGGTCAGGGCTTGGGTTTAGTGTAGTCAATTGGCCATGGACATGTGTAATGGAGTTGAATTGAATTGGAATGGGGGGAAAGCTATTTTGGGTTCAAATGAGTCAACCCATGGTTTTGGGCTAGGTTCACCACCCAAGGCCTAGTTTTGGGCTGAAAAGAATCACCTAGGTCAGCCAAGAGAAAATGATGTGGTCTCCAACCATGGTGAGGTGGCTAAACTTGGTTTAGTGTGTATCATGGATAGGGTTAAAAAGGCTTAAGGAAGGCTTAAGAAAGGGGCTCCTCCATTTGACATTTATGGGATGGTCACATGTTAAACTTCTCATGACTTTACATGGGGCTTAAGGATGGCTTCATGGCTTCATGTGGCTTGGGAATAGCTTAGCCAAGTTTCATGAAAATGGGTTTTAGGGATTTTTGGCATTTATGGGTGATTTGGTATGAGGCTTGATTTGGAAACATTTGATCATGGATTTAAAACATAGGGGTTGATTTTGGTTAAAAGGATGACAAATGAATATATCATGTGGGCTTTAACATAGATTTTGGGCTTTTGAAATGGTTTTGGGATGGGCTTTTAAAGTGGTTTAAGGAAATGGGCTTTTAGATTTTAAAATGGGCTTTTGGATGAAAGTTTTGTGAAGGACCATGCCAAATAAATGTTGGGTTTAGTTTAGGGATGTGTCATGAGTGATTTGGAACAAATTTGAAGTGATTTTGAATTGAATTGCGTTTAATGTGGGGTCTTTTAGTAAAGGGGCCAAAGTGGGTCTAATTGGGCTAACTTGGTTTAAGGTTGAGATAAATTTGGATTTGATGTAAAATTAATGTTGAGAAATGTTTATGGGAATGTCATAAAGAGTTTTCAACTTTGGTTGGGCTCTAATTTTGGGATTTGGGCCCATTTGGGTTAGGTTTGGGCTTAGGTTAATTTAAGGGATTTTTGTTTTGGGTTAGGTTTGGGTGGAGTTTAGGTTCAAATTTTGGGCAAATCAAGTTATTGTTTTGTTTATGGGGATGTTAGGAAGGCTTTAGAAAAGATTTGTGGCTAATTGGAGTTGAATTGGATTGGTTTGAGCTAGGTTTAGGTCATGGGCCAAAATTGGGCCTTATGCTTCAAATTGAAATTGGGCTCAAATGTTAATCAAATTAGACTTGGATTTGGTCTAAATTGATGTTGGGGGTGTTGAATTGAAGTTTAGAATTGAATTGGACCATAATTGAGGTCAATTGGGGTGGCTTGGTTTGACATTGGGTTCACTTGGGTTAAAAATGTGTCAAATTGGGGGGTTTTGGTAAAAGTGCAGTAAATTAGCAAAATTATCCCATGGTGTAGTTGAAAAAAAATGAAATTGAGAATATTTGGGATTTTCTGGAATTTTTTTGGGAATTTTCCGAATTTTTGGATTTTTGGGGTAAAAGGGTATTTTGGTAATTTTTGGGGGGTTTAGGGGTATTTTTGGAAATTTTGGTATTTTTGGCCAAAGATGGTCAATTTGAGTGATGGGAAATGTTTAGGATCGGTTTTGAGGAATTTTGGGTAATTTAGGGAATTTTTCAAATATTGGGTAGTTTCAAGGACTTTTGGTAGGTTTAGTGGGTGTAGGGCCCCGGGGGTAAAAAATTGAAATTTTGGAAAAATAAAGATTGATCAAGTGTGAGTGAAATGGAATCATTTTGGTTGAGCCATGAATCCATATTAAGCCCATATGAGCCATGAGAGGACTCATTTGAGGCATTCACTATGTTGTTCCTAACCCTCTTAGCCAGGGGCTTAGGGGTTAAGGACCATCCATGTGAATTACCTACACGAGTCAGGAAGTCAAGATGAGTGAGAGTGTGGTTTTAGGACTTGGAATGTGTGTGAGAGTGTAGTGTATGTGTAGGTTAACCCTCACCAGACCAGGCCATCCAGGGTATTCCTAAGGCCAAAAAGGTCCTATAGCGAACTCATCCTTTAAACCTCCACATTTGATTTTAACCCTCTAGATGATTAGGGGTCTAAAATCAAGTTTGTGGGGTTTGCAGTGAGTTAAGAAGTTGTTTGAATTTTTAAAGGGTGGGTTCCATTTCTAGTCCTCTAAGATTAGTCAAAGGAAAAGCCTAAGGCTAGATCCTAAGTACTATGTAGTGTGAAAAGAAGAGACCTTATCAAAAATGAGGTCAACAACAATCTCTCACTTTACTTACACTCTCTGTAGAAATCCTCCTCTCCTTTTTCATCTTGAACACTTAATTTAATGTTTGGAACGAATTCCCCAAGAGTTTCTTCAAGAACCCCTTAAAAAATCTGCCAAAACTCTTCAATTTGAAATGAACCGAGATGGGGCACCAGCGGTGCCCTATCCTGCCAATAATTGTTGAAGTCTCTGGAAAGGGGCGCCGGCCGTGCCCATTTTGGCGCTGGCGGCGCCAGAAGCTGTTTTCCTCCAAATTGCTCCATTTTTCTCCAAATTTGTTCCTTTTTTTGCATCTTTTAGCTCCAATCACCTATAATCATGATACCTGCAACAAATCATAAAAATACCTTCCTTTAAAGTGAAATATCACAAAAAATAGGTAAAAATATATTGCTAAAGGAGTATATATTTTTGGTTCATCAAAATCCCCCAAAGTTAAACTATTACTTGTCCTCAAGTAATCCTTTTACTACATAAAATATAACTCTAGGAAATGTACTTTTCAACTGAAGACACTAAAATTTTCATTCAAAAGAATATATTGGTTAGATTTTCAGAAAAAGTTTAGTAAGCGAGGTCGACATTACGGGTATAAGAATATTTAGTAATCAAGTCTAAAAGTTCTAGTCTTCTATTTATTTCAAGATAAACGATAATTTGTCACATTAAGAGTGCCTTAAAAGAATATGTGAAAAGGAGTTCATGCAAACTTTACTAAAATGTAAGCTAACACTTTAAATATAAATTCAGAAATGAAATCAAGTTTTACCTTTAAGGTGATTCAAGTGAAGCAAATTTTTGATTAGGCATCGCCTCAAGCTTCTCCTCATAAACATTTTTTTTTTCATTTTTCTTTTGGGATTGTTTTTTTTTTTCAAACCTTCTTTTCTTTTCTTTTCTTTTATTGATGATTACTATATCTGGATAGCCTTTAATGATTTTGAACTTCACTCTCCTCTTTCTAAAGTTCAAACTTGAAACACCACCTTACTTTATAGTTAGGCACAAGATTTATTACTTTTCATAAAGTCACAATCTCTTCTTAATACACAATACATTAAGTCCCTTAACATTTCACAAATACAGTTTTCTTTACTTTAAACAGTTAACTATAATCAAATACTTTCATACCAAATATCTTATTTCTATAAAATTAACTTTCTTTAACAAAAATTTTCATGTCATCCTTCCATAATATTCAACTGAGATGAAAAGTTTTAGTTATCTTACAATGAGGTTCAACTGCCAAAAGTTATGCTAACAATTTTTTTGAAAATATAATAAATGAGAACAAATAAAGGTTTAGCATTTCTCTACCCTCCCTCAAACTTACATTTTTCAAAAAATTTGAAATAGTTGAGAGTAAAAGAAAACTAACTTTTTTGTGCTGAGATTCTTAAATCTTCATAATCAATCTGGTATTAATCAAAATTTTATAGCTAACAAGCATCAAACAATTAGTTGCAGTGATATAAAAATTTAAAATATTTGCATGGTTGAAGAGAAATTAACATTAAACATCCAAAAATCCAACAGAACACTACAACATGAAGCAAACTATCACACTATTAACAGTACAACTAACAGTTCAACATGAAAAGTAAATAACACTACATCACACAATATAACGTAGGGTTACACATCACATGAAAAGTAAATATCCACTACATCACATCAATACATCACAGTAGACTAAGAACAACAGAAATAAAACAAACAAACTATCTACCAGTCTTCATCACCAGGATCGTAGACGAAATTCATCGAGTTCGAGCTCGTACGGTGTATAACTACGGCAAGTTGGAAATGTCACCCCAGTATCTCCTCTCATAAATCTGGCCTGAGCTTCATAATAAGCAATATCAAACTTAACTCTTCTCTGCAAATAGTTTTCATTCACATCACTCCTGGCGTCGAATACATCCATCCTACCATGCATCCTATCAAAACTATCACTTTGCAATCTCAACTGCTTCATGACATCAGATAGTGTCGGGGGCTCAGAAGTAGATGGAACATCATAGCTAGTGGTAGGAATATCAGTACTCCTAGTCTCCTCTTTTGCACCCACATAAGCCTCATAAGTACGAATAATGGTCTTCGTATTTGGTCTCAAAGGTATCACCACTTCCTCAGAACTACTATACTAAACTCCAGATTGAACATAAAGGGCATGAATTAGGGCAGGATGTCCTAATCCACCAGTGGTTTCACCTTTGACAATAGAGTGAGTGCTCCTGAAAACAATAGCTCCAATATTGATCTTCTTCATATTCTGGATGCAATAATTCAAAATAGCTCGATCCCTAGGAACCTCGCTGTGATGATTAGAAGGTAATAGTCTCGTAGAAATGAAATAATGCTACGCTTTAGAAGCAACATTTAAAGTAGAAGCAGGAAAGTTAGTCATCTATTTCTGATTCCTCTTCCACTCCCATCTTCCATCGGTCAGATACGTGATTACACTCATCAAATTCCCCTCAATAGTATCAAATTCTCAAATTCACAAACAAAAGGTTCTCAAATTTGATAAAATGCGTTCATACATTGTGGTTTTGAACTTAACCAGTTTCCCTCGTACTAGCACATATTCCGTCTCAGACTAAAGCACGTTAACATAAAATTCTCGGACTACTCCTAAAACAGCATTAGGAGAAAAGTAACAGAAACACTCCCAATTCAGCTCAGAAATCAACTGTTTCACAGATCCACCAGGATTCTCAAATGCTCAATCCTGAATACACTTCTTGTTTTGCAACTGAGAGTTGAAGTGAAATTGAGCCTTAGCATTAACAAATCTTTCATTGTCCTAATCAAATTTTTGCTTCCCCTTACTCATTCTAGTAGCCATGTTAATTTATAAAAATTGCAAAAACTTACCAATAAATCCCAAGCATTAATCCAAACAAGTAAGAACAAATTCTACCATAGGAAACCTCATTTTTTGCTAAAAAATCTCCCAAAAATATCATCCAAACAATTTGAGAGTTTCACATGGCAAGAATTTAAAAATTTTAGCTTAAAGTAAAGCTCTTACCAAAAGAAGTGTAAACTCGGCCTCAGAAATCCTTGAAATCCTCTCTATTCTGAGATCTAACGAACCCTAAAGCTTTAAAATCGTGAACATGGCAGTGAACGATGAAAGAAATGACGGAAAAATGGGTCCCTGTCAATTTTCGCGAATTATTAAGGGTCTTGGGCTATTTTCAGCATTTGGGCGCCGGCGGCGCTCTATTCAAAATAATAGCCAAACTCTCTGGATTTGGGCGTCGACGGCGCCAGTCCAAAATTCCATTGGGCTCAAAATTTTCTTTTGCAAATTCAATCATTTCAACCTCCGTAGTTCTATTAACACATCATCAAGCATCTATTTCATCTCACAAACACTAAACAATATCACTTTACACAAATAACACGTATCATCACTTTCGTATATAAAATCCACGATACAACGATTACAAACATATGTTCATCAAATAAAAGCAACACTCCTTAGATCTTTAGTATTGCAGGTACACTATGATAAGCAAACACTAAGTCCTAAGTACACACAAGAAATCAAATCATAGTTGAGTATTCTTTTAAACATAATAAGAAAGCAAAGAAAAGCAAACAACATAATAATCAAAGCAAACACTTAAACATAACAAAGCAGCAAAAAAAATCCACTAATTACTCCTCATCAGTCTCAGAACTATCATCCTCTCTAATGTCTCCGATTGATAGATGATGAACAAACAAACTGTAGAAGGGATGATATAGGAATTCATCAGATGAATCTTCAGTCACCACAACAATCTTCTTCAATAGATTAATCAGACCCAACTCAATCCGACCAGTATGATCAAATTACTCTTTCACCCTCCAATCAATATGATCAAATAAATTAGAAATATTATTAATATCATTCAGAATATTTTGTACCTCACTTTCTAACTTCTTTATCTTCTTCAATATCACCCTCAAACTTTTAGAATAGCAAGGCTAAATAGGTTGTGAACTCTCAGTGGTCTGATCAGCAAGCAAATCCATATCTCCTTCATCACCTACTATTTGGTAGACATAAAGATCATTTGGATCAATAGGTCTCCAGGGCAGAAGAACTTTTTCCCAACTATAATATTTTACTTGCAATTGACTACATAATAGAAATACGGTGGACGGGTGTCCAAGCCCATATTTAGATCGATGCACAATCAATCCCAAAACAGATTTCGTAATGATTGATCCAATATCCACTGGTCTTCCAGTTTGTATCCAGAAATTCAGAATATCACTTTCCTTCATTACCTTATCTTCATAATAGGAATTAATTTTGCAGAAATAAAGTAATGCCACTATTTTGATACCAGATTTAAGGATGAAGAAGAGAAACTGATATATCCTTTATCCCTTACTTCCCATTCTTCATTCTCATCCGTCAAATTATGATAGATTTCATTCATATCATTGCCAGTCGCATTAAAATTTGCATTATGACAAATAGGTACATCCTCAATCATGAAGAGATCATTAATCCTTGCAGGAGTGAATGGTACATACCTACCTCACACAAAAACACATCCTTGGTTGATCCCATGCAGATTTGTACAAAATTCTTTAACGACCGGAACAGCCACAGCCGCGGTTGAGAATAATTCATTCCATATTCATTTATTTTCTTAGAAAGTGATGCTATTTGAGAAGCTATCATAGTCATCATATCAGAATCATGAACACTAGCTACTCTTTTAGGGTTTACCCATTCAGAGGGCCATTGAAAATTATTAGTAGCCATCTCTTCAATTAATGAATATGCTTCATTGAAAGGTTTTAACATTAACGATCCACCAGCAGCAGCATCAATAATTGATCTCAATGATCCCACTAATCCGTTATAAAAAGTTTGAATTATTAACCAATCTGGCAAAGCATGATGTGGACACTTCCTAAGAAGATCTTTAAACCTTTCCCAAGCTTCATATATTGACTCTCCTTCAAACTAACCAAAAGATGTAATATCATTTCTTAATTTAGCAGTTTTTGATGGAGGGAAATATTTTGGTAGAAACTTTTGAGAAAGTTCTCCCCAAGTTTGAATAGATCCAGGTGCTAATGAGTTTAACCACGGCTTAGCTTTATCCCTTAAGGAAAAAGGAACAAGTCTAAGTCTCACAGCATCACTCAACACTCCGTCATACTTAAAAGTAGCACACAGTTCTAAAAAACTAGCGAGATGTAAATTTGGGTCTTCATTAGGTGTTCCTCAAAATTGATTATTTTGTACCTTTTGGATGATAGCAGGTTTAAGTTCAAATGAATTAGCAGCAACATCAGGATTTTGAATAGTTATACGAATTTCCTCTGCTATTGGGTTAGCTTAATCTCTTAAGGGTCTTGACAAATTTCCAACATTAAGATTCTGATTCTCTTGATTAATCGCCATTTTACAGTAATTTTCAATTTTTTTTTGTTGTTTTCTAATTTTTCTAATAGTACACTCTAACACATAATCGTAACGTATAAAACCTACAGATCCACTACTACGCATATAAAATCACACTAAAAAGTAAATAAGCACACAAATATACTACAAAGTAAAGGTTTTCGATTACTACAATATCTATAAATAAGTACCATTTATCTATCTCCCTGGCAACGGCGCCAAAAACTTGACTGCGACTTTATATATGCTTTAAAATGTAAGACTTTATGAATTCAAATTTATATATTTATAATGATTTAGTAAAGTCACACATGCAACACAATTATATGTATCGTATCAAGTAATACAGGGCTCTAATGGAGTCCTAGTTATCGATCACACAGGGAGGGAAAACGTTCTTCAAATCAGATAATATAGCACTAAAATCCAATACCAATTGTAACAATTACTCAAGTGTAGTACAACTAGTTAATGCAAAGTTTGGTAATAATAACGCTACTGCAATTATTTCTACTTACTAATCTCTTTAACTAACACACACTAACGTACGTGATTTAAAAGATACTTCTATGTGGAAAGTGTCTTCCTTCGTGGATAAGGATTATGATGTGTGGATGATGAAGAATGGTAAATTTTAGTATTGTGCCAAATAGGAGCATATTTGCTTCTTTACACTTAAAAGAGTACCTCCTCTTCCAAGCATGTAAATAACATTGCCATATCTTAAGTTTAGTCACTAAATCTAAGGCTAGGCTGGGAGGATACCGACTATCACTATGGAGCTCCAACTCACTTTTCACCCGAAGGCTAACCATAGGCTTTAGTTACCAATCTTAAGACCAAATTGGGGATCCCATTCTGTCACCATGAAACCTCCAATTTGAAGTCTATCAAAAATCATTTCCATATTTATTTGCACTTAGTCCTCATGAACTACGCAATTCATTCACGGACATTAAATGGGTTCTTTATTCTTGTTGTAGAACATTCAATTCTTTTGGAATTAATGTTCCTCAACAAATTTTAACAATTCAATTGGCCAGATTGAAAATTAAATTAAGTTCCAAATGAAAGAAACATCACAACTTTTATAACACTTTAAGGGCACATCAATTCCACATCACCACATCATCACTACTTTATGCAAGAAGAAAGGCAAAGGAAACTTTAAGGGCACATCAATTCATAACAATTTAAGGGCACATCAATTCCTCCTCTCTATTTTCGTCTTGGACACTTAATTTAATGTTAGGAGTGAATTCCCCAAGAGTTTCTTCAAGCACCTCTTCAAAAATCTGCCAAAACTTTTGAATTCAAAGTGAACCGACATAGGGCACCGGCGGCGCCCTATCGTGCGAATAAATTTTGGATTTCTCTGGAATAGGGCGCCAGCGGCGCCAGGGCTGTTTTCCTCCAAATTGCTCCATTTTTCTCCAAATTCGTTCCTTCTTGCATCTTTTTACTCCAATCACCTATAATCATCATACCTGCAACAAATCATCAAAAATACCTTCATATAAAGTGCAATAGCACTAAAAACATGTAAAATCTTATAGCTAAATGGGTATATATTTTTGGTGCATCAAAATCCCCCAAACATAAATTATTTCTTTTCTTCAAGTAATCCTTTTACTACATAAAAATATAACTCTAGGCAATGTACTTTTCAATTGTAAGAGACCAAAACTTTTCATTTAAAAGAATATAGTTTTTAGATTTCCACAAAAAGTTTAGCAATTCAGGTCAACATTACAGGTATAAGAATATTCAGTACTTAACTCTAAGAGTTCTTGTCTTCAATTTATTTCGAGATGAACCATAATTTGTTATATTAAGAGTGCTTTAAAAGACTATGTGAAAAAGGAGTTCATGCAAACTTTTTTAGAATGTAGGCTAGTACCTTAAGCATAAATTTAGAAATGAAATCAAGCTCATCCTTTAAGGTGATTCAAGTGAAAACAATTTTTGATTAGCCATCTCCTCAAGCTTTTCCTCATAATATTTTTCTTTTCTTCTCTTTTTCTTTTTCTTTTTCTTTTTCTCTTTTTTCTTTTTTTTTTCTTTTCTTTTTTTGGAGGATTACTATATCTGGATAGCCTTTAATGATTTTGAACTTCACTCTCCTCTTTATAAAGTTCAAACTTAAATCATCTCTTTACTTTATAGTTAAGTACAAGCTTTATTATTCATCATAAAGTAACGATCTCTTCTTAACACACAATACTTTAAATCCGTTAACATTTCAAAAATACAGTTTTCTTTACTTTAAATAGCTGACTGTAATCAAATCCTTTCATACCAAATATCTTACTTCTATAAAATCAACTTTTATCACAAAAAATTTTTATCCTTTCCTTCCATAATATTCAACTGAATTGAAAAATTTTAGTTATCTTATAATGAGGTTCAACTGCCAAAAGTTATGCTAATAATTTTTGAAAGTATAATAATTGAAAACAAATAAAATTTTAGCATTTCTCTACCCTCCCCCAAACTTACATTTTTCAATAAATTTGAAATAGTTGAGAGTAAAAGAGAACTAACCTTTATGTGCTAAGATTTTGAAATCTTCATAATTTACCTGGTATTAATCAAAATTTACAACTAGCAAGCATGAAACAATTAGTAGCAATGATATAACAATTTAAATATTTGCATGGGTAAATAGAAATAAACATTAAACAACTAAATATCCAACAGAACACTATAAAATAAAGCAAATTATCACACCACATAATATTACAACTAACAGTTTAACATGAAAAGTAAATGACAATACATCACACAGTACAAAACAGGATTACACATTACATAAAAAGTAAATGTCCATTACATCACATCAATACATTTCAACAAACTAAGAACAATAGAAATAAAAAAAATAAGTTATCTACCACTCTCCATTACCAGGATCAGCAGCAGGGTCATCAGAAGGGTTAGAAGGTCCAAGCCTGCATGGTGTAGAACTAGGACAAGTAGGAAATGTCACATCGGACTCCCCCCTCATAAATCTGACCTGAGCATCTTAATAAGCCATATCAAACTCAACTCTTCTCTATAAATAATCTTCATTCACATCACTTTGGGCCTCAAAATATATCCATCCTATGATGCATCCTATCCATACTATCACTCTGCAATCTCAACTGTTGCATGATATCAGATAGTGTCGGGGGCTCAGAAGTAGATGGAACATCACAACTCGTAGTAGGAATATCAGTACTCCTACTCTCCTCTCTTGCACCCACATGAGCCTCATAAGAACAAATAATTGTCTTCGTAATCGGCCTCAAAGGTATTTCCACTTCCTCAGAACTACTATACTCCACTCAAGACTGAACACAAAGTGCATGAATCAGGGCAGGATGTCCTATTCCACCAGTGGTTTCTCCTTTGGCAATAGAGTGAATGCTCTTAAAAATAATGGCTCCAATATGAATCTTCTTCATATTCTGGATGCAATAATTTAAAATAGCTCGATCCCTAGTTACTTCACTGTGATGATAAGAAGGCAATAGTCTTGCAGAAATGAAATAATGTCATGCTTTATAAGTAACATTTAAAGTAGAAGAAGGGAAGTTAATCATCCATCTCTGATTCATCTTCCATTCTCCTCTTTCATCGGTTAGATATGTGATTACACTCATCAAATTCCCTTCACTAGTATCAAAATTCTCAAATTCACAAACAAAAGGTTCTCGAATTTGATAAAATTCATTGATACGTTGTGGGGTGAACTCAACAAGTTTCCCTAGGACTAGCACATATTCTGTTTCAGACTAGAGCACGTTGGCATAAAATTCTCGGACTACTCCCAAAACAGCATTACCAAAAAATTAACAGAAATGTTCCCAATTTCGCTCAGAATTCAATTGTTCTATGGATCCACCAAGATTTTCAAACGCTCGATCTTGAATACACTTCTTGTTTTGCAATTGAGAGTTGAAGTGAAACTGAGCCTTAATATTAACAAATCTTTCATCGTCCCAATCAAATTTTCGCTTCCCCTTACTCGTTCTAGGAGCCATGTGGATTTCTAGAAAAATTGAAAAAATTTGCCAATAAATTCCAAATCCACAATGTATTAACTCCAAGCATTAATCTATTCAAGTAAGAAAAAATTCTACCATATGAAACTTCACTTTTTCTAAAAAATCTCCAAAAATATCATCCAATAATGTGAGAGTATCACATGGCAAAAATCCAAAAATTTTAGGTTAAAGTAAAGCTCTTACCAATAGAAGTGCAGATCTAGCCTCAGAAATCCCTGAAATCGTCTCTAATTCGAGATCTAACAAGCCCTAAAGCTTCAAAATCACAAATATGAATGTGGGAGACGAAATAAATGGCAGAAAAATGGGTCCCAGGCTATTTTCGCAAATTTTTAAGGGTCCCGAGCTATTTTTGGTAATTGGGCACCGGTGGCGCTCTATTCAAAATAATATCCCGCTCTCTGGAGGGGTTCAAAAATTTTCATCGCAAATTCAATCGTTTCAACCTCCGCATTCCTATTTAACACATCAACAAGCATCTATTTCATCTCACAAACATTAAACAACATCACTTCACACAAACAACACATCGCATTACTTATATATATATATAATCCATGATACAACGATTACACACATATGTTCATCAAATATAAGCAACACTCCTTAGATCCTTAGTGTTGCAAGTATACTATGATAAGCGAACACTAAGTCCTAAGTACACACAAGAAATCAAAGAAAAGTCCAAAGACACCCTGCTAAAATAAAGCAAAGCAAACATCATAGCAATCAAAGTAAACACTTAAACATAACAAAGCTGCATATAGAATCTACTAATTACTCCTCATCAGTCTCAGAAGTCTCATCCTCTCTAATGTTTCCCATTGATTGACGATGAATGAACAGATTGTAGAATGGATGATATGGGAATTCATCAGATGAATCTTCAACCACCACAACATTCTTCTTCAGAAGATTAACCAAACCCAATTCAATTCGACCAGTATGATCAAATTGCTCTTTCATCCTCCAATCAATGTGATCAAATAAATCAGAAATGTTATTAATAACATTCATAATATTCCGTACCTCATTTTCCAACTTCTTTAACTTCTTCAATATAACCCTTGAACTTTCAGAATAGTAAGGCTGAATAGGCTGTGAACTCTCAGTGGGCTGATCAGCAAGCACATCCATGTCTCCTTCATCACCAACTGTTCTGTAGTCATAAAGATCATTGGGATCAATAGGTCTCCAGAGTAGAAGAACTTTCTCCCAACTTTCATATGGAACCTGTGATTGACTACATAACATAAATATAGTGGACGGGTGTCCAAGCCCATATTTAGATCCATGCAGAATCAATCCCAATACAAATTTAGTAATGATTGATCCAATATCCACTGGCCTTCCAGTTTGTATGTAGAAATTCAGAATAACACTTTCCATTGTCACCTTACTTATCTTCATAGTAGGAAATAATTTTTCTGAAATAAAGTAATGTCATTGCTTTGATACCAGATTCAAGGATGAAGAAGAGAAATTGACATATCCATTATCCCTTACTTCCCATTCTTCATTCTCATCCGTCTGTTGACCTCATTTTTGATGAGGTCTCCTCTTCTTCTTTTTAGTACTTAGGATCTAGCCTTAGGCTTTTCCATTGACTATCTTAGAGGATTAGAATTGGGACCCACCACTTAGAAATTCAAACCACTTCTTAACTCCCTGCAAACTCCACAAACTTGACTGTAGACCCCTAATCACCTAGAGGGTTGAAATCAAATGTGGAAGTTTAAAGGATGAGTTCCTATAGGACTCTTTGGCCTTAGGACTGCACTGGGTGGCCTTGTCTGGTGAAGGGCTGACCTACACACACACTACACTTATACACTACACTTTCACAGAGCTCCTAAAAAACACACCCATTCCTAACTTGACCTCCTGACTCATGAAGGTGATTCACATGGATGGTCCTTAACCCCTAAGCCCTTGGCTAAGAGGGTTAGGAACAACATAGTGGATGCTTCAAATGAGTCCCTTCATGGCTCATGTGGGCTTGATATGGCTTCATGGCTCAACCAAAATGATTTCATTCCACTTACAATTACTCAATCTTCAATTTTGCAAATTTTCGATTTTTGACCCCGGGACCCTACACCCGCCTAGCTCTACCCAAAGCCTCGAAATTACCCAAATTTTTCAAAATTTCCAAATCACCCAAAATTCCCCAAAATTAACCTTGAACATTTCCTCACTAATCAAGTTGATCATCCATAGCCAAAAATACCAAAAATTCCAAAAATACCTCCCAATACCCTCCAAATACCCAAAATACCCCTCTTGACCCAAAAATCCAAAAATTCAGAAAATTCCTAGAAAATTCTAGAAAATCCCAAATATTCCCAATTTCATTTTGTTCAACTACACAATGGGTTAATTTTGTCAATTTACCCCACTTTTGTCAAAACCCGTAATTTGACCCATTTTAACCCTAAGTGAACCCAATGTCAAGCCAAACCTACCCAATTGACCCAAGTTCTGGTCCAATTCAATTCTAAACATCCATTTAACATTCCCAACACCAATCGAGACCAGATCCAAGTCCAATTTGATTGACATTTGAATCAAATTTCACTTTTGGCCTTAAAGCCCAATTTGGACCCATGACCCAAACCTAACCCAAACTAACCCAATTCAACTCCAATTAACCCCAAACCTTTTTTAAACCTTCCTCAACATCCCCAAAAACAAAACACTAACATGATTTACCCAAAATTTAGATCCAAACCCCACTCAAATTCAACCCAAAGCCAAAAAGCCCAATTTTGACCTAAACCCAAACCTAACCCAAATAAGCCCAAACCCCAAAATCAAAACCCAATCAAAGTCAAAAACTCTTTCAAACACTCCCATAAACATTTCCCAACATTAATTTTACATTAATTTGAACCCTAGCCCAACATTGGCCCAAGTTAGCCCAATTTGACCTACATTGGCCCATTTACCAAAGAAGTCCAAATCCAACCCAATTCAAGCCCAAACCACTTCAAATTTATTCCAAATCATTCATTAAACCTTCCTAAATTAAATTCAAAACTTATTGGATCCAATCCTTTACAAAATTATCAACATAAAATTTGTTTTGAAATCCAAAAGCCCATCTTCACTAAATTTTAAGGGCCCAAAATTCATACAAAGCCCACATGACACTCTTCTTCATCATGACTTCAATTAAAACCATCCCTAAAGTTCCAATAAAATATGAATTTGTTCTAATTCAAGCTTCATGTTAACCTCTCATACATTTATCAAAAATGTCAAAATCCATTTTCATACAAGTAAGCCAAGCTATGTGCAAGCCATAGGTAAGCCATGAAGCCATGCATGAGCCCCATAGGAGCCATGAGAGCCATGGAATCCACTTTCCACCTCACCAAACCATTAATGGCAAGAGAGGGGACCTCTTTCTTAAACCCTTTTTAAACCCTTTTTACCTTAAACATGATACACTCTAAACCATACTTTGCCACCTAATCCTTGATGTGGACTTCACTACCTTTGGTAGGTTGACTCACATGATTCTCCCAGCCCAAAACAAGAACTTGGAAGGGTGCACCAAACCCAAAATGGTGGGTTGACCCATTTGGACCCAAAATAAGCCTCTCCCCATACCATTTTAGTCCAATCCAAGCCCTTTACACATGTCCATGGCCAATTAACTGCACAAACCTCCAGCCCTGACCCACCTGGACCTGAGGGTGACCCATGCCTGCCGGCCAGCCGCCTGGGTCGCCGGAAAACACCATGGCCGAGAACTTGGGAGGAGAAAAAGTTTGGAATTCCCACCTGCTGAGCTGCCCCATCCCCAGTGGCCATTGCGACTGTTCTTCTCTTGCCAAGAGCAGGCTGATCCCGATCCCTAACTCCCCCGAAGGCCCTCCGGCCTCTCCTATTTAAAAACCCCTCTCTCGGCCATGGAAGAGGTGTTGAACCAACCTTGAGGAAACTCGCCAAAATCATTCCGGACCACTCTCTACACATAGAGCACTTGATTCCCACCTGGATTCCAGCCTAATTCCTCTAGCTAAGCTCGATTTTGAGTTCAAATTTCAAGCACAAAACCGGGACACTTCTTAACGAGTGGACCAATCCCCAAATTGATTGATCCTACACCTTCACCGGACCAGGGAAGAAGTCCACCAACAAAAGCCCCTCTCCAGGCCACCCATCTGTTCCAGACTCCAAGCTTTGTAATCGGCTGTGGTCGAAATCCTACCTAGACAATTCACCAGGCCAGGAGACTTAATCTGGAGCTTGCTGAGACTCAATCGAAGGTGACACAACCCTCAGATCGAAACCACACTTCTCTGAGCAAAGGTATGGCCTCTCTCTTCTTCCTGAGCTTCTGAACATTCTCCATTTTTATTGAGTCAATTGCATGCCACATATACCGTATGGATGTGTTTGTATTCTCGAGACAAATCCATAGAGCATAAGAACGTTCAATTTGGTCAAGTATCGAGTGAGATCTTAGGCCTAGAAGACGGACGGTTCTCGGGCTAGGAGGCTTGGGGACGATGAACGGATGACGTTCATTCAATACACGCGCGGACGAACGGTTCAGATAGCATCGGACCAGGAGATGATACGTGAACCGCGGGCCGCGTGGTGCTGAGTCGGAAGGCGGGGCCGAATGGGAGCGCGCCGCGTGGCCGTTCGGAGATGCCGAGGATGACAGGGTGCCACGTGGATAAGTAGGAAATTAGGCTATTTTCCTATTTATTTAATTACCAGAACTTGAAAAATGCATAACTTTGTGTAGAAAAACCATTAAAATAAAATAAAAATACCCTCTTGCTCAGTGAACAGAGGAGAATAATGTGGAAAAGAAATCATTTAATTTCATTGAGTATTTGATTTTTAATAATTTATTTACTCTCTTCACATTTTCAATTCTCCATGCATGTATACAATTCACCATGACATGAGACCATAGGGCTTTTGAAGCCTCTGAATTTGGGAACATTCCCTGAATTTTCCAAAGTCAGAGGCCATCCCTATGAAGAGTTATTGATTTTTCAACTCTAGGTTGCTAGTTTGAGTATTTTAATTCCAATAATTAGCATATTGTGAAATAAATTCTAGAAAAATTTGAAGATGTTTATTATGACCAGAGGAACCCAAGAAAAATAGGTTTTGAATTAATCCACTTGGAATAACCCTAATTGGCTTAAACACCCAAAATAGGTTCTTAATTAATTAGAGCTAATCATACATTAAATTGACCTGAAATCAATTCTCCACTGACCTTTAGGATCAGAGGAACCCAAAAATTTGAAGTCAATTGGACTCGGTTAGCCCCACCAAATGGGTTGATTAAACCATTTAGCTAATTTAAACTTTAAAAATTCATAACTTTCAAAATAATTTTCAAAAATTCACCAAATTGGTTTTTGAGCCTCTCTGATATTAGGGAAATTTAAGAAAAATAAAATTGCAATTTTTCAAAAAAGTTGATTTTCTTACATTATTTTAATATTTTAATAATTAAAAAATAATAAAAATCACAAAAATAATAAAATTCACCAAAATGTCACATTTTGAATTTTAATCACTTAGGAACAAACCCCATATTTTTCTTAAGTCTCTATAATGAGATATTAAATTTTAAAGCCCTAAGGTAATTTTAAAATTAAAAAAATGTATATTTTTTAGTATTTCCACTAAAATAATTCTAATAAATCAAAGAGAAATCAGAAAATTATAAAAATTAATTCTCTGATTTCCATGATATCAAAGAGATTTTTGAAAAATATAAAATTCATTTTTCAACCTTTATTTTATTTTTAAATTAATTAATACTCCAAAACTCAAAATAATTATAATAAAAAGAATATAATTCAAAAAATCACCAAAATTGGTCTAAGTGATACTCTGGTCGTTAGGAATGTCCCATAATTTTCTTAAGGACAGAAAATTTCCCTTGGTCATATTATTAAATTTTCCTTGGAAATCCCTATTTTCCACCAAAAATAATTACATAAATAAATTAAATACAGAAAAGTCACATTTTCTCCTCTCATGCCTTTATTGACATATGAGTGAAGTCACATAAAAATTTCAAGTTCATTTAAGCTCAATTTAGTGAGTTATGAAATTATTAAGCTTGAAGGGCAAAATGGTAATTAAAATTTTAACCTTTAATTAAAACTTTAGGCTTAATAAAATTAAAGAGTAAAGTATTTGATCCTAATCTGATTTGGATGATTGAAATTTGAATAATAAGGGTAGAAACCTATTAAACAATTTAAAAATAATTGAAATAAACCTTAATTAAATAATTGATTAAATTTGGAAGAATAATAAAATTGGAATTATTAAAATAGGGATATTATTAGGAAGAGATTTGTTCTTTAATTTAAGAATCCCTAAATTAATCATCTCAATAATATTTAATTCCTAATTAAAATGATAATCCAAATTTAAGATTTAAAATGCTAAAAGACTTAATCATTAAATTAAATTAAAGATTAAATTATTTAAATTCAATCCTTTTAAAATTTCAATTAAATTAATAATTTAATAATTAAAATTAAATCATCTTTAAAACATAAAAAAAAATAAAATAAAATATTAAATTAAAATTAAAAATAAAATTAAATTAAAATTTAAATTAAAAATTAAATTAAATTAAATTAAGTTAAATTAAATTAAATTAAATTAAATCAAATTAAATTAAATTAAATTAAATCAAATTAAATTAAATTAAATCAAATTAAATTAAATTAAATCATATTAAATTAAATTAAATTAAATTAAAGTTAAATCAAATTGAATTAAAAAAATAACATCACCTAAGACATAAAGAAATTCAAAAATAAATATAAAGCAACTTGAACACTATTCCAAATTTAAACCTAGTTAAGCCGAAATTAAATTAAATCACAAACCATTTGAACATCAATTTGCCCTCAAAAGCTTTTGTTGTCATAACTCCTAAATAGAACATTAAGTGAAATGTTATTTCCCTCATAGGATATTCTAATGTCCTAGTTCACTGAGTAAGATAACATCAAAACTTGAATTCCGGACGATTAATTCATTTGTATAATTAAATTCTCTTGGGCTTAAAAATAATCCTAGAAATATTGAAAAGATGTTTAAGACTCGTCTTAAGCACTTCCTCGATATGATGGGATGTTTATAATAATAATTGAACTTAATTGTTCTTTGATGAAGAAAATCGTTCTTAAACCAAAACACAAGAACCTAGACGTCATAGGAAATGACTAGTTATAGGATTAGGAACTTGGTAGAAAACCATAATCCTTCCCTTAGCTTTACCTTGGGACTTGATTTAAATGCTTAAATATTCTAATTATGTTTTAAGTGCAGCTTGGGATGACAGGAAGACCCTCTAGGTACGCTTTTACTTTATTGCAATTTACCTTATTACAATTTATTTAATCGCATCGCACTTACTTTTCTTGCATGATAAACAACTGTTGCATGAAAACCCACACTTTTAGGATAGTCACTAAAATTGAAACCAAAACTAAATTAAAAGTCATTGCAAGATAAAATTCACCACCACAACATTTCAAAATATAAAACCACTCAAAATTTAATCACAAACAGAATACAAAACTACAACTACAATTGAATTAAAACGTCTTGTTGGATGATCGGGAATACCTTGGATGATGTAACCTACGTGTTTCTAACGGGATTTCCCACGGTCTAAATGAAAGTGTGGAACTCAATTAGTTGAGTTTAGAAAATTCATCTGGACTAAGTGAATCCGATAAAAATAACGATGCCGGAAGGATGGAACCGTGGGATCTTAACCGATGTTGTTATAATCAACTTTAAGATTTGTTTTAATTAAAACATAAAAAACACTTGGAAATTAAGAATTTCTCTAAACCAAAACACTTTTCTCATCTCCTGATTTATGACTTCTAAAACTAAACCTCTGCAACAACAAGGAGCTCGGAGCATGGTGGGCAGCACGACCATCGTCATCAGCGAAACCTGAATGCGCTTCGACAAAACTTTCTTAAGAATTAAATAACTAAGCCATAGGACTTCGAGGTAGTTTACCTAGTGCAACATAAATCCTTAACCTTCTGTTAGGCATTTGCATTGCAAATTAAGCCCTAACCGGTCTTAGGATTCCGAGGTAGTCGTCCGATACGACATAAACCCTCACATCTTCGAGGCTATTTGTATGATCATGTCATACGAATATAAGTCCTAATTACTTAAAATTGGTAAGATTAAAACATTAAATAAACATTAGGGCTTTCCTAAATTCAATCCAAATAATAGGATAGTCGGGAAATTACCGGAGTTCGCTTTGGATCTGTGATTTCTCCTACCTTTCTTCCTTTGGATTCCCAAAATAAAATGTTCCAAATTTGATCCATTCCCTATTGAAATTCCAAAATTCAATCCCTTGAAAACTTAAACTTTGAGATTCCTGAGAGTAGAATTATTGATTATTATCGAGAGTTTTCTTAGGTGATCCCCGTCACTTAAGATGTAATTAACTATAGGGGCTTACCCTTATAGGGAATTTTAAGAACCCAGGTAATATAAACCCTGCTTAATTCATTTATATTAAGCAGGGGAACTTGTCGGCTTATAAAACTGGTTAGTATACCAAACGGATGTCACAAATCCCTTAGTTTATTTAATCGAGCCCCACCATCAAGCAGTGTGTCTATCCTTAGGGATATATACACGGTTTGTGGTGCGGTGCTCGTTTATATAAACTATTTGGGATGTGAAATCAGTTTGATTTCATATCTTAAAATTTTCAAACTTAAAATTATTTTCAAATTCAAATGCTACTTGCTAAATTATATATATATTTAAATCAAATTTAAAATCTAAAATTCGCCTACAATTTCTGTTAGGCGACCCCTTTTTCAAAATAAAACACACCAACCTAAAAATATGCCGACAATTTCTGGTGACTCCGCTGGGGAAATTCCTCTCTCAATTTTAATCAGACAATTCTGCTTTCAAAGATCGGTAGTGTATCCATGTTCCTAGTGGATCAAACTACCCTTCTGGCGACCCCCTTTTTCAAAAATACAACACAAACCTAAAAATAAGCCGTACACCGTCAAATAACGATAGATTTCATTCATATCATTACTCGTAGCATTTGCATAAAGAAAAATAGGTACACTTTCTATCATGAATACATCATTTATCCTCGCAGGATTGAATGGTACATACCTTCCTCGCACAAAAACAAATTTTTGGTTGATCACATGAAGATTTACGTAAAATTCTTTCACAACCGGAACAACCACTACAGAGGTAGTGTAGCATAACACTTCCCAACATCTTCATTTCACTATCTCTTCAACTATTGTCGTCAGACTCTCTAAACCTCAAATCACAAAGCCTCTTTCCTTGATAATCCTTCTCTTCATCATCACTTTATAGAATAGACGTTACGCCTCTAAACTAACAAACTTCCATCGATTGTAGATGTGAGATATAGGGAGTTCAATGGAGTGGGAATCCATGGGATGCTAATTGAGAAAGGGAGTTTTCAGTTCTCTAGTGGTTATGGATTTAAAATGGGGTTTTGGGGTGTTTTAAGGAAGAAAATCCCGCTCAAAACTGCCAAAAATCGCATTTTAAAACGTAAAAACTGTCACCCATAATTTGGGCGCCGGCGGCGCTCAAACTAGAAATTTGACTGTGTAAAATAATAAGGCGCTGGCGGCGCCAGAGACAAAAAATTTCACCGAACTTTATTTGGCTCAAAATACTTCATTTCCACAATAAGATCCAATATATTTTTAATTTTTAACATATTTAGGGTAATTAGGATTCTTAAATATTACACTAGAAGCACAAACAACAATAAGCAAGCAAACTCAACATACAAACAAACATGTAGGTTGCCTCCCACAAAGCGCTTGGTTTAACGTCTTCAGCCCGACAAACCATACAGTTAACTAGGATGACTTAGCAATAAAACCACTTTGAAATCAGGTAAAGACCCTCCAAAGTAAGGTTTTAAAAGATGCCCATTAACCTTGAAAATATTTCCAGTTTTTGGATCCTCAATATCAACAGCTCCGCAAGAATGATGTTTTACTACATTAAAAGGTCCTATCCATCTGGACTTAAGTTTTCTGAGAAATAATTTCAATCTCGTATTATATAATAAAACTCTTTGTCCCAGTTCAAATCATTTTTTCAATATCTTTTGGTCATGCCACAATTTTATTTTCTCTTTATAAATCCTGTCGTTATGATATGATTCATTTGTAATTTCTTCCAACTCATTTAATTGCATAAATCTTTTTTCTTCCGCATTTCCCGAATTAAAATTCAACTCCTTAATCGCCCAATATACTTTATGCTCCAATTCTCTCGGCAAATGGCAAGTTTTACCAAACACTAATCTATAAGGAGACATTCCAATAGGGGTCTTAAAAGTAGTCATATTAGCCCATAATGCGGTGTCTAATCTAGCAGACCAATCTAATTTATGAATATCCACTGTTTTATCCAGAATTCTTTTAATTTCCTGATTCGATACTTCCACTAATCCACTAGTCTGGGGATGATAAGCAGTAGAGATTCTATGAATAATGTTATATTTTCCAATTAATATTTTAATTTATTTGTTTTTGAAATGGGATCCAACATCAGTTATAATCACTCTCGGAAATCCATATTTGGAAATATATTTTTCTTCAAAAACTTAGAAACACTCCGAGCATCATATCTTTGTAAAGCAACAGCTTTAATTCATTTCGAAACGTAATCAACAGTGACCAATATATATAATTTCTAAATGAAGGTTTAAATGGTCCCATAAAATCTAATCCCCATACATCAAAAATTTCAACGTCCAAATTTTAATTCAGAGGCATTTCATTTCTTTTAGAAATATTACCTACTCTTTGACATTGATCACAAAATTTAACACATTTATAAACATCATGAAAAAGAGTGGGCCAATAAAATCCAGATTTTAAAATTCTATAAGCTGTTTTATCAACAACAAAATGACCTCCAAATTCATAATCATGACATCTCTGAATGATTGGATTAATTTCTTCATGTGGCACACATCTTCTAATAATGAGATCCTTACACTGTTTATATAAATAGCGCTCATCCCAAAAATAAAATTTAGCATCATATTTAATTTTTTTTTTGTTGTTGTCTTGTTAAATTTGATGGTATAATATCACTTACAATATAATTCACATTATCAGCATACCAAGGAAAATTCTTTTCCATAAGAATATACAATTGTTCATGAGGAAAAGTTTCTGAAACTTCCTTCTCAAATTGAAAAAATCTATCATATGCTATTCTTGACAAATGATCAGTAATTTTATTATCAGATTCTTTCCTATCAACAATCTCAAAATCAAATTCTTGCAAAAGTAGTATCCATCTAATCAATATAGGTTTAGCATCCTTCTTTTGCATAAAATACTTGATAGCTGAATGATCAGTATGCACTATACTTTTAGTTCCAATTAAATAAGGTCTAAACTTATCGAAAGCAAATACTATAGCTAATAACTCTCTTTCAGTAGTGGCATAATTAATTTGAGCATCATTAAGAGTTTTACTAACAAAGTAAATAACCTTGAAAGTTTTATCATACCTTTGCCCCAACGCAACTCCAATAGCATAATCACTAGCATCACACATTAATTCAAAGGGATTCTCCCAATCAGGTGAAACAATTATAGGAGCAATGATTAATTTTTCTTCAAGTAATTCAAAAGCACACAAACATTCATCATTAAAATCAAACTTCCTATCATTTTCTAGAAGTTGGCACAAAAGTTTAGTAATTTAAGAAAAATCTTTAATATAACGCTTGTAAAATCCAGCATGTCCTAAGAAACTCCGCACCACACTCACAGTAGTGGGTAGTGGTAATCTCTTAATCACTTAAATTTTAGCAGGGTCGAACTCCATACCATATTCAGAAATTTTAAGCCCAAGCACTATTCTCCCTGCAACCATAAATTAACACTTTTCCCAGTTAAGAATTAAGTTTATTTTCTCACACAGTTCCAAAACTTTTGCCAAGTTTTCCAAACAAATATGAATTGAAGTTCCAAACACAGAAAAATCATCCATGAAAACTTATATTCCATTATCTATTATACTACTAAAGATAGACATCATACGTCTTTGAAAAGTTGCAGGTGCATTGCACAATCCAAAAGGCATTCTTCAAAAATCAAATGTTCCATAAGGGCTAGTAAATGTTGTCTTTTCTTGATCCTCATGAACAATAGGTAATTGATGATAACCAATATATCCATCCAAAAAGCAATAGTACTTGTGTCTAGCAAGTCTATCCAACATTTGATTGAGAAAAGGTAGAGGAAAGTGATATTTTCGGGTGGTAGCATTTAGTTTTCCATAATCATTACAAATTTGCCATCCATTAACTTGTCTAGTAGGAAAAATTTCATTCCTTTCATCCACTTCCAGAGTCACTCCGCCTTTCTTCGGTACACAATGAATTGGACATACCAAAGAACTATCCGAAATAGGATTAATAATTCCAGCATCAAGCCATTTTAAAATCTCCTACTTAACTACTTCTTTCATTATAGGATTTAATCTCCTTTACGGATCAATTTTAGGTTTTTGTTCTTAATTTAATAAAATTCTATGTATACAGATTGAAGGACTGATTATATTGATATCTGCCAAAGTCCATCCAAAAGCACTTTTGTATCTTTTTAAGATTTCTAATAATTTTTGTTCTTGATATTCAGTTAATTCTGAAGATACAGTAACTGGTAAGGTAAATGATTTTCCTAAGAACATATACTTTAAATGTTTAGGGAGAATTTTTATCTAAAGTTCAGGAGGTCTAACAATAGATGAAATTAAACTTTTATATCCACCTTCCATGGTATCTAACACTTCAAATTTCTCCTGAATATACTCCAATTCCTTATTTTCTCATTATCTGAATCTGTTTCATTTTTAGTTTCATCTTTAATTATATTTTCATACTCCACATTCTTTTCAAACATCTCTATAAAATAATCATTTCTAAAATATTTGCATACTTCCATCCTAAAACATTCATTATTTTTTTCAACTGAGGGATACTTTATAGACTTCAAAATATTAAAGGTCACCTCCTGGTCATTAACTCTCATAGTTAATTCTCCTTTTTTAACTTCAAGTACAGCTCTTCTAGTAGCTAGGAATGGTCTTCCTAAAATAATTGGAATATCTTTATCTTCCTACGTATCAAGCACAATAAAATCCACAGGAAAGATAAATTTATCCACTTTTACTAACACATCTTATGCCACTCCCTTAGGATAAGTAATAGAACGATCAGCTAATTGAATATTTATAGATGTAGAAAAAATTTTTCCAATTCCCAATCTTTTGAAAGTTGATACAGGCATAAAATTAATACTAGCTCCCATATCACATAAGGCTCTTCTAAACAACTTTTCACCTATAGCAGACGAGATAGTGAAACTACCAGGATCTTTAAGTAATTGAGGAAGCTTTTTCTGAATTATTGCACTACACTCCCTGCTAAGTGCAACAGTCTCATGATTTGTGAACTTTCTCTTATTTTTAAGAATATCCTTCATAAATTTCGCATAATCAGACATCTGTTCTAATGCTTCAACAAAAGGTATATTTATTGTTAACTTCTTAAGTATTTCCAAAAAATTTCAAAATCTTTTATCCCTATTTTTCTGCTTCAATCCTTGAGGGAATGGAGGAGATGGTTTCTCAACAGTAATCTTCATTGGTTCAAGAGGATATTCCAGGTCTGGATAAATCTTATTTGAACCTTTTTCAATATTCACCTTCCCCTTCTCTTCTTCAACTTCTTTTTGTGTTTTAGTTTCTAATTCTATTCCACTCCTTAATTGAATAGCCATAAGTTGCTCCTTGTTTTGATCTTTTGGATTGATCTCCACATTACTAGGAAGCGTTCCAGAAGGTCTATTATTAAGCGCAGTGAAAATATGTCCCAACTAACTTTCAATATTTTTGATCGCAACACCTTGAACTTGTAATTGGTTACCCATATTCAAAATCATTTCATCTATAGACAACTTCTTATCCTTAAATTGTGGATTATTATTAAATCAATGAGCATAAGATTTATAGAAGTGTGTCCCCATTATGGGTTCACATTAGCATTATTATTATTCCAACTGAAATTTGGGTGATTCTTCCAACCAGAGTTATAATAATTCAAATAAGGGTTATTAGGTCTATCAATCATGTTCAAAGTTTCATAAGGTGTTTGAGATTCAATTATCTGCCCAAATGAATTTTTGCTCTAACACTGGGGATGGTTGATAAAAATTCATTCTATATTGATATATTTTCTTAAAAAGTGTTGCTATTTGAGAAACTATCATAGTCATCATGTTAGAATCATGAACACTAGCTACTCTTTTAGGATTTACCCGTTCAGAGGGCCATTGAAAATTATTAGTAGCCTTCTCTTCAATTAATGAATATGCTTCATCAAAAGGTTTTGACATTAACGATCCACCAACAACAGCATCAATAATAGATATTAATGATCCCACTAATCTGCTATAAAAAGTTTGAATTATTAACCAATCTAGTAAAGCACGATGTGGACACTTCCTAGGAAGATCTTTAAACCTCTCCCAAGCTTCATATATTGACACTTCTTCAAACTGACCAAAAGATGTGGTATCATTTCTTAATTTAGCAGTTTTTGATGGAGGGAAATATTTCGATAGAAACTTTTGAGAAAGTTCTCCCCAAGTTCGAATAGATCTAAGTGCTAACGAGTTTAACCACGCCATAGCCTTATGCCTTAAGGAAAAAGGGAAAATTCTATGTCTGACAGCATCTCCGTCATACTTAAAAGTAGCACACAGTTCTAAAAAACTAACGAGATGTAAATTTGGGTGTTCATTAGGTGTTCCTCCGAATTGATTATTTTGTACCATTTGGATAATAGCAGGTTTAAATTCAAACAAATTAGTAGCTACATTAGGATTTTGAATTGTGATATGAATTTCATCTGTTGTTGGGTTAGCATAATCTCTTAGAGGTCTTAGCAAATTTCCAACATTAATATTCTGATTATCTTGATTATTCGCCATTTCATAGTAATATTCAGTTTGTTTTTGTTGTTTTCTAATTTTTCTAATAGGATGCTCTAACTCTAAATCGTAATGTATCAAACCTACAGTTCTACTACTACACATATAAAATTACACTACAAAGTAAAGGTTTTCAGTCACTACAATATTTATAAATAAGTACCGTTTATCTACCTCCCCGGCAACGACGCCAAAAACTTGACCGTAACTTTATATATTAAGCAAGAATTTATGAGGTCGAAATTATATATTTAGAATGATTTAGTAAAGTCATAAATTCAATGCAAGTATACGTATCGTATCAAGTAATACAAGACTCTAATGGAGTCCTGGTTATTGATCCCACAGGGAGGTGAACGTTCATTAAATCAGATAATATAGCACTAAAATCCAATACCCAATGTAATAATGACTTAAGTGTACTACCACCGACTAATGCAAAGTATAATAAAGCTACTACAATTACTTCTAATTACTGAACTATATTAACTAACAAATGCACTAACTTATGTGATTTATAAGATACTTCTATATGAAAAGTGTCTTTCTTCTTGCATAAAGATTATTATGTGTGGATGATGAAGAATGGAAATTATTTGTGTTGTACCAAATAGGAGCATATTTGCTTGTTTACTTTTGAAAGAGTATCTCCTCTTCCAAGAAAGTAAAGAACATTGCCATATCTTAAGTTTAGTTACTAAATCTAAGGCTAGGCTGGGAGGATACAGGCTCTCACTTCGGAGCTCCCAGTCACCCTTCACCCGAAGGCTAACAATAGGCTTTAGTTACCAATCTTAAGACCAAATTGGGGATCCCATTTTGTCATCATGAAACCTCTGATTTGAAGTCCATCAAAACTCATTTCCCTATTTATTTAAACTTAATCCCCATGAACAACGCAATTCATTCACGAACATTAAATGGTTACTTCATTCTTGTTGTAGAACACTCAATTCTTTTGGAAATAATGTTCCTCAACATGTTTTAACAATTCAATTGGACGAATTGAAAAGTAAATTACGTTCCAAATTAAAGAAACATCATAACTTTTATAACACTTAAAGGGTACATCATTTCCACATCACCACATCATAATTACTTCATGCAAGAAGAAAGGCAAAGAAGACTACTCACTAACCATGGAGAAGATATAAAAAAACATGGATTTTATATATAAAAGAAGATTCATACAAATCACAAAAGTAAAAACAACTTATCTCTTTCTCTTCCCCAAGCAAATTCTTCAAATTCCCCTTGATTCCTTTTCTCTTCCTTGCAACACTTGATTTTCTCCTTGGAACAAAGATGAAGAAGTAATCTCTCACTTTACTCCCTCTTCTCCCCTCCTTAGAGAAGAATTTCTCTTAAAGTCACAAACCCTAACTCTCTCTCACACATTCCTCACACTCTCTATAGCAATTCTCTTCTCTTCGCTCTCACTATTTTCATCTTGGACAGTTAATTTATTGTTAGGAACGAATTCCCCAAGAGTTTCTTCAAGCACCTCTTCAAAAATCCGCCAAAACTTTTGAATTTAATGTGAACCGACATAGGGCGCCGGCAGCGCCCGATAGTGGCGCCGGCGATGCCCTATCGTGCCAATAAATTCTGGAGTTCTCTGGAATAGGGAACCGGCGGCGCCAGGGCTGTTTTCCTCCAAATTGCTCCATTTTGCTCCATTTTGCTCCAAATTTGTTCCTTTTTGCATCTTTTTGCTCCAATCACCTATAATCATCATACCTGCAACAAATCATTAAAAATACCTTCCTTTAAAGTGCAATATCACCAAAAATAGGTAAAAACATATAGCTAAAGGGTATATATTTTTGGTGCATCATAGTCTCAAGGCAAATGGAGGTGGTGGTTTTTCTAAATCAACCTTAGGTGGAGAAACAGGTCTTTCTAAACCTTTTGGAGCGTCCTCTTTTGGTTCTTCAATCTCTTCTTTCTATACTTCAATTTCTTTTTGAACTCTATCTTCCAATTCTCTTCCACTTCTCAGTTGAGTTGCTTTTACTTGTTATTTATTCTTTTCTCTTGAATTTACTTCAGTATTACTTGGAAGCATTCCTTGGGATCTATTACTTAAGGCATTTGTAATTTGTCCCAATTGATTTTCGATATTTCTGATGGTTTCTCTTTGACTTTGTAATTGATTTCCCAAATGTGACACCACTTCTTCAATATATAACTTCTTCTCTTTTAATTGTAAAGCATTGTTATAATTTGAATGATAAATTTAATCTATTTTTATTATTATTTCCTTGGTTGTTCCATTTCCCCAATTAGTTTACTTGGTGTTTCCCCCATTTTTTATTAACACCACCCTGATTATTAGTATTCTAGTTAAAATTTAGTTGATTCTTCAAACCTGGGTTATAATAATTGGAATATGGGTTGTTAGGCCTAATTATAACATTCACAGTTTCTGGTGATGAATAAGAATCATCCAATTGGCCTAATGAATTTTCCTCAATCATGGAATGTGGCTGAGAAAAATTGATCCCTTACTGGTCTATCTTCCTTGAAACAGTAGCAACTTAATTTGCAAGTATTGTAAAAGCATCATTTCAAAAACACTATTTACCTTTTTAGGATTTAACCTTCCAGAAGGTCATTCAAAATTATTAGTAACCATTTCTTCAATTAAAGCATAAGCATTAGAAAATGGTTTAAACATTAATGATCCACCAGTAGTAGCATCGATGATCGATCTAAGAGATCCAACTAATCCAATATAAAAGGTTTGAATTATTAACCAATCTGGTATCGAATAATGTGGACATTTCCTAAGGAGATCTTTAAATCTTTCCCATGCTTCATATATTGATTCCCCTTTAAACTGACAAAAATATGTAATATCATTTCTCAACTTAGCAGTCTTAGATGGTGAAAAATATTTAGCAAGGAGTTTTTGTGACAGTTCACCACAAGTTCTAATTGATCAAGGTGCTGATGAATGTAACCATATTTTAGCTTTATCCCTTAGTGAGAAAGGAAAAAGTCTAAGTCTAATAGCATCATCCGAAACACCATCATATTTAAAAGTAGCACACAACTAAAGAAAATTAGCAAGATGCAAATTAGGATCTTGAGTTGTTGCTCCCCCAAACTGATTATTAGACACCATTTGGATAATATCAGGTTTAAGCTCAAAAGAATTAGCAGCTACAACAAGGTTTTGAATACTACCACGAAGTTCATCCACTGTAGGGTTAACATAATCTCTTAAAGATCTTAATTTTTGATGGATTCCAACATTTTGATCTTGATGATTTGCCATTTCTTGAATATTTTTATCTTTTTCTCTATTTTCAATTTTTTTGATTTTTCTGATAGTTCTTTCTAATTCAGAATCGTAAGGCACAAGTCCCTCAGAACGTGAACTATGCATACAACAATAAAACAAAACAAAATACTACACACAAACAAAAACAAAGAAAAGTAAAAATTTAAAATTTCTTAGTTTTCTTTGAAATGTAATTTTAATTAATTTCTTTCCCCAGCAATGGTACAAAAAACTTGATCCACTCGATATTTATACTTACAATTATGATATGAAAATTAGCAATGAGGACAAAAACTTTTCCCTGCTGGATATATATGCTTATGATTTCGACATGAAAATTATGATTTATAATGTGGATACTACGCAAGTATATGTATCGTTTATCAAGCCCCGAGATATCCAACCCACAGGGAAAGTGAAAATTTTTTAAAGAAATAAGAAAATAAACTTTTTATTTTTTTTATTTGGCTTTTGAAATTATGTTTTGATTTTAAAAAGTTTGATAGTTGATTTCACTCTTTAAATTTTCTTGTAAAAGTCAAACTAGAAACTAAAATGATAATAACTGTAAACACGGTATGAAAAACACTATTAACTAGAATATCTTTTTTTTTCTTTTATAAAGTAGTAATAATTATAAAAGTATTGTTGTGGAAGTATTTAAATTTGTTGTGACAAATAGAAGGAAATGTATTCTTTACCCTTACTTGGTTCTATAAAGAACATTGGTTAATTTTAAATTTTATCATTTTGAATATGGTTAGGCAGGGAAGATACTAGCCCTCACTCTAGAGTTTCGTCAATTCCCTCCACATGGGGGCTAACTTCTCATAACAAAATTCAAAACATCAAACCAAATTAAGTGCTTTTAGCCTTTTACACTAAAAATCCTCTAATTTTACTCCCCATTAAAATATTTTTTAATATATTATATTCAATTATATGAACTATAATTTTCACCCTTATAATTGCATTTCATTCTTACTAAATTTTATGAGACAATACTGCATTGGACCTTACATAATCTCACCACAAATTTTGCATCTTAACAGACCAAATTAAGAAGTAAATAAAGTTTATAGAATCAATCTTCACAACTTCTTCCAACTTTAAACACATGTACATTCCACAACAATTTTTCATGAACTACTTACTTCTTCATTTGAGAAAGAAAAAGATAAAGTAAAATACTCAGAATGCATTGAGAAAATACAAAATCACATTTATTTAAAATAAAAAACTATAATAAAAACAACAAACACAACAAGTATTAATTAAAAACTAAATGTAAGAGCAAAAGTAAACACTTATCTGAAAATCCTCTCCACAAGATTCAGGATGTTCCTATGAAACCTTGACTCTTCACTAAAATACTCTACAGAGTAGGTCTCCCAACAACGATGACTCAGAAACAAACGTCAAACTTCAATAAAAACTAAACTAAATGAAAGAAAAGAAGTGGGAAGAAGAAAGCTTCAATCCTACCTTTTTCTCTTTTCTACTCTCTACTCCTACTCCTAATGAAAACTCATATAAAACACAATAAAAAATCTATAAAAACTCTCTTCAAAATGCAATGGAAGAGTCCTTAATCTTTCCTAAGACTCTCTTTAAAAATTAAACTAAAAGGTGCCTTGGTGTCTCTTCAAAATGTGTCCAGATTCGATGTATACACCAAGGAATGCACCCCTTCATTCAAACAAGCCGCCCAAAGGAAGTTATGGAAGTTACCACCAATAGTTGCATCCCATCCTCTTTGAAAAAGGTGTCAATTTTAAGTTAATCTCAATTTTTAACTGTGGCAGGTAAGCGCCGGCCCAGCGGTGCTTAGCCGCCAGTGCCCAAATTTTTATTTTTCATTTTTTTGCTCCAAATTTGATCCAAATTTGCTCCCTTCATCATAATCACTTATTTTCATGACACCCGCAAGAAAAACACAAAATACCTTCCATTAAAATGCAATATAAAAAAATCGGTATAAAATGTGAATAAACAATACTATATATTTTAGGTGTATCACCAGCGCCATTTTCCAGAGGCTTCAAAATTAAATGGCAGGATAGAGCGCCGGCGGCGCCCGATAAATTTAAAGAGTTTTGGCAAATTTTTGAAGGGATGCCTATGGAATGTCTTAGGATTTCATTCCTAACTTATAAGTAACTATTTCTGGATGAAAAGTAGTGTGTGTGAGTGAGTGGAGAGGGACTCTCTTGGTTTCTCTTAGTTTGTTGAGTGTTAGGGTTTAGGAGAAGAGTGTGTAGAAGTGAGGATTTGAGAGGAATTCTTCTCTAAGGAGTGAAGGAGAAAAATTAAAGTGAGAGATTGCTTCTTCCTTTCCATTCTGAAGAGAGAATTAAGTGGTGTAGAGAAGAGAGAAAAAGGATTAAAAGGAACTTCAAAGAAATTGCATTGGGGAAGAGAAAAAGCTAAGTTTTATTTTATTTTGTGGTTTGTATGAATTTTCTTTTATATAAAAAATCCATGTTTTGTTGTATCTTCTTCATGAATTCTGAGTAGTCTCCTTTGTCTTTCTTATTTCATGGAGATGTGGTGGTGGATTGATGTGGATTTGATGTGCTTTTAATGTATTGAAGAAATTGTGATGGTTTTTCATTTTGAACATAATTTACTTTTTGATTTGGCCAATTGAAATGTTAAAATATGTAGTTGAAAATTAATTCAGAAAGGATTTAATGTCCTATAATAATAATGAAAGATCCATTCAATTTCCATGGGTGAATTGCGTAGTTCATAGGAATTGAGTGCAAATAAATAGGGAAATGTGTTTTGATGGACTTCAATGTGGAGATTTCATGGTGACCAGCTTAAATCCCTAAATTGGTTCTAAGATTAGTAACTAAATATCAAAGGTTAGCCTTTGGGTGAAGGGCGAGTGGGAGATCTGAAGTAAGAGCCGGTATCCTCCCAACCTAGCCTTAGGTTTAGTGACTAAACTTAGGATATGTCAATGTTCTTTTCATGCTTAGAGGAGGGGGTACTTTTCTAAGGGTAAAGAATCATCTATGCTCCTATTTGGCACAATAACATAGATAATTATTCCATATCAATCCACACATCATATTATCAATGAAAGAGGAAAGATACTTTTCTCCTATATAAAAAACCTTTCAAATATATAGCTTAGTGTGTCTCCTAGTTAATTTTTTTTTTAAAGTTGTAGAAGAAATTATAGTTTAATTAATTATTTCTAATTTCTGCATAGTGGTATTAGTAGTAAGTAGTAAACATAAGTGCAATTTAAGTATCAGATTTCATTGTTATGTTATATATACTATGAAACATTTTCTTATACTTCAAACCAGGACTCCATTAGAGCCCTGTATTACTTGATACGATACGTATACTTGCGTTGAGTGTTCGGAATTTACAAAATCATTATTAAAATATATAAATTTGAGTTCATACATTCTTGCATATATAAAGTCTACCGGTCACTCCTTAGAGTAATTTGATCTGTAAAAATTATTTATAAGTTAGAAAAATATAAAAATTTTAGAGATTAACCTTTAAGTCCTTAGGAATATCCCCCGATTTTTCTATGGCTAGGAAAATTCTCCAGGACAGAAAATCTTAATTTCTTTGAAAATTTGTAATTATTTTTAACAATAATTATAAAAAAATAGAAATTGGAAAAATTAAATTAGAAACTGCTTAGAAATCAATGGGAAAAAATTTGAACCCTAAAATGATAACTTTCTACCTTTTGAAAATTTAAAATGATATTTTTTCTATTAGGGTTAAAATCTTAAAATTTTAAAACCTAAAAACCTTAAAAATCAATTATTCACTTTACTTAACCCTTTCCACTATAGACTAAGTCAATCTTGAGCCTAATTTCAACTGTCATCAAATTAAACTCTAATTAGGTATAAGACACTCGTTAGAATGAATTAACTTTAATTAGGCCTTAACCATATTCGGCTTAACACTATAAGACCTAATTATGTCTAAGACATCAATTAGACCTAATAAAACCAAGTTAGTCCTTAATCACAATAGGTTTAACTTAATAAACCCTTATTAGGTCTAAACCCTCATTAGACCTGATTAATTACTTCAAACCTTCCTTACATAAGGTCTAATAAATAATAATTCCTAGTTAGATCTCACCTCTAACTAGACCTAATTAATCAACTAAATGTAACTTACATTAGGTTTAATCAATAATAAATCCTAATTAGGTCTAACCCTTAATTAGACCTAATTAATCAATTAAACCTTACTTACATTAGGTTCAATCAATAATAAATCCTAATTAGGTCTAACCTCTAATTTGACAAAATTAATCAATTAAATCTTACTTACTTTAGGTCTAACCCCTTGTTAGATCTAATTAATCCATTAAATGTTAATTACATTAGGTTTAATATAAAACAAACCATAATAAGGTCTAAGACATCAATTAGACCTAGTTAAACCATGTTAGACCTTAATTACATTAGGTTTAACCTTAATAAACCCTAATTAGCTCTATGACATCAATTAGACCTAACTAAACCAAATTAGACCTTAATCAGTTTAGGTTTAACTTAATAAACTCTAATTAGGTCTAACCCATAATTATACATAATTAATCCATTAAACCTTAAATACATTAGGTTTAAGACAAATCAAATCCTAACTAGGACTAAGACACCAATTATACTTAATTAAATCTATTAAAGCTTTAATCATATTAGGTTTAACTTAATAAATTCTAATGAGGTCAAAGACACCATTTACACTTAATTAAATCAACTTAAGCCTTAATCACATTAATTTTAACTTAATAATTAGGTCTAAGACACCAGTTATACTTAATTAAATCAACATAAACCTTAATCACATTACGTTTAACTTAATAAACCCTAATTAGGTCTAACCTCATTAGACTTGATTAACTACCTTAAGCCTTACTTACATTAAGTTTAATTATGTTTAATAAACCATAACTTAATTAGACTTAAACACAATTAAGTCTAACTGATTAATTACAAATTACCTAAATTAGGTTTAATTAACCTTAATCTAATTATACTTAAACATAATTATGTCTAATTAACTAATTAAGCCTCACCTAACTTGAACTCAAGTCAAACCTATACTTAGGTTTAACCCAACTTGAACCTAAGTCAAACATGAACCATTTAGGTTCAACAGATATTGGACCTAACCTTAACCTATAGTTAGGTTCAACCCAACTTGAACCCAAGTGAAGCATAATCCTTTTAGGTTCAACATACATTGAACGTAACCTTAACCTATACTTAGGTTCAACCCAACTTGAACGTAAGGGAAACCTACACTTTTAGGTTCAACATATATTGAATTTAACTTTAACTTATACTTAGGATTAACTCAACTTAAACCTAAGTTAAACTCCAGGCTTCTAGGTTCAACATACATTGAACCTAACCTTAACCTATACTAAAGTCCAACTCAACTCAAATAAAACTTAAGTTTAACCCATATTAAACATAAGTTAAAACTTCTAACTTAGGTTCAACCTAACTTGAACCCAAGTTAACTTAAACTTACGTTCAACCCATATTGAACTTAAGTCAAAACTTCTAACTTAGGGTCAACCTAACTTGAACCCAAGTTAAAATTTATGTTCAACTCAGATTGAACTTAAGTCAAAACTTCTAACTTAGGTTCATGAACCAAAGTTATCTCAAACTTAAGTTCAACTCATATTGAACCTAAGTCAAAACATCTAACAAACGTTCAACCTAACTTGAACCCAAGTTTACTCAAACTTAAGTTCAACCCATATTAAACTTAAGTCAAAACTTCTAACTTAGGTTCTACCTAATTTGAACCCAAGTTAACTCAAACTTAAGTTCAACCCATATTGAACTTAAGTAAAGACTTATAACTCATGTTAAACCTAACTTGAACCCAAGTTAACTCAAACATTAGTTCAACCCAAATTGAACTTAAATCAAAACTTATAACTCAGGTTCAGCCTAACTTGAACTCAAGTTAACTCAAACTTAAATTCAACCAAAAACTTATGACGCAGGTTCAACCTAACTTAAACCCAAGTTAACTCTAACTTAATTTCAATCCATATTGAACTTAATTCAAAACTTCTAACTAAAGTTCAACCTAACTTGAACTCCAATTAACCAAGACTTAAGTTCAATCCATATTAAACATATGTCAAAACTTTTAACTTCAGTTCAACTTAATTTGAGCCCATGTTAAACAAAACTTAAGTTCAACCTATACTAAACTTAAGTCAAAACATCTAACTTAAACTTGAACTCAAGTCAATCAAACCTCTAAGTTCAATCTATATTGAGCTTAACCCAATCAAATTTTAAGTTCAACTTATGTTGAGTTTAACCAAAACTTCAGGATCAACTTAAAATTAGTCTGAACCTCAGACTAAAATTTAAATCTAATTGGTATTAGATTTAAAAATTTTAGATTCAAAAGACATCGAATCTAAAATTTTAAAGTCTAACTTTTGTTATATTTTACTTAATTTAAGTCTAATCTATATTAGACTTTAAACTTTAGATTCAAAAGACATTGAATCTAAATTCTTAAATCTAATACATATTAGATTTAACTTAAAACATTAGATTCAACCGACACTAAATCTAAAATATCAAGTATAATTTATATTAGAGTTTTTTCAAAACTTTTTAGATTCAAAAGATATTTAATCAAAATTCTTAAATCCAATACATATTAGATTTAACTAAAAAATATTAGATTCAAATGACACTGAATCTAAAACCCTAATTCTAATTTATATTGGACTTGATTCTAAACCTTTAGATTCAACAAACATTGAATCTAAATTCTTAAATCTACTTCATATTAGATTTAACTCAAAAATATTAGATTCAAATGACACTGAATATAAATTCCTAAGTTTAAATAACATTAAACATAAATAAATAAATCAAAACTGACATATAAAAATCAAATAAAATGACATATGGAAAAATTTAATTGGTTAATAAATCGTAAACAACCTAAAATTTTGCAACCTAAAATTTAAAAAGACCTTAAACTTAAATGAAACCTTAATGAATAAAGATTACTAAATGCAACTTGAAGCCCAACATTCTTGATCTATGAGGATTTCTTGGATGATGCCATCCTAGTTGTTGATAGGAGTCTTCTGGTCCTGGTTTAAACCCTTTCGCACTAAGTAGATCAAGGCATCCGATGACCCTGGGACGACAGATCCATGGACATCATGATTGGGTTGTCTGAAATTAAAACTTAATCAACTAAATTAACAATTTAAGAAATAAAATTGGTACTATTTCTTTTGTAAGAATCATTCTGACACCTTTTTCTTGTAGGGTGAAGATAAATTTCACTTTAGATTTACTTTGCATGTTATTGGGGTTTGCTAACTCTATTTTGCAGTATAACAATCTAAAGATGGGACAAAAGACAAAAAAACAAAACCAAAATGATATAAAAGCAATGACATTAACAAAATAATACAAAATAACAATGAAAAAAAAATCAAAATGACAAACAATGAAACAAAGCTTAAAAATTTTAGGATAATCACAAAACCTAATACTTTTGGGATAGCCACCAAATAAATAACAAACTAATAGAACAAAAATGATAAACGACTGAAAATAATTAAAATCCAACATAACAAATTCCATTAACAAAATCAAACGTTTAGGGTTGTACATAACATTTAGAAACATTTTACCCCTAGGATTGAATATTGATATTTCTTAGAAAACAAGTGATTGACATTAATCAGAAGATTTCTTAGAAAATCCTAATTGTCTATGATGAAATTAACTATAGGAGCTTGCTCATATAGGAGATTTAAGGACTCAGAATAGGTATCACAACAAAAAAATCTCTGGTCATCAAAATTCTAGAATAAGGCATTCTAGAAAGGATTATCACTGACATTTCTTATTCTACTTCTTTCTATCTTATCAACCCTTATTTTCTTAAAATTTATTAACATCTAAAGGTTTTTTATATGATCCAGAGAAATAAGATTTCTTAAAGATTAGAGGGATATGATAGATAATCAGAGTGACGACTCCAAACATTGACATTCACATCGACATGAGAAAATCCCAGCGGCTCTGGATGCCACCAATATGTCGAGCTGCCCAATGGATCAGTGAACACCTTTACAGAAATAGAAAACATATTAGAAAAAAGATTCATCGGTGTGCAACACTACGTCACCATAGGAGAACTCATAGTAAAGAGTGTGAGCATGAAGTGTGAGGCTCAGCTACAGGAACAACATACGATTGAGACACTACTTTATAGTTTCAGTAACATTCATGCTTACGGGTCTTACTATTAAGTACATCGAGAAGATACTCAGTAAAAGCGAGCAGTTTACAAGAGGAAGTTAAACATATCGAGCCTAAAGAAAAGACAAAAAAAATGAGTCCGGTTAAAGCATATGAGAAGAGATCTGGTGTGTGGTAACGATTGACAAAGGGAAGCAACCGATGAGGATTCAAGCTGAGCAGTTGCCCCTAAAACATAGTCAGTCACCTCAGTACAATCAACTACAGGAGCATGAACAACATACGATCGAGATACAATCAAGGATGGAGGAACTTAAGCATGAAGTGTGAGCCTCTGCTACAAGAACAACATACGATCGTGATACTACATAATAATATCCATGGTCTAGTGACATTCATGCTTAAGGGTCTTATTATTAAATCCATTGAGAAGATAATAAGTAAAAGCGAGCAGTTTACAAGAGGAAGTTAAGCATATGAAGCATATAGAGAAGACAAAGAAATTGGACCGGTCAAAGCATATGAGAAGAGATCTGTCGTGCTATAATAGTCGAAAAAAAGATGTAGGTGATGAGGATTCAGGTTGAGCAGTCTCCGCAGCAGTATAGTCAATCACCTCAGTACAATTAACCTCCATAGCAAAGTCAGTCTCAACAGTATGGTAGCTCCGTCCACAGCAGAACAATCAGTCTGGTCAGCAACAGAGGTCATACAGGACAAATGTGCGATGAGCTCTGACGATTTCAGAATGGCTACGCAGGAACTACTCCATTAAAGATGATGTTGTAGTAAAGAAGTTCCAGAATTTGATAAAAAAGCCCTAGTTCAAGTTGTTTGAGCTGAATAAATTAGTAGAATTTAACCTAAAGGATCAGCCCAACTACTGCCCATACCACAGGTTACTCAGATAAACCATAAAAGGATGTTTCAGTTTTAAGGATTTGGTTGAGAGAAATTAAAAAGTAGAAAATATAACAATACCGAAAGAATATTTAAAATAACCAGAAAGACGTTCAATAAAAATTATTTTGGCGAGCCGTTCAATCCAATAGAATCGTATGCCGACGGAGATGGTGGAGCACATTCTAGACCAAGTCTTTCAAAAAGATACTGGATCAGATATACACCACTTCAGAACAAGCCGTTGTACAAAGTCTGCTACCTTCAAAGCCGAAGATTGAGATTACACAACAGAGAATCTACAATAGCAAAGGATCAAGAAGAAAGTTGCCTTGAATGATATAAATATTGATAGCACGAAGGCTATGATAGGGGCTACTCTATTAGATTCATTTTCTCAGATTTGGAGGAGAAATCCCTCGAACTGCTTACTATGTATAATTTCTTTTTTGCCCCTCCGTAGTCTTATAATTATAAGAGTGACAATTTTGGCTACGTTCTTATTGTCTCTAGTGATGACGTAACTAATCACAACCTATCTGACCCTAAATTTGATTCCCATGATAATCCTCTAATCATATTAGTTCCTGATGAAAACAGTAAAGAATATATCGAAAACTTTGATTATGACAAATCAGGGAGCAAGCAAACAGTCCTCGAGTGCAAAAGAACTCTGCTTACATTCAACTTGGTCTTTTTGGATACAGAGATAGTACTAGGAGAATCAGCTACAGCTTCAGGAGAACCTTTGGTTCCAAAGGAGGAAGAGATAACAGAAGTTCATTTAAGAAGCAGAAAATGCTACCTCTAAGAATAGCTTCAGTGTGAAAGGAAAACATATAATCACATAAGAAGAACTGCCTTTAGCAACAAAAGAAGTACAAATTCAAAATGAGATTGGAAATTCAAATAAAGTGGATTACAGTGTACTAGCTCATCTTAGGAAGTTACCAGCCAAACTAAGCAATTAGGATGCTCTGATACTGTCAAAGGAGATGAGGAAATATATGTTCAAGGCTCCACTTGATCCAAAAAATTTTCTTAGCTCAATTCGCTAGCTCATCCTCGGAAGGATTTTTTACTTTGAAGGGACAACCTGGCATAACCTTCAGAAACAAAGACTTTCTATTTGGTAATGCTAACCATAATTGTTAGCTTTATTTGTTATTTCCAGAGTGTTAGTAGATCCTAGAGTGTCACTTAACATAATGAGTCTATGAATGTTCGCTTAGTTGGACATCGATGCACAAGATCTATCTACGTATAAGATGAAATTAAGAGTATTTAATTAGAAAGGCGAAAGAGCCCTCGGATTTATAACACTATAGATGAAAGTTAGAGACCTAGTAACAACCGTAAAATTGAATTTCATTGATGTACATACTTTGTTCAACACTACTCGGTCGACCGTGGTCTCCTCGTTACTTCACTAATGCATCAAGTACTACAAGGATGAATAAGAGCACTGCATTAAGGGAGACTTGCAACCTTTCTCAATACACAAAGTGGGTATTTACGAAGACGCCACCTACTACACTCCCCTAAAATGACAGTCCTTTCAAGATAATCTATGAAAAATATAGTGTAATATTCAAAAAGATCACAAGAATGGGACCACTCAACTTTGCTTCAATGAACTCCCACTACTCCTTTACGACAAGTTGGTGGAGGTTCATTTAGCCCACGCATGTGGTCATGGGTGAGGGTGAACTCAACAAATTGTTGAACGGATGAAGCGAGCGATCGACATCGGCATGAAAGGAAGCTCTTAAGAGGTTAAATCTGATAATGAAACGATGATGTAAATCAGAAGAAGCCTTAGTTTGAGATTTCTTTGGATGACGTGGAAAAGAATGAATATGAGTCAATGTACGATCGGATTAACTATTATGTGCCTGTCATGACCCTAACTCTCATCTTTTCTCAAAAGATCAAGAGTATGGAGCTTAAGGAAGTCCGTAATGGTGGTTTTAAAAAATCAAGTTTTTTCGGGCTTCTCTTTCTACTTCTGAACCTGTGTAATGATCACCCTTAAAATTATCTAAAATTTTATATCATTTTTAACTAATATTTTAAGGATATTACGCTTTAATGAAAGATATTTTTATGTTTTTAGTTGTAGGTACAAGAAAATGATTTTATGAAGAAAAAGAATAAAAAAAAGAGTAAAAGGAGCAAAAATGAGTCAATTGAAGAAAAGAAGAAAAAATGGCTGACTTTAGCGCTCAAGCACAAGACTCAGCAGGGAAATCTTGAGAGTTTTTGGATGATTTTATGATAGTTATTAAAGACTCAGAAGAAATCTAGAAGTCTTTAGACAAATTCCAATATGTTATAAACATGATACAATGAATTTAGACACGGGGAATCAGTTATTCAACGAAGAAGTGCGACTCAAAACTTGAAGGGACGCGTATCTTATAGAGTATTCAACAAATTTGGATGAATTTTGAAGAGGTGTTTGAAGCAACCCCTAGTCATTTTCGAAGCACTATATATAGAGCACAATTCTACAACAAAGTGTGGTCATTTGGGAGTGTGTAGGTGTCATAAGAGTGAAAGAGGTGTGTCATTTCATTTAGTTAAAGAGTGTGTAGTGTTATTTACCTTTTTTTTGTGAGAGTTCAGAGTGTCCATAGTGTGATTGCTGGAGTTGGAGTCTTGTAAAAGTCAGTCGGGGTGAGACAAGCTTTAAAGGATTGCTTGGATATCATTCCAAATAAGTATTTATAATTTGGTTCTTAAGTTTTGTACTTTGAATTTGAATTATATAAATATGGTCTGTGGTCTGAATCTTAATCTTTCTGAGTAGTCTTCTTCTCTTTTTCCCTATGAATATGAAATGATTTAAATAAGGATTTAATTTAGTTTTGAGAACTTTTTTTTCTTCATCCAAAATTTGAGATGATACATTACCTAATCTTTATTTACACTACAACTTGATCACTTTTAATGTTAAAATTTGTGGAGAGTTATTAAGATCTGACCGTGCGCTAGGAGTTCTTAACTTGTAAGTATCATATTTCCCATGAAAATGTACTTGGTAAATCCTTGAAGGGGGAGGTGCGAATAGATAGGGAGATAATCTTTTAAGGGCATACAATTAAATATGTTTTTAGAGTAAGAGGATAAACTCTATCAATTTGGTTTAAGAGGAGGTGATGGGTCACTAGTAGGCCCTACCATAGGCACCCTTGGGGGGGTGGAAACTAGAAGTGAGAGCCTAGAAATTCATCCCTTACTACTAACAATAAATTCTGATCCAATCTTCTAAAACTAGCTAATGTTCTTTATACGCTTTAGCAATGGGTAAAGAATATTTATGCTCCTATTCATCACAATACCATATTATTTAAGTTCTTAAACTAATTTTGATGTTTACTAATCATGAAATATTTCATATGAGGAATGAATCCTTGTGTATAATGTAAAAGCATTTAAATTAAGATTTTATTTACAATTGCCACTTTAAGAACTTACATATTAGTACTTGTTAGTTGATTAGTTTATTAGTATATTTTCATCTTTCTTTCTTAATTATTTATACTTAACCTTCCTCGTGGGATCAATATCTGGGGCTTAATTAGAAAGTTCTATTTTACTTGAAATAATATGTGTACTTGCGTAATACCCCTAGTGTACGATTTATATTTATTTATAAAAAACTTTAATCTTTAATAATCGTACATTATCCGCTTAATCTGATTTGGGGTCAAATTTTGGCCATAATTTTATAAGCTATTTTACTTGCGTAATTGCGGTTGGGTCAAGTTTTTGGCGCCGTTGCCGGGGAACAAGAGCACTAAAAGTTAAATAGTTAAAGAAAGATAAATATTTTTATAATATTTATATTTTAAAGTATATTTTTGTTTTATTATTAATTAAAAATAATTTTTAATTCCTTTTATGTGAAGTTTACGATCTGAAGGATTAATACCTTACAATTCTGAATTAGAACGTACTGCAAGAAAAATTAGAAAAGAAAAACAAATTTATAACTTGCTAGAAATGGTTAATATACATCAAAATAATATGGAACAAAATATTGCAGAAAATGAAAATCAAAATTTACATAGACCATCAAGAGAGTATGCTAACCCTACAGCTTATGAAATTCACTTAAGCATTCAAATCGCTGCTGTAGCAACAAACTCATTTGAACATAAACCTGCAATTATACAAATGGTCCAAAATAATTAGTTTGTACGATCTCCTACTGAAGATCCTAATTTACACCTTGCTAGTTTTCTAGAACTTTGCGTTACTTTCAAGTATGTTAATATTTCTGATGATGCTATTATGCTTAGATTTTTTCCTTTTTCTTAAGGGATAAGTCTAAGATGTGACTAAATTTGTTAGCAACAGGATCTATTAAAACTTAAGGAGAAATGACTCAAAAATTTCTAGCTAAGTATTTTCCACCATCTAAAACTGCAAAACATAGAACTAATATAACCTCATTTACTCAATTTGAAGGAGAAACTATTTATGAAGCATGGGAACGACTTAAAGAACTTCATAGGAAGTGCTCACATCAAGCTTTACAAGATTGGTTAATTATACAAACATTTTATAATGGATTAATAGGTTATTATAGATCTATTGTAGATGCTGCTGCTACAGGTTCCTTAATGGCTAAGTCATTTAATGAAGCTTATGCTTTAACAGAAGAAATGACAACTAATAATTTTTAATGACCTTCTGATAGAGTAAAACTAAAAGAGTGGATTGTATTCAATAAAATGAAGCCTTTTTCTATTTTAGTATCTCAAGTTGCTACAATAGTTAAGAAATTGAATAATTTTCCTTAATTATCACATTTAAGTAATGATAATTCAGGATGTACTGACGGATCATAAACCTTAGAGACATTGCAAGCTATCGCTAGAAAAACTAATAACCCATATTCCAATTAATATAATATAGGTTGGAAAAATCACCCTAATTTAAATTGGAATAATAAAAATCCATAATGAGGTAATAACCAACCTAACCAAATTGTAAATTGAAATAATCAAGGTAATTCTAACTATCAACCTTCTTATCCTCTTGGTTTTAATAACCAACAATTTAAGGAAAAGAAATTGTCCATTGAAGAATTAATTTTACAAATGGCTAGTCAGTTGCAAAGTCAAAATGCTGCGATAAGAAATTTTGAAAATCAAATGGGGCAAATTGCAACTGCAATTTACAACAAACCACAGGGATCCAAGTACTGTTGAAGTAAATCAAAGAGAAGATGGAAAATATCAAGAACAGATTAAAGCTGTATTACTTAGAAGTGGAAAAAAACTAAGGGATGGAATGGAAAATAAAATTCAAAAAGAGACTAAAATGACAGAAGTTAAGAAACCTAAGGAAATAATCACTAAAGATGAAAAACAATTTCTATCTCAAGATGAATTTGAAAAGCATCCACCCCCTTTTCCACAACGACTTAAACAACAAAAATTGGATCAACAATTTTCAAAATTTTTTGAGGTATTGAAAAATCTTACCATTAATATCTCATTGCTGAAGCTTTAGAACAAATGCCAAAGTATGATAAATTTATGAAAGAAATTCTTAACAAGAAAAGAAAATTTGAAGCTTTTGAATTATTTCACTAAGTGAAGAATCTAGTGAAATTATTCAGAAAAAGCTACCTCAAAAGCTTAATGATCCTGGAAGTTTTACTATACCTTCTGCTATAGCAGAAAGATTCATGTAAAAGCCTTATGCAATTTAGGAGCAAGTATTAACCTCTTGCCTTTATCCATTTATAAGAGGATAGATTTAAGAGAAATATCTCCTACAACTGCAACCTTACAATTAGAAGACCAACCTACTACTCACCCGAGAGGAATATAGAAGATGTGTTGGTAAAAGTGGATAAATTCAATTTCCCGTTAGATTTTATAATTCTGGATATGGAAGAGGATAAAGAGATTCCTACTATTTTAGGAAGACCTTTCCTTGCTATCGGACATGCTATGATAGATGCACAAAAAGAGGAGTTAACCATAAGAGTTAATGATTGATACGATGCGACTTTATATATGATTTAAAATACAAGAATTTGATACCACTTTTAAAATATTTAATTCCTGGCAAATGGCTTCAAAAACTTGATGTGTGAGGTTTACTTTTATTAATTTATATTTAGATTTTATAATAATTATTGTAAAAGTCACTATTTTAAAGGCAAGTATACGTATCATTCAAGTAATAAAGGGCTCTAGTGGAGTCCAGGTTATCTATCCCACAGAGATAGTGAACTTATAAAAAGTAAGAAATGTAACAAATATTTTGGAATTTTCAAACTAAATGCAATTTGTAAGTACTTTATATATATATATATATATATATATATATATATATATATTAAAATTTAATTTACTAGCAATTTTACTATAAGCAAGTAAACAGTAAGCAATAATAAAGTAAAGTAAGCAGTAATTAAAATTCAATGCAAGTATAAAAACGACTTTCTCCTTTTCAAGTAAGGAAAGATTTATAGAATAATTATCTTTTGTAGGGAATTTAGATTATGGTATTGAGTCGAATAGAAGCATTCCTATTATTTACCCTTTGGTCCAAGTGCATAGAACATTGACTAATCTATAGATCGGCTCAGGATATTTTATTAGTAGAATGGGTTAATCTAGGATCATACTACTGGATGTCCAAGGGTGGCTATGGTCGGCCCTACCATTGACTCGTTACCTTTCTATAAACCAAATTATTAGAATTTAGTCTGTCACTCAAGAAACTAATTAATTGTACGCCCAATAAATAATATCTTCCTATTTATTTGCACTTCACCTTAAATAATCTGTGTATAGCTTGCGATTACCTAAAGACTCATGTGATATCTACTAGTTAAGAATTTATCTCTGAATAGGTCTCAAAATTTTTCAATAGGTTTTAACAATTTAAATGGCCAATTTGAAAAGTAAACTAAGATCATGTAATAATATCATCACAATGTTTTAAAATATTTTAAATTTAATTCTCCTACAAAATTTAATTAATTAATTATATTTTCGTAGTTGAAAGGAGAAAGATAACTAACTACTCAGAACACATTGAAATAACACAACAAAACATATTTATAAAACTTTGAACTAAAGTACAAACACTTATCTGAGATGTTCCTTCAAGTGATCCGCTGACTTCTACTGACTCCAATGTAATGATGAAAGACTCCAACAAAGAACAACAAACAATAAACACTCAAAATAAACTCACTATATACAAAATAAAGTGGCAACCTACATATGGAAGAGACTAAAGAAAACTAAAGATGGGAGAGAAGATGCTAAAATGGGTATGGGTAAAAGAGGAGGGGTGGTTGTTGCGATTTTTTCTTTAGAATGGGCTCCTATTTATAGAGCCCTGAAGTTGACCAGGGGTTGCTTGAGGCACCTCTTCAAAATTCGTCTAAATTCAATGCATCTTCAAAATTCGTCAGACTCTGTGACCAAGCCTTTCGCACCTCTTCACTTTGGTTCGTACCTCTTCGCAATCAAGACTGTTTCCTTGTGTCCAAATACATTGTATCACATGTATTATATATTAGGAGTAACTTCCAATCTTCAATAAGCTCCAATAACCGCTTAACACCATCAAAATAACTGCCTAAAGTCATCAAAAAATTTTAACAACGTCTTTATCAAAATACCTCTTAGGCGTCGAATTCTTGAGTATAGGTGCCAGGCCAAAAATTCTAATATTTTGCTCCATAAGCTCCATTTTTGCTCCTTTTTGCTCCTTTTTCCTTCTTTTCTTCCTTGGACTCTTTTTTAATCATCTACATCCAAAAACATGAAAATACCTTTCATTAAAGCATAATATCCTTAAGAATTGAATAATAAATAAGGCATAAAAATGGGTATTTTTTAGGTAGATCAAATTCCCCCAAACTAAACGTTACTTGTCCTCAAGTTGCCCTTTTAATTACATAAAATAGATAACATTTGGAATGAAGTTAAAATATTTAAGATTCCTTATAATTTTTGGTTTTATAAATGCTTTAGCAAATCATTAACCAAAATTCACTAATTAAGTTTAATTTTAAGAATTAAAGAACATTTAACTACCAAATCATAAGACTTCCAATTTTTCATTTATTTCAAGAATAATTGTAGTTCATCATATTAAGGTCTCGTAGAATATTTACAAGAAAAAAGATTTTCATGAAATATTTTTCTAGTAAAAATATTTGTACATAGAAATTAAGTTAAAAATGTAATCAGTTTTCTTCCTATAAGATAATTTAAGTGAAACCAATTTTTGATTAGGCATTTCCTCAAGCTTCTCCTCACTTTCTTTTCATTACCTTTTTTTTTCTGGATTGTTTTTCAATCCTTTTTTTAAGTAAGGATTACTATTTTTGGATCGCTTGTTAATGATTTTGAACTTAACTATCCTTAACTTATTTTCAAGAACTTATACATTCTTACTTAATAAATATGACATTTTTAATAATTTATTATTTTTCAAAACTTATTTCAATCTTTTCTTTTTCAAGCAATATTCTTGATTCCTTAGTATTTCAAAAATATAATACTCTTTACTATAAAAAGAAAAATTTTGATCTTATTATTCTTTAAGCTAAATAATTCTATTCTTATAATCAATCAAAATTTTTGAAATTTTAGTTAAGTTTACTAAATTATTTATAAATTCAAAAATTTAGGTAATCTTAAACAGATTTTTCATTCCTTATGTTATGTTAATATATTTTTAAAGAAAATAGTAGTTCATTAAGGACAAAAATATTTAAATTTGATAAATATTTTCCCTTCCCTCAAACTTCAGCTTTAGTATAAATATGAATCATGAAATTTTCTAAAGCAAGAGAGAAAGAAATAAACAAGAATTAATCTAAGTACAATAATGATGTAGTAGGGAAAAACTGACTTCTACTTCTACACATGCTTCAATATGAATATAAAAAAAAATAATTAAGCATATATAGAAAAGTTTTACAGAGCACGAGTTAATTTCTAAGAAGTCTTTTTTTTATTTTATTATTTTTTAAACATGCAAATTTAATAACTATTCCTGAACACTAAACAATAGGCTGAAACAGAAATAAACTTTTATAAAAATTCATTCACATTTCAGTCTTAAATACACATCAGATAATATAAAAAGGTTTTAACATTAAAAGTTCACATAAACACTAACAAATAACATCACACTAAACAACACAAGAAACAAGAAACAAGAAACACAACAAAACAGAATCAACAATCTCTAGAGGTAAGTCAAGTTACTAATCACTGTCCGTAGCTTCATCATCGTAATAACTAAAAGAAAATTCCCTATTCTTTGGATCAACATATGGTGAAAATCTGGGACAAGTAGGGAACTAAACATCGTGCTCACTCTTCAGAAATCTAACTAATGACTCAGAATACTCAGCATGGTAATCACTATTTCTTTGTGTAAACTCAGAAAGATGATCGTTCTTCTTATCTATCGAATCTACTCTACAAAGAGTTAGGAATACCTCATTCTGCTGCTCTATAAACTGATCATGCATGGTTTCCCAAAAAGTAGATGGTGGCTCAGCAGAAGTAAATGGTCTAGAAGTAGAAGCTCTAGCTGAAGTAGGTAATGAACCAGAAGGTGCAGTAGAACTCTTATCTCGAAGTCGATCATAAATAATGACGCTTTCTATTCCTATAGGCTTTGTCAACTTCAGCTTTTCCTCAGAAATCTCAGCAACCACTCCAGCACTTTGACATAGAGAATAAATCAGAGATGGAAAACCAAGTCCAATAGAAGTGCTAGAACGAGCAGTAGCCTCTACAGAATCATAAATAATGCTCCCTACATCAGTAGATTTCCTCTCTTGAATGCAGTAGTTGAGGATAGCTCCATCTTTGGCAACCTCCCTCGGATAATTGGATGGAAGGAGACGAGCAGAAATAAAGTAGTGCCATGCCTTTGAAACACCATTAAGCTTAGAAGATGAAAAATTTACCCTTTTTTCGTTCTTAATCTTCCAGGCTCCAGTACTATCAGTCAAGTAAGGAATTTCTCATTTATATTTTCTTCGTAAATCTTCTCATTATTATTTTTGATTCTTGATAAATCATCAGCAATTTGGTTGTCAGTTCCTTTTCTCTTCACAATTTCAAAATCAAGTTCTTGTAAGAGTAAAACCCATCTGATCAATCTAGGTTTAGCATCCTTTTTAGACATTAAATACTTAATGGCAGAATGATCAGTATGCACGATACATTTTTGTTCTAAGAAGCAAAGGCATATACTATTGCTAAAAGCTCTTTTTAAGTAGTTGTTGACCTCATTTTACAATGAGTCAATAACCTTATGACCTAAAAAGTCAACATTGGTCAAAATTGTCAAACCAGACCCAATGACCAACCCTGTTGACCCCATAGGTCACCCTTTTGAGCTAAAAAGTTAACTTTGGTCAAAATGATCAAGTTAGACCCAGTGACCAACCCTGTTGACCCCATAGGTCAACCTTATGACCTCAAAAGTCAACATTGGTCAAAATGGTCAAACCAGACGCAGTGACCAACCTTGTTAAACCTTATGACCTAAAAAGTCAACATTGGTCAAAATAGTCAAACCAGACCCAGTGACCAACCCTGTTGACCCCATAGGTCAACCTTATGACCTAAAAAGTCAACATTGGTCAAAATGTTCAGTGACCAACCCTATTGACCCCATAGGTCAACCTTATGACCTAAAAAGTCAACAATGGTCAAAATGCTCAAACCAGATCCAGTGACCATCCCTGTTGACCCCATAGGTCAACCTTATGACCTAAAAAGTCAACATTGGTCAAAATGGTCAAACCAGACCCAGTGACCAACCCTGTTAACCCCATAAGTCAACCTTATGACCTAAAATGTCAACATTGGTCAAAATGGTCAAACCGGACCCAGTGACCAACCCTGTTGACCCCATAGGTCAACCTTATGACCTAAAAAGTCAACATTGGTCAAAATGGTCAAACCAGACCCAGCGACCAACCCTGTTGACCCCATAGGTCAACCTTATGACCTAAAAAGTCAACATTGGTTAAAATGGTCAAACTAGACCCAATGACTAACCCTGTTGATCCCATTGGTCAACCTTATGGCCTAAAAAGTCAACATTGATCAAAATGGTCAAACCAGACCCACTGACCAACCCTGTTGACCCCATAGGTCACCCTTTTGACCTAAAAAGTAAATATTTGTCAAAATGGTTAAGCTAGACCCATTGACCAACCCTATTGACCCCATAGGTCAACCTTATGACCTAAAAAGTCAACATTGGTCAAAATTGGTCAAACCAGACCTAGTGACCAACCCTGTTGACCTCATAGGTCAACCTTTTGACCTAAAATGTCAACCTTGGTCAAAATGGTCAAACCAGGCCCAATGACCAATCCTGTTGACCCATAAGTCAACCCTTTCACCCAATGACACATTTAAAACCCCACAATGACAAAATCACAAGTACTGGACATTCTAAAATTAAAAATGATCAATTTGAGCTATCTTAGGTCAACCAAGGTCAAAATTGGTCAACACCTATCTATTTTGAATAAAATAGATAAAAATGAAATAAAAACAACAAAATTAATCAAATAATTAATTTCAAAATTATTTTGATTAATTAAAATGACTAATGATTTAATTTTCAATATTTTAATTAAATGACATAATTAATAAAATGAAAATTAAATTATAATCATAAAATGTGAAAAATGATAAAATTAATCAATTAATTAAATTGAAATTATTTTCAATTAATAAATTGATTAATAAAATATTTTCCAACAATTTTAATTAATAAAATAATTAATTAAAATGGGAAATTAAAAAGAAATGAAATGATATATAGCCTTCTCATAATTAATTAGGCTAAACTCATCTTAAGGTTTAATTAACACATAATTAAGCCCACATTAAGACCACTTAGCCATGGGTTAATACCCATCATGATGCATGGGGTGAGGTGTCACTTTCTCCTTCACCCTAAGCTTCAATTATCCATGAGGTGACCGGCCAACATGAGCCCTCTTCTTCCACCTCCCAAGCCACCCAATAGAAGGAAAACCATGCATGAAACCCCCCCTTACCATGGTTAGAAGCAATGATGAGGGATGAGCTTGTGTGTCACCATTTGCCAAGCTTAAGAGATGATGTGTAAGCTCATTAGGAGGTGCGAGGACGGCTCACAAAACACCTATTGCATGAGCCGATGGGTGAGAGCCAAAGCAATGAGATTCATCATGGAAAACTTAAGAAGAAGCATCAAAGCATATTCTCAGCCGAATTGATCATCTAATGGACCAATAGAGGAGGTAACTACTCCCCTAGAACATCCTTAGCTAAGCCATAACCTCCCCTTGCTATAAATAGAGCCCCATGGCCGAACCTAGCAAGAAGAAGAAAAAAATTTAGGGAGAACTATAGGCTGCCCAAATCCACCTGCTCCCAACATAAAAAGTCTTCCTAAGAGTCTCAGCAATCTTTTAGGATAAAATCCAAGCCATAGTTTGAGCTTATTTGAGCCAATTTGATCAAATTTAAAAAAATAGCCCCAAATTAGGTACTTCCTCAAAATTCATCCCTAAGCCCGACTTCTGATCAAATTGCTGCAGCAATAACCTTCTATTGGAGTCCTACAAAGCAACCATAAGGTCTGATCTAGCTTGATTTGCTTGTGGCAAATGTATGAAATTTTTCTTTACAAAATAAATCGTATTTTCGACATATCATGTGTTATACGAGTCCAAAAGTGTATCATCACCGTATGGATAGATACTTCTCATCCAGATGATCATTTAAAAAATAAAAATCACTCAATTTCATCAAGAAATGAGTGAGATATTGATGTTTAAAGTTTAACACGTATGAAATTTCCTGATATTAAAATGGATTTATCACAACCGTTCGTTCCCGTGTTTTGGAACGGAGGGCGCTGATCAAACAACGCGGTGTCCACTGTTCGGCTGCCCGCACTGGATTTTCCCGCTCTTCGATGGCTCCGAGGACACGCATCGCCGCATGAGGAGTTTGGCGGTGGGAAATTATAAAAAAATCCATAAAACCTTAAAAACTTCAGAAATCAATATCTTTTTATCCAGAAGTCATAAAAATAAAATAAAAATACCTCTGGAAAGCTCTTGAAGAGAAGAAAACTATAAGACAAAAATCATAATTTTCTTCTCAATATTTAATTTTTAATTAATTAAATACTTTCTAGAGTATTTTAATTATTAAAATTTATTTATAAATCAAAAAATTATGAAACTTGGAGGCATTTATCTTTATGTTTTTAGGGACCTTCCATGATTTTTCTAAGGGCAGAAAACATGTCTAGGACACTTTTCTTTAATTTTCGAGTTTCTTTATAATTATTTCAAATAATAATTATAAAAATTGGAAATTAAGGAAAATAAAAATGCAAATGGCTAGAAATGAAAGGGCAACAGACAATAACCCTAAGAAAATTATTTCTAAGTCATAGAAATCATTTTGAATGGTATTTTGAAACTTAGGATTAAAATTCTTTATTAATTAAATAATTTTAATCCTAAAAATAACCCTTTATAAATTTAACCTATTTTCATCAACAATCAAAGTTTGAAAATGGTTCTAGTCTATGATAGACTAATGAGAAAGTTCACTTAAGTTTAAAATGACCAAATTGGACTTAACTAAATTTACAATAACATTTAAACCTTACTTAAATTAGGTTTAATATAAAAATCAAATCTCAATTATGTCTAAAGTCATATTAAACTTAATTAATAAAAATTAAACTTTTTAATTACGTTTAAAGACATAATAAAAATCATTAACCCATTAAACCTTACTTAAATTAGGTTTAATATAAAAATCAAATCTCAATTAAGTATAAAGACATATTAAACTTAATTAATCAAAATTAAACTTTTTAAATAAGTTTAAAGACATAATAAACTTAATTAACCCATTAAACCTTACTTAAATTAGGTTTAATAAAAAAATCAAATCTTAATTAAGTTTAAATACAAATTAAACTTAATTAATCAAAATTAAACTTTTTAATTAAGTTTAAATACATAGTAAACTTAATTAACCCATTAAACCTTACTTAAATTAGGTTTAATATAAAAATCAAATCTTAATTAAGTTTAAAGACATATTAAACTTAATTAATCAAAATTAAACTTTTTAATTAAGTTTAATGACATAGTGAACATAATTAACCCATTAAACCTTACTTAAATTAGGTTTAATATAAAAATCAAATCTTAATTAAGTTTAAAGACAGATTAAACTTAATTAATCAAAATTAAACTTTTTAATTATGTTTAAAGACATAATAAACTTAATTAACCCATTAAACCTTACTTAAATTAGGTTTAACATAAAAATCAAATCTTAATTAAGTTTAAAGACATATTAAACTTAACTAATCAAAATTAAACTTTTTAATTAAGTTTAAAGACATAATAAACTTAATTAACCCTTTAAACCTTACTTAAATTAGGTTTAATATAAAAATCAAATATTAATTAAGTTTTAAGACATATTAAACTTAATTAATCAAAATTAAACTTTTTAATTAAGTTTAAAGACATAATAAACTTAATTAACCCATTAAACCTTACTTAAATTAGGTTTAATATAAAAATCAAATCTTAATTAAGTTTAAAGACATATTAAACTTAATTAATCAAAATTAAACTTTTTAATTAAGTTTAATGACATAATAAACTTAATTAACCCATTAAACCTTACTTAATTTAGGTTTAATATAAAAATCAAATCTTAATTAAGTTTAAAGACATATTAAACTTAATTAATCAAAATTAAACTTTTTATTTAAGTTTAAAGACATAATAAACTTAATTAACCCATTAAACCTTACTTAAATTAGGTTTAATATAAAAATCAAATCTTAATTAAGTTTAAAGACATATTAAACTTAATTAATCAAAATTAAACTTTTTAATTAAGTTTAAAGACATAATAAACTTAATTAAACCATTAGACCTTAACTAACTAAGGTTTAATCAAACATAAACCCTAATTAGGCCTAACCCATTAGACCTAATTAAACAATTAGACCTTAACTAACTAAGGTTTAATCAAATATAAACCCTAATTAGGTCTAACCCATTAGACACTAATTAAACCATTAAACCTTAACTAACTAAGGTTTAATCAAACTTAAACCCTAATTAGATCTAACCCTTAGACCTAATTAGACCATTAAGTCTTAACTAAATTAGACTTAATCAAACAAAAACCTTAACTAAGTCTAACTCATTAGACCTAATTAAATTATTAAATCTTAACTAAGTAAGACTTAATCAAACACAAATTCTAATTAAGTCTACCACATTAGACATAATTAATTATTAAACCTTAATCAACTAAGGTTTAATTAAGCCTAAATCCAACCTTTAGTCCAAGTCCAACATAACATAAACATCAAACCTATCCTAACTTGAGTCCAATCTAACTTGAACTCAAGTTAACCTAAACCTTAGGTTCAACCCACATTGAACCTAACCTAAACCTAACCTAACTTGAGTTCAATCTAACTTGAACTCAAGTTAACCTAAACCTTATGTTCAACCCACATTGAACCTAACCTAAACCTAACCTAACTCGAGTTCAATCTAACTTGAACTCAAGTTAACCTAAAATTTATGTCCAACCCACATTGAACCAAACCTAAACCTAACCTAACTTGAGTTCAATCTAACTTGAACTCAAGTTAACCTAAACCTTAGGTTCAACCCACATTGAACCTAACTTAAACCTATCCTAACTTGAGTCCAATCTAACTTGAACTCAAGTTAACCTAAACCTTAGGTTCAACCCACATTGAACCTAACCTAGATCTAACCTAACTTGAGTTCAATCTAACTTGAACTCAAGTTAACCTAAACCTTAGGTTCAACCCACATTAAACCTAGCCTAAACATATCCTAACTTGAGTCCAATCTAATTTAAACTCAAGTTATCCTAAACCTTAGGTTCAACCTACATTGAACCTAATCTAAACCTAACCTAACTTGAGTCCAATCTAACTTGAACTCAAGTTAACATAAACCTTCGGTTCAACCCACATTGAACCTAACTTAAACCAAACCTAACTTGAGTCCAATCTAATTTAAGCTCAAGTTAACCTAAACCTTAGGTTGAACCCACATTGAACATAACCTAAAACTAAACTAACTTGAGTTCAATCTAACTTGAACTCAAGTTAACCTAAACCTTAGGTTCAACCCACATTGAGCCTAACTTAAATTAAAACCTTAGGTTCAATTCATATTAAACCTATCCTAAACTGAACTAATCTTGAGTTCAACCTAACTTAAACTCAAATCAAATTTTAATTTAACCCACATTGAACTAAAATCAACCTTAAGTTTAGGTTCAACCTGACTTGAACCTAACTTAATCTAAACTTAAAATTTAACTTAAGTCTAACCCACATTAGACTCAAGTCAAACAAAACTTAGGTTCAACCTGACACGAACCTAACCTAGAAACCTAACTTAAATCTAACCCATATTAGACTTAAGTCAAACCATACTTAGGTTTAACACGACATAAACCTAAGATTAACCTAAACCTTAGGTTCAACCTAACTTAAATCTATCTCATATTAGACTTAAGTCAAACCATACTTAGGTTTAAAACGACATAAACCTAAGTCTAACCTAAACCTTAGGTTCAACCTAACTTGAATCTAAACTAAAACCCGGCTTAAATTCAATCTCAAGTCTAGGTCTAACTTTAAATATACTTAATTAAAACTTAAGTCTTATCTAAAAGGGACATAGATGGTCTGCAAATCTAATTGAGTCTAATATATTAGACTTGATTAACCTTTAAGTCCAATTTAAACAAGACTTAAAACATAATTAAATCTATTCTGAACTGAACCTTTTAACTTAACTTCAGACAGACATGAACTCAAGTTAAATAAATTCAATCAACATTGAATCTAACTTAGGTTCAACCAGACATGAACCTAAATTAATTTAATTAATATTGAATTTAATTTCAAACCTTTTAACTTAAGTTCAGACATACATGATCTCAATTTAAATAGATTCTATCAACATTGAATCTAACTTAGGTTCAACCAGACATGAACCCAAGTTAATTCAATCAATATTGAATCTAATTTCAAATCTTTTAACTTAAGTTCAGAAAGACATGAACTCAAGTTAAATAGATTCTATCAACATTGAATCTAACTTAGGTTCAACTAGACATGAACCCAAGTTAATTCAATCAATATTGAATCTAATTTTAAACCTTTTAACTTAAGTTCAGACAGACATGAACTTAAGTTAAATAGATTCTATCAACATTGAATCTAACTTATGTTCAACCAGACTTGAACCCAAGTTAATTCAATCAATATTTAATCTAATTTCAAACCTTTTAACTTAAGTTCAGATAGATATGAACTCAAGTTAAATAGATTCTATCAACATTGAATCTAACTTAGGTTCAACTAGACATGAACCCAAGTTAATTCAATCAATATTGAATCTAATTTCAAATCTTTTAACTTAAGTTCAGACAGGAATGAACTCAAGTTAAATAGATTCTATCAACATTGAATCTAACTTAGTTTCAACTAGACCTGAACCCAAGTTAATTCAATCAATATTGAATCTAATTTCAAATCTTTTAACTTAAGTTCAGACAAACACAAATTCAAGTTAAATAGATTCAATCAACATTGAATCTGACTTAGGTTCAACTAGACATGAACCCAAGTTAATTCAATCAATATTGAATCTAATTTCAAACCTAAGAACTCAAGTTAATTCAGAATCTCATCATTTCAAACCAAAACTGACATAATCAACAAAAAAATTTGACATTTCAAAATAATTCGACATAAATTGACATCTAAGACATATCCAAATATTCTATGATGTTATTTCTGACAATGTTTTCTTTGTAGGGTGAAAACAATAAATTTTGCTTAGATTTTCTTTACATGTTATAGGGTGTACTAACTTTGTTTTGCAGGACGATATTGACAACAAAAATAAAACAAAAACTTTTTAGGTTAGACACATAACCTGAAACTTTTCAACAAAACAACGACATTGACAACAAAAACAAAACCAAAACTTTTTATGTTAGACACATAACCTGAAACTTCTCAACAAAACAACGACATTGACAATAGAAACGAAACCAGAATCTTTAGGTTAGACATAATACCTAAAGTATTCAATAACATGATATAACGACATTCGGGAGTGATAGTGGGTACATCTCTCCTTAAAATAGATTCTTAGAAATCAAATGATTAACATTAATCAGAAGTTTTCTTAAACAATTGGGAATTGTTTAAGACGTAATTAGCTATAGAGGCTTGCCTCTATAGGAGATATAAAAGAACCTGAAATAGAAATCTCTGGTTTACCATGATTTTCTTAATATGAAAATTCTAGAGTATTTTATTCTAGAATATCCTCATATAAGAATTATCATAAACATCCTTTTCTACAATTGGTCCTAAAAATTCTCTAAATCCTTCATAGGATTTATATGAATAAAACTAGGCTAATATTAGAAGGCGACTCCTTGACATTGACATGATACAAAAATTGATGGCGACGACATGATGACGTCCATATCATTCCATCGCCTCCAGTAGTATTGTAATTTATTTGAGTTTCAGTAAGAGTATTGCTAGCATAGTATATAGCTTTGAAAATTTCCTCGTATTTTTGTCCTAATACAGCTCCGATTGCATAATCACTTGCATCACACATTAATTCAAAAGGTTCATTCTAATCAAGTGCAACAATGACAGGTACAGTGATTAATTTTTCTTGTAGAATATTGAACGCTTTCAGACAATCTTCATTAAATTCAAATCTAGCTTGTTTTTCCAATAAATGGCAAAGAGGTTTAGCAATATTAGAAAAATCCTTTATATCTCCTATAAAATCTAGCACGACCAAGAAAACTTATCACATCAGTAACGGTAGTAGGTTGTTGTAGTTTAGCAATAATTTTCAGTTTTGCCAGATCAACTTTCATCCCTATTTGTGAAACATTATGTCTATGTAAAATTTCTCCTGTGACCATAAATTTGCATTTTTCCCAGTTTAGAACTAAATTTGTTTCTTCACATCTCTTCAAAACTTTCGTTATATTTTCCATGCAAGATTTAATAGAAGTTCTAAAAACTGAAAAATCGTCCATAAATACTTCAATTCCTTTATCAATTAAATCACAGAATATTGACATCATACATCTTTGAAAAGTTGCAGGTGCATTGCATAGATCGAAAGACATTCTTCTAAAGGAAAATGTTTCATAAGGACTTGTAAATGTTGTCTTTTCTTGATCCTCAGGAGCAACGGGTAATTAATGATAACCAGAATATCCATCCAGAAAATAGAAATATGAGTGTCCAGCTAGTTTATCAAGCATTTGATCCAAGAAAGGTAAAGGAAAATGATCGTTTCTAGTGGCGTTGTTTAATTTTTGATAGTCAATGTAAATTTGCCATCCAGTAACTTGTCTTGTTGGGATTAATTCATTTTTTTTAGTAACAATGAAAGTTACTCCTCCTTTCTTCGGAACACAATGAATAGGACTCACCCATTGGCAATCCAAAATAGGATAAATAATTCCTGCATCTAACCATTTCAAAATCTCTTTCTTAACAACCTCTTTCATAATTGGGTTTAGTCTTCTTTGGGGTTCAATAATGGGTTTAAAATTTTCTTCCATTAAAATCCTATGCATACAGATTGGAGGGCTTACTCCTTTTAATAATTGGGCTTACTCCTATGTTTACAGATTGAAGGGCTTACTCCTATTAAAAATTCATTACTCCTATGCATAATTAGGTTTAATATCTGCAATAGTCGAACCAAAAGCTTTCTTATAAATCTTCAGAACTCCTATTAATTTCTCTTCTTGATCTTTGCTTAATTCTGAAGATATAATTACAGGTAAAGTTAATGCATTTTCAAGAAATGCATACTTTAAATGTGCAGGTAACTTTTTTAATTTCAGTTTAGGAGCTTTTTCAATTAAGGGTAAAGTATATCATTTTTAGTTATGTCTAAAATTTCCCAATTTTCATGTATATAATGATATTCATCAGATAAATTTTCTTCATTTACTTATTCATTATATAATATAAATTCTTTATTATTATCATTAGAAATGACCTTACATTTTTCTTGATAATGCTTTTCAATTATATAATAAAAAATATCCATCTGATAGCATTTTTCTTTATCAGGATACCTAATTAATTTGAGATCATTGAATGTTATCTCTTGATCATTAACTCTCATTGTTAATTCTCCTTTTTGCACATCAATCATAGCTCAACCGGTAGCTAGAAAAGGTCTCACTAAAATGATATGTATTTCTTTATCTTCTTCCATATCTTGAATAATGAATCCACAGGGAAGATAAATTTATCTACCTTAACAAGAACATCCTCTATAACTCCTTTAGGATAAGTGATCGATCAATCAGCTAACTGAAGAGTTACAGTGGTAGGATAAGTCTTTCCTAAATCTACCCTTCAAAATATTAAAAATGGCATGAGATTAATACTAGCTCCTAAATCACATAAGGCTTTTCCATAGAATTTTTCTCCAATAGCACATGGTATAGTGAAACTTCCAGGATCTTTAAGTTTCTGAGGTAATTTCTTCTAAATTATTCCACTACATTCTTCACTTAATGCAACAATTTCATGAGCTTCAAATTTTCTATTCTTGCTTAAAATATCCTTCATAAATTTTGCATAGCTTAGCAATTGCTCCAAAGCTTCAACAAAAGGAATGTTGATGGTATGTTTCTTAAAAATTTTAAAGAACGTACAAAATTGATGGTTAAGCTTCTGTTGTTTAAGTCTTTGAGGAAAATGTGGTGGTTGTCTTTCAACTTCCACTTCAATAGGTACAACAGTTTGATTTTTACTTAGAGAAAGTGTATCTTTAGGTTTTTCAATCTCTTCAACTTCTTTCTCTTTTTTTAATCTCATTTTGTGTTTTCCCTTTTACTTTTTTTCACTTCTGAGTTCTATAACTTTTGCTTGTTCATGTTCTTTTCCATATCCTTTAGGATTGATTTCAACATTTCTAGGCAGTGTTCCTTGAGGTATGTATTTAATGAAATTAGCGATTTGACCCATCTAATTCTCAATATTACGAATAGCAGTATTCTGACTTTGTAGCTGATTTCTTAGTTGCAAGATCAATTCTTCTACAAACAACTTTTTTTGCTGATTGTTATAACTAGGAGGATAAGATGGTCTATAGTTTGAATATCCTTGATTGTTCTAATTTGGATTAACTTGATGTCCATTACTCCAATTAAAATTAGGATAATTTTTCCAACCAAGATTATAATAATTAGAATAAGAGTTATTAGTTTTACTAGCAATAGCTTGCAAAGTTTCCATTGTTTGAGAATCATCAGAATTTGTAGAATTATCATTACTTGCATGCTATATATTAATACCAAAATTATTTAATTTCTTAGATATCGTAGTCACTTGTGAAGCTAAAATAAAAAAGGCTTCATTATCTTGAATACTGGTCATTCTTTTAGGATTAACCCTTTTACAAGGTCGTTGAGAATTATTATTAGCCATTTCTTTAATTAAAGTGTAGGCTTCTTTTTGAATGTCTTAGCCATTAAAGAACCACCACCAGCAGCATCAATAAAAGATCTAAGTGATCCAATAAGTCCATTATAAAATGTTTGAATAATTAACCAATCTGGTAAAGCATGATGAGGACATTTTCTTAATAATTCTTTAAATCTTTCCCAGGCTTCATAAATTGTTTCTCCATCAAATTGTGTAAATGAAGTAATGTCATTTCTCAATTTATAAGTTTTAGAAGGAGGAAAATATTTAGCAAGGAATTTTTGTGCCATATCTACCCATGTTTTAATAGAACAAGTTGCTAATCAATTCAGCCACATCTTTCCTTTATCTTTTAAGGAAAAAAGAAAGAGTCAAAGACTAATAACATCATCAGAAACATTATTATATTTAAAGGTAGCACAAAGTTATAAAAAACTAGATAAATGTAAATTTGGATCCTCATTATGTGTTCCTCCAAATTGATTATTTTGAACCATTTGAATAATAGAAGGTTTAAGCTCAAAAGAATTAGCTTCTACAACTGGTATTTGAATACTAACATGAAGTTCATCAGCTGTAGGGTTTGCATATCCCCTTAATGGTTTATAAATATTTTGTTAATTAATTTCGATTGGATTTTGATTATTGTTATCTAAGTTAGCCATTTCTTGATGTTTTCAAATTTGTTTTCCTTTTTTAATTCATTTAATTATTCTTTCTAATTCAGAATCAAACGGTAGTAATCCTTCCGATCCAGAACTACACATAAAATTTAAAAATATTTTCATTTTGTTTCATTGTTTTTATGTTTTTATGTTTTTTTAATTTTTTTTACTTTTACTTTTTATTTTAACCTATTCCCGGCAACGACGCCAAAAACTTAATGCGATGCGACTTTATATATGCTTTAAAATACAAGAATTTGATACCAATTTTTAGAATATTTAATTACTGGCAAATGGCTTCAAAAACTTGATGTGGGAGGTTTACTTTTATTAGTTTAAATGCAAGTATACGTGTTGTTCAAGTAATACAGGGCTCTAGTGGAGTGTTGGTTATCGATCCCACATGGATAGTGAATTTATAAAAAGTAAGAAATGTAAGAAATATTTTGGAATTTTCAAATTAAATGCAATTTGTATATACGTTTTTATATATGTATATATATTTTAGAATTTAATTTACTAACAATTTTTACTATAAGCAAGTAAATAGTAAGCAGTAATAAAGTAAAGTAAGCAGTAATTAAAATTCAATGCAAGTATAAAAATGATTTTCTCCTTTTCAACTAATCCATGATTTTAGAATAATTATCTTTTGTAGGGAATTTAGATTATGGTATTGTGCCAAATAAAAGCATTCCTATTTTTTACCCTTTGGTCCAGGTGCAAAGAACATTGACTAATCTATAGATCAGCTCTGGATGTTTTTTTAGTAGAATGGGTTAATCTAGGCTCACACTGCTAGATGTCCAAGGGTAGCTATGGTTAGCCCTACCAGTGACCCGTTACCTTTCTATAAACAAAATTATTAGAATTTAGTTTGTCACTCTAAAAAATAAATAATTTTACGACCAATAAAAAATATCTTCCAATTTATTTGCACTTCACCTTAAATAATCGGTGTATCGCCTGCGATTACCTAAAGATTCATGTGATATCTACTAGTTAAGAATTTATCTCTGGATAGGTCTCGAAATTCTTCAACAGGTTTTAATAATTTAAATGGCCAATTTAAAAAGTAAACTTAGATAAGGTATTATATCATCATATTATTTTAAAATATTTTAAATTTAATTCTCCTACAAAATTTAATTAATTTATTATCTTTTCATAGTTGAAAGGAGAAAGATAACTAACTACTCAGAACACATTGAAATAACACAACAAAATATATTTATAAAACTTTGAACTAAAGTACAAATACTTATTTGAAGTGTTCCTTCAAGTGATCTGCTGACTTCTACTGACTCCAATGCAATGATGAAAGACTCCAACAGCAACAAAACAAAATAAACTCACTAGATACAAAATAAAGTGGCACCCTAAGTATGGAAGAGACTAAATAAAACTAAACAGGGGAGAGAAGATGCTAAAATGGGTATGTGTACTAAGAGGGGTGTTGGTATGATTTTTTCTGCAGAATGGGCTTCTATTTCTAGAGCCCTAAATTTGACCAGGGGTTACTTAAGACACCTCTTCAAAATTCGTCCAAACTCAATGTATCTTCTAGAAGGTAACTGTCGCGCATAGGCACCAGGATCTGGCGCCTAGGCGTCGGACTCCGTGGCCAGGTCTTTCGCACCTATTCACTTTGGATCGCACCTCTTCGTGATCAAGAACGTTTCCTTGTATCCAAATACATTATATGATATGTCATATATACTAGGTGTAACTTCCAGTCTTTTAGAAGCTCTAACAACCGCTTAATACCATCAAAATAACTGCCCAAAGTCATCAAAAAATCTTAACAGTATCTGTATCGAACTGTCGCTTAGGCGCCAGATTCTGGCGCCTAGGTGCCAGGCCAATAATTCCAATATTTTGCTCCATAAGCTCCACTTTTGCTCCTTTTTGCTCCTTTTTCCTTCTTTTTCTTCCTTGGACTCTTTTTTAATCATCTACATCCAAAAACATGAAAATACATTTCATTAAAGCATAATTCCCTTAAGAATTGATTAATAAACAAGGCATAAAAATGGGTATTTTTTAGGTTGATCGATGATCAAGAAGTAACATTCAATGTTCTTAAATCAATGTGGTATCCTAACAAGGAGAAGTGTTACAAAAATGTCAGATCATTTCTTCGATTACATGATTGCACAACATTCTCAAGAAAAATGTCAGATCATTTCTAAAGAAGAAGAGTTTTTAGACCCTAAAAATTTAAGTGATGAAAATAATTCTGAAGAAAATATAAAACATATTGATGATGTTAATGAAAATTGGGAACTATTGGATACAACTAAAAGTAATGAATTCAGACCATCAATTAAAAAGGCTCCAAAATTGGAATTGAAGGAATTACCCTCTCATTTCAAGTATGTTTTCTTAGGGAATTCATTAACTTTACCTGTTATTATATCTTCAGAATTAAATACAGAACAAGAGATGAAATTGATTGAAGTGTTAAAAGTATATAAAAATGCTTTTGGATGGACAATAATAGATATTAGAGGAATTAGCCCATTAGTATGTATGCACAGAATATTATTGGAAGATGACAATAAACCCAATATTGAAACTCAAAAGAGATTAAACCCAGTTATGAAAATTATTGTTAAGAAAGAAATGTTGAAATTGTTGGATGCTGGAATTTTTTATCCAATATTTGATAGTCCTTGGGTTAGTCCCATTCATTGCGTTCCAAAGAAACGAGGAGTGACTGTTGCTGTAAATGAAAATATTGAATTAATTCCAACAAGACAAGTTACTGGTTAGCGAATCTGTATTGATTATATAAAATTAAATGCTGCCACCAGAAAAGTTCATTTTCCTCTTCCATTCTTAGATCAAATGATGGATAGATTAGTAGGACATTCATATTTTTGCTTTTTGGATGGATATTCTGGTTATCATCAAATACTTATAACTCCTGAGGATCAAGAAAAGACTACATTTACAAGTCCTTACGGAACATTTGCTTTTTATAGAATGCCTTTTAGGTTGTGTAATGCACTTGCTATTTTTCAAAGTTGTATGATCGCTATATTTTCTGATTTAATAGAAAAAGGAATTCAAATTTTTATGGATGATTTTTTTTTTGTTTGAAACTTCTTTTGATTCTTGCTTACATAATTTTACTAAAGTATTAAAGCGATGCCAAGAAACTAATTTAGTTCTGAAGTGGGAGAAGTATCAATTTATGGTCACAGAAGGAATTGTACTAGGATATAAAATTTTTAAAAATTGAATGGAAGTTGATCAAGAAAAAATCCAAGTTATTGCTGGATTTCAATCCCCAACTAATATAACGAGTATAAGAAGTTTTCTTTGGTTGTGCTGGATTTTATAAAAGATATATAAAAGACTTTTCCAAGATTACTAAACCTTTATGCCATCTTTTAGAAAAAGCTATAAAATTTGAATTTCATGAAAATTGCCTAAATGTCATTAACTTTTTAAAAGAAAAGTTAATCACTGCACCAATCATAGTTGCACCTAATTAGAAAAAACCATTTAAATTTATGTGTGATGCGAGTGTTTACGCTATAAGGGTGGCTTTAGAACAAAGATATGATAAGATGTTTAAGGTTATATATTGTGCTAGTAAAACTCTTAATGAAGCTCAAATTAATTACACTACTACTGAAAAAGAGGTATTGGTTATAGTATATGCCTTTGGCAAATTTTGACCTTATTTACTTGAGAATAAATGTATTGTGCTTTCAGATCATTCTGCTATTAAATATTTTATGAGAAAAAAGTAAGAATTTGAATTTCAAGTAGTTGAAAGAAAATGGTATGATAATCAAAGCCACTTAAGTCAATTGGAAAATCTCATGTGGAAACATATGGAAAGACAATAAGTAAAAATTTTACAGTGTAAACTTCTTCTTTGCATTCTACTTCTGCAGGTGGACCTTTCACTTTCTGCTTCTGAGCCTCCATCAGATGTGTGGAATACTAATTGTCAGAGATACTTGGAGCATCAATGTGATATATTCTTGATGCAATGCAGAGTAGATGAGATGGATAGTAAGATTGATCATGTGTCTGGATATCTACAGAGGAAGAGTGACTATGATGGGGAGTATAATGAAACACTTGTAAAATTTTTGAAGGGTGATAAGAATGTCGAATTTCCTACTTGTCCTAAATTCACCCCTTGGATCAACCCCAAAAGTCCTATTCCTGATAATTCTTTTGACAATGAGGAGGAGACTGAGGATGATTATACTTGATTTTTGCTTTGCTTTGCTGATGTGCCTGTTATGTGTGTTTTTCATTTTCATGTATTATTGTACAGATTGAGTACTTTGTAGTACTTAGTTATATTTTAGTTATGAGATTGCTTAGAATTTAATCCTATTTATACTCCTGTTGTTTTGATAAAAGTTTAAAATGTAAAAGAGTGTTAGTTGTCTAATTGTTATTTACTTTGCTACTCTTTTATATTGCTGCTTATACCTGTATTACCCTACAGTTTTAAATACCTTAATTAATGTACTTTTTTTTTTCTTCCTGCTTAGTTTAAAAAAATTTTATATTGCAAAATGTTTTAACCTTATTAAAAGAACCAAGTTTGCGGGAGGGAAAAGAACTTAAATTTAAACTCTACATGTTCTTAGTAAACAATATTTTTTAAATTAATAACATAACATATTGAAGAAAGGTTAATTTAAGATAGATATGCTGTTGTTTTCATTGTCAAAATAATTATCAGGAATATAGGACTTTTGGTGTTGATCCAAGGGATAATTCTAAAAATTGTAATTATTTAAGAAAAGAGTGTAAGAATTTTGATTCAAATATCTAAATTAAAAATGTTGTATTTTTGAAAGTATTAAGGAAACTAGATGTTTACTTGAGAAGATAAAATTGAAACGTTATGAAAAATATTTTTTCCTAAACACATATTCATTAAGTGAAAAATGTGCTTAAGTCTTTAAATATAAGTTAAGGATAGTGAAGTTCAAAATCATTAATAGGCTAACCAGATATAGTAATCCTCACCTAAAAAGAAAAAGAGAAAGGATTGAAAACAAGCCCTGAAAAAGAAAAGAAAATATATAGGATTGAAAAGCAACGTTTAAGTTTAGGGACAAGCAAAGCTTAAGTTTGGTGACAAGTAACGTTTAATTTTGGGGGAAATGATCACCCTTAAAATTACCTAAATTTTTATATCATTTTTATCTCATATTTTAAGCATATTACGCTATAATGAAAGGTATTTCTTATGTTTTTGGTTGCAGGTACAAGAAAATAAGTTTATGAAGAAAAAGAATCAAAAAGAAGTAAAAAGAGCAAAAATGAGTCAATTGAAGAAAAGAAGAAAAAGGGTTGACTCTGGAGCCCAGGCGCCAGATCTGGCTCTCAGGCGCTGGACTTAGCAGGGAAATCTAAAGGGTTCTTGGACGATTTTATGACATTTATTGATGACTCAGAAGTAAGCTACAATTCTCGGGACAAATTCTCATATGATATAAACAAGATACAATGAATGTTGACGCTGAGAATCAGTTATTCAACGAAGAGGTGTGACTCAAAACTTAAATAGACGCGTCCATTCACGCAGGAAACTGGCACCTAGGCGCCACAATTACCTTCTAGAATATTCAACTAATTTCGATAAATTTTGAAGAGGTGCCTGAAGCAACCCCTTTTCATTTTCGAAGCTCTATAAAAGGAGGATGATTCTACAGCAAAGTGTGGTCGTTTTGGAGTTTGTAGGTGTCATAAGAGTGAAACAGGTGTGCCATTTCATTTAATTAAAGAGTGTGTAGTGTTATTTACCTTTCTTTAGTGAGAGTTCATAGTGTTTATATTGTGATTGCTGGAGTTGGAGTTTTGTAAAAGTTAGTCGGAGTCCGAGAAACTTCGAACTTAAATTTTGTACTTTGAATTTGAATTATTTAAATATGGTTTGTGGTGTGAATTCTATGCTTTCTCAGTAGTCTTCTTCTCTTTCTACCTACGAATATGAAATGATTTAGATAATGATTTAATTTAGTTTTGAGAACTTATTTTTCTTCATCCATAATTTGTGTTGATACTTTACCTAATCTTTATTTACACTACAAATTGATCACTTGTAATGTTAAAATCTGTGGAGAGTTCTTAAGATCTGACATGGGCTAATAGTTCTTAACTTGTAAGTATCATGTTTCCCTAAGAAAGATAGATGGTATATCCTTGAAGGGGGAGATTCGAATAGATAGGGAGATAATCTTTGAAGGGCAGAGATTTGAATATGTTTTTAGTGTGACAGGCTAAATTCTATCAATTTTGTTTAAGAGTAGGTGATGGGTGACTAGTAAGCCAGACCATAGCCACCCTTGGGGGGGGAACTAGAAATGAGAGCCTAGAAATTTGTCCCTTACTACTAACAATAGATTCTGATCAAATTTTCTAAAACTAGGCAATGTTCTTTATACGCTCAACCAAAGGGTAAAGAATATTTATGCTCCTATTTGTCACAGTACCACATTCTCTATGTTCTCAAACAAATTTAGATGTTTAATAATCATCAAAATATTTTGTATGGGGAAAGAATTTTTGTTTATTGTGTTAAAAAAAATTAATTACGATTTTGTTTACAATTTCTACTTTAATAACTTGCATATTATTACTTGTTAGTTGATTAGTTTATAAATAGATTTTCATCTCTCTTTCTTAATTATTTATACATAACATTCCCCGTGGGATCGATATTTAGGGCTTAATCAGAAAGCTCTATATTATTTGAAGCGATACGTATACTTGCATAGTTTAAAAACTTTAATCCTTAATTATGATACATTTGCCGCTTAATGTGATTTGGGGTCAAATTTAGCCATAATTTTATAAGCTATTTTACTTGCGTAATTGCGATCGAGTCATGTAACTCTCAAAGAAAATAGTTCTAATGAATTAATGGAATTACCTTTCGGTTACTTTTCTCCAGGTGAACAAAAATTAATTCAACAATGATATGTACCAAAGCATATGCCAAAAGATAACTTACAATCTTAAATTAAATTATGGAATGTAAACAGAAAGAATGTCAATTTAAAAGGTCTCTAAATTGATACAATAGGACCAGTCAATGACTCATAATTTTACATGGTTGTTACTAGCTAGTTAGATGAAGATTGTTATGAAATTTAAGATGAATTTGAAGACGCTACGATAGACGATGCTCTGCCAGTGTTCCAAGAACAAATCAAATCAACAATAGATGAACTAAAGAAAAAAAACCTCGGGACTGACGAGCAGCACCGAAATAAATTTTATAATTTCACTACTCAGTGAAGAAGAATCTACAGATTTGATCAAGTTATTTTCAGAATTTAAAGATTGCTTCGCCTGGAGTTACGATGAAATGCCAAGATTATCTCAAGAGGTTGCAGTTCACCGACTTAGAGTAGATCAAAAAATAACGCCGGTAAAGAAAGCTACCAGAAGAATGCACCTTAAAATAGAGCAGAGTCACAATCGAGGTGAACAAATTAATAGACACTAAGTTTATGTGGGAAAAATAGTACCCGACATGGTTGGCCAACATCGTGCCAGCGAAGAAGAAGAAAGGACAGATTCGACCTTGTGTCGACTTCAAGGATTTAAATAAAGTATGTCCAAAAGATGAATTCCCATAACCAATACTAGAACTAAAGGTGGACATATCGTCAATGCACGAGATCTTCTCATTATTGGATAGATCGTCAGGCTACAACCAAATCAGAATGGCCCCAAAAAATGCAACGCCCAGAACATTCAGAACGCTGATTGAGATCTACTGCTACACAATAATGTTTTTTGGTCTGAAGAATGCTGGAGCAACATACATAAGAACATTGATGAAGATCTTTGATGAACTCATTCATAACCAAGTTGAATGCTACAAGGACGATTTAGTCATCAAGAGCAAAATAAAAGATAACTATTTATATGATTTGAGGATTGTATTTGAATGATTACGACAATATAATCTAAAGATGAATCCCTTAAAGTGCGTCTTTGGCGTTACCTCTAAAAATTTTTTAGGATTTGTTGTCCGTCATCGGGGAATCAAAATAGATCTAGAGAAGATTAAGGCTATCATAGAAATGCCTCATCACATAGCCTTGAAACAATTATGTTCCTTCCATGGTAAATTGGCATACCTAGGTATCGGCAAGATTTTAATTTAGCTATGTTTATATGTAGTTTTAAAAATATCATTTTAAATTGAAAATATGAAATCGAACCATTCTCATATATGCAATAGTTTAAATAATCAAGCTCCACAACACAAGACATGTATCTATCCTTAAGAATGGATACATCTTTTGGAGTGTGGCTTGATTAAAAAAACTACATGATCTATGACATCTGTTTAGTCAACAAATCCTGTTTTGTTTGTAAACAATTTTTTCCTATCTAATACAGAAGAATTACACAGGGTTTATTATATTAGTGGGTTTGTTTACGTTTCTTATAAGTACAAGCCTCTATAGGTAATTACATTTTATATAACTGCAGTCACCAAAAAAACTTTCGATATATATTAAAAATAACATTTTTATGACTACCAAATGGTATGATTTTCCAAAGTGAGTGAGGTGAGGAATCCAATAGGTGAGTCGCTCAAGTTTCAGAACAATTATTGTACAAATTCAAATGAATGAAATCTAGGGGAAGACACAGATCTAAGATGATTCTTGGTGAGTTTAAAAACTATCCTATGGTTTGGCTTCAAATTAAGAAAACTATTTGATGTTTCATCTTGCCAATTTTAATTAATTAGGGTTTATATTCATTTGATACTGATCATGTGAATAGCTTGGAAGATAGAAGGATATATGTTATACCAGATGACAATCTCAGAATCCTAAGATGAGTTTTGGCTTATAATACATGGAGTTCTGATCACTGAAAATTTTATAAAGAAATTCATACCTATTTTTGATGAAATTGCACTTTAAAGAAAGGTATTTTCTTTATTTTATTGCAGGAATGGAGAATTTAGGTGATAAAAGCAAAAATCATAAAAAAGGAGCAAATTTGGAGCAAAAAGAAAGAAAATAATGAAATTTCTGTTGAGTCGCCGACCGCGAGATCGAGCCCGCCGATGGCGAGGCTACGAGGAGACATTTCTGAAGGAATTATAACTGTCTCGCTGATAGCGAGTCTGAGCCCGCTGACGGCGAGCTAGCGCGGTTTGAAGATCTTCTAGAAGCCTCGTCGACAGCGAGGTAGTTCGTCGCCGACGGCGAGCTAGTTCAAATGGCGCAGATACATTGAACCTGGACACTTTTTGAAGAGATGCTTACATACCTCTTGGTCCTTTGCTCACCTCTATATATAGAGGCCCAAATTAAGTGTTGTGTGTGTCGTTAAGGGTGTGTTCTAAGTTTGAGAGTCTTTAAGTGTTATAAGTGAGTTATTTTGAGTCTTTAGTGAGTATTTAGTGAGTTAGAGAGTTTTTAGTGAGTCTTGCTGTACTGGAAGGAAGAGTCAAAGGAACTGCGAGGAGTCTGCTTGGGGATAAATCGAGATAAGTATTTGTATTTATTGTTTTTAACTTTAAATGAAATCCATGCTTAGTTTAGTTCCCATGCATTATGAGTAGTTTATTAGTCTTTCTCCGTGTTATGAAATTAAGTGACTTGATGAACTAAAAATAGAAGTACTTTTATATATTAATAAATTGTGATAATTTTTACTTAAAACTTAATTTACTTTCAAACTAGCCATTTGATTTGTTAAAATGTGTTGAATATCAACTATAGTAAAAATTACATCTGATATTCGGGGAATTAAAAAGCCTTGGAAGGAGGGTGCAAATAAATAGGGAAATAATATCAGTGGGCGTAGAATTGAGCATTTTAGTGTGACAGACTAAAATATTCAATTCGGTCCAATTGTTTGAGAGCTGGAGTGTAGATGTTAGCCCTCAGGCAAGGAGAACGTGGGAGCTACGAAGTGGCGGTCGGTATCCTCCCGGCCCTAGCCGCGATTCGGTAATCAAACATAGGATCGATCAATATTCTTTACACTTGGACCAAAGGGTAAAGAATAGGAATGCTCCTATTTGTCACAATACCTTAAAATTATCTATTTTAATTCATCAATCACTTAAATTTCTAAACAAGGGGAAAGGTACTTTTTACGAATAGTTAAGACTTATTTAGCAATTAGTTTAATTTCTGCACTTTCAATACGTATTAATTTTCTACTTAGTTAAGTTACCTGATTAGAATACTTAGTTTACTTTATTGCGCTTAAATTTAGAATTCCAAATTTTGGTATATTAGTTTTATTATTATTATTATAATTTTAAAATTAGCTGTTATTTAATTTTCTCTTTCCCTGTGGGATCGATAACCATGACTCCACTAGAGCCTTGTATCACTTGATACGATACGTATACTTGCGTAGGATTCACAACATAAACAATTACAAATTCTATACATATAATATAGCGGGGTCAAGTTTTTGGCGCCGTTGCAATTAAATTAAAAATATCATAATAAAAATTTGTGGGTCAAGTTTTTGGCGCCGTTGCCAGGGAAAGCAAGAAAAATTTACTAGAGTAACGGACTATTTTAGAATAATCATAATAAATAAATTAATATCTATTCTAAAATTGTATGCGCAAATTTAGAAACAAAAATTTAATACCTTACGATTCTGAATTAGAGCGTACAATTAAAAGAATTAGAAAACAAAAGAAACAAATAATAAATTTAACACAAATGGCGAATATTCCTAAAATTCAAAATATGAACCAACAAAGACCATTAAGAGATTATGCCAACCCTACATCAGATGAAATTCATTTAACTATTCAAAACCCTGATGTAGCTGCTAATTCATTTTAACTTAAACCTGCAATTATCCAAATGGTACAAAACAATCAATTTAGTGGTTCACCTACTGAAGATCCTAACTTACATCTTGCTAGTTTTCTAGAATTTTGTGCTACTTTTAAATATCAAGGTGTATCTGACGATGCTATAAGACTTAGAATTTTTCCTTTTTCATTAAGGGATAAGGCTAAAATGTGGTTGAATTCGTTAGCACCTGGATCTATTAAAACTTGGGGAGAATTATCACAAAATTTCTATCCAAATATTTTTCACCATCTAAAACTGCTAAGTTTAGAAATGATATAACTTATTTTTGTCAGTTAGATGGAGAATCAATATATGAATCTTGGGAGAGATTTAAGGAACTTCTTAGGAAATGCCCACATCATGCGCTACCAGATTGGCTGATTATTCAAACCTTTTATAATGAATTAGTAGGATCTTTAAGATCAATCATCGATGCTGCTGCTGGAGGTTCATTAATGTCTAAACCATTTGATGAAGCTTATGCACTAATCGAAGAAATGGCAACAAATAATTTCCAATGGCCTCCTGATAGAGTAAATCCGAAAAAGATAGCCAGCATTCATGAAAACGATGCAATATCAATGTTAGCTTCTCAAATTGCTTCTATATCTAAGAAATTAGATCATTTTTGAATGAACTACTCTCCTACTTTAGAAGAAAACTCATCTGGACAAATCATAGAATCTCAATATAATTATGAAACTTTAAATGCTATTAATAATAAGACTAATAACCATTATTCAAACTATTATAATCCTAGTTGGAAAACTCATCCAAATTTTAATTGGAATAACACATCTAATCAACAATGGATGAATCAACCTAATCAAGCAAATCCAAACTATAAACCCAATTACCCACCTGGATTTAATAACAATAACCCTCAATTCAAAGATAAGAAATTATTCATGGATGAATTAATTTTGAATATGGGTCATCAACTACAAAATCAAGGAAATCAACTACAAATTCAAGGAAATCAATTACAAATTCAAGGAACATCTATTAAAAATATCGAAACTCAACTTGGACATATTGCTACTGCGCTAAATAATAGAATACCTGGAACTTCTCCTAGTAATGTGGAAATAAATCCTAAAGATCAAGGAAAGAACAAATTAAAGCAATACAACTAAGGAGTGGAAAAGAATTAGAACCTTAAATTCAAAAAGAACTTAAAAGCCAAAAAGAGGAAGTGGAAATTGAAAAGGAAACAATTCAACAAGATTCAAACTTAGAACATCCTTTAATACCTATGAAAATTTCTGTTGAAAAACCTCCACCACCATTTCCTCAACGACTAGCTCGACATAAAAAAGATAAACAATTTTCTAAATTCCTTGAAATATTAAAAAAATTAACAATCAATGTACCTTTTATCGAAGCTTTAGATCAGATGCCAAATTATGTAAAATTTATGAAAGATATTCTAAATAAGAAAAGAAAATTCACTGATAATGAAACAGTCGCACTTAGTGAAGAGTGTAGTGCTATTATTCAGAAGAAGCTTCCTGAAAAATTAAAAGATCCTGGTAGTTTCACTATACCCTGCACTATAGGAGAAAAATTTTATGGAAAAGCTTTGTGTGACTTAGAAGCAAGCATAAATCTAATGCCTCTATCGATTTTTAAGAGATTAGGATTAGGAAAAATTACACCTACTTCAGTAACCCTTCAATTAGCTGATTGTTCGGTTACCTATCCTAAGGGAGTTATTAAAGATGTGTTAGTAAAAGTGGATAAATTTATCTTCCTAGTAGATTTTATTGTTTTAGATATGGAGGAAGATAAAGAAATTCCTATCATTTTAGGAAAACCATTTTTAGCTACTAGAAAAGCTACGATTGATGTTCAGAAAGGAGAATTAATTATGAGAGTAAATGACCAAAAAGTTACCTTTAATATTGCAAAATCAATGAAATATCCTGCCCTAGAAAAAGATGATGAATGTATTCGGATGAAAATACTTAAACATTTACAACAAGAACATTTTAAGGAATATTACGAAGATAAATTAGAAAAAGAAAATACTGAATTAATTGAAGATAATAATGAAGAACTAGATTATATTCAGGAAAGATTTGAATTTTTGGATATTACTGAAAACACTGACAAAAATATAGTTCCATCAATTATTAAACCTCCTGAACTTGAGCTAAAAATATTACCCGATCATTTGAAATATGCTTATTTAGGTAATTCTTCAACTTTACCGATTATTATTTCATCCGCATTAAATGAATCTCAAGAACAAAAACTTTTAGAAACTTTAAAAAAATATAAGAAAACTTTTGGTTGGACTTTAGCGAGATATTAAAGAAATTAGTCATTCAATCTGTATGCATAGAATTATTTTAGATGATGAACATAAACCTAAAGCAGATCCCAAAGGAGATTAAACCCGATAATGAAAGAAGTAGTTAAGAAAGAAATTTTAAAATGGTTAGATAATGGTATCATATATCCGATATCCGGCGAGTGCTTGGGTAAGCCCAATTCATCGTGTTCCTAAGAAAGGAGGAGTGACTCGTCATCGCTAATGAAAATAACGATCTTATTCCTATAAGACAAGTTACCGGTTGGCGTATATGTATTGATTATAGGAAACTAAATACCGCCACCAGGAAAGATCACTTCCCTTTACCATTTCTAGACCGGATGTTAGATAGATTAATCGGACATAAGTATTTTTGTTTTGTAGATGGATACACCGGTTATCATCAAATACAAATTGCTCCCGAGGATCAAGAGAAAACTACATTTACTAGTCCTTATGGAACTTTCGCTTTTCGAAGAATGCCTTTTGGATTATGTAATGCACCAACAACATTCCGAGAGATGTATGATGTCTATATTTAGTAAGTTAATTGACAATGGAATAGAAGTATTTATGGATGATTTCTCCGTATTTGGAACATCATTTGACACATGCTTAACTCATCTTGAAAAAGTATTAGAAGTATGTGAGAAAACAAATTTAGTTCTAAATTGGGAGAAATGTCAATTTATGGTAGCGGGCGGCATTGTATTAGGGCATAAAATTTTGGAAAAGGGTATGGAAGTGGACCCTACAAAAATTCAAGTTATAGCTAAATTACCACCTCCAACTACGGTAAAAGGGGTAAGAAGTTTTCTTGGACATGCTTGGATTCTACATACGCTATATAAAAGATTTTTCAAAAATTACTAAATCTCTATGCCAACTTCTCGAAAAGGACAAGAAATTTGAATTTACAATCGAATGTCCGAATGCTTTTGAACTCTTAAAAGAAAAATTAATTACGAGCACCTATAATAGTTTCACCTAACCTGGGAGAAACCATTTGAGCTTATGTGTGATGCTAGTGATTATGCTTGTAGGAGCGATTCTTGGGCAAAGATATGAAAAGATTTTTAAAGTTATATACTTATGCTAGTAAAACTCTAAATGTTGCTTGAAATAAATTATACGATTACGTGAAAGAGAATTATTAGCGATAGTATATGGTTTTAATAAATTTAGACCTTATCCGATTGGAACAAAATGTATCGTGCATACCGATCATTCACGCGATCAAATATTTAATGCAAAAGAAAGATTCCAAACCAAGATTAATTAGATGGATGCTATTAATGCAAGAATTCGATTTTAAGATCGTTAATAAGAAAGGAACTGATAATCAAATTGCGGATCATTTATCAAGATTAGAAAATCATGAATTATCTGATATTGAAAATGAAATTATAGACGATTTTCTCGTTGAACAACTATATAATATCAATGAATGGAAAATACCATGGTATGCTGATATAGTAAACTATATAGTTAGTAATATTTTACCACCTATGCTAACTTTGCAACAACAGAAAAAATTAATCCATGATACGAAAACCTATTTTTGGGATGAACCATATTTATATAAGCAATGTAAGGATTTAATTATTAGAAGATGTGTACCTTATGAAGAAACTGAACCAATTATTGAAAAATGTCATGATTCTGATTTTGGAGGACATTTTGGGACTGATAAAACTACTTATAAGATTCTACAATCTGGATTTTACTGGCCTACTCTATTTAGAGATGTATACAAATATATTAAAACTTGCGATAAATGCCAAAGAGTAGGAAATATATCTAGAAGAAATGAAATGCCTCTAAATTTTATATTAGAAGTTGAAATTTTTGATGTTTGGGGATTAGATTTTATGGGACCTTTTATTCCTTCATTTGGAAACTCATATATATTAGTAGCTGTTGATTATGTTTCCAAATGGATTGAGGCACAAGCTTTACCTAGATGTGATGCTAAGAGTGTTTCAAAATTTCTGATGAAAAATATTTTTACTAGATTTGGAATGCCGAGTGATTATCACTGACGGAGGAACTCATTTTAGAAATAAATACATTCACAAACTAGTAGAAAAATACAATATTACTCATAAGATATCTACTGCTTATCATCCACAGACTAGCGGATTAGCTGAAGTATCTAATCGTGAGATTAAACGTATTTTAGAAAAATCTGTAAACCCAAATAGGTTAGATTGGTCTATTAGATTAGACACTGCATTATGGGCTTATAGGACCGCTTATAAAACTCGATTGGAATGACTCCTTACGAGGCTTATATATGGAAAAACATGCCACTTACCGAGTTGAATTAGAACATAAAGCATACTCGGGCGATTAAAAAATTTAATTATAATATGAAGGAAGCTCGGTGAGAAAATATTCGTTGCAATTAAATGAATTGGAAGAATTAAGAAATGAATCATATGATAATGATCAGATTTATAAAGAAAAGATGAAGTTATGGCATGATCGGAAGATTAATCGAGAGAAATTTTGAACCAGGACGAGAAGTTTTGCTATATAATACTAGATTGAAATTATTTCTGGAAAATTGAAGTCTCGATGGTTAGGACCTTTCACCATAACTCAAATATTTTCATACGGAACTATAGAAATCGAAGATCCAAAAACTCGGACATAAATTTAAAGTTAATGGACATAGATTAAAACCATATTTTGAAGGTATAAGACCTAACTATAAAGAGGTTTTAGTGCTTAGTCGACTCGATTAATAATTGAAATTAGGTTAGGTCGACGACGTTAAACCAAGCGCTTTATGGGAGGCAACCCATATTAGTTATCTATTTTTTAGTGTATCTTAAAAGTTAGTTTATATTATTGAAATTTTACTACTCAATTATTATTAAGAATCATCACATATTCGAACCTTTAGGACAAGAAAAGAGATTATTTGATTTAGAGTGAAATTGAACATTATTTTGGAATCTCGCCGACGGCGAGGTCGATACTCGCCGACAGCGAGGTTCGCGCCTAAATTAAATTCAGTTTATTTATCGATCTCGCTGACAGCGAGAAACGTCTCGCCGACAGCGAGAACATGGGAGGCAGTTTTTATAACTGAGTCGTCGACGGCGAGAAACTTCTCGCCGACAGCGAGGAAGTTATAAAGATGAGTTATTTATACTCTGAATGCCGATTTGGACGGTTTCAACACCAATTCCTTAGTGAAAACCCATTCTTAAATCATTCTAAATCTGCCTTCTTCACTATAATTCCTTCCATTCACCATAATGGCCTCAAAATTCTTAGATTCCTCTAATTCTGGAGTGTTTAACCGGAGGAAATTTGTGAGTGTTGAAGCACAGCGGATATTCAACAAGGTTTTGGTAAAGAAAAGAGTTATCAAGGAACGGGGATTTGTCAATCGAAGATTAGAGAATTCCACTACGAAGATAGAAGAAATGATCGCGCAGCGCTACTGGGAGGTATTTTGTTACACTACGTCTGTTTTTGTTATTCCAGTTGTGAAAGAGTTCTACTCTAACTTACATGCGATCAACAATGGGAATGTCTACGTCTGAGGAAGATGGGTGACTTTTACTCCATCAAGAGTAAATGAATTATTCTCTATAGAAAACACCTCGGTATGTCATTATTCAAATTTTGGGCCTTCTTGATATAATATGAATGAGATATTTCGATATCTGACTGATGAACCGAAAGATTGGGAAATGCGTGAAGACGGGTATGTTAGTTTCTCTGCATCACTTTTGAATCCTGTCTCAAAGCACTAGCACTTTTTCATCTCATCTAAATTGTTACCTACTATGAGAGTAAACAAGGTTTCGAAGGAATGCGCTATATTGAATTATTGCATTCAAAATGGATTGCATATTAATGTTGGATCAATAATTTTTAAGTCTGCATTGGGTTTAATTGTGCATGGGTCAAGTCACGGACTAGGACACCCATCTACTATTTTTGCATTATGCAGTCAGTACCAAGTTTCTTATGAAGATTGGGAAAAGGTTCTGTTACTTTTGAAGCCGCTTGATCCTACAGATATGTTCCCTACTTTGGACAATAATGATGATATTACATTTATCTCTAATAGAGCTTCACAGAATAAACCTATAGCCAGGCCTATTTCAGATAAAACGGAGTTACTTATGAAGAAAATTAAAGGAATGGAGAAAGAACTGCAAAAAGTGAGAGATTCAATCAACAATATATTTGATTTATTTGATCACATTGACTGGAGGATGAAGGAACACTTTGATCATTCTTGACACTTGGAAGCTAGCTTTCTTCATTTACTGAGACAGAAGGGTTGGATCACTCGAAGAATGCAGCTCGGAATTTCCCTTCAGGCCTTTCTATAACTTATTTGTGCATCATCATCATATTGGAAATATCAGAGAAGATGAAGATTCTGACCTTGAAGAGTAGTAGTAAAGATTTCTATAGTATGTTTGTATTTATGTTATTTGATTTGATTTAGATTTTATTATGTGTGGAGTGATGATTTGAATATCTCAAACTTAATTGAGATATGCGTCATAGTTTTGTATCAGCATTTAGTGTGTCGTGGATTGGTTTGCGATGCTGATTAGTAGTAAGGATTGAAGTTGAAGTTTGATTATAGAGTTTAAAATTATGTTAGTTTGCACATCTCATGGATTTCAATATTAAAGTTAATTTGTTGTGTTGTGTGAATTTGTTTGTGTATAAGTAGCTAATCTTCATATTAAATTAATAAAAGATGTGATCGAAAATATAATATAAGGCAAATTAAGGACGAAAATGAGTGACGAATTAAAGAAATTTAAATTTTTGGAATCTCGCCGACGGCGAGAAAAATCCCGCCGACAGCGAGATTGATCTCGCTGACAGCGAAGAATTTCTCGCCGACAGCGGATTTTTCCCGAGAATTTCTCGCCGACAGAGGATTTTTCCCAAGAAATTGTCGCCGACAGCGAAAAATATTAGCTCGCCGATGGCGAGAAAAATCTCGCTGACAGCAAGGTCGGGAAAAACATATATTTTGACAGGTCAAAAACACTATTCATCATCCCCAACCTCTCATTTTCGCAAAAACCGACCTAGGGCTTGAGAGATCTTGGATTTGAAGCGATTTCAACACTTTTTGACACCGGATTTCATCTTCCCTTGGTAAGAACTTCACTCCTATGCAAAAATTTTTTATTTTCACCATATATTTTCACCACATTTCAAATTTTGGGAAAAATCAAAATGTGGATGAAATATTCAGTGGAAATCCATGGAATTGATTTAAATTGCTTATTAATGTTGTAGGAAGCCTTCTCAGTATTATTTTTATGTTTAGTGAAAATTTTCACGATTTTCACAGATCGATCGTATGGCTCCACGACAAAAACGTCGAGTAGAATTCGACGAAAACCGATTCATCAATGCACGAGCACAGGCTAAAGATTTTAAAAAAATACAAGGGAGAAAGTGCATTGCGGATCGAGTTTTCAAAAATACGGGAGGAGAAGTAGAGCGGATTATTAAGGAATGAGGTTGGGAGAATTTCTGTTACGTTCAATATAGAGCAGCTGTAGAAATGGTCAAAGAATTTTATGCCAATTTGACTGCCACTGAAGATGCACCAGTAAAGATATGAGGGTTTTTTGTAGATTTCAATGCTGCAAGAATTAACGCGTTCTATGAAGTTCATGACTCGCACTTTAGCGAGTTTGAAACTTTTGGAATGATGGAAGGACCACTGGAGGAAGTCATTAGCTTTCTCACTGATGGGACCGGAGTTTGGAAAATTAAGCAGCGGGAAAGAGTGAATTTTCCTCTTTCTAAATTAAATGCAGTCTCCAAAGCCCGGCATTACTTTATTTGTTCTACTCGTTACCCACATATCACCACGAGTGAGGTAACACGAGATAGAGCGATTCGAATTTCGTATTCAGAAAAACGAAGCATCAACATTGGGAGAATTATTTATCAAAACATTCTAGCCACTCCTCGAAATGAGAGTGGAGCTGGATTGGGACACCTCGGATTAATTTTTGCACTCGCCAACTCTGCGGAGTTGAGGCTAGAGACGATGAAGAATGGGTGGAACCTATGAAACCACTCACAGCTGCCAATATCAAGAAGTATGAATCTCATGAAGGATGGAGATCAGGAGTGAGAAGTTATTTCACTCAGTCAAGTAGAGATATACCCTCTACTAGCTATGAACCTCCTGAGCCTACCACCCCTACCCTACAAGATCTGATGAATGAATTAACCCTGCATAGGAGGAGTTTTGAGCAGTTTGGAGAAACAATGGTGAGAAGATTTGATCATTTTGATCAAAGGATTGATAATCTTGAGAGGAGACATGATTATGATAGTGAGTACCTCCAGCGACATTCGGAATACGAAATTGCATACTATGAAGCTGAACGTCGTTATAGGAGTGGAGATTTAGATGTTGTCTTTCCGGATTACCCCGTGTATACTCAGTATCATCCTGCTCAGTCTTCTCAGCCTACAGATCAAGGAGGGGAGGATAATATAGTTTGGGACTTTGATGATGAAGATTAGGACTTTATTTGTTTTATTTGTTTGGTGTTAAGTTCTTTTGAGTACTTTATATGTTTGTAATATTCAGTACTTTATATTTTGAGACATTGGATGTTAGTTAGATTAATTTTCTTGAATTGTTATAAAAGTTTAGATTTTGCTTTTGTGTTAGTTAATTGAATTTGTTTTTATGTTAAATAGGATGTTAGTTTGCTTTAGTATGTTTTTGTTTTATTTTGTATTGTTTTAAGTTTTAAAATTGTTAATATGTTAGTTAAATTGTTTTAATATGCTAGTAATTCATATGTGTAGTATAGAGTTAATTTAATTGTTGTATTTAATACTTATCTCAGATTTTATCCCTGCATTTTCTTTAAATTGTTATATATATATGGAGAATACTAACAGTACAGATTCAATGAAAAATGAAAAAGCCTGCAAAAATTTTAAAGAAAAAAAGAAATACCTAAACTTCAAAGGTATGATTTATTTACTTTCCTTCTTTTTCATTATTTAGAGTAGATATAAAAATTTAAGTTTGGAGGGTAGTAAAATACAAATTTAGTTATTAACTTGTTCTCAATTTCTATTTTCAAATTATTATAAAATGATTTTTATAACGAAATTTTTCAATTTAATTTAATATGAATTATTTTATTTAATTATTATAAAAGGTTAAATTAAATATTTCTAGTGCTTGAATTGATTAAATAGAATAAAATATTTGGTTAAAGGGAATAAGAATATAGTAAACTATTTTTAGTAAGGAAAACTATATTCTAAAATTAAAATTCTTAAGTATTCAAGTGAAAAAGAAAAGATTGAAAATCAATGAAGTAAAAACTATGAAGTATATATAAGCTAAGAAATATTTCTAAGTTTCAAATTTAGGAAGATGAAAATGAAGTTCAAAATTATTAACAAGCTCTCCAGATATAGTAATCCCCATTAAGAAAAAGAGAGAAATAGAAAAACAAAAAGAAAAAGAAAAAGAAAAAGAAAAAGAAAAATGAGGAGAAGCTTGAGGAGATGCCTTATCAAAAATTTGCTTCATTTGAATTAACCTAAAGGTAAAAACTTAGATATTTCCAAACTTATGTTTATGGATTAGAATTTTACCTAATAGTGTTCTCTTGAATTTATTATCATATGAATATCTTAAGTAGTTATTCTTTTAAATATAGTCATTCCTGAAATGAATAGTAAGCTAGAAATCTTAGACTCGATAACTAAATAATTTATTTCTATAAGATTAATTAAATTACATGAATTATTTTTATTTAACTTTATTATGATATTAATTAATCTAATTCATAGTTATTTAAATTGAAAAATCTTATTATAAAACTCATTATTTTTATATAGTACTAAAATTATTTGAGGATAAGTAATAAGTAAGTTTTGGGGATTTTGATCACTGAAAATTTTATTAAGAAATTCATACCTATTTTTGATGAAATTGCACTTTAAAGAAAGGTATTTTCTTTATTTTATTGCAGGAATGTAGAATTTAGGTGATAAAAGCAAAAATCATAAAAAAGGAGCGAATTTGGAGCAAAAAGGAAGAAAATAATGAAATTTGTGCTGAGTCGCCGACGGCGAGATCGAGCCCGCCGACGGCGAGGCTACGAGGAGACATTTCTGAAGGAATTATAACTGTCTCGGCCGACAGCGAGCCCGAGCCCGTCGACAAGAAGCCCGAGCCCGCCGACGACGAGCTAGCGCAGGTTGAAGATCTTCAGAAGCCTCGCCGAGCAACGAGGTAGTTCGTCGCCGACGGTGAGCTAGTTCAAATGGCGCGGATACATTGAACCCGGACACTTTTGAAGGGATGCTTACATACCTCTTGGTCCTTTGCTCACCTCATATATAGAGGCCGAAATTAAGTGTTGTGTGTGTCTTTTAGTGTGTATCTTTAAGGGTGTGTTCTAAGTTTGAGAGTCTTTAAGTGTTATAACTGAGTTATTTTGAGTCTTTAGTGAGTATTTAGTGAGTTAGTAAGTTTTAGTGAGTCTTGCTGTACTGGAAGGAAGAGTCAAAGGAACTGCGAGGAGTCTGCTTGGGGATAAATCGAGATAAGTATTTGTATTTATTGTTTTTAACTTTAAATGAAATCCATGCTTAGTTTAGTTCCCATGCATTCTGAGTAGTTTATTAGTCTTTCTCCCTGTTATGAAATTAAGTGACTTGATGAACTAAAAATAGAAGTACTTTTATATATTAATAAATTGTGATAATTTTTACTTAAAACTTAATTTACTTTCAAACTGGCCATTTGATTTGTTAAAATGTGTTGAATATCAACTATAGTAAAAATTACATCTGATATTCGGGGAATTCAAAAGCCTTGGAAGGAGGGTGCAAACAAATAGGGAAATAATATCATTGGGTGTAGAATTGAGCATTTTAGTGTGACAGACTAAAATATTCAATTCGGTCCTATTGTTTGAGAGCTGAAGTGTAGATGTTAGCCCTCAGGCGAGGGGAACGTGGGAGCTCTGAAGTGGCGGTAAGTATCCTCCCAGCCTAGCCGCGATTCAGTAATCAAACATAGGATTAGTCAATATTCTTTACACCTGGACCAAAGGGTAAAGAATAGGAATGCTCCTATTTTTCACAATACCTTAAAATTATCTATTTAAATTCATCAATCACTTAAATTTCTAAACAAGGGGAAAGATACTTTTTCTGAATAGTTAAGACTTATTTAGCAATTAGTTTAATTTCCTGCACTTTCAATACGTATTAATTTTCTACTTAGTTAAGTTACCTGATTAGAATACTTAGTTTACTTTATTGCGCTTAAATTTAGAATTCCAAATTTTCGTATATTAGTTTTATTATTATTATTATTATTTTAAAATTAGCTGTTATTTAATTTTCTCTTTCCTTGTGGGATCGATAACCAGGACTCCACTAGAGCCCTGTATTACTTGATACGATACGTATACTTGCGTAGCATCCACAACATAAGCAATTACAAATTCTATACATATAATATAGCGGGGTCAAGTTTTTGGCGCCGTTGAAATTAAATTAAAAATATCATAATAAAAAATTGTGGGTCGAGTTCAAAGACCCAAAAGATGAGATGAGGGTTTATGACACACTAGGTAGACTACCTCGAAGTCCTATGGCTTTGTTATTTTTTTCTAAGGAATATAAATTGTTGTTGTAACTTTGTTTTTGCTTTCTCAAAGATGTCCGCTTGCAAACCTTCATCGTGTTGCCCACGGTGTTTGCTTCAAACACCTTATCATAGCGGGTTTGGTTTAAAGAGGTGTCAATTGAGGAGATGAGAAAAGCGTCATGGTTCTGTGGTTAAGTTTTATAGTTTGTCAAGTTTAATGTCTTAGATAAATGTTAAAGTTGATTAAGCGATACGGGTTAGGATCCCACGGTTCCCTCGTTCCGGGACCACTATTTTCTTTGGATTCACTTAGTTCGGATGAAGTTACTAAACTCAACTTAATGTGTTACGTACTTTCATTTACACCATGTGAAAGGTGGTTAGCAGCTGTAGGTTGCCTCCTTCAAGGTATTCCCGATTATCTGATAGAGGCATTTCAATTTAGTTGCAATTGTTATGTTTTATTTTGTTTTTGATTAAATTTTGAGTTAGCTTATATTTTGATTCTTGTGGTGGTGATTATATCTTATTTTGAATTTTTTTTGGTTTTGGTTTAAATTTTTGTGACTATCCTAAAGGTTTTGGTTTTGACATGTACGGTGACATTATTATTTAACATGCAAGTTTTTAAGCATGAATAGTATAATAAAGAAAGTACAAGAAATGAAGGTACTATAAACTATGAAAGCGTACCTGTCGAGTCTTCTCATTCCTCCACCTGAAACTTTATTATCTTTTGCAGTAAACATTTATAATTTGCAAGAAAATAAATCCTATAGATAGGTTCATCAAGTGCCTACCAAATCCTATGTCATAACTTGGTGGGTCCTATTAATTTAAGTTTATTGATGATTTCTTAAGCAAGGCATAATGAGTTTAATCATTCATCAAGGTATCCAAATGTGTATGAGAAAGGTCTAGGGACTGGGCCTTGGACATCTCACAACCACTTAAAAAGTCTCGAGTTCGTTCAAACTCATAAGGTTACTTGATAACTCATCCTTATCATACTCTTATGCTCAATGAACTGATGTTCTAGACCACCCTAGAGATTGGGTAATCACTTGATATTTTATTTACAAATTGAGTGGGTGAGGTCTTTAGGGGCAAATTGACTTAATTAAGAAGCATAGTTGATTTGATTTTTCAAGTTAGGATTGTAGTGCTTCAAATATATTTAAAATTAATTTTATCATCATTTAGAGTCTATATTAAGCAAATTTGATTAATCCTAGCACAATACCAAGCCCTTAAGACTTAATAGGTATATTTACAATTTTAGGGAAAGTTAAATATGCGAGTGTGATTTTTATCAGAGTATTTCATTATCATTTGAACACAAATTAAGAGGCATTGAATTAGTGAATTATTTACTTCCAAGATCAACCACTAACCTTAAGGATCATTTAATTTTCATTATTTTCGAAAATAAAGTAGTTATGGAAATTATCAATTTATCCTTTAATGTGAAGAAGGTGGGATTGGTTTCTCACTTACCCCTTTATGTTTCAATCATTTAATAATTTTAATTAAAATCATTCATTTACCATTTCCCATTTTAATTAAGCCTAAAAATTGATTAAGGCCAAATCTTCAAAATTACCATTTTGCCCTTAAGGACCTCACACTTCATAATTTATCAAATTTAATGCAAATGACTTCAAAATTTTTATGGTACCCTACCCATCCTTTCATTAAACATCAGTGGACAAAATTTGATTTTTAAAATTTAATTTAGTTTATATAATTATTTTAATGCAAAATAGGAATTTTTAAAAATTATTTTACAATTTGGACAACACACATGACATAACCTTAGGAAAATTACTAGAAGTTCATCTAGGTCATAGAACAACTTGGGCTAAATTTCATTCTTTTTTTACTATTAATTTAATTATTAAGATTAAACAAAATTTTTTAGTATTAATTAAATATAAAATGTTATTTAAGTTGAAAATTAAGTTTTATATTTTTCTTAAATTTCTCAAAGGTAAGGGGAACCCAAAGAAATAAACTTTATATTTTTTTATTTATATTTAAATTATTAGAATTATTTTAGTGAAAAATTAAGAAAAAATCATTTTTATCCCATTTAATACTATTTTAGGCCTTTAAAATTCAATATCTTTACATAGAAAACTAAGAAAGTTATTCCAATTTCTCCCAAATGATCAAGAAACAATTTAAAAAGTTTCCATAAATTTTATTAATTTTAAGATTTTTGTGAATTTTTAAATATTAAACTATTCAAAATAGCTTTAAAAATGCAAATTTTATTATAATTCAAATTTTACCTTTCATGTGTTCCTCTACTCATGGAGAAGTCCCAAAACAAATTTTGTGACCTTTTGAGTTATATTGTAATTACTATGATTATTTTAATGTCAAAATTACAATTTCACTTAAAAAAAATTAGTGGGTTAATTAGCTCCAGTTCACTTAAAACTTTTATGGGGAGTTCCCTTGTCGTTAAATTACAGTGGAGAATAATTTTTAAGCCATTCAGATGTTTACTTTGTCCTCTTTAATTTTCCTTTAGTTTTTGGGTTTAATGGGCGTTAGGAATATTTTTAAGAGGTTGAGTCATGTTATATTTTTCCTAGGGTCCTCTGACCAAAGGGAACCTACTAGAGAAGATTTTTTTTTTATCTAACCAAAATATGAAATTTTATAATTATTTTATGAAATCAGTTATCATAGGCTTGAAAATTATGTATCTCTTCTTAGGGATCCCTCTTGACTTTGGAAAAATCAGGGAAGATCCCCCATGACAGAGACATCAGAACCCCATAAGATCAAGCCATGGTGAAATATCTAAGTGAGTGGAAAATAATAATAGCAAATATTATATTTACTTAATTAGAAATCACACATGCATCAGAAAAACATGAAACCATCTCCACATTGTTCTCCTCTGTCACTGAGCAAGAGGGCTTTTTTATTTTATTTTTGGGATTTTTCTACAAGAGGTTATGGATTTTTAAAGTTGGACTAATTTAAATAATTCCATAAACTCTTAATTTATTACTTAAATGACACGGCGCCGCGTCAACATATGTAGATCCAAACAACACATGCAGTGAACTCCCATTTGACGCCACCACCTGAGCCAGCTGCCACGCGTTTCCACTGTATCGTTCCATCTTCTTATCAGGCGCAATCTAGAGCATCCATCCATTACACATGTGATCACATGGTTGGGGGTCATCGTCTTCATGTGTTTCATCTTGCAGACAGTCCACCTTGCAGGCCTTAGAACTCTAGCTAGACACAACCAAATTGACTCAGCTATTTTTTTAGAGTATCATATAAGTGAGACGAACATATCTATATGGATTATTTAATGTGAAATTCAATATACATGCATGGGGGATGAAACTAAGCTCGAGTGGAGGAGGAGGTCCAGTACCTTTGTCTGAGAAGGGAGGCCTCAATCAGATTTGTTGGACACCATCGTTGTGACCTCGTAAAACTTCAACAAGCAGCAATTTAAGCTCTCCCTTGGACTGGGTATTAGTTTGATCAGATTCGATTTTAGGTGCTGATCAAAGTATGGTTTGGAGGCTCTCTGTGATGGGGCTTAGGATGGGGAACTTCCAATCTTAATCTAGCAGAGGTTTAGAGCAAATTGGTTTTGGGTTTTAGGCTGTGAGAAGGAACAATTAGAAATGTCCATGTTTAGGCTAAGAATTGTGTTTAGAAATTGGGCTCAAGTAGAGAAATTGAGGGCTTGATAATGGTGGAATTGCACTCAAGAGGTCTCATGGAAACTCTGGTGAGATTTTGGTAGAGTCTCCCTATGGATTTGAGCACTCTTCAATTTGGTTGTGAAGGGTGACTTTCATAGCCATGGCTGGAGGAGGAAGTTCAGGGGGCCAAGTGGGATGCTAGAGCTTTCTTGTGTTGAGGGCTGAACTGCACAAGCATCCAATGAGGATTTCTACAGAGGATTGCTTCAATTTTAGGTTGAAAGAGTTAGGGTGACACTCAGGTTTTTGTTGACCTCATTTTTGATGAGGTCTGATCTCTCTCTTTAGTACTTAGGATCTAGCGTTAGGCTTTCCTTTAATTATCCTAGAGGACTACAAATGGAACCCACCACTTAGAAATTCAAAAAACTTCTTGGCTCCCTTCAAACCATACAAGTTTGACTATAAACCCCCAAACCACTTGGAGGGTTAAAACCGACATGTGGAGGTTTAAAGGATGAGTTCCCTATAGGACTCTTTAGCCTTAGGATTACCTTGGGTGGCCTGGTCTGGTGAGGGTAAGCTTGCACACACAACACTCTCACACACATTCTAACCCCAAAATCATTCTTACCCAACTTAATTCCCTTACTCATGAATGTAATTCATTTGGATGGACCTCAACCCCTAGGCCCCTGGCTAAGAGGGTTAAGAACAACATAGTGAATGTCTAAAATTAGTCCTCTCGCGCCTTTTTTGAGCTTAATATGGCTTCATGGCTCAACCAAAATGATTTCATTTCATTCACACTTGGTCAATCATCACTTTTCCAAAATTTCAATTTTTGACTCCGGGAACCCTAAACCCACCAATCCTATTAAATGCCCTTGAAATTGACCAAAATTTGCAAAATTGCCTAAATTACCAAAAATTCCTCAAAATTTGTCCTAAACATTTCCCCCACTCAAATTGATCACACATGACCGAATACACCAAAAATTCCAAAAATACCTCCCAATACCCTCGAAAAACCCAAAGTACCCTTTTAACCCAAAAATTCCAAAAATTCATAAAATTTCAAAAAAATTCTTGAAAATCCCAAATATTTGTAATTTCATTTTGTTCAACTACATCATAAGCCAATTTTGTCAATTTAGCCCACTTTTACCAAAACCCCCAATTTGACCTATTTTTAACCTAAGTGGACCCAATGTCCCACCAAACCAACCCAATTGAACTCAATTTTGATCCAATTCAATTCTAAACATCAATTCAATATCCCCAATACCAATTTGGACTAAATACAAGCCCAATTGGATGAACATTTGGATCCAATTTCAATTTGAAGCCTAAGGCCCAATTTTGGCCCATGACCTAAACTTAGCCAAAACCAACCCAACTTAACTCCAATTAACCCCAAATCGTTTCCTAAGCCTTCCTAACATCCCCAAAAACAAAACACTAACATGATTTTCCCCAAATTTGAAACCAAACTCCACCTAAACTTAACCCAAATCAAAAATCCTCAATTTGGCCTAAACCCACCATGAATCCAAATAGGCCCAATTCCCAAAACCAAAGCCCATTCAAAGTTGAAAACTCTTTTTCACACCCCCATAAACATTTTTCAGCATTAATTTTACATCAAACCCAACATTAACCTAACCATAGCCCAAGTTAGCCCAATTTGGGCCATTTTGACCCCATTAAGAAAAAGGCCCAAATTGAACCCATTTCAACTCCAAATGACACCAAAACTTTTCCAAATCACTCATGATACATCCCTAAACTAAACCCAAAAATTATTTGACATGGTCCTTCACAAAACTTTTATCCAAAAGCCCATTTTTTAAAATATAAAAGCCCACTTTCCTAAAGACTTTAAAAGCCCATTTTCATCAAATTTAAAAGGCCCAAAACTTATTCTAAAGCCCATGTGAAATTCCCATCATCATCCTTTTAATTGAAGTCATTGCTAAGTCCAAAATTAATAATCAAATAATTCCAAATCAAGCCTCATGCCAATTTACCCTAAATCCATCAAAAATCCCCAAGTCCATTTCCATGAAATTGAGCCAAGCCATGGGCAAGCCATAGGCTAGCCATGAAGCCATCCTTAAGCCCAATGCAAGCCATGTGAGTGATGTTCATGTGACCATACCCTCTTGGGCAAAAGGAGGGAGTCCTTTAATGATTCCCTTAAGAGAGATTAAACCTTTTCATGCTTCCCCTAAACCATGCTTAAACTTAAATATGCTTAGATGGTGACTTCTTCCCACTAAGCTAGCTGACCTACCTGACCTCCCTCAGCCCAAATCAGTCCCTTGGTGGGTCCACCAAACCCAAATCCATGAGTTGGACACATTTTTGAACCCACTAGCCAACCCTAATGGTCACTTAAGCTCCACCATAACCTTCCTTATTTAAACCCCACCTCCATGGACAAAAGAAAGAAGAGAAAGATTACCTTGGGGAAACTCTACCAATTGTTCCCAAAGCTTCTCCAAGCACTCCTATGCTTAATCCAACCATTTCCAATTGAGGCCTCACCTCTTGGACAAAGGTATCAAATTTTTTCTCCTCCAACATAGCATGATTTAATTTTATATAAATATTTACATGCTTTAAGTATATCATCACCATATAGATATGTGTTACTCGATTAGGCAATCATTTTAAAAAAAATTTCACTCAATTTCGTTGAGAAACGAGTGAGATATCAAGGTTTGAAGGTGGACGATTTTGGGTGAATAGCAGTCGGAGAGAGGAGCAGTAGCCCTCCGATCAGGCGTGTATCGGACGGACGACACAGATGGAGTCAGAAGAAAGCTTCATCTATGAATAGGAAACAGTGCCAGTGAATCACAGAGCGACATGTGGCACCCTAAAAGCGATAGTTTGAGCAGGAAATTTTGGAAATTTTAATTTATTGTGACATAATCTTCAAAAAATCATAACTTTGCCTAGAAACCTCCAAAAAATAAAATAAAAATACTCTCATGCTCATTAAAATGAGGAGAATAATGTGGAAGTGATTTCATATTTATTTGATGCATATTTTATTTCTAATTAATTAAATAGTATTTTCAATCTTTAATTCTTCAAGCATGTAGGAGCTTCACCATAACTTTAAATTTTGGTAAGTTATTCTATGCATAATGGTGGATCTTTCCCGATTTTTCAAAAGTCAGGGAAGATCTCCATGATGAGATATCTATTTTTCAATTTTATGCATCATTTTTGCTATAATAATTATAAAAATTATCATGTTGCTTCGAAAAATCTAGAAAAATTAGAGTGTGTTCCCCTATGACGAGAGAAACATTAGAAAATTATTTCATGATTTATTTCATTCAAAAAAACTCTAATTTAGCCAAAATCTCAAAACCAAGTTTTAATTAATTAGGAATAACCACACATGAAAATCACTTGAAAACAATTCTCCACTATCACTTAGGATGTAGAGAACCTCACATAAAATTTCAAGTCAATTGGAGATAATTTAGCCCATTAGATGAATTATTTAAGTTGTATGGCCATTTTTAAAATTAAAAATTTCACAACTCCCAAAATACATCTCAAAAATACACCAAATTTGTTTTTGGGCTTCTCTGATATCAGAGGAGTCTAAGAAAATTAAAATTGGAATTTTCTAAACATTTTTATTTTCACCATATTTTAATATTTTAATAGTTAAAAAATAATAAAAATCACAAAAATATTAAAAATCATAAAAATGTCTTATTTTACCTCCTAATCATTTAAGAAACAAACCAAATATTTTTCTCAAGTCTCTAGGTTAAGATATTGGATTTTAAGGGCTTAAGGAAATTTTTTAATATTAAAAAATGGATTTTCCAACCTTCTCACCAAATTAATTCTAATAAATCAAATAAAAATTAGAAAAATATAAAATTTATTTCTCTGAACTTCTTGAGGTTAGATAGATTTATGAAAAATATATAATTCATTTTTGAACTTTAATTTTATTTTATAATTAATTAACACTCCAAAATTCAAAATAATTATAATAAATAAAATATAAATTGAAAAATTACCAAAGTTGGTCCAAAAGGTCCGCTAGTCAGTGGGAACATCCCATAATTTTCCTAAGGACGGAAACCTTACCTTGGTCATGTTGTTGAATTTTTATTGAAAACCCATATTTTTCATAAAAATAAATATATAAATTAAATTAAATTCCGAAAAATCACATTTGTCTCATCTAATGTCTTAATTGACATGTGAGTGAAGTGTCATAAAAATTTCAAGCTCATTTGAGCTCAATTTGATGAGTTATGAAATAATTAGGCTTAAAAGGGTGTAATAGTATTTATGAATTTTAATCCCCAATTGAAACTTTAGGTTATATCAAAATGGAGGGTAAAATATTTGATCTTAATTTTCTCTTAGATGATTGAAATTTTTGGAAATTAAAGGGTAGCAACCCATTAATCATTTCTAATAATCAATGAGAAAAATGAAACCTTAATTAATTAAATAATTTAAATTTTGGAAGATTAATTGAAGTTTAAATTGTTAAAATGGGGATGTAATTTAGGGAGACTATAATCACTTAAGTTAAAATCCCTAAATGAATCACTTTAATAATATTCAATTCTTAATCAAATTCTAAAATCATAATTGAAATTAATAATTAAATAATTAAAAGGAAAATAAACCTTAATTAAATTAAAAGCTTAAAACATTAAGTAATTTAACAATCAAGTTAAAATAAGTTTAAAACATTAAGATTAGTTTGAAATCACATAGAAGCAAATCTAAATCAATTTTGAAACATCAAAATTAACCTAAAAAATAATTCATAATTAAAAATCAAACCAATTAAAAACTAACCTAAAATATTTCAATTAAATTAAAATTAAATCATTAAAATCTAAATTGAGTAATCTGAACACATCTTTCAACCCAGATTAATCTAATACTTTGAGATCATTTAAAATATAAAGAAATTAAAACAACTTGAACGCTATTCCAAACTTAAAATTATTAAAATTTTATAACTAAATTAAACCATTTTAAATCATGAATTCCAATTTTAAGTTATTAAAATCTTTAATAAACTGATTTGCCCCCTAAAGGCTTTCATTATTATAACTCTTAAATGGAGCATTAAGTGAAACATCACTTTACTCATATGATAATAAAACATCCTCGTTCACTGAGCAAGAAGCAAAAGTTGATTGGATTCTTGGATGATTAATTCACCAGTACAATAAAATTCATTTGGGCTCAAAATAATCTCAGAAGTATTGAAAAAATGTTTAAGATTCGTCCTAAGCACTTTCTCAATATGATGAGCTACTTTAGAAGAACAACTGAACTTAATTGTTCTTTGATGAAGAAAATCATCCTTAACAAAACAAAAGAACATAGACGTCATAAGAATTGACTAGCTATAGGATTAGGACTTTGGTAAACAACCAGAACCTTTCCTTAGCTTTACCTAGGTACTTGTTGCAAATTATATAAATGCCTTAACATGCGCTTTAAGTGTAGCTTGGAATTACGGGAAGACCCTCCAGGTACACTTTTATTTTATTGTAATTTACTTACTTGTACTGCACTTTACTTTTCTTGCATGTTAAACAAGATTGTTGCATTAAACCGTAACCTTTAGGATAGCCACAAAACTAAAACCCCAAAACTAAATTAAAAGTTGTAACAAGATAAAATCCAACGCCACAACATTTCAAAATATAAAATAACTCAAAATTTAATTACAAACATAACACAAAACTATAACTATAACTAAATTAAAACGTCTTGTTGGATGATCGGGAATACTTCGGATGATGTAACCTATGTGTTTCTAACGGAATTTCCCACGGTCTAAATGAAAGTGTGGAACTCATTCAGTTGAGTTTAGCAAATTCATCTGCACTAAGGGAATCTGATAAAATAACGGTGTCGGAATGATGGAACCGTGGGATCTTAACCAGTGTTATAATCAACTTTAAGATTTCCCTAATAAAACACTAAAGACATTTGGACTTTAATAAGATTTCTCTAAACCAAAACACTTCTCTCATCTCCTGACTTTCATTTTCTAAAACTAAACCTCTACGACAACAACAAGGAGCTTGGAGTACGGTGGGCAGCACGATCATCTTCTTCAGCAAAACGCGGGTCTACTTCAACAAAACCTTTCTTAGTTTAAATAACCAAGCCATAGGATTTCAAGGTAGTTTGCCTAGTACAACATAAATTCTCAACTTTTTGTTAGGCATTTTCATAATCATGTCATGCAAATTAAGCCCTAACCGGTCTTAGGACTCCGAGGTAGTCCTTCGATACGACACAAACCCTCACATCTTCCAGGCTATACGTATGATCATGTCATACAAATATAAGTACTAATTAATTAAAATTGGCAGGATTGCAACATTAAATAATATTCCCAAATTGAAACCAAATAATAGGATAGTTTGGGAAGTTGCCAAGATTCGTCTTGGATCCTCAGCTTCTCCTACTTTTCATCCATTGGATTCCTAAAATAACTGTTCCAAATTTGATCCATTCCCAATTGAAATTTTCAAAATCCAATTGCTTGAAAACCTTGAACGTTGAAATTCTTGAGAGCAAAATCACTTATCATTATCGAGAGTTTTCTTAAGTGATTCCCGTCACTTAGGATGTAATTAACTATGGGGGCTTGCCCTTATAAGGAACTGTAAGAACCCAGGTAATATAAACCCTGCTTAATTTCCTTATATTAAGCAGGGGAACTTGTCAGCTTATAAAATTGGTTCGCAGACCAAAAAGATGTCACAAATCTACTAGTTTATTTAATTGAGCCCCATCATCAAGCAGTGTGTCTATTCTTCGGGATAGATAAACGGTTTGTAGTGTGGTGCTCGTTTATATAAATTATTTGGGATGTGAGATCGGTTTGATTTGATATCTTAAAATTTTCAAACTTAAAATTATTTTCAAAATCAAATGCTACTTTGTAAATTATATACATATAAAACTTTTACAAATAGGACTATAAAATGGGATGTAGTAAGATTTCCTGAATCATGGCAGTTACAGACTGCTATAAATCCTCATCCTGTAATAAATCAAGATGTAGAACAAGTTAGTCAAGATGCTAACGGAGATGTTTTAATAAGATTTAATTCAAGAAGATCAATCACTCTTCCAAGAGTATCTTATCCTTCTTCTAATATATCTCAAAATGAATCGGATGAATTTCCAACAATAAATCATAGGATAGATAGAATAAATCTATCAAATAATAATCTATTACACCCAAATAGGGTAGAAAACTTATCTCCGCAATCGGAAGCCAGTTTTAATTTCAATAATGACTGATTTAAAACAAGTTGCTAAAAAACAAATCAGACAAACCTTAATCAACGATTATTTAGAACCAAAATATGAATCGTTTAGAAATTGGTGTCTTAGTTATACTACAAAAGATGATAGGAGAAAAATTTCTGAAATATACTTTGAAGAAAATGAAAAAAGATTTTATGAAGGGAAAGATTTTCTTTCATTTTTAACCTGGTTTAGCAATCATATAACCAAAAAATTGGAAAATGAATTAGACATGTTAACTAGGAAATGGAAACTCAATTCGGGAGAAATACTAGAATCCATTTATCCTCAAACTGTCCCTACAATATTAGATTAAGATAATAGAAATTCAAATTTCTAATTAAACGCTTTTGGAAAAACTCTAGAAACTAATTCGACCAAAGATTTTATTGGTGTAATTAAACAATTGAATTTTACAAATACAAATATATCTTTAATTTCAAATCACCTAATGAAATTAGAAAATAAAATTGATCAACTTATTTTCTCTCTAAATCAAAAAGAAGAAAAAGCAAGTCCGATAATTATCTCTTCGGCTCCTACTATAGAGCCACCTCCAAGTCCTAATTTCCACTTAGGACCTTCGGCTCAGGATTTTGAAGAATTAATTAAGAATATAAAAGGAACTAAAATTGCCACCTTTAATAAAGCAGAGCAATTAATAGATCAATCTGAAAATTCTGATAATGAAAAAATTAAAATCGAACAAATCGAAGAACAACTTCAAAATGATAATTCAGAATTAGAATTATTTAAAATACATAAATTAAAAAGTAATAAAGCCTCATGTTCATATCAAACTCGACAGACAGGTCGTTACTACTATCCTCGACCTACTCCTGCAGATATTTTATATGAAGAAGATAATAATAAATATCAAAATGATTATAATCCATCAAATATCTATGAATGGGACATCGATGGCATGACAGATCGCCAAATACAAATTGTATTACAAAGAATGATGATTTATGCCTCAGCTGCACAGAGTCATAATAATCGTGCTCAACAAATAGTAACCCAACTAACTTGTGGGTTTACTGGCCTTCTCTAGGTCTGGTGGGATAATTATTTAACTCAACAACAATGAGAAGAATTTTCAAGCCCTACAATGATAGGAAATCCTAATCAAGAAAATACAGATGTTGTTTATAAATTAATTATTAATATTCTACAACATTTTACTGGCACTGTATCTGACAATGGAGAGCAAATTTGTTCTCTTTTACAAAAATTAAGATGTCATACTATGACACATTTTCGTTGGTATAAAGATGTCTTTCTAATTAGAGTAATGTCTCTACCAGATGCGAATCGTACGCACTGGAAACAAAAATATATCAAAGGATTACCTAATCTTTTTGCCGATAAAGTAAAAAGACAATTACAAGATACTAATATAAAATGTATTCCATATGAAAATTTGACATATGGACAATTAATTAATACATGTGTGCAAGAAGGCCTAGCCTTATGTACAGATCTTAAATTGAGATATTAGATTAAAAGGGAAAGGTTGACAGAAAGAAAACAATTAGGTGCTTTCTGTGAACAATTTGCTTATGATATTCCTAAATTTCCTAAAGCAAAAGAAAAATCTTTCTATAAAAAGAAGAAATATCATAAGCAACGCTCTGAAAAATATTCAGAGAAAAAGTCAAAGAATTCTCATAAGAAAAATAGAAATAGAGAAATCAGAGAAATAAAAAGCTATAAATGTGGCAAGACCGGCCACTATGCAAATAAATGAATAGTTAAAAAGAAAACAAATGAGCTTAATATTGATGAGAATATTAAGCAATCTATTTTCAAAATTATATTAAACTCATCTCCTGAAAATTCGGAGACGTCCGACAATTTAGACGATATTGAGGACAATTCCTCTTCTTCATCAGAATTTGATGAAAATAGTTGCACAGAATCTGAGTGCAAATGTAATAATGAAAATTATTACAAATCCATAGTCGAAATGAACGGCTTATTTACTTTATCTTCTTCAATGAAAGAAGAAATACTTAAAATTGCATCCCAAATTGAGGATAAAAAGACTCGAAGTAAAATGTTAAAAATAATTATTGATTCTAGAGGAGAATCCTCCTCTTCTAATACTATTCGTTTCAAGGATATTTAATGAAAGAACCTTTAAATAAAGCTTTAATTTTAAATACTGATAGTAGACCCACTACTATAAATGATTTAAAAAATGAAGTTAATATTTTAAAATCTAAAATGAATAATTTTCAAAAAAATTAAGAAAAAATAAACAATAAATTATTAAAATTAGAAATAAATAATATTACACCTAGTGAAATAACAGTAGAAAAAATAACAATTTAGAACAATCTTTTTTAAATTGTTTACAAAAGGCTATTATGCATAAATGGTTTATAACTATTACTTTAAATATAAATAGAGAATATACATTATCTAACCTTACTGCTCTTGTTAATAGCGGAGCAGATATAAATTGTATTCAAGAAGGAATAATACCTTCAAAATATTTTGAGAGAACCACGTAGTAGTTAACTTCTGCATCTGGAAATAAAATGGAAATTAAATATAAAATTTCTTCTGCTAATATTTGCAAAAATGATATTTGCATTAATACTCCTTTTTTATTAGTTAAAAATTTAACTCAACATATTATTTTAGGAACTCCATTCCTTTATAAAATTATGCCAATTAATAAGATTGATAATACTGGCATCTATTCCAATAAATTTGGAAAAACAATTATTTTTCAATTTATAACAAATCCAAAAGAAATTATTTTCAATGAAATAAATAAATTCAAGTTAAAACAAAATCAGATTAATTTCTTACAAGAAGAAATTACTTTGTTAAGTATAGAAGAAAAATTAAAAAATTATTTCATAAAAGAAAAAATTTCTACTTTACATAAAAATATGTTAGAGGAAGTTTGCGGTGAAAATCCAGCTGCTTTTTGGAATAGAAAAAAGCACTGTATTACTTTATCATACATTGATAATTTTGATGAAAGAAACATCAAGACAAAGGAACGAACCTTGTCGGATGAATCAAGTGTACTTAAAAATTTGTAAAGAAGGAATTAATAAACTTCTTAAAAAAATTACTAAGAAAATCTAGCTCCCCTTGGAGTTGTATTACATTTTACGTTATGAATAATGCAGAAAGAGAAAAAATAAACCTAGATTAATTATTAATTATCAACCTTTAAATGAAGTTTTGAAATGGATTCGATATCCTATACCAAATAAAAGAGACTTACTTAATCGTCTAAGTAAATCTCGAATATTTTCAAAACTTGATTTAAAATCTGGATACTGGCAGATTCAAATTTTTGAATCAGACTGATATAAAACGGCCTTTACTGTTCCGTTTGGTCATTATGAATAGAACGTTATGCCATTTGGATTAAAAAATGCTCCTTCTAAATTTTAGAAAACTATGAATGAAATTTTTAATCCGTATTCGATTATATATTAGTATATATTGATGATGTACTTTTTTTCTCTAAATCAATAGAGGAACATTTTAAACATTTACAGACATTCCAATGACTTTTCAAAAATAACGGGCTAGTAATCTCTGCGCCCAAAATCAAATTATTTCCAACCGAAATACGGTTTTTAGGACATAATATTGTCCGAAATACAATTATTCCAATTGAGCGAAGTATAGAGTTTGCTTCTAAATTTCTAGATGAAATCATTGACATCCGTCAACTACGGAGATTTACGGGTTCGCTCAATTTTGTAGCGAACTATTATAAAAATCTTGCTTCGGATGCCGCTATTCTATATAATAGATTAAATAAACATCATAATCCATGGACGAAATCATACTAAAGTCGTCCAATTAATTAAGCAAAAGGTAAAAATGTTACCTTGTTTACATATTGCAGATCCGTCTCTCCCTAAAATAGTAGAGACAGATGCCTCTAATATTGGTTACGGAGGAATCTTAAAGCAAAAGGCTTTTAATATCGAATAATTAGATCGCTTTACATCTGGCAAGTGGAATACCACTCAAGAAAAATATTCGACTATCAAGAAAGAAATGCTTTCTGTAGTTAAATGCATTACCAAATCTCAAGATGATTTATTAAATAGGAAATTTTTATTACGAATTGATTGCAGTTCAATTAAGTATATACTGCAAAAAGACGTTAAAAACCTTGTTTCTAAACAAATCGTTGCCAATTGCCAAGCACAATTATCTTGTTTTGATTTTGATATAGAATATATTGCAGGAAATACTAATTCTTTACCTGAATTTCTCACTCGTGAATTTTTGCAGGGAGAAAGATAAGGAGGGGTGGATAACCCCTCATACACGAAATCGAATGATACACTATAAGGGTAGCCTCACTTTTCGAGGGGGGAAAGGTAGGGGTCAACCCAATGTGACCCCACAAAAATTTATTGATTTAAAGCAATATTTATATGGTAGCCCAATGGCTCTACATCCAATCAATCTCCTGATTTACAGATTCAAGATGTCACGGAATTCATGCAAAAATCTTCAAGAGAGAAAATCCTTGAAATTGATCTAGAGGATTAAGAAATTAATGATCCCCAGAAAATCCAGGAAAGATATTTAGGCACAATTGCCTACCCACAAGATCCTCTTGATAGAGAATCATATGAAATTTATATGGTGGTTGTAATAGTATTTTTCAGCTTTATGTCACATCCAACGGATGTATTATCTTTTATCAAATTATATTGTAAGAGTTTTTGAAGTCTGCCCTCTACTATAAATAGGGGCATTGTATTCTGTATGGGTGTGCAAGTTTCCTTAGAGTTTCCTCAGTGTAAAATAAAGTGTCTGTTTGGTGTTCTCTTCAAGTCCGGTGTTCTGTAAGTTTTTAAGTTTTTATAAATGTTTTATATATATTTCTGCTTTTGTTATATTATTGTAAATATTGGTATCAGAGCCATGAGTGGCTAAATTCTTTCAGGAATTATTTTTTCTATAAGTAATTTGAATATGGTAACCTAATAATGTCAGGATAGGTATATCCTGTATTGTAAAGTCGGGTGTTACCCTGCAACTTAATATCCTTGACTGACATACAGAATATACTGAGTTTGACCTTCTGGTCTGATAATATTATTGCTCTAAGCTAAGATTAATCCAGTAACCATCGTCGCATGTGGGCGTTTTTATGTCCGGGATGGACGCTTTATTTCCTTGTTCTTGTTGACTCGGCTTATTTGGATTAAAACCTTAGTGGAATAATAATATTTTCATCTAGTTGATTTTAGATTACCTTGTTAAACTTATTTAAAGAAAAAAGAATTCTAGATCGATTTCTACTAGCCTTTTATGAGCACCTCTTCGATGTATAATAATAGTACAATATCTAGAAAATTACAAAGAACTCAATCTAGAAATTATAATATCAAGAATGCGGAATTACAGGAATATCCTGTAAATGAAGAAGATCTAAATAAATGGACTATTCCTAAAGTAGAAAAAACCTTAATATATAAAATTGGAACTTTTGATTTTAATGGCAAATCATCAATTAAAACTGTTGAACAATCATTAACAATAGATGAACATGAGAAAACAATTTCTCTATTAAATAAAGAAGATTTAAGTAGTTACTTAGAAAATTATAAATATATTCACATAGGTTTAATACAAGTAGCATTTAAACCTCTTACATTAAGAGGATTAAATGCTTCAATTTTAGCTTGTTTAAGAGATGCAAGGTGCCTTAATTGGGCACAATCTTTAATGGGTGTCATGGAAACTAGCCTATGTCAAGGGCCAGTATTCTTTAACACTTTTTTGAATCTAAGTCTGTCACTTACAGACATAAATCTCTTTGAAGCAGCTAAAATACAGATCAAACTCCATGGGTATGAATTTTTAACTTGGATATGAAACAATAGCAATAATTTATCGAATTCATTTTAAGGTTATGAATACTTTGTGCCCGAATATTAAAAATAATATGAAGCCAACAGATAGATCTACAATTGTAGAAACAAATTTACTAGCTTCAAATATAGCTACGAATAGGACTATAAAATGGCATGAAGTAAGATTTCCTGAATCATGACAGTTACAGACTCCTATAAATCCTCATCCTGTAATAAATCAAGATGTAGAACAAGTTAGTCAAGATGCTAACAGAGATGTTGTAATAAGATTTAATTCAAGAAGATCAATCACTCTTCCAAGAGTATCTTATCCTTCTTCTAATATATCTCAAAATGAATCGGATGAATTTCCAACAATAAATCATAGGATAGATAGAATAAATCTATCAAATAATAATCTATTACACCCAAATAGGGTAGAAAACTTATCTCCGCAATCGGAAGCCAGTTTTAATTTCAATAATGACTGATTTAAAACAAGCTGCTAAAAAACAAATCAGACAAACCTTAATTAACGATTATTTAGAACCAAAATATGAATCGTTTAAAAATTGGTATCGTAGTTATACTACAGAAGATGATAGGAGAATAATTTCTGAAATATACTTTGAAGAAAATTAAAAAAAGATTTTATGAAGGGAAAGATTTTCTTTCATTTTTAACCTGGTTTAGCAATCATATAACCAAAAAATTGGAAGACGAATTAGACATGTTAACTAGAAAATGTAAAATCAATTCGGGAGAAATAGTAGAATCCATTTATCCTCCAACTGTCTCTACAATATTAGATTTAGATAATAGAAATCCAAATTTTGAATTAAACGCTTTTGGAAAAACTCTAGAAACTAATGACACCAAAGATTTTATTGGTGTAATTAAACAATTGAATTTTACAAATACAAATATATCTTTAATTTCAAATCACCTAATGAAATTAGAAAATAAAATTGATCAACTTATTTTCTCTCTAAATCAAAAAGAAGAAAAAGGAAGTTCGATAATTATCTCTTCGTCTCCTGCTATACAGCCACCTCCAAGTCCTAATTTCCACTTAGGACCTTCGGCTCAGGATTTTAAAGAATTAATTAAGAATATAAAAGGAACTAAAATTGCCACCTTTAATAAAGAAGAGCAATTAACAGATCAATCTGAAAATTCCGATAATGAAAAAATTAAAATTGAACAAATCGAAGAACAATTTCAAAATGATAATTCAGAATTAGAATTATTTAAAATAAATAAATTAAAAAGCAATAAAGCCTCATCTTCATATCAAACTCGGCAGACAGGTCGTTACTACTATCCTCGACCTACTCCTACAGATATTTTATATGAAGAAGATAATAATAAATATGAAAATGATTATAATCCATCAAATATCTATGAATGGGACATTGATGTCATGACAGATTGCCAAATACAAATTGTATTATAAAGAATGATGATTTATGCCTCAGCTGTACAGAGTCATAATAATCGTGCTCATCAAATAGTAACCCAACTAACTTGTGGGTTTACTGGCCTTCTCAAAGGCTGGTGGGATAATTATTTGACTCAACAACAACGAGAAGAATTTTTAAGCCCTACAATGATAGGAAATCCTAATCAAGAAAATACAGATGTTGTTTATAAATTAATTATTAATATTCTACAACATTTTACTGGCACTGTATCTGACAATGGAGAGCAAATTCGTTCTCTTTTACAAAAATTTAGATGTCCTGCTTTGACACATTTTCGTTGGTATAAAGATCTCTTTCTAATTAGAGTAATGTCTCTACCAGATGCGAATAGTACGCACTGGAAAAAAAAATTTATCGAAGGATTACCTAATCTTTTTGCCGATAAAGTAAAAAGACAATTACAAGATACTAATATAAAACGTATTCCATATGAAAATTTGACATATGGACAATTAATTAATACATGTGTGCAAGAAGGCCTAGCCTTATGTACAGATCTTAAATTGAGATATCAGATTAAAAGGGAAAGGTTGACAGAAAGAAAATAATTAGGTGCTTTCTGTGAACAATTTGCTTATGATATTCTTAAATTTCCTAAAGAAAAAGAAAAATCTTTTCATAAAAAGAAGAAATATCATAAGCAACGCTCTGAAAAATATTCAGAGAAAAAGTCAAAGAATTCTCATAAGAAAAATAGAAATAGAGACATCAGAGAAATAAAATGCTATAAATGTGGCAAGACCGGCCACTATGCAAATAAATGCATAGTTAAAAAGAAAACAAATGAGCTTAATATTGATGAGAATATTAAGCAATCTATTTTCAAAATTATATTAAACTCATCTTCTGAAAATTCGGAGACGTCCGACAATTTAGACGATATTGAGGACAATTCCTCTTATTCATCAGAATTTGATAAAAATAATTGCACAGAATCTGAGTGCAAATGTAATAATGAAAATTATTACAAAATCCATAGTCGAAATGAACGGCTTATTTACTTTATCTTCTTCAATGAAAAAAGAAATACTAAAAATTGCATCCCAAATTGAGGATGAAAAGACTCGAAGTAAAATGTTAAAAATAATTATTGATTCTAGAGGAGAATCCTCCTCTTCTAATACTATTCCTTTTCAAGGATATTCAATGAAAGAAGCTTTAAATAAAGCTTTAATTTTAAATACTGATAGTAGACCCACTACTATAAATGATTTAGAACATGAAGTTAATATTTTAAAATCTGAAATGAATATTTTTCGAAAAAATCAAGAAAAAATAAACAATAGATTATTAAAATTAGAAATAAATAATATTTCACCTAGTGAAATAACAGTAGAAAAAGATAACAATTTAGAACAGTCTTTTTTAAATTCCTTATAAAAGGCTATTATGCATAAATGGTTTATAACTATTACTTTAAATATAAATAGAGAATATACATTATCTAACCTTACTGCTCTTGTTGATAGCGGAGCAGATATGAATTGTATTCAAGAAGGAATAATACCTTCAAAATATTTTGAGAAAACCACGCAGCAGTTAACTTCTGCGTCTGGAAATAAAATGGAAATTAAATATAAAATTTCTTCTGCTAATATTTGCAAAAATGATATTTGCATTAATACTCCTTTTTTATTAGTTAAAAATTTAACTCAACATATTATTTTAGGAACTTCATTCCTTTATAAAATTATGTCATTTAATAAGATTGATAATACTGGCATCTATTCCAATAAATTTGGAAAAACAATTTTTTTCCAATTTATAACAAATCCTATAGAAATTATTTTCAATGAAATAAATATATTCAAGTTAAAACAAAATCAGATTAATTTCTTACAAGAAGAAATTACTTTGTTAAGTATAGAAGAAAAATTAAAAAATTATTTCATAATAGAAAAAATTTATACTTTACATAAAATTATGTTAGAGGAAGTTTGCGATGAAAATCCAGCTGCTTTTTGGAATAGAAAAAAGCATTGTATTACTTTATCATACATTGATAATTTTGATGAAAGAAACATCAAGACAAAGGCACGACCTTGTCAGATGAATCAAGTGTACTTAAAAATTTGTAAAGAAGAAATTAATGAACTGCTTAATAAAAAATTAATAAGAAAATCTAGCTCACCTTGGAGGTGTTCTGCATTCTATGTTATGAATAATGCAGAAAGAGAAAGAAATAAACCTAGATTAGTTATTAATTACAAAACTTTAAATGAAGTTTTGAAATGGATTCGATATCCTATACCAAATAAAAGAGACTTACTTAATCGTCTAAGTAAATCTCGAATATTTTCAAAACTTGATTTAAAATCTGGATACTGGCAGATTCAAATTTTTGAATCAGACTGATATAAAACGGCCTTTACTGTTCCGTTTGGTCATTATGAATAGAACGTTATGCCATTTGGATTAAAAAATGCTCCTTCTAAATTTTAGAAAACTATGAATGAAATTTTTAATCCGTATTCTGATTATATATTAGTATATATTGATGATGTACTTTTTTTCTCTAAATCAATAGAGGAACATTTTAAACATTTACAGACATTCCAATGACTTTTCAAAAATAACGGGCTAGTAATCTCTGCGCCCAAAATCAAATTATTTCCAACCGAAATACGGTTTTTAGGACATAATATTGTCCGAAATACAATTATTCCAATTGAGCGAAGTATAGAGTTTGCTTCTAAATTTCTAGATGAAATCATTGACATCCGTCAACTACAGAGATTTCTGGGTTCGCTCAATTTTGTAGCGAACTATTATAAAAATCTTGCTTCAGATGCCGCTATTCTATATAATAGATTAAATAAACATCATAATCCATGGACAGAAATCATACTAAAGCTGTCCAATTAATTAAGCAAAAGGTAAAAATGTTACCTTGTTTACATATTGCACATCCGTCTCTCCCTAAAAGAGTGGAGACAGATGCTTCTAATATTGACCACGGAGAATTCTTAAAGCAAAAGGCTTTTAATATCGAATAATTAGATCGCTTTACATCTGGCAAGTGGAATACCACTCAAGAAAAATATTCGACTATCAAGAAAGAAATGCTTTCTGTAGTTAAATGCATTACCAAATTTCAAGATGATTTATTAAATCAGAAATTTTTATTAAGAATTGATTGCAGTTCAGTTAAGTATATACTGCAAAACAACGTTAAAAACCTTGTTTCTAAACATATCTTTGCTAATTGGCAAGCACAATTATCTTGTTTTGAATTTGATTTAGAATATATTGCAGAAAATACTAATTCTTTACCTGACTTTCTCACTCGTGAATTTTTGCAGGGAGAAAGACAAGGAGGGGTGGATAACCCCTCATACACGAAATCGAGGGTAGCCCCACTTTTCGAGGGGGGAGAGGTACGGGTTAACCCAATGTGACCCCACAAAAATTTATTGATTTAAAGCAATATTTATATCGTAGCCCAATGGCTTCTACATCCAATCAATCTCCTGATTTACAGATTCAAGATGTCACGGAATTCGTGCAAAAATCTTCAAGAGAGAAAATCCTCGAAATTAATCTAGAGGATTATGAAATAAATGATCCTTGAAAAAATCCAGGAAAGATATTTAGGCACAATTGCCTACCCGCAAGATCATCTTGATAGAGAGTCATATGAGGCAATCCTCATTTCATTACAATGTGTCGAAATTCAACACAATTATAATGAACCTAATAAATCCATTGCATATAACAAAGTTACAATAAATCGCATATTGCATCATAAGGATTGGGGATTAACTCCTTATCAATCCAAACAAATTGAATTTATGCATCCTATATCTAAACAAAAGAAAATTATTTTTTGTAATTATTGGACTTATGTCCAAGCCATGAATCATGCATTTTTACTTATTAATCCAGGGCATAAGCATTCCTGGTTATTTGTGCTAATGCCTGAAATTTTAAATAAAGAAATACCGACTTGGTTTTTAAAATGGTTGGATAAATTCGGAGCCACCAATGAAATCCTTCCAGAATTTATCAATAATTTATACCCAGCATGGGTGAATTCGTCTCCACAGCTCGGCAAAGTAAAAAATGAATACTTAGCCGAAGGAATGTGTGAAATACTATTCTTTTGTCAGGCACAAATTCCATGGATCTTCGCACGGAATCTATGTATTCAATCGGATGAGCTCAACACTAGATGTCTATGGAGGAATTTCTTTATCAAGTGGTGGTCCGCAACTATTATCGATGACAAAGTAATTCAAATTAATCGAGTCATCACGTCTAATGGAAAAAATGATCAAGAAAAAGGAACTCAAGAATTCCCTCTAAAAGAAATCCATGATCAAATTAGAAGAAAATATCCTCGGGAATCTCCTGAACAAATTAAAAGAAGAATTCAGGAAATTTATCAAAAATAGATGAAAGAATTATTTGAAAATGACATGCAGATCTCAAATCAAGGATCAGATGAAGATGAAGAAAGATGGGAACAAATGGTGACCCGCCTCGGTTCGAACTGATGATAGAGGAAGAAAAGTCAACATAAATGGGCTCGACTGGGGTCACCTCAGAAGAAAATTAAGGAAAAAATTATGGTGGTTGTAATAGTATTTTTCAGCTTTATGTCACATCCAACGGATGTATTATATTTTATCAAATTATATTGTAAGAGTTTTTGAAGTCCGTCCTCTACTATAAATAGGGGCATTGTATTCTGTATGTGTATGCAAGTTTCCTTAGAGTTTCATCAATGTAAAATAAAGTGTCTGTCTTTGTTGACCTCATTTTTGATGAGGTCTTCTCTTCTTCTTTTTAGTGCTTAGGATCTAGCCTTAGGCTTTTCCTTTGACTATCTTAGAGGACTAGAATTGGGACCCACCTTTTAGAAATTCAAACCACTTCTTAACTCCCCGCAAACTCCACAAACTTGATCGTAGACCCCTAATCACCTAGAGGGTTGAAATCAAATGTGGAAGTTTAAAGGATGAGTTCCTATAGGACTCTTTGGCCTTAGGACCGTCCCGGCGGCTCGGTCCAGTGAAGGGGCCGACTTACACACACACTACACTTATACACTACACCTACACACTACACTTCCACACACCTCCTAAAACCACACCCATACCCAACTTGACCTCCCGACTCATGTAGGTGATTCACATGGTTGGTCCTTAACCCCCGAGCCCTCGGCTAAGAGGGTTAGGAACAACATAGTGAATGCCTCAAATGAGTCCCTTCATGGCTCATATGGGCTTGATATGGCTTCATGGCTCAACCAAAATGACTTCTTTCCACTTACATCCACCCAATCTTCAATTTCCCAAATTTTCAATTTTTGACCCCCGGGACCCTACACCCGCTTAGCCTACCCAAAACCCTTGAAACTACCCAAATTTCTCAAAAATTTCCAAATAACCCAAAATTCCCCAAAATCAATCCCAAACATTTCCACATCACTCAAATTGATCATCCATACCCAAAAATATCAAAAATTCCAAGAAAACCTCCCAATACCCTCCAAATACCCAAAATACCCCTCTTGACCCAAAAATCCAAAAATTCAGAAAATTCCCAGAAAATTCCAGAAAATCCCAAATTTTCCCAATTTCATTTTGTCCAACTACACCATGGGCCAATTTTGTCAATTTACCCTACTTTTATCAAAACCCCCAATTTGACCCATTTTAACCCAAAGTGAACCCAATGTCAAACCAAACCTACCCAATTGACCCAAATTCTGGTCCAATTCAATTCTAAACTTCAATTCAACATTCCCAACACCAATCTAGACCAAATCTAAGTTCAATTTGATTGACATTTGGATCCAATTTCACTTTTGGCCTTAAAGCCCAATTTTGACCCATGACCCAAACCTAACCCAAACTCACCCAATTCAACTCCAATTAACCCCAAATCTTTTCTAAATCTTCCTTAACATTCCCACAAACAAAACACTAACATGATTTGCCCAAAATTTAGACCCAAACCCCACTCAAATTCATCCTAAAGCTAAAAGGCCCAATTTTTACCTAAACGCAACCAAACCCAAATGGGCCCAAACCCCAAAATCAAAGCCCAACCAAAGGTAAAACCTCTTTGAAACACTCCCATAAACATTTCTCAACATTGATTTTACATCAATTTCAACCCTAGCCCAACATTAGCCCAACTTGGCCCACTTGGACCCATATTGACCCATTCACCAAAAGAGCCCAAATTCAACCCAATTCAAACCCAAATCACTCCCAATTTGCTTCAAGTCACTCATGATACATCCATGAGCTAAACCCAACAATTATTTAGCCCAACCTCTTTACAAAATTTCATCCCAAAATCCATTTTAAAATCCAAAAGCCAACTTTCATAGACCATCTTAAAAGCCCATCTAAAACCATTTCAAAAGGCCCAAAATCTACCCTAAAGCCCACATGACATCTCCATTTTCCATCCACTTAATTAAAGCCATTACCTAAGTCCTAAATTCATCATCAAATAATTCCAAATCAAGTTTCATACAAATTTCCATCAAATTACCAAAAATTCCTAAAATCCATTTTCATGAAATTGACCAAACTTTTTGCCAAGCCAAAGGTGAGCCATGAAGCCATGCATGAGCCACATGTGAGCCATGAGAGCTTTGGACACTCCACCATGCCATATTGGGTAAGAAGAGGGAGGGCTTTCCTTAATCCCTAAAGCTCATTAGCCTTAATCATGTTTCACCTAAACTTAAATTTAATCCAAATATATTTGGATGGAGACTTCTCCATGCCAAACCAAGCTGATCCCTTTGATCCCCCACAGCATCCAAAGCCACCTTGAGGGGTGCACCAAGCCCAAATGGGAGGGTTGACCCATTTAGACTCAAAATTAGCTCCTCCCCCATTCCATCTAAATCAAACCCTTTACACATGTCAAACCTCAATTGAATGCACCAAACCCCAGCCTGACCCACCTGAATAAGATGGTGACCAATGCTCGGCCGGCCAGCCACCAGGCCGCCGGAAAACACCATGGCCGAGAGCTCACATGTGAGCCCAACTTGGAATTCTCACCTGCTGAGCTGCCCCATCCCCAGTGGCCATTGGAGCTGTTCTTCTCTTGCCAAGAGCAGGTCGATCCCAAGCCCTAACTCTCCCCAGGAGGACCTCCACCCTCTCCTATTTAAACTCCACCCCTCACGTCCAAGAGAAGAGAGTTGCACAAACCTTGCCGAAACTCTGCCAAAATGTTTCCAAACCCTTCTCCACCCTCAGAGCAGTTGATCCCCAGTGTCAATTTGCCCTAATCCCCACTGACAAAACCCAATTTCTCGACTGAAATTCCACCCAAAACCGAGGACACTTCTCCACAGGTGAGCCAATCCCCAAATTGATTGGTTCTACACCTTCACCGGACCAAGGGAAGGTGTCCACCAGCAAAAGCCCCATCTCCAGGCCACCCAGTTGCTCCAGCCTCCAAGCTTTGTGATCGGGCTTGGTCGAAATCCCACCTAGACAATTCACCAGACCAGGAGACTTCATTTGGAGCTTGCTGGGATCCAATCGAAGGTTCAACAACTCTCAGATCGAAGCCACACTTCTCTGAGCAAAGGTATGAGCTAATTCTTCATCCTGAGCTTCTGGAGATTCTCTATTTCAAATGCTTTAATTTCAATGCATGACCACCGTATAGATGTGTTCGTCTCTTCAAGACGAATCCATACAGCATAAGAAAATAAAAATCTATTGAGTATCGAGTGAGATCTTAGGGATTTAGTGTGGACGGCTCTCGGGTGAGAACACTTGGGGACGATGAACGGATGCCGTTCATTTAATACACGCACGGACGGACGGCCGAGATCGCATCGGATCGGAAGACGGAACGATACAGCGGGCCCCGGAGCGCCGAGTCGGATGGCGGCGTCGAATGGGAGCGCGCCACGCGGCGTTTCGGAGGCTGCCGAGGTTGACGCGGCGCCGCGTGGATAAATAGAAAATTAGGGTATTTTTTGATTTATTTAATTCCCTAAACTTCAAAAATTCATAACTTTGTGTAGAAAAATCGGAAAAATAAAATAAAAATACCCTCTTGCTCGGTGAACAGAGGAGAATAATGTGGAAAAGAAATCATTTAATTTCATCAAGTATTTTATTTTTTATAATTTATTTACTCTCTGCATACTTTTAATTCTCCATGCATGTATACAATTCACCATGGCATGAGACCATAGGGCTTTTGAAGCCTCTGAATTTGGGAACATTCCCTGAATTTTCCAAAGTCAGAGGCCATCCCTATGAAGAGTTATTGATTTTTCAAGTTCATGTTACTGTTTTGAGTATTTTAATTCAAGGAAAATTTGATGATGTTCCTTATGACCAGAGAACTCTAGGAAAAATAGGTTTTGAGTTAGTTCATTTAAAACAACCCTAATTGGCTTAAACACTCAAAATAGGTCTCTAATTAATTAGAGCTAACCATACATCAAATTGACTTGAAATCAATTCTCCACTAACCTTTAGGATCAATGGAACTCACCATAAAAATCTGAGGTCAATTGGACTTGGTTAGCCCCACTAATTGGGTTGATTAAGCCACTTAGTCATTTTAAACTTTAAAAATTCATAACTTTTAAAATATCTTTCAAAAATTCACCAAATTGGTTTTAGAGCCTCTCGATATCAGGGGAATTTAAGAAAATTAAAATTTCAATTTTCTAAAAAAGTTGATTTTTAATATTATTTTAATATTTTAATAATTAAAAAATAATAAAAATCACAAAAATAATAAAATTCACCAAAATGTCACATTTTGAATTTTAATCACTTAGGAACAAACCCCACATTTTTCTTAGGTCTATTTAGTGAGATATTAAATTTTAAAGCTCTAGGATAATTTTAAAATTAAAAAAATATGTTTTCTAGCTTTTTCACTAAAATAATTATAATAAATCATAGAAAAAATCAGAAAATTGCAAAATTTACTTCTCTGATTTCCTTGATATCAGAGAGATTTTTTAAAAATATAAAATTCATTTTTCAACATTTATTTTATTTTTAAATTAATTAACACTCCAAAACTTAAAATAATTATAATAAAAATAATATAATTCAAAAAATCACCAAAATTGGTCCAAGTGGTCCTCTGGTCATTAGGAATGTCCCCTAATTTTCTTAAGGACAGAAACTTTGCCTTGGTCATGTTATTAAATTTTCCTTGAAAATCTCTATTTTCTACCAAAAATAATTATATAAATAAATTAAATACAGAAAAATCACATTTTCTCCTCTCATGTCTTTATTGACATATGAGTGAAGTTACATAAAAATTTCAAGTTCATTTAAGTTCAATTTAGTGAGTTATGAAATTATTAAGCTTAAAGGGTAAAGTGGTAATTAAAATTTTTAATCCTTAATTAAAACTTTAGGTTTAATAAAAAATTAACAAGTAAAATATTTGATCCTAATCTGGTTTGGATGATTGAAATTTAAATAATTAAAGGGTAGAAACCCATTAAGCAATTTAAAATGATTAAACCTTAATTAAATAATTGATTAAATTTGGAAGAATAATAAAATTGGAATTATTAAAATAGGGATATTATTAGGAGGAGATTATTCTTTAATTTAAAAATCCCTAAATTAATTATCTCATTAATATTCAATTCTTAATTAAAATGATAACTCAAATTCAAAACATTAAAAGACTTAATCAATAAACTAAAATTAAATCATTAAACTCTTTTAAAAAAAATTTCACTTAAATTAAAAAAAGAATTAAACTAAAAATTAAATTAAATTAATTAAATTAAATTAAATTAAATTAAATTGAAATTAAAAGTTGAATTAAATTAAAAATTAAATTAAAGATTAAATTAAATTAAATTAAATAAACAAATTAAATTAAATTAAATAACTTAAATTAAATTAAATTAAATCAAATTAAATTAAATCAAATTAAATTAAACTAAATTAAATCAAATTAAATGAATTAAATTAAATTAAATAAACAAATTAAATTAAATTAAATTAAATCAAATCAAATTAAATCAAATTAAATTAAAACTAAATTAAATTAAATTAATTTAATGTAACATCAAATCAAACTAAATTGAATTAAATTGAATTAAATTAAATTAAAACTCAATTAAATTAAATTAAATTAAATTAAATTGAATTAAATAACATCACCTAAAACAGAAAGAAATTAAATATAAAGCAACTTGAACACTATTCCAAATTTAAACCCATTAACTTAAATCAAATCATTTGAATACCAATTTACCTTCGAAAGCTTCGGTTACTATAACTCCTAAACAGAACATTAAATGAAATGTTACCTCACCTATAGGATATTCAAATGTCCTAGTTCACTGAGTAAGATAACAACAAAACTTGAATTCTAGGACGATTAATTCATTTGTATAATTAAACCCATTTGGACTTAAAACAATCCTAGAAATATTGAAAAGATGTTTAAGATTATTCTTAAGCACTTCCTCAATATGATAGGACATTTATAAGAACAATTGGACTTAATTGTTCTTTGATGAAAAAAATCGTCCTTAAACCAAAACACAAAGAACCTAGACGTCATAGGAGATGACTAGCTATAGGATTAGGAATTTGGTAGAAAACCATAACCCTTCCCTTAGTTTTATCTAGGAACTTGCTTAAAAATTCTAATTGTGTTTTAAGTGCAGCTTGGGATGACGGGAAGACCCTCCAGGTACGCTTTTATTTTATTGCAATTTACTTTCTTGCAATTTACCTTCTTGCAATTTATTTAACTGCATTGCACTTACTTTTTCTTGCATGATAAACAACTGTTGCATGAAAACCCACACCTTTAGGATAGACCCTAAAACTGAAACCAAACTAAGTTAAAAGTCATTGCAAGATAAAATTCACCGCCACAACATTTCAAAATATAAAACAACTCAAAATTTAATCACAAACAGAACACAAAACTACAATTACAATTAAATTAAAACGTCCTGTTGGATGATCGGGAATACCTCGAATGATGTAACCTACGTGTTGCTAACGAGATTTCCCACGGTCTAAATGAAAGTGTGGAACTCATTCAGTTGAGTTTAGCAAATTCATCTGGACTAAGTGAATCCGATAAAAATAATGATGTCGGAAGGATGGAACAGTGGGATCTTAACCGGTGTCGTTATAATCAACTTTAAGATTTGTTTTAATTAAAACATAAAAAACACTTGGAAATTAAGATTTTCTCTAAACCAAAACACTTTTCTCATCCCCTGATTTATGACTTCTAAAATTGAAACTCTGCAACAACAAGGAGCTCGGAGCATGGTGGGCAGCACGGCCATCGTCATCAGCAAAACTGTCTTAGAATTAAATAACCAAGCCATAGGACTTCGAGGTAGTTTGCCTAGTGCAACATAAATCCTCAACTCTTCGTTAGGCATTTGCATTGCAAATTAAGCCCTAACCGGTCTTAGGACTCCGAGGTAGTCGTTTGGTACGACATAAACCCACACATCTTCGAGGCTATTTGTTTGATTTTACCATACAAATATAAGCCCTAATTAATTAAAATTGGCAAGATCAAAACATTTAAATAAATATTGGGACTTTCCTAAACTTAAGCCAAACAATAGGATAGTCGGGAAATTACCGAAGTTCGCTTCGAATCTGTGATTTCTCCTAATTTTCTTCCTTTGGATTCCCAAAACAAAAATGTTCCAAATTTGATCCATTCCCTATTGAAATTCCAAACTTCAATCCTTTGAGAACTTAAACCTTGAAATTCTTGAGAGCAAAATTATTGATTATTATCGAGAGTTTTCTTAGGTGATTCCCGTCACTTAAGATGTAATTAACTATAGGGGCTTGCCCTTATAGGGAATTTTAAAGAACCTATGTAATATAAACCCTGTTTAATGCTTTCATATTAAGCAGGAGAATTTGTCGGCTTATAAAATTGGTTCGCAGACCAAACGGATGTCACAAATCTTCTAGTTTATTTAATCGAGCCCCACCGTCAAGCAGTGTGTCTATCCTTAGGGATAGATACACGAGTTGTGGTGCGGTGCTCGTTTATATAAACTATTTGGGATGTGAGATCGGTTTAATCTCATATCATAAAACCATCAAATTTAAAATTATTTTCAAAATCAAATATTATTTTTTCAAATTATTTATTTAAATTAAATTAAAATTCGCCGACAATTTCTGTAGGGGACCCCTCTTCAAAACACAACACACAACCTAAAAATGTTGCCGACAATTTCTGGCGACTCTGCTGGGGAAAATTCCTCTCTCCGTTATAATCAGATAATTCTGCTTTCAAAAATCGGTAGTGTATCCATGTCCTTAATGGGTCAAACTACCCTTCTTTCCGTTGGAATACTATGTTCATTTCTACCTTGGACAAGTATAGCCAACATTCTCTCGGATTTAGGAGCCATTGTTTAGACACCCCTAAACAGAGAGGTTCCGAGATCCTTTTACCTCATTTTTGAGGTGGGGTGGACCCCCAATAGGTGTTAGTTTAGGAATGATCCTTCGAGTCGAGAAGTCTTGTTTAAGACTTTCTTTTCCTTTCCAACTCTGAATAGGATTCCTTACCTTCTCTACACCTTTGAACATTCCGTTCTAAATAAACAAACCCTCTAATAAGTGATTCTTTTAACTAATGATTCCTTCTTATAAATACATGAACAAGAATGTGTTCGGACTCTTTTTAATTCCTTTCTTTTCGTCCTAAAGAAAAGAAGCATAACTTGGGACTGACAACCGAATCTACCCCGCGAAATGGATGCCCCGAAACTGATTTTCTCCTTCACCAATGGACTGGACTTCGCTGTCTATAAGGATGAGCTGCCCGACAATGGGATCATCCGATTTGGACAAGGATTTGAAAACACGAATGTCAAGGTCATCGACGTCTCCCTCTTTGCACTGACGAACAAGGTATCCGAAGCCGAGGAGCCGCCGCCGAGTTCGACCTTAGGTCGACCCAAGAGTTTCCTCCCCTGCAAAGGATCCCGACTAGGAGGAGTACTGCCGTCCGCAGGAGGACTGTTCTTACTACCCCCATTGGCCTAGTTGTTTCTGCACCTACCCCGACTTCTGCCAAATCAAAGGGGAAAGAAATCCAGAACTATGGTAAACCTGTTACCGTGGAGGGTACAGATCTTCCTGTAAGACCTTCTTTTTCGAAATCGGGTCCGGTTCAAGGATTCCATCACCGACAAGGACCCAAAGAAGAAACGAAGTAGAAGGATCGCTAGAGAAGCCAGAGCTGCTGAAATTGCTTTCCTGGAGGAAATTCCAGAACTGCCTGAATATACACCACTGCCAGAATATACACCGCTACCAGAATATACACCGCTGCCTGACTACATACCACTTTTGGGAGGAAGCAGGTTCCATCCCCTCTCCGCCGCAGAGGATGAGGAGAATGTTCGCAAGATTGCTGCCACATTACCTCGGCCCGCATATTACAACGATAGCCGCAAGAAAAGGACTAGAACTACGCCGTTTGCTCGACCGCAAACTTTGGTGGAAAAGTTAGCAAAGAAGGAAAAGTCCCCGTATCGGAGATTCTACGAAGGATAGGGCGGGTGCCAGTCAAATCCCGTCTTGGGCCCCGAGTAGAACCCGCCGTCATGACAGAAAAGCCAAGTAAAAGAATGAAGGCTAGTCCGCCTGTCGTAGTCTCAGGATTACAGATTAGGGAGGATACCACCTTCCAGCATTTGGCCGACAGACCATCTGGTCCTAGACCTTCTGCTGCTAGAAGGATGGTATGGCGTCCCACTACTGGGCAGTTAAGATTGAAACAACAGCCCGAGAAAGAAAGTCTCGCCAGGAGGTTGGAATCTGAAGAAAGTGCTACTGCGATAAAGGGGACCCGTGAAAAGGGGACCCGGCAGCTATCGCACGACAACCGCAAAGACACACAGAAAGCCCCGCTAGAAGATGCCATGGAAAAGTTGAGAACCGATATCCGACAGTTGGCAAAAGAAAGAGAAGAAAAGTTCGGAGATGAGATTGATTCATCGGAATTCATGGACGACGAATATGCGGAAATCAACATGGTTGAGACACGAGCTTCATCGGCTTCGCAAGGTGCTCCTGCGGCCGCAGAAGAGAGGAGCCGAGCCGATGAGAAGACGGCTTCGAGAAAAAGACGACACGATCGCTCAAATGGCGAAAAGGATGGAAGAGATGGTCGTAGCTCTGGCCACTCTCCAGAGTCAAGTACAACCACATAGAGAGACACCCCCAGAGGTCATTCACCTTGTAGACGGAGGAAAGGAGATTACATCCGTCAATGGGGATGATCAGCTAAAAAGGATACAACACAAAGTATGATCCACGAAAAGGATATCAAGAACTTGGTGGAACAGCAGAGTGCGAGAAGGCTTAGCACAATCGAAGAGCGGGACATCCATTCGGACGGGTAGACCTTACCCGGAAGAATTTGACGCCGTCCAATACCCGAAAGGCTTCGTACCACCTCGCGTTCAATACCTTCGATGGAACCGGGAACCCCGACGAGCATGTTGCACACTTTCGTGCCGGTTGTTGTAATGCCGGCGGGAGCGATGCATTACTCTTCCGACGAGTTCGTCACCGGTCCGTCGAGAATCGCCTTCAGCCGGTATGCGGAATTACCAAATGGTTCGGTGAAGACGTTCTCAAAACTAGAGAACCTCTTCATCAAGCGATTTGCCGGAGCTCAGCACCACATCACTATTGGTGATTTAGTGGTAGAGAAACAAAGGCCGAATGAAACTTTGGTGGATTACATACTTCGATGGAGGAACTTAAGCATGAAGTGTGAACCACAACCGCAAGAACAACATGCGATCGGCATTTTACTTAAAAGCATTCACGGCCCGATAGCACTTCTCCTCAAAGGATTCACTATTAAGACTTTCGAGAAGTTGTTAAGCAAGGCCGGAAACTTGCAAGAAGAGGCGAAGCAATTAAGTTTCGCCGACAAGACGGACAAGCAGAAGCCGGTGAAGACCTTCGAAAAGAAATCCGGGATCATTGCAGCAGTTGACAAAGGCAAACAACCGATGCAAATACCACCGAACGGCCGCAGCAACCACAACGGAATTACCAAGCAATCCCGGTCCAGCTATCGGTCGTCTCCGCGAGTATGAACAAGCTGTCTCGTCCGCAACGTACATTAAGGGAACTTCGAGCGAGAGAATATCCGTTCAAGAATGAAGCAGTACCGAAAATGTTCCGTAGTCTGATGAAGTCTCCAGATTTCCAGCTGCCAGAGCCTAAAAGACCAGAGGAAGTCAACAAGAAAGGTGATCCCAACTTTTGCCCCTACCACCGGATGCTTGGGCACAAGATAGAAGATTGCATTACCTTTAAAAGTTGGCTCAACGACAACCTTCGGAAAGGAAATATAACAATCTCGAAGGAGTACATGAAGGAACCCCAGAAAGGAGGTTCCGTCAATGTTATCTCAACTGATCCTGTCATTCCGATAGATCTCTATGCAACTGACGATGGATGGACTACCGCCTGGATGAGGTCTTCGAAGAAAATTTTAGACAGCATCCGAACCGCTTCGGTGCGAGCTTCAATTCGAGTTCGAGACCCGTTAAGCCGGTACTTATCACTTGCGATAGAAGAACCACCTCAACGAGGAGGCGATTGAAGAGAAGAAGAGAATTGACGAAGAAGAGAGGACCGAGACTCCTAAGGCTAGACTAGGGGCTGCTTATCCTAGGATAGTTGTTTCCGATTCGGGGGAGAAATCCCTCGAACCTCTGATTTTGTATGATTATCTGCTCACTTCGGTGGGATCATATAATGATAATGGTGATGGCGTTGGCTACGTTTTGACTGTTTCTAACGATTACGTAACTAGCGACAATACGGACATCAATTTCGATACCAACGACAATTCTCAAATCATACACGATCTCGACAATCAAAATAACGAAGAAGACATCCATCAAGGAGGGTACGAGAGTTCAACAAGCAACGGATCTATCTGTGAGTTTCGAGGAGCTCCAGTCACAATAGAGTTAGAGCCTTCAGATTCTGAAGATAATCCGGAAGAGCCTGTCATTCCGATTCAGGAGGAGACACCGGCAAACTCAACACTAAATTCAGAAGAAATTACAGAAGTCAACTTAAGAAGTGGAAGAGTTCTACCCCCAAGAATGGGTCCGAAAGACAAAGGAAAGCAGGTGGTTGTTCAAGAAGAACCAACCCCAGCAGAAGAAATACCCGTTCGAGAAGAAGCTGAGACGCATGAAAATAAAGTGGACTACAACGTACTAGCCCATCTTAGGAAACTACCGGCCAAGCTGAGCATTTACGATGCTCTCATCTTATCAAAGGAGATGAGAGAAGCTCTGATCAAGGCCTTACTTGATCCGGAAATTTGCTTAGCTCAAATGGTCGGAGATTCCTTAGATGAGGTTTGCTCGTTAAAAGAACGACGAGGTGTTACCTTCACGGACGGTGACCTACTACTTGGGATGGCGGATCACAACCGACCGTTGTACATTTCACTTACAATTGGGAAGTTTACGCTCTCCAGAGTATTGGTGGATCCAGGAGCATCGATCAATATAATGAGTCTTCGAACACTAGCATATTTGGAAATTGATGTTCGCGAGCTCGAAGCAGACAAAATGTTATTAAGAGGATTCAACCAGAAAGGAGAAAGAGCCCTCGGGTCAATAACGCTACTGATGAAGACCGGCGACTTAGCAAAGACAACCGCAAAATTTCACATAATTGATTCGGAAACATCGTTCAACGCTCCGCTCGGGCCGACCGTGGATACATGAAAACAGGATGGTACCATCATCTCTCGCATCGGTGCATCAAATACTACGATGGAGGGGAACGAGTGCATCAAAGGTGACTTGCAACCATTCTCCGTACATGAGATTGGAATCCATGAAGACGCGGCTTATTATGCACCGCCAAAGAAAACGATCTTCTCCGGAGATACCGTAACAAATGAAGCAAAGAAAGTTCGGGACAACGAAGAACCCGAAGTTCTAGTCCAACGATCACTCACCACTCCCTTACGGCGAGATGGTGAAGGTTTCTCCACAACTCGCATCCGAGGTCGAGGCCGGGGACGAGGCCGTGGTAGAGACGTTAGGATAGTTGGACAGAGGAAACCAGCCATCAATGTTGATTGGGAAGATAGTTCCGAAGAAGAAAAAGAAATCAAACAAGAAGCAGCGACAATAAATCAGAAGAAGCCGCAATTCAAGATCTCTCTCGAAGATGAGAAGAACGAAGAATACAAATCAATGTACGAGAAGATTAACCACTACGTACATACTATGACCCTAACCCCGATCCATTCTAACAAGATCGAGGGTATGGTGGTCAAAGAAGTACGTAACGACGGTGCAAGGCCAATCAAATTCTACCGTGGTGCTTCTACCTCCAAAACTGAAAATAATGTACAATTTGAAGATGTCACTTCATCAGAATTAATGGAATTACCTTTTAAGTGGTACTCTCCCTGTGTTCAAAATTTAATTCAACATGGTTTCTTACCTCGACAATGGACAAAAGGTCAATCACAACGTTTTGAAAAATTATGGAATAATTTCAGTCGTCCACCCAATTCAAAGTATGGACTCGGATTCGGCACAGAAGGATCAGTTGACGATACTGAATTTTGCTTGGTTGTCACTTGCGAATCCAATGAAAACTGCATGGAAACTACAGACGAACTCGAAGATGTACAAATTGGAGACGCTCCACCGAATTCGAAGAAGAAATCAAATCTACGATAGATGAGTTAACGGAAGTTAACTTAGGTACTAGCGAAGAGCCTAGACCTACCTTTGTTAGCTCCTTACTCAATAAAGAAGACTCCGAAGAAATAATCAAATTATTAATGGAATTTAAAGACTCGTTTTGCTTGGAATTATGACGAGATGCCGGGATTAGCTCCGGAGGTTGCGATCCATAAGCTAGGAGTGGATCCTACTTCTGTTCCAATCAGACAAGGTCCCAAAAGAATGCGTCTAGAAATCGAACAACAAGTCATAGCCGAAGTTAAAAAACTAATAGACGCTAAATTTGTCCGTGAAGAACAATACCCGACTTGGTTAGCCAATGTGGTGCAGTCAGAAAGAATAATGGTCAGATCAGAATCTGTGTGGACTTCAGAGATTTAAACAAGGCATGTCCAAAGGATGAATTCCCTCTACCGATCCCAGAATTATTGATCGACATTGCTTCAATGCATGAAATATTCTCGTTCATGGATGGATCTTCAGGATACAACCAGATAAAAATGGCTCATGAAGATGAAAAGCTTACAGCATTCAGGACGCCGATCGGAGTATTTTGCTACACAGTAATGCCATTCGGACTGAAGAACGCAGGAGCAACCTACCAAAGAGCAATGACAAGAATTTTTGATGATCTCATCCACAATCAAGTCGAATGCTACGTAGACGATGTGGTCATCAAAAGAAAAGTAAAGGAAAACCACCTGTATGATTTGAGAATTGTTTTCGAACGATTAAGACAATTTAACCTTAAGATGAATCCCTTAAAATGCGCCTTCGGCGTCACCTCCGGGAAATTCTTAGGATTCGTTGTCCGACATCGTGGAATTGAAATCGACCCGGAGAAGATTAAAGCTATCTTAGAAATGCGGCCTCCCAAAACCATAAAACAACTATGATCTTTTCAAGGGAAGCTGGCATATCTTCGACGCTTTATCTCAAACTTGTCGAGTAGGTGTCGGCCTTTCTCGGCACTAGTTAAAAAGCACGCCAAATTTATTTGGGAAGAGAAATGCCAGAAGGCCTTCAAGGACATTAAACAATATTTAATGACACCTCTTGTCTTAGCAGCCCTGAGTCTCGTGTAGACCGTCGATACTTTACACCGCGGCTTTAGACGACTCTCTCGGAGCCCTGTTAGCCGGGTCGATGATGAGGGTAAAGAAAATGCTCTTTACTACTTAAGCCGTCGATTACTTCCGACGGAGGTAAGGTATCCCGCAATTGAAAAGCATTGTTTGGCCCTGATCTTCGCCGCTCAAAAGCTCAGGCACTACATGCTTTCTCATAAGGTCAACCTGATTTCGAAGTTTAATCCATTGCAATACTTGATGACTCGTCCGACACTTTCCGGCGGACTTGCCGGATGGTCAATGATATTATTGCAATTCGATATAACTTTCGTGCCTCTTCGTGCCGTAAAGGGACAAGTCTTAGCGGACTTCCTCGAAGCACACCCTTTGCGGCCGAATCTCCTCTCAATGACGATTTGCCGGATGAACAAATAATGAATCTAGAATACCACGATGATCGACGTTGGGAATTGTATTTCGACGGAGCATCTTCAAGCACACAAAGACGAAGAATCGCAAGTGATAGTGCCCGGTAAGGCAGGAATCGAGCTAATCTTTATAACACCGGAGCGGGGGATGTTAAGATACTCCTACCATTTGACGAACCGTGTACAAACAACGAAGCAGAATACGAAGCTCTCATAACGGGACTGGAATTAACTATTTAAATGGGGATAACATACATCAACATCTACGGGGATTCGCAGTTAATCATTCAACAGATCGCTGGACAGTATAGAATTTTAAAGCCAAGGCTCGAGCAATACTTCCAGTATGCCATACAGCTGTTGGAACAGATTCCAAATGTGACAATCTACAAAATTCCCAGAAAAGAAAATGCTTTAGCAGATGCTTTAGCCCGTCTCGCAAAAGAATTTGCCTGTTTGCAAGATGAATCAGTGGAAGTGTCGGTTCACGGAATTCGGGTCCTATCACGGCTCGACATAGACACAATACACAAATCGAAAAAGAAAAAGAATCGGTTGCGGTAGTGACGGAAAACACGGAAGATTGGCGACGACCATTGATGAACTACTCGCAAATAGGAAAGCTACCGGACGATAGGTCGCTAGCCCATCGGATCAAGAAAAGAACTCGTCTTACGCATTAATAAACAACACATTGTACGGAAGGACTTTTGATCAAATGTGGCTAAGATGCCTAAGCGGGTCCGAGGCCCGTGAAATTGTTAAAGAGGTGCATTCGGGACTGCGTGGCGCTCACCAGTCGGGTCCGAAGATGAAAATGAAAATTAAAAGACTAGCGTACTACTGGCCCTCGATGATGACCGACTACATGAAAATCGCCAAGAGCTGTCACCAATGCCAAGTGCACGGAGTGGTTCTACACCAACCTCCAAATGTCCTACATCCGACTATTGCGTCACGGCCATTTGAATGCTAGGGCACAGATATAGTGGGTCCGATAGAACCACCATCTTCAAAAGGACATCGCTTCATTCTTGCGGCTACGGATTACTTTTCCAAGTGGGCAGAGGCAGTTCCACTTAGAGAAGTGAAAGCACACCACGTGCTACAGTTTTCAAGAACCAAGTTGTCCATCGTTTCGGGGTGCCGCGCGAGATCATCTCGGATAATGGGTCGGCATTCGAAGCACGCAAATTAACAATTTTGTCGGGAGACATGGAATCGACCGGCGATACTCAACAATTTACTACCCAAGAGCAAACGGCCTCGCTGAGGCTTTTAATAAAACTCTCGTTCAAATCTTGAAGAAAACTTTGGACGATAATAAGAGAAATTGGCACGAGAAGTTGTTAGAAGCCTTATGGGCCTACCGGAAAACCTTCAGAACTCCTACTCGAAGCTACACCTTACGCTCCGGTGTATGGGTCCGAGGCGAGTGTTACCTTTAGAGGTTCGGCTTCCTTCACTCGAATTGCGAGTTGCAAATAAGATCACGACGAAGAGAACGCCAAATTACGACTAGAAGAATTAGAAAGCCCGGAAGGGAAAAGACTTGCAGCGCAACGGAATTTAGAACTATACCAAGCTAAGATGGTTCAAGCCCATGACAAGCCGGTCCGCCCAAGAACCTTCAAAGTTGGTGACTTAGTTCTCGTTCTCAAGAGACCTATTCTTGCACACCGCAAGATAGGAGGAAAATTTGAACCTACTTGGGAAGGACCGTTTGTGGTTGAAGCGATAAACTCGGGAGGTTCCTACCGGCTAGTGAATTGCCGGGGAGAACGACATATGCTTCCGATCAATGGACGATACTTGAAAAAGTATTACGCTACCTGATGTTTCGAAGGAATGAATTCTTCACCCCTAAGAAACACGGGCGAAGTAATTACTTATGATTGGGTCCGAACCCAAAAATAATAAAATGTGCTAAAATAAATAAAATCGTGATAATAAAGTTTTCCTTGTTTTCTTTTCCAAATCAAAATCTCTTTCCTGATCTTATCCCGCTTCATTCCTGTTAAATTTTAAAATATAAGAGAAATAAAAAAAATGTCTTTAATAAACGTTTTCTTAATGTTCTTGTTCTTAGTACAGCCCCTGATCCTTTTCCTTGTCTTTTCGCAGGGAAATGTCGAACGGGCGGTTGGTCCTGAACTTTAAGAATGGCGTAAGCCTTGCACTCGATGAAAAGAGGGTGAAAGATGGAGCGATAATCAAGATTGACTCGGATTTCACACCAGCATGCCTACAGTACGAAGAAAGTGACTGGGTCCCAGTTGACCGAGAAGAACTACCCGGGCAGACAGTGATGAAAGTGGGTGGCCCAAGCCACCAATCCAGCAGCAAGAAAAGAAAGGCAAACATTGAAGAAGATAAGAAAATGAAGTCTGTAGTCGCTACAGCAGAGGGCAGGCTTGTCAGCGCCGCGCCCACAGACATTCAAGAAGTTCGAAGGGCTACTCACACAGCAACGCAACGAAGAAATAAGAATCGTCGTATCCGTAAGATGTTAACAAAACTAGCTGCGGACCAGCGTGACGAGACAGTTGCTAATGCCAATACATACACTTCAAGGACACCGGTTCACCAGGAACCTAAAGAAAGGAGGCCAGCTCCTAGGATAACAGAAAGAACCAGGGAAATCTCACAAAGATCAGAAGAAAGAAGGCTACCACGCCACCGGATAGAACCACCAGTGATGCATGACCTTGTTGCGAAGCAACCCCGGGGGATGTCCCGACGGTGCATCATCCCCGAGGAGCCGAGGTATGCGAGGAGAATGTGAAGGGATTGAACCGTAAATCCCACAATATGTCACAAGGCCTCTCCATCCGCGGATCATTCCGAATACGAGCTGGAGAGAATGCAGAATGTTGAAAAGAAAAGCTTTGAATACTTCGAGAGAATTAAAGGTAGAAGAATCAATATACTAGAGGGCCTCGAGCTACATACCGACGTATTCTCAGAGTATGAACAACAGCAAATCGTGGATTGTATCCGGGATTTGAAAAGAATGGGCCGAGCAGGCCGCCTAAGGGAAAATTCCTACTCAAAACCCCGGAGATGGATGCCAGGGAAGGGAAGAATCACAATACAATGCGGATGCTTGCTACAACTTTGCTGAAGACAGGAAGGGAAACCCACCGGGAATACTCCGTCATGGGCGAGTAGATCCGATGCCATTAGTCATCAAGAGAATGGTAAAGAGATTGATAACATGGAGGGTACCGCCGGCGGATTGCATACCCAATAAGCTGCATTATCAACATCTACAAACGGGGTGATCGCATACCCCCACATATAGATCACCACGACTTTGTCGGACCCTTCGCACGGTCTCTTTCCGAACGAGTGTAACATCATGTTCGGATCCGACCTCCGGATAGCGAGCCCGGGTGAGTTCCGAGGGCCGGTGAAGATACCTTTACCGGTAGGTTCCGTCATGATGCCGAAGGGCAACGAAGCGGATATCGCTAAGCATTGCATACCGGGAGTACCGGTGAAGCGGATCTCGGTTACTTTCGAAGGATGGACGACGAGCAAGACACCTTACCATTTCCGACCGGACCCGGAGCTAGAGAACCTCCGGCCTTACGAGTCGTGAGTTACATGGGAGATATCACACCTCCAACGTACATCCAGTCGGCATCCTTGCCAAGGATGGCTTGGAAGGTGATGTTATTAACCATGTACCCCACTATTCAGACATGGATTTTTGACAGATGCTTCTTTTGATGGATCAACAAAGATCATACATAGTCCGTTTTGAGTCTACATGGATTGTATGAGATGTATTCCGGACCAAGTTGTATGATGTATCTTCAACATGATTGGAATGAAAGTGACCATGTCACATTTTTGGCCTTCACCTCTTTTGTGCAAATTGATCGGGAAACGCCATTAAAGTTAAATGTACTTCGAACAAAGAACGAAAAGAAATAAAAAAAGAGGATAAAAGAAAACTTTCCTTAAAAATCTTAAAAAATGACGAACACCAAATTCACATGAACATTAAATAAACGATAAAATAAAATTTGAATCATCAAAAGATAAACGAAATCAACATAAATGTTAAATCAAATCACAAATCAAATTCTCAATCAAATTCCAAATCCACTCTCGATCAAATTTCAAATTTGATCTTTCCAAATTTCAAATCAAATTCTCAATCAAATTCCAAATCCACTCTCGATCAAATTTCAAATTTGATCTTTCCAAATTTCAAATCGATTCTCAATCAAATTCCAAATCCACTCTCGATCAAATTTCAAATTTGATCTTCCAAATTTCAAATCAAATCTTAAATCAAATTTCAATCGAGTTCAAACTCATCCTTCCAAATCTCAAATTCAATCTTTCCAGATTCCAAATCTCAATCAAAATTTGAATTCGATCTTCCAGATCTCAAATCAAATATCAATCAAAATCAAACTTTTGGGTCGAGGATTTTACATCCAAGACTGCACTGCTTTAGGATTCTTTCCCTATTGCACTGAAGTACATCAAATTCAAATTTTTGGGTCGAGGATTTTTACATCCAAGACTGCACTGCTTTAGGATTTTTATTCCCTATTGCATTGAAATACATCAAATTCAAACTTTTGGGTCGAGGATTTTACATCCAAGACTGCACTGCTTTAGGATTCTTTCCCTATTGCACTGAAATACATCAAATTCAAATTTTTGGGTCGAGGATTTTACATCCAAGACTGCAATGCTTTAGGATTCTTTCCCTATTGCACTGAAATACATCAAAATCAAACTTTTTGGGTCGAGGATCTTTTACATCCGGCACTGAAATACATCAAATTCAAACTTTTGGGTCGAGGATCTTTTACATCCAAGACTGCACTGCTTTAGGATTCTTTCCCTACGGCATCTGAAATACATCAAATTCAAACTTTTGGGTCGAGGATTTTACAACCAAGATCCATTGCTTTAGGATTCTTTCCCTACGGCATCGAAATACATCAAATTCAAACTTTTAGGTCGAGGATCTTTTACATCCAAGACCGCATCGCTTTAGGATTCTTTCCCTACGGCACCGAAATACATCAAATTCAAACTTTTGGGTCGAGGATCTTTTACATCCAAGACTGCACTGCTTTAGGATTCTTTCCCTACGACACTGAAATGCATCAAATTCAAATTTTTTGGGTCGAGGATTTTACATCCAAGACTGCACTGCTTTAAGATTCTTTCCCTACTGCACTGAAATACATCAAATTCAAACTTTTGGGTCGAGGATCTTTTACATCCAAGACTGCACTGCTTTAGGATTCTTTCCCTACGGCACTGAAATACATCAAATTCAAACTTTTTGGGTCGAGGATTTTACATCCAAGACTGCACTGCTTTAGGATTCTTTCCCTATTGCACTGAAATACATCAAAATCAAATTTTTGGAGTTGAGGATTTTACATTCGAAACTGCATTGCTTTAGGATTCTTTCCCTATCGCAATGAAATACATCAAAATCAAACTCTTGAGGTTAAGGATTTTACATCCAATACCGCATTGCTCTGAGATCTCTCCTCACTGCAGTGATTCAATCTGATCAATTCAACTTTCTTTCGAGGTTGAAGATGTTACATCTAAAACCTCAGAATTCCAATTTTCATTTCAAATCAAATCCTTCAAATTAACTTTGACGAACTTCAATCTAAATTGAAATTCCAAATTGAAATCTAAACTCACACATCGAAACTTAAACCGAAACAAAATAAAATCTAAATTGAAATTCCCCAGAGTCATGTGATTTGGGATTCACCTCCTTTTCCTCTCCCCAGCGAGAGTTCAGGAATCTCCAGTTTCAAAGATATACTTGACACTCCCCAGCGGAAACTTTTCCACTTCGTCCTAAGTTTGTCACTTGGACATCTGTGTTGGTTGTGTTGATCTCTTCGGTCAACGCCAATACGCGCGGTGTGCTCCATCAGCTCACCACACCTATTGGGGGTCTATTTGTTGACCTCATTTTTGATGAGGTCTTCTCTTCTTCTTTTTAGTGCTTAGGATCTAGCCTTAGGCTTTTCCTTTGACTATCTTATAGGACTAGAATTGGGACCCACCTTTTAGAAATTCAAACCACTTCTTAACTCCCTGCAAACTCCACAAACTTGACTGTAGACCCCTAATCACCAAGAGGGTTGAAATCAAATGTGGAAGTTTAAAGGATGAGTTCCTATAGGACTCTTTGGCCTTAGGACTCGTCTGGGTGGCCTGGTCTGGTGAAGGGGCTGACTTACACACACACTACACTTATACACTACACCTACAAACTACACTTCCACACACCTCCTAAAACCACACCCATACCCAACTTGACCTCCTGACTCATGTAGGTGATTCACATGGATGGTTCTTAACCCCTGTGCCCTTGGCTAAGAGGGTTAGGAACAACATAGTGAATGCCTCAAATGAGTCCCTTCATGGCTCATATGGCCTTGATATGGCTTCATGGCTCAACCAAAATGACTTCTTTCCACTTACATCCACCCAATCTTCAATTTCCCAAATTTTCAATTTTTGACCCCCGGGACCCTACACCCGCTTAGCCTACCCAAAACCCTTGAAACTACCCAAATTTCTCAAAAATTTCCAAATAACCCAAAATTCCCCAAAATCAATCCCAAACATTTCCACATCACTCAAATTGATCATCCATACCCAAAAATATCAAAAATTCCAAGAAAACCTCCCAATACCCTCCAAATACCCAAAATACCCCTCTTGACCCAAAAATCCAAAAATTCAGAAAATTTCTAGAAAATTCCAGAAAATCCCAAATATTCCCAATTTTATTTTGTCCAACTACACCATGGGCCAATTTTGTCAATTTACCCTACTTTTGTCAAAACCCCCAATTTGACCCATTTTAACCCAAAGTGAACCCAATGTCAAACCAAACCTACACAATTGACCCAAATTCTGGTCCAATTCAATTCTAAACTTCAATTCAACATTACCAACACCAATTTAGACCAAATCTAAGTTCAATTTGATTGACATTTGGATCCAATTTCACTTTTGGCCTTAAAGCCCAATTTTGACCCATGACCCAAACCTAACCCAAACTCACCCAATTCAACTCCAATTAACCCCAAATCTTTTTTAAATCTTCCTTAACATTCCCATAAACAAAATACTAACATGATTTGCCCAAAATTTAGACCCAAACCCCACTCAAATTCAACCTAAAGCTAAAAGGCCCAATTTTGACCTAAACCTAACCTAACCCAAATGGGCCCAAACCCCAAAATCAAAGCCCAACCAAAGGTAAAACCTCTTTGAAACACTCCCATAAACATTTCTCAACATTGATTTTACATCAATTTCAACCCTAGCCCAACATTAGCCCAACTTGGCCCACTTGGACCCATATTGGCCCATTCACCAAAAGAGCCCAAATTCAACCCAATTCAAACCCAAATCACTCCCAATTTGCTTCAAGTCACTCATGATACATCCATGAGCTAAACCCAACAATTATTTAGCCCAACCTCTTTACAAAATTTCATCCCAAAATCCATTTTAAAATCCAAAAGCCCACTTTCCTAAACCATCTTAAAAGCCCATCTAAAACCATTTCAAAAGGCCCAAAATCTACCCTAAAGCCCACATGACATCTCCATTTGCCATCCACTTAATTAAAGCCATTACCTAAGTCCTAAATTCATCATCAAATAATTCCAAATCAAGTTTCATACAAATTTCCATCAAATTACCAAAAATTCCAAAAATCCATTTTCATGAAATTGACCAAACTTTTTGCCAAGCCAAAGGTGAGCCATGAAGCCATGCATGAGCCACATGTGAGCCACGAGAGCTTTGGAAACTCCACCAAGCCATATTGGGTAAGAAGAGGGAGGGCTTTCCTTAATCCCTAAAGCTCATTAGCCTTAATCATGTTTCACCTAAACTTAAATTTAATCCAAATATATTTGGATGAAGACTTCTCCATGCCAAACCAAGTCGATCCCTTTGATCCCCCACAGCATCCAAAGCCACCTCGAGGGGTGCACCAAGCCCAAATGGGAGGGTTGACCCATTTAGACTCAAAATTAGCTCCTCCCCCATTCCATCTAAATCAAACCCTTTACACATGTCAAACCTCAATTGAATGCACCAAACCCCGCCACGACCCACCCGAACAAGATGGTGACCAATGCACGGCCGGCCAGCCACCGGGCCGCCGTAAAACACCATGGCCGAGAGCTCACATGTGAGCCCAACTTTGAATTCTCACCTGCTGAGCTGCCCCATCCCTAGTGGCCATTGGAGCTGTTCTTCTCTTGCCAACGACGGCTGATCCCAAGCCCTAACTCTCCCGGGAGGCCCTCCACCCTCTCCTATTTAAACTCCACCCCTCACGGCCAAGAGAAGAGAGTTGCACAAACCTTTCCGAAACTGCGCCAAAATTGTTCCAAACCCTTCTCCACCCTCGGAGCGGTTGATCCCCGGTGTCAATTTGCCCTAATCCCCACCGACAAAACCCGATTTCTCGATCGAAATTCCACCCAAAACCGGGACACTTCTCCACAGGTGAGCCAATCCCCAAATTGATTGGTTCTACACCTTCACCGGACCGAGGGAAGGTGTCCACCGACAAAAGCCCCATCTCCGGGCCACCCGGTTGCTCCGGCCTCCAAGCTTTGTGATCGGGCTTGGTCGAAATCCCACCTAGACAATTCACTAGACCAGGAGACTTCATTTGGAGCTTGCTGGGATCCAATCGAAGGTGCAACAACTCTCAGATCGAAGCCACACTTCTCTGAGCAAAGGTATGAGCTAATTCTTCATCCCGAGCTTCTGGAGATTCTCTATTTCCAATGCTTTAATTTCAATGCATGACCACCGTATAGATGTGTTCGTCTCTTCAAGACGAATCCATAGAGCATAAGAAAATAAAAATCTATTAAGTATCGAGTGAGATCTTAGGGATTTAGTGTGGACGGCTCTCGGGTGAGAACACTTGGGGACGATGAACGGTGCCGTTCATTTAATACACGCGCGGACAGACGGCCAGGATTGCGTCGGATCAGAAGACGGAAAGATACAGCGGGCCCCGGGAGCGCTGAGTCAGATGGCGGCGTCGAATGGGAGCACGCCACGTGGGGTTTCGGAGCTGCCGAGGTTGACGCAGCGCCGCGTGGATAAATAGAAAATTAGGGTATTTTTTGATTTATTTAATTCCCTAAACTTCAAAAATTCATAACTTTGTGTAGAAAAATCAGAAAAATAAAATAAAAATACCCTCTTGCTCAGTGAATAGAGGAGAATAATGTGGATACTTTTAATTCAAGTATTTTATTTTTTATAATTTATTTACTCTCTGCATACTTTTAATTCTCCATGCATGTATACAATTCACCATGGCATGAGACCATAGGGCTTTTGAAGCCTCTGAATTTGGGAACATTCCCGAATTTTCCAAAGTCAGAGGCCATCCCTATGAAGAGTTATTGATTTTTCAAGTTCATGTTACTGTTTTGAGTATTTTAATTCCAATAAATAGCATGTTGTGAAATAAATTCTTGGAAAATTTGATGATGTTCCTTATGACCAGAGAACCCTAGGAAAAATAGGTTTTGAGTTAGTTCATTTAAAACAACCCTAATTGGCTTAAACACTCAAAATAGGTCTCTAATTAATTAGAGCTAACCATACATCAAATTGACTTGAAATCAATTCTCCACTGACCTTTAGGATCAGAGGAACCCACCATAAAAATTTGAGGTCAATTGGACTTGGTTAGCCCCACTAATTGGGTTGATTAAGCCACTTAGTCATTTTAAACTTTAAAAATTCATAACTTTTAAAATATCTTTCAAAAATTCACCAAATTGGTTTTGGAGCCTCTCTGATATCAGGGGAATTTAAGAAAATTAAAATTTCAATTTTCTAAAAAAGTTGATTTTTAATATTATTTTAATATTTTAATAATTAAAAAATAATAAAAATCACAAAAATAATAAAATTCACCAAAATGTCACATTTTGAATTTTAATCACTTAGGAACAAACCCCACATTTTTCTTAGGTCTATTTAGTGAGATATTAAATTTTAAAGCTCTAGGATAATTTTAAAAATAATAAAATATGTTTTCTAGCTTTTTCACTAAAATAATTATAATAAATCATAGAAAAATCAGAAAATTGCAAAATTTGCTTCTCTGATTTCCTTGATATCAGAGAGATTTTTGAAAAATATAAAATTCATTTTTCAACATTTATTTTATTTTTAAATTAATTAACACTCTAAAATTTAAAATAATTATAATAAAAATAATATAATTCAAAAAATCACCAAAATTGGTCCAAGTGGTCCTCTGGTTATTAGGAATGTCCCCTAATTTTCTTAAGGACAGAAACTTTGCCTTGGTCATGTTATTAAATTTTCCTTGGAAATCTCTATTTTCTACCAAAAATAATTATATAAATAAATTAAATACAGAAAAATCACATTTTCTCCTCTCATGTCTTTATTGACATATGAGTGAAGTCACATAAAAATTTCAAGTTCATTTGAGTTCAATTTAGTGAGTTATGAAATTATTAAGCTTAAAGGGTAAAGTGGTAATTAAAATTTTTAATCCTTAATTAAAACTTTAGGTTTAATAAAAAATTAACAAGTAAAATATTTGATCCTAATCTGGTTTGGATGATTGAAATTTAAATAATTAAAGGGTAGGAACCCATTAAGCAATTTAAAATGATTAAACCTTACTTAAATAATTGATTAAATTTGGAAGAATAATAAAATTGGAATTATTAAAATAGGGATATTATTAGGAGGAGATTTATTCTTTAATTTAAAAATCCCTATATTAATTATCTCATTAATATTCAATTCTTAATTAAAATGACAACTCAAATTCAAAACATTAAAAGACTTAATCATTAAACTAAAATTAAATCATTAAACTCTTTTAAAAAAATTTCAATTAAATTAAAAATAGAATTAAACTAAAAATTAAATTAAATTAATTAAATTAAATTAATTAAATTAAATTAAATTAAATTAAATTGAAATTAAAAGTTGAATTAAATTAAAGATTAAATTAAAGATTAAATTAAATTAATTTAAATAAACAAATTAAATTAAATTAAATAACTTAAATTAAATTAAATTAAATCAAATTAAATTAAATCAAATTAAATTAAACTAAATTAAATCAAATTAAATGAATTAAATTAAATTAAATAAACAAATTAAATTAAATTAAATTAAATTAAATCAAATTAAATCAAATTAAATTAAAACTAAATTAAATTAAATTAATTTAATGTAACATCAAATCAAACTAAATTGAATTAAATTGAATTAAATTAAATTAAAACTCAATTAAATTAAATTAAATTAAATTAAATTGAATTAAATAACATCAACTAAAACAGAAAGAAATTAAATATAAAGCAACTTGAACACTATTCCAAATTTAAACCCATTAACTTAAATCAAATCATTTGAATACCAATTTACCTTCGAAAGCTTCGGTTACTTATAACTCCTAAACGAACATTAAATGAAATGTTACCTCACCTATAGGATATTCAAATGTCCTAGTTCACTGAGTAAGATAACAACAAAACTTGAATTCTCGGACGATTAATTCATTTGTATAATTAAACCCATTTGGACTTAAAACAATCCTAGAAATATTGAAAAGAAGTTTAAGATTATTCTTAAGCACTTCCTCAATATGATAGGACATTTATAAGAACAATTGGACTTAATTGTTCTTTGATGAAGAAAATCGTCCTTAAACCAAAACACAAAGAACCTAGACGTCATAGGAGATGACTAGCTATAGGATTAGGAATTTGGTAGAAAACCATAACCCTTCCCTTAGCTTTATCTAGGAACTTGCTTAAATATTCTAATTGTGTTTTAAGTGCAGCTTGGGATGACGGGAAGACCCTCCGGGTGCGCTTTTATTTTATTGCAATCTACTTTCTTGCATTTTACCTTCTTGCAATTTATTTAATCGCATTGCACTTACTTTTTCTTGCATGATAAACAACTCGTTGCATAAAAAGCCACACCTTTAGGATAGACCCTAAAGCTGAAACCAAACTAAGTTAAAAGTCATTGCAAGATAAAATTCACCGCCACAACATTTCAAAATATAAAACAACTCAAAATTTAATCACAAACGGAACACAAAACTACAATTACAATTAAATTAAAACGTCTCGTTGGATGATCGGGAATACCTCGGATGATGTAACCTACGTGTTGCTAACGGGATTTCCCACGGTCTAAATGAAAGTGTGGAACTCATTAAGTTGAGTTTAGCAAATTCATCTGGACTAAGTGAATCCGATAAAAATAATGATGCCGGAAGGATGGAACCGTGGGATCTTAACCGGTGTCGTTATAATCAACTTTAAGATTTGTTTTAATTAAAACATAAAAAACACTTGGAAATTAAGATTTTTCTAAAACAAAACACTTTTCTCATCCCCCGATTTATGACTTCTAAAATTGAAACTCGCAACAACAAGGAGCTCGGAGCATGGTGGGCGAGCACGGCCATCGTCATCAGCAAAACTGTCTTAGAATTAAATAACCAAGCCATAGGACTTCGAGGTAGTTTGCCTAGTGCAACATAAATCCTCAACTCTTCGTTAGGCATTTGCATTGTAAATTAAGCCCTAACCGGTCTTAGGACTCCGAGGTAGTCGTTTGGTACGACATAAACCCTCACATCTTCGAGGCTATTTGTTTGATTTTATCATACAAATATAAGCCTTAATTAATTAAAATTGGCAAGATCAAAACATTTAAATAAATATTAGGACTTTCCTAAACTTAAGCCAAATAATAGGATAGTCGGGAAATTACCGAAGTTCGCTTCGAATCTGTGATTTCTCCTAATTTTCTTCCTTTGGATTCCCAAAACAAAAATGTTCCAAATTTGATCCATTCCCTATTGAAATTCCAAACTTCAATCCTTTGAGAACTTAAACCTTGAAATTCTTGAGAGCGGAATTATTGATTATTATCGAGAGTTTTCTTAGGTGATTCCCGTCACTTAAGATGTAATTAACTATAAGGGCTTGCCCTTATAGGGAATTTTAAAGAACCCGAGTAATATAAACCCTGTTTAATGCTTTCATATTAAGCGAGGGAATTTGTCGGCTTATAAAATTGGTTCGCGGACCAAACGGATGTCACAAATCTTCTAGTTTATTTAATCGAGCCCCACCATCAAGCAGTGTGTCTATCCTTAGGGATAGATACACAGTTTGTGGTGCGGTGCCCGTTAATATAAACTATTTGGGATGTGAGATCGGTTTAATCTCATATCTTAAAACCTTCAAATTTAAAATTATTTTCAAAATCAAATATTATTTTTTCAAATTATTTATTTAAATTAAATTAAAATTCACCGACAATTTCTGTAGGCGACCCTCTTCAAAACACAACACACAACCTGAAAATGTTGCCGACAGTCTTGTGTTCTCTTCAAGTCCAGTGTTCTGTAAGTTTTTAAGTTTTTATAAAAGTTTTATATATATTTCTGCTTTTGAAAATAAGATGCTAACGGAGATGTTGTAATAAGATTTTATTAAATTTAAAAATCTATAATTCGCCAACAATTTCTGTTAGGTGACCCCTTTTCAAAATACAACACACAACCTAAAAAAATGCCGACAACTTCTGGCGACTTCGCTAGAGAATAGTTCCTCTCTCCATTCTGATCAGATGGTTTTGCTTTCATAAATTGGTAGTGAGTCCATATCCCTTTTGGACCAAACTACCATTCTTTCCGTTGGCATACCACATTCTTTTCTGTTTTGAACGGGTATAGTCAATTCCTTTTGGATTTGGGAGCCACTGTTTAGACATCCCTAAACATAGAGGTTCTGAAATCCTTTTTTTGCCTCTTTCTGAGCTGGGGTGGACCCCCAATAGGTGTTAGCCTAGGAGCGGTTTTTTAGTTGAGAAGTCTTACGAAACTTTCTCTTCCCTTCCAATTCTGGATCGGGTCCTTTACTTTTCCTTTAGCCTTCCTCCATTAATCATTTTGTTCCTAAAAAACAAATCCTCTAATAAACAACCTTTTAATAAACAAACTCTTTCAAATCACAAATACACTAAGATAAACTAAAATGTGTTCGGACTCTTTCTTTTCCGTCTTAAGTTTTACGACAAAAGGAAGCATAATTCGGGACTGACGTTCGGAATTTACCCTGCAGAAAATGACTGCACCAAAGTTAATTTTCTCCTTCACCAATGGAATGGACTTCAACGTCTATAAGGATGAACTACCGATAATGGAATCATCCATTTTGGATAAGGATTCGACAATACAGATATTAAGTTCGCTGACATCACCCTCTTCACACTAATGGACAATGTACTAGAAACTGAGGAACCCATGATTGAGTTTAACCTAAAGTCGACTCAAGAGTTCCCTCCTCTACTAAAAGTCTTAGCTGAAAGAGATACCACTGTTCGTAGGAGGACTGTTATCTCTACCCCCACTGGTCTAGTCATCTTTGCACCTACCTCGGCTCCTGCCAAATTGAAAGGGAAGGAAATCCAAGACTGTGATGAGCCTATCACCGTGGAGGGTACCTTTTTTACTGCAATACCTTCTGTCTTTGCGATTGGGCCAAATTCAAGAGTTGCACCCCTGTTGACCTCATTTTTGATGAGGTCTTTTGCTTCTCTCTCTAGTACTTAGGATCTAGCCTTAGGCTTTTCCTTTGACTAATCTTAGAGGACTAGAAGTGGAACCCACCCATTGGAAGTTCAAACACCTCTTGACTCCCTGCAAACCCCACAAGCTTGATTGTAGATCCTTAATCACCTAGAGGGTTGAAATCAAATGTGGAGGTTTAAAGGATGAGTTCCCTATAGAACTTCTTGGCCTTAGGGATACCCTGGGTGGCCTGGTCTGGTGAGGGTTGATTTGCACATACACTACACTCTCACACACATTCCAAGTCTTAAAACCACACTCTCACCTAACTTGACTTCCTGACTCATGTAGCTAATTCACATGGATGGTTCTTAACCCCTAAGCCCCTGGTTAAGACGGTTAGGAACAACATAGTGAATGCCTTAAATGAATCCTCTCATGGCTCATATGAGCTTAATATTGCTTCATGGCTCAACCAAAGTGATTCCATTTTACTCAAATTTGATTAATATTCATTTTTCCAAAATTTCAATTTTTGACCTCCTAGGCCCTAAACCTACTAAACCTACCAAAAGCCCTTGAAACTACCCAAAATTTACAAAATCACCTAAATTACCCAAAATTCCTCAAAATCAATCCTAAACATTTCCCCCCACTAAAAGTGATCATCCATAGCCAAAAATACCAAAAATGCCAAAAGTACCCCCCAATACCCTCCAAATACCCAAAATGCCCTTCTTAGCCCAAAAATCCATAAATTCAGAAAATTCCTTAAAAATTCAAAAACATCTCAAATATTCCTAATTTAATTTTGTTCAACTACACCATGGGTCAATTTTGCCAATATACCCCACTTTTACCAAAACCCCCAATTTGACTCATTTTAAACCCAAGTGAACCCAATGTCAAACCAAACCACCCCAATTGACCTCAATTTTGGTCCAATTCAATTCTAAACATCAAATAAACATCCCCAATATCAATCTAGGCCAAATCTAAGTCCAATTTGATTGACATTTGAGCCTAATTTAAATTTGAAGCCTAAGGCCAAATTTTGGTCCATGACCTAAACCTAGCTCAAACCCATCCAATTCAACTCCAATTAACCCCAAAGTTTTTCCTAAGCCTTCCTAATATCCCCACAAAAAAAACACTAACTTGATTTGCACAAAATTTGAACCTAAACTCCACCCAAACCTTAACCAAAACCAAAATCCATTAAATTGACCTAAGCCTAAACCTAACCCAAATGGGCCCAAATCCCGAAATTTGAGCCCAACCAAAGTTGGAAACTCTTTGTGACACTCCCATGAACATTTATCAACATTAATTTTACATCAAATCCAACTTTGGCCCAACCTAAACTCAAGTTAGCCCAATTGGATCCATTTTGACCATAACCAAAAAAGACCCAAATTCAATCCAATTCAACTCTAAATCACTTCAAATTGATTCCAAAAACATTCCTAAATTACATTCAACACTTATTGGACCCAATCCTTTGCAAAATTTTCATCCTAATTTTTTTTTTGAAATCTAAAAGCCCACTCCCTAAACAATCTTAAAAGCCCATCCAAAGTGAGATCCAAAAGCCCAAACCCATTCCAAAGCCCACATGACAATTCCTTCTCATCATCTCTTTAAATAGAATCAATTCCTAAGTCCCAAATCAATCATCAAATCAATCTAAATCAAGCACCATCTAAATTTTTCACTAAATTGCCAAAATCTCCAAATTCTTTTTTCATATAAATGAATCCACTTTTCCTAAGCCAAGGATGAGCTAAATGGAGCCACATGCAAGCCATGGAAAAGCCACATGAAGCCATGGGGGTTTTGACTTGTCACCAAGCCATTAATGGCAAGAAGAGGGAGTCCTTTCCTAAGCCTTCCTTAAGCCATTTTAACCTCTTTAATGCAACACCATAACCCAAAATTAACTTAAACTATTTTGATGGGGACTTCACCACTCCATGGCAGCTGACCCAACTGATCCCCTTGGCCCAAAATCAGACCATAGGGAGGTAAACCAAGCCCAAACACATGGGTTGACACATGTGAACACAAAATCACTCTTCTCCCTTTACCACTTAAATCTAACCCTTTACACTTTGTATTGGAAAATTGCTTATGAGACCATAGGGCTTTTGAAGCCTCTTATCTTGGGAACATTCCCTGAATTTTTTAAGGTCAGAGGCCATCTCTGTGAAAAGTTATTGAATTTTCAATTTCATGCCACTGTTTTAGGTATTTTAATTCCAATAATTAGCATGTTGTGAAATAAATTCTAGGAAAATTTGGTGATTTTCCTTAGGACCAGAGGACCCTATGAAAAATATATTTTGAGTTAATTCATTCATAATAACTTTAATTGGCCTAAACTCCTAAAATTGAATTTGAATTAATTAGGGTTAACCAAACATCAAATTGACTTGAAAATAATTCTCCACTGATCTTTAAGATCAGAGGAACTTCACATAAAAATTTGAGATCAATTGGACTAGATTAACCCTACCAAATGGATTAATTAAGCCTCATAAGCAAAATGGAACTTTAAAAATTCATAACTCTAAAAATACTTTCAAAAAATTCACAAAAATGGTTTTGGGGCTTCTCTGATATCAGGTGAGTTCAGGAAAATTAAAATTAGAATTTTCTAAAAAGGTTGTTTTTTCATAATATTTTAATATATTAATAACTAAAAAATAATAAAAATCATAAAAATATTAAAAATCATAAAAATGTCACATTTTGATTCCTAATCACTTAGGAACAAACCAAATATTTTTTCCTAAGTCCCTAAGGTAAGATATTGAATTTTAAAGGCTTAATGTAATTTTTAATATTAAAAAATGAGTTTTTAACCTTTTTCACTAAAATAATTCCAATAAATCAAAGCAAAAAATTAGAAAATTATAAAATTTATTTCTCTGAACTCCTTGAGGTCAAAGAGATTTATGAAAAATATAAAATCTTTTTTTCAAATTTAATTTTATTTTATAATTAATTAATACTCTAATACTCAAAATAGTTATAATAAATAAAATATAATTCAAAAAATAAATAAAATTTGGTCCAAGTGGTCCTATGGTCATTAGGAATAGGCCATAATTTTCTTCAGGATAGAAACCTTTCCTTGATCATGCTGTTGAATTTACTTTGAAAACCCCTATTTTCTACTAAAAATAATTATATAAATAAATTAAATTCAGAAAAATCACATTTTCTCCTCTAATGTCTTAATTGATATATGAGTGAGGTGACATAAAAATTTCAAATTCATTTGAGCTCAATTTAGTGAGTTATGAAATAAATAAGCTTAAAAGGGCATAAAGTAAATAAAAATTTTAACCCTTAATTAAAACTTTAGGTTTAATCAAAATGGGGAGGTAAAACATTTTATCTTAATTTTCTCTTGGATGATTGAAACTTAGGAAAATTAAGGGGAAGAAACCCACCAAACATTTTGAAAATATCAAAACGAAACTTTAATTAATTAAATAATTTAAATTTTGGAAAGAGTATATTTAAAATTTGGATTATTAAAATAGGGATATTATTAAGAGGATATTTATTTTTTAATTTAAAAATCCCTAAATAAGTCACTTTAACAATACTTAATTCTTAATTAAAAATTAAAATAATAATCCAAATTGATAATTAAAATTAACAATTAAAACTAAAATTAAAACTAAAATTAAATTAAATTAAATTTAATTAAAATTAAATTAAATTAAATTAAATTAAATTAAAATAAATTAAAATTAAAATTAAATTAGATTAAATTAAATTAAATTATATTAAAATTAAATTAAAATTAAATTAAATTAAAATTAAATTAAAATTAAATTAAATTAAAATTAAATTAAATTAAAAATAAATTGAATTAAAAATTAAATAAATTTAAAAAAATTTAAAATTAAATTAAATTAAAATTAAATTAAGTTTAAATTAAATTAAATTAAAATTAAATTAAAATTAAATTGAATTAAAAATTAAATAAATTTAAATCAAATTAAGATTAAAATTAAAATTAAAATTAAATTAAATTAAAATTAAATTAAAATTAAATTAAAATCAAATTGAATTAAAATCATTTAACAAGAAACCTAAATGAAATCATTAAGAATTAAATCTAAAAAAATTTGAACACTATTCCAAACTTAAAATTATTAATTAAAACCTCATTATTAAATTAAAACACTTTAAACCATTAATTCAAACTTTTAATTAATTATGATTAAAATTCTCGATAAACCAACTTGCCCTTAAAGGCTTTAATTATTATAACTCTTAAATAGAGTATTAAGTGAGATGTCACTTCATTCATCAGGTAATTAAATACCTAAGTTCACTGAGCAAGAGACAAAGTTTAACTAAACTCCTGGATGATTAATTCACCTGTACAACTAAATTTACTTGGACTCAAAACAATCCCAAAAATATCGAAAAGATGTTTAGGTCTTGTCCTAAGCACTTCCTCAATATGACATGATGTTTTAGAAGAATAACTAAATTTAATTGTTCTTTGATGAATAAAATCATCGTTAAACAAAACACAAGAACCTAGACGTCATAGGAGATGACTGGTCATAGGATTAGGAATTTGGTAGACAACCAAAAACATTCCCTTAGCTTTACCTAGGTACTTGTTGATATATTTAAATGCCTTAACATGGTGTTTTGAGGGCAGCTTGGGATAACGGGAAGACCCTCCAGGTACACTTTTATTATATTGCAATATACTTTATTGCAATTTACTTACATGCATTGTACTTTACTTTTCTTGCATGATAAATAAAACTGTTGCATGGAAACCAAAACCTTTAGGGTAGTCCTTGAACTGAAACCAAAACTAAATTAAAATTCATTGCATGATAAAATTCACCACCACAACATTCTAAAATATAAAACAACTCAAAATTTAATCACAAATAGAACAACAAAACTATAATTGTAACTAAATTAAAACGTCTCGTTAAATGATCGGGAATACCTCGGATGACGTAACCCACGTGTTGCTAACGGGATTTCTCACAGTATAAATGAAAGTGTGGAACTCATTCAGTTGAGTTTAGCAAAATCATCTAGACTAAGTGAATTCGATGAAAATAATGGTGTCGGGATGACGAAACCGTGTGATCTTAATCTATTCTGTTTAATCAACTTTAAGATTTGTTTTAATTAAAATATTAAAAATACTTGGATTTTAAGATTTTCTCTAAACCAAAACACTTCTCTCATCTCCTGATTTATGACTTCTAAAATTAAACCTCTGCAATAACAAGGAGCTCGGAGCATGGTGGGCAGCTCGGCCATCGTCATCAGCAAAACTCGGGTCTACTTCAGCAAAACTTTCCTTAGAATTAAATAACCAAGCCATAGGACTTCGAGATAGTTTGCTTAGTGCAACATAATTCCTCAACTTTTTGTTAAGCATTTGCCTGATCATGTTATGTAAATTAAGCCCTAACTGCTCTTAGGACACTGAGGTAGTTGTTTGGTACGACATAAACCTCACATCTTCGACGCTACTTGTGTGATTATATCATACAAATATAAGTCCTAATTAAATAAAATTGGCAGGATTGCAACATTAAATAATTTCCCAAATTGAAGCCAAAGAATAGGATAGTTTGGGAAGTTGCCAAGATTCTTCTTGGATCCTCAGCTTCTCCTACTTCTCTTCCTTCGGACTCCTGAAAATCACTGTTCCAAATTTGATCCATTCCCAATTGAAATTTCCAAAATCCAATTGTTTGAAGACCTTAAACTTTGAAATTCTTGAGAGCAAAACCACTGATCATTATCGAGAGTTTTCTTAAATGATTCCCGTCATTTAAGATGTAATTAACTATAGGGGCTTTCCCTTATAAGGAACTTTAAGAACCCAGGTAATATAAACCCTGCTTAATTCTTTTATATTAAGTAGGGAAACTTGTCGGCTTATAAAATTGGTTCGCAGACCAAAAGGATGTCTCAAATCTTCTAGTTTATTTAATCGAGCCTTATCATCAAGCAGTGTGTTTGTCCTTCAAGATAAATACACGGTTTGTGATGTGGTGCTCATTTATATAAACTATTTGGGATGTGAAATCAGTTTGATTTCATATCTTAAAATTTTTAAACTTAAAATTATTTTCAAAATCAAATGCTACTTTTTAAATTATATATATATATGTATATTTAAATTAAATTTAAAATCTAAAATTCACCGACAATTTCTGTGGGCGACCCCCTTTTTAAAATACAACACAAACCTAAATATATGCCGACAACTTCTGGCGACTCCGCTGGGGACTAGTTCCTCTCTCCATTTTTTATTAGATGGTTTTGCCTTCATAAATCGGTAGTGAGTCCATATCCCTATTGGACCAAAACTACCATTCTTCCGTTGGAATACCCCGTTCATTTCTGTGTTGAACGAGTATAGCCAACTCCTCTCGGATTTAGGAGCCACTGTTTAGACGCTCCTATACAGAGAGGTTCCGAGATCCTTTTACCTCTTTTCTGAGGTGGGGTGGACTCCCAATAGGTGTTAGTTTAGGAGCGGTCCTTCGAGTCGAGAAGTCTTGCATAAGACTTTCTCTTCCTTTCCAATTCTGAATCAGGCACTTTACCTTTTCTACGACCCTTTTTCCTTTAATCGTTTTGTTTCTAACAAACGAACCTCCTAATAAACAATCTCTTTTAAAAATCATAAATACACCAAGATAAACGAAAATGTGTTCGGACTCTTTCTTTTTCATCCTAAACTTTACGATGGAAAGAAGAATAATTCGGGACTGACATTCGGAATCTGCCCTGCAGAAAATGACTTCCCCAAAGCTAATCTTCTCCTTCACCAATGGAATGGACTTTGCCGTTTACAATGATGAGCTGCCCGACAATGGGATCATCCGTTTCGGACAAGGGTTCGACAACACAGATATCAAGTTTGCTGATGTCACTCTCTTCACATTAATGGACAAAGTGTCAGAAACTGAAGAGTCCGTGATTGAGTTCAATCTGAAATCGACTCAAGAATTTCCTCCCTTGCAAAGGATTCCAGCTGAGAAGAGTACTACTATTCATAGGAGGACTGTTGTCTCTACCCTCACTGGTCTAGTCATCTCTGCACCTACCCCGACTTCTGCCAAACTGAAGGGGAAGGAAATCCAAGTTTGGGATGAGCCTGTCACCGTGGAGGGTACTGATTTTTCCACAATACCAGCTGTTTTTTAGATTGGGTCCGGTTCAAGAGTTGCACCCCTAACTCGGACTCAAAGGAGAAATATAAGAAGAAAGATCACCAAGAAAGCCAGAGATGCTGAAGTAGCTTTTCTAGAAGAAATTCCTGATGAAAGAGATGAACTACCTGAGTATATACCTTTGTTGGAAGGGAGCAGGTTTCACCCTCTCTCTGCTGCATTAGATGAAGAGAATGTCCGTAGGATTGCCGCTGCATTACCCCGACCAGCATACTACAGCAATTACAAGAGAATAAGGGATAAGACTACGCCATTTACTTGGCTACAAGCTGCGACAGAAAGATTGGCAAAGAAAGAAAGATGCCCTGTGTCAGAAATCTTAAGAAGGATAGGACAAGTGCCAGCTAAATCCCGCCTTGGACCGCGAATAGAGCCTGTTGCTACCACAAAGAAACCAAAGAAGAAGATAAAAGCCAGTTTGCCCGTTGTTTTATCGGGTCTAGAAATTAGGGAGGATACCACCTTCTAGCATATAGCTGACAGACCATCGGTCCTAGGCTTCCGGCTGCAAGAAGGATGGTATGGCGACCTACTACTGGCGAGTTAAGACCAAAACAATGCCCTGAGAAGAAAAGTCTCGTCAGGAGACTTGAATCAGAAGAAAGTGTTATTGCAATAAAGGGGACTCCCGGGAAGAAAGTTCAACAACCGTCACGAGACAACTGCGAGACCTTGCAAAAAGGGCCACTAGAGGATGCCATGGACAAGTTAAGGACTGATATCCGATGGTTAGCAAAAGAAAGAGAAGAAGAATTAGGAGATGAAGTTGACTCATCCGAGTTAATGGATGAGGAGTATGCCGAGATCAACATGGTTGAGACACGAGCATCGTCAGCTTCACAAGGAGCTCCGGCGGCTGCGAAAAGAGATGAACCAGACGTGTTGAGAGCACTGATTCGGGAGAGAGATGACACAATTTCCCAAATGGCAAAGAGGATGGAAGAGATGGATTCTGCCTTAGCCACTCTCCAGAGTCAGGTACAACCTCAAAAAGAAACACCCCCAGAAATTATCCTTATTGCAGATGGAGGAAAAGAAATCACATCCATCAACGGAGACGAACAACCAAAGAAAGATCCTGCACAAAGCATGATTCCAGAAAAGGACATTAAAAGCATGGTAGAACAGCAGGTGCGAGAGGCCCTAGCACAATCCAAGAGCGGAGCATCTATTCAGACGGGTAGACCTTACCCCAAAGAGTTCGATGCAGTCCAATACCCGAAAGGCTTCGTACCACCTCTGTTTAAGACTTTTGATGGAACAGGAAACCCCCAGCAACATGTTGGACATTTTCGTGCTAGTTGCTGCAATGCTGGTGGGAGTGACGCTTTACTTTTTCGACAGTTCGTCAGCAGCTTATCAGAGATTGCCTTCGACTGGTACGCAGAGTTGTCGAACGGTTCAGTAAAGACCTTTTCAGAACTAGAAAATCTCTTCGTTAAACGATTTGTCGGAGCTCAACACCACATCACTATCGGCGATCTAGTGGTGGAGCAACAAAAGCCGAACGAGACTTTAGTGGATTACATACTTCGGTGGAGAAACTTAAGCATGAAGTGTGAACCACAACTTCATGAACAATATGCAGTCGGCATCCTACTTAAAAGTATCCATGGCCCGATAGCACTTCTCCTTAAAGGGTTTACAATCAAGACTTTCAACAAGTTGCTTAGCAAGGTCGGGAGCTTGCAAGAAGAGGCAAAACAGCTAAGTTTCATGGACAAGAACGATAAGCAGAAGCCTTTCAAAACATTCGAAAAGAAATTCGGAGTAGTCGCGGCAGTAGATAAGGGCAAGGAGCTTGTTCAGATACAGTCAGAGCGACCACAGCGTAGTTATCAACCACCACAATGGACTTATCAGAAACCTCAGGAGGGGTATCAGCAACCTCAGCAAGACTATCAACAACCTCGACCGAGCTATCAGTGGCCTCAGCATTATGAACAACTGCCTCATTCATCGCGTACCTTAAGTGAACTTCTAAATAAAGAATATCCATTCAAAACTGAAGCAGTAGCGAAGATGTTCCGCAGCATAATGAAGACACTGGATTTTCAGCTGCCAGAGCCCAAAAAGCCGGAGGAAGTCAACAAGAAAGATCATCCGAACTAATGCCCTTACCACCAGATGCTCGGACACAAGATAGAGGATTGCATCACTTTCAAGAGTTGGCTTGATGAAAATCTCCGAAAAGGGAACATAACGATCCCAAATGAGTACATGAAGGAAACCAAGAAAGGAGGATCCGTCAATGTTATTTCAACGGATCCTATTGTTCCGATAGAACCTTACGCGACTGATGATGGATGGAGTACCGTTTGGAAGAAGTCATCAAAGAAAATTTTGGATCACATCCAAACCGCTTTGGTACACGCTTCAACTTAGAGTTTGAAACCTGTCGAGCCGACACTATCACTTGCGATTGAAGAACCGCCCAGAAGGTGGAGAAGATCGTGGAAGAAAAGAAGACCGAGGCTCCGAAGGGTAGACTAGGGGCTGCTTATCTTAGGATGGTTATTTCCGATTCGGGGGAGAATACCCTCAAACTCCTGACACTGTATGATTATCTGCTCACCCCGGCGGGATCTTATAATGATAAGGGTTGTGGCGTTGGCTACGTTTTGACTGTTTCTAACGATTACGTAACTAGCGACAGCCGGCTTAATCTGAATCTCGATTCCAATATAAATAACGATTCTCAAATCATACATAACCTCGACGACCACTGTAGACCTCATTTTTGATGAGGTCATTTGCTTCTCTCTTTAGTACTTATGATCTAGCCTTAGGCTATTCCTTTGACTAATCTTTGAGGACTAGAAGTGGAACCCACCCTTTAGAAATTCAAACACCTCTTGACTCCCTGCAAACCCCACAAGCTTGATTATAGACCCCTAATCACCTAGAGGGTTGAAATCAAATGTGGAGGTTTAAAGGATGAGTTCCCTATAGGACTTCTTGGCCTTAGGAATACCACTGGATGGCACAGTGTCGGTGAGGGTTGACTTGCACATACACTACACTCTCACACACATTCCAATTCCTAAAACCATTCACACCCAACTTGACTTCCTGACTCATGTAGGTAATTCATATGGATGGTCCTTAACCCCTAAGCCCCTGGCTAAGAGGGTTAGGAACAACATAATGAATGCCCCAAATAAGTCCTCTCATGGCTCATATGGGCTTAATATGGCTTCATGGCTCAACCAAAGTGATTCCATTCAACTCAAATTTGATCAATCTTCATTTTTCCAAAATTTCAGTTTTTGACCCCTAGGGCCCTACACCTACTAAACCTAACAAATGCCCTTGAAATTACCCAAAATTTACAAAATTACCTGAATTACCCAAAATTCCTCAAAATCAATCCTAAAAATTTCCCCCCACTCAAATTGATCGTCCATAGCCAAAAATTCCAAAAGTATTCCCCAACACCCTCCAAATACCCAAAATGCCTTTCTTAGCCCAAAAATCCAAAAATTCAGAAAATTCTCAACAAATTTTAAAAAATTCCAAATATTTCCAATTTCATTTTGTTCAACAACACCATGGGCTAATTTTGCCAATTTACCCCACGTTTACAAAAACCCCCAATTTGACACATTTTAAACCCAAGTGAACCCAATGTCAAACCAAATCACCCCAATTGACCTCACTTTTGGTCCACTTCAATTCTAAACTTCAAATCAACATCCCCAATATCAATTTATACCAAATCCAAGTCCAATTTGACTGACATTTGGGCCCAATTTCAATTTGAAGCTTCAGGCCCAATTTTGGCCCATGACCTAAACCTAGCTCAAACCTACCCAATTCAACTCCAATTGGCCCCAAATCTTTTCTAAAACCTTCCTAACACCCCCATAAACAAAACAATAACATGATTTGCCAAAAATTTGAACCTAAACTCAACCCTAACATAACCCAAAACCAAAATCCCTTAAATTGACCTAAGCCCGAACCTAACCCAAATGGGCCCAAATCCCAAAATTAGAGCCCAACCAAAGTTGAAAACTCCTTGTGACACCTCTATAAACATTTCTCAACATTAATTTTACATAAAATCCAACATTCGCCCAACCATAGTCCAAGTTAACCCAATTTGACCCACTTTGGCCCCTTTACCAAAAGTCCCAAATTAAACCCAATTCAACTACAAATTATTCCAAACCAATTCCAAATCATTCATGACACATCCCTAAACTAAACCCAACACTTGTTTTTCCCAAGCCTCTACCAAACTTTCATCCTAAAATCCATTTTAAAATCCAAAAGCACACTTTCCTAAACCATTTTAGAAGTTCATCTTCACTAAATTTCAAAGACCCAAACTTCATGCTAAAGCCCATATGACATTCTTTTCATCACCCCATTAACTGATATCATCCCTTAAGTCTTAAATCAATCATCAAATAATCCTAAATTAGGCCTCATGCCAAAATCGCCCATAAATCCCAAAAATTCAAAACCTTCTTTCATGTAAATGACCAAGCTTTGTCCCAAGCCGCATGGAGCCATGAGCAAGCCATTTACAAGCCATATGATGACATGGAAGATTTGAGATGTGACCAAGCCATTAATGGCAAAAGGAGGGCCCCCTTTCCTAATCCTTCATTAAGCCTTTTTAACCATAACCATGTCACACACTAAGCCATGTTTAGCCACCTCACCATGGATGGAGACTTCACCACTCCATGGCAGCTGACCCAACTGATTCTCCTGGCCCAAAATCAGACCATGGAAAGGTGAACCAAGCCCAAATACATGGGTTGACCAAATTGAACCCAAAATGAGCCTCTCCCCATTCCATTTCAATTAAACCCCTTTACACATGTCAAAATCCAATTGACTGCACCATTGACAACCCCTGACCCCACTGTTCAAGATGGTGACCAATGCCTGACCGACCAGCCACCAAGATGCCGGAAAACACCATGGTCGAGACCTCCATGTTAGCCAAAAAATTCAATTCTCCCTTGCTAACTTGTCTCAACCCAAATGGATAGCATAGCTCTTCTTCTCCTCACCAGAGCAGCTGATCCCAACCTTCAAACCCCCCTGGGAAGCCCTCCTGCCAAGCCTATTTAAACACCACCTCCTCTCGGCCATGAGAGGTGCTGAACAGAAACTTAACAAAACTCTGCCAAAATTGCTCCAAGACCTTCTCCCTACCTAGATCAATTGATTCCCAGTGTCCATTTGCCCTAATCCCCATTAACAGAGCCTAATTTCTCAGTCAAAAATCCACCCAAAAACCAGAAAACTTCACCACAGTGAGCCAATCCTGAAATTGATTGACTTTACACCTTCACCAGACCAAGAGGAGAAGTTCCCCAGCAAAAGCCCCCTCATCAGGCCAGTCATTGCTTCCAGCATCCAAGCTTTGTGATCGGCCTTGGTCACTTTTGTACCTAGACATTTCCCCGGAGCAAGAGACTTCATATGGAGCTTGCTTGGACTCAATCGAAGGCGACACAACCCTCAGATTGAAGCTTCAGTTCTCTGAGCAAAGGTATGATCTCACTCTTCCTCCCAAGCTTCTGGAGATTCTCCATTTTGTTTGAGTTAATTTGAATGCATGTTTACCATATAGATGTGTTCGCCTCTTCATGACAAATCCATAGAGCATAAGAACACAAAAATCCATTGAGAATCAAGTGAGTTCTTAGTGTTTTAGTGTGGACGGTCACGGGTGCACACCAGTTGTAGACGATGACCAGGATCCGTTGGATCGCGAGTGTATCGAGCGGACGGTTGAGATCAAGCCGGACAGCGCAATTGTACATGAACCGCGGGCCCCTGGAGCACTGAGTCGGATGGCGACGTCGAATAGGAATGCGCCGCGTGGGCCTTCAGAGCTGCCGAGGATTGTGTGGTGCCACATGGATAAGTAGAACAATAGGGTTATTTTCTATTTATTTAAATCCCAGAACATCAAAAATCCCCATCTTTGCATAGAAAAATCACAAAAATAAAATAAAAATACCCTCTTGCTCAGTTAAGAGATGAGAAAAATGTGGAAATGAAATCAAATTAATTTGATGAATATTTTATTTTTAATAATTTATCTACTGTTTCTAATGTTTTGCTTCTCCATTTGCATAGACAATTCACCATGGCATGAGACCATAGGGCTTTTGATGCCTCTGATCTTGGGAACATTCCTTGAATATTTCATGGTCAGAGGTCATCTCTGTGAAAAGTTATTGATTTTTTAAGTTCATGTCATTGTTTTAGGTATTTTAATTCCAATAATTAGCATGTTGTGAAATAAATTCTAGGAAAATTTGGTGATGTTCCTTAGGACCAGAGGACCCTAGGAAAAATATATTTTGAGTTAATTAATCTATAATAACCTTAATTGGCCTGAACCCCTAAAATTGAATTTGAATTAATTAATGTTAACCACATATCAAATTGACTTGAAAATAATTCTCCACTGATCTTTAGGGTTAGAGAGACTTCACATAAAAATTGGAAATCAATTGGACTTGATTAACCCTATCAAATGGATTAATTAAGCCTCATAAGCAAAGTGGAACTTTAAAAATTCATAACTTTAAAAATACTTTTCAAAAATTCACAAAAATGGTTTTGGGACTTCTCTGATATCAGGGGAGTTTAGGAATATGAAAATTAGAATTTTATAAAAAAGTTGATTTTTAATATTATTTTAATATTTTAATAATTAAAAAATTGATAAAAATCATAAAAATATTAAAAATCATAAAAATGTCACATTTTGATTCCTAATCACTTAGGAACAAACCAAATATTTTTCCTAAGTCCCTAGGGTAAGATATTGAATTTTAAAGGCTTAATGTAATTTTTAATATTAAAAAAAGAGTTTTTAACCTTTTTCACAAAAATAATTCCAATAAATCAAAGAAAAATCAGAAAATTATAAAATTTATTTCTCTGAACTCCTTGAGCTCAGAGAGATTTATGAAAAATATAAAATCTATTTTTCAACTTTAATTTTATTTTATAATTAATTAATACTCTAAAACTCAAAATAATTATAATAAATAAAATATAATTCAAAAAATCACCAAAATTAGTCTAAGTGGTCCTCTAGTCATTAGGAATACCCCATAATTTTTTTAAGGATTGAAACCTTTCCTTGGTCATGTTGTTGAGTTTTCTTTGAAAACCCCTATTTTCTACTAAAAATAATTATATAAATAAATTAAATTCAGGAAAATCACATTTTCTCTTCTAATGTTTTAATTGATATGTGAGTGAGGTGATATACAAATTTTAAATTCATTTGAGCTCAATTTAGTGAGTTATGAAATAATTAAGCTTAAAAGCGCATAAAGGTAATTAAAAATTTTAAGCCTTAATTAAAACTTTAGGTTTAATCAAGATGGGGGGGGGGGTAAAATATTTGATTTTAACTTTCTCTTGGATGATTGAAACATAGGAAAATTAAGGGGTAGAAACCCACTAAATATTTTGAAAATATCAAAAATGAAACTTTAATTAATTAAATAATTTAAATTTTGGAAAGAATATATTTAAATTTAGATCATTAAAATAGGAATATTATTAAGAGGATATTTATTCTTTAATTTAAAAATACCTAAATAAGTCACTTTAACAATACTTAATTCTTAATTAAAAATTAAAATAATAATTCAAATTGATAATTAAAATTAACAATTAAAACTAAAATTAAATTAAATTAAATTAAATTAAATTAAACTAAAATTAAATTAAATTAAATTAAATTAAATTAAATCAAAATTAAATTAAATTAAATTAAATTAAATTAAATTAAATTAAATTAAATTAAATTAAATTAAATTAAAAAAATTAAAATTAAATTAAATTAAAATTAAATTAAATTAAATTAAATTAAATTAAAATTAAATTAAATTAAAATTAAATTAAAATCAAATTGAATTAAAATCATTTAACAACAAACCTAAATGAAATCATTAAGAATTAAATTCAAAATAATTTGAACACTATTCCAAACTTAAAATTATTAACTAAAACCTCATAATTAAATTAAAACACTTTAAACCATTAACTCGAATTTTTAATTAAGAATGATTAAAAATCTCGATAAACCAACTTGCCCTTAAAGGCTTTAATTGTTATAACTCTTAAATAGAGTATTAAGTGAGATGTCACTTCATTCATGAGGTAATCAAACACCTAAGTTCACTGAGCAAGAAACAAAGTTTAACTAAACTCCTGGATGATTAATTCACCTGTACAACTAAAATTACTTGGACTGAAAACAATCCCAAAAATATTGAAAAGATGTTTAGGACTTGTCCTAAGCACTTCCTCAATATGACGGGATATTTTAGAAGAACAACTAAATTTAATTGTTCTTTGATGAAGAAAATCATCCTTAAAACCAAACCAAGAACCTAGACGTCATAGGAGATGACTAGTTATAGGATTAGGAATTTGGTAGACAACCAAAACCCTTCCCTTAGCTTTACCTAGGTACTTGTTGAAATATTTAAATTCTTTAACATGTGTTTTAAGTGTAGCTTGGGATGACGGGAAGACCCTCCAGGTACGCTTTTACTTTATTGCAATTTAGTTACATGCACTATACTTTACGTTTCTTGCATGTTAAATAAAACTGTTGCATGAAAACCAAAACCTTTAGAGTAGTCCCTGAACTGAAACCAAAACTAAATTAAAAGTCATTGCAAGATAAAATTCACCGCCACAACATTTCAAAATATAAAATAACTCAAAATTTAATCACAAACAGAACAACAAAACTACAATTGCAACTAAATTAAAATGTCTCGTTGAAAGATCGGGAATACCTCGGATGATGTAACCCACGTGTTGCTAACGGGATTTCCCACGGTCTAAATGATAGTGTGGAACTCATTCAATTGAGTTTAGCAAATTCATCTAGACTACGTGAATTCAATGAAAATAACGGTGCTGGGATGACGGAACCGTGGAATATTAATCGGTTCTGTTTAAACAACTTTAAAATTTGTTTTAATTAAAATATTAAAAGCACTAGAATTTTAAGATTTTCTCTAAACCAAAACACTTCTCTCATCTCCTGATTTATGACTTCTAAAATTAAACCTCTGCAAAAACAAGGATCTCGGAGCATGGTGGGCAGCACAGCCATCGTCATCAGCAAAACTTGTGTCTACATCAGCAAAACATTCCTTAGAATTAAATAACCAATCCATAAGACTTCGAGGTAGTTTGCCTAGTTCAACATAAATCCTCAACCTTTTCGTTAGGCATTTGCATAATCATGTTATACAAATTAAGCCTAACCAGTCTTAGGATTCCGAGGTAGTCGTTTGGTACGACATAAACCCTCACATCTTCGAGGCTATTTGTATGATTATGTCATACTAATATAAGTCCTAATTAATTAAAATTGGCAGGATTGCAACATTAAATAAACTCCCAAATTTAATCCAAACAATAGGATAGTTTGGGAAGTTGCCAAGATTATTCTTGGATCCTCAGCTTCTCCTACTTCTCTTCCTTTGGATTCCTGAAATGAATTGTTCGAAATTTGATCCATTCCCTATTGAAATTCCAATATTCAATCCTTTGAAAACCTTAAACTTTGAAATTCTTGAGAGCAAAACCACTAATCATTATCGATAGTTTTCTTAAATGATTTCCGTCATTTAAGATGTAATTAACTATAGGGGCTTGCCCTTATAGGGAACTTTAAGAACCCAGGTAATATAAACCCTGCTTAATTCATTTATATTAAGTTGGGAAACTTATCGGCTTATAAAATTGGTTCGCAGACCAAACGGATGTCACAAATCATCTAGTTTATTTAATCGAGCCCCATCATTAAGCAGTGTGTTTGTCCTTCGAGATAGATACATGGTTTGTGATGCGGTGCTCGTTTAAATATACTATTCGTGATGTGAGATCGGTTTGAATTCATATCTTAAAATTTTCAAATTTAAAATTATTTTCAAAATTAAATACTACTTTCTAAATTATATATATATATTTAAATAAAATTTAAAATTTAATGTTCGGCGACAATTTCTGTTAGGCGACCCCCCTTTTCAAAATACAACATATACCTAAAAATATGCCAACAACCACAACGAAGAGGATGTTCACAAAGGAGGCTACGAAAGCTCGACAAGCAACGAGTCCATTTGTGAATTCTGAGGAGCTCCGATCATCATAGAATTAGAACCATCAAACACTGAAGCAACTTCAGAAGAGCCAGTTATTCCGATTTAAGAGGAGACACTGGTAAATTTAGAAGAGATAACAGAGGTCAATCTAAAAAGCGAAAAAGTTCTACCCCTGAGAATGTGTCCAAAGGATAAAGGAAAGCAGGTGGTTGCTCAGGAAGAGCCAACCCCAACAGAGGAACGGCCATTCGAGAGGAAGCGAGGAACATGGTAATAAAGTGGACTACAACATGCTAGCCCATCTTAGGAAATTACCAGCCAAAATAAGCATATACGACGCTCTGATCCTGTCAAAGGAGATGAAAGAGGCTCTGATCAAGGCTTTACTTGATCCAGAGATTTGTTTAGCCCAAATGGCCAGTAATTCCTTCGACGAGGTTTGCTCGTTAAGAGAACAGCGAGGTGTCACCTTTACGGACAATGATCTATTACTGGGAACAACAGATCACAACCGACTGTTACACATTTTAGTCACTATTGGAAAGTTTACGCTCTCCAGAGTGTTGGTTGATCCGGGAGCATCAATCAACATAATGAATCTTCAGACGCTAGCATATTTGGAAATTGATGCTCGCGAGCTTCGAGCAGATAAGATGCTATTAAGAGGCTTCAATCAAAAAGGAGAAAGAGCTCTTGGATCGATAACACTACTAATGAAGACCGGTGATTTAGCAAGGACAACCGCAAAATTCCACATAATTCATTCTGAGACATCGTTCAATGCTCTATTGGGTCGACAGTGGATCCATGAAAACCGAATGGTACCGTCGTCTCTGCACCAGTGCATAAAGTATTAGAAAGGAGGGGACCAGTGTATCAAAGGTGACTTGCAACCATTCTCCGTACACGAGATTGGAATTCATGAAGATGTGGCCTACTATGCACCCCCGAAGAAAACAATTTTTTCCAGAAATATCACACCAAATGAAGCAAAAGAGATTCGAGACTATGAAGAACCTGAAGTTCTAGTCCAACGATTACTCACCACTCCCTTACGGAAAGATGGTGAAGATTTCTCCAGAACTCGCACTCGAGGTTGAGGCTAGGGACGAGGACGTGGAGGAAACGTTGGAAGAGTTGGACAGAAGAAACCGCTCATCGATGTTTTTTGGGAGAATAGCTCTGAAGAAGAAGAAGAAATTAAGAAAGAAGCATCAACAACAAATCAGAAGAAACCACAAATCAAGATCTCTCTCGAAGATGAAAGGAATGAAGAATACAAATCAATGTTAGAGAAGATTAACCATTATGTACATACTATGACCCTGAGCCTGATCCATTCTAATAAGATCGAGGGTATGGTGGTCAAGAAAGTACATGGTGGTGGTACTAAACCAATCAAGGTTTACCGTGGTGCTTCTTCTTCCAATACTGAAAAAGATGTACAATTTGAAGATGTTACTTCATCTGAATTAATGGAATTACCTTTTGAGTGGTACTCTCCATGTGTTCAAAATTTAATTCAACGTGGTGTCTTACCTCGATAATGGACAAAAGGCCGATCACAACACTTTGAAAAATTATGGAATAATGTCGGTCGGCCTCCCAATTCAAAACATGGTCTCGGATTCTGCACAGTAGGATCAGTTGACGATACAGGATTTTGCTTGGTTGTCACTTGAGAACCTAATAAAGACTGCTTGGAAGCCTCAGAAGATCTTGAAGATCTACCAATCAGCAACGCTCCACCAGAATTTGAAGAAGAAAAAAAATCTACTATAGACGAGTTAACGGAAGTTAACTTAGGTACTAGCGAAGAGCCTAGGCCAACCTTTGTTAGCTCCTTACTCAATAAAGAAGACTCTGAAAACATAATCAAGCTATTAATGGAATTCAAGGACTGTTTTGCTTGGAGTTACGATGAAATGCCAGGATTAGCTCCAGAGGTTGCAGTTCATAAATTAGGAGAGGATCCTACTTCCGTTCCAGTCAGACAAGCCCCCAGAAGAATGCGTATAGAAATTGAGCAACAAGTAATAGCCGAAGTTAAGAAGCTAATAGACGCTAAATTTATACCTGAAGAACAATACCCTACTTGGTTAGCCAACGTGGTACCAGTCAGAAAGAAGAATGGACAAATCAGAATCTGCGTAAACTTCAGAGATTTAAATAAAGCATGTCCAAAGGATAAATTTCCACTACCAATCCCGGAACTGATGATCGACATTGCTTCGACACATGAAATATTTTCTTTCATGGATGGTTCATCAGGATACAACCAGATAAAGATGGCACCAGAAGAAGAAATGCTCACAGCATTCAGGACGCCGATCGGAGTGTATTGCTACACCGTAATGCCATTCGGACTGAAGAACGCAGGAGCAACATACCAAAGAGCGATGACGAAGATTTTTGATGATCTCATCCACAACGAAGTCGAGTGCTATGTGGATGATATGGTCATCAAAAGCAAACTAAAGGAAGATCACCTGTATGATTTGAGAATTGTTTTCGAGCGACTAAGACAATACAACCTTAAGATGAATCCCTTAAAATGCACCTTCAGAGTTACCTCCGGGAAATTCTTTAGATTTTTTGTCCGACATCGCGGAATTGAAATCGATCCGGAAAAGATTAAAGCTATTTTAAAAATGCCTCCTCCCAAAACTTTGAAACAACTACGATCCTTTCAAGGGAAGTTGGCATATCTTCGACGCTTTATCTCGAACTTGTCAGGTAAGTGTTAGCCCTTCTTGGTATTAGTTAAAAAGGATGCAAAATTCGTTTGGGATGAGAAATTCCAGTGGGCTTTTAAGGACGTTAAGCAATATTTAATGACACCTCATGTCTTAGCAGCCCCAGTCTCTGGTAGACCGTTGATACTTTATACCGCGGCTTTATAAGACTCTCTCGGAGCCCTGCTAGCCCAGGTCAATGATGAGGGAAAATAAAATGCTTTGTACTACTTAAGCCGTCGCCTAATTCCAATGGAAGTAAAGTATCCCCCGATTGAGAAGCATTGTTTGGCCCTGATCTTCACCGCTCAAAAGCTTAGGCATTACATGCTTTGTCATAAGGTCAACCTTATTTTGAGGGTTAATCCGTTGCAATACTTGATGAACCGACCAATGCTTTCTGGCAGACTTGCCAGGTGGTCGATGATACTTTTGCAATTTGACATAACTTTCGTTCCTCTTCGCGCCGTAAAGGGACAAGTCCAAATAGACTTCCTTGCAGCACACCCTTTCTGGCAGATTTGCCTCTCGACGATGATTTGCCTGACGAGCAGATAATGAGCCTTGAAGACCCCGATGATCGATGTTGGGAACTGTACTTCGACGGAGTGTCCTCAGCATAGAAGAATAATGAATCACAAATGATAGTTCCCGGTAAGGCAGGAATCAGACTAATTTTTATAACACCTGAGCGGGGGATGTTAAAATACTCCTACCACTTAACAGAACCGTGTACAAACAACGAGGCAGAATACGAAGCCCTCATAATAGGATTGGAATTAACCATTCAGATGGGAATAACGGACATCAACATCTACGAAGATTCTCAGTTGATCATTCAACAGGTCGCAGGATAGTACAAAATTTTAAAGCCAAGACTCGAGAAGTACTTTCAGTACGTCATGAAATTGTTGGAACAAATTCCAAATGTAACAATCTACAAGATTCCCAGAAAAGAAAATGCTCTCGCCGACGCGCTAGCCCGCCTTGCAAAGGAATTTTCCTGCTTGCAGGATGAGTCAGTTGAAGTGTCAGTTCAAGGACAACAGGTCCTATCACAGCTCGACGTGGATACAATACACAAATCAATAAAAAAAGCAGAAGAAATAATTGCAACAGTGACAGAAAATACAGAAGAATGGTAGCAGCCACTAATAGACTACTTGCAAACAAGAAACTTACCAGACGATAAGTCATTAGCTCATCAAATCAAGAAAAGAACTACGTCTTATACATTAATAAACAATACATTATATAGAAGGTCTTTTGATCAGATGTGGCTAATATGCCTGAGCGGGTCCGAGGCTAGTGAAATCGTTAAAGATCGGGTCTGAAAATGAAAATGAAGATTAAAAGACTAGGGTACTACTGGCCCTCAATGATGACCGACTGTATGAAAGTTGCCAAAAGTTGTCACCAGTGCTAAGTGCACGGAGTGGTTCTACACCAACCTCCAAATGTGCTACATCCGACGATCGCCTCGTGGCCATTTGAGTGTTGTGGCACAGATATTGTGGGTCCGATAGAACCACCTTCTTCAAGAGGACATCACTTTATTCTAGCAGCTACAGACTACTTTTCTAAATGGGCAGAAGCTATACCACTCAGAGAAGTGAAGGCACACCACGTGTTGCAGTTTTTCAAGAACGAAGTCGTCTACCATTTTGGGGTACCGCGCAGAATCATTTCAAATAATGGGTTTGCATTCAAAAGTACAAAGATCAACAATTTTGTCAGAAGACACGGGATCGATTGGCGATACTCAACGATCTACTACCCAAGAGCAAACGGCTTGGCCGAGGCTTTTAATAAAACTCTCGTTCAAATTTTAAAGAAAACTTTGGATGACAACAAGATAAATTGGCATGAGAAGTTGTTAGAAGCCTTATGGGCCTACAGGACGAATTTTAGGACTCCTACTCAGTCTACGCCTTACGCTTTAGTGTACGGGACCGAGGTCGTCTTGGCCTTGAAAGTTCAGCTTCCGTCACTCCGAATTGCAGTTGCAGAAAAGATCACTACAGAAGAAAATGCCAGACTACGACTAGAAGAATTGGAAAGCTTGGAAGGGAAAAGACTTTCTGCACAAAAAATTTGGAACTGTATCAAGCCAAGATGATCCAGGCCCATGATAAACTGGTCCGTCCCAGGACATTCAAAGTCGGTGACTTAGTTCTTGTTCTCAAAAGACCTATTCTTGCACATCGCAAGATAGGTGGTAAATTTGAACCAACATGAGAAGGGTCGTTCGTGGTCGAGACAGTCTACTCGGGAGGTTCCTACCAACTGGTGAAATTCCGTGGAGAATGACCCATGTTTCCAATCAATGGACAATATTTAAAGAAGTATTACGCAACCTGATGTTTCGAAGGGTGGCCTCTAAAATAGAATCTTATCCCTAGAAACACGGGTGAAGTAATCACTTTGTGACTGGGTGCGAACCTAAAACAAAATAAAATGGATGATAAAAAAATCTCATTAACAAAAATGTTAAAAAGAAAACATGGGAAATCATAATAATAAAATGTCATTTTTTTCCTCTTAAATCCATTCATTCCTGATATTTACTCGTCCCTTCCAACTTCCTTTAAATTTAAAAGAAGTGAATAAGAATTTTTAAGTGTTTTTCTAATTGTTCTTGTTCTTAGTGCAGCCCCTGATCCTTTCCTTGTTTTTCACAGGGAAATGTCGAACGGGTGGTTGGTTCTAAACTTTAGAAATGGCTTGAGTCTAGCACTTGATGAAAAGTGGGTGAGCGATGAAGCAGTGATAGAGATTGACTCAGACTTCACACCAACCAGCTTACAATACGAAGAAAAAGATTGGATCCCAGTTGATCGAGAAGAACTTCACAGCCAGACAATGATGAAAATGGGTGGCCGGAGCTTCCAATCCAGCAACAAGAAAAGAAAAGTAAACGCCACGCATGCAACCAGAGAAGATATGAAAATTAAGTCCGTGGTTGCCACAGCAGAGGGTCGGCTTGTCAGCGCCGCACCCGCCGAAATTCAAGAGGTAAGGAGAGCTACTCTCACTGCTACCCAGCGAAGAAATAAGAATCGTCGAATTCGCAAAATGCTAACCAAGTTAGCAGAAGATCAATATGAACAGATAGTGGATACTGTTAATACAAATGCTCCAAGGAGACCGGTTCGTCGGGAACCAGAAAGAAGAAAGTCAATTCCAAGAAGGTTGGAACAAATAAAAGAGATATCAAGAAAAGCATAACTAGAGTCGGTACCTCGACGCCGAGCATATGTACCGGATCCGAAGAGTCTTGTTGCGAAAGCAACCCCGGAGGATGTCCCTACTGAGACTATCCCCGAGGAGCCGAGACATTCAGAAGAACGTGCTGGGGTTGAGCCAAACATCCTGCAGTATGTTACTAGACACCGAGGACTTCAGATAATCCCGGAATACGAGCTGGAGAAAATACAATTAGTTGAGAAGAAAACCTTTGAATACTTTGAAAGAATTGGAAACAAGAGGGTCAACATCTTGGAAGGCCTCGAGCTACATACAGATGTTTTCTCGGATTATGAGCAACAATAAATTGTAGATTGCATCGTTGAATTATAGAAAATGGGTTGAGCTGGTCGCCTGAGAGAAAAGACATATTCAGAACCCCGAAGATGGATGCCAGGGAAGGGAAGAGTTACAATCCAATGCGGATGTTGTTACAACTTTGCCAAAGATAGAAAAGGGAATCCACCAGGGATACTTTGTCGCAGTGAGGTGGATCCAATGCAAAGAGTCATCAAGAGAATGGTGAAAAGGATGATAACATGGAGGGTACTACCTGCAGATTGCATACCCAACAGTTGCATTATCAACATCTACAAGGAAGGCGACTGCATACCTCCACATATAGACCATCATGACTTTGTTAGACCCTTCTTCACGGTGTCATTCCTCAGCCATTGCAACATCATGTTCAGATCTGACCTCCGGATTGCAGGCCCCGGTGAGTCCCAAGGGCCGGTGGAGATACCACTACCGGTAGGTTCCGTCCTGGTGTTAAAGGAAACAGAGTAGACATTGTGAAGCATTGCATTCCAGGAGTGTCTGTGGAGCGGATCTCAGTTACATTTTGAAGAATGGACGATAGAAAAATGCCTTACCACTTTCAACCAGATCCAGAATTGGAGTCTCCGGCCCTACGAGCTGTGAGTTACACGGGAAATAGCACACCTCCAATGCACATCCATTTATTACACATGTTTCTTACTATTCAGACATGGATTTTTTGACAGACGCTTTTGGATGGATCAAAAAGAATCTTACACAATCCGTTTTGGATTTACATGTGTTGTATGAGACATAAAATTTCTAAGGAAAATTTCATCATGACTAGATCAAGTTGTATGATGTACTTTCAGCTAGTTGGAATGAAAATGTCTACGTCATATTTTGCCTTCACCTCTTTTTGTGCAAATTGACTAGGAAACACCATTAGAGTTAAATGAACTTTGAACGAAGAACAGAAAAGAAAAGAAAATAAATAAGATTTTTTCCTAAAAATCTGAATATTAAAATGAACTTCAAATTCACATGAACACTAAATAAACAACACAAAAATGGGATTGTTAAAGGACAAACAAAACGAATCTAAATCTCAAATTGAATTCCGATCTGAATCCGCTGATTCAAACCTTTCAATTCTTCTCCCAATCGAAATTGCTTAAAACTCTCTTGAAATTTGAATACTTTCCTCGACTTATTGCTAAGTCAAGTCTTTTCAGCTTGGTACACTTACCATCTCCTTTCAGTTCTCTTTCTTCTGTGTCTTAGAGGATCGACTAATTCTATTGATACGGAGCCACGAACTTTGCTCGATTTGGTTCTGATGGCATGAGACTGGGTCCCTCTTCATACAGATAAATCTTCGAGACTAGAGCCTAATTTCTAGTCCTCTTTCAAAGTTTCGAGACTGATACCTAAATTCCAATTCTCTTCCTTCGAGGTTGGTAGCTAAATTCCGACTCTCTTTTCGAGATTGATACCTAAATTTTGATTCTCTTTAGAATTCATACCTAAATTTCAATTCTAAATTCCCGAGACTGGTACCTAAATTCCAGTTCTCTTCCTTCGAGGTCGGTACCTAAATTCCGACTCTCATTCGAGATCGATACCTAAATTTTGATTCTCTTTCGAATTGATACCGAAATTTCAATTCTAAATTCCTGAAACTGATACCTAAATTCCAGCTCTCTTCCTTCGAGGTCGGTACCTAAATTCAAACTCTCTTCTCGAGATCGATACCAAAATTACGATTCTCTTTCAAATTGATACCTAAATTTCAATTCTAAATTCCGAGACTGATACCTAAATTCCAGTTCTCATTTCGAGGTCGATACCTAAATTCCGACTCTCATTCGAGATCGATACCTAAATTTGGATTCTCTTTCGAATTGATACCTAAATTTAAATTCTAAATTCCGGGACTGGTACCTAAATTCCAGTTCTCTTCCTTCAAGGTCGGTACCTAAATTTCGACTCTCATTCGAGATCGATACTTAAATTTCGATTCTCTTTCGAATTGATAACTAAATTTCAATTCTAAATTCCGAGACTGGTACCTAAATTCCAGTTCTCTTCCTTCGAGGTCGGTAACTAAATTCTGACTCTCATTCGAGATCGATACCTAAATTTCGATTCTCTTTCGAATTGATACCTGAATTTCAATTCTAAATTTCGAGACTGGTACATAAATTCCAGTTCTCTTCCTTCAAGGACAGTACCTAAATTTCGACTCTCATTCGAGATCGATACCTAAATTTCGATTCTCTTTCGAATTGATACCTAAATTTCAATTCTAATTTTTGAGACTGGTACCTAAATTCAGTTCTCTTCCTTCCAGGTCGGTACCTAAATTTCGAATCTCATTCGAGATCGATACTTAAATTTTGATTCCCTTTCAAATTGATACCTAAATTTCAATTCTAAATTTCCGAGACTGGTACCTAAATTCCAGTTCTCTCCTTTCGAGGTCGGTACCTAAATTCTGACTCTCATTCGAGATCGATACTTAAATTTCTATTCTCTTTCAAATTGATACCAAAATTTCAATTCTAATTTCCGAGACTGGTACCTAAATTCCAGTTCTCTTCCTTCGAGGTCGGTACCTAAATTCCGACTCTCATTCAAGATCGATACCTAAATTTTGATTCTCTTTCGAATTGATACCTAAATTTTAATTCTAATTTCCGAGACTGGTACCTAAATTCCAGTTCTCTTCCTTCGAGGTTGGTATCTAAATTCTGACTCTCATTCGAGATTGATACCTAAATTTCGATTCTCTTTTGAATTGATACCTAAATTTCAGTTCTAAATTCCGAGACTGGTACCTAAATTCTAATTCTCTTCCTTCGAGGTCGGTACTTAAATTCCGACTCTCATTCGAGATCGATACCTAAATTTCAATTCTCTTTTGAATTGATAACTAAATTTCAATTCTATATTCTGAGTGTGGTACCTAAATTCTAGTTCTCTTCCTTCGAGGTCGGTACCTAAATTCCGACTCTCATTCGAGATCGATACCTAAATTTATATTCTCTTTTGAATTGATACCTAAATTTCAATTCTAAATTCTGAGACTGGTACCTAAATTCCAGTTCTCTTCCTTCGAGGTCGGTACCTAAATTCCTACTCTCATCCGAGATCGATACTTAAATTTTGATTCTCTTTCAGGTTTAATACTTAAATTTCAAATCTCACACTCTCGAGATCAGTACCAAAATTCTGATTCTCATCCTTCGTGAGGTCGGTACCTAAATTCGATCTCTCATTTCTAGATTGGTACCTAAATTCTGATTCTCATTCTTTTTAATTGATACTTAAATTATGATTCTCACTCCGAGGCTGGTACTTGAATTTCAGTTCTCTTCGCAATCCCGAGGTTTAGACCTAGGTTTCAATTCTCATTTCAAATCCAAATATCAAATTCAAAATTTCCTTAAATCGATTTTAAATCAAACTTCAAATCAAAATCCAAACTCACACATTGAAACTTGAAGTTTAAAAGTAAACTAAAATCTAAATCGAATTCCCCAGATCTGGTGATTTGGAGTTCACCTCCTTTTCCATTCCCCAGCGAGAGTTCAGGAATCTCCGGTCTTGGAAATATACCTGATACTCCCCAGCGGAAATTCTTCTACTTCGTCCTAAGTTTTTAACTTGGACATCTGTGTTGGTTTTGTTGATCTTTTCGGTCAACGCCAATATGCGCGGTGTGCTTGGTCAGCACACCACTTCTATTGGGGGTCCATTTGTTTACCTCATTTTTGATGAGGTCTTTTGCTTCTCTCTCTAGTACTTAGGATCTAGCCTTAAGCTTTTCCTTTGACTAATCTTAGAGGACTAGAAGTGGAACCCACCCTTTGGAAGTTCAAACACCTGTTGACTCCCTGCAAACCCCACAAGCTTGATTGTAGACCCCTAATCATCTTGAGGGTTGAAATCAAATGTGGAGGTTTAAAGGATGAGTTCCCTATATGACTTCTTGGCCTTAGGGATACCCTGGGTGGCCTGGTCTGGTGAGGGTTGACTTGCACATACTCTACACTCTCACACACATTCCAAGTCCTAAAACCACACTCTCCCCTAACTTGACTTCCTGACTCATGTAGGTAATTCACATGGATGGTCCTTAACCCCTAAGCCCCTAGCTTAGAGGGTTATGAACAACATAGTGAATGCCTCAAATGAGTCCTCTCATGGCTCATATGGGCTTAATATGGCTTCATGACTCAACCAAAGTAATTTCATTTTACTCAAATTTGATCAATATTTATATTTCCAAAATTTCAATTTTTGACCCCTTGGGCCCTACACCTACTAAACCTACCAAAAACCCTTGAAACTACCCAAAATTTACAAAATCACCTAAATTACCCAAAATTCCTCAAAATCAATCCTAAACATTTCCCCCCACTCAAATTGGTCATCCATAGCCAAAAATACCAAAAATTCCAAAAGTACCCCACAATACCCTCCAAATACCCAAAATGCCCTTCTTAGCCCAAAAATCCAAAAATTCAGAAAATTCCCAAAACATTCCAAAAACATCTCAAATATTCCCAATTTCATTTTGTTCAACTACACCACGGGCCAATTTTGCCAATTTACCCCACTTTTACCAAAAACTCCCAATTTGACTCATTTTAAACCCAAGTGAACCCAATGTCAAACCAAACCACCCCAATTGACCTCAATTTTGGTCTAATTCAATTCTAAACTTCAAATTAACATCCCCAATATCAATTTAGACCAAATCAAAGTCCAATTTGATTTCCATTTGAGCCCAATTTCAATTTGAAGCCTAAGACCCAATTTTGCCCCATGACTTAAACCTAGCTCAAACCCATCCAATTCAACTCCAATTAACCCAAAATATTTTCCTAAGCCTTCCCAATATCTCCACAAACAAGACACTAACTTGATTTGCCCAAAATTTGAACCTAAACTCCACCCAAACCTAACCCAAAACCAAAATCCCTTAAATTGACCTAAGCCCAAAACTAACCCAAATGGGCCCAAATCCCAAAATTAGAGCCCAACCAAGGTTGGAAACTCTTTGTGACACTCCCATGAACATTTTTCAACATTAATTTTACATCAAATCCAACTTTAGCCCAACCTTAACTCAGGTTAGCCAAATTGGATCCATTTTGGCCATAACTATAAAGACCCAAATTCAACCCAATTCAACTTTAAATCACTTCAAATTGATTCCAAATCATTCATGAAACATTCCTAAATTAAATTCAACACTTATTGGACCCAATCCTTTGCAAAATTTTTGTCCTAAAATTTGTTTTGAAATCTAAAAGCCCACTCCCTAAACCATCTTGAAAGCCCATCCAAAGTGAAATCCAAAAGCCCAAACCCATTCCAAAGCCCACATCATAATTCCTTCTCATCATCCCTTTGGAATCAATTCCTAAGTCCCAAATCATTCATCAAATCAACCTAAATCAAGCACCATCTAAATTTTTCACTAAATTGCCAAAATCTCCAAATTCCTTTTTCATATAAATGAATCCACTTTCCTAAGCCAAGGATGAGCCAAATGGAGCCACATGCAAACCATGGACAAGCCACATGAAGCCATGGGGGTTTGACTTGTCACCAAGCCATTAATGGAAAGAAGAGGGAGTCCTTTCCTAAGCCTTCCTTAAGCCATTTTAACCTCTTTAATGCAACATCATAACCGAAAATTAAATTAAACTATTTTGATGGGGACTTCACCACTCCATGGCAGCTGACCCAACTGATCTCCTTGGCCCAAAAATCAGACCATGGGGAGTTGAACCAAGCCCAAATACATGGGTTTACACATGTGAACCCAAAATCACTCTTCTCCCTTTATCGCTTAAATCTAACCCTTTACACTTGGCATTGGACAATTGCTTGCACAAACCTCCAACGACTCGGTCCTCCCGACCTTGAGGGTGACCGACCCCGGCCGACTGCCACCACAGTCGCCGGAAACCACCAGGCCGAGAGCACCCATGTGAGTCAATTTTTGAATTTCTCCTTGCTGAGTTGTCCCAGCCCAATTGAACACCATGGCTGTTCTTCCCTTGTCCTGAGCCGTAGATCCAAGCCATTAAACCCCCCTAGGAGGCCCTCCAGCCACCTCAATTTAAACCCACTCACCTCTCAGACAAACAAAGAGTTGAACCGAACCTTACCAAAACTCTGTCAAAATCACTCTAGAACTCTCTCCAGACATAGAGAACTTGATCACCACTGAAATCCAGCCCTAAAACCCTCTCTGTCAGCTCAATTTCTGAGTTGAAAATCGACCTAAAAAATAGGACACTTCACCACAGTGAGCCAATCTCCAAATTGATTTGTCCTACACCTTCACCAGACCAAGAGGAGAAGTTTCCCAGCAAAAGCCCCCTCACCAGGCCAGCCATTGCTTCCAGCCTCCAAGCTTTGTGATCGGCCAAGGTCACTTTCATACCTAGACAATTCCCCAGAGCCAGAGACCTCATCTGGAGCTTGCCTGGACTCAATCGAAGGTGACACAACTCTCAGATCGAAGCTTCACTTCTCTGAGCAAAGGTATGAACTCGCTCTTCCTCCCGAGCTTCCAGTGATTCTCCATTTTGTTTGGGTTAATTTCATGGCCTATAAACTATATGGATGTGTTCGTCTCTTCAAGACGAATCCATAGAGCCTAAGAACATGAAAATCCATTGAGAATCGAGTGAGATCTTAGGGTTTTAGTGTAGACGCTCACGGGTGCACACCAGTCGTAGACGATGACCGGGAGCCGTTGGATCGCACATGTATCGAGCGGACGGTTTAGATTGAGCCAGACCAGAAAATATTACGTGAACTGCGGGTCGCCGTAGCGCTGAGTTGGATGGCGGCGTCGAAGGGGAATGCACCTCGTGGGCTTTCGGAGCTGCCGATGTTACGCTAGCGCCGCATGGATTTGTAGATAAATAGGGTATTTTTGAATTATTTAAATGCCAAGAACTTCAAAAATTTATATCCTTGCATACAAAAATCACAAAAATAAAATAAAAATACCCTCTTGCTCAGCGAATAGAGGAGAATAATGTGGAAAAGAAATCAAATTAATTAGATGAGTATTTTATTTTTAATAATTTATTTACTATTTTCAGTACTTTGATTCTTCATTTGCATAGATAATTCACCCGGACATGAGACCATAGGGCTTTTGAAGTCTCTGATCTTGGGAACATTCCCTGGATTTTTCAAGGTCAGAGGCCATCTCTGTGAAAAGTTATTGAATTTTCAATTTCATGTCACTATTTTAGGTATTTTAATTCCAATAATTAGCATGTTGTGAAATAAATTCTAGGAAAATTTGGTGATGTTTATTAGGACCAGAGTACCCTATGAAAAATATATTTTGAGTTAATTCATTCATGATAACCTGAATTGGCCTAAACCCCTAAAACTGAATTTGAATTAATTAGGGTTAACCACACATCAAATTAACTTGAAAATAATTCTTCCCTGATCTTTAAGATTAGAGGAACTTCACATAAAAATTTGAAATCAATTGGACTAGATTAACCCTACCAAATGGATTAATTAAGCCTCACAAGCAAAATAGAACTTTAAAAATTCATAACTCTAAAAATACTTTTAAAAAATTCACAAAAATGGTTTTGGTCCTTCTCTGATGTCAGGGTAGTTCAGGAAAATTAAAATTGGAATTTTCTAAAAATGTTGATTTTTCATAATATTTTAATATTTTAATAATTTAAAAATAATAAAAATCATAAAAATATTAAAAATCATAAAAATGTCATATTTTGATTCCTAATCACTTAGGAACAAACCAAATATTTTTCCTAAGTCCCTAGGGTAGGATATTGAATTTTAAAGGCTTAGTGTAATTTTTAATATTAAAAAATGAGTTTTTAACCTTTTACACTAAAATAAATCCAATAAATCAAAGAAAAATCAAAAATTTATAAAATTTATTTCTCTGAACTCCTTGAGGTCAGAGAGATTTATGAAAAATATAAAATCTATTTTTCAACTTTAATTTAATTTTATAATTAATTAATACTCTAAAAGTCAAAATAATTATAATAAATAAAATATAATTCAAAAAATTACCAAAATTGGTCCAAGTGGTCCTCTGGTCATTAGAGACATCCCATAATTTTCATAAGGATAGAAACTCTTCCTTGGTCATGTTGTTGAATTTTTATTGAAAACCCCTATTTTCTATTAAAAATAATTATATAAATAAATTAAATTTAAAAAAATCAAATTTTCTCCTCTAATGTCTTAATTGACATATGAGTGAGGTGACATAAAAATTTCAAATTCATTTGAGCTCAATTTAGTGAGTTATGAAATAAATAAGCTTGAAAGGGCATAAAGGTAATTAAAAATTTTAACCCTTAATTAAAACTTTAGGTTTAATCAAAATGGGGAGGTAAAACATTTGATCTTAATTTTATCTTGGATGATTGAAACTCGGGAATATTAATGGGTAGAAATCCACTAAACATTTTGAAAATATCAAAACGAAACTTTAATTAATTAAATAATTTAAATTTTGGAAAGAGTATATTTAAAATTTGGATCATTAAAATAGGGATATTATTAAGAGGATATTTATTCTTTAATTTAAAAATCCCTAAATAAGTCACATTAACAATACTTAATTCTTAATTAAAAATTAAAATAATAATCCAAATTGATAATTAAAATTAACAATTAAAACTAAAATTAAAACTAAAACTAAATTAATTTAAATTAAATTAAATTAATATTAAATTAAATTAAATTAAATTAAATTAAATTAAATTAAATTAAAATTAAATTAAATTAAATTATATTAAAATTAAATTAAATTAGTATTAAATTAAATTAAAATTAAATTAAATTAAAATTAAATTGAATTAAAAATTAAATAAATTTAAATAAAATTAAAATGAAATGAAATTAAATTAAAATTAAATTAAATTAAAATTAAATTGACTTAAAAATTAAATAAATTTAAATCAAATTAAAATTAAAAATTATATTAAAATCATATTGAATTAAATTCATTTAACAACAAACCTAAATGAAATCATTAAGAATTAAATCTAAAATAATTTGAATACTATTTCAAACTTAAAATTATTAATTAAAACCTCATTATTAAATTAAAATACTTTAAACCATTAATTCCAACTTTTGATTAATTATGATTAAAATTCTCGATAATCCAACTTGCCCTTAAAGGCTTTAATTATTATAACTCTTAAATAGAGTATTAAGTGAGATGTCACTTCATTCATCAGGTAATCAAATACCTAAGTTCACTGAGCAAGAAACAAAGTTTAACTAAACTCCTAGATGATTAATTCACCTGTACAACTAAATTTACTTGGACTCAAAACAATCCCAAAAATATTGAAAAGATGTTTAGGACTTGTCCTAAGCACTTCCTCAATATGACGGGATGTTTTAGAAGAACATCTAAATTTAATTGTTCTTTGATGAAGAAAATCATCCTTAAAAGAAACACAAGAACCTAGACGTCATAGGAGATGACTAGTCATAGGATTAGGAATTTGGTAGACAACCAAAACCCTTCCCTTAGCTTACCTAGGTACTTGTTGAGATATTTAAATGCCTTAACATGGTGTTTTAAGTGCAGCTTGGGATGACGGGAAGACCCTCCAGGTACGCTTTTATTTTATTGCAATTTACTTACATGCATTGTACTTTACTTTTCTTGCATGATAAATAAAACTGTTGCATGGCAACCAAAACCTTTAGGGTAGTCCTGAACTGAAACCAAAACTAAATTAAAAGTCATTGGAAGATAAAATTCACCGCCACAACATTCTAAAATATAAAACAACTCAAAATTTAATCACAAACAGAACAACAAAACTACAATTGTAACTAAATTAAAACGCCTCTTTGAATGATCGGGAATACCTCGGATGATGTAACCCACGTGTTGCTAACGGGATTTCCCACGGTCTAAATGAAAGTGTGGAACTCATTCAGTTGAGTTAAGCAAATTCATCTGGACTAAGTGAATTCGATGAAAATAACAGTGTCAGGATGATGGAACTGTGGGATCTTAACCGGTTCTGTTTAACAACTTTAAGATTTGTTTTAATTAAAATATTAAAAACACTTGGATTTTAAGATTTTCTCTAAACAAAAACACTTCTCTCATCTCCTGATTTATGACTTCTAAAATTAAACCTCTGCAATAACAAGGATCTCGGAGCATGGTGGGCAGCTCGGCCATCGTCATCAACAAAACTCAGGTCTACTTCAGCAAAACTTTCCTTAGAATTAAATAACCAAGCCATAGGACTTCGAGGTAGTTTGCCTAGTTCAACATAATTCCTTAACATTTTGTTAGGCATTTGCATGATCATGTTATGTAAATTAAGCCCTAATCGGTCTTAGGACTCCGAGGTAGTTGTTTGGTATGACATAAACCCTCACATCTTCGAGGCTACTTGTGTGATTATATAATACAAATATAAGTCCTAATTAAATAAAATTGGGAGGATTTCAACATCAGATAAACTCCTAAATTGAAGCCAAACAATAGGATAGTTTGGGAAGGTGCCAAGATTCTTCTTGGATCCTCAGCTTCTCCTACTTCTCTTCCTTCGGACTCCGGAAAATAACTGTTCCAAATTTGATCCATTCCCAATTGAAATTTCCAAAATCAAATTGTTTAAAGACCTTAAACTTTGAAATTCTTGAGAGCAAAACCACTGATCATTATCGAGAGTTTTCTTAAATGATTCCCGTCATTTAAAATGTAATTACTATAGGGGTTTGCCCTTATAGAGAACTTTAAGAACCCAGGTAATATAAACCCTGCTTAATTCCTTTATATTAAGAAGGGGAACTTGTCGGCTTATGAAATTGGTTCGCAGACCAAACAGATGTTACAAATCTTCTAGTTTATTTAATCGAGCCCCATCATCAAGAAGTGTGTTTGTCCTTCGAGATAGATACACGGTTTGTGATGTGGTGCTCGTTTATATAAACTATTTGGGATGTGAAATCGGTTTGATTTCATATCTTAAAATTTTCAAACTTAAAATTATTTTTAAAATCAAAAGCTACTTTTTAAATTATATATATATATATATATATATATATAAATTTAATTTAAAATCTAAAATTCGCCTATAATTTCTGTAGGCGACCTCCTTTTCAAAATACAACACAAACTTAAATATATGCTGACAACCCCTAACTCGGACTCAGAGAAGAAATAGGAGCAGAAAGATCGCCATGATCGAGAAGGCTATGGCTGTAGAAGTTACTTTTCCGGAAGAGATTTCTGAGGAAAAAGTAGAACTACCTGAAATTTCACCGCTGCTGGGAGGAAGTAGGTTTCACCCTCTCTCTGCTGCATCGGTTGAAAAAGATGTCCCGAGGGTCACTGCTGCATTACCCCGACCTGCATACTATAGTGACTGTAAGAGGAAGAGGGCCAAGACTACGCCGCTTACTCGACTACTAGTAGAGAAACTAGATAAGAAGGAAGGGTGCCCTGTATCAAAGATCATAAGAAGGATGGGGCGAGTGCCAATTAAATCCCGCCTTGGACCACGAGTAAACCCCGTCACTGCCCTGGAGAGGCTAAGGAAGAAAGTGCGAGCTAGTTCGCCTGTTGTCGTATCGGGACACCATATTAGGGAGGACACCACCTACCGACGCACAGCCGACAAACCATCTGGTCCTAGGCCTTCTACTGCGAGAAGGATGGTGTGGCGATCTATTATTGCTGAACCGATACAAGCACAATGTTCTGGAAAGAAGAGTCTCGTCAGGAAGCCAGAATCTGAAGAAAGTGCTACAGCATTAAAAGAAACTCCTGAGAATGAAGTCCAGTAGTCATTACATGACAACCATGAAACCGTTTGGAAGAGGCCACTAGAGGATGCCATAGGCAAGCTAAGAACCGACATCCGACGATTGGCAAAGGAAAGAGGAGAAAAATTGGAAACTGAAGTAGATTCATCAGAGTTTATGGATGAAGATTATGCTGAGATGAACATGGTTGAGACACGAGCATCGTCAGCTTCGCAAGGTGCTCTGGCAGCAGTGGAAAGAGATGAACCGGAAGTGATGAGAACAAAACTTCAGGAGAAGGATAACACAATTTCCTAAATGGGAAAAATGATGGAAGAGATGGCTGCCTCTTTAGCCACTCTCCAGAGTCAGGTGCAACCTCAGAAATAAATACCTCCGGAGATCATCCATGTTGTGGACGGAGGAAAGGAGATTACATCTGTTAACAGAGATGAACAACCGAAAAAGGATTCTGTGCAAAGCATGATTCCCGAGAAGGATATCAAAAACATGGTAGAACAGCAGGTGCGAGAAAGCTTAGCACAGTCTAAGAGCAGAACTTCTATTCAGATGAGTATACCTTACCCTGAAGAATTTGATTCGGTCCAATACCCAAAAGGCTTCGTACCACCTCTGTTCAAGACTTTTGATGGAACGGGAAACCCCCGGCAGCATGTCTCACATTTTCGTGCTAGTTGCTGCAATGCCGGTGGGAGCGATGCTTTACTCTTTCGACAGTTTGTCAGCAGTTTGTCAGGGATTGCATTCTATTGGTATGCAGAATTGCCAAATGGCTCAGTTACTACCTTTTCAAAATTGGAAAATCTCTTCATTAAGCGGTTTGCCAGAGTTCGGCACTACATCACTATTGGTGATTTAGTGATGGAGCAACAAAAACTGAACGAAACATTTGTGGATTACATACTTCAATGGAGAAACTTAAGCATGAAGTGTGAACCACAACTTTAGGAACAACATGCGATCGGTATTTTACTGAAAAGTATCCATGACCCGATAGCACTTCTCCTTAAAGGATTTACAATCAAGACTTTCGGGAAGTTGCTTAGCAAGGCCGGGAGCTTGCAAGAGGAGACAAAGCAGCTGAGTTTTGTCGACATGACTGACAAGCAGAAGCCTGCAAAAGCATTTGAAAAGAAATCCAGGATCGTCGCGGCAGTAGGTAAAGGCAAGCAGCCAGTGCAGATATAGCCATAGCAACCACAACCTAGTTATAAACCACTGCAACGGACTTACCGACAACCACAATAGATTTATCAGCAACCTCAAAAGGGCTATCAACAGCCTCGACCGAGCCACCAGCCATGGCAGCATAGTCAACCACTACCACATTCGTCACGTCCCTTGGAGGAACTTCTGAATAAGGTGTATCCATTCAAGACAGAAGCAGTAGCTAAGATGTTTCACAGTTTAATGAAGACACCTGATTTTCAATTACCAGAGCCCAAAAAGCCAGAGGAAGTCAATAAGAAAGATCATTCGATCTATGGCCCTTACCACCGGTTGATCGGACACAAGATTGAAGACAGCTTCACTTTTTAGAATTGGCTCGAAGGTAATCTCCAAAGAGGGAACATAACGATCCCGAAGGAATACATGAAGGAACCCAAAAAAAAAGGTTCCATCAATGTTATTTCAACGGATTCTATTGTTCCGATAAACCAATTCACGACCGATGATGGATGGAATACCGTCTGGACAAACTCTTCAAAGAAAATCTTGGATCATATCCAGAACACTTTGGTGCGTGCTTCAACTATGAGTTTGAAACCTGTCGAGCCGGTGCCATCACTAGCAATTGAAGAACCACCCCAGAATGAGGAGAAGATCATGGAAGAAAAGAAGACCGAGGCTCCAAAGGGTAGACTAGGGGCTGCTTATCCTAGGATGGTTGTTTTCGATTCGGGGGAGAAATCCCTCGGACCTCTGACTCTGTATGATTATTTGCTCACCCCGGCGGGATCTTATAATGATAAGAGTTTTGGTGTTGGCTACGTTTTGACTGTTTCTAATGATTACGTAACTAATGACAACCAACCTAATCCGGATCTCGATTCCGATACAATAAACGATTCTCAAATCATACTAAACCTCGGTGACAATCGTGAAGGAGAAGACGCTCACAAAGATGGCTACGAAAGCTCAACAAGCAACGAATCTATTTGTGAATTCTGAGGGGCTCCAATCACTATAGAATTGGAGTTATCAGATTCTAAAACAATTCCAGAAAAGCCAGTCGGTCTGATTCAAGAAGGGAAACCGGTAGAGTCACCACCAGATTCAGAACAAGTAACTGAAGTCAACCTAAGAAGCGGGAAAGTTCTACCTCCAATAATGGGTCCAAAGGATAAAGGAAAGCAGGAGGTTACTCAAGAGGAGCCAACCCCAACAGAAGAATTACTCGTTCGGGAAGAAATCGAGGAACATGGTAATAAAGTGGATTATAACATGCTAGCCCATCTTAGGAAGCTACCAGCCAAACTGAGCTTCTACGACGCTCTGATCCTGTCAAAGGAGATGAGGGAAACTCTGATCATGGCCTTACTTGATCCAGAGATTTATTTAGCTCAAATGGCCGGTAATTCTTTAGACGAGGTTTGCTTGTTAAAAGAACAGCGAGGTGTTACCTTCACGGACAATGATCTACTACTTGGAACAACTAATCACAATCGACCACTGTACAATTCAGCCACTATCAGAAAGTTTATGTTCTGCAGGGTGTTGGTTGATCCAGGAGCATCAATCAACATAATGAATCTTCGGACGCTAGCATATTTGGAAATTGATGCTCGCGAGATTGAAGCAGATAAGATGTTATTAAGAGAGTTCAATCAAAAAGGAGAAAGAGCTCTTGGATTAATGAAGACCGGTGATTTAGCAAAGACAACTGCAAAATTCCACATAATTGATTCTGAGACATCGTTCAATGCTCTACTGGGTCGGCCATGGATCCATGAAAACTGAATGGTACCATCGTCTCTGCACCATTGAATAAAGTATTATGAAGGAGGAGAACAGTGTATCAAAGGTGACTTGCAACCATTCTCCGTGCATGAAATCAGAATTCACGAAGATGCAGCCTACTACGCGCCTCCGAAGAAAATAATCTTCTCCAGAAAAAACCATACCAAATGAAGCAAAAGAAGTTCGAGATGATGAAGAACCTAAAATTCTAGTCCAACAGTTACTCACCACTCCCGTACGGCGAGATGGTGAAGGTTTCTCCAGAACTCGCACCCGAAATCGAGGCCGGGGACGATGTCGAGGAAGAGACATCGGAACAGTTGGACAGAAGAAACCGGTCATCGACTTTGATTGGGAGAACAGTTCCGAAGAAGAAGAAATCAAGAAAGAAGAAGTAACAGTAAATCAAAAGAAAGCCCAGTTCAAGATCTCTCTCGAAGATGAAAGAATGAAGAATACAAATTAATGTACGAGAAGATTAACCATTTTGTACATACTGTGACCTTGACCCAGATCCATTCTAATAAGGTCGAGGGTATGGTGGTCAAGGAAGTGCATTGTGGTGGTGCTAAGCCCATCAAATTCTATTGTGGTGCTTCTTCTTCCAAAACTGAAAATGATGTACAATATAAAGATGTTACTTCTTCCGAATTAACGAAACTGCCTTTTGAGTGGTATTCTCCCTGTGTTCAAAATTTAAGTCAACGCAGTATCCTACCTCAATAATGGACAAAAGATAGATCACAACACTTTAAAAAATTATGGAATAATGCCGGTCGGCCTCCCAATTCAAAGCACGGTCTCAGATTCGACACAGTAGGATCAGTTGAAGACTCAGAGTTTTGCTTGATTGTCACTTGCGAGCCTAATGAAGTCTTCTTATAAACCTCAGATGATCTTGAAGATCTGCAAATCGGAGATGCTCCACCGGAATTTGAAGAAGAAATTAAATCTACAGTAAACAAGTTAATGGAAGTTAACTTAGGTACTAGCGAAGAGCCTAGACCGACCTTTGTTAGCTCCTTACTCAACAAAGAAGACTCCAAAAACATGATCAAGCTACTGATGAAATTTAAGGACAGTTCTGTTTGGAGTTACAAAGAAATGCCAGGATTAGCTCCAGAAGTCGCAGTTCACAGGCTAGGAATGGATCCCACTTCCGTGCCAGTCAGACAAGCTCCAAGAAAGATGCGTCTAGAAATTGAACAACAAGTTATAGCTGATGTTAAGAAACTAATAGACACTAAATTCGTCTGTGAACAACTATATCCAACTTGGTTAGCCAACGTGGTACCAGTCAGAATGATGAATGGACAGATCAGAATCTGCAGAGACTTCAGTGATTTAAATAAAGCATGCTCGAAGGATGAATTTTCTCTCCAATCGCAGAACTGATGATCGACATCGCTTCGACACATGAAATCTTCTCTTTCATGGATGGATCATCAGGATACAACCAGATAAAGATGGCACCGAAAGATGAAAAGCTCAGTCTTCAGAACGTTAATCAGAATATACTGCTACACAGTGATTCCTTTCGGATTGAAGAACACAGGAGCAACATACTAAAAAGAAATGACAAGAATTTTTGATGATCTCATTCACAACCAAGTTGAATGCTACGTGGATGATGTAGTCATCTAAAGAAAACTGAAGGAAGATCACCTGTATGATTTGAGAATTGTTTTTGAGCGATTAAGACAGTATAACCATAAGATGAATCCCCTGAAATGCGCCTTCGGCGTCTCCTCTGAAAAATTCTTAGGATTTGTTGTCCGACATCGTGAAATTGAAATCGATTCGAAAAAGATTAAAGCTATCTTAGAAATGCCACCTCCCAAAACCTTGAAACAATTACGATCCTTTCAAGGGAAATTGGCATATCTTCGATGCTTTATTTCGAATTTGTCGGGTAGGTGTCAGCCCTTCTCGACATTGGTTTAAAAAATGCCAAATTTATTTGGGAAGAGAAATGCCAGCGGGCCTTCGATGACATCAAACACTATTTAATGACACCTTCTGTCTTAGCAGCCCCAGTCTCGGGTAGACCATTGATACTTTATACTGCAGCTTTAGACGACTCCCTTAGAGCCCTGCTAACCTAGGTCAATGACGAGGGGAAAGAAAACACCCTCTACTACTTAAGTTTTCCTCTAATTCTGACAGAAGTAAAGTATCCCCTGATTGAGAAGCATTGTTTGGCCCTGATTTTTGCCGCTTAAAAGCTAAGGCATTACATGCTTTCTCATAAGGTCAACCTTATCTCGAAAGTTAATCCAATGCAATATTTGATGACTCGCCCGACGCTTTTCGGCAGACTTGCTAGGTGGTCAATGATACTATTGCAATTCGATATAACTTTCATATCGCTTCGTGCCGTAAAGGGATAAGTCCTAGCAGACTTCCTCGCAGCACACCCTTTACCGGCAGAATCGCCTCTCAATGACGACTTGCCAGACGAGCAGATAATGAGCTTAGAAGGCCTCGACGATCGACGTTGGGAACTGTACTTCGACGGAGCATCTTCAGCATAGAGAAATAAAGAATTGCAAATGATAGTGCCTGGTAAGGCAGGAATCGGACTAATATTTATAACACCAGAGCGAGGGATGTTAAGGTACTCCTACCACTTAACAGAATTGTGTACAAACAACGAAGCAGAATATGAAGCCCTTAAAACCAAATTGGAATTAACCATTCAACTGGGGATAACAGATATCAAAATCTATAGGGATTCTCAGTTGATAATTCAATAGGTTGCAGGACAACATAGAATTCTAAAGCCAAGACTCGAGCAGTACTTTCAGTATGCCATGAAATTGTTGGAGCAGATTCCAAATGTAACAATCTAAAAAATCCCCAGGGGAGAAAATGCTCTTGCAGATGCGTTAGCCCGCCTTGCAAAAGAATTTTCCTGCTTGTAGGATGAATCAGTTGAAGTGTCAGTTCAGGGATGTCAAGTTCTCTCACAGCTCGACATGGACACGATACACAAGTCAGGAAAAGAAGAAGAAAAAATTACGGCAGTAACAGAAAATGCAGTAGACTGGCGTCAGCCTCTAATAGACTACCTACAAACAGGAAACCTACCGGACGATAAGTCATTAGCTCATCATATTAAGAAAAGAACTCTATATTACACATAAATAAACAATACATTCTACAGAAGGTCTTTCGATCAGATGTGGCTAAGGTGCCTGAGCAAGTCCGAGGCTCGTTAAATTGTTAAGGAAGTGCACTCAGGACTTTGTGGCACTCATCAGTCGGGTCCAAAAATGAAGATGAAAATTAAAAGACTAGGGTACTACTGGCCCTCAGTGATGATTGATTGCATGATGATCGCCAAGAGTTGTCACCAATGCCAAGTGCATGGAGCGGTTCTGCATCAACCTCCAAATGTGCTACATCCGACAATTGTGTCATGGCCATTTGAGTGTTGGGGCACAGATATCATGGGTCCGATAAAACCGCCTTCTTCAAGAGGACATCGCTTCATTCTTGTAGCAACAGATTACTTTTCCAAGTGGGCAGAAGCAGTACCGCTCAGAGAAGTAAAGGCACATCATGTGTTGCAGTTCTTCAAGAATCAAGTCATTTACCATTTTGGGGTGCCGCGAAGAATCATTTCAAATAATGGGTCCGCGTTCAAGAGTACGAAGATCAATAATTTTGTCAGGAGACACGGGATTGACTGTTGTTATTCAACGATCTACTACCCAAGAGCAAACGGCTTGGCCGAAGCTTTTAATAAAACTCTCGTCCAGATATTAAAGAAAATTTTGGATGACAACAAAAGAAATTGGCACGAGAAGTTGTTAGATGCTTTATGGGCCTACAGAACAACATTAGAACTCCTACTCAGTCCACGCCCTATGCTCTAGTGTACGGGTCCGAGGCCATTTTACCCTTAGAGGTTCAGCTTCTGTCACTCAGAATTGCAGTTGCAAACAAGATCACTACAGAAGAAAATGTCAAATTACGACTATAAAAATTGGAAAGCTTAGAAGGGAAACGACTTCCAACGCAGCAAAATTCGGAGCTATATCAAGCCAAGATGATCCAGGCCCACGATAAACTGGTCCACCCAAGGACATTCAAAGTCGGTGATTTGGTTCTAGTACTCAGAAGACCTATTCTTGCACACAGCAAGATAGGAGATAATTTTGAATCAACTTGGGAAGGGTCGTTCGTGGTTAAGATAGTCTACTCAGGAGGTTCCTACCAGCTTGTTAACTGTCGTGGAGAACAACCTATGCTTCATATTAATGGACGATATCTAAAGAAGTATTACGCGACCTGATGTTTCGAAGAATGAATTCTCATTCCTAGAAACACGGGTGGAGTAATCATTCGTAACTGGGTCCGAACCCAAAATAAAAAAAAAATGGATGATAAAATAAAAATCATTAACAAAAAATATGTTAAAAAAAAGAAAATATGTGAAATGATAAAATTTTAATTCCTCCTTTTAAATCAATTCATTTCTGATATGTCCTCATCTCTTCCTACTTCCTTTAAAATTTAAAAGAAGTAAATAAAATTTTTCATTAATAAATGTTTTCTTATTTTTCTTGTTCTTAGTACAGCCCCTGATCCTTTCCTAGTTTTTCATAGGGAATGTCGAACGGCCGGTTGGTTCTGAACTTTTAGAATGGCGCGAGTCTAGCACTCGATGAAAAGAGGATGAAGGATGGAGCCCTGATTCAAATTGATTCTGATTTCACACCGGTCGGGCTACAATACGAAGAAAATGATTGGACTCCAATTAATCGGGAAGAATTCCACAGTGAAATAGTAATGAAATTGGGTGGCCCAAGTCAACAGTCCACTAGCAAGAAAAGAAAAGAAACACCACTCATGCAATGGGAGAAGACAAGAAAGTTAAGTCCATGGTTTCTACAACAGAGGCAGGCTTGTCAGCGCCATGCCTACAATAATTCATGGAGTGAGGAGAGCCACTCTCACTCCTACTCAACGAAGAAATAAGAACTGTCGCATTCGCAAGATGCTGACTAAGCTGGCAGCAAATCAATAAGAAAAGACTGTTGCTACCGTCAATACAAATACTTCAAAGAAATCGGTTCGTTAGGAGTCAGAAAAGAGGAGACCAACTCCAATAACAACAGAAAAGATAAAAGAAATCCCAAGAAGAGCAAAAATAAAATCAGTACCATGACGCCAGACAGAGCTATTAGTTTTGAAGAGTCTTGTTGCGAAAGCAACCCCGAGGATGTCACGAAAGAGACTAACCCGGAGGAGCCGAGACATGCAGGAGAGCATACTGGGGTTGAGCTGTACATTCCGCAGTATGTTACCAGACCCTAAGGACTTCAGATAATCCCGGAATACGAGCTGGAGAAATTACAACAAGTTGAAAAGTAAACTTTTGAATACTTCGAGAAAATTCAAAGAAAGAGGGTTGACAACTTGGAAGGCCTTGAGCTGCATACAGATGTATTATTAGATTACGAACAACAGCAGATTGTAGATTGCATTATCGAGCTTCAGAAAATGGGTGAGCTGGTCGTCTGTGGGAGAAAACCTATTCAGAGCCCCGAAGATGGATGTCGGGAAAAGGAAGAGTTACTATCCAGTGCGGGTGTCGCTACAACTTCGCAGAAGATAGAAAAGGAAATCCATGAGGGATACTCCGTCACAGTGAAATGGATCTGATGCCATGAATTATCAAAAGAATGGTAAAAAGAATGGTGACATTGAGGGTATTCCCTAAAGATTGCATACCCAACAGCTGTATAATTAACATTTACAAGGAGGGCGACTGCATACCTCCACACATAGACCATCAAGACTTTGTCAGACCTTTCTACACAGTCTCTTTTGTCAACCAGTGTAATATCATGTTCGGATCTGACCTCCGGATAGTGGGCCTCGGAATCCGGAAAATTCCGAGGCCCGGTAGAATTACCACTACCAGTTGGTTCCTTCATGTTATTAAAAGGAAATGGAGCAGACATAACAAAACATTGCATTCCATGAGTGCCTATTGAATGAATGTCCATCACTTTCAGAAGGATGGATGACAGAAAGATGTCTTTTCATTTTCAGCCAGATCCAGAGTTGGAGAGTCTCCGACCCTACGAGCTGTGAGTTACATGGGAGATAACACACCTCGAATGCACATCCGTATGACATTTCTGCCAAGGGTGGCTTGGAAGGTGATGTTATTGTCCATGTATCTTACTATTCAGACATGGATTTTGACAGATGCTTTTGGAAGAATCAACAAGAATCTTACACAATCCATTTTTTATTTATGAGGATTGTATGAAATACTGAATTTTCGAGGAAAATACCTTCATGTTTTGGATCAAGTTGTATGATGTATTTTCAATAGATTGGAATTAGAATGATCATGCCATGCTCTGCCTTCACCTCTTTTTGTGCAAATTAACTGGGAAACGCCATTAAGCTAAATGAACTTCTAACAAAGAACCAAAAGAAGAAGAAAATGAATAAGGAACTCCTTTTTAAAAATTTAAATGTCAAACTAAACGACAAATAAACAAGAACTCTAAATATACAAAAATGAAATTGATTCACTAAAATGAATAAAACAAATCTAAACTTCAGATTGATTTCCATTCTGAATCCTTCTGTTCAAATCTTTCAATTCTCCTTCCTCTGTGTGTTAGAGGATCGACTATTCCTATTGAAACGAAGCCACGAACTATGTAAATTAAACTTAAAATCTAAAAATTTGCCAACAATTTTTATAGGTGACCCATTTTTAAAACACAAACCTAAAAAATATGCCGACATTTATCTCCACCATTATGGACTTCCTTGACCTCCATACTCTCAATATTTTATGGATGCACCGAAGCTAGGATCATGGCTTGAACATAATTATTAATCCAATCGTATTTTGATTCATATTCATTATCTTTTGCGTCTTCCAATAAAATGAGGCTTCTTCTGACTTATCATCATTATTTCTTCATCAAATTTATCTTCATCAGAGCTTTCTTCTATGTTGATACTGATTGCTAGCTTCATCCATTCAACAATCTGGTGAGTTCTTCGTTGCCTGACCCAACCTCAGATGTGTGGGCTAAAAAAACTTTCACCGACTCGTTTTGAAGGAGTGGTGGGAGAGTATTGAAGTGGTGGTGAATGATGCCCTTATTATGATATTTCTGGGTCTTCATTTTTATTTTTTACAACCTCTCTAGAGAAAATTGTTTTCTTTGGCGGAGCGTAGTAGGCAGCGTCTTCGTGAATGCCTACTTCATGTATTGAGAAAGGTTTCAAGTCTCCCTTGATGCAATGTTCTAGTCCATCTTTGTAATATTGGATGCATTAGTGTTGTGATGGCGTTACCATAACGTACTAATGAAGCTAAGGTTGACCAAGCAAGGTATTGAACAAAGTGTCTCTGTCGATGATACACCTAAAATATATAGTATTTTAATGCACATTTTTATACCTATTTTTGATGATATTACACTTTAATGGAAGGTATTTTGTGTTTTTATTATAGGTATGATGAAAATAAGTGATTATGATGAAAGGAGCAAAATTGGATCAACATTGGAGAAAAAAATAAAAAAAAATGAAAAATTGGACATTTGCAGCTAAGCACCGCCTGGTCAACACTTAGGCTCCACAGTTAAAAATTGAATTTTCTTCATTTTTGGCACCAATTTCAAGGCGTGTTTGAAGCAAATTTTTGTGGTAACTTCCTTAACTTCCCATGAGCAGCAAATTTGAATGAAGGGATGCATCTTTTGGTGGATACGTTGAATCTGGACATAATTTGAGGAGACACCAAGACATCTTTTAGAGAATTATTTAATGAAGACTTGGAATTAGTTTCAAAGAGTCCTCTTCTAGTTTTACTTTTTGTCTTGTATTGCATATAGTTTTTAAAGTCCTTTAGAGTTAGTAGAGAGTAAGAAAGGAAAAAGGGGTTAGAGTGAAGTCTTCTTATCACCAATTCTCTTCCTTCCTTTTTTTAGCTTTTATTGAAATTTGAAGTCTGTTTCTGAGTCATCAGAGTTGGGCAATGCTAAGATTCTCCTACCACCTGAAAGAGTCATGCATTAACAATGAAGAAAAGTACGAGGTCCTAGTCATGGGGTTAGAGTTGGCAATACTAATGGAAATAACGAACATTGCTATTTATGATGATTCACAACTAGACATTCAGTAAGTGGTTGGACAGATAAGATTCTGAAGCCAAGGTTAGAAGAATACCACTAGTATGTGATGAAATTGCTAGAACAGATTCCCAGCATAATGTTTTATAGGATTCCACTAGCAGATAATTCCCTTGCAAACGCTTTAGCTAAGCTTGCTAAGGAATTAGCCTGTCCACTCAAAAATTCAATAGAAATTACTGTACAAAGAAGTCAGGTTTTGCCACAGATCGACCGTGAAAGTTTGCACAAGCTTGGAAAAAGAAGAGATAGTAGCTACGGTGGCAGATGATACAGAGGATTGGCGTCAGACGTTGAAAAAATATATGCAAATAGGAAAACTACCATGAGATAAGTTAGGAGTGCTTTAGATTTAGAAAAGGGTGTTGTCATATATCTTAATCGATAATGTCTTGTACTAAAGATTGTTTGATAAGATGTAGTTGAGATACTTGAGTAGAGTAGAAGCACAGAATATCGTCAAAGAGGTGCATATCAGATTGTGTGGAGCACACCCGTCAGGGCCAAATATGAAAATGAAAATTAAGAGACTTTTATATTATTGGTTAACAATGAGGACAGATTACATGGACACAACTATGAAATGCCTTCAATGCCAAGTGCATGGAGTGGTCTTGTACTAACCTCGGAATGTTCTACACCCCACGATCGTGTCGTAGACATTCAAGTTTTGGGGCACGGGTAAAGTGGGTTCGATAGATGCTCCACTCTCTAAAGGACACAAGTTTATACTCGTAGATACGAATATCTCCAAATGAGTAGAGGCAGTTCTATTACAAGAAGTTATAGTGCATCAAGTACTACAGTTCTTCAAAAATCAGATCGTTTACCGCTTCAGTGTACCAAGCAGAATTATTCGGATAATGGGTCTGCCTTTAAGGGCACCAAAATCAATAACTTCATCAGATGACACAGGATAGATTGGAGGTACTCTAACATCCACTACCCTGGAGCAAATGGCTTGGCAGAAGCCTTTAACAAGACACTTGTGCAGATTTTGAAGAAAATGCATGACGACAACAATAAAGGATGGCACGAAAAGTTATTTGAAGCATTATGGGCTTACAAAATGATAGTCAGAGTGCCAAACCAGTCTATACCTTACACACTATTGTATAGGTCTGAGGCAGTGCTTCCGTAAAAAGTTCAACAACTGTCGTTCAGATTCATCGTGGCCAATCAAATAACAGCAAAAGAATGCAAAAATTTGACTTGCAAAGTTGGAAAGCCTCGAGGGGAAAAGATTGCTCGAGCTGCAAAACTTGGAGCTCTATCAAGCGAAGATGATTCAAGCCCAAGACAAATTGGTCCGCCTGAGGTCTTCTAAAGTCGATGACCTTGTCCTCATTCTTAGAAGGCCTATCCTTGCACATCACAAGATAGGGGGAAAATTCAAACCATCCTAGGAGGGACTATTTATAGTGAAGAAACATTACTCGTATAACTTGGTGGATTCTCAAGGAGAAAGGTCCATGTTGCCAATAAATGGATGATATCAAAAAATGTACTACGCGATAAGATAAAGCTGAAGAAGGAAATATGTTCCAATATAACCGTGTGGCCAGTGTCTGTGACTGGGTCCCAAATTAAAGAAATTTTGTATTTAGAATTAAATGGAATAAAATAGATTTTCATGAAATAAAATTCTCTCATATATGAAGTTTTTTAATTCCAAATCTTGTAAAGTTATATTAAATAAGATAATGGAATCTTATAAAAGATAAAATCAAATAAATTATAATAATTTCTAATTGTTCTTTTTGTGTAAAGTACAACCTTACTGACGTTTCCTCTGTTTAATGTAGGAAAATATCATTAAGAACGCTCATCTTTACTTTTATAGACGTCTTACATCTAGCGCTCATAGAAGGTAAGGCACCTGAGGGTGGTGTGATAGATTTTGACATGGACTTATTGATCCATGAAAAAAATAACTTTTTTTATGCCTTGATTTTTATCAATTTCTAAGGATATTATGCTTTAATGAAAGGTATTTTTGTGTTTTTGGATGCAGGTGATGTAAAAAGGTCCAAAAAAGGAAAAAGGGTGAAAAAGGAGCAAAATGGAGCAAAAATGGAGCAAAATACAAGAATTATCAAAAAATTATGGCCTGGCGCCTAGGCGCCAGAAGTTGGCACCTACGCGTCAGACTCGATACAGAAACTGTCAAGTTTTTGACGACTTTTGGACGGTAATTTTGACGGACTGAGCGGTTATTGGACATTCTAGAAGACTGACAGTTGTTCCTTGATAATAGGACATGTGATACATTGCATTTGGATGCTCCAAAACAGTTTTAATCGCGAAGAGGTGCGAGCCAAAGTGAAGAGGTGCGAAGAACTGGACGCGGTGTCCGGCGCCTAGGCGCCAGATTCCGGCGCCTAGGCGCGAGCCAGACCTTCTAGAAGATTCATTGAATTTAGACATGTTTTGAAGAGGTGCCTCAAGGCAACCCTTGAACTCTATAAATAGGAGTCCACTCCTTCAGAAAATGAGGCCCCCATTATATCCCCTATCACTTAGCCCTTTAGGATCTCTCATCCTTAGAGAGAGAAATAGAGAGAGAAATTTAGGGCCACTTTTATTTAGTTTAGTGAGTTTATTTTCAAGTTGTTGCATTTGGAGTTCTTTACTCTGTTGAGTTAGAAGGAATCAGAAGATCTTTAGAAGGAATATTTGAGATAAATATTTTATTTTTTATTCAAAGTTTATTTATTATGTTTTGTTGTTTATATTCCATGTGATATGAGTAGTTAGTTTACTTTCTTCTTTCAATTATGAAAAGATAAATAAGATAATATAAAATTCAATGGAGAATTGAAAATCAAAATATTTTCAAAACATTGTGATGATATTAATACATGATCTTACTTTACTTTTTATTTTGGCCATTTAAATTGTTAAAACCTATTGAAGAGTTTTGAGACTTAGAAGGAGAAGAACTCTTAACTTGTAGATGTCACATGAATCCTTGGGTAGTCGAAGGCCATGCGCGGGCTATTCAAGGTGAAGTGCAAATAAATAGGAAGATAAGATTTAAAGGGCGTAGAATTGATAAGTTTTTAGAGTGACAGACTAAATTCTTATAATTTGATTTATAGATAAGGAAAGGGTCACTAGTAGGGTCGACCATAGCCACCCTTGGACATCTAGTAGTGTGAGCCTAGATTAACCCATTCTACTAACAGTACATCCGGACCTGATCTGTAAATTAGCCAATGTTCTTTGCACCTGGATCAAAGGGTAAAGAATAGGAATGCTTCTATTTGGCACAATACCATAAAATAGACTCTCCAATGAATATTAAATTATCTTAAAAATCTTGGATTAATTGAAAGGAAGAAAGTTGTTTTTTTTATATTGTTTTCACAAAATCATTTTCTTATTATTGTTTTCTTTATCTGCATCTAGTAAATTAAAAGTAATTTATAGTTAGATTAAAATACAAAACGATTTTGAAATACAATATTTAAAAATTTATTACCCTTTTTCCCCGTGGGATCGATACTAGGGTCTTTGTTTCAAAGCCCTTTATTACTTGAAATGATACATCTATTTGCGTAGTACCCAAAAAGTATATAAAATATTTTCCTTTAAAATTATATTTTGCTATATAAACATATATTTAAAAAGTATTAATCACTAATGGCCTAGCATTCAGTAGCAATCAAGTTTTATTGAATGTTATTGCCGTAAATTAAAATTTGGTACACATCTATATAGAAAGTTATTCCGGGTCAAGTGTTTCACGTCTTTGCCAGAAATTAAATTTTGTAGTAGTGGTAACAAATTCTTGTATTTGGAAATACAAAAAATGGGTCACTTATCCCATGTTGATGTGGATTATGAGGATCCCCTCATGGAATTAGTCAGCCACAGGGAAGCCAATGACCTGCAGTGCTTGGTTCGAATTAGTCACCAAGAAGAAGGTGAAATGTTGAGACAAGGAGCCACTAAAGGTTTTGATGACTGACACCTCCGTGCAGTAAGAAACAAGAAAGTCACATTGATGATCACAATGCAGGAGAGAGATCTAGTCACTGCTGCTACGGGGAGGACTACAGACGTGCCACTAAGGCGCTCACAGAGAAGAAATACCAACAAACGTAAGTGCCGACACTTGGATAGGATGGAATTAAGATAAGCCAGAGAGACAGCTGTAGTGCTTCCTCGAATTTTGGAAAAATTATATGAGGTAGAAATAAAGGAGATAGATGCCAGCTTGCCTGCTACAGAGACAGAGCCAGAGTTCATTGAGGAATGTGTTCTGACATGGGATTCTATTAAGGAGATCTTCAAAGGGTGTCCAACTTGCAGCTCATGTTTACCAAGATAGCCATCAGCTATGGGGGCATTTACAGAATTCCCAGATTGTAATGTCTTGTACTTGGAGGAATATGGGATGTTTGAAGCATATGTGCCTACCTCGATGATACTGAGGAGCAGAGAGCATGCAGTTTTAGAGCCGTACATACCAGAGTATGTTCAGCTTTGACAGTAGAAATTAATTTCAGTTTATGTAATGGTAAAGATACATCATGTCAGAAAGAAAGAGTTCAAGCATTATAAAGAAATTCAGGGAAGATTTGTCAATATCCTTGTAAGCTTCAAGATATACACAAATGTAGTCTCGAGAGTAATAAACGTAAGATCCTGGATTGTGTTTTTACCCTACGAAACTTGTACAGAGATGACTGCTTGAGGGAGAAGATGTATTCAAAGCTGACGAAATGGAAAAGTGGAAAAGGCAGAATAACGATCAAATGTGGTTGCTGCTATAACTTCACGAAATATCGTCAAGGAACTTTACTATGGGATTTATTAAATGATGAAGGAGATCCGATGCTGTAAGAATTAAAGAAGATGATAAAGACAATGGTTAAGTGCCACATACTGCTAGAGGATTGCATTCCAAATTATTGCATTATTAACATCTACGAAGAGCAAGATTGTATTTTGCTCCGTATTTATCACCATGACTTTGTGAGACCTATCTGCATGGTCTCATTCATGAGTATAAGCAACATTCTATTTAGAAGGAAAATTAAAATTATTGGGCCTTGAGAACTCAGAGGTTCCGTCGAGATCCCATTGCCAGTTGGATCAGTTTTGATATTAAAAGGAAATGGAGAGGATTTGTCCAAGCATTGCATACTCAGAGTTGCACAGAGCTGAGTTTCAGTTACTTTTTGTAGGATGAGTTAAGACAAAGCTCCATACGAATATGAGCCGTACCCATAATTGGATGGTCTTTAGACATTGGAACTGTGACTTAATAATACTCTAAGCGAATGCAAGGGGACTTCTGTCTCGGAGCCCAGCTAAAGAGTTTAGCTCGTTTACAGGGTGACCTTAGAGGATAGATAGTTGCTACTTTTCTGTCAGCAGATAGCATGTGACGTGCTTTTCAGTACTACAAATCTTTTGGTTGCCTCGCTTCACATGATTTCAGTTGTACTACATACTCAAGTCAAGATTGACAAAGAACTAGTTTTTCCAATGTAGTTTTGACCACAAGAAAATATATTGAGAAATTCATACCAATTTCATATGAAATTACACTTTAAAGAAAGGTAATTTCTGTGTTTTATTGCAGGAATGAAGATTTATAGGTGTTGAAAGCAAAAAAGAGAAAAAAGACGTGAATCTGGAGCAAAAAGGACTAAAAATGATGAAAATTGAACTGTCTCACCGACGGCGAGATTTAAGCCACCGACGGTGAGATTTTCCCAAAAGTTTTTAATATATTATAATAGAGCCGCTGACGGTGAGATCGAGCCCAACGACAGCGAGCTTGAACGGTTAGCCTTGCTTCAAGAAGTCCGCCGACTGCGAGATCGAGCCTGCCGACTGCGAGATAGTTGATTCAAGCTAAATATGATGAATTTGGACGCGTTTTAAAGAGGTGCTTAAGCAACCTTTGGAAATTTGACTCCTTCTATAAATAAGAGACGATTTTATGTATTAGTGTGTGTTAGTTAGTGTCAAATTACTGTTTGCTTTTGTAGTAAGAGTTAGTGTTTAGTGTCTTGGTGAGTTCTAAGAGTGTTGTACAAGAAGGAAGAGTCAAAGGAACTTGAGGAATCTGCTTGGGGAGAAGAATTGAGATAAGTATATTTGTTTATTGTTTTATAATTTTAAATGAAATCCAAAATCTGTGTAATTATTCCCACGCATTCTGAGTAGTTTTCTTTGCCTTTCTCCTTGTTGTTGAGATTTTGTGAAATGAAGAATTAAAATGAGTTGTGCCTAATAATATTAAATAGAGATTGTGATAATCTTTTACTTAAATCATAATTTACTTTCAATTTGGCCAATTGAATTGTTAACATATGTTGAATTATCAACTATAGTAAAGAATACATCCAAAATTCAGGGAATTCAAAAGCCTTGGAAGGAGGGTGCAAATAAATAGGGAAATATTAGTTATCGGGCGAAGAATTGAATATTTTAGTATGATAGACTAAAATCTTCAATTCGGTCCTATTGTTTGGGAGCTGAAGTGTAGAGGTTAGCCCTCAGGCGAGGGGAACGTGGGAACTCTGAAGTTGCAGCCAGTATCCTCCCAACCTAGCCACAGATTTAGTAACTAAACATAGGATTAGTCAATGTTCTTTACACCTGGACCAAAGGGTAAAGAATAGGAATGCTCCTATTTGGCACAATATAATTCTAAATTCATTTAATTATTTATTCACCTAATCCTCTTAACAAGGAGAAAGATACTTTTCTAAATTGACTTATATAATCTGTCTTTTAAATATTAGTTTTAAGTTTAAGCGTTCTTCAATTTTTGTATATTATACTAAAATAGATTAGTAATCTGTTGTTACTATAAAATAGTCTTTAAAACTCTAACTTCCCTGTGGGATCAATATCTAGGACTCCAATAGAGCCCTTTATTACATGAGCAATAGGTATACTTGCGTTGATTAAAGGGGAGGGAGTACAATTGCTATTTTACTTTGAAAAACATTTACAACTTTATTAAGCTTAACAATTATATACATCTTCTAATTATTACCCTACTCTCCCCAGAGGCTGAATTCTTATATCTGCAGATCGGTCGATCAAGTTTTTGGCGCCGTTGCCGGGGAAGTAAAGTAATTATTCAATTAAAAATATATATAAATATATAATTATAATTACTAGAGTAACGAACTATTTTATTATTATTTTTCGTTGTGTATGCATAAATTTGGAACCAAAAGTTTAATACCTTACGATTCAGAATTAGAGCGCACTTTTAAAAGAATTAGAAAATAGAAAAGAGAAATCATAAAATTAAATCAAATGGCAGATAATCTAGAAATTGAAAATATAAACCAACTAAGACCTTTGAAAGATTACACTAACCCTACATTAGATGAAATTCACTTAACTATTCAAAACCCTGATGTAGCGGCTAACTCATTTGAGCTTAAACTTGCAATTATCCAAATGATACAGAATAATCAATTTAGTGGTTCACCAAATGAAGATCCTAATTTACATCTTGCGAGTTTGTTAGAGTTATGTGCTACTTTTAGATATGACGGAGTATCTAATGACGCCGTTAAACTTATCCTATTTCCTTTTTCTTTAAGGGATAAGGCTAAGATGTGTTTAACTTCATTAGCACCTGGATCAATTAAAACTTAGGGAGAATTACCACAAAAATTTCTATCCAAATATTTCCCTCCCTTAAAAACTGCAAAACTTAGAAATGATATAACTTCTTTTAGTCAGTTTGACAGAGAATTAATATATGAAGCTTGGGAGAGATTTAAAGATCTTCTTAGGAAATGCCCACACCATGCATTACTAGATTTGTTAATTATACAAACTTTATATAATGAATTTGTAGGATATCTTAGATAAATCATTGATGCTGCTGCTGGAGGTTTATTAATGTCAAAACCTTTTGATGAAGCTTATTCATTAATTGAAGAAATGGCTACTAATAATTTTCAATGGCCTTATGAAAATATAAATCCTAAAACAATAGCCAGTATACATGATTCTGATGCAATATCTATGTTAGATTCTCAAATTGCTGTTATATCTAAGAAATTAGATCATTTTGGAATGAATTATTCTCTTAATATAACAGAAGAAAATTTAACTGGACAACTTATAGATGCTCAATCTTCATATGAAACTATAAATGCTGCTAACAAAAGACCCAATAATCCTTATGCAAATTATTATAACCATGGGTGGAAAAATCATCAAAATTTTAATTGGAATAACAATTTTTCTATTCAGCAATGAATGAACAATTCAGTAAACCCAGTAGGAAATCCTTTTAACCAAGGAAATTATAATTTTAAACCTTCTTATCCACCTGGATTTAATAATAACTCTCAATATAAGGATAATAAGTTATCTATGGAATAATTAATATTAAATATGGGTCAACATTTACAGAATCAAGGTAGTCAATTACAAATTCAAGGAAACCAATTACAAACTCAAGCAACAACAATTAAAAATATTGAAATTCAACTTGGACATATCGCTACTGCACTTAATAATAAAATTCCAGGAACTTTTCCGAGTAATGTGGAAATAAATCATAAAGATCGAGGAAAAGAACAAATTAAAGCGATACAATTACGAAGTGGAAAAGAATTAGAAACAAGAATACATAAAGAAACGGAAAGTCAGAATGAGGAGGTGGAGATCGAAAAAGAAAAGGATCAAAAAGATCAAAATCTAGAAGATTCATTGATACCTATGAAAATTTCTGTAGAAAAATCACCACCATCATTTCCTCAACGATTAAGACAACATAAGAAAGATAAGTAATTTTCTAAATTTCTTGAGATTTTGAAGAAATTAACGGTAAACATTCCTTTTGTAGAAGAATTGGAACAAATTCCCAATTATGTGAAATTTATGAAGGATATTTTAAATAAAAAAAGAAAATTCACGGATAATGAAACTGTTGCACTTAGCAAAGAGTGTGTAATTATTCAGAAAAAGCTTCCTGAAAAATTAAAAGATCCTGGTAGTTTCACTATACCTTGCGCTATTGGAAAAAATTTTTTTGGAAAAGCATTATGTGATTTAGGAGCCATCATAAATCTAATGCCTCTATCAATCTTTAAAAGATTAGGATTAGGAGAAGTCTCACCTACTTCGAGTAACTCTTCGATTAGTCGATCGTTACGTTACTTATCCTAAGGGAGTTATAGAAGATGTGTTAGTAAAAGTGGATAAATTTATCTTCCCAGTAGACTTTATTGTTTTAGATATGGAGGAAGATAAAGAAATAGCAATAATATTAAGAAGACCTTTCTTAGCTACAGGAAAAGCTATGATTGATGTTCAAAAAGCAGAATTAACTATGAGAGTAAACGATCAAAAAGTTACCTTTAACATTGCAAAATTAATGAAATATCCTGCTATAGGAAAAGAAGATGAATTTTTTCGAATGGAAATTATTGAACATCTACAAAATGAACATTTTAAAGAATACTTTGAATAAAAGCTCGAAATAGAAGATACTGACTTAATTGAAGAAATAAATAATGAAGAACTAGAATTTATACAATAAAGATTTGAATTGTTGGATAATACAAAAAATGCTGAAAATAATATAGTTCCGTCAATTATTTAACCTCATGAACTTGAATTAAAAATCTTACCTACCCATTTTAAGTATGCTTATTTAGGTAACTCTTCAACTTTACTAGTTATTATATCAGCAGAATTAAATGAATCACAAGAGCAAAAAATTTTGGACAAATTAAAAAAATATAAGAAATCTTTTTGCTGGACTTTAGCAGATATTAAAGGAATTAGTCCTTCAATCTGTATGCACAAAATTATTTTAGATACCGAACATAAAGCAAGAGTTGATCCCCAAAGGAGATTAAACCCGATTATGAAAGAGATAGTCAAGAAAGAAATATTAAAATGGTTATATAATGGTGTTATATAACCTATTTCTGACAACACTTGGGTAAGCCTAATTCACTGTGTTCCTAAGAAAGGAGGGGTGACTGTTAAAGCTAATGAAAACAATGATTTAATACCTATAAGACAAGTTACTGGATGGTGTATATGTATTGACTATAGAAAACTAAATGCAGTCACCAAGAATAATCACTTCCCTTTACCATTTCTAGACCTAATGTTGGATAGACTAGCCTGACATAAATATTTTTGTTTTTTAGATGGATATACCGGTTATCATCAAATTCCTATTGCTCCTCAGGATCAAGAAAAAAACTACATTTACCAGTCCTTATGGAACATTCACTTTTCGAAGAATGCCTTTTGGATTATGTAATGCACCTGCAACATTCCAGAGATGTATGATGTCTATCTTTAGAAAATTAATTGATGATGGAATGGAAGTATTTATGGATGATTTCTCTGTATTTGGAACATCATTTGACGTATGCTTGAGTCATCTAAAAAAGTCTTAGAAGTATGTGAGAAAACCAACTTAGTTCTAAATTGGGAGAGATGTCAATTTATGGTTGTAGGAGGAATTGTATTAGGGCATAAAATTTTGGAAAATGGCATGGAAGTAGATCCTGCAAAAATTCAAGTTATAGTTAAATTTCCACCTCATACTATGCCGGTTTTTACAGACACTACATAAAAGATTTTTCAAAAATTTCTAAACCTCTATGCCAACTTTTAGAAAAGAACAGGAAATTTGAATTCACAACAGAATGCTTAAATGCTTTTGAATAAATAAAAGATAAATTAGTCACAACACCTGTAATAGTTTCCCCTGATTGGGAGAAACCATTTGAATTTATGTGTGATGCTAGTGATTATGCTATCGGAGCTGTTCTTGAACAAAGATATGATGAAATTTTTAAAGTCATATACTATGCTAGTAAAACTCTCAATAATGCTGAAATCAACTACACAGTTACAGAAAGAGAATTATTAGCAATTGTTTATGCTATTGATAAATTTAGATCTTACCTAATTGGAACTAAATGTATTGTGCATATTGATCACTCTGCTATTAAATATTTAATGCAAAAGAAGTATACCGAACTAAGATTTATCAGATATATATTATTAATGCAAGAATTTGATTTTGAAATCATTAATAAAAAGGGAACTGATAATCAAATTGCAGATCATTTATCAAGACTTGAATATAATGAATTATCTGACACTGATAATGAAATTTCAGACCATTTTCCTGACGAACAACTTTATAATATAAATGAATGGAAAATACCTTGGTATGCTGATATAGTAAATTATATTGTAAGTGATATTTTACCACCAATGCTAACTTTACAACAACATAAAAAAGTCATTCATGATGCTAAAACTTATTTTTGGTATGAGCCAAATTTATATAAGCAATGTAAGGATTTAATAATTTGAAGATGTGTGCCTTATGAAGAAACTGAACAAATCATTCAAAAATGTCATGATTCTGAGTTTGGAGGACATTTTGGAACTGAGAAAATTGCTTACAAAATTTTGCAATCTGGATTTTATTGGCCTACTCTTTTTATAGATGTTTATAGATATATCAGAACTTGCGATAAATGCCAACTAGTAGGTAATATATCTAGAAGAAATGAAATGCCTCTAAATTTTATATTAGAAGTTGAAATTTTTGATGTTGGGGATTAGATTTTATGGGACCATTTATACCTTCATATTGAAACTCATATATATTAGTTGCTGTTGATTATGTTTCTAAATGGATTGAAGCACAAGCCTTACCTCGATGTAATGCTAAGAGTGTTTCAAAATTTTTGATGAAAAATATTTTTACAAGATACGGAATGCCGAGAGTGATTATCACTAACGGAGGATCCCATTTTAGGAACAAATATATTCACAAATAAGTAGAAAAATTCAACATTATTTATAAAATTTCAACTTCTTATCATCCATAAACTAGTGGATTAGCTGAAGTTTCTAATCGAGAAATTAAACAAATTTTAGAAAAAAATGTAAACCCTAATTGATTAGATTGGTCTACAAGACTAGATACTACATTATGGGCATACATGACTGCTTATAAAACTCTGATTGGAATGACTCCTTACAGACTTATATATGGAAAAAATTTTCACTTACCAGTTGAATTAGAGGACAAAGTGTATTGGGTGATTAAAGAATTTAATTATAATTTAAGAGAAGCTGGTGAGAAGAGACTATTACAGATGAATGAATTAGAAGAATTAAGAAATGAATCTAACAATAACGATAGAATCTATAAAGAGAAAATGAAATTATGGCATGATCAAAATTATGGAAAATATTTGGAGAGAAGTTATGGCATGATCGAAATTATGGAAAATATTATAAAGAGAAAATGAAATTATAAAGAGAAAATGAAATTAAGCAAAAACCAGAACATTCTCTGTCACAGCTATACACTACACCAAACTCCAAATTAATTTCCCCCACACCATCACAAGGAATAACGAAGAAAATTCTTCACAAAAGCCCAATCAAAGAGCCTCTCCAACCTAGAAATTCCTGATGCTCGATTTTATATACACTTAAAAATGCAAGAATTTTATACCACTACTAGAAGATTTAATCACCAGCATCGACACAAAAACTTGATGTGGCAGACTTATATTTTACAAGAGTTTATGAACTCAGATTTATAGATTTATAATAATTTTGTTAAGTCCAAGCATTCAACGCAAGTATACGTATCGTATCAAGTAATACAGGGCTCTAATGGAGTCCTGGATATCGATCCACTTGGAAATTTTGAAGTTTTTCAGAAAGCGTTACACAATATGTAATAAGCACTAAAATTAAAGTTTACTACTCACTACTACTATGCATGAAACAGTAAGAACAATTAAATAGTAACAATTAACTAACTACAATTACTTCTAACAACTTTAAGAATAGAATTAACGAACATACACACTAAACTAAGAATTTGAAAGGTTTTCGATATATGAGAAAAGTATCTTTCCTCTTGCGATGAGAATATGATGTGTGGGTTGATATGGAAAAATTATCTATATTATTGTGCCAAAAAGAAGCATAGATGATTCTTTACCCTTAAAAGAGTACCCCCACTTCTAAGCAAGAAAAGAATATTGACATATTCTAAGTTTAGTCACTAACTCTAAAGCTATGCTGGGAGGATACCAGATCTCACTTCAGAGCTCCCACTCACCCTTCACCCGAAGGCTAACCTTTGATATTGGCTACAAATCTTAGAACAAATTTGGGGATTTCAGCCTGTCACCCTGAAATCTCCACATTGAAGTCCATCAAAACAAATTTCCCTATTTATTTGCGCTCAATTCCCATGAACTACGCAATTCATCCATAGAAATTGAATGGATCTTTCATTGTTGTTGTAGGACATTAAATCCTTTCAAACTTAATGTTCAACATTATATTTTAACATTTCATTTGGCCAAATCGAAAGTAAATCAGGTTCTAAATGAAAAACAGTCACAATTTCTTCATTACATTAAAAGCACATCAAATCCACATCAATCCATCATCACATCTCCATGCAAGGAGAAAGACAAGGGGGACTACTCAGAATTCATGGAGAAGATAAAATAAAATATGAATTTTATATATAAAAGAGAAGTCATACAAACCACAAAAGAAAATACAACTTATCTCTTTCTCTTCCCCAATGTAATTCCCTTGAAGTTCCATTGAATCCTCTTCTCTCTTCTTTACAACACTTGATTCTCTCATTAGAATGGAAAGTAAGAAGCAATCTCTCACCTTACCTCTTCTCCTCCCCTCCTTAGAGAAGAATTCCCCTCAAATGCTCACTCTACACACTCTTCTCCTAAGCCCTAACACTTAACACTTAGTAAAAACTACTCTAGAAGACACAAGGCACACTACTTTTCATCCAAAAGTAGTTACTTATAAGATAGGGATGAAATACCAAGATTTTTCATAGGCATCCATTCAAAAAGTCACCAAAACTCTTCAAATTTGAACTCCACTGACTTCGGGAGCCGGCGGCTCTCTATCGTGCGCCAGCGGCGCCAGATCAGCTTTTTCACCATTTTGCTGCATTTTGCTCTGTATTTGTTCTTTTTTGCTTCTTTTCACTCCAATCACCTAAAATCATCATACCTGCAACAAATCATGAAAAATACCGTTCTTTAATGTGCAATATCACTAAAAATGGGTAAAATTATATAGGAAAAATCGTATATATTTTCAGTGCATCACTCCCTTATACCTGAAATTCCTCCCAGATTGAATGGAGCATATTTTGGTGCTTGGAGGAGCTTTGTAATGTCATCAAGGATGTGCTGAACCATTTTGTTTGAAGCCTCCCTACTCATACTAAGTTTTTGAATGCTTCCTCTATCAAGAGCAAATTTTTCTCTCCATGCATGCATATTGTATTTCATACTATATAAGCCACATAGATATGTTTTCTTGGACTAAATGAGTGTATAGTATCAAACCACACTAAATTTGCTTGACTCTAGCTCGAGTTCTGAAGGCGAGAAGGTGGACGACACTCGAGATGAACCAATTGGTGATGATGAATGGATGTCGTCCGTTCGGGTATGTATTGAACAGACAGCTTTGATTGCACTGGATGATCTCTCAGAGCATAAAGCCCGGACACGTGGCAACTGATTCAGAAGCCAGCATCGAATGGGAGCACCGCGTGGGAGTTCGAAGCTTTCAAGGATTGCGTGGTGCCGCGTGTTTTAATTATAAAATAGGGTTATTTATGATTTATTTATATCAGAAAACCTTAAAAAATTCAATAAAAATACTCTAATGCTCAGGGAAAGAGGAGAACAATGTGAAAATTGATATTGTTTGACTTATATTTTTTAATTAATTAACTACACTAAAAAATACTAAAGCCATAATTTACTCCAAACATTTAACCATGAGATGAGGTTTCGAGGGCTTATAGCCTTTGTGGTTAGGGGTCTTCCCTGATTTTTCTATGGCCAGGGGACTATCTCAAACCAGAGATCCATAATTTCTAAGTTAATCCCCTCTGTTTTTGTATAAAAATTATAATAATTAAAATATTAATCAGAAAAAAAGTAAAGCTTATTTTGGTAGGTTTTTTGTGTTTAGAGGACCCTAGGAAAATATCAAATGGATTTAAATAATTAAAAATAACACTAATGATAATTAACTCATTAGAATCAACAATAACACTAATGATAATTAACTCATTAGAATCATTTCAAAATTAAATAACTAAAATAAAAATGGAATAATCATACAAAATGTCCTTCTACTATTAATAACAAATAAAGGAGCTCTCCATAAAAATTTGAATTTAATTGGAGTTAATTTGCCCACTAAACTGAATTTTTAATTTAAATTACATTTTTGGAATTAAAATAATTATAATAATTAAAATATAAGTAAAAAATTATTAATTTAGACTTGGGAGCTCGTAGTAGCTAGAGGAACTTAAGAAGGATAAAATGGGAATTAAAACTGATATTTCATTTTAAAATTTTATTTTACTATTTAAATAATTAAAAAATATATAAAAATATTAAAAATCAGAAAAATACAAAAAATATACTAAAATGTCACGTTTGTTATCCAAAGTACTTGGGGCAATAAAAATAATTTTCTTAATTTTCTAAGTAAACAGATTAACTTTTAAAGGCTTAAAATAATTTTTAAAGGCTTAAAATGGATTTTCTTAATATTTCATTAAAATAATACTAATAATTAAAATATTAATAAAAAATATGAAATTTGTTTCTCTAGATTCCTTGGACTCAGAGAGATTTAATAAAATTATAAAACTTAATTTCCAACTTAAATAATATTTATGTTTAATTAACACTCCAAACAAACAAATAATTCTAAAAATTAAATAAAACTCACAAAATCATGAAAATTGGTCCATGTGGTCCTCTGACCTTGGTGAACCTCCAATAATTTTCTTATGGATAGAGAATTTGTTTTGATTAAATTGTTGAATTTTTATTAAAAAATCCATATTTTTGTATTTATATAGTTATAAAAATTAAATTAGATTAAAAAAAAATCACATTTTTTCCTCTAAGGTTTTAACTATCTGAAAAGTAGGATAACATAAAAATTTCTAAGTTACTTGAGTTGAATTTAAAAAATTATGAAGTGAAGACCTTAAGGGAAAAATTATAACTTTGAAATTTATGCCTTAATCAAATATTTAGGCCGAACCAAAGAGAATGGGTAATGACTGATCATTATTTACATGTTTAGATGATTGAAATATAAATAATATAATGGTAGAAACTAATATCACATATTCCACATTAAGAGTAAAATGATAATTTTCTTAATTATTATAGTTAGATGTTAATTGAAATTGAATGATTATGAAGTAAGGGGTTTGAATTTGGAAGGTAATAATACACTAATTTAGAACTCCTAACTAATTGGTTTCATGACAATTCAAAATTTTGATAAACTTAAAATTTCTTAAAATTGCAAATGTACTCATTAAGTCTTAAGGGCTCTGTAGAGAGTTAGGCTTAATCTAATTTGACTTAATAAAGATTAGGAAAAATGAAATATATTATTGTTAAATGATTTGGAATACTACAAGCCCAACTCTAAAATTAGATTGGCTAAACTCCTTAATAAATCAATTTTCCCCAATTGGCCTTCACCCAAATAATTTATAAGTAATTAATCAAGTGAGGTTATCATACTCATTGGGATAATTAAAACTTCAAGGATAATTGAACAAAAGGGTATATTGTAGCTGAGTCATTTAGAAGGCATAATAAGTTGAAATTAAATTGAGACAATTTAAAAGGGTTGTGAATTATTTAGGGAACTCCTTGGAACTTTTCACAAGATTTCTGGATATGTTGGAGAGCAAATGAACTTATTATACTTTGCTAAAGGAAGATATCCTTATAATTGAACAAAGAAGAACTCACCAAGTTTTGTCATAGGGTTTGGTAGTTACTTTATAATGTCTTTTTTCTGTCTTCTGCCATGCAATTTTAAAATCCTTACAAAATTCTATATGCAATGCAAATGGATAAACTTTCAGCTGGAGCGCGTGATGAGGACTAGTACGCTTTTACATTTTACAATATTTCTTTTCTTGCACTACTTGACAGCATTTTCCTGCTTAAAAAACTTGCTTGTAAAATTTGAAACTTTTAGGATAGTCACAAAATGAAAAGAAAACAAAAAATCAAGTTCAGCACCACAACAAAGCAAAATATAAGACAACTCAAGATTTAAATCAAAATTGCAACTAAATTAAAACATTTCTATTGAATGATCGGGAATCCCTCATAGGAGGTAACCTACAGCTGCTGACGAAATTTTCTACAGCTTGAATGAAAGTATTGAATTCATTTAGTTGAATCAGGTAAATTCAACTAGACGATCTTAAGAAAATGGTGGTTCCGGAACGAGGGAACCATGGGATTCTAACCAGTGTCTCTATAATTATTTTATATATTCTCCTAATAAGGCATTAAGAAACATCAATTTAAACATCTCTAAAACAAAACACTTGTCTTATCCCTTCAATTTGACAGTTTTAATATTAAACATGTTGTAACAAGGAGCTTGGAGCATACACAATGGGCAACATGGTCATCTTCAACAGTAAAATTCGTTCTTAGAAATAAATAACAAGCCATAGAACTTCGAGGATGTCTGCCTAGTGCGACATAAATCCTCAACTTATCTTTTATGCCTTTCCACCCCATGTGGTATAAGCCCTAACTCATCTTAGGATTCCGAAGTTGTTGTGGGATGTGACATAAATCCACTTATCTTCTAGGCTATTCACCGGCGGTATTCTTCTTATCTCGACTTTAGAATCTTGTATTTTACCACCACTTTTTGAATGGCGAGTCGTGAATCACCATAAATGGCATTGTTTGTTATTTCCATTAATATTACCAACTCCAATCTTATTATTAGTGCTTCGTATTCTGCTTCATTGTTAGGGCACAGCCCTATCAGGTGGAAGGAGAATCATAACATTCTTTAATCTGGTGTAACGAAGATCAGACCATTCCTACTATGCCTTGTTTTGTTGTTTGTTGTCCATTGTCTTTCCTAGCTGATGAAGCTCCGTCGAAGTACATCTCCTAACATTGAGCATTGGGATCTTCTACTTGCATTATTTGCTCGTTTGGTAAATCATCGTTAAGAGGGGACCTTTCTGGTAGTGGGTGCGTTGCAAGAAAGTATGCGAGAATTTATCCTTTGATAACGCGAATGGGCACAATGATTATATCAAATTGCAATAAAATTATCGACCACCATGCTAAAAGTCTGGAAAATGTTGGTCGGGTTATCAAATATTGCAATTGATTAACCTTCAAAATCAAGTTAACCTTATGTGATAACATGTAGTATCCAAACTTTTGAGCAGAAAAAACCAAAGCTAGATAATTTTTCTCAATAGGAGGATACTTGTTGTCCATCGGTATTAGACGTCGAATGACATAGTAGAGTACATTTTCCTTACCTTCATCATTGACTTGGTTCAGTAGGGCTCTGAGGCATTCGTCTAAGGCCATGGTATAAAGTATCAATAGTCTATCCGAGACTGCTAAAATAGGAGGTGTCGTTATATATTGTTTTATATCTAGGAAAGCCTGTTGGAACGACTCTCCCTAATAGAATTTAGAATCATTTCGGAGTAAGTTTGAAAAAGGTAGACACCTTCGTGACATATTAGATTTAAAGCATCTTATGTATGCCTTCAAAAGAACATAGTTGTTTTAAGTCTCTGGGAGGAAATCTTTCTAAGATTGCTTTATTCTTCTCTTAATCAATTTTGATTCCTCGATAAAAGACAACAAATCCTAGAAATTTATCAGAGGTTACACCGAAGGCACACTTTATGGGATTCATAATGAGATTGTATTGTCGTAATCGTTCAAATACAATCCTGAAATCATACATGTGATTTTCCAATAATTTACTCTTGATTACAAAATCATCCACGTAGCACTCTACTTGGTTGTGAATGAGGTCAAAAAAAATCTTTATCATTCATTGCTGGTAAGTAGCTCTGGAATTTTTCAGACTAAACAACATCATGGTGTAGTAGTAGATACCAATCGGCATTCTGAATGTTGTGAGTGTTGCATCTTTTGGATCCATCTTGATTTGTTTGTAACCTAATGATCAATCAATGAATGAGAAAATCTCATGCACGACGCAATGTCCACCATCAATTCTAGTATTGGCAATGGAAACTCATCCTTTTGCACATGCTTTGTTTAAGTTCTTGAAGTCGACACACACTCATATTTGTCCATTCTTTTTCTTAATTGGTACCACATACGTAAATCATGTAGGGTATTGCTCTTCCCATACAAATTTAGCATTTATTAATTTTTTCAACTCAACTATGACTTGTTGTTCTATATCGAGGCATATTCTTAGGAGAGCTTGTTTCACTAGTGTCACATTATGATCCACTCCAAGTCGGTGAACTACAACTTCTATGGAGAAATGTGGTATCTCGTTGTAACTCCAAGCGAAACAATCTTTTGAATTCTGATAGTAACTTGATCAAATTTGTGGATTCTTCTTCACTTAGTAGCGAACATTTGATGGTGGGTCGGGGCTACTCAGTCCGAGGATGATTTCATTTAATTCGTTGACTATAGTTTTGATTTCTTCCTCAAATTCTGGTGGAACATCGCCTATCGGCTGATTTTTATAATCATCTCTGATGTTGAAGCATACTTCTTTTAACTGGCTAGTAACAACCGTGCAAAATCTTGAGCCGTTGATTGATCATATCGTACCAAATGCGAGACCATCTTTAGATTTGAGAGTTCATCCATTATATTCCATAATTTCTTAAAAAGTTGCAAATTATTCTTTGACATTTTTTTTGTTACATAAATTTGTTGAACTAACTTTTGTACATAAAGAATAAAGTAACCAAACTTCTAGCTCTCTTCCAGTTCTCTTCGAGGCTAGAGCCGAACTTCTAGCTCTCTTCCAAATTTCCGAGGCTGAAGCAGAACATCTAGTTCTCTTCGAGGGTAGAGCCGAACTTCTAGCTCTCTTTCAAACTTCCGAGGCTGGAGCTGAACTTCCAGTTCTCTTCAAGGCTAGAGCTGAACTTCTAGATCTCTTTCAATCTTCCGAGGCTGGAGTCAAACTTCCAATTCTCTTCGAGTCTAGAGCTGAACTTCTAGCTCTCTTTCAAACTTCCGAGGCTGGAGACGAACTTCCAGTTCTCTTCAAGGCTACAACCTAACTTCTAGTTCTCTTACAAACTTCTGAGGCTGGAGCCGAACTTCCAGTTCTCTTCGAGGCTAGAGCCAAACTTCTACCTCTCTTTCAAACTTCCGAGGCTGGAGCCAAACTTCCGGTTCTCTTTGAGGCTAGAGCCGAAATTCTAGCTCTCTTTCAAATTTTTAAGGCTAGAGGGGAACTTCTAGCTCTCTTTCAATTTCTGAAGTTGGAGCCCAAATTCCAACTCTCTTCTTCGAGACTAGAGCTTAAATTCTAGTTCTCTTCAAATTCCAACTCTCTTCCAGAGGCTAGAGCCTGAATTCTAATTCACTTCAAATCCCAAGGTTGGAACCTAGGTTTTGACGCTCACCTCAAATCCCAGATTTCCACGAAATACCTCTTGAAATAAATCTTGAATCGAACTTTAATCAGAATTGAAACTCAAACCAAAATCCATACTCATACAATAAAACTAAAAAAAATGAAACAAATCTAAAATCGAATCTCTCTAGATCTTGTGATCTAGATTTCGCTTCCCTTCTCTTTTCCCAAGTGAAAGTTCAGGAATCTTCAGTCTTGGAGATTTATCTGTTACTCGTCAGCGGATAATTTTCTATACTTCGTTCTAAGTGTGTCACTTAGACGTCTGTGTTGGTTCCGTTGATCTTTTCGGTCAATGCCAATATGTGCGTTGTGCTTAGTTCGCACACCACACCTATTGGGGGTCCATTTGTTAACCTCATTTTTGATGAGGTCTGATCTCTCTCCTTAGTACTTAGGATCTAGCCTTAGGCTTTCCTTTTGACTATCAAAACACTTTTTGGTTCCCTTCAAACCCCACAAGTTTGACTATAAACCCCCAAACCACTTGGAGGGTTAAAACCAACATGTGGAGGTTTAAAGGATAAGTTCCCTATAGAACTCTTTGGCCTCAGGATTACCCTGGGTGGCCTGGTCTGGTGAGGGTAAGCTTGCACACACCAAACTCTCACACACATTCTAACCCCAAAATCATTCTTACCCAACTTAATTCCCTGACTAATGAATTTAATTAATTTGGATGGACCTCAACCCCTAGGCCCCTGGCTAAGATGGTTAGGAAAAACATAGTGAATGTCTAAAATGAGTCCTCTCATGGCTTTTGTGAGCTTAATATGGCTTCATGGCTCAACCAAAATGTTTTCATTTCACTCACACTTGATGAATCTTCGCTTTTCCAAAATTTCAATTTTTGACCCCGGGAACCCTAAACCCAAATATTCCTAAATTTCACTTTATTCAACTACACCTTAAGCCAATTTTGTCAATTTAGCGCACTTTTACCAAAACCCCTAATTTGACCTATTTTTAACCTAAGTGGACCCAATGTCCCACCAAACCAACCCAATTGAACTTAATTTTGATCCAATTAGATTCTAAACTTCAATTCAATTTCCCCAATACCAATTTGGACCAAATCCAAGCCCAATTTGATGAATATTTGGATCCAATTTCAATTTGAAGTCTAAGGCCCAATTTTGGACCATGACCTAAGCTTAGCCCAAACCAACCCAACTTAACTCCAATTACCCCAAATCTTTTCCTAAGCCTTCCTAACATCCCCACAAACAAAAAACTAACATGATTTTCCCCAAATTTGAAACCAAACTCCACCCAAACTTAACCCAAATAAAAAATCCCCAATTTGGCTTGAAGCCCAGCATGAGTCCAATTAGGCCCAAATCCCAAAACCAAACCCCATCCAAAGTTGAAAACTCTTTGTCACACCCCCATAAACAATTTTCAATATTTATTTTATATCAAACCCAACATTAACCCAACCTTAGCCCAAGTTAGCCTAATTTGGCCCATTTTGACCCCATTACTAAAAAGGCCCAAATTGAACCATCGAGATTTCATTTTCCCAGGAAATAATTTCAATCTAGTATTATATAGCAAAACTTCTTGTCCTGGTTCAAAATTTCTCTGATTAATCTTCCGATCATGCCATAATTTCATCCTTTCTTTATAAATCTTATCATTATCATATGATTCATTCCTTAATACTTCCAATTCATTTAATTGCAACAATCTCTTCTCACCAGCTTCTTTCATATTATAATTAAATTCTTTAATCGCCCAATATGCTTTATGTTCTAATTCAACTGGTAAGTGGCAAGTTTTTCCATATATAAGCCCGTAAGGAGTCATTCCAATCGGAGTTTTATAAGCGATCCTGTATGCCCATAATGCGATTGTCTAGTCTTAAAGACCGATCTGATCTATTAGGATTTACAGACTTTTCTAATATACGCTTAATCTCTCGATTAGAAACTTCAGCTAATCCACTAGTTTGTGGATGATAAGTAGTTGATATCTTATGCATAATATTATACTTTTCTACTAGTTTGTGAATATATTTATTTCTAAAATGAGTTCCTCCGTCAGTGATAATCACTCTCGGCATTCCAGATCTAGTAAAAATATTTTTCATTAAAAATTTCGAAACACTTTTAGCATCACACCTAGGTAAAGCTTGTGCTTCAATCCATTTGGAAACATAATCAACAGCTACTAATATATATGAGTTTCAAAATGACGGAATAAAAGGTCCCATGAAATCTAATACCCAAACATCAAAAATTTCAACTTCTAATATAAAATTTAGAGGCATTTCATTTTTTCTTGATATGTTTCCTACTCTTTTGCATTTATCGCAGGTTTTTATATATTTATATAAGTCTCTAAATAGAGCAGGCCAGTAGAATCCAGATTGTAGAATTTTATATGCAGTTTTATCTGTCCTAAAATGTCCTCCAAAATCAGAGTCATGACATTTTTGAATGATTGGTTCAGTTTCTTCATAAGGCACGCATCTTCTAATAATTAAATCCTTACATTGCTTATATAACTATGGTTCATCCCAAAAGTATGATTTAGTATCGTGAATGAATTTTTTCTGTTGTTGCAAAGTTAACATAGGTGGTAAAATGTCACTTACAATATAATTTACTATATCAGCATACCAAGGTATATTCATCTCATTTATATTATAAAGTTGTTCATCAGGAAAAATATCTAAAATTTCATTATCAATATTAGATAATTCATGATTTTCTAAGCATGATAAATGATTAGCAATTTGATTATCAGTTCCCTTTTTCTTAATTATTTCAAAATCAAATTCTTGCATTAATAATATCCATCTAATTAATCTTGGTTTAGAATCTTTCTTTTGCATTAAATATTTTATAGGAGAATGATCAGTATGCACAATACATTTATTTCCTATTAGATAATGCCAAAATTTATTAAAAGTATATACAACTGCTAACAATTCTCTATCAGTAACTGTATAATTAATTTCAGCATCATTTAGAGTTTTACTAGCATAGTATATAACTTTGAAAATCTTATCATATCTTTGCCCGAGAACTGCTCCTATAGCATAATCACTAACATCACACATAAGCTCAAATGGTTTTTCCCAATTAGGTGAAACTATTATTGGTGCTATAATTAATTTATCTTTTAATAATTCGAAAGCATTCAGGCATTCAGTTGTAAATTCAAATTTCTTGTCCTTTTCAAGAAGTTGGCATAGAGGTTTAGTAATTTTTGAAAAACCGTTAATATAACGCCTGTAAAATCCAGCATGTCCAAGAAAACTTCTAACCCCTTTTACTAGTTGGAGGTGGTAATTTAACTATTACTTGAATTTTTGCAGGGTCTACTTCCATGCCTTTTTCCGAAATTTTATGCCCTAATACAATGCCACCTGTAACCATAAATTGACATTTCTCACAATTAAGAACTAAATTAGTTTTCTCACATACTTCAAATACTTTTTCAAGATAATTTAAGCTTGTGTCAAATGTTGTTCCAAATACAGAGAAATCATCCATAAATACTTCTATTCCATTATCAATTAATTTACTAAATATAGACATCATACATCTTTGGAATGTTGCAGGTGCATTACATAATCCAAAAGGCATTCTTCGAAATGCGAAAGTTCCATAAGGACTAGTAAATGTAGTTTTATCTTGATCCTCAGGAGCAATTTGTATTTGATGATAACTGGTATATCCATTTAAGAAACAAAAATACTTATGTCCGGCTAATCTATCTAACATCTGGTCTAGAAATGGTAAAGGGAAGTGATCTTTTCTAGTGGCTGTGTTTAATTTTCTATAATCAATACATATTCGTCATCCAGTAACTTGTCTTATATGGATAAGATCATTATTTTCATTAGCTTTAACAGTCACCCCTCCTTTTTTTGGTACATAGTGAATTGGGCTTACCCAAGCACTGTCAGAAATAGGATATATAATACCATTATCTAACCATTTAAAATTTTCTTTCTTGACTACTTCTTTCATTATCGGGTTTAATCTCCTTTGAGGATCGGCTTTAGGTTTATGTTCATTATCTAAAATAATTCTGTGCATACAGATTGAAGGACTAATGTCCAACCAAAAATTTTTTTATATTTTTTTAACGTATCTAAAAGTTTTTATTCTTGAGATTCATTTAATTCAGATGAAATAATAACTGGTAGAGTTGAAGAATTACCTAAGTAAGCATATTTTAAATGATTAGGTAACAATTTTAACTCATGTTCAGGAGGTTTAATAATTGATGGAACTATATTTTTTTCAGTATTTTCTGTGTTATCTAAAAATTCAAATTTCTCTTGAATATAATCTAATTCTTCATTTATTTCAGATTTTTCAATTAATTCACTATTTTCTTTTTCTAATTTTTCTTCATAATATTCTTTAAAATGTTCTATTTGTAAATGATCGAGTACTTCCATTCGAAAACACATATCATCTTTTTCTAGCGCAGGATATTTCATTGATTTAGAAATATTAAAAGTTACTTTTTGGTCATTTACTCTCATAGTTAGTTCTCCTTTCTGAACATCAATCATAGCTTTTCCAGTGGCTAAAAATGATCTTCCTAAAATGATAGGAATTTCTTTATCTTCTTTCATATCTAGAACAATAAAATCTACAGGGAAGATAAATTTATCCACTTTAACTAATACATCTTCAATAACTCCCTTAGGATATGTAACAGAACGGTCAGCTAACAGAAGAGTTACTGAAGTAGGTGAAATTTCTCCCAATCCTAATCTCTTGAATATTGATAGAGGCATTAGATTGATGCTTGCTCCTAAGTCACACAAAGCTTTTCCATAGAATTTTTCTCCAATAGCGCAGGGTATAGTGAAACTACCGGGATCTTTTAATTTTTCAGGAAATTTTTTCTGAATAATAGCACTACACTCTTCACTAAGTGCGACCATTTCATTTTTGGTAAATTTTCTTTTTTTATTTAGAATATCTTTCATGAATTTTACATAGTTTGGCATCTGTTCTAAAGCTTCTACGAAAGGAATATTTATCGTTAATTTCTTTAAAATTTCAAGGAATTTAGCAAATTGTTTGTCTTTTTTATGTTGAATTAGTCGTTGAGGAAATGGTGGTGGATGTTTTTCAATAGAAATTTTCATAGGTATTAAAGGATTTTCTAAGTTTGGATCTTTTTTATTCTTATCCTTTTCAATTTCCACTTCCTCTTTTTGACTTTCAAGTTCTTTCTGAATTCGAGGTTCTAATTCTTTTCCACTTCGTAATTGTATCGCTTTAATTTGTTCATTTCCCTTGTATTTGGCATTTATTTCTACATTACTAGGAAATTTTCCAGGTATTCTATTATTAATTGCAGTAGCGGTATGTCCAAGTTGAGTTTCAATATTTTTGATAGCTGTTCCTTGATTTTGTAATTGGTTTCCTTGTATTTGTAGTTGATTTACTTGATTTTGTAAATGTTGATCCATATTTAATATTAATTCTTCTATTGATAATTTCTTATCTTTAAATTGAGGGTTATTATTATTAAATCCAGTTGGATAATTAGGTTTATAGTTAGGATTTCCTTGATTAGGTGGATTTCCTAATTGTTGTGTCAAATTATTCATCCATGATTGATTAGTTGTATTATTATTCCAATTAAAATTAGGATGATTTTTCCATCAAGGATTATAATAATTTGCATAAGGATTATTGGGTCTATTGTTAATTGCTTTAATTGTTTCATAATGAGATTGGGATTCTATAAGTTGTCCAGATGAATTTTCTTCTGTTATAATTGGAGAGTATTTCATTCCAAAATGATCTAATTTCTTAGATATAACAACAATTTGTGAAGCTAACATAGATATTGCATCATTTTCATGAATACTAGCTATTTTTTTCGGATTCATTCTATCGACAGAGCCATTGAAAATTATTTGTTGCCATTTCTTTGATTATCGCATAGGCTTGATCAAATGGTTTTGACATTAATGATCCTCCAAAGAAGCAGCATCGATGATTGATCTTAAAGATCCTACTAATCCATTACAGAAAGTTTGGATAATTAACCAATCTAGTAACGCATGATGTGGGCATTTCCTAAGAAGTTCTTTAAATCTCTCCCAAGATTCATATATTGACTCTCCATTAAACTGACTAAAAGAAGTTATATCATTTCTAAGCTTAGCAGTTTTAGATGGTGGAAAATATTTGGATAGAAATTTTTGTGATAATTCTCCCCAAGTTTTAATAGATCCTGGTGCTAATGAATTTAACCACATTTTCGATTTATCTCTTAAAGAGAAAGGAAAAAGTCTAAGTCTAATTGCATCGTTAGATACTCCTTCATATTTTAAAGTAGTACATAGTTCTAAAAAACTAGCAAGATGTAAATTAGGATCTTCAGTAGGTGAACCACTAAATTGATTATTTTGTACCATTTGGATAATTACAGGTTTAAGTTTGAATGAATTAACAGCTACATCAGGGTTTTGAATAGTTAAATGAATTTCATCTAATGTAGGGTTGGAATAATCTCGTAATGGTCTTGGTTGATTGATATTTTCATTTTCAGGTATATTAGCCATTTGTGTGAAATTTATAATTTCTCTTTTTTGTTTTCTAATTCTTTTAATTATACGCTCTAATTCTGAATCGTAAGGTAATAAATTTTCATTTCCAAATTTTGCATACAATTTTTTAAAATAGTTTAAAATAGTCCGTTACTCTAGTAAATAATTTCTTTACTTCCCCGGCAACGGCGCCAAAAACTTGACCCACTTTTTATATGTATGCAATTTATGTTTATAACAACGACACCAAAAACTTGATCCCGCTTTAAATATAGTTATATGATTTAATGTACAATGTGGATTCTACGCAAGTATACGTATCGTATCAAGTAATACAGGGCTCTAGTGGAGTCCTGGTTATCGATCCCACAGGGAAGTTTTTAACAGATTTGTTATCAGCTAAATTTAAAGGAATTACTTACTAATATAGTAAACGGAATTTAAAAAGTAACTATTGCAACTAAAGTAAACTAATGCTTGAAATAAGTTGATTTAAATAATTCAGAAAAAGTATCCTTCTCCTTGTTTTTAGAAAATTAAGTGAATGATAAATTTAAATAGAATTTTTATACTGTATTGTGACAAATAGGAGCATTACTATTCTTTACCCTTTGGTCCAGGTGCAAAGAACATTGACTAATCCTATGTTTGATTACTGAATCTGCGGCTAGGCTGGGAGGATACTGGCTGCCACTTCAGAGCTCCCACATTCCCCTCACGTGAGGGCTAACATCTACACTTCAGCTCTCAAACAGTAGGACCGAATTTGAGTATTTTACTCCGTCACACTAAAATATCAAATTCTACGCTCGATAATTAATATTTCCCTTTTTATTTGCACCCGCCTTCCAAGGCTTTTGACTTCCCAGAATATTGGATGTAATTTTTACTATAGTTGATAATTCAACATATTTTAACTACTCAATTGGCCAGATTGAAAGTAAATTAAATTTTAAGTAAAAATTATGTTTACCTCATTTTTGATGAGGTCTTCTCTTCTTCTTTTTAGTACTAGGATCTAGCCTTAGGCTTTTCCTTTGACTAATCTTAGAGGATTAGAATTGGGACCCACCACTTAGAAATTCAAACCACTTCTTAACTCCCTGCAAACTCCACAAACTTGACTGTAGACCCCTAATCACCTAGAGGGTTGAAACTAAATGTAGAAGTTTAAAGGATGAGTTCCTATAGGACTCTTTGGCCTTAGGACTGCCCTGGGTGACCTGGTCTGGTGAGGGCTGACTTACACACACACTACACCTATACACTACACTTTCACACACATCCTAAAAACACACCCATACCTAACTTGACCTCCTGACTCATAAAGGTGATTCACATGGATGATCCTTAACCCCTAAGCCCTTGGCAAGAGGTTAGGAACAACATAGTGGATGCCTCAAATGAGTCCCTTCACGGCTCATGTGGGCTTGATATGGCTTCATGGCTCAACCAAAATGATTTCATTCCACTTACATTCACCCAATCTTCAATTTTCTAAATTTTCAATTTTTGACCCCCGGGACCCTACACCCGCATAGCCTACCTAAAGCCCTTGAAACTACCCAAAATTTGCAAAATCACCTAAATTACCCAAAATTCCTCAAAATCAATCCCAAAAATTCCCACATTACTTAAATTGATCATCCATACCCAAAAATACCAAAAATTCCAAAAATACCTCCCAATACCCTCCAAATACCCAAAATACCCCTCTTGACTTAAAAATCCAAAAATTCAGAAAATTCCCAGAAAATTCCAGAAAATCCCAAATATTCCCAATTTCATTTTGTTCAACTACACCATGGGTCAATTTGTCAGTTTACCCCACTTTCATCAAAACCCACAATTTGACCCATTTTAACCCAAAGTGAACCCAATGTCAAGCCAAACCTACCCAATTGACCCAAATTCTGGTCCAATTCAATTCTAAACTTCAATTCAACATTCCCAACACCAATCTAGACCAAATCAAAGTCCAATTTGATTGACATTTGAATCCAATTTCACTTTGGGCCTTAAAACCCAATTTGGACCCATGACCCAAGCCTAACCCAAACTAACCCAATTCAACTCCAATTAACCCAAAATCTCTTCTAAACCTTCCTTAACATTCCCACAAACAAAACACTAACATGATTTGGCCAAAATTTAGACCCAAACCCAACTCAAATTCAACCCAAAACCAAAAAGCCCAATTTTGACCTAAACCCAAACCTAACCCAAATAAGCCCAAACCCCAAAATCAAAACCCAACCAAAGCCAAAACCTCTTTGAAACACTCTCATAAACATTTCCCAACATTTATTTTACATCAATTTCAACCCTAGCCCAACATTGGCCCAAGTTAGCCCAATTTGACCTACATTGGCCCATTTACCAAAGAGGCCCAAATCCAACCCAATTCAAACCCAAATCATTCCAAACTCATTTCAAATCACTCATGACATATCCCTAAACCAAACCCAACAATTATTTGGCCCAAACTTCTACAAAATTCCGATCCATGAATTCATTCTTAAACTTAAAACCCACTTACGTGAAACCTTCCTAAAGCCCATCTCCAGCAAAATCCAAAGGGCCAAAATCAATCCAAAACCCATATGACAATTGCTCTACACCATATTTTCAATTAAATCAATCCCTAAGTTTCAAAACTCATCATGAAGCCATTCCAAATTAAGCCCCATACAAATTCCCATCAAAATACCAAAATTTTCTTAAACCCATTTCCATGAAATTGACTTAACTTTTCCTAAGCCAAAGATGAGCCATGAAGCCATGCATGAGCCACATGGAAGCCATGAGAGCCTCTTTACATGTCACCATGCCACATTGGGTAAGAGGGGAAAGAGCTTTCCTTAATTCCTAAAAGTCTTTAACCTCACCCATGATACCCCTTAACCAAGATTTAATCAAAATATTCTTGGATAAGGACATCACCACCTTTTGACCAGCTAGCCTAACTGATTTTCTCAGCCCAAGGCTAGCCATGGGGAGGTGAGCCCAGCCCAAACAAATGGGTTGACCAAACCTAGCCAAGATTAGCCATATCCCCATGCCATTTTGATCCAAGTGCTTTACACAAGTCCATGCTCAATTGACCGCACTAATGCCAAGCCCCGACCCCACCGGCCAAGATGGTGACTCCGAGACCGGCCGGCCGACCACCAGTCGCCGGAAAACGCCATGCCCGAGAGCTCACATGTGAGCCCAAAGTTGGAATTCTCCCTCGTCGAGCCGCCCCATGCCCAATGGCCACCATGGCTGTTCTTCCCATGCCCGGAGCAGCCGATCCCAACCCATGGACATCCCCGCGAGGCTCTCCAGCCACCTCTATTTAAACCCGACCCCCTCACGGCCATGGAGGAGAGTTGCACAAACCTTGCCGAAACTCTGCCAAAATTGTTCCAAGCCCTACTCCATACTTAGAGCAGTTGATCCCGAGTGTCAATTTGCCCTAATCCCCACCAACATAACCCAATTTCTCAACTGAAATTTCACCCAAAAAACAGGACACTTTGCCACAGTGAGCTAATCTTTAAATTGACTGGCCCTACACCTTCACTAGACCAAGAGGAGAAGTTTCCCACTGAAAACCCCATCTCCAGGCCACCCAGTTGTTCCAGCCTCCAAGCTTTGTGATCGGCTGTGGTCACTTTCATAGCTAGGCAATTCTCCAGACCAGGAGACTTCATCTGGTGCTTGCTGGGACGCGATCAAAGGTGACACAACCCTCAGATTGAAGCCACAGTTCTCTGAGCAAAGGTATGAGCTAATTCTTTATCCCGAGCTTCTGGAGATTCTCCATTTCAAATGCTTTTATTTCAATAAACGATCACCATATAGATGTATTCGTCTCTTCAATACGAATCCATAGAGCATAGGAACACGAAAATCCATTGAGAAATGAGTGAGTTCTTAGGGTTTTAGTGTGGACGGCTCTCGGGTGAGAACACTTGGGGACGATGAACGGATGCCGTTCATTCCATACACGCATGGACGGACGGCCAGGATCGCGCCGGATGAGGAGACGGAACGATACATCGGGCCCCTGGAGCGCTGAGTAGGATGGCGGTGTCGAATCAGAAAGCGCCACGCCGCACTTCGGAGATGTTAAGGTTGACGCGGCGCCGACTCGGATAAATAGAAAAATAGGATTTTTCTGATTTATTTAATTCCCTAAACTTCAAAAATGCATAACTTTGTGTAGAAAAATCAGAAAAATAAAATAAAAATACCCTCTTGCTCAGTGAACAGAGGAGAATAATGTGGAAAAGAAATCATTTAATTTCATCAACTATTTTATTTTTAACGATTTATTTCCCCTCTGCATTGTTTTAATTCTCCATGCATATAGGAAATTCACCATGGCATGAGACCATAGGGCTTTTGAAGCCTCTGAATTTGGGAATATTCCATGAATTTTCCAAAGTGAGAGGCCATCCCTATGAGAAGTTATTGATTTTTCAAATTCATGTTACTGTTTTGAGTATTTTAAATCCAAAAATTAGCATGTTGTAAAATAAATTCTAGGAAAATTTGGTGATGTCTCTTATGACCAGAGGACCCTAGGAAAAATAGGGTTTGAATTAATTCATTTAAAATAACCTTAATTGGCTTAAACACCCAAAATAGGTCCCTAATTAATTAGAGCTAATCATACATCAAATTAACTTGAAATCAATTCTCCACTGACCTTTAGGATCAGAGGAACCCACCATAAAAATTTGAAGTCAATTGGACTTGGTTAGCCCTACTAAATGGGTTGATTAAGCCATTTAGTCAATTTAAACTTTAAAAATTCATAAATTTCAAAATACTTTTCAAAAAGTCACCAAATTGGTTTTGGAGCCTCTCTGATATCAGGGGAATTTAAGAAAATTAAAATTTTCAATTTTCTAAAAAAGTTGATTTTTTGTATTATTTTAATATTTTAATAAATAAAAAATAATAAAAATCATAAAAATAATATAATTCACTATAATGTCACATTTTGGATTCTAATCACTTAGGAACAAACCCCATATTTTTCTTAAGTCTATATGATGAGATATTAAATTTTAAAGCTCTAAGGTTATTTTAAAATTTTAAAAAAATGCATTTTTTAGCATTTCCACTAAAATAATTCTAATAAATCAAAGAAAAATTAGAAAATTGTAAAAATTGATTCTCTGATTCCCTTGATATCAGAGGGATTTTTGAAAAATATAAATTTCATTTTTCAACCTTTATTTTATTTTAAAATTAATTAATACTCCAAAACATAAAATAATTATAATAAAAATAATATAATTCAAAAAATCACCAAAATTGGTCCAAGTGGTCCTCTGGTCATTAGGAATGTCCCATAATTTTCTTAAGGAGAGAAACTTTCCCTTGGTCATATTATTAAATTTCCCTTGGAAATCTCCATTTTCCACCAAAAATAATTACATAAATAAATTAAATACAGAAAAATCACATTTTCTCCTCTCATGTCTTTATTGACATATGAGTGAACATAAAAATTTCAAGTTCATTTAAGCTCAATTTAGTGAGTTATGGAATTATTAAGCTTGAAGGGCAAAGTGGTAATTAAAATTTTAACCTTTATTTAAAACTTTAGGCTTAATAAAATTAAAGAGTAAAATATCTGATCCTAATCTGATTTGAATGATTGAAATTTAAATAATTAAGGGGTAGAAACCTACCAAACAATTTGAAAATAATTAAAATAAACCTTAATTAAATAATTGATTAAATTTGGAAGAATAATAAAGTTGGAATTATTAAAATAGGGATATTAATAGGGAGAGATTTGTTCTTTAATTTAAGAATCCCTAAATTAATCATCTCAATAATATTTAATTCCTAATTAAAATGATAATTCAAATTTAAGATTTAAAGTGTTAAAAGACTTAATCATTAAATTAAATTAAAGTTAAATTATTAAACTCTTTTTAAATTTTCAATTAAATTAAAATTAAAAATAAAATTAAATTAAAGATTAAATTAAATTAAATCAAACAAATTAAATTAATTTAAATTAAATTAAATTGAACAAATTAAATTAAATTGAATTAAATTGAATTAAATTAAATTAAATTAAATTAAAATTAAATTAAGTTAATTGAATAAAATTAAATTAAAACATATTAAATTAAATTAAATCAAATTAAATTAAATTAACGTAAATCAAATTAAATCAAATTAAAGGAAATTAAAATCAAATTAAATTAAATCATGTTAAATTAAATTAAGTTATTTCACATCAAATCAAACTAAATTGAATTAAATTAAATTAAATAATGGAATCAAGTTAAAATTAAATCAAATTAAATTAAATTAAAATTAAAACTAAACCAAATTAAATTAAATTAAATTAAAGTTAAATTAAATTAAAAATAACATCACCTAAGACATAAAGAAATTCAAAAATAAATAAAGCAACTTGAACACTATTCCACATTTAAATCCGATAAGTGAAATTAAATGAAATCACAAACCATTTGAACACCAATTTGCCCTCGAAAACTTTTATTGTCATAACTCCTAAATAGAATGTTAAATGAAGTGTTACTTCACTTATAGGATATTCAAATGTCCCAGTTCACTGAGCAAGATAACAACAAAACTTGAATTCTCGGACGATTAATTCATTTGTATAATTAAATTCATTTGGACTTAAAACAATTCTAGCAATATTGAAAAGATGTTTAAGATTCTTCTTAAGCACTTCCTCAATATGATAGGATGTTTATAAGAACAATTGAACTTAATTGTTCTTTGATGAAGAAAATCGTCCTCAAACCAAAACACAAGAACCTAGACGTCATAGGAAATGACTAGCTATAGGATTAGGAGTTTGGTAGAAAACCATAACCCTTCCCTTAGCTTTACCTAGGAACTTGCTTAAATTTTCTAAATTATGTTTAAGTGCGACTCGGGATGACGGGAAGACCCTCCGAGTACGCTTTTATTTTATTGCAATTTACTTCCTTGCAAGTTACCTTATTGCAATTTATTTAATCGCATCGCACTTACTTTTCTTGCATGATAAACAACTGTTGCATGAAAACCCACACCTTTAGGATAGTCCCTAAAACTGAAACCAAAACTAAATTTAAAAGTCATTACAAGATAAAATTCACCGCCACAACATCTCAAAATATAAAACAACTCAAAATTTAATCACAAACAGAACACAAAACTGCAATTACAACTAAATTAAAACGTCTTGTTGGATGATCGGGAATACCTCGGATGATGTAACCTACGTGTTGCTAACGGGATTTCCCACGGTCTAAATGAAAGTGTGGAATTCATGTAGTTGAGTTTAGCAAATTCATCTGGACTATGTGAATCCGATAATAATAATGATGCCGGAAGGATGGAACCGTGGGATCTTAACCAGTGTTGTTATAATCAACTTTAAGATTTGTTTTAATTTAAACATAAAAAACACTTGGAAATTAAGATTTTCTCTAAACCAAAACACTTTTCTCATCTCCTAATTTATGACTTGTAAAACTAAACCTCTGCAACAACAAGGAGCTCAGAGCATGGTGGGCAGCACGGCCATCGTCATCAGCAAAACCTGAGTCTACTTCAGCAAAACCTTCTTAGAATTAAATAACCAAGCCATAGGATTTCGAGGTAGTTTGCCTAGTGCAACATAAATTCTCAACCTTTTGTTAGGCATTTGCATTGCAAATTAAGCCCTAACCGGTCTTAGGACTCCGAGGTAGTCGTTTGGTAAGAAATAAACCCTCACATCTTCGAGGCTATTCGTATGATCATGTCATATGAACATAAGTCCTAATTAATTAAAATTGGCAAGATCAAAACATTAAATAAACATTAGGACTTTCCTAAATTCAAAGCCTAACGATAGGATAGTTGGGAAATTACCGAAGTTCGCTTCGAATCTGTGATTTCTCCTACCTTTCTTCCTTTGAATTCCCAAAACAAAATGTTCCAAATTTAATCCATTCCTTATCGAAATTCCAAAATTCAATCCTCGAAACCTTAAACTTCGAAATTCTTGAGAGCGTAACTACCGATTATTATCGAGAGTTTTCTTAGGTGGTTCCTATCACTTAAGATGTAATTAACTATAGGGGCTTGCCCTTATAGGGAATTTTAAAGAACCTGAGTAATATAAACCCCGTTTAATGCCGTCATATTAAGCGGGGGAATTTGTCGGCTTATAAAATTGGTTCGCAGACCAAACGGATGTCACAAACCTTTCTAGTTTATCTAATCGAGCCCCATTATTAAGCAATGTGTCTATTCTTCGGGATAGATACACGGTTTGTGGTGCGGTGCTCGTTTATGTAAACTATTCGGGATGTGAGATCAGTTTGATTTCATATCTTAAAATCTTCAAATTTAAAAATTATTTTCAAAATCAAATACTACTTTTCAAATTATTTATTTAAATTAAATTAGAAATTCGCCGAAAATTTCTGTTAGGCGACCCCCTTTTCAAAATAAAACACACAACCTAAAAATATGCCGACAATTTCGGCGACTCACTTGGGAGAAATTGCTCTCTCCATTTTTAATCAAATAGTTCGCTTTCAAAAAATCGGTAGTGTATCCATGTCCCTAGTGGATCAAACTACCCTTCTTTCCGTTGGAATACTATGTTCATTTCTACCTTGGACGAGTATAGCCAACATCTTTTCGGATTTAGGAGCCACTGTTTAGACACCCCTAAACGGAGAGGTTCCGAGATCCTTTTACCTCATTTCTGAGGTGAGGTGGACCCCCAATAGGTATTAGTTTAGGAGCGGTCTTGCGGGTCGAGAAGTTTCTATAAGACTTTCTATTCCTTTTCCAGTTCCTAATCAATTCCTTTACCCTTCCTACAACTCTCCTTCTTTCAATAAATTCTCTTTCCTAACGAACAAATCTTTTTGAAAAGATAATTTTCCTTTAATACCACAAATACACTAAGATAAAAAGAAATGTGTTCGGACTCTTTCTTTTTCGTTATAAGTTTTACGACAAGAAGAAGCACGATTCAGGGACTAATACTTGGAATCTGCCCTGCAAAAATGGAAGCCCCAAAACTGATCTTCTCCTTCGTCAACGGACTGGACCTGGCCGTGTTCAAAGAAGAACTGCCTGATAATAGAATTATTCAATTCGGACAAGGATTCGGGGACACCGACATCAAAATCCCCGACGTCACTTTCTTTTCACTCACAAGCAATGTACCGTAAGCCGAGAAGCCGTTGATCGAGTTTAACCTCAAGTCAACTCATGAATTCCCTCATCCGCAAAAGATTCCAACCGAGAGGAGTACCGCTCGTTCACGTGAGGACTGCTTGTTGCTACCCCCACCGGTCTAGTTGTCTCCGCACCTACCCGAAGCTTCGCCAAATTAAAGGGGAAGGAAATCCAGAACTATGGTGAACCTGTTACCGTGGAGGGTACAGACCTTCCTGTGAGACCTTCTGTTTTTGAAATCGGGTCCAGCTCGAGAATTCCATCGCTGACACGGACTCAGAGAAGGAACAGAAGTAGAAGGATCGCTAGAGAAGCCAGAGCTGCTGAAGTTGCTTTCCTAGAGGAAATCCCAGAACTGCCCGAGTATACACCGCTGCCTGAATACATACCACTTTTGGGAGGAAGTAGATTCCATCCCCTCTCCGCCGCAGAGGATGAAGAAAATGTTCGCAAGATTGCTGCCGCATTGTCTCGACTCGTATATTACAACGATAGCCGTAAGAAAAGGGCCGAACTACGCCATTCGCTCGACCGCAAACTTTGATAGAGAAGTTAGCGAAGAAGGAAAGGTGCCCCGTATCGAAATTTTAAGAAGGATAGGGCGGGTGCCGACCAAATCCCATCTTGGGCCGCGAGTAGAATCTGTTATCGTTGCAGAAAAGCCAAATAAAAGGATGAAAGCTAGTCCGCCTGTCATTGTTTCAGGACTACAGATTAGGGAGGATACCACCTTCCAACATTTGGCTGACAGACCATCCGGTCCTAGACCTTCTGCTGCTAGAAGGATGGTATGGCGTCCCACTACTGGACAATTAAGATTGAAACAACAGACTGAGAAGGAAAGTCTCGTCAGGAGACTTGAATCCGAAGAAAGTGTTACTGCAGTAAAGGGGACTCATGAGAAGGAAACCCGACAATTTTCACATGAAAACTGCAAGGATGTACAGAAAAGACCACTAGAAGATCCTATGGAAAAGCTAAGAACCGATATTTGGCGATTAGCAAGGGAAAGAGAAGAGAAATTCGGAGATGATATTGACTCGTCAGAGTTCATGGATGATGAATATGCAGAAATTAACATGATTGAAACGCGAGCTTCATCAGCTTCACAAGGTGCTCCTGCAGCCGCAGAAAGAGAGGAGCCGGAAGTAATGAGGAGGCAGCTTCAAGAGAAAGATGATACAATCGCCCAAATGGCAAAAAGGATGGAAGAGATGGCTGTAGCCCTAGCCACTCTCCAGAGTCAAGTGCAACCCCAACGAGAGACACCCCCAGAAGTCATTCACATTGTAGACGGAGGAAAGGAGATTACGTCCGTCAACGGAGATGATCAATTAAAGAAGGATACAACACAAAGCATGATTCCGGAAAAGGATATCAAGAGCTTGGTGGAACAGCAGGTGCGAGAAGCCTTGGCACAATCAAAGAGCGGGACATCCATTCGGACGGGTAGACCTTACCCCGAAGAATTCGACGCTGTCCAATACCCGAAAGGCTTCGTACCACCTCTGTTCAAGACCTTTGATGGAATCGGGAACCCCCGACAGCATGTTGCACACTTTCGTGCCAGTTGTTGCAATGCCGGTGAAAGTGATGCTTTACTCTTCAGACAATTTGTCAGCAGCCTGTCAGGGATCGCCTTTGATTGGTATGCAGAATTACCGAATGGTTCGGTGAAGACATTTTCAGAACTAGAGAACCTCTTCATCAAGCGATTTGTCGGAGCTCAGCACCACATCACTATAGGTGATTTAGTGGTAGAGAAGCAGAAGCCGAATGAAACTTTGGTGGATTACATACTTCGATGGAGAAATCTAAGTATGAAGTGTGAGCCACAACTACAAGAACAACATGCAGTCGGCATTTTACTTAAGAGCATTCACGGCCCGATAGCACTTCTCCTCAAGGGATTTACTATTAAGACTTTCGAAAAGTTGTTAAGCAAGGCCGGAAGCTTGCAAGAGGAGGCGAAGCAATTAAGTTTCACCGACAAAACAAACAAACAGAAGCCCATGAAAACTTTTGAAAAGAAGTCCGGGATTGTTGCAGCAGTCAGCAAAGGCAAGTAGCCGATACAAATATAGTCAGAACGGCCGCAGCAACCTCAACAGAATTATCAACAACCCCGACCCAGCTATCGGTCCACTCAACGAGATGAACAACCGCCTCGTCCGCAACGTACGTTAAGGGAGCTTCTGAGCAGGTAGTACCCGTTCAAGAATGAGGCAGTGCCGAAAATGTTCCGCAGTTTGATGAAGACTCCAGATTTCCAACTGCCAGAACCTAAGAGACCAGAAGAAGTCAACAAGAAAGGTGATCCCAACTTTTACCCTTACCACCGGATGCTTGGGCACAAGATAGAAGATTGCATTACCTTCAAAAGTTGGCTCAACGACAATCTTCGGAAAGGGAATATAACGATCCCGAAGGAATACATGAAGGAACCCCAGAAAGGAGGTTCCATCAATGTTGTCTCGACTTATCTCATTGTGCCGATAGACCCCTATGCGACTGATGATGGATGGGCTACCGCTTGGATAAGGTCTTCGAAAAAGATTTTGGATCACATCCAAACCGCTTCGGTGCGAACCTCAATTCAGAGTTCGAAACCTGTTAAGTCGACACTATCACTTGCGATAGAAGAACCACCTCAACAAGAGACAATTGAAGAGAAGAAGAAAATCGACGAAGAAGAGAAGACCGAGGCTCTTAAGGCTAGACTAGGGGCTGCTTATCCTAGGATAATTGTTTCCGATTCGGGGGAGAAATCCCTCGAACCTCTGACTCTGTATGATTATCTGCCCACTCCGGTGGGATCTTATAATGATAAGGATTATAGCGTTGGCTACGTTTTGACTGTTTCTAACAATTACGTAACTAGCGACAACCAACTAAATCCGGACATTGATTTCGATACAAATGACAATTCTCAAATCATACACAATCTTGACGATCACAATGACGAAGAAGACATCCACCAAGGAGGCTACGAGAGTTCAACAAGCAATGAATCTATTTGCGAGTTTTGAGGAGCTCCAGTCACAATAGAGTTAGAGCCTTCGGACTCTAAGCTAATCCGAAGAACTCGTCATTCCGATTCAAGAGGAGACACTAGCAAACTCATTACTAGATTCAGAAGAAATTACAGAAGTCAACTTAAGAAGTGGAAGAGTTCTACCTCCGAGAATGGGTCCAAAGGACAAAGGAAAGCAGGTGGTTGTTCAAGAAGAATCAACCCCGACAGAAGAAATACCCATTCGGGAAGAAGCCGAGACACATGAAAATAAAGTGGACTACAACGTGCTAGCCAATCTTAGGAAACTACCGACCAAACTGAGCATCTACGATGCTCTCATCTTATCAAAGGAGATGAGAGAAGCTCTGATCAAGGCCTTACTTGATCCGAAAATTTGCTTAGCTCAAATGACCGGAGATTCCTTAGATGAGGTTTGCTCGCTAAAGGAACAGCGAGGTGTCACCTTTACGGACAATGACCTACTACTTGGGACAGTAGACCAACACCGACCGTTGTATATTTCAGTTACAATCGAAAAGTTTACACTCTCCAGAGTATTGGTGGATCCAGGAGCATCAATCAATATAATGAGTCTTCGAACACTAGCATATTTGGAAATTGATGCTCGCGAGCTTGAAGCAGACAAAATGTTATTAAGAGGATTCAACCGTAAAGGAGAAAGAGCCCTCGGATCAATAACACCGCTAATGAAGACCGGTGACTTAGCAAAGACAACCGCAAAATTTCACATAATTGATTCGAAACGTCGTTCAACGCTCTACCTGGGCCAACCATGGATACATGAAAACCGGATGGTACCATCATCTCTACATCGGTGCATCAAATACTACGATGGAGGGGAACGAGTGCATCAAAGGTGACTTACAACCATTCTCCGTACATGAAATTGGAATCCATGAAGATGCGACTTATTATGCACCTCCGAAGAAAACAATCTTCTCCGGAGATACCATAATGAATGAAGCAAAGAAAGTTCGGGTCAACGAAGAACCCGAAGTTCTAGTCCAACGAGTCACTCACCACTCCCTTACGGCGAGATGGTGAAGGTTTCTCCACAACTCGCATCCGAGGTCGAGGCCGGGGATGAGGTCGTGGCGAAGACGTTAGGATAGTTGGACGGAGGAAACCAGCCATCAATGTTGATTGGGAAGATAGTTCGAAGAAGAAAAAGAAATCAAACAAGAAGCGAGCGACAATAAGTCGGAAGAAGCCGCAATTCGAGATCCCGCTCGAAGATGAAAAGAATGAGGAATATAAATCGATGTACGAGAAGATTGACCACTATGTACATACTATGACCCTGACCCCGATCAATTCTAATAAGATCGAGGGTATGGTGGTCAAAGAGGTACATAACGGCGGTGCAAAGCCATTAAATTCTACCGTGGTGCTCCTTCCTCCAAAACTGAAAATAATGTACAATTTGAAGATGTCACTTCATCAGAATTAATGGAATTACCTTTTGAGTGGTACTCTCTCTGTTTTCAAAATTTAATTCAGCGTGGTTTCTTACCTCGACAATGGACAAAAGGTCAATCACAACATTTTGAAAAATTATGGAATAACTCCGGTCGTCCACCCAATTCAAAGCATGGTCTGGGATTCGGCATAGTAGGATCAGTTGACGATACTGAATTTTGCTTGGTTGTCACTTGCGAGTTCAATGAAAACTGCATGGAAACTATAGAAGAACTCAAAGATTTACAAATTGGAGATGCTCCACTAGAGTTCAAAGAAGAGATCAAATCTACAATAGATGAGTTAACGGAAGTTAACTTAGGTACTAGCGAAGAGCCTAGACCTACCTTTGTTAGCTCCTTACTCAATAAAGAAGACTCCGAAGAAATAATCAAGTTATTAATGGAATTTAAAGACTGTTTTGTTTGGAACTATGATGAGATGCCAGGTTTAGGTCCAGAGGTCGCAGTCCATAAGCTAGGAGTGAATCCTACTTCGTCCGGTCGGACAAGGTCCCGGAAGAATGCGTCTAGAAATTGAACAACAAGTCATAGCTGAAGTTAAAAAGCTAATAGACGCTAAGTTTGTCCGTGAAGAACAATACCCGACTTGGTTAGCTAATGTGGTGCCGATCGTAAAGAAGAATGGTCGGATCGGAATTTGTGTGGATTTCGGAGATTTAAACAAGGCATGTCCAAAAGATGAATTCCCTCTACCGATCCCAGAATTAATGATCGACATTGCTTCGACGCATGAAATATTCTCATTCATGGATGGATCTTCAGGATACAACCAGATAAAAATGGCTCCAGAAGATGACAAGCTTACAGCATTCAGAATGCCGATCGGAGTATATTGCTACACAGTGATGTCATTCGGATTGAAGAACGCAGGAGCAACATACCAGAGAGCGATGACAAGAATTTTTGATGATCTCATCCACAATCAAGTCGAATGCTACGTGGACGATGTGGTCATCAAAAGCAAAATAAAAGACAACCACCTATATGATTTGAGAATTATTTTTGAACGATTAAGACAATTTAACCTTAAGATGAATCCCTTAAAATGCGCCTTCGGCGTCACCTCCGGGAAATTCTTAGGATTCATTGTCCGACATCGTGGAATTGAAATCGACCCGGAAAATATTAAAGCTATCTGAGAAATGCCGCCTCCCAAAACGTTAAAGCAACTACGATCTGTTGACCTCATTTTGGATGAGGTCTTCTCTTCTTCTCTTTAGTACTTAGGATCTAGCCTTAGGCTTTTCCTTTGACTATCTTAGAGCATTAGAATTGGGACCCACCACTTAGAAATTCAAACTACTTCTTAACTCCCTGCAAACTCTACAAACTTGACTATAGACCCCTAATCACCTAGAGGGTTGAAATCAAATGTGGAAGTTTAAAGGATGAGTTCCTATAGGACTCTTTGGCCTTAGGACTGCCCTTGGTGGCCTGGTCTGGTGGGGGCTGACTTACACACACACTACACTTATACACTACACTTTCACACACCTATACCCAACTTGATCTCCTGACTCATGTAGGTGATTCACATGGATGGTCCTTAACCCCTAAGCCCTTGGCTAAGAGGGTTAGGAACAATATAGTGGATGCCTCAAATGAGTCCCTTCATGACTCATGTGGGCTTGATATGGCTTCATGGCCCAACCAAAATAATTTTATTCCACTTATATTCACCCAATCTTCAATTTTCCAAATTTTCAATTTTTGACCGACGGGACCCTACACCCGCCTAGCCTACCCAAAACCTTTGAAATCCTCCAAAATCACCTAAATTACCCAAAATTCCTCAAAATTAACCCCAAGCATTCCCAAATTACTCAAATTGATCATCCATACCCAAAATACCAAAAATTCCAAAAATACCTCCCAATACCCTTCAAATACCCAAAATACCCCTCTTGACCCAAAAATCCAAAAATTCAGACAATTCCCAGAAAATTCCAAAAAATCCCAAATATTCCCAATTTCATTTTGTTCAACTACACCATGGGCCAATTTTGTTAATTTATCCTACTTTTGTCAAAACCCCCAATTTAACCCATTTTAACCCAAAGTGAACCCAATGTCAAACCAAACCTACCCAATTGACCCAAATTCTGGTCCAATTCAATTCTAAACTTCAATTCAACATTCCCAACACCAATCTAGACTAAATATAAGTCCAATTTGATTGACATTTGGATCCAATTTCACTTTTGGCCTTAAAGACCAATTTGGACCCACGACCCAAACCTAACCCAAACTCACCCAATTCAACTCCAATTAACCCCAAATCTTTTCTAAACCTCCCTTAACATCCCTACAAACAAAACCCTAACATGATTTGCCCAAAATTTGGACTCAAACCCCACTCAAATTTAACCCAAAACCAAAAGGCCCAATTTTGACCTAAACCCAAACCTAACCTAAATAAGCCCAAACCCCAAAATCAAAACTCAACCAAAACCAAAACTTCTTTGAAACACTCCCATAAACATTTCCCAACATTTATTTTACATCAATTTCAACCCTAGCCCAACATTGGCCTAAGTTAGCCCAATTTGACCTATATTAGCCCATTCACCAAAGAAGCCCAAATTCAACCCAATTCAAACCCAAATCACTCTCAATTTGCTTCAAATCACTCATGACACATCCATGAGCTAAACCCAACAATTATTTGGCCCAAAATTCTACAAAATTCCCATCCATAAATCTATTTTTAAACCAAAAGCCCACTTACATGAAACCTTCCTAAAAGCCCAAATTTCATGCTAAAGCCCATATGACAATTGCTCTACATCACACCCTTAATTAAAATCAATCCCTAAGTTTGAAAATTCATCATGAAGCCATTCCAAATTAAGCCCCATACAAATTCCCATCAAAATACCAAAATTTTTTCTTAAATCCATTTCCATGAAATTGACTTAACTTTTCCCAAGCCAAAGGTGAGCCATGAAGCCATGCATGAGCCACATGGGAGCCATGAGAGATATGGAATCTACTTTCCACCTCACCATACCCAAGATGGCAAGAGGAGGAGGCCCTTTCCATATTCTCTTAAGGGGGATTAGCCACTTCCATGATTCCACTAAACCTTGCTTAAGCTTAATTGTACTTGGATGGTGACCCTTCCCCACTGATTAAGCTGACCTAAATCACTTTCTCCTCAGCCTAAACCAAGCCTTGGGCGGTGCACCTAGCCCAAAGGGATGGGTTGACAAATTTGAGCCAAAATGAGCCCTCTCCCATTCCATTCTAATCCAAGCCTTTTACACATGGCATTTGCCAATTGCCTACACTAAACCCCAGCCCTGACCCACCTGAACAAGATGGTGACCAGTGCCTGGCCAGCCAGCCACCAGGTCGCCAGAAAACACCATGGCCGAGACCTTGGGAGGAGCCAAACTTTGGAATTCCACCTTGCTGAGCTGCCCCATGCCCAATGGCCACCATGGCTGTTCTTCCCATGCCCGCAGCAGCTGATCCCAACCCTTGGCCATCCCCGTGAGGCTCTCCAGCCACCTCTATTTAAACCCGACCCCCTCATCGCCATGAGAAGAGAGTTGCACAAACCTTGCCGAAACTCGCCAAAATTGTTCCAAACCCTTCTCCATACTTAGAGCAGCTTGATCCCCAGGTGTCAATTTGCCCTAATCCCCACCAAAAGAATCCAATTTCTCAACCGAAATTTCACCCAAAACCAGGACACTTTACCACGGTGAGCCAATCCTCAAATTGACTGGTCCTACACCTTCACTGGACCAAGAGGAGAAGTTTCCCACTGAAAGCCCCATCTCCAGGCCACCCAGTTGCTCCAGCCTCCAAGCTTTGTGATCGGTTGTGGTCACTTTCATAGCTAGGAATTCACCAGACCAGGGGACTTCATCTGGAACTTGCTGGGATCCAATCGAAAGTGACACAACCCTCAGATCGAAGCCACACTTCTCTGAGCAAAGGTATGGCCTCACTCTTCTTCCCGAGCTTCTGAACATTCTCCATTTCTATTGAGTCAATTTCATGCCACATAAACCGTATGGATGTGTTCGTCTTTTCGAGACGAATCCATAGAGCATAAGAACATTAAATTTGGTCAAGTATCGAGTGAGATCTTAGGCCTAGAAGATGGACGGTTCTCGGGCTAGGAGGCTTGGGGACGATGAACGGATGCCGTTCATTCAATACAAGCGCGGACGGATGGCTCAGATGGCTTCGGACCAGGAGATGATACGTGAACCGCGGGACGTGTGGCGCTGAGTCGGAAGGCGGTGTCGAATGGTGGCGCGCCGCGTGGCGTTTCAGAGCTGTCGAGGTTGACGCGGCGCCGCGTGGATAAATAAAAAATTAGGGTATTTTTCTATTTATTCAATTCCCTAAACTTCAAAAATTCATAACTTTGCGTAGAATAATAAGAAAAATAAAATAAAAATACCCACTTGCTCAGTGAACAGAGGAGAATAATGTGGAAAAGAAATCATTTAATTTCATCAAGTATTTTATTTTTAATGATTTATTTCCCTTCTGCATTGTTTTAATTCTCCATGCATATAGGAAATTCACCATGGCATGAGACCATAGGGCTTTTGAAGCCTCCGAATTTGGGAACATTCCCTGAATTTTCCAAAGTCGAGGCCATCCCTATGAGAAGTTATTGATTTTTCAAATTCATGTTGCTGTTTTGAGTATTTTAAATCAAATAATTAGCATGTTGTGAAATAAATTCTAGGAAAATTTGGTGATGTTTCTTATGACCAGAGGACCCTAGGAAAAATAGCTTTTGAATTAATTCACTTAGAATAACCCTAATTGGCTTAAACACCCAAAATAGATCCCTAATTAATTAGAGCTAACCATACATCAAATTGACTTGAAATCAATTCTCCACTGACCTTGAGGATCAGAGGAAACCACAATAAAAATTTGAAGTCAATTGGACTTGGTTAGCCCTACTAAATGGGTTGATTAAGCCATTTAATCAATTTAAATTTCAAAAATTCATAACTTTCAAAATACCTTTTAAAAATTCACCAAATTGGTTTTGGAGCCTCTCTGATATCAGGGGAATTTAAGAAAATTAAATTTTTAATTTTCTAAAAAAGTTGATTTTTTGGTATTATTTTAATATTTTAATAATAAAAAATAAAAAAAAACAAAAAAATAATAAAATTCACCAAAATGTCACATTTTGAATTCTAATCACTTAGGTCTATTTGATGAGATATTAAATTTTAAAGACTTAAGGTAATTTTAAATTAAAAAAAATGTATTTTTTAGCATTTTCACTCAAAAAATTCTAATAAATCAAAGAAAAATCAGAAAATTGCAAAAATTAATTCTCTGATTTCCTTGATATCAGAGAGATTTTTGAAAAATATAAATTTTAATTTTCAACCTTCATTTTATTTTTAAATTAATTAATACTCTAAAACTTAAAATAATTATAATAAAAATAATATAGTTTAAAAAATCACCAAAATTGCTCCAAGTGGTCCTCTGGTCATTAGGAATGTCCCATAATTTTCTTAAGGACAGAAACTCTCCCTTGATCATGTTATTGAATTTTCCTTGGAAATTCCTATTTTCCACCAAAAATAATTACATAAATAAATTAAATACAGAAAAATCATATTTTCTCCTCTCATGTCTTTATTGGCATATGAGTGAAGTCACTTAAAAATTTCATGTTCATTTAAGCTCAATTTAGTGAGTTATGAAATTATTAGGCTTGAGGGGCAAAATGGTAATTAAAAAATTTTAACCCTTAATTAAAACTTTAGGTTTAGTAAAATTAACAAATAAAATATTTGATCTTAATCTGATTAGGATGATTGAAATTCAAATAATTCAAGGGTAGAAACTTACTAAACAATTTGAAAATAATTAAAATAAACTTTAATTAAATAATTGATTAAATTTGGAAGAATAATAAAATTGGAATTATTAAATAGGGATATTATTAGGAAGAGATTTATTCTTTAATTTAAAAATCCCTAAATTAATCGTCTCAATAATATTTAATTCCTAATTAAAAATGATAATTCAAATTTAAGTTTTAAAAAGTTAAAGGACTTAATCATTAAATTAAATTAAATTAAATTAAATTAAATTAAATTAAATTAAATTAAATTAAATTAAATTAAATTAAAACATATTAAATTAAATTAAATTAAATTAAATTAAATCAAATAAATTAAATTAAATTAAATTAAATTAAATTAAATTAAATTGAGTTAAAATAAAATAAAAATAAAATCAAATCAAATAAAATTAAAATTAAATTAAAAATTAAAATAAAATTTAAAATAAAAATTAAAATAAAAATTAAAATAAAAATTAAAATAAAAATTAAAATAAAATTAAAATTAAAATTAAAATTAAAATTAAATTAAAATTAAAAACTAAACCAAATTAAATTAAATTAAAGTTAAATTAAATTGAATTAAATAACATCACCTAAGACATAAAGAAATTAAATATAAAGTAACCTGAACACTATTCCAAATTTAAATCCGATAACTGAAATTAAATCACAAACCATTTGAACACCAATTTGCCCTCGAAAACTTTGGTTATCATAACTCCTAAATAGAACATTAAATGAAATGTTACTTCACTTATAGGATATTCAAATGTCCTAGTTCACTGAGCAAGATAACAAAACTCGAATTCTCGGACGATTAATTCATTCGTATAATTAAATTCATTTGGACTTAAAACAATTCTAGCAATATTGAAAAGATGTTTAAGATTCTTCTTAAGCACTTCCTCAATATGATAGAATACTTATAAGAACAATTGAACTTAATTGTTCTTTGATGAAGAAAATCGTCCTCAAACCAAAACACAAGTACCTAGACGTCATAGGAAATGACTAGCTATAGGATTAGGAACTTGGTAGAAAACCATAACCCTTCCCTTAGCTTTACCTAGGAACTTGCTTAAATATTCTAATTGTGTTTTAAGTGCAGCTTAGGATGACGGGAAGACCCTCCAGGTACGCTTTTATTTTATTGCAATTTACATTATTGTAATTTCTTTAATCGCATCGCACTTACTTTTCTTGCATGATAAACAATCGTTGCATGAAAACCCACACCTTTAGGATAGTCCCTAAAACTGAAACCAAAACTAAATTAAAAGTCATTGCAAGATAAAATTCACCGCCACAACATTTCAAAATATAAAACAACTCAAAATTTAATCACAAACAGAACACAAAACTACAATTACAACTAAATTAAAAAGTCATGTTGGATGATCGGGAATACCTCGGATGATGTAACCTACGTGTTGCTAACAGGATTTCCCACGGTCTAAATGAAAGTGTGGAACTCATTCAGTTAAGTTTAGCAAATTCATCTGGACTAAGTGAATCCGATAAAAATAACGATGCCCAAAGGATAGAACCGTGGGATCTTAACTGGTGTTGTTATAATTAACTTTAAGATTTGTTTTAAATAAAACATAAAAAACACTTGGAAATTAAGATTTTCTCTAAACCAAAACACTTCTCTCATCTCCTGATTTATGACTTCAATAACTAAACCTCTGCAACGACAAGGAGCTTGGAGCATGGTGGGTAGCACGGCCATTGTCGTCAGCAAAACTTGAATCTACATCAGCAAAACCTATCCTAGAATTAAATAACCAAGCCATAGGATTTCGAGGTAGTTTGCCTAGTGCAACATAAATCCTCAACTCTTCGTTAGGCATTTGCATGATCATGTCATGTAAATTAAGCCCTAACTGGTCTTAGGACTCTGAGGTAGTCATTTGGTACGACATAAACCCTCACATCTTCCAGGCTATTTGTGTGATTTTATCATACAAATATAAGTCCTAATTAATTAAAATTGGCAAGATTAAAACATTAAATAAACATTAGGACTTTCCTGAATTCAAGCCAAACAATAGGATAGTCGGGAAATTACCGAAGTTCGCTTCGAATCTGTAATTTCTCCTACCTTTCTTCCTTTGAATTCCCAAAATAAAATGTGCCAAATTTGATCCATTCCTTATTAAAATTCCAAAATTCAATCCCTTGAAAACTTAAACTTTGAAATTCTTGAGAGCAGAATTATTGATTATTATCGAGAGTTTTCTTAGGTGATTCCCATCACTTAAGATGTAATTAACTATAGGGGCTTGCCCTTATAGGGAATTTTAAAGAACCCAAGTAATATAAACCCTCTTTAATGTTTTCATATTAAGCAGGGGAATTTGTCGGCTTATAAAAATTGGTTCGCAGACCAAACGGATGTCACAAATCTTCTAGTTTATTTAATCGAGCCCCACCATCGAGCAGTGTGTCTATCCTTAGGGATAGATACACGGTTTGTGGTGCGGTGCTCGTTTATGTAAACTATTTGGGATGTGAGATTGGTTTGATTTCATATCTTAAAATCTTCAAATTTAAAATTACTTTCAAAATCAAATACTAATTTTCAGATTATTTATTTAAACTAAAATAAAAATTCGCCGACAACTTCTGTTTGGCGACCCCTTTTCAAAATGAAACACACAACCTAAAAATAAGCTGTACACGATCTTTTCAAGGGAAGTTGGCATATCTTCGACGCTTTATCTCAAACTTGTCAGGTAGGTGTCAGCCTTTCTCGGCACTAGTTAAAAAGGACGCCAAATTTATTTGGGAAGAGAAATTCCAGAAGGCCTTCGAGGACATTAAACAATATTTAATGACACCTCCCTGTCTTAGCAGCCCCAGTCTCAGGTAGACCGCTGATACTTTATACCGCGGCTTTAGATGACTCTCTCGGAGCCCTATTAGCCCAGGTCAATGATGAGGGTAAAGAAAATGCTCTTTACTACCTAAGCCGTCGTTTACTTCTGACTGAAATAAGGTATCCCGCAATTGAAAAGTATTGTTGGGCCCTGATCTTCGCTTCTTAAAAGCTCAGGCACTACATGCTTTCTCAGAAGGTCAACCTGATCTCGAAATTTAATCCATTGCAATACTTGATGACTCGTCCAACGCTTTCCGGCAGACTTGCCAGATGGTCAATGATATTATTGCAATTCGATATAACTTTCGTGCCTCTTCGTGTCGTAAAGGGACAAGTCCTAGCAGACTTCCTCGCAGCACACCCTTTGCCGGCAGAATCTCCTCTCAATAACGACTTTCCAGATGAACAAATAATGAGCTTAGAAGACCCTGATGATCGACGTTTGGAATTATATTTCGACGGAGCATCTTCAGCACACAAAGACAAAGAATCGCAAGTGATAGTGCCCGGTAAGGCAGGAATCGGACTAATCTTTATAACTCCGGAGCGGGGGATGTTAAGATACTCCTACCACTTGACGAGCCGTGTACAAACAACGAAGCGAATACGAAGCCCTCATAATAGGACCAGAATTAACTATTCAAATGGGGATAACAGACATCAACATCTACGGGGATTCGCAGTTAATCATTCAACAGATCGCCGGACAGTATAGAATTTTAAAGCCAAGACTCGAGCAATACTTCCAGTATGCCATACAGACTGTTGGAACGCATTCCGAATGTGACAATCTATAAAATTCCCAGAAAAGAAAATGCTTTAGCAGATGCGTTAGCTCGCCTCGCAAAAGAATTTGCCTGTTTGCAAGATGAATCAGTAGAAGTGTCAGTTCACGGACGTCAGGTCCTACCACAGCTCGACATAGACACAATACACAAATCAGAAAAAGGAGAAGAATCAGTTGCAACAGTGACCAAAAACACAGAAGATTGGCGACAGCCATTAATAGACTACCTGCAAACAGGAAAACTACCGGACGATAGGTCGCTAAGCTCCATCGGATCAAGAAAAGAACTCGTCCTACGCATTAATAAACAACACGTTATACGTAAGGTCTTTCGATCAAATGTGGCTAAGGAGCCTAAGTGGGTCCGAGGCCCGTGAAATTGTTAAAGAGGTGCATTCAGGACTCGTGGCGCTCACCAGTCGGGTCCGAAGATGAAAATGAAAATTAAAAGATTAGGGTACTACCGGCCCTCGATGATGACCGACCGCATGAAAATCGCCAAGAGCCGTCACCAATGCCAAGTGCACGGAGTGGTTCTACACCAACCTCCAAATGTGCTACATCCGACAATTACGTCGTGGCCATTTGAATGTTGGGGCACGTGATATAGTGGGTCCTATAGAACCATCATCTTCAAAAGGACATCGCTTCATTCTTGCGGCTACGGATTAATTTTCCATGCGGGCGTAGGCAGCTCCACTCGGAGAAGTTAAAGCACACCACGTGCTACAGCTTTTCAAGAACCAAGTTGTCTACCATTTCGGAGTGCCGCGCAGATTATCTCGTATAATGGGTCAACATTCGAAGCACGCAAATCAATAATTTTGTCGTGAGACACGGAATCGACCGGCAATATTCAACAATTTACTACCCAAGAGCAAACGACTCGGTCGAGACTTTTAATAAAACCCTCGTTCAAATCTTAAATAAAACTTTGGACGATAATAAGAGAAATTGGCACGAGAAGTTATTAGAAGCCTTATGGCCTACCTGGACAACCTTCGTAACTCCTACTCAAGCTACACCTTACGCTCCGGTGTATGGGTCCGAGGCAGAGTGTTACTCTTAGAGGTCCAGCCTTCCTTCACTCAGAATTGCAGTTGCAAACAAAATCACGACAGAAAAGAATGCCAAATTACGACTAGAAGAATTAGAAAGCCTGGAAGGGAAAAGACTTGCAGCACAGCAGAATTTAGAACTATACCAAGCTAAGATGGTTCAAGCCCATGACAGATTGGTCCGTCCAAGAACCTTCAAAGTTGGTGACTTAGTTCTCGTTCTCAAGAGACCTATCCTTGCACACCGCAAGATAGGAGGAAAATTTGAACCCACTTGGGAAGGATCGTTTGTGGTTGAGGCAGTCTACTCAGAAGGCTCTTACCCACTAGTGAATTGCCAAGGAGAACGACATATGCTTCCGATCAACAGACGATACTTGAAGATGTATTATGCTACCTGATGTTTCAAAGTAATGAATTCTTCATCCCTAGAAGCACGGGTGGAGTAATTACTTATGACTGGTTCCGAACCCAAAAATAATAAAAATGTGCTAAGAAAATTAAAATCATGATAATAAAGTTTTCATTGTCTTCTCTTCCATATCAAAATCTTTTCCTGATCTTATCCCACTTCATTCCTATTAAATTTAAAAATACAAAAAATAATAAAAAAAAACTGTCTTTAATAAACATTTTCTTAATGTTCTTGTTCTTAGTACAGCCCCTGATCCTTTTCCTTGTCTTTTCGCAGGTAAATGTCGAACGGGCGGTTGGTCCTGAACTTTAGAAAGGGCGTAAGCCTTGCACTCGACGAAAAGAGGGTGAAAGATGGAGCGATAATAGAGATAGACTCGTACTTCGTACCGGCAGGCTCCGCAATACGAGGAAAGCGACCGGGTCCCGGCTGACCGAGAGGAATCGCCCGGCTAGACAAGAATGAAAGTGGGTGGCCCAAGCCACCAATCCAAAGAAGAAGAAAAGAAAACGAACACTGAAGAAGACAAGAGAATCAAGTCTGTAGTCGCTACAGCAGAGGGCAGGCTTGTCAGCGCCACGCCCACAGAGATTCAGGAAGTACGAAGAGCTACTCTCACGGCAACCCAGCGAAGAAATAAAAATCGCCGTATCCGCAAGATGTTAACTAAACTAGCAGCGAACCAGCGCGACGAGGCAGTTGCTACTGTAAGTGCATATACTTCAAGGATATCGGTTCGCCAGGAGCCTGAAGAAAGGAAGCTAGCTCCCAGGATAACAGAAGAGACCAGGGAAATCTTGAGAAGAACAGAAGAAAGAAGGCAACAACGCCACCAGACAAAGCCACCAGTAATGCATAACCTTGTTGCAGAAGCAACCCCAGAGGATGTCCCGACGGACACCATCCCCGAGGAACCGAGGTATGCAGGAGAACGTGAAGGGATTGAGCCATATATCCCACAATACGTCACTGTGCCTCGCCATTTGTAGATTATTCCGAATACGAGCTAGAAAGAATGCGTAATGTCGAGAAGAAAACTTTTGAATACTTCGAGAGAATCGAGGCGGGAGGATCAATATACTAGAAGGCCTCGAGCTACATACGTACGTGTTCTCGAATACGAACAACAACAAATCGTGGACTGCATCCGGGATTTGAAAAGAATGGGCCGAGCGGGCCGCCTAAGAGAAAACACTTACTCGGAATCCCGGAGATGGATGCCAGGGAAAGGGAGAATTACAATACAATGTGGATGCTGCTACAACTTCGCAGAAGACAGGAAGGGAAACCCACCAGGAATACTCCATCATGGCCAGGTGGATCCGATGTCATTGGTCATTAAAAGGATGGTAAAGAGAATGATAACATGGAGGGTACTGCCAGCAGATTGCATACCCAACAACTGCATCATTAACATTTACAAGAAGGGTGATCTGCATACCCCCGCACATAGATCACCATGACTTTGTCGACCTTTTGCACAGCTTTCTTTTCCGAACGAGTGTAATATCATGTTCGGATCCGACCTCCGGATAGCGAGCCCGTGTGAGTTCCGAGGGCCGATAAAGATACCATTACCGGTAGGTTCCGTCATGATACCGAAGGGCAACGGAGCGGATGTCGCTAAACATTGCATACCCGGAGTACCGATGAAGCGGATCTCGCTTACTTTCGAAGGATGGACGACAGGAAGACACCTTACCACTTCCAGCCGTACCCGGAGCTAGAGAGCCTCCGGCCTTACGAGCTGTGAGTTACATGGAAAATATCACACCTCCAACGTACATCCATACGGCATCCTTGCCAAGGATGGCTTGGAAGGTGATGTTATTGACCATGTACCTCACTATTCAGACATGGATTTTTGGAAGATACCTTTTTGGATGGATCAACAAAGATCATACATAGTCTGTTTTGAGTCTACATGGATTGTATGAGATGTATTCCAGATCGAGTTGTATGATGTATCTTCAGCATGATTGGAATGAAAGTGACCATGTCACATTTTTGGCCTTCACCTCTTTTGTGCAAGTTGACTGAGAAACGCCATTAAAGTTAAATGATCTTCGAACAAACAACAGAAAAGAAAAAAAAAGAAAACTTTCCTTAAAAATCTAAAAGCAAATGATGATCTCCAAATTCATGATAAAATAAAAATTTGAATCGTTAAAGGACAAACAAAATGACCACAAATTTTAAATCAATTTCAAATTCAATCTTTCCAAATCTCAAATCAAATCTCAATCAAATTTCAAATTCAATCTTTCCAAATCTCAAATCAAATCTCAATCAAATTTCAAATTCAATCTTTCCAAATCTCAAATAAAATCTCAATCAAATTTCAAATTCAATCTTTCCAAATCTCAAATCAAATCTCAATCAAAATTCAAATTCAATCTTTCGAAATTTCAAATCTAATCTCAATCAAATTCGAACTTTTGGGGTTGAGGATTTTACATCCGAGACTGCATTGCTTTAGGATCATTTCCCTATCGCAATGAAATACATCAAATTCAAACTTTTGGGGTTGAGGATTTTACATCCGAGACTGCATTGCTTTAGATTCTTTCCCTATCGCAATGAAATACATCAAATTCAAACTTTTGGGGTTGAGAATTTTACATCCGAGACTGCATTGCTTTAGGATCCTTTCCTTATCGCAATGAAATACATCAAATTCAAACTTTTGGGGTTGAGGATTTTACATCCGAGACTGCATTGCTTTAGGATCATTTCCCTATCGCAATGGAATACATCAAATTCAAACTTTGGATTTTACATCCGAGACTGCATTGCTTAAGATTCTTTCCCTATCGCAATGAAATTCATCAAATTCAAACTTTTGGGGTTGAGGATTTTACATCCGAGACTGCATTGCTTTAGATTCTTTCCCTATCGCAATGAAATACATCAAAATTAAACTTTTGGGGTTGAGGATTTTACATCCGAGACTGCATTGCTTTAGGATTCTTTCCCTATCGCAATGAAATACATCAAAATCAAATTCTTGGGGTTGAGGATTTACATCCGAGACTGCATTGCTTTAGGATTCTTTCCCTATCACAATGAAATACATCAAAATCAAACTCTTGAGGTTAAGGATTTTACATCCAATACCGCATTACTCTGAGGTCTCTCCTCATTGTAGTGATTCAATCCAATCAATTCAATTTTCTTTCGAGGTTGAAGATGTAAGATCTAAAACCACAAAATTCCAATTTTCATTTCAATTCAAATCCCTTCGAATTAATCTTAACAAAACTTCAATCTAAATTAAAACTCCAAACTAAAATCTGAGCTCACACATCAAAACTTAAACCAAAACAAAATAAAATCTAAATTGAAATTCCCCAGATCATGCGATTTGGGATTCACCTCCTTTTCCTTTCCCCAGCGAGAGTTCAGGAATCTCCAGTCTCAGAGATACACTTGACACTCCCCAGCGGAAATTCTTCTACTTTGTCCTAAGTTTGTCACTTGGACATCTGCGTTGGTTTTGTTGATCGCTTCGGTCAACAACAATACGCGCGGTGTGCTCCGTCGACTCACCACACCTATTGGGGGTCCATTTGTTGACCTCATTTTTGATGAGGTCTTCTCTTCTTCTTTTAGTACTTAGGATCTAGCCTTAAGCTTTTCCTTTGACTAATCTTAGAGGATTAGAATTGGGACCCACCATTTAGAAATTCAAACCACTTCTTAACTCCCTGCAAACTCCACAAACTTGACTGTAGACCCCTAATCACCTAGAGGGTTGAAACCAAATGTGGAAGTTTAAAGGATGAGTTCCTATAGGACTCTTTGGCCTTAGGACTGCCTCGGGTGACTCGGTCCGGTGAGGGCCGACTTACACACACACTACACCTATACACTACACTTTCACACACATCCTAAAAACACACCCATACCTAACTTGACCTTCTGACTCATAAAGGTGATTCACATGGATGGTCCTTAACCCCTAAGCCCTTGGTTAAGAGGGTTAGGAACAACATAGTGGATGCCTCAAATGAGTCCCTTCATGGCTCATGTGGGCTTGATATGGCTTCATGGATCAACCAAAATGATTTCATTTCACTTACATCCACCCAATCTTCAATTTTCCAAATTTTCAATTTTTGACCCCCGGGACCCTAAACCCGCCTAGCTTACCCAAAGCCCTTGAAACTACCCAAAATTTGCAAAATCACCTAAATTACCCAAAATTCCTCAAAATCAACTCCAAACATTCCCACATTACTCAAATTGATCATCCATACCCAAAAATACCAAAAATTCTAAAAATACCTTCCAATACCCTCCAAATACCCAAAATACCCATCTTGACCCAAAAATCCAAAAATTCAGTAAATTCCCAAAAACTTCCAGAAGATTCAAAATATTCACAATTTCATTTTGTTCAACTACACCATGGGTCAATTTTGTCAATTTACCCCACTTTTATCAAAACCCCCAATTTTACCCATTTTAACCCAAAGTGAACCCAATGTCAAGCCAAACCTACCCAATTGACCAAAATTCTTGTCCAATTCAATTCTAAACTTCAATTCAACATTCCCAACACCAATCTAGACCAAATACAAGTCCAATTTGATTGACATTTGAATCCAATTTCACTTTGGGCCTTAAAGCCCAATTTGGACCCATGACCCAAGCCTAACCCAAACTAGCCCAATTCAACTCCAATTTACCCCAAATCTTTTCTAAACCTTCCTTAACATTCCCACAAACAAAACACTAACAAGATTTGCCCAAAATTTAGACCCAAACCCCACTCAAATTCAACCCAAAACTAAAAAGCCCAATTTTGACCTAAACCCAAACCTAACCCAAATAAGCCCAAACCCCAAAATAAAAACCCAACCAAAGCCAAAACCTCTTTGAAACACTCCCATAAACATTTCCCAACATTTATTTTACATCAATTTCAACCCTAGCCCAACATTGGCCCAAGTTAGCCCAATTTGACCTACATTGGCCCATTTACCAAAGAGGCCCAAATCCAACCCAATTCAAACCCAAATCATTCCAAACTCATTTCAAATCACTCATGACATATCCCTAAACCAAACCCAATAATTATTTGGCCCAAATTTCTACAAAATTCCCATCCATGAATTCATTCTTAAACTTAAAAGCCCACTTACATGAAACCTTCATAAAGCCCATCTCCACCAAAATCCAAAGGGCCAAAATCAATCCAAAACCCATATAACAATTGCTCTACACCATATTTTCAATTAAATCAATCCCTAAGTTTGAAAACTCATCATGAAGCCATTCCAAATTAAGCCCCATACAAATTCCCATCAAAATACCAAAATTTTCTTAAACCCATTTCCATGAAATTAACTTAACTTTTCCTAAGCCAAAGATGAGCCATGAAGCCATGCATGAGCCACATGGAAGCCATGAGAGCCTCTTTACATGTCACCATGCCACATTGGGTAAGAGGGGAGAGAGCTTTCCTTAATTCCTAAAAGTCTTTAACCTCACCCATGATATCCCTTAACCAAGATTTAATCCAAATATTCTTGGATAAGGACATCACCACCTTTTGACCAGCTAGCCTAACTGATTTTCTCAGCCCAAGGCTAGCCATGGGGAGGTGAACCCAGCCCAAACAAATGGGTTGACCAAACCTAGCGAAGATTAGCTATATCCCCATGCCATTTTGATCCAAGTGCTTTACACATGTCCATGCTCAATCGATCGCACTAATGCCAAGCCCTGACCCCACTGGCCAAGATGGTGACCTGAGACTGGCCGGCCAACCACCAGGCCGCCGGAAAACGCCATGCCCGAGAGCTCACATGTGAGCCCAACATTGGAATTCTCCCTTGCTGAGCTGCCCCATGCCCAATGGCCACCATGGCTGTTCTTCCCATGCCCAGAGCAGCTGATCCCAACCCATGGACATCCCTGTGAGGCTCTCCAGCCACCTCTATTTAAACCTGACCCCCTCACGGCCATGGAGGAGAGTTGCACAAACCTTGCCGAAACTCTGCCAAAATTGTTCCAAGCCCTACTCCATACTTAGAGCAAGCTTGATCCCCAAGTGTCAATTTGCCCTAATCCCCACCAACGAACCCAATTTCTCAACCGAAATTTCACCCAAAAACCAGGACACTTTGCCACGATGAGCCAATCTTCAAATTGACCGGCCCTACACCTTCCCTAGACCAAGAGGAGAAGTTTCCCACCGAAAGCCCCATCTCCGAAGCCACCCGGCTTGTTCCAGCCTCCAAGCATTGTGATCGGCCGTGGTCACTTTCATAGCTAGGCAATTCACCGGACCAGGAGACTTCATCCGGAGCTTGCCGGGATGCAATCGAAGGTGACACAACCCTCAGATTGAAGCCACACCTCTCTGAGCAAAGGTATGAGCTAATTCTTTATCCCGAGCTTCTGGAGATTCTCCATTTCAAATGCTTTAATTTCAATACATGATCACCGTATAGATGTATTCGTCTCTTCAAGACCAATCCATAGATCATAAGAACACAAAAATCCGTTGAGAAATGAGTGAGTTCTTAGGGTTTTAGTGTGGACGGCTCTCGGGTGAGAACACTTGGGGACGATGAACGGATGTCGTTCATTCCATAGACGCGCGGACGGACGGCCAGGATCGCGCCGGATGAGGAAACGGAACGATACAGCGGGCCCCTAGAGCGCTGAGTCGGATGGCGGCGTCGAATCAGAAAGCGCCACGGGGCACTTCGGAGATGTTAAGGTTGACGCAGCGCCGACTCGGATAAATAGAAAAATAGGATTTTTCAGATTTATTTAATTCCCTAAACTTCAAAAATGCATAACTTTGTGTAGAAAAATCAAAAAAATAAAATAAAAATACCCTCTTGCTCAGTGAACAGAGGAGAATAATGTGGAAAAGAAATCATTTAATTTCATCAACTATTTTATTTTTGATGATTTATTTCCCCTCTGCATTGTTTTAATTCTCCATGCATATAGGAAATTCACCATGGCATGAGACCATAGGGCTTTTGAAGCCTCTGAATTTGGGAATATTCCCTGAATTTTCCAAAGTCAGAGGCCATCCCTATGAGAAGTTATTGATTTTTCAAATTCATGTTACTCGTTTTGAGTATTTTAAATCCAATAATTAGCATGTTGTAAAATAAATTCTAGGAAAATTTGGTGATGTCTCTTATGACCAGAGGACCGTAGGAAAAATAGGTTTTGAATTAATTCATTTAAAATAACCCTAATTTGCTTAAACACCCAAAATAGGTCCCTAATTAATTAGAGCTAATCATACATCAAATTGACTTGAAATCAATTCTCCACTGACCTTTAGGATCAGAGAAACCCACCATAAAAATTTGAAGTCAATTGGACTTGGTTAGCCCTACTAAATGGGTTGATTAAGCCATTTAGTCAATTTGAACTTTAAAAATTCATAACTTTCAAAATACTTTTCAAAAATTCACCAAATTAGTTTTGGAGCCACTCTGATATTAGGGGAATTTAAGAAAATTAAAATTTCAATTTTCTAAAAAAGTTGATTTTTTGTATTATTTTAATATTTTAATAAATAAAAAATAATAAAAATCATAAAAATAATAAAATTCACTAGAATGTCACATTTTGGATTCTAATCACTTAGGAACAAACCCCATATTTTTCTTAAGTCTATATGATGAGATATTAAATTTTAAAGCCCTAAGGTAATTTTAAAATTAAAAAAAAAATGTATTTTTTAGCATTTCCACTAAAATAATTCTACTAAATCAAAGAAAAATAAAAAAATTGCAAAAATTGATTCTCTGATTCCCTTGATATCAGAGGGATTTTTGAAAAATATAAAATTCATTTTTCAACCTTTATTTTATTTTTAAATTAATTAATACTCCAAAACTTAAAATAATTATAATAAAAATAATATAATTAAAAAAATCACCAAAATTGGTCCAAGTGGTCCTCTGGTCATTAGGAATGTCCCATAATTTTCTTAACTAGAGAAACTTTCCCTTGGTCATATTATTAAATTTCCCTTGGAAATCTCTATTTTCCACCAAAAATAATTACATAAATAAATTAAATACAGAAAAATCACATTTTCTACTCTCATGTCTTTATTGACATATGAGTGAAGTCACATAAAAATTTCAAGTTCATTTAAGCTCAATTTGTGAGTTATGGAATTATTAAGCTTGAAGGGCAATGTGGTAATTAAAATTTTAACCTTTAATTAAAACTTTAGGCTTAATTAAATTAAGGAGTAAAATATCTGATCCTAATCTGATTTGAATGACTGAAATTTAAATAATTAAGGGGTAGAAACCTACCAAACAATTTGAAAATAATTAAAATAAACCTTAATTAAATAATTGATTAAATTTGGAAGAATAATAAAGTTGGAATTATTAAAATATGGATATTAATAGGGAGAGATTTGTTCTTTAATTTAAGAATCCCTAAATTAATCATCTCAATAATATTTAATTCCTAATTAAAATGATAATTCAAATTTAAGATTTAAAGTGTTAAAAGACTTAATCATTAAATTAAATTAAAGTTAAATTATTAAACTCTTTTTAAATTTTTAATTAAATTAAAATTAAAAATAAAATTAAATTAAAGATTAAATTAAATTAAATCAAACAAATTAAATTAATTTAAATTAAATTAAATTGAAAAAATTAAATTAAATTTAATTAAATTGAATTAAATTGAATTAAATTAAATTAAAATTAAATTAAATAAAATTAAATTAAAACATATTAAATTAAATTAAATCAAATTAAATTAAATTAAATTAAATCAAATTAAATCAAATAAAAGGAAATTAAAATCAAATTAAATTAAATCAAGTTAAATTAAATTAAGTTAATTCACATCAAATCAAACTAAATTGAATTAAATTAAATTAAATAATGGAATCAAGTTAAAATTAAATCAAATTAAATTAAATAAAAATTAAAACTAAACGAAATTAAATTAAATTAAATTAAAGTTAAATTAATTTAAAAATAACATCACCTAAGACATAAAGAAATTAGAAAATAAATAAAGCAACTTGAACACTATTCAAAATTTAAATCTGATAACTGAAATTAAATTAAATCACAAACCATTTGAACACCAATTTGCCCTCGAAAACTTTTGTTGTCATAACTCCTAAACAGAATGTTAAATGAAGTGTTACTTCACTTATAAGATATTCAAATGTTCTAGTTCACTAAGCAAGATAACAACAAAACTTGAATTCTCGGACGATTAATTCATTTGTATAATTAAATTCATTTGGACTTAAAACAATTCTAGCAATATTGAAAAGATGTTTAAGATTCTTCTTAAGCACTTCCTCAATATGATAGGATGTTTATAAGAACAATCGAACTTAATTGTTCTTTGATGAAGAAAATCATCCTCAAACCAAAACACAAGAACCTAGACGTCATAGGAAATGACTAGCTATAGGATTAGGAGTTTGGTAGAAAACCATAACCCTTCCCTTAGCTTTACCTAGGAACTTGCTTAAATTTTATAAATTATGTTTAAGTGCAGCCTGGGATGACGGGAAGACCCTCCAGGAACGCTTTTATTTTATTGCAATTTACTTCCTTGCAATTTACCTTATTGCAATTTATTTAATCGCATCGCACTTACTTTTCTTGCATGATAAACAACTGTTGCATGAAAACCCACACCTTTAGGATGGTCCCTCAAACTGAAACCAAAACTAAATTTAAAAGTCATTACAAGATAAAATTTACCACCACAACATCTCAAAATATAAAACAACTCAAAATTTAATCATTAACAGAACACAAAACTGCAATTACAACTAAATTAAAACGTCTTGTTGGATGATCTGGAATACCTCGGATGATGTAACCTACGTGTTGCTAACGGGATTTCCCACGGTCTAAATGAAAGTGTGGAATTCATTTAGTTGAGTTTAGCAAATTCATCTGGACTAAGTGAATCCGATAAAAATAACGATGCCGGAAGGATGGAACCGTGGGATCTTAACCGGTGTTGTTATAATCAACTTTAAGATTTGTTTTAATTAAAACATAAAAAACACTTGGAAATTAAGATTTTCTCTAAACAAAAACACTTTTTTCATCCCCTGATTTATGACTTCTAAAACTAAACCTCTGCAACAATAAGGAGCTCGGAGCATGGTGGGCAGCACGACCATCGTCATCAGCAAAACCTGAGTCTACTTCAGCAAAACTTTCTTAGAATTAAATAACCAAGCCATAGGATTTCGAGGTAGTTTGCCTAGTGCAACATAAATTCTCAACCTTTTGTTAGGCATTTGCATTGCAAATTAAGCCCTAACCGGTCTTAGGACTCCGAGGTAGTCGTTTGGTACGACATAAACCCTCACATCTTCGAGGCTATTCGTATGATCATGTCATATGAACATAAGTCCTAATTAATTAAAATTGGCAAGATCAAAACATTAAATAAACATTAGGACTTTCCTAAATTCAAAGCCTAACGATAAGATAGTTGGGAAATTACCGAAGTTCGCTTCGAATCTGTGATTTCTCCTACCTTTCTTCCTTTGAATTCCCAAAACAAAATGTTTCATATTTAATCCATTCCTTATTGAAATTCCAAAATTCAATCCCTTGAAACCTTAAACTTTGAAATTCTTGAGAGCAGAACTACTGATTATTATCGAGAGTTTTCTTAGGTGGTTCCTGTCACTTAAGATGTAATTAACTATAGGGGCTTGCTCTTATAGGGAATTTTAAAGAACCCAGGTAATATAAACCCTGTTTAATTCTGTCATATTAAGCAGGGGAATTTGTCGGCTTATAAAATTGGTTCGCGGACCAAACGGATGTCACAAACCTTTCTAGTTTATCTAATCGAGCCCCTTTATTAAGCAAGTAGTGTCTATTCTTCGGGATAGATACACGGTTTGTGGTGCGGTGCTCGTTTATGTAAACTATTCGGGATGTGAGATCGGCTTGATTTCATATCTTAAAATCTTCAAATTTAAAAATTATTTTCAAAATCAAATACTACTTTTCAAATTATTTATTTAAATTAAATTAAAAATTCGCCGACAATTTCTGCTAGGCGACCCCCTTTTCAAAATAAAACACACAACCTAAAAATATGCCGACAAATTATCACAATTTATTTTAATATTATATTATGTGTTTCTATTAAATTTCATCAATCTAATAATTTTCATAAACAAGGAGAAAGACTAAGAAAACTACTCAGAATGCACGGGAATAAAAAAAGCATGGATTTAAAGTTAACAACAATAACCAAAGATATCTTAATTTCCTCCCCAAGCAGACTCCTTGAAGTTCCTTTGACTTTTCCTTCTAGTACAGCAAACTATATAGCACTCAACTAATGAACTCACTAAACACACACATAAAATATTCTAGAAAAAACTTTTTAAGACTCAAAAGACACACACAGAAGACTCCAGAGACACACTAAGACATTAGATTTTGGCCTCTATTTATAGAGTTTAAGCAAAGGTTCAAGTGGTGCTTAAACACCTCTTCGGAAAGTGTCCAGGTTCAATGTATAATCATTTTGAACTAGCTCGCCGTCGGCGAGAAAAGACCTCACCGTCAGCGTGGCTTCTAGAAGGTCTTTAAATCGTGCGATCTCGCTGTCAGCAGGCTCGGGCTAGCTGTCAGCGCGGTAGGTATAATTCCTTCAGAAAATTCTCCTCACGATCTCGCCGTCGGCGGCCTCGATCTCGCTGTCGGTGAAGTAGTTATATTTGCAAGAATTTCCTCCTTTTTGATCCAAATTTGCTCCATTTCATGTTCTTTGCTTCCATTACTTATAAATATTCATTCCTGCAATAAGATAAAGAAAATACCTTTCTTTAAAGTGCAATTTCATCAAAAATATATATGAATTTCTTAATGAATTTTTCTGTGATCAATCATCAATTCCAATTTTAAGTTATTAAAATCTTTAATAAACTGAGTTGCCCCCTAAAGGCTTTCATTATTATTACTCTTAAATGAAGCATTAAGTGAAACATCACTTTACTCATAGGATAATCAAACATCCTAATTCACTGAGCAAGAAGCAAAATTTGATTGGATTCTTGGATGATTAATTCACCTGTACAATAAAATTCATTTGGGCTCAAAATAATCTCAGAAGTATTGAAAAAATGTTTAAGATTCGTCCTAAGCACATTCTCAATATGATGAGATATTTTAGAAGAACAACTGAACTTAATTATTCTTTGATGAAGAAAATCATTCTTAGCAAAACAAAAGAACCTAGACATCATAAGAATTAACTAGCTATAGGATTAGGACTTTGATAGACAACCAGAACCTTTCCTTAGCTTTACCTAGGTACTTGTTGCTAATTATATAAATACCTTAACATGTGCTTTAAGTGTAGCTTGGAATGACGGGAAGACCCTCCAGGTATGCTTTTATTTTATTGCAATTTACTTACCTGTACTGAACTTTACTTTTCTTGCATGTTAAACAAGATTGTTGCATGAAAACTGAAACCTTTAGGATAGCCACAAAATTGAAACCCCAAAACTAAATTAAAATTCACAACAAGATAAAATCCACCACCACAATATTTCAAAATATAAAACAACTCAAAATTTAATCACAAACATAACACAAAACTATAACTATAACTAAATTAAAATGTCTTGTTGGATGATCGGAAATACCTCGGATGATGTAACCTACGTGTTGCTAACGAGATTTCTCACGGTCTAAATGAAAGTGTGGAACTCATTCAGTTGAGTTTAGCAAATTCATCTGGACTAAGTGAATCTGATAAAATAACGATGCCGGAATGATGGAACCGTGGGTTCTTAACCGATGTTGTTATAATCAACTTTAAGATTCCCCTAATAAAACACTAATGACATTTGGACTTTAAGATTTCTCTAAACCAAAACACTTCTTTCATCTCCTGAATTTCATTTTCTAAAACTAAACCTCTGCGATAACGATAAGGAGCTTGGAGCACGGTGGGCAGCACGACCATCTTCTTCAGTAAAACTCGGGTCTGCTTCAAAAAAACCTTTCTTAGTTTAAATAACCAAGCCATAGGATTTCGAGGTAGTTTGCCAAGTGAAACATAAATTCTCAACATTTTGTTAGGCATTCGCATAATCATGTTATGTAAATTAAGCCCTAACCGGTCTTAGGACTCCGAGGTAGTCATTCGATACGACACAAACCCTCACATCTTCCAGGCTATTCGTATGATCATGTCATACAAATATAAGTCCTAATTAATTAAAATTGACAGGATTGCAACATTAAATAATATTCCCAAATTGAAACCAAACAATAGGATAGTTTGGGAAGTTGCCAAGATTCTTCTTAGATCCTCAGCTTCTCCTACTTTTCTTCCATTGTATTCCTAAAATAACTGTTCCAAATTTGATCCATTCCCAATTGAAATTTTCAAAATACAATTGTTTGAAAACCTTGAACTTTGAAATTCTTGAGAGTAAAACCACTGATCATTATCGAGAGTTTTCTTAAGTGATTCCCGTCACTTAGGATGTAATTAACTACAGGTGCTTTCCCTTATAAGGAACTTTAAGAACCCACGTAATATAAACCCTACTTAGTTACCTTATATTAAGCAGGGAACTTGTCGGCTTATAAAATTGGTTTACAGACCAAACGGACATCACAAATCTTCTAGTTTATTTAATTCAGCCCCATCATCAAGCAGTGTGTCAATTCTTTGGGATAGATACACAGTTTGTGGTGTGGTGCTCGTTTATATAAACTTTTTGGGATGTGAGATCAGTTTGATTTCATATCTGAAAAATTTAAAACTTAAAATTATTTTCAAAATCAAATGCTACTTTCTAAATTATATATATATATTTAAATTAAACTTAAAATCTAAAATTCACCGATAATTTCTGTTAGGCGAACTCTTTTCAAAATACAACACACAACCTAAAAAAATGCCGACAGTTACACCTATTTTCGGCGACTAGGCTGACCTGCAAGGACAAGGAAGGTGACATCAGGTTAAGGGCAGGTCAGAGAAGATTAAATGGCATTATGTGGTTAGCTTTAAGATGGGTTAACCAAGTATGTGGTAAGCTCATCAATTTAATCCAAAGTAAAAAAAGATTTGACCTATTTGGGAGGGACCATTGGTCCATGGCACACTTGGCTTGGTTTTGCTGGACTTTGGTTTGTCCTTGAGGTCCGAAGGTTTGCTGTGGTGGACAAAGCTTGGTCAATATGATTTGATTTGAATGACATTGGTTCTTAGGTTCAATTTTGGGTCAATTTTGGTTCAAGTTAGGCTATGTTGGATTTAAGGTTGGGTTAAGTCAAAATGATAGTTCAGATTGGTGTATATGATTATCACGAAGTATTTAGAAAAGAATTAGAGTGATTTTGAAATGGATTGGGGAGTGGATTTGGCTTGAATTGCGCACTTGGTTAATTTGGGCTAATATGGGTAACGCTAGGCTAGATAGGGTTGAGGTTTGGTTGAACTTGGGTGAGGTTTAGGCTCAAATTAGAGGAAATTATTGGTTTAATTTAGTGTATGGGATTATCATGAAGAGTTTACAATTCATTTTTGGGGGAAGTTTATTGACATTGAGTTTAATTTGGAGAGATTTAGTCATATGGTTAAAATTGGGGATTTTTGGTTTGAGTTCAAATTGGGTTAAAAATGTTGGCTAAATTGGACTTGGATTAGATTTAGATTTGAACTAAGGATATTGAATTTGAGTTTGGAATTGATATTGGTCAAAATTGGAATCAATTTGGTGGAATTTTAGGAGTGATTTGAGTATTTTGGGCTTAAAGGACAAATTTGGGGCTTTTGGTCAAATTGGGCTAGTTTGGTCAAATTGGGTCAATGTGGCGGTTCAAATTTGAAATTGGTAATATTTGGAGGGTTTTGGGAATTTTTGAAATTTTAGGCCAGGAGGGGTAATTTCATAATTTTAGGGATATTTTGAGAATTTTGGTAAATTTAAATAATGTTGATCAATTTGAGTGGTTGGGAATGTTTTGGGATGATTTTTTTGTGGGATTTTGGTAATTTTGTTTGATTTTGAAAATTTTGGGCAAAATTAGGGTTTTGGTGGAAATTTGGTCATTTGATAGAGTTTAAAGGTAAGGGGTTAAAAGTTTAAGATTTTTGGTTAGGCTGGGTGTTAATTGGAAATGTTTACTCATTTAAGCCATGGACCAAGAGAATTCCCAATTTGGATCCTCCATGTGCTGTAACTAACCAAACCTTTGTTTGGGGCTGAGAGCTTGAGGGAAACCACCCACGTGAGTTTCCAAAGACTAAAGGAATCATAAAGGAAGGTGTCTGGATTAAGGTTATGAGTTATGTGTGAAAGTGTGTATGTGTATGTTAACTCTAGACCTCCTAGGGTCAGTCCTAAGGCTTGACCATCTTATAGGGAACTTCTCTTGAGCTTTGTAATGCTTGGTCTCATCCTTCTAAATATTAGAGGATAGACCTTAACATATGAAACTCTAAGTGAAGCTCGGAAGCAGTTTGAATTTCTTTGGGTTAAGGGTCCCTTTGCTAATCTTCTAAGAAAGACACCAAGAGAGTCCTATGGCTAGACTCTATGGCTATTCTTAAAGAAAGACTAGACATCAACAAAAGTCAGGTCAATAAATGGACCCGTAATATGTGTGGTGTGCTAGACAAGAACAACGCACGTATTTGTGTTTACCAACGGGATCAACAAAAATCAACCCAACTGTCTTAGTCAGTACACTCAAGACAGGATGTAGAATTCAATGAGGAAGTGTCTGTTGGGGATTAATTGGTCGAGACCTTCAAATCTAAGGAAGTCTCTATTGGTAAAGCAGGTAGGATACCTTCGAAAAGAAGCTATGAATTTCAAGCTTACTCATTCTTATGGGGAACCTATCAGATTTGATGTCGAGATATAATTAGAATTTGACTTGAATTAGATTGATTTTTGATTTTGAAATTTGGAATTTGACTTCAGACTTGCATTTAATAGTGAATTTGAGTTTTTTTTTGAGTACACAATTTGGTTTTGGATTTGATTTAGTGCTGAGATGAAAATACATTGGAAGCCTATCCTGAGTGCTGAGAGTATCACATTAAAAAGGGAAGCTCAAGGACTCATACGTAACCTAAGAACATATGAGCTACGTTGGGGAGGAGAACTTAAGGATTCACATCCAACCTAAGTGGTCGCAAAAGTTCTAAGAAGAGAACTAGGATGCCATGCTTCATTTATAGGGGTCTTATAATTGCCTTGAAATATCATGGATGGCGGAAAGTATCTCTGATAGAATGTAGAAATATAGTAAAATTGAAGGTATTGGATAACTAGGCTCTTAACCTAAACTATCGTGAATGGAGAAAAATATCTCGGGTAGAATGTGAAAATATGGGGAAGTAGATGGAGTTGGATGACTAGGCTCCGATCCTGAAAAATTATGAATGGCAGAAAATATCTTAGGTAGAATGCAGAAATATACATAACTTGAAGGAGTCGGATGACTAGGCTCTCATACTGAAATATCGTTAATGGCAAAAAATATCTCAGGTATAATGCAAAAATGTAGTGAAGTTGAAGGAGTTAGATGACTAGGCTCCGATCCTTAAATATCATGAATTGCCAAAAATATCTCGAATAGAATGCGGAAAAGTAGAGAAGTTGAAGGAGTCGGATGATTAGGCTCTGATACTGAAATATCATGAATGACAAAAAATATATTAGATAGAATGCAGAAATGTAGGGAAATTGTAGGAGTAGGATGACTAGGATCTGATCCTGAAATATCGTGAATGACGGTAAATATCTTGGGTAGAATGCGGAAATATAGAGAAGTTAAAGGAGTTAGATGACTAGGCACCAATCCTGAAATATCATGAAAGGGGAAAATATTTCAGATAGAATGCAGAAATGTAGGAAATTGAAGGAATCTTGGGAACGAAAGCTTAAGAAGTCACATCCAGCCCAAGGTGTCACATTAGGAAGGAATGCTTAGGGACTTACACTCAACCTATGACTGAAAGGAATCAAATTTTAGATACTAATCCCAGGATCTCATGTGAGAAGATTTAGATAAAATTTGATGTTAAATTTCAAAGAAAGTAGAATTATGCAATTCGACCAAGACTTGTAGAATTTTGTGAAATTTTAAATTTGCGGGAAGTGACGTTGTGTAAATCGCAAAAGTTCGTGGAGTGCTTTTGGAAATTTAACATTTAAGAATGAGTCTTGAGACTCAGACTTTTAAGAATGAGGTAGCTTATCATTTGTTTTTAATTTATTTTTTTTTCAATTTGTTCTGTTTCATTTAACTTAACCTAGGGAATATTTGACTTGAGATTTGACTTTCTTTTATTTTGTTTTAATTTAAAATTTTCTATTTACTATTACTTTCTTTCTAATCTTCTCTTGTATCATGATTTGTACATTTTAATTTGGAACTGATATGTTTTTTTGTGGATTTTTGACCATTACGCTTGAAGAAACATTTCTGAAAAACTCGGTGAGCTGAAATAGAAATCTTCACTAATTTTGTTGATAGAAGTAGTAAAACAGATCACATGCTGCCAAGCATCAAAAAGTAAATCGAGCGTACATAGATGAACACAAGCGACATATCACATCATGCCGGTACAAATGGTGGTGACGGTCATCGTGAGCTCGGTGCGACGGATAATAGAACTCCACCTTTTGAGGCCGCCCCATGAACCGACGAACCTACCAAGGCTATGCTCCTGAGCGAAAGTCCCCTTGCAAACACCAGGAGGTACAGCTGTCATAGTGGCAAGGAACAAAGGCTTTTTAACTCTGGATCCGGCTCATAGTAGAACGGTGCCATGTCCTCATCCATTTCTCTGAAAGAGACTGAAACTCTTCATCCTGTGACTCCGGGGATGCAGTGCTTTGCTAGATTTACCCCATTTCCTTTTAGCACTAACAATGATCCAACTGGTAAACCCTAAATCCTAAACCTTGGAACTCTCCTTGTCGGACAATCTGAATCTTCTGTCCCAACAATATATTGCTTTCACTTATAAATAAGACCATGCAAAAAGGCCTCACAACGTTGTGGTGGTCGATTTGAGGTGGGATACAATCCCCATCCTCATAGATGTTTATAATGCAAGTGTTGGGAATACAGTCTACAGGCAACACGTGCCACTCGACCATTCTCTTTATCATATTCTTGATTTGTGGGGGCATCAGATCCCTCATCATGTTGTAGAATCCTTGGGGGATTAACCTGTCGATATTTTGCAATGTTATAGCAGCACCCACACTGAATGGTGATTCTGCCCTTTCCTCTGTTCCATTTCATCAGTTCTGTGTTTGTCCTCTCCTTCAGATAGCTTGCTCTGCCAAATCTCGGAGGCTGAAAATACAATTCAAAATTTTTTCTTGATCATTCCTTGAAAATACATCTGTGTAAAGCTCGAAATCTTCTAGAATATTGATGAATCGTCCATGGATTTTCTCAAAATACTGGAATTGTTTCTTTCTGACTGTTCTAAATTTGGCCATCACGTAGTCTGGGACTCCTCGTTGCAGTAGAGGTAAAACAAACTGTGGTACGTAAGGCTCTACATCAGTATGCTCCCTGCTCCTGAGTAGCATTGAGGCAGTTGCGTATGACTTGATTGTGTCGTACTCCTCCTCTAACTGTAGAACCTGGAACTGTGGGCACTCTGAAAATGCTCATGTGGCTGAAGGCTGTTTAGGTAAACTCGAGCTGCAAGTAGAGCACAAGGAAAAGATCTCTTCCATGGGATCCCATGGCAGCACAGGGTCCTTAGTAATCTCCAGCTCTGTCTCTGTTCCCAGCTAGCTATCATCAGTTTCTTTCATCTCTGGCTCGTAAAATTCCTCTGGAATAAATGGTATCTTGGTGGCTAACTTTTGAGCCCGTCTCCTCTCCATCTGTCCAAGAGGCAGCACTTGCAATGATTTTCATTTCTTCTCTTTCTGCATGTTAAAGGTGCTTCTGGAACCCTCTCAACTATAGTGGTGATGAAACCACCTTTTGAGTTAGTGATCATGGATGAAATATGATGGTGTTTGTCAACAGAGAGGTGTGAGTCAACAAAACCTCCAGTGTTTCTATGTCCTGACATCTGTCCAGACTCTCTATGACTAATTTTCATCACTGATTTCATATTTGCGACCACCTAATGACTGACCATGTCTAAGAAGGGGTCCTCATAGTCGACGTACCTGGGAGTAATCCAAGTCAAAGTTAATCACACCTCCGCAGGTGCTTTTTCTTCTAGGAGTGGAAGGTTCAAGCCGTAATTGAAAAACAATACCAACTTGTGACCTGACTCTTCCTACACAAGAAAATAGAGAGAAATTTCAGTGGTTGGTACTTTGCACGAGCAGGATTGATAATAAACTTATTATTAGTATTATTATTTTTTAGTGAATTTTGAAACTATTTTGATGCCATAATCTTATTTAATATAATTTTACAAAATTTAGCATTAGAAATTTAATAAGCGTACTTCATCTTGTGAGAAACATTATTTTATTTCGTTCAACTTTATTTTATTACAAAATTTTGACCCAGTCACAGACATTGGCCACATGGCTTATTTTGGAACAATCGTTCTCTTTCAGATTTTCTTAAAGTTACGTAGTACTTCCTTAGGTAATGTCCATTTATCGGCAATATGGGCCTTTCTCCTTCAGAATCTACTAGTTAGTATGCTCTTCCAAAGTAAACTTTCTCCACATCTAATGGTCCCTCCCAGGTTGGTTGAAATTCTCCACCTATCTTGTGGCGTGCAAGAATAGTCCTTCTAACAACGAGCACGAGGTCACAAATTTTGAACGACCTCGGGCAGACTAATTTATTGTTGGCTTCAATTATCTTTTCTTGATAGAGTTCCAAGTTCTGCTATGCAAGCAATCTTTTCCCTACAAGGCTATCTAACTCTGCAAGTCAAAGTTTTAAAATTCTCTTATCTTGTAATCTAATTGGCGATAGTAATCTTGAGAGACGGAAGCTAAACTTCTAGTGGATGTACTACCTCAGACTTGTACACGAGTGAGTAAAGTCTAGATTGACGGGGGTTTTGACTGTCGTCCTGTAAGCCCACAAAGCTTCCAGTAATTTCTCATGTGATCCACTTTCTTTGTCATTGAGTGCTTTCTTCAAAATACGTACAAGTTTTTTGTTGAAAGCTTTTGCATATTCGTTGGCTCTAATGTAGTAACTTGTGGAGTACCACCAGTCTATCCTGTGACATTTGACGAAGTTGTTAATTTTCATGCTCTTAAAAGCAGACCCATTATCAGAGATAATCTTGCGCGGCACACCAATGCGGTAGATGATCTGATTCTTGAAAACTATAGAACTTTCCGTGCTATAACCTCTCGTAGTGGCACTGCCTCTGCCCATTTAGAGAAATAAACCGTTACAGCGAGTATAAATTTGTGTTCTTTTGAAGATGGAGGTTCTATCAGACCCATTATATCAATACTCCAACACTCGAGTGGCCATGATGTAATCGTGGGGTATAGAACATTTAGTGGTTAGTGCAAGACTACTAAATGCACTTGGCATTGTTGACATTTCTTAGTTGTATCCATGCAGTCTATCATCATTGCTGGCCAATAGTATCAAAGGTCTTGATTTTCATCTTCTTTTTTTTCCCTGACTAGTGATCACCACACAACCCAGCATGTACCTTTTTAACAATTTTCTGCACTTCCGTTCTGTTGAGACATCTGAGCCACTTCTATCGAATGATTTTCTATACAATACATTGTTGATCATGGTGCATGACATTGCCCATTTCTAAAATTGATGTGCCACTGACTTATCTTATGATACATTCCATGTATGTAAATATTCTATTAATGGCTGGCACCAATCTTCCGTATCTCCTACCACTGTTGCTGATAACCTTTTATTTCCCATATCATGTAGAGTGTCAAGGTGTATTTAGGATAGCACCTGATGTCCATGTATCGTGATGTCTATGGAATCCTGCTATGGACGTACAAATTCTTTAGCCAGTATAGCTAAGGCGTTTGGATAGGCATTTTCCACTCGAGGAATTCTATAGAATTTCACACTAGGAATCTGTTCTAGCAATTTCATCCTGTATCTGTGGTAGTCTTCTAATCTTGCTTTTATAATCTTGTATATTTCGACCAATTGCTGAATGACGAACTGCGAGTCGCAATATCTGCCATTGTCTGTTATTTCCATTAAGATTGCCAATTCCTATCCCATGATTAGAGCTTCGTATTCTGCCTCTTTTTTTGTACGTGGCTCTATCAGGTGGTTGGAGAACCTTAACATTGCTTGATCTGGTGTCACGATAATGAGACCTACTCTTATATTGTCTAGTATCATTGTTCGCTTTCCTTTATCTCTTCTCACTTATGACACCCCATCGAAGTAAATTTCCCAAGTTTGAGCATTGGGATCTTCTACTTACATTATCTATTCGTCTGGTAAGTCATCATCAAGAGGGAACCCAACTTGTAGTGGGTGTGCTGTGAGGAAGTCTGCTAGAATCTGCCCGTTGATGGCTCAAAAGGGAACAAAATTTATGTTGAATTACAATAGCATCATTGACAATCTCGCTAAACCTTCGTGTTGACCTAACTTTTGGTTGAGGTCTAGTCTCTCTTTAGAATAGCATAGGGTCTAGCCATAGGACTCTTCTGGTGACTTTCTTAAAGGACTAGTCATGGAACCCTTCCCAAAGAAATTCAAAACTCTTCTTGCTTCACTAGGGGGTTTTCATATGCTTAAGGCCTAACCTCCACCTTTTGGTAGGAAAAAGGCTAGCATAAGGAATCCTAGGGGAAGTCTCCTATAGGTGGTCAGAACTTAGGATTTGCCCTGAGGGAGGTCTGGAGATCACCACTGATACACTTCACATTCACAACATACACACACTGCACATCCAAATTTCAACCCTGAACTCTTTGGAAACTCATGTGGATAGCCCAGCCCTCAGTCTATGACTAAGTGGTAGGGACCAACACATAGAGGACCAAATGTAAGTGACCCTTGGTCATTACATCCTGCTCACCTTGAAGCCACCTTCAAATTTCCAAAATTTCAATTTTTGGCCCCTTTGCCCCCTAAATAACCCTGAACTACCCAAAATACCCAAAATTTCCAAAATTACCCAAATTCACCAAAACCCCCCCCAAATCATTCCAAGAAATTCCTTACCACTGAAATTGACCATTCATGACCAAAAATTCCAAAAATTCCAAAAATAGCCCCCAATACCCTCAAAATACCCAAAATAACATTTTTTCCCAAAAATCCAAAAATTCCAAAAAACTCTCAAAAAATTCCAGAAAATCCTAAAAATGACCAATTTCATTTTGTTCAACTACACTATGGGTCAATTTTGCCAAATTAATACACTTTCAAACCGAAATCCCAACTTGGCCCATTTAACCTAAACATACCTAAACCAAACTCAATCTTGACCCAATTGACCCCAATTTTGATCAAATTCAATTATAAACCAAATTTCAACATCCCCAATATCAAATTATACCAAATTAAATTCCAATTTGACCGACATTTGAATCCAATTCCACTTGAAATCCAAAATCCCTAATTCTGCCTAAATAACCCAAAACTCTTAAAGTGAGCTAATGTCAATCAATTCCTCCCAAATTTCAATTCCAAACTCTTTATAACACCTATTTAAACAGAATTGAATCATCAATTGCCCATAATTTTAGCTCATCCATAATTTGAGGTCAGGTCTTACCCAAATCCATTTTGGACCAAAGAAACCCCAATTTTGATCCAAGCTGAATGCATGTTTTAAATCCACCAAATTGACCCTCTAAACCTTGTTAAAACCATTTTATATCTTCATGAAAATTTTTCTAGACAACCATATCTACATTATTTTTGAAAACCTCAGAACCACATTCCCACTCAAACTCATGATAACTTGACCCGAACCCAACATGGTCCAAAATAATCAAAAATCCAATCCATGCCAAAATTGAACCTCCAAATGAGGTAAAAACTACTTTGTGTCTTCACAAAAGATCTACATTATAATAATATGGACAATATTGATCAAGGCACTTGGGCTTCATTCGAGCTCTAGCCCAATCTAAAATCAAGTTAGCCCAATGTTCTTAAAAGGGACCCAAAATTCAAAACTCACCAAACTAAAATACACTCACACACACACCCACATTCTCCCCGTCTCATATCTCACGGCAAAACAAAGAAAAAAATATAAAAATAAAAATATAACAAAAAAAAAAAATTATCTTCCATTCACCTTACTCCCTCACTTCTCCCTCACTCTCCCTCACCTCTCCCTCACCCTACCCGCCACCTCACCCTACTCTCCTCACCTTCACCACACCTTCACCACACCTCCTCGTCACCTCCACCTCACCTCATCCTCACTCCCCCATTCACTCTTAGTCGTGAGCCTCTCTCCATAAATCCCCCCATAATCTCACTTACACACCCCTTGCACACTCTTACACTCTTACACACTTACTTCACCATTTCACCGCCCAAATTTCTTTCCTAGCCGTGAGCTTCTCCTTCTCCTCCTCTCCTTCTTCCAAGCAATACCACACCCACCCAAATCCCCTTCTAGCCGTGAGCTTCAACAAGGCTTCTTCAAGGGTTCTTCCATCACCTCCTCCAAGCAAGGTGAGTTTCTTCCCCCTCCCTTTTATTTTTGTGAATACTTAAGCTTATAAAAATTTTTCTACATCCTTCTCATGCTTAACCTAAGACCTCACACTTACATGCATGCTTGGTGTTTAATGTTCCGCTTCCTTTACAAAGATTTTTAAATTTACATACAAGTCATTTAATTTTTCTTTAAATCTTCATGTATGCTTTTTTAAATGTTTCCATGCTTACCCTTAAGGTTATATTTCATGCAAGCTATTTAGTTTTTTAAATTTTTCCATGTTTAGGCTTAGGAATTCTTCTTTTATGCAATGTTATTTAGCTATTTAATTTTACTAGCTTAAATATTTACAAATCTATCACCTAATTTTTATTAATTTGAAAAATAAATTATAAAATTTAAAAGAGATAATATAACATAAAGGAAATAAAAATAAAATAGAAAAGAGGAATGAACATAAGGATAAAAAAAAAATAAAACAAAAGAAAATGAAATAAAAATAAAAAATAAAAACATAAGTGATAAATTATTGATCACGGAAAAATTCATTAAGAAATTCATATCTATTTTTGATGAAATTGCACTTTAAAGAAAGATATTTTCTTTATTTTATTGCAGGAATGAATATTTATAAGTGATGGAAGCAAAAAGCATGAAATGGAGCGTATTTGGATTAAAAAGGAGAAAATTCATGCAAATATAACTACTTCGCCGATTGCGAGATCGAGGCTACCGACGGCGAGATCGTGAAGAGAATTTCTGAAGGAATTATAACTACCTCGTCAACAGTGAGTTCGAGCCTGCTGACAGCGAGATCGCGCGGTTTGAAGAACTTCTAGAGGCCCCGCTGACGGCGAGGTCGTTTCTCGCCGACGGCGAGCCAGTTCTTTACGGCTTATTTTTAGGTTGAGTGTTGTATTTTTGAAAAGGAGGTCAGCTAACAGAAGTTGTGGGTGAATTTTTAATTTAAATAAATAATTTGAAAAGTTGTATTTGATTTTGAAGATAATTTTAAATTTAAAAATTTTAAGATATGAAATCAAACCGATCTCACATCCCAAATAGTTCACATAAACGAGCACCGCACCACAAACCGTGTATCTATCCCAAAGAATAGACACATCGCTTGATAATGGGGGCTCGATTAAATAAACTAAAAGATTTGTGACATCCGTTTGGTCTGCAGAACCAATTTTATAAGCCGACAAATTCCCTCGCTTAATATAAAAGCATTAAACATGGTTTATATTACTCGGGTTCTTTAAAATTCCCTATAAGGGCAAGCCCCTATAGTTAATTACATCTTAAGTGATGGGAATCACCTAAGAAAACTCTCGATAATAATCGATAATTCGCTCTCAAGAATTTCAAAGTTTAAGTTTTCAAAGGATTGAATTTTGGAATTTCAATAGGGAATGGATCAAGTTTGGAACATTTTGTTTTGGGAATTCAAAGGAAGAAAAGTAGGAGAAATTATAGATTCGAAGCGAACTTCGATAATTTCACAACTATGCTATTGTTTGGCTTGGATTTAGGAAAGTCCTAATATTTATTTAATGTTTTGATTTTATCAATTTTAATTAATTAGGGCTTATATTTATATGATAGAATCATACAAATAGCCTCGAAGATGTGAGAGTTTATGTCGTATCAGACGACTACCTAGGAATCCTAAGACCGGTTAGGGCTTAATTTGCAATGCAAATGCCTAACGAAGAGTTGAGGATTTATGTTGCACTAGGCAAACTACCTCGAAGTCCTATGGCTTTGTTGCTTAATTCTAAGATAGTTTTGCTGATGTAGATTCGAGTTTCTGCGATGACGATGGTCGTGCTCGCCCACCATGCTCCGAGCTCCTTGTTGTTGCAGAGGTTTAGTTTTAGAAGTCATAAATCGGGGATGAGAAAAGTGTTTTGGTTTAGAGAAAATCTTAATTTCCAAGTGTTTTCAATATTTTAATTAAAACAAATCTTAAAGTTGATTATAACAACACCGGTTAAGATCCCACGGTTCCATCCTTCCGGCATCGTTATTTTTATCGGATTCACTTAGTCCAGATGAATTTGCTAAACTCAACCGAATGAGTTCCACACTTTCATTTAGACCGTGGGAAATCTCGTTAGCAACACGTAGGTTACATCATCCGAGGTATTCCCGATCATCCAACAGACGTTTTAATTTAGTTGTAATTGTAGTTTTGTGTTCCGTTTGTGATTAAATTTTGAGTTGTTTTATATTTTGAAATGTTGTGGCGGTGAATTTTATCTTGCAATGACTTTTAGTTTAGTTTTGGTTTCAGTTTTAGGGACTATTCTAAAGGTGTGGGTTTTCATGCAACGATTGTTTATCATGCAAGAAAAGTAAGTGCAATGCGGTTAAATAAATTGCAATAATGTAAATTGCAAGAAAGTAAATTGCAATAAAATAAAAGCGTACCCGGAGGGTCTTCCCGTCATCCCAAGCTGCACTTAAAACACAATTAGAATATTTAAGCAAGTTCCTAGGTAAAGCTAAGGGAAGGGTTATGGTTTTCTACCAAGTTCCTAATCCTATAGCTAGTCATTTCCTATGACGTTTAGGTTCCTTGTGTTTTGGTTTGAAGACGATTTTCTTCATCAAAGAACAATTAAGTTCAATTGTTCTTATGAACATCCTATCATATCAAGGAAGTGCTTAAGGCAAATCTTAAACATCTTTTCAATATTTCTAGGATTGTTTTAAGTCCAAATGAATTCAATTACACAAATGAATTAATCGTCCGAGGTTTAGTTAAGTTTTGTTGTTATCTTACTCGAGTGAACTAGGACATTTGAATGTCCTATAAGTGAAGTAACATTTCATTTAATATTCTGTTTAGGAGTTATGACAACTAAAGCTTTCGAGGGAAAATTGGTGTTCAAATGGTTTGTGATTTAGTTTAATTTCAATTAATGGGTTTAAATTTGGAATAATGTTCAAGTTGCTTTATATTTAATTTCTTTCTGTTTTAGGTGATGTTATTTAATTCAATTTAATTTAACTTTAATTTAATTTATTTTAATTTTAATTTTAATTTAATTTAATTTAATTCAATTCAATTTAGTTTGATTTGATGTTAAATTAATTTAGTTTAATTTGATTTAATTTCCTTTAATTTAATTTAATTTGATTTAATTTTAATTTTATTTGATTTAATTTAATTTAATTTAATTTAATTTAATATGTTTTAATTTAATTTAATTTAATTTAATTTGTTTTAATTTAATTTAGTCTAATTTAATTTAATTTAATTTATTTATTTAATTTAATTTAATTTAATTTATTAATTTAATTTAATTTAATTTGCTAATTTAATTTAATTTAATTTAATCTTTAATTTAATTTTACTTTTAATTTTAATTTAATTTAATTTAATTTAATTTAATTTAATTTGTTTGATTTAATTTAATTTAAATTTGATTTAATTTAATTTGATTTAATTTAATTTAATTTAATTTAATTAATCTTTAATTTAATTTAATTTGATTTAATTTAATTTAATTCAATTTGATTTATTTAATTTAATTTAATTTTTAATTTAATTTTATTTTTAATTTTAATTGAAATTTTAAAAGAGTTTAATAATTTAACTTTAATTTAATGATTAAGTCTTTTAATATTTTAAATTTGAGTTATCATTTTAATTAAGAATTAAATATTAATGAGATGATTAATTTAGGGATTTTTAAATTAAAGAATAAATCTCTTCCTAACAATATCCCTATTTTAATAATTCCAATTTTATTATTCTTCTCAAATTTAATCAATTATTTAATTAAGGTTTATTTCAATTATTTTAAATTGTTTAATGGGTTTCTACCCTTTAATTATTTAAATTTCAATCATCCAAATCAGATTAAGATCAAATATTTCACTTGTTAATTTTATTAAACCTAAAGTTTTAATTAAGGGTTAAAATTATAATTACCATTTTGCCCTTCAAGCTTAATAATTTCATAACTCACTAAATTAAGATTAAATGAACTTGAAATTTTTATGTGACTTCACTCATATGCCAATAAAGACATGAGAGGAGAAAATGTGATTTTTCTGTATTTAATTTATTTATATAATTATTTTTGGTAGAAAATAGAGATTTCCAAGGAAAATTTAATAACATGACCAAGGGAAAGTTTCTGTCCTTAAGAAAATTAGGGTACATTCCTAATGACTAGAGGACCACTTGGACCAATTTTGGTGATTTTTTGAATTATATTATTTTTATTATAATTATTTTAAGTTTTGGAGTGTTAATTAATTTAAAAATAAAATAAAGGTTGAAAAATGAACTTTATATTTTTCAAAAATCTCTCTGATATCAAGGAAATCAGAGAATAAATTTTTGAAATTTTCTGATTTTCCTATGATTTATTATAATTATTTTAGTGAAAATGCTAGAAAATACATTTTTTTTAATTTTAAAATTACCCTAGAGCTTTAAAATTTAATATCTCATTAAATAGACCTAAGAAAAATATTGGGTTTGTTCCTAAGTGATTAAAATTCAAAATGTGACATTTTGGTGAATTTTATTATTTTTGTGATTTTTATTATTTTTTAATTATTAAAAATATTAAAATAATATTAAAAATCAACTTTTTTTAAAAATTGAAATTTTAATTTTCTTAAATTCCCCTAATATCAGAGAGGCTCCAAAACCAATTTGGTGAATTTTTGAAAATTATTTTGAAAGTTATGAATTTTTAAAGTTCAAATTGACTAAATGGCTTAACCAACCCATTTAGTAGGGCTAACCAAGTCCAATTGACTTCAAATTTCTATGGTGGGTTCCTCTGATCCTAAAGGTCAATGGAGAATTGATTTTAAGTCAATTTGATGTATGGTTAGCTCTAATTAATTAGGGATCTATTTTGGGTGTTTAAGCCAATTAGGGTTATTTTAAATGAACTAACTCAAAACCTATTTTTCCTAGGGTCCTCTGGTCATGAGGGACATCACCAAATTTTCCTAGAATTTATTTCACAACATGCTAATTATTGGAATTAAAATACTCAAAACAGTAACATGAATTTGAAAAATCAATAACTTCTCATAGGGATGGCCTCTGACTTTGGAAAATTCAGGGAATGTTCCCAAATTCAGAGGCTTCAAAAGCCCTATGGTCTCATGCCATGGTGAATTTCCTATATGGATGAAGAATTAAAAGAATGCAAACAGTAAATAAATTATTAAAAATAAAATACTTGATGAAATTAAATGATTTTTTTCCACATTATTCTCCTCTGTTCACTGAGCAAGAGGGTATTTTTATTTTATTTTTATGATTTTCCTACACAAAGTTATGAATTTTCCAAGTTCAGGGAATTAAATAAATAGAAAAAACCCTAATTTTCTATTTATCCGAGTCGGCGCCGCGTCATCCTCGGCATCTCCGAACGGCCAAGCGGCGCGCTCTCATTCGACGCCGCCGCTTGAGTCAGCAGCCCGGGTCCCGCAGTTCACGTACCATCTCCTGGTCCGACGCCATCTGAGCCGTCCGTCCGCGCGTGTATTGAATGAACGGCATCCGTTCATCGTCCCCAAGCCTCCTAACCCGAGAACCGTCCATCTTCTAGGCCTAAGATCTCACTCGATACTTGACCAAATTTAACGTTCTTATGCTCTATGGATTCGTCTCGAGAAGACGAACACATCCATATGGTTTATGTAGGATGAAATTTACTCAATAAAAATGGAGAATGTTCAGAAGCTCGGGAAGAAGAGTGAGGCCATACCTTTGCTCCGAGAAATGTGGCTTCAATCTGAGGGTTGTTTCACCTTCGATTGGATCCCAGCAAGCTCCAGATGAAGTCTCATGGTCTGGTGAATTGCCTAGGTAGGATTTTAACCACAGCCGATCACAAAGCTTGGAGGCTGGAGCAACTGGGTGGCCTGGAGATGGGGCTTTTGCTGGTGGACACCTTCTCTTGGTCTGGTGAAGGTGTAGGACCAATCAATTTGAGGATTGATCCACTGTGAAGAAGTGTCCTGGTTTTTGGGCTAAAGTTTGAACTCAAAATTGAGCTCAGCTGGAGGGAATTGGGGCTGGAATTCAGTGGGGATCAAATGCTCTATGTATGGGGAGTAGTCTGGAACAATTTTGGCAGAGTTTCCTTAAGGTTTTTTTCAGCACCTCTCATGGCCGAGAAGGGGTGGTGTTTAAATAGGATAGGGTGGAGGGCCTCCCAGGGAGAATTAGGGCTTGGGATCAGCTGCTCTTGGCAAGAGAAGAACAGCTACAATGGCCACTGGGGATGAGGCAGCTCAGCAAGGGAGAATTCCAAAGTTGGCTCACATGTGAGCTCTCGGCCATGGTGTTTTCCGGCGACCTGGTGGCTGGCCGGCCAGGCATTGGTCACCATCTTGTTCAGGTGGGTCAGGGCTGGGGTTTAGTGTAGGCAATTGGCAAATGCCATGTGTAAAGGGTTTGAATCAAAATGGAATGAGAAAGGGCTAGTTTTGGGTCTAAATGGGTCAACCCTTGGTTTTGGGTTGGGTTCACCCTCCAAGGTCAATTTGGGCTGAAGGGAAAGTCACTGGATCAGCTTGATTAGTGGGGTCAAGTCACAATCCAAGTACAATTAAGTTTAAGCATGGTTTAGTGGAGTCATGGAAGTGGTTAATCACTCTTAAGAGAATATGAAAAGGGCCTCCTCCTCTTGCCATCTTGGGTATGGTGAGGTGGAAAGTAGATTCCATGGCTCTCATGGCTCCCATGTGGCTCATGCATGGCTTCATGGCTCACCTTTGGCTTGGGAAAAGTTAAGTCAATTTCATGGAAATGGATTTAAGAAAGATTTTGGTATTTTGATGGGAATTTGTATGGGGCTTAATTTGGAATGGCTTCATGATGAATTTTCAAACTTAGGGATTGATTTTAATTAAGGGCATGATGAGAAGAATTGTCATAAGGGTTTTAGTATAAAATTTGGGCTTTTAGGAAGGTTTCATGTAAGTGGGCTTTTGGTTTAAAAATAGATTTATGGATAGGAATTTTGTAGGAGTTTAGGCCAAATAATTGTTGGGTTTAGCTCATGGATGTGTCATGAGTGACTTGAACCAAATTGGGGGTGATTTGGGTTTGAATTGGGTTGAATTTGGGCTCTTCTGGTGAATGGGCCAATATAGGTCAAAGTGGGCCAAGTTGGGCCAATGTTTGGCTAGGGTTGAAATTGATGTAAAATTAATGTTGAGAAATGTTTATGGGAGTGTTTCAAAGAGGTTTTGACATTGGTTGGGCTTTGATTTTGGGGTTTGGGCTCATTTGGGTTAGGTTTGGGTTTAGGTCAAAATTGGGCCTTTTAGATTTGGGTTGAATTTGAGTGGGGTTTGGGTCTAAATTTTGGGCAAATCATGTTAGTTTTTTTATTGTGGGGATTCTAAGGAAGATTTAGAAAAGATTTGGGGTTAATTGGAGTTGAATTGGGTGAGTTTGGGTTAGGTTTGGGTCATGGCTCAAATTGGGCTTTAAGGCCAAAAGTGAAATTGGATCCAAATGTCAATCAAATTGGACTTAGATTTGGTCTAGATTGGTGTTGGGAATGTTGAATTGAAGTTTATAATTGAATTGGACCAGAATTTGGGTCAATTGGGTAGGTTTGGTTTGTCATTGGGTTCACTTAGGGTTAAAATGGGTCAAATTGGGGGTTTTGACAAAAGTAGGGTAAATTGACAAAATTGGCCCATGGTGTAGTTGAACAAAATGAAATTGGGAATATTTGGGAATTTCTGGAATTTTCTGGGAATTTTCTGAATTTTTGGATTTTTTGGGTCAAGAGGGGTATTTTGGGTATTTGGAGGGTATTGGGAGGTATTTTTGTAATTTTTGGTATTTTTGGGTATGGATGATCAATTTGAGTGATGTGGAAATGTTTGGGATTGATTTTGGGGAATTTTGGGTGATTTGGAAATTTTGAAAAATTTGGGTAATTTCAAGGGCTTTGGGTAGGTTAGGCGGGTGTAGGGTCCCGGGGGTCAAAAATTGAAAAATTTAGAAAATTGAAGATTGGGTAAATTTGAGTGGAATGAAATCATTTTGGTTGAGCCATGAAGCCACATCAAGCCCACATGAGCCATGAAGGGACTCATTTGAGGCATTCACTATGTTGTTCCTAACCCTCTTGCCCGAGGGCTTAGGGGTTAAGGACCATCCATGTGAATCACCTACATGAGTCAGGAGGTCAAGTTAGGTATGGGTGTGGTTTTAGGAGGTGTGTGAAAGTGTAGTGTATGAGTGTAGTGTGTGTGTAAGTCAGCCCCTTCACCAGACCAGGCCACCCAGGGCAGTCCTAAGGCCAAAGAGTCCTATAGGAACTCATCCTTTAAACTTCCACATTTGATTTCAACCCTCTAGGTGATTAGGGGTCTACAATCAAGTTTGTGGAGTTTGCGGGGAGTTAAGAAGTGGTTTGAAATTCTAGATGGTGGATCCCAATTCTAGTCCTCTAAGATAGTCAAAGGAAAAGCCTAAGGCTAGATCCTAAGTACTAAAAAGAAGAAGAGAAGACCTCATCAAAAATGAGGTCAACAAGTTCAAAATACAAATACATTGAACCTGGATACTTTTTTGAAGAGATGTTTATGCACCCCGTGGACCTTTTCTTACCTCTATAAATAGAGGCTGAATTCTAGTGTCTTAGTGTATCTTTTGAGTCTTAAAAAGTTCCTCTAGAGTCTTTTATGTGTCTATTTCAGTAAGTCTGAGTGTGTTTAGTGAGTTTCTTTAGTTAATTTGAGTGCTATTTAGAAGTTGTTGTACTAGAAGGAAAAAGTCAAAGGAACTTCAAGGAGTCTGCTTGGGGAGGAAATTAAGATAAATATCTTTGTTTATTGTTGTTAACTTTAAATGAAATCCATGCTTTGTTTTATTCTCATGCATTCTGAGTAGTTTTCTTAGTCTTTCTCCTTGTTATTGAAAATTATGTGGATTGATGAAATTAAATAGAAGCACCTAATATATTAAAATAAATTGTGATAATTTTTACTTAAAACTTAATTTACTTTCAATCTGGCCAATTGAGTTATTAAAATATGTTGAATTATCAACTATAGTAAAAATTACATCCAATATTCAGGGAAGTCAATAGCCTTGGAAGGCGGGTGGAAATAAAAAGGGAAATATTAATTATCGGACGTAGAATTGGACATTTTAGTGTGACAGACTAAAATATTCAATTCGGTCCTACTGATTGAGAGCTGAAGTGTAGATGTTATCCCTCAGGTGAGGGGAACGTGGGAGCTCTGAAGTGGCAGCCAGTATCCTCCCAGCCTAGCCGCAGATTCAGTAATCAAACATAGGATTAGTCAATGTTCTTTGCACCTGGAACAAAGGGTAAAGAATAGGAATGCTCCTATTTGTCACAATGCAGTTTAAAATTTTTATTTAAATTCATCATTCACTTAATTTTCTAAAAATAAGGAGAATGATACTTTTCCTGAATTATTTAAATCAACTTATTTCAAGCATTAGTTTACTTTAGTTTGCAATAGTTACTTTTTACCATTTACTATATTAGTAAGTAATTCCTTTTAATTTAGTTGATAACAAATATGTTAAAAACTTCCCTGTGGGATTGATAACCAGGACTCCACTAGAGCCCTGTATTGCTTGATACGATACGTATACTTGCGTAGAATCCACATTATACATTAAATCATAACTCTATATTTAAAGCGGGATCAAGTTTTTGGTGTCTTTGTTATAAACATAAATTGCATACATATTAAAAGTGGATCAAGTTTTTAGCGCCGTTGCCGGGGACGTAAAGAAATTATTTACTAGAGTAACGGACTAATTTATATGCGAAAATTTGGAAACGAAAATTTAATACCTTACGATTCAGAATTAGAGCGTACAATTAAAAGAATTAGAAAACAAAAAAGAGAAATTATAAATTTAACACAAATGACAAATATTCATGAAAATGAAAATATCAATCAACCAAGACCATTACGAGATTATGCCAACCCTACATTAGATGAAATTCATTTAACTATTCAAAACCCTGATGTAGCTGCTAATTCATTTGAACTTAAACCTGCAATTATCCAAATGGTACAAAATAATCAATTTAGTGGTTCACCTACCGAAGATCCTAATTTACATCTTGCTAGTTTTTTAGAACTATGTGCTACTTTCAAATATGAAGGAGTATCTAACGATGCTTATTAGACTTAGACTTTTTCTTTTTCTTTAAGGGATAAGGCTAAAATGTGGTTAAATTCATTAGCACTGGATCTATTAAAACTTAGGGAGAATTATCACAAAAATTTCTATCCAAGTATTTTCCACCATCTAAAACTGCTAAGCTTAGAAATGATATAACTTCTTTTAGTCAGTTTGATGGAGAGTCAATATATGAATCTTGGGAAAGATTTAAAGAACTTCTTAGCAAATGCCCACATCATGCGTTACCAGATTGGTTAATTATTCAAACTTTCTATAATGGATTAGTAGGATCTTTAAGATCAATCAACGATGCTGCTGTTGGAGGATCATTAATGTCAAAACCATTTGATGATGCCTATGCACTAATCGAAGAAATGACAACCAATAATTTTCAATGGCATGCTGATAGAATGAATCCGAAAAAAATAGCTAGTATTCATGACAATGATGGAATATTTATATTAGCCTCACAAATTGCTGCTATATCTAAAAAATTTGATCATTTTGGAATGAATTACTCTCCAAATATATCAGAAGAAAATTCATCTGGGCAACTTATAGAATCCCAATCTCAATATGAAACTATTAATGCAATTAACAACAGACCCAATAATCCTTAAGCAAATTATCATAATCCTGGATGGAAAAATCATCCTAATTTGAATTGGAATAATAACACAACTAATCAACCATGGATGAATAATATGACACAACCATTAGGAAATCCATCTAATCAAGGAAATCCTAATTATAAATCTAATTATCCACCTGGATTTAATAACCCACAATTTAAAGATAAGAAATTATCTATAGAAGAATTAATATTAAATATGGGTCGACATTTACAAAATCAAGGAATTCAGTTACAAATACAAGGAAACCAATTTCAAAATCAAGGAACAGCTATCAAAAATATTGAAACTCAACTTGGACATATCGCTACTGCACTTTATAATAGAATACCTGGAACATTTCCTAGTAATGTAGAAATAAATCCTAAAGACAAAGGAAATGAACAAATTAAAGCGGTACAATTACGAAGTGGAAAAGAATTAGAACCTCAAATTCAGAAAGAACTTGAAAGTCAAAAAGTGGAAGTGGAAATTGAAAAGGAAAAGAATCAACAAGATATAAACTTAGAAAATCCTTTAATACCTATGAAAATTTCTGTTGAAAAACCTCCACCACCATTTCCTCAATGACTAATTCAACATAAAAAAGATAAACAATTTGCTAAATTCCTTGAAATTTTGAAGAAATTAACAATAAATATTCCTTCACGTAGAAGCTTTAGAACGGATGCCAAACTATGTAAAATTCATGAAAGATATTCTAAATAAAAAAAGAAAATTTACCGATAATGAAATGGTCACACTTAGTGAAGAGTGTAGTGCTATTATTCAGAAAAAGCTTCTTGAAAAATTAAAAGATTCTGGTCGTTTAACTATACCCTGAGCTATTGGAGAAAAATTCTATGGAAAAGCTTTGTGTGACTTAGGAGCAAGCATCAATCTAATGCCTCTATCAATTTTTAAAAGATTAGGATTGGGAGAAATTTCACCTACTTCAGTAACTCTTCAGTTAGCTGATCGTTCTGTTACATATCCTAAAGGAGTTATTGAAGATGTATTGGTAAAAGTGGACAAATTTATCTTCCCAGTAGATTTTATTGTTCTAGATATGTAAGAAGATAAAGAAATTCCTATCATTTTAGGAAGACCATTTTTTGCCACGGGAAAACCTATGATTGATGTTCAGAAAGGAGAATTAACTATGAGAGTAAATGACCAAAAAGTTACTTTTAATATTGCTAAACCAATGAAATATCCTGCGCTAGAAAAAGATGATGAGTGTTTTCGAATGGAAGTACTTGATCATTTACAAAAAAGAACATTTTAAAGAATATTATGAAGAAAAATTAGAAAAAGAAAATATTAAATTAATTGAAAAAGCTGATATAAAGGAAGAACTAGATTATATTCAAGAAAAATTTGAATTTTTTGATAACACAGAAAACACTGAAAAAAATATAGTTCCATCAATTATTAAACCTCCTGAACCTGAGTTAAAAATGTTACCTAATCATTTAAAGTATACTTACTTAGATAATTCTTCAACTCTACCTATTATTATTTCATCTGAATTAAATAAATCTCAAGAACAAAAACTTTTAGATATACTAAAAAAATATAAAAAAAATTTTGGTTGGACTTTAGCAGATATTAAAGGAATTAGTCCTTCAATTTGTATGCACAGAATTATTTTAGATAACTAACATAATCCTAAAGCAGATCCATAAAGGAGATTAAATCCAATAACGAAAGAAGTAGTCAAGAAAGAAATTTTAAAATGGTTAGATAAAGGTATTATATATCCTATTTCTGACAGTGCTTGGGTAAGCCCAATTCACTGTGTACCTAAAAAAGGAGGGGTGACTGTCAAAGCTAATGAACATAATGATATTATCTCTATAAGACAAGTTACTGGATGGCGAATATGTATTGATTATAGAAAATTAAACACAACCACCAGAAAAGATCACTTCCCTTTACCATTTCTAGACCAGATGTTAGATAGATTAGCCGGACATAAATATTTTTGTTTCTTAGATGGATATACCGGTTATCATCAAATACAAATTGCTCCCGAGGATCAAGATAAAACTACATTTACTAGTCCTTATGGAACTTTCGCTTTTCGAAGAATGCCTTTTGGATTATGTAATGCACCTGCAACATTCCAAACATGTATGATGTTTATATTTAGTAAATTAATTGATAATGGAATAGAAGTGTTTATGGATGATTTCTCTGTATTTGGAACAACATTTGACACATTCTTAAATCATCTTGAAAAAGTATTTGAAGTATGTGAAAAAACTAATTTAGTTCTTAATTGGGAGAAATGTCAATTTATGGTTACGAGCGGCATTGTATTAGGGCATAAAATTTTGGAAAAAGGCATGGAAGTAGACCCTGCAAGAATTCAAGTTATAGCTAAATTACCACCTCCAACTACAGTAAAAGGGGTAAGATGTTTTCTTGGACATGCTGGATTCTAAAGACATTATATTAAAGATTTTTAAAAAATTACTAAACCTCTATGCCAACTTCTTGAAAAGGACAAGAAATTTGAATTTACAACTGAATGCCTGAATGCTTTCGAATTATTAAAAGATAAATTAATTACAAGCACTTATAATAGTTTCACCTAATTGGGTGAAACCATTTGAGCTTATGTGTAATGCTAGTGCTTATGCTTATAGGAGCGATTGTTGGGCAAATATATGATAAGATTTTCAAAGTTATATACTATGCTTAGTAAAACTCTAAATGATGCTCGAAATAAATTATACGAGTCTATCGAAAGAGAATTATTAGCAGTTGTATATGCTTTTAATAAATTTCAACATTATCTAATAGGAGCTAAATGTATTGTACATACTGATCATTCTGCCATTAAATATTTAATGCAAAAGAATGATTTTAAACCATGATTAATCAGATGGATATTATTAATGCAGAAATTTGATTTTCAAATCATTAACAAAAAGGGAACTGATAATCAAATTGCTGATCTTTTATCAAGATTATAAAATCATGAATTATATAATATTTATAATGAAATTTTAGATAGTTTTTTTGATGAACAACTTTATAATATCAATGAGTTGAAAATACCTTTATATGCTGATATAGTAAATTATATTGTAAGTGACATTATACCACCTATGTTAACTTTGCAACAACAGAAAAAATTCATTCATGATACTAAAACATACTTTTGGGATGAACCATACTTATATAAGCAATGTAAGGATCTAATCATTAGAAGATGTGTACCTTATGAAGAAACTGAACCAATTATTCAAAAATGTCATGATTCTGATTTTGGAGGACATTTTGGGACAGATAAAACTGCATATAAAATTCTATAATCTGGATTCTACTGGCCTACTCTATTTAGTGATGTATATAGATATATAAAAACCTACAATAAATGCCAAAGAGTACGAAACATATCAAGGAAAAATGAAATGCCTCTGAATTTTATATTAGAAGAAATTTTTGATGTTTGGGGATTAGATTTCATGGGACCTTTTATTCCTTCATTTAGAAACTCATACATATTAGTAGTCATCGATTATGTCTCTAAATGGATCGAAGCACAAGCTTTACCTAGGTGTGATGCTAAAAGTGTTTCAAAATTTTTAATGAAAAATATTTTTACTAGATTTGGAATGTCGAGAGTGATTATCACTGACGGAGGAACTCATTTTAAAAACAAATATATTCACAAACTAGTAGAAAAATATAATATTATGCATAAGATATCAACTGAATATCATCTACAATTTAGTGGATTAGCTGAAGTTTCTAATCGAGAGATTAAGCGTATATTAGAAAAATTTGTAAACCCTAATAGATTAGACTGGTCTATAAGACTAGATACTGCATTATGGGCATACAGGACTGCCTATAAAACTTCGATTGGAATGATTCCTTACAGGCTTATATATGGAAAAACTTTCCACTTATCAGTTGAATTAGAACATAAAGCATATTGGGCGATTAAAGAATTTAATTATAATATGAAAGAAGCTGGTGAGAAGAGATTATTTCAATTAAATGAATTGAAAGAATTAAGAAATGAATCATATAATAATGATAGAATTTATAAAGAAAGAATGAAATTATGGCATGATCGGAAGATTAATCTGAGAAATTTTGAACCAGGACGGGAAGTTTTGCTTTATAATACTAAATTGAAAATATTTCTGGGAAATTAAAATCTCGATGGATAGGACCTTTCACAATAAATCAAATATTTTCATATGGAACTATAGAAATTGAATATCCAAAAACAGTACATAGATTTAAAGTAAACGGACATAGATTAAAACCATATTTCGAAGGTAGAAGACCAAATTTTAAAGAGGTTTTAATGCTTAGTCAACCTGAACACTAACTAAATTAGGTCGGGCTGACGACGTTAAACTAAGTGCTTTATGGGAGGCAACCCATAATAGTCTTTTATTTTAATTATCTGTAAATTAGTGAGTCTATATTATTAAAATAAATCTTACTACTAAATTTTTAATTAAAATCATCACAAAGTTGAACTTATATGATGAAATCAGAAAATATTCGGACCAGAGCGAAATTGGGCGATTTTTACGAATCTCGCCGAAAGCGAGCCCGAGCCCACTAACTTCCCGCCGACGGCGAGGCTGTTAAAAATTTGGTTTCTTAAAAATTTTTCGTGCGGTTTTTTACGGATCTAAGCCATTCCTTCATAAGAAATTATTCCAAATCCGATTTTACACCATTTTCTTCCTTAGGAACGACTAGAGACCAATCCTTTCCATCCAAAATGGCCACCAAATTCTTAGAAACCACAAAAATGGAAGTTTTCAACCGAAGAAAATTCATGAGTTCGGAGGCGCATCGTATCTTCAACAAAGGCTTGATGAAGAAAAGACATATTAAAGAAAGAGGGTTTGTCAACAGGGGAGTAGAGAATTCTACTACAAAAATCGAAGAAATGATCACACAGCGGCATTGGGAGGTATTTTGTTATACGACATCTGCTGTAGTTATTCCAGTAGTTAAGGAGTTTTACTCTAATTTACATGCGATCAACAATCGAAATGTGTACGTCAGAGGAAGATGGGTAACATTTACTCCTTCAAGGGTAAATGAATTATTTTCTATAGAGAATACCTATGTTTATCATTATTCCAACTTTGTGCCTTCAAGATACAATATGAACGAGATCTACAGATACCTGACAGACGAACCAGATGATTGGGAGTTACAAGAAGACGGGTATGTTAGTTTTTCTGCATCACTTCTAAACCCTGTCTCGAAGCATTGACATTTCTTTATATCATCAAAATTATTACCTACCATGAGAGTAAATAAAGTTTCAAAGGAATGCGCTATATTAAACTATTGTATTCAAATTGGATTACCTATCGATGTTGGATCAATAATAGTAAAGTCTGCGTTGGGATTAATTGTGCATGGGTCAGTGCATAGACTTGGACACCCATCTACTATATTTGGTTTATGCAGTCAGTACCAAGTTTCTTATGAGGCTTGGGAAGAAGTACTTTTACCATGGAAACCACTGGATCCTACTGATATGTTTCCCACTTTGGATAACAATGATGAGATTACCATTATTTCTGACATAGCATCACGTAACAATCCTTTAGCAAGGCCCTTTACTGATAAGACTAACTTCATTTTGAAGAAGATTAAAGGATTGGAAAAAGAGTTGCAAAATGTGATGAATTCCATAGACAATATCTCTGATATGTTTGATCATTTTGATTGGAGAATGAAAGAGCACTTTGATCATACTGGACATTTGGAGGGCAGTTTTATTCATCTACTAAGACAGAAAGGATGGATTAATGAAGAATCTACTGCAGAATTCCCTTTCAGGCCTTTCTACAATTTATTTGTGCACCTGTGTCTCATCGGAAATATCAGAGAAGATGTTAGTTCAGACACTGAAGAGTAGGAAAGATTTCTATATTTATGTTATATTTGTATATATATATGTGTGTGTTTTTTAGTTAGATTTTATTATGAGTTGATGTTTGATTTGATCATCAGAGATTTGATGAGATTTTATGTAAATTGTTATGTCTCAGCATTTAGAGTGTTGTGGTGTGGATTGTGATGCTGAGTATTATGGATTTGAATATTTAAGTTAAGTATGTGTTAAAGTTGTTAGTGTGAAAATTGTAGGTTTCATGGATTTCATATATATAGTTATATTGTTTGTGTTGTGTGACTTTTAGTGAGTATAAGTATCTAATCTTCGTATTATTGTTAAATTAAGTGATCAGAAGATTGATTAAAGGCAAATCGAGGTTAAAAATAATTGACGGATGTCAAAAATTTAAAATTTTTTGGAACCTCGCCGACGGCGAGAATTATCTCGCTGACAGCGACAAAACCCGCTGACAGCGAGACCGAGCTCAGTGACGGCGGATTTTTCCCGAAACTTTTGCCTTATGAAGTTAATTAGCTCACCGACAGCGAGAAAAATCTCACCGACAGCGAGATCACGAAAAGACCTATATTTGACCAGTCAACTGATACTATTCATCATCCCCTTCCTCAAAACTTCGAAAAAACTGACCTAGGGCTTGAGAGATCTCGGATTTGAGGCGATTTCAACACTTTTTGACACCAGATTTCATCTTTCCTTGGTAAGAGCTTCACTCCTATGCAAATATTTTTTATTTTCACCATGAATTTCTTCTACATTGGGGAATTTTAAAAAAATCCGAAGTGTGGAGAAAATACTTGGAAGAATTTTATAGAAATTGATTTAAATGGATTTTAGATGTTGTAGGAAGCCTTCTTAGTAATATTTTAGAGTTTAGTTAAGATTTTTGCAAATTTCACAGATCGAGAAATGGCTCCACGACAAAAGCGACGATTGGATTACGATGAAACTCGTTTCGTGAATGCAAGGGCACAATCCAGATATTTCCACAACATTCAAGCAAGAAAGTGCATACAAGATCGAGTTTTTAAGAATCCAGGAGGAGAAGTGAAGCGAGTTATAAAAGAGCGAGGATGGGAAAACTTCTGTTACGTGACCAACAGAGCCACGGTGGAAGTGGTGAAGGAATTTTATACAAATTTAACACAGGCTGAAGATGCCCCGGTTAAGGTTAGAGGATTTTTTGTAGATTTCAATGCTGCTAGAATAAACGCTTATTATGAAGTACGAGACACCTACACCAGCGAGTATGAAACTTTTGGAACTATGGAAGGACCACTGGAAGAGTTGATTGACTTTCTCACTGATGGTAAAGGAGTCTAGAAGATAAAGCAGCGGGAACGGGTAAACTTCCCTCTTTCTATGTTAAATGCAACATCTAAAGCCTGACATTATTTTATTTGTTCTACTTTGTTACCTACCTATCACCGTAGTGAGGTAACAAGAGATAGAGCAGTTCCGAATTTCTGTATTCATAACCAAGAAAGTATTAATGTGGGAAATGTAATTTATAAAAACATATTAGCCACTGCTATAAATGAAAGTGGAGGAGGACGAGGACATCCTGGTCTTATCTATGCACTTTGTCAATTATCTGGGGTAGAAGCAAGAGAGAATGAAGAATGGATTGAACCTATGAAACCCCTTACTCAGGCTAATATAAAGAAATATGAATCCCACGAAAGATGGAGGTCTGGAACAAAGGATTATGTACCTTCTTCAAGTAGAGATATACCCTCTACTAGTTATGATCAACCCCCTCAGTACACCACTCCTACCCTTCAAGATCTGATGAATGAATTAACCCTGAGTAGAAAGAGTTTTGAATTATTTGGAGAAAATATGGAAAGAAGATTTTAGCATTTAGATCAAAGGATCGGAGGCTTGGAAAGAAGACACGATTATGATAGTGAATATCTCAAGCGACATTCAGAGTACGAGATTGCATACTATGAAGCAGAACTTCGATATAGGAGTGGTGATTTAGATGTTGTCTTTCCTGAGTGCCCCCGATATTCACAGTACCAGCCTGCTCAGCCTGGAGATCAGGGAGATGACATAGCTTGGGAATTTGATGCAGAAGATTAGAGCTTTTGTTCAGTTTATTTAGTTTATTTAGATTTATTGTTTTGCAAACGTTATTATTTTGTGTGTAATATTTCAGTACTCTTTGTGTACTTTGGACTTGATATGTTTGATTGTTTGCTTGAGCCGTGATATTAGGTTTCTTATGTGTTAAATTAGTTTGCAAAATTTTAAATATAGGATGTTAGTTTAAAGTTTTTATAAGTTATGAATATTAAACATTGTTTAGGGTGTTTTAATATGTTTTAATATGTTTTAAAGTAGATTAGTTGATTGTATGTGTAGTAATAGATTAAATTTTCAATTGTTATGTTTGTTACTTGTTTTAAAATTCCCATCCCTGCACTTTCTGTTAAATATTATATATGTATGGAAGAATACTAACAGTACAAATTCTGTAAATAATGAAAAAGCCTGCAAAAATTTCAAAGAAAAGAAATACCTAAAGCTAAAAGGTATGATGAATTTTATTTATATACTTTCCCTTTCACTATATAGTATAGATAGAAAAATTTAAGTTTGGGGGAGGGTAAAAATACAAATTTAATTATTAAAATTGTTCTCAATTTCTATTTTCAAAAATTATTATTAAATGATTTTCTATCGTAATTTTTCAATTCAATAAACACGAGTTACTTTATTTAATTATTATATAAAGTTAAAGAAAATATTTCTAGTAAATCAATTAATTAATGGAATAAGATATTTGGTTAAAAGGAATAAGAATATAGTAAACTATTTAAAGTAAAGGAAACTATATTCTAAAAATTGAAATTTCTTAAGTATTTAAGAGAAAAAGAAAGGATAGAAACTCAATGATGTAAAGACTATGAAATATATATAAGTTTAGAAATATTTTAAGTTTCAAAATTTAGGAAGAGAAATTGATGTTCAAAATTATTAACAGGCTATCCAAATACAGTAATCCTCACTTGAAAAATAAAAGAAAAGAAAACAAAAGAAAAGAAAAAGAAAAGAAAAAGAAAAGAAAAGGAAAATATAAGTGAGGAGAAGCTTGAGGAGATGCCTTTTCAAAAATTGGCTTTAATGGAATCAACCTAAAGAGTAAAACTTAATATATTTCTAAACTTATATTTATGGATTGGAACTTTACTAAATAATATTTTCTTGAACTTCCTATCATCTAAATATCTTAAGTAATTTACTATTTTAAATATAGTCATTCCTGAAATAAATAGAAAGCTAGAAATCTTAGACCTGATTACTAAATAATCTTCTATCTATAAAGTTAATTTAATTACTCAAAAATATTTATATTTAACTTTATTATAATGTTATTTAAATTTAATTCATATTATCTTAATTGAAAAATTATATTACAAAAATCATTATTTTTTATTTAGTATTAAAATTACTTAAGGACAAGTAATAATTAAGTTTGGGAGATTTTCTTCAATAAGAAATTCATATCTATTTTTGATGAAATTGCACTTTAAAGAAAGGTATTTTCTTTATTTTATTACAGAAATGAAGATTTATAAGTGATGGAAAAAAAATCATGAAATAGAGCGAATTTGGATCAGAAAGGAGGAAATTCATGCAAATATAACTACTTCGCTGACGGCGTGATCGAGGCCGCCGACGGCGAGATCGTGAAGAGAATTTCTGAAGGAATTATAACTACCTCGCCGAAAGCGAGCCCAAGCCCGCTGACAGCGAGATCGGGCAATTTGAAGAACTTCTAAAAGCCCCGCTGACGGCGAGGTCGTTTCTCGCCTACGGCGAGCCAGTTCAAAATACGAATACATTGAACCTGGATAATTTTTTGAAGAGATGTTTAACCACCCCTTGGACCTTTGCTTAACTCTATAAATAGAGGCTGAATTTTAGTGTCTTAGTGTGTCTTTTAAGTCTTAAAAAAGTTCCTCTAGAGTCTTTTATGTGTCTATTTCAGTAAGTCTGAGTGTGTTTAGTGAGTTTCTTTAGTTAATTTGAGTGCTATTTAGAAGTTGCTGTACTAGAAGGAAAAAGTCAAAGGAACTTCCAGGAGTCTGCTTGGGGAGGAAATTAAAATAAGTATCTTTGTTTATTGTTGTTAACTTTAAATGAAATCCATGCTTTGTTTTATTCCCATGCATTCTGAGTAGTTTTCTTAGTCTTTCTCCTTGTTATTGAAAATTATGTGGATTGATGAAATTAAATAGAAGAACCTAATATATTAAAATAAATTGTGATAATTTTTACTTAAAACTTAATTTACTTTCAATCCGGCGATTGAGTTATTAAAATATGTTGAATTATCAACTATAGTAAAAATTACATCCAATATTCAGGGAAGTCAATAGCCTTGGAAGGCGGGTGCAAATAAAAAGGGAAATATTAATTATCGGACGTAGAATTGGACATTTTAGTGTGACGGACTAAAATATTCAATTTGGTCCTACCGATCGAGAGCTGAAGTGTAGATGTTAGCCCTCGAGTGAGGGGAACGTGGGAGCTACGAAGGGGCAGCAAGTATCCTCCCGACTCTAGCCGCGATTCGGTAATCAAACATAGGATTAGTCGATGTTCTTTGCACCTGGACCAAAGGGTAAAGAATAGGAATGCTCCTATTTGTCATAATACAGTTTAAAAATTTTATTTAAATTCATCATTCACTTAATTTTCTAAAAATAAGGAGAATGATACTTTTTCTGAATTATTTAAATCAACTTATTTCGAGCATTAGTTTACTTTAGTTTGCAATAGTTACTTTTTACCATTTACTATATTAGTAAGTAATTCCTTTTAATTTAGCTGATAAAAAATTTGTTAAAAACTTCCCTGTGGGATTGATAACCAGGACTTCACTAGAGCCCTGTATTACTTGATACGATACGTATACTTGCGTAGAATCCACATTATACATTAAATCATAACTCTATATTTAAAGCGGGATCAAGTTTTTGGTGTCTTTGCTATAAACATAAATTGCATACATATTAAAAGTGGGTCAAGTTTTTGGCGCCGTTGCCGGGGACGTAAAGAAATTATTTACTAGAGTAACGGACTAATTTATATGCGAAAATTTGGAAACAAAAATTTAATACCTTACGATTCAGAATTAGAGCGTACAATTAAAAGAATTAGAAAACAAAAAAGAGAAATTATAAATTTAACACAAATGGCAAATATTCCTGAAAATAAAAATATCAATCAACCAAGACCATTACGAGATTATGCCAACCCTACATTAGATGAAATTCATTTAACTATTCAAAACCCTGATGTAGCTGCTAATTCATTTGAACTTAAACACCGCAATTATCCAAATGGTACAAAATAATCAATTTAGTGGTTCACCTACCGAAGATCCTAATTTACATCTTGCTAGTTTTTTAGAACTATGTGCTACTTTCAAATATGAAGGAGTATCTAACGATGCTATTAGACTTAGACTTTTTCCTTTTTCTTTAAGGGATAAGGCTAAAATGTGGTTAAATTCATTAGCACCTGGATCTATTAAAACTTAGGGAGAATTATCACAAAAATTTCTATGCAAGTATTTTCCACCATCTAAAACTGCTAAGCTTAGAAATGATATAACTTCTTTTAGTCAGTTTGATGGAGAGTCAATATATGAATCTTGGGAAAGATTTAAAGAACTTCTTAGGAAATGCCCACATCATGCGTTACCAGTATCGGTTAATTATTCAAACTTTCTATAATGGATTAGTAGGATCTTTAAGATCAATCATCGATGCTGCTGCTGGAGGATCATTAATGTCAAAACCATTTGATGATGCCTATGCACTAATCGAAGAAATGGCAACCAATAATTTTCAATGGCATGCTGATAGAATGAATCCGAAAAAAATAGCTAGTATTCATGACAATGATGGAATATCTATAATAGCCTCACAAATTGCTGCTATATCTAAAAAATTTGACCGTTTTGGAATGAATTACTCTCCAAATATATCAGAAGAAAATTCATCTGGGCAACTTATAGAATCCTAATCTCAATATGAAACTATTAATGCAATTAACAACAGACCCAATAATCCTTATGCAAATTATCATAATACTGGATGGAAAAATCATCCTAATTTGAATTGGAATAATAACACAACTAATCAACCATGGATGAATAATATGACACAACCATTAGGAAATCCATCTAATCAAGGAAATCCTAATTATAAATCTAATTATCCACTTGTATTTAATAACCCACAATTTAAAGATAAGAAATTATCTATAGAAGAATTAATATTAAATATGGGTCAACATTTACAAAATCAAGGAATTCAGTTACAAATACAAGGAAACCAATTTCAAAATCAAGGAACAACTATCAAAAATATTGAAACTCAACTTGGACATATCGCTACTGCACTTTATAATAGAATACCTGGAACATTTCCCAGTAATGTAGAAATAAATCCTAAAGACAAAGGAAATGAACAAATTAAAGCGGTACAATTACGAAGTGGAAAAGAATTAGAACCTCAAATTCAGAAAGAACTTGAAAGTCAAAAAGTGGAAGTGGAAATTGAAAAGGAAAAGAATCAACAAGATATAAACTTAGAAAATCCTTTAATACCTATGAAAATTTCTGTTGAAAAACCTCCACTACCATTTCCTCAACGACTAATTCAACATAAAAAAGATAAACAATTTGCTAAATTCCTTGAAATTTTAAAGAAATTAACAATAAATATTCCTTTCGTAGAAGCTTTAGAACAGATGCCAAACTATGTAAAATTCATGAAAGATATTCTAAATAAAAAAAGAAAATTTACCGATAATGAAATGGTCACACTTAGTGAAGAGTGTAGTGCTATTATTCAGAAAAAGCTTCTTGAAAAATTAAAAGATCCTGGTCGTTTCACTATACCCTGTGCTATTGGAGAAAAATTCTATGGAAAAGCTTTGTGTGACTTAGGAGCAAGCATCAATCTAATGCCTCTATCAATTTTTAAAAGATTAGGATTGGGAGAAATTTCACTTACTTCAGTAACTCTTCAGTTAGCTGATCGTTCTGTTACATATCCTAAAGGAGTTATTGAAGATGTATTGGTAAAAGTTGACATATTTATCTTCCCAGTTGATTTTATTGTTCTAGATATGGAAGAAGATAAAGAAATTCCTATCATTTTAGGAAGACCATTTTTTGCCACGGGAAAACTAATGATTGATGTTCTGAAAGGAGAATTAACTGTGAGAGTAAATGACCAAAAAGTTACTTTTAATATTGCTAAATCAATGAAATATCCTGCGCTAGAAAAAGATGATGAGTGTTTTCGAATGGAAGTACTTGATCATTTACAAAAAGAACATTTTAAAGAATATTATGAAGAAAAATTAGAAAAAGAAAATAATAAATTAATTGAAAAAGCTGATATAAAGGAAGAACTAGATTATATTCAAGAAAAATTTGAATTTTTTGATAACACAGAAAACACTAAAAAAAATATTGTTCCATCAATTATTAAACCTCCTGAACCTGAGTTAAAAATGTTACCTAATCATTTAAAGTATGCTTACTTATATAATTCTTCAACTCTACCTGTTATTATTTCATCTGAATTAAATAAATCTCAAGAACAAAAACTCTTAGATATATTAAAAAAATATAAAAAAATTTTTGGTTGGACTTTAGCAGATATTAAAGGAATTAGTCCATCAATTTGTATGCACAGAATTATTTTAGATAACGAACATAATCCTAAAGCAGATCCACAAAAAAGATTAAATCCAATAACGAAAGAAGTAGTCAAGAAAGAAATTTTAAAATGGTTAGATAATGGTATTATATATCCTATTTCTGACAGTGCTTGGGTATGCCCAATTCACTGTGTACCTAAAAAAGGAGGGGTGACTGTCAAAGCTAATGAACATAATGATCTTATCTCGATAAGACAAGTTACTGGAAGGCGAATATGTATTGTTATAGAAAATTAAACACAACCACCAGAAAAGATCACTTCCCTTTACCATTTCTAGACCAGATGTTAGATATATTAGCCTGACATAAATAATTTTGTTTCTTAGATGGATATACCGGTTATCATCAAATACAAATTGCTCCTGAGGATCAAGATAAAACTACATTTACTAGTCCTTATGGAACTTTCGCTTTTCGAAGAATGCCTTTTGGATTATGTAATGCACCTGCAACATTCCAAAGATGTATGATGTTTATATTTAGTAAATTAATTGATAATGGAATAGAAGTGTTTATGGATGATTTCTCAGTATTTGGAACAACATTTGACACATGCTTAAATCATCTTGAAAAAGTATTTGAAGTATGTGAGAAAACTAATTTAGTTCTTAATTGGGAGAAATGTCAATTTATGGTTACAGGGGGCATTGTATTAGGGCATAAAATTTTGGAAAAAAGCATGGAAGTAGACCCTGCAAAAATTCAAGTTATAGCTAAATTACCACCTCCAACTACGGTAAAAGGGGTAAGATGTTTTCTTGGACATGCTGGATTCTACAGACATTATATTAAAGATTTTTCAAAAATTACTAAACCTATATGCCAACTTCTTGAAAAGGACAAGAAATTTGAATTTACAACTGAATGCCTGAATGCTTTTGAATTATTAAAAGATAAATTAATTACAGCACCTATAATAGTTTCACCTAATTGGGTGAAACCATTTGAGCTTATGTGTGATGCTAGTGTTTATGCTATAGGAGCAGTTCTTGGGCAGAAATATGATAAGATTTTCAAAGTTATATACTATGCTAGTAAAACTCTAAATGATGCTTCGAAATAAATTATACGATTCATCGAAAGAGAATTATTAGCAGTTGTATATGCTTTTAATAAATTTTGGCATTATCTAATAGGAGCTAAATGTATTGTACATACTGATCATTCTGCCATTAAATATTTAATGCAAAAGAAAGATTTTAAACCATGATTAATCAGATGGATATTATTAATGCAAGAATTTAATTTTGAAATCATTAACAAAAAAGGGAACTGATAATCAAATTGTTGATCTTTTATCAAGATTATAAAATCATGAATTATCTAATATTTATAATGAAATTTTAGATAGTTTATTTGATGAACAACTTTATAATATTAATGAGTTGAAAATACCTTGATATGCTGATATAGTAAATTATATTGTAAGTGACATTATACCACCTATGTTAACTTTGCAACAACAGAAAAAATTCATTCATGATACTAAAACATACTTTTGGGATGAACCATACTTATATAAGCAATGTAAGGATCTAATCATTAGAAGATGTGTGTCTTATGAAGAAACTGAACCAATTATTCAAAAATGTCATGATTCTGATTATGGAGGACATTTTTGGACAGATAAAACTAAATATAAAATTCTATAATCTGGATTCTACTGGCCTACTCTATTTAGAGATGTATATAGATATATAAAAACCTACGATAAATGCCAAAGAGTATGAAACATATCAAGGAAAAATGAAATGCCTCTGAATTTTATATTAGAAGTTGAAATTTTTGATGTTTGGGGATTAGATTTCATGGGACCTTTTATTCCTTCATTTAGAAACTCATACATATTAGTAGTTGTTGATTATGTCTCTAAATGGATCGAAGCACAAGCTTTACCTAGGTGTGATGCTAAAAGTGTTTCAAAATTTTTAATGAAAAATATTTTTACTAGATTTGGAATGTCGAGAGTGATTATCACTGACGGAGGAACTCATTTTAGAAACAAATATATTCACAAACTAGTAGAAAAATATAATATTATGCATAAGATATCAACTGCATATCATCCACAATTTAGTGGATTAGCTGAAGTTTCTAATCGAGAGATTAAGCGTATATTAGAAAAATTTGTAAACCCTAATAGATTAGATTGGTCTATAAGACTAAATACTGCATTATGGGCATACAGGACTGCCTATAAAACTCCGATTGGAATGATTCCTTACAGGCTTATATATGGAAAAACTTTCCACTTATCAGTTGAATTAGAACATAAAGCATATTGGGCGATTAAAGAATTTAATTATAATATGAAAGAAGCTGGTGAGAAGAGATTATTTCAATTAAATGAATTGAAAGAATTAAGAAACGAATCATATAATAATGATAGAACTTATAAAGAAAGAATGAAATTATGGCATGATCGGAAGATTAATTTGAGAAATTTTGAACCAGGACAGGAAGTTTTGCTTTATAATACTAGATTGAAAATATTTCTGGGAAATTAAAATCTCGATGGTTAGGACCTTTCACCATAACTCAAATATTTTCATATGGAACTATAGAAATTGAATTTCCAAAAACAGGACATAGATTTAAAGTAAACGGATACAGATTAAAACCATATTTTGAAGGTAGAAGGCCAAATTTTAAAGAGGTTTTAAGGCTTAGTCAACCTGAACACTAACTAAATTAGGTCGGGCTGACGACGTTAAACTAAGTGCTTTATGGGAGGCAACCCATAATAGTCTTTTATTTTAATTATCTGCAAATTAGTGAGTCTATATTATTAAAATAAATCTTACTACTAAATTTTTAATTAGAATCATCACAAAGTTGAACTTATATGATGAGATCAGAAAATATTCGGACCAGAGCGAAATTGGGCGATTTTTACGAATCTCGCCGAAAGCGAGCCCAAGCCCACTGACAGCTAGATCGTGTGACATGACTTGAGTCATTTTTATAACTAAGTCGCCGACGGCGAGGAACTTCCCTCCGATGGTGAGGCAATTAAAAATTTGGTTTCTTAAAGATTTTTCGTGCGGTTTTTTACGGATCTAAGCCATTCCTTCATAAGAAATTATTCCAAATCCGATTTTATACCATTTTCTTCCTTAGGAACGACTAGAGACCAATCCTTTCCATCCAAAATGGCCACAAATTCTTAGAAACCACGAAAACTGAAGTTTTCAACCGAAGAAAATTCGTGAGTTCGGAGGCGCATCGTATCTTCAACAAAGGCTTGATGAAGAAAAGACATATTAAAGAAAGAGGATTTGTCAACAGAGGAGTAGAGAATTCTACTACAAAAATCGAAGAAATGATCACACAGCGGCATTGGGTGGTATTTTGTTATACGACATCTGCTGTAGTTATTCCAATAGTTAAAGAGTTTTACTCTAATTTACATGCGATCAACAATCGAAATGTGTACATCAGAGGAAGATGGGTAACATTTACTCCTTCAAGGGTAAATGAATTATTTTCTATAGAGAATACCTATGTTTGTCATTATTCCAACTTTGTGCCTTCAAGATACAATATGAACGAGATCTACAGATACCTGACCGACGAACCAGATGATTGAGAGTTACAAGAAGACGAGTACGTTAGTTTTTCTGCATCACTTCTAAACCCTGTCTCGAAGCATTGGCATTTCTTTATATGATCAAAATTATTACCTACCATGAGAGTAAATAAAGTTTCAAAGGAATGCACTATATTAAACTATTGTATTCAAATTGGATTACCTATCGATGTTGGATCAATAATAGTAAAGTCTGCGTTGGGATTAATTGTGTATGGGTCAGTGCATAGACTTGGACACCCATCTACTATATTTGGTTTATGCAGTCAGTACCAAGTTTCTTATGAGGCTTGGGAAAAAATACTTTTACCATGGAAACCACTAGATCGTACTGATATGTTTCCAACTTTGGATAACAATGATGAGATTACCATTATTTCTGACATAGCATCACAGAACAATCCTTTAGCAAGGCCCTTTACTGATAAGACTAACTTCATTTTGAAGAAGATTAAAGGATTGGAAAAAGAGTTGCAAAATGTGATGAATTCCATAGACAATATCTCTGATATGTTTGATCATTTTGATTGGAGAATGAAGGAGCACTTTGATCATACTGGACATTTGGAGGTCAGTTTTATTCATCTACTAAGACAGAAAGGATGGATTAATGAAGAATCTACTGCAGAATTCCCTTTCAGGCCTTTCTAAAATTTATTTGTGCACCTGTGTCGCATCGAAAATATCAGAGAAGATGTTATTTCAGACACTAAAGAGTAGGAAAGATTTCTATATTTATGTTATATTTGTATATATATGTGTGTGTGTTTTTTAGTTAGATTTTATTATGAGTTGATGTTTGATTTGATCATCGCAGATTTGATGAGATTTTATGTAAATTGTTATGTCTCAGCATTTAGAGTGTTGTGGTGTTGATTGTGATGCTGAGTATTATGGATTTGAATATTTAAGTTAAGTATGTGTTAAAGTTGTTAGTGTGAAAATTGTAAGTTTCATGGATTTCATATATAAAGTTATATTGTTTGTGTTGTGTGACGTTTTGTGAGTATAAGTATCTAATCTTCGTATTATTGTTAAATTAAGTGATCGGATGATTGATTAAAAGAAAATCGAGGTTAAAAATAATTGACGAATGTCAAAAATTTAAAATTTTTTGGAACCTCGCCGATGGTGAGAATTATCTCGCTGAAAGTGAGAAAACCCGCTGACAGCGAGACCGAGCTCGGCGACGGCGGATTTTTCCCGAAACTTTTGCCTTATGAAGTTAATTAGCTCACCGACGGCGAGAAAAATCTCGCCGACAGCGAGATCGCGAAAAGACCTATATTTGACCAGTCAACCGATACTATTCATCATCCCCTTCCTCAAAACTTCGAAAAAATCGACCTAGGGCTTGAGAGATCTCGGATTTGAGGCGATTTCAACACTTTTTGACACCGGATTTCATCTTTCCTTGGTAAGAGCTTCACTCCTATGCAAAAATTTTTTATTTTCACCATGAATTTCTTCTACATAGCATTGGAAGGAGGGTGCAAATAAAAAGGGAAATATTAATTATCGGACGTAGAATTGGACATTTTAGTGTGACAGACTAAAATATTCAATTCGGTCCTCTTGTTTGAGAGTCGAAGTGTAGATGATAGCTCTCGGGTGAAGGGAACGTGGGAGCTCTAAAGTGGCAGCCGGTATCCTCCCGGCTTAGCCGCGATTCGGTAATCAAACATAGGATTAGTCGATGTTCTTTGCACTGGACCAAAGGGTAAAGAATAGGAATGCTCCTATTTGTCACAATACAGTATAAAAATTTTATTTAAATTCATCATTCACTTAATTTTCTAAAAACAAGGAGAAGGATACTTTTTCTGAATTATTTAAATCAACTTATTTCAAGCATTAGTTTACTATAGTTTGCAATAGTTACTTTTTACCATTTACTATATTAGTAAGTAATTACTTTTAATTTAGCTTATAACAAATCTGTTAAATACTTTCCTGTGGGATCAATAACCAGGACTACACTAGAGCCCTGTATTACTTGATACGATACGTATACTTGCGTAGAATCCACATTATACATTAAATCATAACTCTATATTTAAAGCGGGATCAAGTTTTTGGTGCCGTTGCTATAAACATAAATTGCATACATATTAAAAGTGGGTCAATTATAGATTTAAATAAATTAAATAATATCTCCACTAAATTGTAAATAAAACAACTATATTAAATTTAAAATAACTACATTAAAATAACTATACTAAATGTGAATAATGTAACCATACTAATTTAATAACTTTACTTAGAAAAAACTACTACACTAAATTTAAATAATAAAACTACACTATATTTAAATAAATACTATTAAAATATAAATCACCAAATAAGTAATAATATATGAAGAATAACAATATGTAAATAATGAAAAAAATGTGATAAGAATAAAATAAATAAATAATGAAAATATAAGAGAAATGATAATAATAATAACTAAAATAATAATTGTAAATATAAATAAATAACAAAAATAAGTAAATAAAAATGTCATTCTTTAAAAAAAAATAATATAAATGTAAATATATAAATAAATAATAAGTGTAAAAGCTTTAAATAAATGGTAATAACTTAAAATAAATAAAAGGATAATTTAGGAGAGAGAAAATTTAAAAGCTTTATAAATAAATAAATAGTAATAAAAATGATAATAATATTTAATGTAAATTAATAACATAAATTAATAATAATAAATCAATAATATTTAAGTAATAAAAAATTACATATAATTAATTTAAATAAAATAACATATAAGGGATAATAAAAATAAATAATACATATACATAAAATTTGAAAATAATTTAAATAATATAAATGAATAATGAATTAAATTTAAAAAATTTTAATTAAATAAATTAAATTAAAAAATAATTAAATTAGCTAAATTACATTAAATAATATTTAATTAAGTAAACCAAAAAAACAATTAAATAAATAATAGTTTAAATTAAATTAAAGAAATTAAATAATTTAATTAAATTAAATAAATCAAAATTATATAAAATTAAATAATAATGTAAATAAATAATAATTTAAATTAAATTAAATTAATTAAATAAATTAAATTAAGTTAAATAAATTAATGAAAACCGAATATTAAATTAAAATTAAATGATAATGTAAATAATAATTTAAATTAAACTAAACAAATTAAATTAATTAAATTAAATAAAATAAACAAATTAAATTAAATTTTATTAAATTAAACAATAATACTTTACATTAAATTAAATAAATAAATTAAATTAAATTAATAATAATTGTAAATAATAATTAATTGAATTAAACTTAAATTAAATTAAATAACAAAATGAATAAAAATAAAATTAAAGATAATAATTTAAATAAATAAATATTAAGTTAAAGTAAAATAAAATAAATAAATTATATAAATAACAATTAATTAAATAAAACAAATAAATAACAACCAATTAGTTAAAAAAACGAAAAAAAACAAATAAATGATGATAAAGTAAATAAATCAGAATGAATCAAATAAAGATAATAAATTAAATAAATAATAAAGATGAATAATAATTTCAATTACAAATAAAAGATAATAATTTTAAACAACACATAATAAAAATAATAATAACATAACATCATATAAAATAACATTAATATAAGAATAAAATAACAAACAATAATAATATAACACATAAACAAAATAAAACAATAACATACAACATACAACAATGATAACACATAACAACATAAACAATAACAATATAATACAATAATAACATATAAATAATAATCCCAACACAACAACGGTCACAACAACAACAACAATCACGATCACAATACAATACTAACACGATAAGAATCAAACCTAGGATAGGCCTCCTGAGGCATGGTTCATTTTTTCCCTTTATAAAGACCCCTAGGAAATCACAACATAATCAAAATACCCCTATGCTTAGTGAATGCATGGAGTAACCCAAATTTTTACCCGATGTCCACATAATCTTCCCAATTCATATTCCAAACTCAAAATCCCTAGTTTCAAATCCCAGCACAAACCAAAACCAAAACCTAAACCAAAGCCAAAACCAAAACCAAAACTCAAACCAAACCAAAACCCAAACCCAAACCAAAGCCAAAACCAAAACCAAAACCAAAACCAAATCTAAAACATAAAATCAAACAAATCTTCATAGCACTCCCACAAGTCCAAATCAAACTACCAGTTACCACCAAATACAAACACAAACCACACCTAAACCCATCTGCCCCAACCTACCCCGAACAACTGTGTTCATTAAGAATAAGGGTATAGGTAGGGTGAATTTGTAAGGAACATAATAAGTCTAAACGAGCCCGAGATGTTTCATCAGGATATGAGAGGGAAGCATGGACCTGCATCCTTCTTTGACTGTTTGGATACCTCTGAGGTCTATTAAAGTTAATATGTCTGCTTAACTAAACCATCCAAAATTAAATTAACAAAGTAAATTGAAACACAACATAGAAATTCACATAGACATCATAGGACTTGGTACAAAACCATGAGATTTACATAGACATCATGGGATTGAGTAGTTACTTCTTGTTAGTTCTACTTCTTCCTGTTTCTGGCTTGCTTTAATTTCTGCAAAATTATAAACACATATATGCAATGAAATACTGAAGTCTCAGCTGAGAATGACGAGAAGACCCTCCAGGTATGCTTTTACTTTATTGCAATTTACCTTATTGCAATTTATTTGTCTGCACTGCGTTTTACTTTTGTTGCATGATAAATAAGATTGTTGCATGACAACTGAAACCTTTAGGATAGCCACAAAACTGAAACCCAAAACTAAATTAAAAGTCATACAAGATAAAATTTACCGCAACAACATTTCAAAATCTAAGACAACTCAAAATTTAATCCCAAACACAATAACAAAAATTACAATTTGTGGGAAGTGACGTTGTGTAAATCGCAAAAGTTCGTGGAGTGCTTTTGGAAATGTAACATTTAAGAATGAGTCTTGAGACTCAGACTTTTAAGAATGAGGTAGCTTATCATTTGTTTTTAATTTATTTTTCTTCAACTTGTTTCGTTTCATTTAACTTAACTTAGGGAATATTTGACTTCAGATTTGACTTTCTTTTATTTTGTTTTAATTTAAAATTTTTTATTTACTATTACTTTCTTTCTAATCTTCTCTTGTATCATTATTTGTTCATTTTAATTTGGAACCGATATGTTTTTTTGTGGATTTTTTACCATTACGCTTGAATAAACATTTCTGAAAAACTCGGTGAGCTGAAATAGAAATCTTCACTAATTTTGTTGATAGAAGTAGTAAAACTGATCACATGCTGACAAGCATCAAAAAGTAAATCGAGCGTACATAGATGAACACAACTGACATATCACATCATGCCGGTACAAAAAGTGGTGCAGCTGTCGTGAACTGGTGCAGCAGATAATAGAACTCAACCTTTTGGGGCTGCCCCATGAACCAGCAAACCTACCAAGGCTATGCTCTTGAGCGAAAGTCCCCTTGCAAACACCAGGAGGTACAGTTGTCATAGTGGCAAGGAACAAAGGCTTTTTAACTCTGGATCCGGCTCATAGTAGAGCGATGCCATGTCCTCATCCATTTCTCTGAAAGAGACTGAAACTCTTCATCCTGTGACTCTGGGGATGCAGTGCTTTGCTAGATTTACCCCATTTCCTTTTAGCACTAACAATGATCCAACTGGTAAACCCTAAATTCTAAATCTTGGAAATCTCCTAGTCGGACAATCTGAATCTTTTGTCCCAACAATATATTTCTTTCACTTATAAATAAGACCATGCAAAAAGGCCTCACAACGTTGTGGTGGTCGATTTGAGGTGGGATACAATCCCCATCCTCATAGATGTTTATAATGCAAGTGTTGGGAATACAGTCTACAGGCAACACGTGCCACTCGACCATTCTCTTTATCATATTCTTTATTTGTGGGGGCATCAGATCCCTCATCATGTTGTAGAATCCTTCGGGGATTAACCTGTCGATATTTTGCAATGTTATAGCAGCACCCACACTGAATGGTGATTCTGCCCTTTCCTCTGTTCCATTTCATCGGTTCTGTGTTTGTCCTCTCCTTCAGATAGCCTGCTCTGCCAAATCTAGAAGGCTGAAAATACAATTCAAAATTTTCTCTTGATCATTCCTTGAAAATACATCTGTGTAAAGCTCGAAATCTTCTAGAATATTGATGAATCGTCCATGGATTTTCTCAAAATACTGGAATTGTTTCTTTCTGACTGTTCTAAATTTGGCCATCACGTAGTCTGGGACTCCTCGTTGCAGTAGAGGTAAAACAAACTGTGGTACGTAAGGCTCTACATCAGTATGCTCCCTGCTCCTGAGTAGCATTGAGGCAGTTGCATATGACTTGATTGTGTCATACTCCTCTAACTGTAGAACCTGGAACTGTGGGCACTCTGAAAATGCTCATGTGGCTGAAGGCTGTTTAGGTAAACTCGAGCTGCAAGTAGAGCACAAGGCAAAGATCTCTTCCATCTGATCCCATGCCAGCGCAAGGTCCTTTGTAATCTCCAGCTCTGTCTCTGTGCCCAGCTAGCTATCATCAGTTTCTTTCATCTCTGGCTCGTAAAATTCCTCTGGAATAAATGGTATCTTGGTGGCTAACTTTTGAGCCTGTCTCCTCTCCATCTGTCCAAGAGGGAGCACTTACGATGATTTTCATTTCTTCTCTTTCTTCATGCTAAAGGTGCTTCTGGAAACCTCTCAACTATAGCGGTGATGAAACCACCTTTTGAATTAGTGATCATGGACGAAATATGATGGTGTTTGTCAGCAGAGAGGTGTGAGTCAACAAAACCTCTAGTGTTTCTATGTCCTGACATCTGTCCAGACTCTCTATGACTAATTTTCATCACTGATTTCATATTTGCAACCACCTCATGACTGACCATGTCTAAGAAGGGGTCCGACTACCTGGGAGTAATCCAAGTCAAAGTTAATCACACCTCCGCAGGTACTTTTTCTTCTAGGAGCGGAAGGTTCAAACCGTAATTGAAAAACAACACCAACTTGTGACCTGACACTTCCTACACAAGAAAATAGGGAGAAATGTCAGTGGTTGGTACTTTGCACGAGAAGGATTGATAACAAACTTATTATTAGTATTATTATTTTTTAGTGAATTTTGCAACTATTTTGATGCCATAATCTTGTTTAATATAATTTTACAAAATTTAGCATTAGAAATTTAATAAGCGTACTTCATCTTGTGAGAAACATTATTTTATTTCGTTCAACTTTATTTTATTACAAAATTTTGACCCAGTCACAGACAATGGCCACATGGCTTATTTTGGAACAATCGTTTTCTTTCAGATTTTCTTTAAGTTACGTAGTACTTCCTTAGGTAACGTCCATTTATCGGCAGCATGGGCCTTTCTCCTTTAGAATCTACTAGTTAGTATGCTCTTCCAAAGTAAACTATCTTCACATCTAATGGTCCCTCCCATGATGGTTGAAATTCTCCACCTATCTTGTGGCGTAAAAGAATAGTCCTTCTAACAACGAGCACGAGGTCACAAATTTTGAACGACCTCGGGCAGACTAATTTATTGTTGGCTTCAATTATCTTTTCTTGATAGAGTTCCAAGTTCTGCTATGCAAGCAATCTTTTCCCTTCAAGGCTATCTAACTCTGCAAGTCAAAGTTTTGAAATTCTCTTATCTTGTAATCTAATTGGCGTTAGTGATCTTGAGAGACGGAAGCTGAACTTCTAGTGGAAGTACTGCCTCAGACTCGTATACGAGTGAGTAAGGTCTAGATTGTCGGGGGTTTTGACTGTCGTCCTGTAAGCCCACAAAGCTTCCAGTAATTTCTCATGCGATCCACTTTCTTTGTCATTGAGTGTTTTCTTTAAAATACGTACAAGTATTTTGTTGAATACTTTTGCATATTCGTTGGCTCTAATGTAGTAACTTGTGGAGTACCACCAGTCTATCCTGTGACATTTGACGAAGTTGTTAATTTTCATGCTCTTAAAAGCAGACCCAATATCAGAGATAATCTTGAGCAGCACACCAATGCGGTAGACGATCTGATTCTTGAAAACTATAGAACTTTCCGCTCTATAACCTCTCGTAGTGGCACTGCCTCTGCCCATTTAGAGAAATAAACCGTTACAGCGAGTATAAATTTGTGTTCTTTTGAAGATGGAGGTTCTATCAGACCCATTATATCAATACTCCAACACTCGAGTGGCAATGATGTAATCGTGGGGTGTAGAACATTTAGTGGTTGGTGCAAGACTACTAAATGCACTTGGCATTGTTGACATTTCTTAGTTGTATCCATGCAGTCTATCATCATTGCTGGCCAATAGTATCAAAGCTCTTGATTTTCATCTTCTTTTTTTTCCCTGACTGGTGATCACCACACAACCGAACATGTACATTTTTAACAATTTTCTGCACTTCTGTTCTGTTGAGACATCTGAGCCACTTCTATCGAAGGATTTTCTATACAATACATTGTTGATCATGGTGCATGACATTGCCCATTTCTAAAATTTATGTGCCACTGACTTATCTTATGATACTTTCCATGTATGTAAATATTCTATTAATGGCTGGCGTCAATCTTCCGTATCTCCTACCACAGTTGCTGCTAACCTTTCATTTCCCAAATCATGTAGAGTGTCAAGGTATATTTAGGATAGCACCTGATGTCCTTGTATCGTGATGTCTATGGAATCCTCCTATGGAAGTACAAATTCTTTAGCCAGTATAGCTAAGGCGTTTGGATAGGCATTTTCCACTCGAGGAATTCTATAGAATTTCACACTAGGAATCTGTTCTAACAATTTCATCGTGTATCTATGGTAGTCTTCTAATCTTAGTTTTATAATCATGTATATTTCGACCAATTACTGAATGACGAGCTGCGAGTCGCAATGTCTGTCATTGTCTGTTATTTCCATTAAGATTGCCAATTCCTATCCCATGATTAGAGCTTCGTATTCTGCCTCTTTTTTTGTACGTGGCTCTATCAGGTGGTAGGAGAACCTTAACATTGCTTGATCTGGTGTCACGATAATCAGACCTACTCTTATTTTGTCTGGTATCATTGTTCGCTTTCCTTTATCTCTTCTCGCTTATGACACCCCATCGAAGTAAATTTCCCAAGTTTGAGCATTTGGATCTTCTAATTACATTATCTATTCGTCTGGTAAGTCATCATCAAGAGGGAACTCAGCTTGTAGTGGGTGTGCTGTGAGGAAGTCTGCTAGAATCTGCCCATTGATGACTCGAAAGGGAACAAAATATATGTTGAATTACAATAGCATCATTGTCCATCTTGCTAAATGTTCGTGTTGACCTCACTTTTGGTTGAGGTCTAGTCTCTCTTTAGAATAGCCTAGGGTCTAGCCATAGGACTCTTCTGGTGACTTTCTTAGAGGACTAGTCATGGAACCCTTCCCATAGATATTCAAAACTCTTCTTGCTTCACTAGGGGTTTTCATATGCTTAAGGCCTAACCTCCACCTTTTGGTAGGAAAAGGCAAGCATAAGGAATCCTGGGGAAGTCTCCTATAGGTGGTCGGACCTTAGGATTTGCCCCGAGGAGGTCTGGAGATCACCACTGATAAACTTCACATTCACAACATACACACACTGCACATCCAAATTTCAACCCTGAACTCTTTGGAAACTCATGTGGATAGACCAGCCCTAAGTCTATGACTAACTGGTAGGGATCAACACATAGAGGACCAAATGTAAGTGACCCTTGGTCATTACATCCTGCTCACCTTGAAGCCACCTTCAAATTTCCAAAATTTCAATTTTTGGCCCCTTTGCCCCTAAATAACCCTGAACTACCCAAAATACCCAAAATTTTCAAAATTACCCAAATTCACAAAACCCCCAACCCCCCCCACCAAATCATTCCAAGAAATTATTTACCACTCAAATTGACCATTCATGATCAAAAATTCAAAAATTTCCAAAAATAGCCCCCAATACCCTCAAAATACCCCAAATAACCTTTTTTCCCAAAAATCAAAAATTCCAAAAAATTCTAAAAAAATTCCAGAAAATCCTAAAAATGACCAATTTAATTTCGTTCAACTACACTATGGGTCAATTTTTCCACATTAATACACTTTCAATCCAAAATCCCAACTTGGCCCATTTAACCTAAACATACCTAAACAAAACCCAATCTTGACCCAATTGACCCCAATTTTGATCAAAATCAATTATAAACCAAAATTCAACATCCCCAATATCAAATTAGACCAAATTAAAGCCCAATGTGACCCACATTTGAATCCAATTCCACTTGAAATCCAAAATCCCCAATTCTGCCTAAATAACCCAAAACTCTTAATGTGACCCAATGTCAATCAATTTCTCCCAAATTTCAATTCCAAACTCTTTATAACACCTACTTAAAATGCGTTGGATCATCAATTGCCCATAATTTGAGCTCATCCATAATTTGAGCTCAGGTCTTACCCAAATCCATTTTGGACCAAAGAAACCCCAATTTTGATCCAAGCTGAACGCATGTTTTAAATCCACCAAATTGACCCTCTAAACCTTGTCAAAACCATTTTATATCTTCATGAAAATTCTTCTAGACAACCATATCTACATTATTTTTGAAAACCTCTGAACCACATTCCCACTCAAACTCATGATAACTTGACCCGAACCCAACATGGTCCAAAATAATCAAAAATCCAATCCATGCCAAAATTGAACCTACAAATGAGCTCAAAACTACTTTGTGTCTTCATGAAAGATCTTCATTACAATAATGTGGACAATATTGATCAAGGCACTTGGGCTTCATTCGAGCTCTAGCCCAATCTAAAATCAAGTTAGCCCAATGTTCTTAAAATGGACCCAAAATTCAAAACTCACCAAACTAAAATACACTCACACACACACCCACATTCTCCCCCTCTCATAACTCACGGCAAAACAAAGAAAATAATAAAAATAAAAAAATATAACAAAAAAAATAAAAATAAAAAAATATAACAAAAAAAAATAAAAATAAAAAATAATAACAAAAAAATATTTTATCTTCCATTCACCTTACTCCCTCACTTCTCCCTCACTCTCCCTCACCTCTCCCTCACCCTACCCGCCACCTCACCCTACTCTCCTCACCCTCACCACACCTTCACCACACCTCCTCGTCACCTCCACCTCACCTCATCCTCACTCCCCCATTCACTCTTAGTCGTGAGCCTCTCTCCATAAATCCCCCCATAATCTCACTTACACACCCCTTACACACTCTTACACTCTTACACACTTACTTCACCATTTGACCCCCCAAATTTCTCTCCTAGCTGTGAGCCTCTCCTCCTCCTCCTCTCCTTCTTCCAAGCAATACCACACCCACCCAAATCCCCTTCTAGCCGTGAGCTTCAACAAGGCTTCTTCAGGGGTTCTTCCATCACCTCCTCCAAGCAAGGTGAGTTTCTTCCCCCTCCATTTTATTTTTGTGAATACTTAACCTTATAAAAATTTTTCTTCATCCTTCTCATGCTTAACCTAAGACCTCATACTTACATGCATGCTTGGTGTTTAATGTTCCGCTTCCTTTACAAAGATTTTTAAATTTACATACAAGTCATTTAATTTTTCTTTAAATCTTCATGTATGCTTTTTTAAATATTTCCATGCTTACCCTTAAGGTTATATTTCATGCAAGCTATTTAGTTTTTTAAATTTTTCCATGTTTAGGCTTAGGAATTCTTCTTTTATGCAAAGTTATTCACCTATTTAATTTTACTAGTTTAAATATTTACAAATTTACCACCTAATTTTTATTAATTTGAAAAATAATTTTTAAAATTTAAAAGAGATAATATAACATAAAGGAAATAAAAATAAAATAGAAAAGAGGAATAAACATAAGGATAAAATAAAAATAAAACAAAAGAAAATGAAATAAAAATCAAAAATAAAAACATAAGTGATAAATTATTGATCACAGAAAAATTCATTAAAAAATTCATATCTATTTTTGAAAAAATTGCACTCTAAAGAGAGATATTTTCTTTATTTTATTGCAGGAATGAAGATTTATAAGTGATGGAAGCAGAAAGCATGAAATGGAGCGAATTTGGATCAAAAAGGAAGAAATTCATGCAAATATAACTACTTCGCCAACGACGAGATCGAGGCCATGAGATCGTGAAGAGAATTTCTGAAGGAATTATAACTACCTAGTCGATAGCGAGCCCGAGCCCGCTGACAGCGAGATCGCATGGTTTGATGAACTTCTAGAAGCCCCGCTGACGTCGAGGTCGTTTCTCGCCGACCGTGAGCCAGTTCAAAATACAAATACATTGGACCTGGACACTTTTTTGAAGAGATGTTTAAGCACCCTTTGGACATTTTCTTACCTCTATAAATAGAGGCTGAATTCTATTGTCTTAGTGTGTCTTTTGAGTCTAAAAAAAGTTCCTCTAAAGTCTTTTATGTGTCTATTTTAGTAAGTCTGAGTGTGTTTAGTGAGTTTCTTTAGTTAATTGAGTGCTATTTAGAAGTTGTTGTACTAGAAGGAAAAAGTCAAAGGAACTTCAAGGAGTCTGCTTGGGGAAGAAATTAAGATAAGTATCTTTGTTTATTGTTGTTAACTTTAAATGAAATCCATGCTTTGTTTTATTCCCATGCATTCTGCGTAGTTTTCTTTGTCTTTCTCCTTGTTATTGAAAATTATGCGAATTGATGAAATTAAATAGAAGCACCTAATATATTAAAATAAATTGTGATAATTTTAACTTAAAACTTAATTTACTTTCAATCTGGTAAATTGAATTGTTAAAATATGTTGAATTATCAACTATAGTAAAAATTACATCCAATATTCAGGGAAGTCAAAAGCCTTGGAAGGCGGGTGCAAATAAATAGGGAAATATTAATTATCGGACGTAGAATTGGACATTTTAGTGTGACAGATAAAAATATTCAATTCGGTCCTACTGTTTGAGAGCTGAAGTGTAGATGTTAGCCCTCTGGTGAGGGGAACGTGGGAGCTACGAAGTGGCAGCGAGTATCCTCCCGACTTCAGCCGCAGATTCGGTAATCAAACATAGGAATAGTCAATGTTCTTTGCACCTAGACCAAAGGGTAAAGAATAGGTATGCTCCTATTTGTCACAATACATTTTAAAAATTTTATTTAAATTCATCATTCACTTAATTTTCTAAAAACAAGGAGAAGGATACTTTTTCTGAATTATTTCAATCAACTTATTTCAAGCATTAGTTTACTTTAGTTTGCAATAGTTACTTTTTACCATTTACTATATTAGTAAGTAATTCTTTTTAATTTAGCTGATAACAAATCTGTTAAAAACTTCCCTGTGGGATCGATAACCAGGACTCCACTAGAGCCCTGTATTACTTGATACGATACGTATACTTGCGTAGAATCCACATTATACATTAAATCATAACTCTATATTTAAAGCGGGATCAAGTTTTTGGTGTCGTTGCTATAAACATAAATTGCATACATATTAAAAGTGGGTCAAGTTTTTGGCGTCGTTACTGGGGACGTAAAGAAATTATTTACTAGAGTAACGGACTAATTTATATGCGAAAATTTGGAAACGAAAATTTAATACCTTACGATTCAGAATTAGAGCGTACAATTAAAAGAATTAGAAAACAAAAAAGAGATATTATAAATTTAACACAAATTGCAAATATTCCTGAAAATGAAAATATCAATCAACCAAGACCATTACGAGATTATGCCAACCCTACATTAGATGAAATTCATTTAACTATTCAAAACCCCGATGTAGCTGCTAATTCATTTGAACTTAAACCAGTAATTATCCAAATGGTACAAAATAATCAATTTAGTGGTTCACCTACTGAAGATCCTAATTTACATCTTGCTAGTTTTTTAGAACTATGTGCTACTTTCAAATATGAAGGAGTATCTAACGATGCTATTAGACTTAGACTTTTTTCCTTTTTCTTTAAGGGATAAGGCTAAAATGTGGTTAAATTCATTAGCACCTGGATCTATTAAAACTTGGGGAGAATTATCACAAAAATTTCTATCCAAATATTTTCCACCATCTAAAACTGCTAAGCTTAAAAATGATATAACTTCTTTTTGTCAGTTTGATGGAGAGTCAATATATGAATCTTGGGAAATATTTAAAGAACTTCTTAGGAAATGCCCACATCATGTGTTACCAGATTGGTTAATTATTCAAACTTTCTATAATGGATTAGTAGGATCTTTAAGATCAATCATCGATGCTGCTTTGTGGAGGATCATTAATGTCAAAACCATTTGATGACGCCTATGCACTAATCAAAGAAATGACAACCAATAATTTTCATTGGCCTGCTGATAGAATGAATCCGAAAAAAATAGCTAGTATTCATGACAATGATGGAATATCTATATTAGCCTCACAAATTGCTTCTATATCTAAAAAATTAGATCGTTTTGGAATGAATTACTCTCCAAATATATCAGAAGAAAATTCATCTGGGCAACTTATAGGATCCCAATCTCAATATGAAACTATTAATGCAATTAACAACAGACCTAATAATCCTTATGCAAATTATTATAATCCTGGATGGAAAAATCATCCTAATTTTAATTGGAATAATAACACAACTAATCAACCATGGATGAATAATATGACACAACCATTAGGAAATCCATCTAATCAAGGAAATCCTAATTATAAATCTAATTATCCACCTGGATTTAATAACTCACAATTTAAAGATAAGAAATTATCTATAGAAGAATTAATATTAAATATGGGTCAACATTTACAAAATCAAGGAATTCAGTTACAAATACAAGGAAACCAATTTCAAAATCAAGGAACAGCTATCAAAAATATTGAAACTCAACTTGGACATATCGCTACTGCACTTTATAATAGAATACCTGGAACATTTCCTAGTAATGTAGAAATAAATCCTAAAGACAAAGGAAATGAACAAAGTAATGCGATACAATTATGAAGTGGAAAAGAATTAGAACCTCAAATTCTGAAAGAACTTGAAAGTCAAAAAGAGGAAGTGGAAATTGAAAAGGAAAAGAATCAACAAGATCTAAACTTAGAAAATCCTTTAATACCTTTGAAAATTTCTATTGAAAAACCTCCACCACCATTTCCTCAACGACTAATTCAACATAAAAAAGATAAACAATTTACTAAATTCCTTGAAATTTTAAAGAAATTAACAATAAATATTCCTTTCGTAGAAGCTTTAGAACAGATGCCAAACTATGTAAAATTCATGAAAGATATTCTAAATAAAAAAAGAAAATTTACCGATAATGAAATGTTCACACTTAGTGAAGAGTGTAGTGCTATTATTCAAAAAAAGCATCCTGAAAAATTAAAAGATCCTGGTCGTTTCACTGTACCCTGCGCTATTGGAGAAAAATTCTATGTAAAAGCTTTGTGTGATTTAGGAGCAAGCATCAATCTAATGCCTCTATCAATTTTTAAAAGATTAGGATTGGGAGAAATTTCACCTACTTCAGTAACTCTTCAGTTAGCTGATTGTTCTGTTACATATCCTAAAGGAGTTATTGAAGATGTATTGGTAAAAGTGGACAAATTTATCTTCCCAGTAGATTTTATTGTTCTAGATATGAAAGAAGATAAAGAAATTCCTATCATTTTAGGAAGACCATTTTTCGCCACGGGAAAAGCTATGATTGATGTTCAGAAAGGAGAATTAACTATGAGAGTAAATGACCAAAAAGTTACTTTTAATATTGATAAATCAATGAAATATCCTGCGCTAGAAAAAGATGATGAGTGTTTTCGAATGGAAGTACTTGATCATTTACAAAAAGAACATTTTAAAGAATATTATGAAGAGAAATTAGAAAAAGAAAATATTAAATTAATTGAAAAAGCTGATATAAAGGAAGAACTAGATTATATTCAAGAAAAATTTGAATTTTTTGATAACACAGAAAACATTGAAAAAAATATAGTTCCATCAATTATTAAACCTCCTAAACTTGAGTTAAAAATGTTACCTAATCATTTAATGCATGCTTACTTAGGTAATTCTTCAACTCTACCTGTTATTATTTCATCTAAATTAAATAAATCTCAAGAACGAAAAACTCTTAGAGATATTAAAAAATAAAAAAAAAATTTTGGTTGGACTTTAGCAGATATTAAAGGAATCAGTCCTTCAATTTGTATGCAAAGAATTATTTTAGATAATGAACATAAACCTAAAGCAGATCCACAAAGGAGATTAAAACCAATAATGAAAGAAGTAGTCAAGAAAGAAATTTAAAATGGTTAGATAATGGAATTATATATCCTATTTCTGACAGTGTTTGGGTAAGCCAAATTCACTGTGTACCTAAAAAAGGAGGGGTGACTGTCAAAGCTAATGAACATAATGATCTTATCTCTATACTGGATGGCGAATATGTATTGATTATAGAAAATTAAACACAGCCACAAGAAAAGATCACGTCCCTTTACCATTTCTAGACTAGATGTTAGATAGATTAGCCAGACATAAATATTTTTGTTTCTTAGATGGATATACCGGTTATCATCAAACACAAATTGCTCCTGAGGATCAAGATAAAACTACATTTACTAGTCCTTATGTAACTTTCGCTTTTCGAAGAATGCCTTTTGGATTATTTAATGCACCTGCAACATTCCAAAGATGTATGATGTCTATATTTCGTAAATTAATTGATAATGGAATAGAAGTATTTATGGATGATTTCTCTGTATTTGGAACAACATTTAACACATGCTTAAATCATCTTGAAAAAGTATTTGAAGTGTGTGAGAAAACTAATTTAGTTCTTAATTGGGAGAAATGTCAATTTATGGTTACAGGCGGCATTGTATTAGGGCATAAAATTTTAGAAAAAGGCATGGAAGTAGACCCTGCAAAAATTCAAGTTATAGCTAAATTACCACCTTCAACCACGGTAAAAGGGGTAAGAAGTTTTCTTGGACATGCTGGATTCTAAAAATGTTATATTAAAGATTTTTCAAAAATTACTAAACCTCTATGCCAACTTCTTGAAAAGGACAAGAAATTTGAATTTACAACTGAATGCCAGAATGCTTTTGAATTATTAAAAGATAAATTAATTACAGCACCTATAATAGTTTCACCTAATTGGGTGAAAACATTTGAGCTTATGTGTGATGCTAGTGATTATGCTATAGGAGCGAGTTCTTGGGCAAAGATATGATAAGATTTTCAAAGTTATATACTATGCTTAGTAAAACTCTAAATGATGCTGAAATAAATTATACAGTTACTGAAAGAGAATTATTAGCAGTTGTATATGCTTTTAATAAATTTCGGCATTATCTAATAGGAACTAAATGTATTGTACATACTGATCATTCTGTCATTAAATAGTTAATGCAAAAGAAAGATTCTAAACCATGATTAATCAGATGGATATTATTAATGCAAGAATTTGATTTTGAAATCATTAACAAAAAGGGAACTGACAATCAAATTGCTGATCATTTATCAAGATTAGAAAATCATGAATTATCTAATATTGATAATGAAATTTTAGATAGTTTTCCTGATGAACAACTTTATAATATTAATGAGTTGAAAATACCTTGGTATGCTGATATAGTAAAGTATATTGTAAGTGACATTATACCACTTATGTTAACTTTGCAACAACAGAAAAAATTCATTCATGATACTAAGACATACTTTTGGGATGAACCATACTTATATAAGCAATGTAAGGATCTAATCATTAGAAGATGTGTGCCTTATGAAGAAACTGAACCAATTATTCAAAAATGTCATGATTATGATTTTGGAGGACATTTTGGGACAGATAAAACTGCATATAAAATTCTATAATCTAGATTCTACTGGCCTACTCTATTTAGAGATGTATATAGATATGTAAAAACCTGCGATAAATGCCAAAGAGTAGGAAACATATCAAGGAAAAATGAAATGCCTCTGAATTTTATATTAGAAGTTGAAATTTTTTATGTTTGGGGATTAGATTTCATGGGACATTTTATTCCTTCATTTGGAAACTCAAACATATTAGTAGCTGTTGATTATGTCTCCAAATGGATCGGAGCACAAGCTTTACCTAGGTGTGATGCTAAAAGTGTTTCAAAATTTTTAATGAAAAATATTTTTACTAGATTTGGAATGTCGAGAGTGATTATCACTGACGGAGGAACTCATTTTAGAAACAAATAATTTCACAAACTAGTAGAAAAATATAATATTATGCATAAGATATCAACTGCATATCATCCACAATTTAGTGGATTAGCTGAAGTTTCTAATCGAGAGATTAAGCGTATATCAGAAAAATTTGTAAACCCTAATAGATTAGACTAGTCTATAAGACTAGATACTGCATTATGGGCATACAGGACTTCCTATAAAACTCCGATTGGAATGATTCCTTACAGGCTTATATATGGAAAAACTTGCCACTTACCAGTTGAATTAGAACATAAAGCATATTGGGCGATTAAAGAATTTAATTATAATATGAGAGAAGCTGGTGAGTAGAGATTATTTCAATTAAATGAATTGGAAGAATTAAGAAACGAATCATATAATAATGATAAAATTTATAAAGAAAGAATGAAATTATGGCATGATCAGAAGATTAATCAGAGAAATTTTGAACCAGGACAAGAAGTTTTGCTTTATAATACTAGATTGAAAATATTTCCTGGGAAATTAAAATCTCGATGGTTAGGACCTTTCACCATAACTCAAATATTTTTATATGGAACTATAGAAATTGAATATCCAAAAACAGGACATAGATTTAAAGTAAACGGACATAGATTAAAACCATATTTCGAAGGTAAAAGACCAAATTTTAAAGAGGTTTTAATGCTTAGTTAACATGAAAACTAACTAAATTAGGTCGGGCTGATGACGTTAAACTAAGCGCTTTATGGGAGGCAACCCAAAATAGTCTTTTATTTTAATTATCTACAAATTAGTGAGTCTATATTATAAAAACAAATCTTACTACTCAATTTTTAATTAGAATCATCACAAAGTTGAACTTATATTATGAGATCAGAAAATATTCAGACCAGAGCGAAATTGGGCAATTTTTACGAATCTCGCCGACAGTGAGCCCGAGCCCGCTGACCTGAGTCAGTTTTATAACTAAGTCGCCGACAGCGAGGCAGTTAAAAATTTGGTTTCTTAAAGATTTTTCGTGCGGTTTTTTATGGATCTAAGCCATTCCTTCGTAACAAATTATTCCAAATCTGATTTTACACCATTTTCTTCCTTAGGAATGACTAGAGACCAATCCTTTCCATCCAAAATGGCCACCAAATTCTTAGAAACCATCAAAACTGAAGTTTTCAACCGAAGAAAATTCATGAGTTCGGAGGCGCATCGTATCTTCAACAAAGGCTTGATGAAGAAAAGACTTATTAAAGAAAGAGGATTTGTCAACAGAGGAGTAGAGAATTCTACTACAAAAATCGAAGAAATGATCACACAGCGGTGTTGGGAGGTATTTTGTTATACGACATCCGCTGTAGTTATTCCAGTAGTTAAAGAGTTTTACTCTAATTTACATGCGATCAATAATCGAAATGTGTACGTCAGAGGAAGATGGGTAACATTTACTCCTTCAAGGATAAATGAATTATTTTCTGTAGAGAATACCTTTGTTTGTGATTATTCCAACTTTGTGCCTTCAAGATACAATATGAACGAGATCTACAGATACCTGACCGACAAACCAGATGATTGGGAGTTACGAGAAGACGGGTATGTCAGTTTTTCTGCATCACTTCTAAACCCTGTCTCGAAGCATTGGCATTTCTTTATATCATCAAAATTATTACCTACCATGAGAGTAAATAAAGTTTCAAAGGAATGCACTATATTAAACTATTGTATTCAAATTGGATTACCTATCGATGTTGGATCAATAATATTAAAGTCTGCGTTGGGATTATTTGTGCATGGGTCAGTGCATGGACTTGGACACCCATCTATTATATTTAGTTTATGCAGTCAGTACCAAGTTTCTTATGAGACTTGGGAAAAAGTACTTTTACAATGGAAACCACTGGATCGTACTGATATGTTTCCCCACTTTGGATAACAATGATGAGATTACCATTATTTTTGACAGAGCAACACTGAACAATCCTTTAGCAAGGCCCTTTACTGATAAGACTAACTTCATTTTCAAGAAGATTAAAGGATTGGAAAAAGAGTTGCAAAATGTGATGAATTCCATAGAAAATATCTCTGATATGTTTGATCATATTGATTGGAGAATGAGGGAGCACTTTGATCATACTGGACATCTGGAGGCCAGTTTTATTCATCTACTAAGACAGAAAAGATGGATTAATGAAGAATCTACTGCAGAAATCCCTTTCAGGCCTTTCTACAATTTATTTGTGCACCTGCGTCGCATCGGAAATATCAGAGAAGATGTTAGTTCAGATACTGAAAAGTAGGAAAGATTTCTATATTTATGTTATATTTGTATATATATAATTGTGTGTTTTTGAGTTAGATTTTTTTATGAGTTGAAGTTTGATTTGATCATCTCAGATTTGATGAAATTTTATGTAAATTGTTATGTCTCAGCATTTAAAGTTTTGTGGTGTGGATTGCGATGCTGAGTATTATGGATTTGAACATTTAGGTTAAGTATGTGTTAAAGTTGTTAGTGTGAAAATTGTAAGTTTCATGGATTTCATATATCAAGTTATATTGTTTGTGTTGTGTGACTTTTTGTGAGTATAAGTATCTAATCTTCGTATTATTATTAAATTAAGTGATCGGAAGATTGATTAAAGGCAAATCGAGGTTAAAAATAATTGACGAATTTCAAAAATTTAAAATTTTTTGGAACCTCGCCGATAGCGAGAATTATCTCGCCGACAGCGAGAAAACCCGCTGACAGCGAGACCGAGCTCGCCGACAGCGGATTTTTCCCGAAACTTTTGCCTTACAAAATTAATTAGCTCGCCGACGGCGAGAAAAATCTCACCGACAGCGAGATCGCGAAAAGGCCTATATTTGACCAGTCAACCGACACTATTTATCATCCCCTTCCTCAAAACATCGAAAAAACCGTCCTAGGGCTTGAGATATCTCGGATTTGAGGCGATTTCAACACTTTTTGACACCGGATTTCATCTTCCCTTGGTAAGAGCTTCACTCCTATGCAAAAATTTTTGATTTTCACCATGAATTTCTTCTACATTAGGGAATTTTGAAAAAATCTGAAATGTGGAGAAAATACTTGGAAGAATTTCATGGAAATTGATTTAAATGGATTTTAGATGTTGTAGGAAGCCTTCTTAGTAATATTTTAGAGTTTAGTTAAGATTTTTGCAAATTTCACAGATCGAGAAACGGCTCCACGACAAAAGCGACGATTGGATTATTATGAAACTCGTTTCGTGAATGCAAAGGGACAATCCAGATATTTCCACAACATTCAAGCAAGAAAGTGCATACAAGATCGTGTTTTTAAGAATTAAGGAGGAGAAGTGGAGCGAGTTATAAAAGAGTGAGGATGGGAAAACTTCTGTTACGTGAGCAACAGAGCCACGGTGGAAGTGGTGAAGGAATTTTATACAAATTTAACACAGGCTGAAGATGCCCCGGTTAAGGTTAGGGGATTTTTTGTAGATAACAATGCTGCTAGAATAAACACTTATTATGAAGTACGAGACACCTACACCAGCGAGTATGAAACTTTTGGAACTATGGAAGGACCACTGGAAGAGGTGATTGACTTTCTCACTGATGGGAAAGGAGTACGGAAGATAAAGCGAATGGGAACGAGTAAACTTCCCTCTTTCTATGCTAAATGCAACATCTAAAGCCTGGCATTATTTTATTTGTTCTACTTTGTTACCTACCTACCAGCATAGTGAGGTAACAAGGGATAGAGCAGTTTTGAATTTCTGTATTCATAACCAAAAAAGTATTAATGTGGGAAATGTAATTTATAAAAACATATTAGCCACTGCTATAAATGAAAGTGGAGGAGGACTAGGACATCCTGGTCTTATCTATGCACTTTGTCAATTATCTGGGGTAGAAGCAAGAGAGAATGAAGAATGGATTGAACCTATGAAACCCCTTACTCAGGCTAATATAAAGAAATATGAATCCCACGAAGGATGGAGATCTGAAACAAGGGATTATGTGCCTTCTTCAAGTAGAGATATACCCTCTAATAGTTATGATCAACCCCCTCAGTACACCACTCCTACCCTTCAAGATCTGATGAATGAATTAACCCTGAGTAGAAAGAGTTTTGAATTATTTGGAGAAAATATGGAAAGAAGATTTGAGCATTTAGATCAAAGGATCGGAGGCTTGGAAAGAAGACATGATTATGATAGTGAATATCTCCAGCGACATTCACAGTACGAGATTGCATACTATGAAGCTGAACGTCGATATAGGAGTGGTGATTTAGATGTTGTCTTTCCTGAGTTCCCCCGATATTCACAGTACCAGCTTGCTCAGCCTTCTCAGCCTGGAGATCAGGGAGATGACATATCTTGGGATTTTGATGCAGAAGATTAGAGCTTTTGTTCAGTTTATTTAGTTTGTTTAGATTTATTGTTTTGTAAACTTTATTATTCTGTGTGTAATATTTCAGTACTCTTTGTGTACTTTGGACTTGATATGTTTGATTGTTTGCTTGAGCCGTGATATTAGATTTCTTATGTGTTAAATTAGTTTGCAAAATTTTAAATATAGGATGTTAGTTTAAAGTTTTTATAAGTTATGAATATTAAACATTGTTTAGGGTGTTTTAATATGTTTTAATATGTTTTAAAGTAGATTAGTTGATTGTATGTGTAGTAATAGATTAAATTTTCAATTGTTATGTTTGATACTTGTTTTAAAATTCCCATCCCTGCACTTTCTTTTAAATATTATATATGTATGGAAGAATACTAACAAGTACGAGGTTACGTAAGTAATGAAAAAGCTCGCAAAAATTTCAAAGAAAAGAAATACCTAAAGCTCAAAGGTATGATGAATTTTATTTATATACTTTCCCTTTCACTATATATTATAGGTAGAAAAATTTAAGTTTGGGGGAGGGTAAAAATACAAATTTAATTATTAAAATTGTTCTCAATTTCTATTTTCAAAAATTATTATTAAATGATTTTCTATTGTAATTTTTCAATTCAATAAACATGAGTTACTTTATTTAATTATTATATAAAGTTAAAGAAAATATTTCTAGTAATTCAATTATTTAATGAAATACGATATTTGGTTAAAAGGAATAAGAATATAGTAAACTATTTAAAGTAAAGGAAACTATATTCTTAAAATTGAAATTTCTTAAGTATTTAAATGAAAAAGAAAGGATAGAAACTCAATGAAGTAAAGACTATGAAATACATATAAGCAAAGACATATTTTAAGTTTCAAAATTTAGGAAGAGAAATTAATGTTCAAAATTATTAACAGGCTATCCATATACAGTAATCCTCACTTGAAAAAGAAAAGAAAAGAAAAGAAAAGAAAAGAAAAAGAAAAGAAAATGAAAAGAAAAGAAAAATATAAGTGAGGAGAAGCTTGAGGAGATGCCTTTTCAAAAATTGGCTTCAATGGAATCAACCTAAAGAGTGTTGACCTCATTTTTGATGAGGTCTTCTCTTCTTCTTTTTAGTGCTTAGGATCTAGCCTTAGGCTTTTCCTTTGACTATCTTAGAGGACTAGAATTGGGACCCACCTTTTAGAAATTCAAACCACTTCTAAACTCCCTGCAAACTCCACAAACTTGACTGTAGACCCCTAATCATCTGAGGGTTGAAATCGAATGTGGAAGTTTAAAGGATGAGTTCCTATAAGACTCTTTGGCCTTAGGACCGCTCACAGGTGGCCCGGTCGCAGTGAAGGGGCTGACTTACACACACACTACACTTATACACTACACTTCCACACACCTCCTAAAACCACACCCATACCCAACTTGACCTCCCGACTCATGTAGGTGATTCACATGGATGGTCCTTAACCCCTAAGCCCTTGGCTAAGAGGGTTAGGAACAACATAGTGGATGCCTCAAATGAGTCCCTTCATGGCTCATGTGAGCTTGATGTGACTTCATGGATCAACCAAAATGGCTTCATTCAACTCAAATTCACCCAATCTTCAATTTTCCAAATTTTCAATTTTTGACCCCCGGGACCCTACACCCGTCTAGCCTACCCAAAACCCTTAAAACTACCCAAAATTTGCAAAATCACCTAAATTACCCAAAATTCCTCAAAATCAATCCAAAATATTTCCACACCACTCAAATTGATCATCCATACCCAAAAATATCAAAAATTCCAAGAAAACCTCCCAATACCCTCCAAATACCCAAAATACCCCTCTTGACCCAAAAATCCAAAAATTCAGAAAATTCCCAAAAAATTCCAGAAAATCCTAAATATTCCCAATTTAATTTTGTCCAACTACACCATGGGCCAATTTTGTCAATTTACACTACTTTTGTCAAAACCCCCAATTTGACCCATTTTAACCCAAAGTGAACCCAATGTCAAACCAAACCTACCCAATTGACCCAAATTCTGGTCCAATTCAATTCTAAACTTCAATTCAACATCCCAAATGTCAATCTGGACCAAATCTAAGTTCAATTTGATTGACATTTGGATCCAATTTCACTTTTGGCCTTAAAGCCCAATTTGGACCCATGACCCAAACTTAACCCAAACTCACCCAATTCAACTCCAATTAACCCCAAATCTTTTCCAAATCTTCCTTAACATTCCCACAAACAAAACACTAACATGATTTGTCCAACATTTAGACCTAAACCCCACTTAAATTCAACCCAAAGCTAAAAGGCCCTATTTTGACCTAAAACCAAACCTAACCCAAATGAGCCCAAACCCCAAAATCAAAGCCCAACCAAAGTCAAAACCTCTTTGAAACACTCTCATGAACATTTCCCAACATTTATTTTACATCAATTTCAACCCTAGCCCAACATTGGCCCAACTTGGCCCACTTGGGCCTATGTTAGCCCATTCACCAAAAGAACCCAAATTCAACCCAATTCAAACCCAAATCACTCCCAATTTGCTTCAAGTCACTCATGACTCATCCATTAGCTAAAAACAACATTTGTTTGGCCCAATCCTTCACAAATTCCCCATCCATAAATTTATTTCCAAACCAAAAGCCCACTTTCTTAAACCTTCCTAAAGCCCATCTCCACCAAAATCCAAAGGGCAAAGTCAATCTAAGGCCCATATGACAAATTCTCTTCATCATGCAGTCAATTAAAATCATCCCTAAGTCCTAATCCAATGATCAAATAATTCTAAATAAAGCTTCATCCAACTTTCCACCAAAATGTCCAAAATCCTTAAAATCCATTTTTATGAAGTTGACTAAACTTTTCCCAAGCCAAATGGAGCCATGAATGAGCCATTCACAAGCCATATGAAGCCATGAAAGTTTGGCATGTGACCATGCCATTAATGGTAAAAGGAGGGGCTCCTTTCCTAATCTTTCATTAAGCCTTTTTAACCTTATTCATGACACACACTAAACCATGTTTAGCCACCTCATCATGGATAGAGACCATACCATTCTATCTTGGCTGACCCAACTGATCCTCTCAGCCCAAAATCAGGCCATGGGGAGGTGCACCCAACCCAAACCAATGGATTGACAGAATTGAAGCCAAAATGACCCCTTCCCCATTCCATTTTAATTCAAAGCCTTTACACATGGCAATTGCCGATTGATCGCACAAACCTCCAGCCCACGACCCACCTAGACCCGAGGGTGACCCATGCCTGCCGGCCAGCCGCCCGGGTCGCCGGAAAACACCATGGCCGAGACCTCGGGAGGAGCCAAACTTTGGAATTCCACCTTCGCTGAGCCGCCCCATGCCCGATGGCCACCATGGCTGTTCTTCCCATGACCGAGCAAGGTGATCCCAACCCTTGGCCATCCCTGTGAGGCTCTCCAGCCACCTCCATTTAAACCCGACCCCCTTACGGCCATGAGAGGAGAGTTGCACAAACCTTGCCGAAACTCTGCCAAAATTGTTCCAAACCCTTCTCCACCCTTAGAGCAGTTGATCCCCGAGTGTCAATTTGCCCTAATCCCCACCGACAAAATCCATTTTCTCAACCGAAATTCCACCCAAAACCAGGACACTTCTCCACAGTGAGCCAATCCCCAAATTGATTGGTTCTACACCTTCACCAGACCAAGGGAAGGTGTTCACCAGCAAAAGCCCCATCTCCAGGCCACCCAGTTGCTCCAGCCTCCAAGCTTTGTGATCGGCTGTGGTCGAAATCATACCTAGACAATTCACCAGACCAGGAGACTTCATCTGGAGCTTGCTGGGATCCAATCGAAGGTGCAACAACCCTCAGATCGAAGCCACACTTCTCTGAGCAAAGGTACGAGCTAATTCTTCATCCCGAGCTTCTGGAGATTCTCCATTTCAAATGCTTTAATTTCAATGCATGATAACCATATAGATGTGTTCGACTCTTCAAAACGAATCCATAGAGCATAAGAACATGAAAATCCATTGAGTATCGAGTGAGATATTAGGGATTTAGTGTGGACGGCTCTCGGGTGAGGACACTTGGGGACGATGAACGGATGCCGTCCATCCAATACACACGCGGACGGAAGGCCAGGATCGCGTCAGATCAGAAGACGGAACGATACAGCGGGCCCCGGGAGCGCTGAGTCAGATGGAGGCGTCGAATGGGAGCGCGCCACGCGACGTTTCGGAGCTGCCGAGGTTGACGCGGCGCCGCGTGGATAAATAGAAAATTAGGGATTTTTTCTGATTTATTTAATTCCCTAAACTTCAAAAATTCATAACTTTGTGTAGAAAAATCAAAAAAATAAAATAAAAATACCCTCTTGCTCAGTGAACAGAGGAGAATAATGTGGAAAAGAAATCATTTAATTTCATCAAGTATTTTATTTTTAATAATTTATTTACTCTCTGCATATTTTTAATTCTCCATGCATTTATACAATTCACCATGGCATGAGACCATAGGGCTTTTGAAGCCTCAGAATTTGGGAACATTTCTTGAATTTTCCAAAGTCAGAGGCCATCCCTATGAAAAGTTATTGATTTTTCAAATTCATGTTACTGTTTTGAGTATTTTAATTCCAATAAATAACATGTTGTGAAATAAATTCTAGGAAAATTTGGTGATGTTCCTTATGACTCGGAGGACCCTAGGAAAAATAGGTTTTGATTTAGTTCATTTAAAACAACCCTAATTGGCTTAAACACCCAAAATGGATCTCTAATTAATTAGAGCTAACCATACATCAAATTGACTTGAAATCAATTCTCCACTAACCTTTAGGATCAGAGGAACCCACCATAAAAATTTGAGGTCAATTGGATTTGGTTAGCCCTACTAATTGGGTTGATTAAGCCATTTAGTCATTTTAAACTTCAAAAATTCATAACTTTCTAAATACTTTTTAAAAATTCACCAAATTGGTTTGGAAGCCTCTCTAATATCAGAGGATATTAAGAAAATTAAAATTTCAATTTTCTAAAAAAGTTGATTTTTTTAATATTATTTTAATATTTTAATAATTAAAAAATAATAAAAATCACAAAAATAATAAAATTCACCAAAATGTCACATTTTGAATTTTAATCACTTAGGAACAAACCCCATATTTTTCTTAGGTCTATTTGGTGAGATATTAAATTTTAAAGCTCTAGGGTAATTTTAAAATTAAAAAATGTATTTTCTAGCATTTCCACTAAAATAATTATAATAAATCATAGAAAAATCAGAAAATTACAAAATTTGCTTCTCTGATTTCCTTGATATCAGAGAGATTTTTGAAAAATATAAAATTCATTTTTCAACATTTATTTTATTTTTAAATTAATTAACACTCCAAAACTTAAAATAATTATAATAAAAATAACATAATTCAAAAAATCACCAAAATTGGTCCAAGTGGTCCTCTGGTCATTAGGAATGTCCCCTAATTTTCTTAAGGATAGAAACTTTTCCTTGGTCATGTTACTAAATTTTCCTTGGAAATCTCTATTTTCTACCAAAAATAATTATATAAATAAATTAAATACGGAAAAATCACATTTTCTCCTCTCACGTCTTTATTGACATATGAGTGAAGTTACATAAAAATTTAAAATTCATTTGAGTTCAATTTAGTGAGTTATGAAATTATTAAGCTTAAAGGGTAAAGTGGTAATTAAAATTTTTAATCCTTAATTAAAACTTTAGGTTTAATAAAAAATTAACAAGTAAAATATTTGATCCTAATCTGATTTGGATGATTGAAATTTAAATAATTAAAGGGTAGAAACCCATTAAGCAATTTAAAATGATTAAATCTTAATTAAATAATTGATTAAATTTGGAAGAATAATAAAATTGGAATTATTAAAATAGGGATATTATTAGGAAGAGATTTATTCTTTAATTTAAAAATCCCTAAATTAATTATCTCATTAATATTCAATTCTTAATTAAAATGATAACTCAAATTCAAAACATTAAAAAACTTAATCATTAAACTAAAATTAAATTATTAAACTCTTTTAAAAATTTCAATTAAAATTAAAAATAAAATAAAATTAAAAATTAAATTAAATTAAGTAAATTAAATTAAATTAAATTAAATTAAATTAAAATTAAAAGTTGAATTAAATTAAAGATTAAATTAAATTAAATAAACAAATTAAATTAAATTAAATGAATAAATTAAATTAAATTAAATTAAATAAATAAAATCAAATTAAATTGAGTTAAATTAAATTAAATAAAATTAAATTAAATTAAATTAAATTAAATTAAATTAAATTAAATTAAATTAAATTAAATTAAATTAAAATAAAATTAAATTAAATTAAATTAAATTAAATTAAAATTAAATCAAACTAAATTTAATTAAATTGAATTAAATTAAATTAAAAACTCAATTAAATTAAATTAAATTAAATTAAGTTGAATTAAATATAACATCACTAAAGACATAAAGAATCCAAAATAAATCTAAAAATAACTTGAACACTACTCCAAATTTAAACCCATTAACTTAAATTAAATCATTTGAATACCAATTTACCCTCGAAAGCTTTGGTTATTATAACTCCTAAACAGAACATTAAATGAAATGTTACATCACTTATAGGACATTCAAATGTCCTAGTTCATTGAGCAAGACAACAAAATTTGAATCCCCGGACGATTAATTCATTTATATAATTAAATTCATTTGGACTTAAAACAATCCTAGAAATATTGAAAAGATGTTTAAGATTTGTCTTAAGCACTTCCTCGATATGATAGGATGTTTATAAGAACAACTAAATTTAATTATTCTTTAATGAAGAAAATCGTCCTCAAACCAAAACACAAGAACCTAGACGTCATAGGAAATGACTAGCTATAGGATTAGGAATTTGGTAGAAAACCATAACCCTTACCTTAGCTTTACCTAGGAACTTGCTTAAATATTCTAATTGTGTTTTAAGTGCAGCTTGGGATGACGGGAAGACCCTCCAGGTACGCTTTTATTTTATTGCAATTTACTTTCTTGCAATTTACATTATTGCAATTTATTTAATCGCATTGCACTTACTTTTCTTGCATGATAAACAACTGTTGCATGAAAACCCACACCTTTAGGATAGTCCCTAAAACCGAAACCAAAACTAAGTTAAAAGTCATTGCAAGATAAAATTCACCGCCACAACATTTCAAAATATAAAACAACTCAAAATTTAATCACAAACAGTAACACAAAACTACAATTACAACTAAATTAAAACGTCCTCGTTGGATGATCGGGAATACCTCGGATGATGTAACCTACGTGTTGCTAACGGGATTTCCACGGTCTAAATGAAAGTGTGGAACTCATTCGATTGAGTTTAGCAAATTCATCTGGACTAAGTGAATCCGATAAAAATAATGATGCGGGAAGGATGGAACCGTGGGATCTTAACCGGTGTCGTTATAATCAACTTTAAGATTTGTTTTAATTAAAATATTGAAAACACTTGGAAATTAAGATTTTCTCTAAACCAAAACACTTTTCTCATCCCCCGATTTATGACTTCTAAAACTAAAACCTCTCGCAACAACAAGGAGCTTGGAGCATGGTGGGCGACGACGACCATCGTCATCGATGAAAACTTAAATCTACATCGACGAAAACTTTCTTAGAATTAAACAACCAAGCCATAGGATTTCGAGGTAGTTTGCCTAGTGCAACATAAATCCTCAACCTTTTGTTAGGCATTTGCATCTGCAAATTAAGCCCTAACCGGTCTTAGGATTCCAAGGTAGTCGTCCGTACGACAATAAACCCTCACATCTTCGAGGCTATTTGTTTGATTTTATCATACAAATGTAAGCCCTAATTAATTAAAATTGGCAAGATCAAAACATTTAAATAAATATTAGGACTTTCCTAAACTCAAGCCAAACAATAGGATAGTCGGGAGATTACCGAAGTTCGCTTCGAATCCGTAATTTCTCCTACATTTCTTCCTTTGAATTCCCAAAACAAAATGTTCCAAATTTGATCCGTTCCCTATTGAAATTCAAAAATTCAATCCTTTGAAAACTTAAAATTTGAAATTCTTGAGAGCGAATTGCGATTATTATCGAGAGTTTTCTTAGGTGATTCCCGTCACTTAAGATGTAATTAACTATAGGGGCTTGCCCTTATAGGGAATTTTAAAGAACCCGAGTAATATAAACCTTGTTTAATGTTTTCATATTAAGCAGGGGAAATTGTCGGCTTATAAAATTGGTTCGCAGACCAAACGGATGTCACAAATCTTCTAGTTTATTTAATTGAGCCCCACCATCAAGCAATGTGTTTATCCTTAGGGATAGATACATGGTTTGTGGTGCGGTGCTCGTTTATATAAACTATTTGGGATGTGAGATCGGTTTGATTTCATATCTTAAAATCTTCAAATTTAAAATTATTTTCAAAATCAAATACTACTTTTCAAATTATTTATTTAAATTAAATTAAAAATTCGTTGCACAATTTCTGTTAGGCGACCCCCTTTTTAAAATACAACCCAACCTAAAAATAAGCCGACAATTTCTGGCGACTTCGCTGGGGACAATTCCTCTCTCCATTATAATCGGATAATTCTGCTTTCAAAAATCGGTAGTGCATCCATGTCCTTAATGGATCAAACTACCATTCTTTCCGTTGGAATACTATGTTCATTTCTACCGTGAACAAGTATAGCCAACATTCTCTTGGATTTAGGAGCCACTGTTTAGACACCCCTAAACAGAGAGGTTCCGAGATCCTTTTACCTCATTCCTGAGGTGGGGTGGACCCCCAATAGGTGTTAGTTTAGGAGCGATCCTTTGAGTCGAGAAGTCTTGCATAAGACTTTCTTTTCCTTTCCAACTCTGAATCGGATTCCTTACCTTCTCTACACCTTTGAACATTCTGTTCTAAATAAACGAACCTTCTAATAAATGATTCTTTTAACAAATGATTCCTTCTTATAAATACATGAACAAGAATGTGTTCGGACTCTTTTCAATTCCTTTCTTTTCGTCATAAAGAAAAGAAGCATAACTTGGGACTAACGACCAGAATATACCCTGCAGAAATGGAAGCCCCAAAGCTGATTTTCTCCTTCACCAATGGACTGGACTTCGCTGTCTATAAGGATGAGCTGCCCGATAATGGGATCATCCGATTCGGACAAGGATTTGAAAACACGAATGTCAAAATCACCGACGTCTCCCTCTTTGCACTGTCGAACAAGGTATCTGAAGCTGAGAAGCCACTCGCTCGAGTTCAACCTTAGGTCGACCCAAGAGTTTCCTCCCCGCAAAGGATCCCGATCGGGAGGAGTACCGCCTGTCCGCAGGAGGACCGTTCTTACTACCCCCACCGGTCTAGTTGTTTCCGCACCTACCCCGACTTCGCCAAATCAAAGGGGAAAGAAATCCAGAATTATGGTAAACCTGTTACCATGGAGGGTACAGATCTTCCTGTAAGATCTTCTGTTTTCGAAATCGAGTCCAGTTCAAAGATTCCATCACTGACAAGGACCCAAAGAAGAAACAGAAGTAGAAGGATCGCCAGAGAAGCCAGAGCTGCTGAAATTGCTTTCCTGGAGGAAATCCCAGAACTGCCTGAATATACACCGCTACCAGAATATACACCGCTGCCTGACTACATACCACTTTTGGGAGGAAGCAGGTTCCATCCCCTCTCCGCCGCAGAGGATGAGGAAAATGTTCGCAAGATTGCTGCCGCATTGCCTCAGCCCGCATATTACAACGATAGCCGCAAGAAAAGGACTAGAACTACGCCGTTTGCTCGACTGCAAACTTTGGTAGAAAAGTTAGCAAAGAAGGAAAACTGCCCCGTATCGGAGATTTTACGGAGGATAGGGCGGGTGCCAGTCAAATCCCGTCTTGGGCCCCGAGTAGAACCCGCCATCATGACAGAAAACCCAAGTAAAAGAATGAAGGCTAGTCCGGCTGTCGTCGTCTCAGGATTACAGATTAGGGAGGATACCACCTTCCAGCATTTGGCCGACAGACCATCTGGTCCTAGACCTTCTGCTGTTAGAAGGATGGTATGGCGTCCCACTACTGGGCAGTTGAGATTGAGACAACAGCCCGAGAAAGAAAGTCTCGCCAGGAGACTTGAATCTGAAGAAAGCGCTACTGCGATAAAGGGGACCCGGCAGCTATCGCATGACAACCGCGAGGACACACAGAAAGCCCCGCTAGAAGATGCCATGGAAAAGTAGAGAACCGATATCCGACGATTTGCAAAAGAAAGAGAAGAAAAGTAATGAGACGAGATTGATTCATCGGAGTTCATGGACGACAAATATGCAGAAATCAACATGGTCGAAACACGAGCTTCATCAGCTTCGCAAGGTGCTCCTGCAGCCACAGAAAGAGAGGAGCCAGAACTGATGAGAAGGCAGCTTCAGGAGAAAGACGACACGATCGCCCAAATGGCGAAAAGGATGGAAGAGATGGCTGTAGCTCTGGCCACTCTCCAGAGTCAAGTGCAACCACAAAGAGAGACACCCCCAGAGGTCATTCACATTGTAGACGGAGGAAAAGAGATTACATCCGTCAATGGGGATGATCAGCTGAAAAGGATACAACACAAAGTATGATCCCTGAAAAGGATATCAAGAACTTAGTGGAACAGCAGGTGCGAGAAGCCTTAGCACAATCGAAGAACGGGACATCCATTCGGACGGGTAGACCTTACCCAGAAGAATTCGACGCTGTCCAATACCCGAAAGGCTTCGTACCACCTCTGTTCAAGACCTTCGACGGAACCGGGAACCCCCGACAGCATGTTGCACACTTTCGTGCCAGTTGTTGCAATGCCGGCGGGAGCGATGCATTACTCTTCCGACAGTTCGTCAGCAGTCTGTCAGGAATCGCCTTCGACTGGTATGCAGAATTACCAAATGGTTCGGTGAAGACGTTCTCAGAGCTAGAGAACCTCTTCATCAAGCGATTCGCCGGAGCTCAGCACCACATCACTATAGGTTATTTAGTGGTAGAGAAACAAAAGCCGAATGAAACTTTGGTGGATTACATACTCCGATGGAGGAACTTAAGCATGAAGTGTGAACCACAATCGCAAGAACAACATGCGATCGGCATTTTACTTAAAAGCATTCACGGCCCGATAGCACTTCTCCTCGAAAGGATTCACTATTAAGACTTTCGAGAAGTTGTTAAGCAAGGCCGGAAGCTTGCAAGAAGAGGCGAAGCAATTAAGTTTCGCCGACAAGACGGACAAGCAAAAGCCTGTGAAGACTTTTGAAAAGAAATCCGGGATTGTTGCAGCAGTTGACAAAGGCAAGCAACCGATGCAAATACCACCAGAACGGCCGCAGCAACCACAACAGAATTACCAGCAACCCCGACCCAGCTATCAGTCATCTCCACAGTATGAACAACCGCCTCGTCCGCAACGTACATTGAGGGAGCTTCTGAGCAGGGAATATCCGTTCAAGAATGAAGCAGTGCCGAAAATGTTCACGTAGTCCGATGAAGACTCCGGATTTCCAACTGCCGGAGCTTAAAAGACCGGAGGAAGTCAACAAGAAAGGTGATCCCAACTTCTGCCCCTACCACAGGATGCTTGGGCACAAGATGAAGATTGCATTACCTTCAAAAGTTGGCTCAATGACAACCTTCGGAAAGGGAATATAACGATCCCGAAGGAGTACATGAAGGAACCCCAGAAAGGAGGTTCTGTCAATGTTATCTCAACTGATCCCATCATTCCGATAGATCCCTATATGACTGACGATGGATGGACTACCGCCTGGACGAGGTCTTCAAAAAAGATTTTAGACAGCATTCAAACCGCTTCGGTGCGAGCTTCAATTCAGAGTTCGAGACCTGTTAAGCCGGTACTATCACTTGCGATAGAAGAACCACCTCAACAGGAGGCGATTAAAGAGAAGAAGAAAATCGACGAAGAAGAGAGGACCAAGACTCCTAAGGCTAGACTAGGGGCTGCTTATCCAATGATAGTTGGTTCCGATTCGGGGGAGAAATCCCTCGAACCTCTAATTTTGTATGATTATCTCGCTCACTTCGGTGGGATCATATAATGATAAGGGTGATGGCGTTGGCTATGTTTTGACTGTTTCTAACGATTACATAACTAGCGACAATCCGGACATCGATTTCGATACCAACGACAATTCTCAAATCATACACAATCTCGACAATCAAAATAACGAAGAAGACATCCATCAAGGAGGCTACGAGAGTTCAACAAGTAACGAATCTATCTGCGAGTTTCGAGGAGCTCCGATCACAATAGAGTTAGAGCCTTCGGACTTGAAGCTAATCCGGAAGGGCCTGTCTTTCCTATTCAGGAAGAAACACCAGCAAGCTCAACACTAGATTCAGAAGAAATTACAGAAGTCAACTTAAGAAGTGGAAGAGTTCTACCTCCTAGAATGGGTCCAAAGGACAAAGGAAAGCAGGTGGTTGTTCAAGAAGAACCAACCCCAGCAGAAGAAATACCCATTCGAGAAGAACCCGAGACACATGGAAATAAAGTGAACTACAACGTGCTAGCCCATCTTAGGAAACTACCGGCCAAACTGAGCATTTACGATGCTCTTGTCGGCACTATTTTTAGGTTGTGTGATATTTTTAAAAGGGGTCGCCTAACAGAAGTTGTCGGCGAATTTAAATTTTAAATTTGATTTAAATATATATATAATTTAGAAAGTAGTATTTGACTTTGAAAATAATTTTAAATTTAAAAGTTTTAAGATATGAGATTAAACCGATCTCACATCCCAAATAGTTTATATAAACGAGCACCGCACCACAAACCGTGTATCTATCCCTAAGGATAGACACACTGCTTAAGGGAGGGGCTCGATCAAATAAACTAGAAGTTTTGTGACATCCGTTTGGTCCGCGAACCAATTTTATAAGCCGACAAATTCCCTCGCTTAATATGAAAGTATTAAACAGGGTTTATATTACTCGGGTTCTTTAAGATTCCCTATAAGGGCAAGCCCCTATAGTTAATTACATCTTAAGTGACGGGAATCACCTAAGAAAACTCTCGATAATAACCAATAATTCTGCTCTCAAGAATTTCAAAGTTTAAGGTTTTCAAAGATTGAATTTTAGAATTTTAATAGGGAATGGATCAAATTTGGAACATTTTGTTTTGTGAATCCAAAGGAAGAAAGGTAGGAGAAATCACTGATTCGAAGTGAACTTCGGTAATTTCCCGACTATCCTATCATTTGGCTCGAGTTTAGGAAAGTCCTAATATTTATTTAGTATTTCAATCTTGCCAATTTTAATTAATTAGGGCTTATATTTGTATGATGAAATCAAACAAATAGCCTGGAAGATATGAGGGTTTATTGTCGTATCGGACGACTACCTCGGAATCCTAAGACCGGTTAGGGCTTAATTTGCAATGCAAATGCCTAACGAAGAGTTCGAGGATTTATGTTGCACTGAGCAAGCTACCTCGAAGTCCTATGGCTTTGTTGTTTAATTCTAAGAAGGTTTTGTCGAAGTAGGTTCAAGTTTTGCCGACGACGATGGCCGTGCTCGCCCACCATGCTCCAAGCTCCTTGTTGTTGCAGAGGTTTAGTTTTAGAAATCATAAATCAGGAGATGAGAAAAGTGTTTTGGTTTAGAGAAGATCTTAATTTCCAAGTGTTTTCTATTTTGATTAAAACAAATCTTAAAGTTGATTATAACGACACCGGTTAAGATCCCACGGTTCCATCCTTCCGGCATCATTATTTTTATCGGATTCACTTAGTCCGGATGAATTTGCTAAACTCAACCGAATGAGTTCCACACTCGTCATTTAGACCGTGGGAAATCCCGTTAGCAACACGTAGGTTACATCATCCGAGGTATTCCCGATCATCCAACAGGACGTTTTAATTTAGTTGCAATTGTAGTTTTGTGTTCTCGTTTGTGATTAAATTTTGAGTTGTTTTATATTTTGAAATGTTGTGGCGGTGAATTTTATCTTGCAATGACTTTTAACTTAGTTTTGGTTTCAGTTTTAGGGACTATCCTAAAGGTGTGGGTTTTCATGCAACAGTTGTTTTATCATGCAAGAAAAGTGAAGTGCATCTGCAATAAAGTAAATTGCAGGGAAGGTAAATTGCGAGAAAGTAAATTGCAAGAGAGTGAATTGCAATAAAATAAAAGCGTACCTGGAGGGTCTTCCCGTCATTCCAAGCTGCACTTAAAACACAATTAGAATATTTAAGCAAGTTCCTAGGTAAAGCTAAGGGAAAGGTTATGGTTTTCTACCAAATTCCTAATCCTATAGCTAGTCATCTCCTATGACGTCTAGGTTCTTTGTGTTTTTGTTTGAAAACGATTTTCTTCATCAAAGAACAATTAAATTCAATTGTTCTTATAAATATCCTATCATATTGAGGAAGTGCTTAAGAAGAATCTTAAACATCTTTTCAATATTTCTAGGATTGTTTTAAGTCCAAATGAATTTAATTATATAAATGAATCAATCGTCCGAGGTTTACAAGTTTTGTTAACTTGCCCAGTGAATTAAGACATTTGAATATCTTATGAGTGGAGTAACACTTCATTTAATGTTTCATTTAGGAGTTATAATAATCAAAGCTTTCAAGGGTAAATTAGTATTCAAATGATTTGATTTAAGTTAAAGGGTTTAAATTTGGAATAATGTTCAAGTTGCTTTATATTTAATTTCTTTTATGTCTTAGATGATGTTATATTTAATTCAATTTAATTTAATTGAGTTTTAATTTAACTTAATTTAATTTAATTTGATTTGATGTTTAATTAATTTGATTTGATTTAATTTAATTTAATTATTTAATTTAATTTAATTTAATTTAATTTAATTTAATTTAATTGTTTAATTTAATTTAATTTAATTATTTAATTTTATTTTATTTTATTTTATTTAATTTAATTTTAATTTAGTTTAATTTAATTTAATTTTATTTAATTTAATTTTAATTTAATTTAATTTATAATTTTAATTGAGGTTTTAAAAGAGTTTAATGATTTAATTAAGTCTTTTAATATTTTAAATTTGAGTCATCATTTTAATTAAGGGTTAAGTGTTAATGATATAATTAGTTCAGGGATTTTTAAATTAAAGAATAAATCTCTTCCTAATAAATATCCCTTATTTTAATAATTCCAATTTATTATTCCTCCAAATTTAATCTATTATTTAATTAAAGTTTAATCATTTTAAAATTATTTAATGGGTTTCTACCCTTTAATTATTTAAATTTCAATCATCCAAACCAGATTAAGATCAAATATTTTACTTGTTGATTTTTTATTAAACCTAAAGTTTTAATTAAGGGTTAAAAGTTTAATTACCATTTTACCCCTTAAGCTTAATAATTTCATAACTCACTAAATTGAACCCAAATGAACTTGAAATTTTTATGTGACTTCACTCATATGTCAATAAAGACATGAGAGGAGAAAATGTGATTTTTCTGTCTTTAATTTATTTATATAATTATTTTTGGTGGAAAATAGAGATTTTCAAGGAAAATTTGATAACATGACCAAAGGAAAGTTTCTGTCCTTAAGAAAATTAGGGGACATTCCTAATGACCAGAGAAGCACTTGGACCAATTTTGGTGATTTTTTGAATTACATTATTTTTATTATAATTATTTTGAGTTTTGGAGTGTTAATTAATTTAAAAATAAAATAAATGTTGAAAAATGGATTTTATATTTTTCAAAAATCTCTCTGATATCAAGGAAACCAAAGAAGCAAATTTTGCAATTTTCTGATTTTTCTATGATTTATTATAATTATTTTAGTGAAAAATGCTAGAAAATACATTTTTTTTTTAATTTTAAAATTACCTTAAAACTTTAAAATTCAATATCTCACTAAATAGACCTAAGAAAAATGTGGGATTTGTTCCTAAGTGATTAAAATTCAAAATGTGACATTTTGGTGAATTTTATTATTTTTGTGATTTTTATTATTTTTTAATTATTAAAAATATTAAAATATTATTAAAAATCAACTTGTTTAGAAAATTGAAATTTTAATTTTCTTAGGTTCCCCTGATATCAGAGAGGCTCCAAAACCAATTTGGTGAATTTTTGAAAGGTATTTTAAAAGTTATGAATTTTTAAAGTTTAAAATGGCTAAGTGACTTAATCAACCTAATTAGTGGGGCTAACCAAGTCCAATTGACCTCAAATTTTTATGGTGGATTCCTCTGATCTTAAAGGTCAGTGGAGAATTGATTTCAAGTCAATTTGATGCCTGGTTAACTCTAATTAATTAAAGACCTATTTTGGGTGTTTAAGCCAATTAGGGTTGTTTTGAATGAACTAAGCCAAAATCTATTTTTCCTAGGGTTCTCTGGTCATAAGGAACATCACCAAATTTTCCTAGAATTTATTTCACAACATGCTATTTACCGGAATTAAAATACTCAAAACAGTGACTCTGAACTTGAAAAATCAAGAACTCTTCATAGGGATGGCCTCTGACTTTGGAAAATTCAGGGAATGTTCCCAAATTCGCAGGCTTCAAAGCCCTATGGTCTCATGCCATGGTGAATTGTATGCATGCATGGAGAATTAAAACAATGAAGAGAGTAAATAAATTATAAAAAATAAAATATTTGATGAAATTAAGTGATTTCTTTTCCATATTATTCTCCTCTCTTCACTGAGCAAGAGGGTATTTTTATTTTATTTTTCTGATTTTTCTACACAAAGATATGAATTTTTGAAGTTTAGGGAATTAAATAAATCAGAAAATCCCTAATTTTCTACTTATCCGAGTCGCGCGCCAACGCATCCCTCGGCAGCTCCGAAAGGCCACGCGGCGCGCTCCCATTCGACGCCGCCACTTGAGTCGACAGCCCGGGCCCCGCGGTTCTCGTACCGTCTCCCGGTCCGACGCCATCCCGAGCCGTCCGTCCGCGCGTGTATCGAATGGACGCGCATCCGTTCATCGTCCCCAAGTGTTCTCACCCGAGAGCCGTCCACACTAAATCCCTAAGATCTCACTCGATTCTCAATGGATTTTTACTTTCTTATACTCTATGGATTCGTCTCGAAGAGACGAACACATCTATACGGTTAACATGCATTGGAACTAAGGCATTTGAAATGGAGAATCTCCGAAGCTCGGGATGGAGAGTTAGCTCATACCTTGGCTCGTAGAAGTGTGGCTTCAATCCGAGAGTTGTTGCACCTTCGATTGGGTCCCAACAAGCTCCGCATGAAGTCTCCCGGTTCGGGGAATTGTCCGGATATGATTTCGACCAAGCCCGATCACGAAGCTTCGGAGGCCGGAGCAACCGGGGTGGCCCGGAGATGGGGCTTTTGATGGTGGACACCTTCCCTTGGTCCGGTGAAGGTGTAGAGCCAATCAATTTGGGAATTGGCTCACTGTGGAGAAGTGTCCTGGTTTTGGGTGGAATTTCAACTCCGAAATCGAGCTTACAGAGGAGAAATGGCAGAGGGATTTCACTGGGGATCAAGTGCTCTAAGGATGGAGAAGGGTCTGGAACAATTTTGGCAGAGTTTTGGCAAGGTTTGTGCTTCTCTTCTCCTATGGCCGAGAGGGGTGGAGTTTAAATAGAGCTGGGCTGGGGCCTCCTGTGGGGAGTTAGGGCTCGGGATCACCGCTCGGTGAGGAGAAGAACAGCCATGGTGACCACTAGGTACTGGGGCGACTCAAGCAAGTGAGAATTTCAATGTTGGCTCACATGCGAGCTCTCGGCCATGGTGTTTTCCGGCGGCTCAGTGGCCGGCCGGCCGTGCATGGGTCACCCTCAAGGTCAGGTGGGTCAGTGGCCGGAGGTTTGTGCAATCAATCGGCCATGGACATGTGTAAAGGCTTTGATCCAAAGTAGAATGGGGCATGGCTAGTTTTGAGTCTAAATGGGTCAATCCACCCATTTGGGCTTGGTGCACCCTTCAAGGTGGCTTTGGATGCCGTGGGGGATCAAAGGGATCAGCTGGTTTGGCATGGAGAAGTCTCCATCCAAATATATTTGGATTAAATTTAAGTTTAGGTGAAACATGATTAAGGCTAATGAGCTTTAGGGATTAAGGAAAGCCCCCCTCTTCTTACCCAATATGGCATGGTGGAGTGTCCAAAGCTCTCATGGCTCACATGTGGCTCATGCATGGCTTCATGGCTCACCTTTGGCTTGGCAAAAAGTTTGGTCAATTTCATAAAAAAGGATTTTAAGGATTTTGGATAATTTGGTGGAAATTTGGATGAAGCTTCATTTAGAAATATTTGATCATTGGTTTAGGACTTAGGGATGATTTTAATTGAAAGTATGATGAGGGGAAATGTCATATGGGCTTTGGAAGAATTTTTTTTGGGTTTTGGATTTGGTGGAAGTGGGCTTTTAAAATGGTTTAAGGAATGGGCCCTTAAGTTTAAAAATGAATTTATGGATGGGAATTTTGTAAAGAGGTTGGGTGAAATAATTGTTGGGTTTAGCTCATGGATGTGTCATGAGTGATTTGAAACAAATTTGGGGTAGTTTGGGCTTGAATTGGGTTGAATTTGGGTTAGGTTTGGGTTTAGGTCAAAAATAGGCCTTTTAACCTTGGGTTGAGTTTGAGTGGGACTTGGGTCTAAAATTTGGGCAAATCATGCTAGGGTTTTGTTTGTGGGGATGTTAAGGAGGATTTAGAGAAGGTTTGGGGTTAATTGGAGTTGAATTGGGTGAGTTTGGGTTAAGTTTGGGTCATGGGTCCAAATTTGGCTTTAAGGCCAAAAGTGAGATTGGATCCAAATGTCAACCAAATTGGACTTGGATTTTGTCTAGATTGGTATTGGGGATGTTGAATTGAAGTTTAGAGTTGAATTGGGCCAGAATTTGGGTCAATTGGATAGGTTTGGTTTAACATTGGGTTCACTTTGGGTCAAAATGGGTGAAATTGGGGGTTTTGACAAAAGTAAGATAAATTGAAAAAATTGGCCCATGGTGTAGTTGGACAAAATGAAATTGGGAATATTTAGGATTTTCTGGAATTTTCTGGGAATTTTCTGAATTTTTGGATTTTTAGGCCAAGAAGGGTATTTTGGGTATTTGGAGGGTATCGGGAGGTATTTTTGGAATCTTTGGTATTTTTGGGTATGGATGATCAATTTGAGTGATGTGGAGATGTTTGGGATTGATTTTGGAAAATTTTGGGTAATTTGGAAATTTTGCAAAAATTGGGTAATTTCAAGGTTTTGGGTAGTTTAGTAGTGTAGGGTCCCTGGGGTCAAAAATCGAAAATTTGGGAAATTGAAGATTGGGTGAATCTAGGTGGAAAGAAATCATTTTGGTTGAGCCATGAAGCCATTTCAAGCCCATATGAGCCATGAAAGGACTCATTTGAGGCATTCACTATGTTGTTCCTAACCCTCTAACCAAGGGCTTAGGGGTTAAGGACCATCCATGTGAATCACCTACATGAGTCGGAGGTTAAGTTGGGTATGGGTGTGGTTTTAGGAAGTGTGTGGAAATGTAGTGTGTAAGTGTAGTGTAAGTCAGCCCCTTCACTGCACCGTGCCACCCAGTAGGCGCTCCTAAGGCCAAAGAATCCTATAGAACTCATCCTTTAAACTTCCACATTCGATTTCAACCCTCTAGGTGATTAGGGGTCTATAGTCAAGCTTGTGGAGTTTGCAGGGAGTTTAGAAGTGGTTTGAATTTCTAAAAGGTGGGTCCCAATTCTAGTCCTCTAAGATAGTCAAAGGAAAAGCCTAAGGCTAGATCCTAAGCAATAAAAAGAAGAAGGGAAGACCTCATCAAGAATGAAGTCAACAGCTCTCATCTTATCAAAGGAGATGAGAGAAGCTCTGATCAAAGCCTTACTTGATCCAAAAATTTGCTTAGCTCAAATGGCCGGAGATTCCTTAGATGAGGTTTGCTCGTTAAATGAACAGCGAGGTGTTGCCTTCACGGACAATGACCTACTACTTGGGACAGCAGATCACAACTGACCATTGTACATTTCAGTTACAATTGGGAAGTTTACACTCTCCAGAGTATTGGTGGATCCAGGAGCGTCAATCAATATAATGAGTCTTCGAACACTAGCATACTTGGAAATTGATGCTCGTGAGCTCGAAGCCGACAAAATGTTATTAAGAGGATTCAACCGTAAAGGAGAAAGAGCCCTCGGGTCAATAACGCTATCGATGAAGACCGGTGACTTAGCAAAGACAACCGTGAAATTTCACATAATTGATTCAGAAACGTCGTTCAACGCTCTACTAGGCCGACCATGGATACATGAAAACAGGATAGTACCATCATCTCTACATCAGTGCATTAAATACTACGATGGAGGGGAACAGTGCATCAAAGGTGACTTGCAACCATTCTCCGTACATGAGATTGGAATCCATGAAGACGCAGCTTATTATGCACCGCCAAAGAAAAAAATCTTCTCTAGAGATACCGTAACAAATGAATCAAAGAAAGTTCGAGACAACGAAGAACCCGAAGTTCTAGTCCAACGACTCACTCACCACTCCCTTCCGGCGAAATGGTGAAGGTTTCTCCACAACTCGCATCCGAGGTCGAGGCCGGGGACGAGGCCGTGGTCGAGACGTTAGGACGATTGGATGAGGAAACCAGCCATCAATGTTGATTGGGAAGATAGTTCTGAAGAAGAAAAAGAAATCAAGCAAGAAGCAGCGACAATAAGTCAGAAGAAGCCGCAATTCAAGATCTCTCTCCAAGATGAGAAGAACGAAGAATATAAATCAATGTACGAAAAGATTAACCACTACGTACATACTATGACCCTAACCCCGATCCATTCTAACAAGATCGAGGGTATGGTGGTCAAAGAAGTACGTAACGACGGTGCAAGGCCAATCAAGTTCTACCGTGGTGCTTCTACCTCCAAAACTGAAAATAATGTACAATTTGAAGATGTCACTTCATCAGAATTAATGGAATTACCTTTTGAGTGGTACTCTCCCTGTGTTCAAAATTTAATTCAACGTCGTTTCTTACCTCGACAATGGACAAAAGGCCAATCACAACATTTTGAAAAATTATAGAATAACTCCGGTCGTCCACCCAATTCAAAATATGGACTCGGATTCGGCACAGTAGGGTCAGTTGACGATACGGAATTTTGCTTGGTTGTCACTTGCGAATCCAATGAAAACCGCATGGAAACTACGGACGAACTCGAAGATGTACAAATTGGAGACGCTCCACCGAATTCGAAGAAGAGATTAAATCTACAATAGATGAGTTAACGGAAGTTAACTTAGGTACTAGCGAAGAGCCTAGACCTACCTTTGTTAGCTCCTTACTCAACAAAGAAGACTCCGAAGAAATAATCAAATTATTAATGGAATTTAAAGACCGTTTTTCTTGGAATTATGATGAGATGCCAGGATTAGCTCCAGAGGTCGCAGTCCATAAGCTAGGAGTGGATCCTACTTCTGTCTCCGTCAGACAAGGTCCCAGAAGAATGCGTCTAGAAATCGAACAACAAGTCATAGCCGAAGTTAAAAAGCTAATAGACGCTAAATTTGTCCGTGAAGAACAATACCCGACTTGGTTAGCCAATGTAGTGCCGATCGAAAGAAGAATGGTCGGATCGGAATTTGTGTGGATTTCGTAGATTTAAACAAGGCATGTCCAAAAGATGAATTCCCTCTACCGATCCTGCAACTAATGATCGACATTGCTTCAACACATGAAATATTCTCATTCATGGATGGATCTTCGGGATACAACCGGATAAAAATGGCTCCGGAAGATGAAAAGCTTACAGCATTCAGAACGCCGATTGGAGTATTTTGCTACACAGTGATGTCATTCGGACTGAAGAACGCAGGAGCAACCTACCAGAGAGCAATGACAAGAATTTTTTATGATCTCATCCACAATCAAGTCGAATACTACGTGGACGATGTGGTCATCAAAAGCAAAGTAAAGGAAAACCACTCGTATGATTTGAGAATTGTTTTCGAACGATTAAGACAATTTAACCTTAAGATGAATCCCTTAAAATGCGCCTTCGGCGTCACCTCCGGGAAATTCTTAGGATTCGTTGTCCGACATCGCGGAATTGAAATTTACCCGGAAAAGATTAAAGCTATCTTAGAAATGCCGCCTCCCAAAACCTTAAAACAACTACGACCCTTTCAAGGGAAGCTGGCATATCTTCGACGCTTTATCTCAAACTTGTCAGGTAGGTGTCAGCCTTTCTCGGCACTAGTTAAAAAGGACGCCAAATTTATTTGGGAAGAGAAATGCCAGAAGGCCTTCGATTACATTAAACAGTATTTAATGACACCTCCCGTCTTAGCAGCTCCGAGTCTCGGGTAGACCGTCGATACTTTACACCGCGGCTTTAGACGACTCTCTCGGAGCCCCGTTAGCCTGGGTCAATGATGAGGGTAAAGAAAATGCTCTTTACTACTTAAGCCGTCGTTTACTTCCGACGGAAGTAAGATATCCCGCAATTGAAGAGCAATCGTTTGGCCCCGATCTTCGCCGCTCAAAAGCTCGTGCACTACATGCTTTCTCATAAGGTCAACTCGATCTCGAAATTTAATCCATTGCAATACTTGATGACTCGTCCGACACTTTCCGGCGGACTTGCCGGATGGTCAATGATATTATTGCAATTTGATATAACTTTCGTGCCTCTTCGTGCCGTAAAGGGACAAGCCTTAGCGGACTTTCTCGCAGACACACCCTTTGCCGGCAGAATCTCCTCTCAATGACGATCTGCCAGATGAACAAATAATGAATCTAGAAGACCTTGATGATCGACGTTGGGAATTGTATTTCGACGGAGCATCTTCAGCACACAAAGACGAAGAATCGCAAGTGATAGTGCCCGGTAAGGCAGGAATCGGGTTAATCTTTATAACGCCGGAGCGGGGGATGTTAAGATACTCCTACCACTTAACAGAACCGTGTACAAATAATGAAGCAGAATATGAAGCCCTTATAACGGGACTGGAATTAACCATTCAAATGGGGATAACAGACATCAACATTTACGGGGATTCACAGTTAATCATTCAACAGATCGCCGGACAGTACAGAATTTTAAAGCCAAGACTCGAACAATACTTCCAGTATGTCATATAGTTGTTGGAATAGATTCCGAATGTGACGATCTACAAAATTCCCAGGAAAGAAAATGCTTTAGCAGATGCTTTAGCCCGTCTCGCAAAAGAATTTGCCTTTTTGCAAGATGAATCAGTAGAAGTGTCAGTTCACGGACGTCAGGTCCTATCACAGCTCGACATAGACACAATACACAAATCAGAAAAAGAAAAAGAATCGGCTTCAGCGGTGACGTAAAAACACGGAAGATTGGCGACGGCCATTAATGGACTACCCGCAAACAGGAAAGTTACCGGACGATAGGTCGCTAGCCCATCGGATCAAGAAAAGAACTCCGTCCTACGCATTAATAAACAACACATTGTACGGAAGGTCTTCTGATCAAATGTGGCTAAGGTGCCTAAGCGGATCCGAGGCCCGTGAAATTGTTAAGGAGGTGCATTCGGGGCTCGTGGGGCTCACCGATCGGGTCCAAAGAAGAAAATGAAAATTAAAAGACTAGGGTACTACTGGCCCTCGATGATGACCGACTGCATGAAAATCGCCAAGAGTTGTCACCAATGCCAAGTGCACGAAGTGGTTCTACACCAACCTCCAAATGTACTACATCCGACTATTGCGTCATGGCCATTTGAATGTTGGGGCACAGATATAGTGGGTCCAATAGAACCACCATCATCAAAAGGACATCGCTTCATTCTTGCGGCTACAGATTACTTTTCCAAGTGGGCAGAGGCAGTTCCACTTAGAGAAGTGAAAGCACACCACGTGCTACAGTTTTTCAAGAACCAAGTTGTCTACCGTTTCGGAGTGTCGCGCAGGGTCATCTCAGATAATGGGTCAGCATTCAGAAGCACACAAATCAACAATTTTGTCAGGAGACACGGAATCGACTAGCGATACTCAATAATTTACTACCCAAGAGCAAACGGCCTCGCTGAGGCTTTTAATAAAACTCTCGTTCAAATTTTAAAGAAAACCTTGAACGATAATAAGAGAAATTGGCACGAGAAGTTGTTAGAAGCCTTATGGGCCTACCGGACAACCTTCAGAACTCCTACTCAAGCTACACCTTACGCTCTGGTGTATGGGTCCGAGGCAAGTGTTACCCTTAGAGGTGCAGCCTTCCTTCACTCATAATTGCGATTGCAAACAAGATCACGACGGAAGAGAATGCCAAATTACGACTCAAAGAATTAGAAAGCCTGGAAGGGAAAAGACTTGCAGCCGCAACGAATTTAGAACTATACCAAGCTAAGATGGTCCAAGCCCATGAAAAACCGGTCCGCCCAAGAACCTTCAAAGTTGGTGACTTAGTTCTTGTTCTCAAGAGACCTATTCTTGCACATCGCAAAATGAGGAGGAAAATTTGAACCCACTTGGGAAGGACCGTTTGTGGTCGAAGCAAGTATACTCGGGAGGTTCCTACCGGCTAGTGAATTGCCAAGGACAACGACATATGCTTCCGATCAACGGACGATACTTGAAAAAGTATTACGCTACCCGATGTTTCGAAGGAATGAATTCTTCATCCCTAAGAAACACGGCGAAGTAATTACTTATGATTGGGTCCGAACCCAAAAATAATAAAATGTGCTAAAATAAATAAAGTCATGATAATTAAGTTTTCCTTGTTTTCTTTTCCAAATCAAAATCTCTTCCCTGATTTTATCCTACTTCATTCCTGTTAAATTTAAAATTATAAAAATAAAAAGAAATAAAAAATATGTCTTTATTAAACATTTTCTTAATGTTCTTGTTCTTAGTACAGCCCCTGATCCTTTTCCTTATCTTTTCACAGGGAAATGTCGAACGGGCGGTTGGTCCCGAACTTTAAGAATGGCGTAACCCTTGCACTCGATGAAAAGAGGGTGAAAGATGGAGCGATAATCGAGATCGACTCAGATTTTGCACCAGCAGGCCTACAGTACGAGGAAAGTGACAGGGTCCCAGTTGACGGAGTAGAACTGCCCGGGCAGACAGTGATGAAAGTGGGTGGCCCAAGCCAACAATCCAGCAGCAAGAAAAGAAAAGCAAACACTAAAGAAGACAAGAAAATGAAATCTGTAGTTGCTACAGTAGAGGGCAGGCTTGTCAGCGTCGCGCCCACAGATACTCAGGAAGTTCGAAGAGCTACTCTCACAGCAACACAACGAAGAAATAAGAATCGCCGTATCCGTAAGATGTTAACAAAACTAGCTGCGGACCAGCGCGACGAAACAAGCTTGCTAATGCCGCACATACACTTCAAGGACACCGGTTCACCGAGAACCCGAAGAAAGGAGGCCAGCTCCTAGGATAACAGAAAGGACCAGGGAAATCTCACAAAGATCAGACGAAAGAAGGCTACAACGCCACCGGATAGAACCACCAGTGATGCATGACCTTGTTGCAGAAGCAACCCCGGGGGATGTCCCGACAGGCATCATCCCTGAGGAGCCGAGGTATGCGGGAGAACGTGAAGGGATTGAACCATATATCCCACAATATGTCACTGTGCCTCGCCATCCGCGGATCATTCCGGAATACGAGCCGGAGAGAATGCGAATGTTGAAAAGAAAACCTTTGAATACTTCGAGAGAATTAAAGGTAGAAGAATCAATATACTAGAGGGCCTCGAGCTACATACGTACGTATTGTAAGAGTATGAACAACGAAGAAATCGTGGATTGCATCCGGGATTTGAAAAGAATGGGCCGAGCAGGCCGCCTGAGGGAAAACACATACTCAGAACCCCGGAGATGGATGCCATGGAAGGGAAGAATCACAATACAATGCGGATGCTGCTACAACTTTGCGGAAGACAGGAAGGGAAACCCACCGGGAATACTCCGTCATGGGCAAGTGGATCCGATGCCATTAGTCATCAAGAGAATGGTAAAGAGATTGATAACATGGAGGGTACTGCCAGCAGATTGCATACCCAATAGCCGCATTATCAACATCTACAAACAGGGTGACCGCATACCCCCACATATAGACCACCATGACTTTGTCGGACCTTCTCGCACGCCTCTTTCCTTAACGAGTGTAACATCATGTTCGGATCCGACCTCCGGATAGCGAGCCCGTGTGAGTTCCGAGGGCCGTTGAAGATGCCTTTACCGGTAGGTTCCGTCATGATACCGAAGGGCAACGGAGCGGATATCGCTAAGCATTGCATACCGGAGTACCAGTGAAGTGGATCTCATTTACTTTCGAAGGATGGACGACAGGAAGACACCTTACCATTTCCAGCCGTACCCGCAGCTAGAGAGCCTCCGGACTTACGAGCCGTGAGTTACATGGAAAATATCACACCTCCAATGTACATCCATACGACATCCTTGCCAAGGATGGCTTGGAAGGTGATGTTATCGACCATGTACCCCACTATTCGGACATGGATTTTTGACGGATGCTTCTTTGGATGGACCAACAAAGATCATACATAGTCCGTTTTGAGTCTACATGGATTGTATGAGATGTATTCCAGATCGAGTTGCATGATGTATCTTCAACATGATTGGAATGAAAGTGACCATGTCACATTTTTGGCCTTCACCTCTTTTGTGCAAATTGACTGGGAAACGCCATTAAAGTTAAATGAACTTCGAACAAAGAACAGAAAAGAAATAAAAAAGAGAGTAAAAGAAAACTTTCCTTAAAAATCTAAAAATGACGAACACCAAATTCACATGAACATTAAATAGACGATAAAATAAAATTTGAATCATTAAAAGATAAACAAAATCAACATAAATGTTAAATCAAATCTCAAATCAAATTCGCAATCAAATTTCAAATCCAATCTCGATCAAATTTGAAATTTGATCTTCCAAATTTCAAATTTGATCTTCCAAATTTCAAATCAAATCTTAAATCAAATCTCAGCCGAGTTCAAACTCATCCTTCCAAATTTCGAATTCAATCTTTCCAGATCTCAAATCTCAATCAAATTCAAACTTTTGGGTCGAGGATTTTACATCCAAGACTGCATTGCTTTAGGATCCTTTCCCTATCGCAATGAAATACATCAAATTCAAACTTTTGGGTCGAGGATTTTACATCCAAGACTGCATTGCTTTAGGATCCTTTCCCTATCGCAATGAAATACATCAAATTCAAACTTTGGGGTCGAGGATTTTACATCCAAGACTGCATTTCTTTAGGATCCTCTCCCTATCGTAATGAAGTACATCAATATCAAACTTTTTGGGTTGAGGATTTTAAATCCAATACTGCACTGCTTTAGGATTCTTTCCCTATTGCACAGAAATACATCAAAATCAAACTTTTTGGGTCGAGGATTTTACATCCGATACCGCATCGCTTTAGGATTCTTTCCCTATCGCACCGAAATACATCAATATCAAACTTTTCGGTTTGAGGATTTTACATCCAATACCGCACCGCTTTAGGATTCTTTCCCTATTGCACCGAAATACATCAAAATCAACTTTTTGGGTCGAGGATTTTACATCCGATACCGCACTCGCTTTAGGATTCTTTCCTATCGCACCTGAAATACATCAAAATCAAACTTTTTGGGTTGAGGATTTTACATCCGATATTGCACTGCTTTAGGATTCTTTCCCTATTGCACTGAAATACATCAAAATCAAACTTTTTGGGTTGAGGATTTTACATTCAATACTGCACTACTTTAGGATTCCTTCCCTATTGCACTGAAATACATCAAAATCAAACTTTTTGGGTTGAGGATTTTACATCCGATACTCGCATCGCTTTAGGATTATTTCCCTATTGCACTGAAATACATCAATATCAAATTCAAACCTTTGGGTCAAGGATTTTACATCCAAGACTGCATTGCTTTAGGATCCTTTCCCTATCGCAATGAAATACATCAAATCAAATTCCTGGGGTTAAGGATTTTATATCCGAGACTGCATCGCTTTAGGATTCTTTCCTACAACGAATGAAATACATCAAAATCAAACTCTTGAGGTTAAGGATTTTAAATCCAACACCGCATTGCTTCCGAGATCTCTTCTCATTGTAATGATTCAATCCAATCATTTCAATTTTCTTTTGTGGTTGAAGATGTTACATCTAAAACCACAAAATTCCATTTTTCATTTCAAATCAAATCCCTTCAAATTAATTTTGATAAACTTCAATCTAAATCGAAACTCCAAATTGAAATCTAAACTCACACATCAAAACATAAACTAAAACAAAATGAAATCTAAATTGAATTCCCCCAGATCATGTGATTTGGGATTCACCTCCTTTTCCTTTCCCCAGCGAGAGTTCAGGAATCTCCAGTTTCAGAGATATACTTGACACTCCCCGACGGAAACTTTTCTACTTCGTCCTAAGTTTGTCACTTGGACATCTGTGTTGGTTTTGCCGATCGCTTCGGTCAACACCAATACGCGCGGTGTGCTCCTTCAGCTCACCACACCTATTGGGGGTCCATTTGTTGACCTCATTTTTGATGAGGTCTTCTCTTCTTCTTTTTAGTGCTTAGGATCTAGCCTTAGGCTTTTCCTTTGACTATCTTATAGGACTAGAATTGGGACCCACCTTTTAGAAATTCAAACCACTTCTAAACTCCCTGCAAACTCCACAAACTTGACTGTAGACCCCTAATCACCTAGAGGGTTGAAATCAAATGTGGAAGTTTAAAGGATGAGTTCCTATAAGACTCTTTGGCCTTAGGATCGCCTCAGGTGGCCTGGTCTGGTGAAGGGGCTGACTTACACACACACTACACTTATACACTACACTTCCACACACCTCCTAAAACCACACCCATATCCAACTTGACCTCCTGACTCATGTAGGTGATTCACATGGATGGTCCTTAACCCCTAAGCCCTCGCAAGAGGGTTAGGAACAACATAGTGGATGCCTCAAATGAGTCCCTTCATGGCTCATGTGAGCTTGATGTGACTTCATGGCTCAACCAAAATGGCTTCATTCCACTCAAATTCACCCAATCTTCAATTTTCCAAATTTTCAATTTTTGACCCCCGGGACCCTACACCCGTCTAACTCTACCCAAAACCCTTGAAACTACCCAAAATTTGCAAAATCACCTAAATTACCCAAAATTCCTCAAAATCAATCCCAAATATTTCCACACCACTCAAATTGATCATCCATACCCAAAAATACCAAAAATTCCAAGAAAACCTCCCAATACCCTCCAAATACCCAAAATACCCCTCTTGACCCAAAAATCCAAAAATTCAGAAAATTCCCAGAAAATTCCAGAAAATCCCAAATATTCCCAATTTCATTTTGTCCAACTACACCATGGCCCAATTTTATAAATTTACCCTACTTTTGTCAAAACCCCCAATTTGACCCATTTTAACCCAAAGTGAACCCAATGTCAAACCAAACCTACCCAATTGACCCAAATTCTGGTCCAATTCAATTCTAAACTTCAATTCAACATCCCAAATGTCAATCTGGACTAAATCAAAGTTCAATTTGATTGACATTTGGATCCAATTTTACTTTTGGCCTTAAAGCCCAATTTGGACCCATGACCCAAACTTAACCCAAACTCACCCAATTCAACTCCAATTAACCCCAAATCTTTTCCAAATCTTCCTTAACATTCCCACAAACAAAACACTAACATGATTTGTCCAACATTTAGACCCAAACCCCACTTAAATTCAACCCAAAGCTAAAAGGCCCTATTTTAACCTAAAACCAAACCTAACCCAAATGAGCCCAAACCCCAAAATCAAAGCCCAACCAAAGTCAAAAACTCTTTGAAACACTCTCATAAACATTTCCCAACATTTATTTTACATCAATTTCAACCCTAGCCCAACATTGGCCCAACTTGGCCCACTTGGGCCTATGTTGGCCCATTCACCAAAAGAACCCAAATTCAACCCAATTCAAACCCAAATCACTCCCAATTTGCTTCAAGTCACTCATGACTCATCCATGAGCTAAAAACAACATTTGTTTGGCCCAATCCTTCACAAATTCCCCATCCATAAATTTATTTCCAAACCAAAAGCCCACTTTCTTAAACCTTCCTAAAGCCCATCTCCACCAAAATCCAAAGGGCAAAGTCAATCTAAGGCCCATATGACAAATTCTCTTCATCATGCATTCAATTAAAATCATCCCTAAGTCCTAATCCAATGATCAAATAATTCTAAATAAAGCTTCATCCAACTTTCCACCAAAATGTCCACAATCCTTAAAATCCATTTTTATGAAGTTGACGAAACTTTTCCCAAGCCAAATGGAGCCATGAATGAGCCATTCACAAGCCATATGAAGCCATGAAAGTTTGGCATGTGACCATGCCATTAATGGTAAAAGGAGGGGCTCCTTTCCTAATCTTTCATTAAGCCTTTTTAACCTTATTCATGACACACACTAAACCATGTTTAGCCACCTCATCATGGATAGAGACCATACCATTCTCTCTTGGTCGACCCAACGGATCCTCTCAGCCCAAAATCAGGCCATGGGGAGGTGCACCCAACCCAAACCAATGGATTGACCAAATTGAAGCCAAAATGACCCCTTCCCCATTCCATTTTAATTCAAAGCCTTTACACATGGCAATTGCCAATTGACTGCACAAACCTCCAGCCCTGACCCACCTGGACCTGAGGGTGACCCATGCCTGCCGGCCAGCTGCCTGGGTCACCGGAAAACACCATGGCCGAGACCTTGGGAGGAGCCAAACTTTGGAATTCCACCTTGCTGAGCTGCCCCATGCCCAATGGCCACCATGGCTATTCTTCCCATAACCAGAGCAGCTGATCCCAACCCTTGGCCATCCCTGTGAGGCTCTCCAGCCACCTCTATTTAAACCCGACCCCCTCACGGCCATGAGAGGAGAGTTGCACAAACCTTGCCGAAACTCTGCCAAAATTGTTCCAAACCCTTCTCCACCCTTAGAGCAGTTGATCCCCAGTGTCAATTTGCCCTAATCCCCATTGACAAAATCCAATTTCTCAACCGAAATTCCACTCAAAACCAGGACACTTCTCCACGAGTGAGCCAATCCCCAAATTGATTGGTTCTACACCTTCACCGGACCAAGGGAAGGTGTTCACCAACGAAAGCCCCATCTCCGAGGCCACCCAGGTTGCTCCAGCCTCCAAGCTTTGTGATCGGCTGTCGAAATCATACCTAGACAATTCACTAGACCAGGAGACTTCATCTGGAGCTTGCTGGGATCCAATCGAAGGTGCAACAACTCTCAGATCGAAGCCACACTTCTCTGAGCAAAGATAGGAGCTAATTCTTCCTCCCGAGCTTCTAGAGATTCTCCATTTCAAATGTTTTAATTTCAATGCATGATAACCGTATAGATGTGTTCGTCTCTTCAAAACGAATCCATAGAGCATAAGAACATGAAAATCCATTGAGTATCGAGTGAGATATTAGGGATTTAGTGTGGACGGCTCTCGGGCGAGGACACTTGGGGACGATGAACGGATGCCGTCCATCCAATACACGCGCGGACGGACGGCCAGGATCGCGTCGGATCAGAAGACGGAACGATACAGCGGGCCCCGGGAGCGCTAAGTCAGATGGCGGCGTTGAATGGGAGCGCGCCACGCGGCGTTTCGGAGCTGCCGAGGTTGACGCGGCGCCGCGTGGATAAATAGAAAATTAGGGATTTTTTCTCGATTTATTTAATTCCTTAAACTTCAAAAATTCATAACTTTGTGTAGAAAAATCAGAAAAATAAAATAAAAATACCCTCTCGCTCGGTGAACGGAGGAGAATAATGTGGAAAAGAAATCATTTAATTTCATTAAGTATTTTATTTTTAATAATTTATTTACTCTCTGCATATTTTTAATTCTCCATGCATTTATACAATTCACCATGGCATGAGACCATAGGGCTTTTGAAGCCTCCGAATTTGGGAACATTCCCTGAATTTTCCAAAGTTAGAGGCCATCCCTATGAAAAGTTATTGATTTTTCAAATTCATGTTACTGTTTTGAGTATTTTAATTCCGATAAATAACATGTTGTGAAATAAATTCTAGGAAAATTTTGTGATGTTCCTTATGACCAGAGGACCCTAGGAAAAATAGGTTTTGAGTTAGTTCATTTAAAACAACCCTAATTGGCTTAAACACCCAAAATGGATCTCTAATTAATTAGAGCTAACCATACATCAAATTGACTTGAAATCAATTCTCCACTGACCTTTAGGATCAGAGGAACCCACCATAAAAATTTGAGGTCAATTGGACTTGGTTAGCCCTACTAATTGGGTTGATTATGCCATTTAGTCATTTTAAACTTCAAAAATTCATAACTTTCAAAATACTTTTTAAAAATTCACCAAATTGGTTTTGGAGCCTCTCTAATATCAGAGGAATTTAAAAAAATTAAAATTTCAATTTTCTAAAAAAGTTGATTTTTTTAATATTATTTTAATATTTTAATAATTAAAAAATAATAAAAATCACAAAAATAATAAAATTCACCAAAATGTCACATTTTGAATTTTAATCACTTAGGAACTAACCCCATATTTTTCTTAGGTCTATTTGGTGAGATATTAAATTTTAAAGCTCTAGGGTAATTTTAAAATTAAAAAATGTATTTTCTAGCATTTCCACTAAAATAATTATAATAAATCATAGAAAAATCAGAAAATTGCAAAATTTGCTTCTCTGATTTCCTTGATATCAGAGAGATTTTTAAAAAATATAAAATTCATTTTTCAACATTTATTTTATTTTTAAATTAATTAACACTCCAAAACTTAAAATAATTATAATAAAAATAACATAATTCAAAAAATCACCAAAATTGGTCCAAGTGGTCCTCTGGTCATTAGGAATGTCCCCTAATTTTCTAAAGGACAGAAACTTTCCCTTGGTCATGTAATTAAATTTTCCTTGGAAATCTCTATTTTCTACCAAAAATAATTATATAAATAAATTAAATACAGAAAAATCACATTTTCTCCTCTCATGTCTTTATTGACATATGAGTGAAGTCACATAAAAATTTCAAGTTCATTTGAGTTCAATTTAGTGAGTTATGAAATTATTAAGCTTAAAGGGTAAAGTGGTAATTAAAATTTTTAATTCTTTAATTAAAACTTTAGGTTTAATAAAAAATTAACAAGTAAAATATTTGATCCTAATCTGATTTGGATGATTGAAATTTCAATAATTAAAGGGTAGAAATCCATTAAACAATTTAAAATGATTAAACCATAATTAAATAATTGATTAAATTTGGAAGAATAATAAAATTGGAATTATTAAAATAGGGATATTATTAGGAAGAGATTTATTCTTTAATTTAAAAATCCCTAAATTAATTATCTCATTAATATTCAATTCTTAATTAAAATGATAACTCAAATTTAAAACATTAAAAAACTTAATCGTTAAACTAAAATTAAATTATTAAACTCTTTTAAAAATTTCAATTAAAATTAAAAATAAAATTAAATTAAAAATTAAATTAAATTAAGTAAATTAAATTAAATTAAATTAAGTTAAAATTAAAAGTTGAATTAAATTAAAGATTAAATTAAATTAAATAAACAAATTAAATTAAATTAAATGAATAAATTAAATTAAATTAAATTAAATAAATAAAATCAAATAAAATTGAGTTAAATTAAATAAAATAAAATAAAATTAAATTAAATTAAATTAAATTAAATTAAATTAAATGAAAATTAAATCAAATCAAATTAATTTAATTTAACATCAAATCAAACTAAATTGAATTAAATTAAATTAAAAACTCAATTAAATTAAATTAAATTAAATTAAGTTGAATTAAATATAACATCACTAAAGACATAAAGAATCCAAAATAAATCTAAAAATAACTTGAACGAGTACTCCAAATTTAAACCCATTAACTTAAATTAAATCATTTGAATACCAATTTACCCTCGAAAGCTTTGGTTATTATAACTCCTAAACGTAACATTAAACGAAATGTTACTTCACTTATAGGACATTCAAATGTCCTAGTTCACTGAGCAAGACAACAAAATTTGAATCCCGGACGATTAATTCATTTATATAATTAAATTCATTTGGACTTAAAACAATCCTAGAAATATTGAAAAGATGTTTAAGATTTGTCTTAATCACTTCCTCGATATGATAGGATGTTTATAAGGACAACTAAATTTAATTATTCTTTGATGAAGAAAATCGTCCTCAAACCAAAACACAAGAACCTAGACGTCATAGGAAATGACTAGCTATAGGATTAGGAATTTGGTAGAAAACCATAACCCTTACCTTAGCTTTACCTAGGAACTTGCTTAAATATTCTAATTGTGTTTTAAGTGCAGCTTGGGATGACGGGAAGACCCTCCTGGTACGCTTTTATTTTATTGCAATTTACTTTCTTGCAATTTACATTATTGCAATTTATTTAATCGCATTGCTCTTACTTTTCTTGCATGATAAACAACTGTTGCATGAAAACCCACACCTTTAGGATAGTCCCTAAAACTGAAACCAAAACTAAGTTAAAAGTCATTGCAAGATAAAATTCACCGCCACAACATTTCAAAATATAAAACAACTCAAAATTTAATCACAAACAGAACACAAAACTACAATTACAACTAAATTAAAACGTCTCGTTGGATGATCGGGAATACCTCGGAAGATGTAACCTACGTGTTGCTAACGGGATTTCCCACGGTCTAAATGAAATTGTGGAACTCATTCGGTTGAGTTTAGCAAATTCATCTGGACTAAGTGAATCCGATAAAAATAATGATGCCGGAAGGATGGAACCGTGGGATCTTAACCGGTGTCGTTATAATCAACTTTAAGATTTGTTTTAATTAAAATATTGAAAAAACTTGGAAATTAAGATTTTCTCTAAACCAAAACACTTTTCTCATCCCCTGATTTATGACTTCTAAAACTAAAACCTCTGCAACAACAAGGAGCTTGGAGCATGGTGGGCAGCACGGCCATTGTCGTCTGCAAAACTTGAATCTACATCAGCAAAACTTTCTTAGAATTAAACAACCAAGCCATAGGATTTCGAGGTAGTTTCCCTAGTGCAACATAATTCCTCAACCTTTTGTTAGGCATTTGCACTACAAATTAAGCCCTAACCGGTCTTAGGATTCCGAGGTAGTCGTCCGGTACGACAATAAACCCTCACATCTTCGAGGCTATTTGTTTGATTTTATCATACAAATGTAAGCCCTAATTAATTAAAATTGGCAAGATCAAAACATTTAAATAAATATTAGGACTTTCCTAAACTCAAGCCAAACAATAGGATAGTCGGGAGATTACCGAAGTTCGCTTCGAATCCGTAATTTCTCCTACATTTCTTCCTTTGAATTCCCAAAACAAAATGTTCCAAATTTGATCCGTTCCCTATCGAAATTCCAAAATTCAATCCTTTCGAAAACTTAAACTTTGAAATTCTTGAGAGCGAATTACCGATTATTATCGAGAGTTTTCTTAGGTGATTCCCGTCACTTAAGATGTAATTAACTATAGGGGCTTGCCCTTATAGGGAATTTTAAAGAACCCGGTAATATAAACCCTGTTTAATGTTTTCATATTAAGTAGGGGAATTGTCGGCTTATAAAATTGGTTCGCAGACCAAACGGATGTCACAAATCTTCTAGTTTATTTAATTGAGCCCCACCATCAAGCAATGTGTTTATCCTTAGGGATAGATACATGGTTTGTGGTGCGGTGCTCGTTTATATAAACTATTTGGGATGTGAGATCGGTTTGATTTCATATCTTAAAATCTTCAAATTTAAAATTATTTTCAAAATCAAATACTACTTTTCAAATTATTTATTTAAATTAAATTAAAAATTCGCTGCACAATTTCTGTTAGGCGACCCCCTTTTTAAAATACAACCCAACCTAAAAATAAGCCGACAAAGAGTAAAACTTAATATATTTCTAAACTTATATTTATGGATTGGTACTTTATTAAATAATATTTTCTTGAACTTCCTATCATCTAAATATCTTAAGTAATTTATTATTTTAAATATAGTCATTCCTGAAATAAATAAAAAGCTAGAAATCTTAGACCGGATAACTAAATAATCTTATATCTATAAAGTTAATTTAATTACTCGGAAATATTTCTATTTAACTTTATTATAATGTTATATAAATTTAATTCATATTATCTGAATTGAAAAATTCTATTACAAAAATTATTATTTTTTATTTAGTATTAAAATTACTTGAGGACAAGTAATAATTAAGTTTGGGAGATTTTGATCACAGAAAAATTCATTAAGAAATTCATATCTATTTTTGATGAAATTACACTTTAAAGAAAGGTATTTTCTTTATTTTATTGCAGGAATGAAGATTTATAAGTGATGGAAGCAAAAAGCATGAAATGGAGCTAATTTGGATCAAAAAGGAGGAAATTCATGCAAATATAACTACTTCGCCGACGGCGAGATCGAGGCCGCCGACGGCGAGATCGTGAAGAGAATTTCTGAAGGAATTATAACTACCTCGCCGACAGCGAGCCCGAGCCCGCTGACAGCGAGATCGCGCGGTTTGAAGAACTTCTGGAAGCCCCGCTGACGGCGAGGTCGTTTCTCGCCGACGGTGAGCCAGTTCAAAATACAAATACATTATACCTGGACACTTTTTTGAAGAGATGTTTAAGCACCCCTTGGACCTTTGCTTAACTCTATAAATAGAGGTCGAATTCTAGTGTCTTAGTGTGTCTTTTAAGTCTTAAAAAAGTTCCTCTAGAGTCTTTTATGTGTCTATTTTAGTAAGTCTGAGTGTGTTTAGTGAGTTTGTTTAGTTAATTTGAGTGCTATTTAGAAGTTGTTGTACTAGAAGGAAAAAGTCAAAGGAACTTCAAGGAGTCTGTTTGGGGAGGAAATTAAGATAAGTATCTTTGTTTATTGTTGTTAACTTTAAATGAAATCCATGCTTTGTTTTATTCCCATGCATTCTAAGTAGTTTTCTTAGTCTTTCTCCTTGTTATTGAAAATTATGTGGATTGGTGAAATTAAATAGAAGCACTTAATATATTAAAATAAATTGTGATAATTTTTACTTAAAACTTAATTTACTTTCAATCTGACCAATTGAGTTGTTAAAATATGTTGAATTATCAACGATAGTAAAATTACATCCAATATTCAGGGAAGTCAAAAGCCTTGGAAGGCGGGCGCAAATAAATGGGGAAATATTAATTATCGGACGTAGAATTGGACATTTTAGTGTGACAGACTAAAATATTCAATTCGGTCCTACTGTTTGAGAGTCGAAGTGTAGATGTTAGCCCTCAGGTGAGAGGAACATGGGAGCTCTGAAGTGGCAGCCAGTATCCTCCCAGCCTAGCCGCAGATTCAGTAATCAAACATGAGATTAGTCAATGTTCTTTGGACCTGGACCAAAGGGTAAAGAATAGAAATGCTCCTATTTGTCACAATACAGTTTAAAAATTTTATTTAAATTCATCATTCACTTAATTTTCTAAAAACAAGGAGAAGGATACTTTTTTTGAATTATTTAAATCAACTTATTTCAAGAATTAGTTTACTATAATTTGCAATAGTTACTTTTTACTGTTTATTATATTAGTAAGTAATTCTTTTTAATTTAGCTGATAACAAATCTGTTAAATACTTCCCTGTGGGATCGATAACCAGGACTCCACTAGAGCCCTGTATTACTTGATACGATACGTATACTTGTGTAGAATCCACATTGTACATTAAATCATTACTCTATATTTAAAGCGGGATCAAGTTTTTGGTGCCGTTGCTATAAACATAAATTGCATACATATTAAAAGTAGGTCAATTATAGATTTAAATAAATTAAATAATATCTCCACTAAATTGTAAATAAAACAACTATATTAAATTTAAAATAACTATATTAAAATAACTATACTAAATGTGAATAATGTAACCATACAAATTTAATAACTTTACTAAAAAAAATACTACACAAAATTTAAATAATAAAACTACACTATATTTAAATAAATACTATTAAAATATAAATAACTAAATAAGTAATAATATATGAAGAATAACAATATGTAAATAATGAAAAAAATGTGATAAGAATAAAATAAATAAATAATGAAAATATAAGAAAAATGATAATAATAATAATAACTAAAATAATAATTGTAAATATAAATAAATAACAAAAATAAGTAAATAAAAATATCATTCTTTAAAAAAAAATAATTTAAATGTAAATATATAAATAAATAATAAGTGTAAAAGCTTTAAATAAACGGTAATAACTTAAAATAAATAAAAGGATAATTTAGGAGAGAGAAAATTTAAAAGCTTTATAAATAAGTAAATAATAATAAAAATGATAATAATATTTAATCTAAATTAATAACATAAATTAATAATAATAAATCAATAATATTTAAGTAATAAAAATGTACATATAATTAATTAAAATAAAATAACTTATAAGGGATAATAAAAATAAATAATACATATATATAAAATTTTAAAATAATTTAAATAATATAAATGAATAATGAATTAAATTTTAAAAATTTTAATTAAATAAATTAAATTAAATAATAATTAAATTAGCTAAATTACATTAAATAATATTTAATTAAGTAAACCAAAAAAAACAATTAAATAAATAATAGTTTAAATTAAATTAAATTAATTAAATAATTTAATTAAATTAAATAAATCAAAATTATATTAAATTAAATAATAATGTAAATAAATAATAATTCTAATTAAATTTAATTAATTAAATAAATTAAATTAAGTTAAATAAATTAATGAAAACCGAATATTAAATTAAAATTAAATGATGATGTAAATAATAATTTAAATTAAACTAAACAAATTAAATTAATTAAATTAAATAAAATAAACAAATTAAAATAAGTTTTATTAAATTAAACAATAATACTTTACATTAAATTAAATAAATAAATAAAACTAAATTAATAATAATTGTAAATAATAATTAATTAAATTAAACTAAAATTAAATTATATAACAAAATGAATAAAAATAAAATTAAAGATAATAATTTAAATAAATAAATATTAAGTTAAAGTAAAATAAAATAAATAAATTAAATAAATAAAAATTAATTAAATAAAACAAATAAATAACAACCAATTAGTTAAAAAAATGAAAAAAACACAAATAAGTGATGATAAAGTAAATAAATCATATTGAATCAAATAAAGATAATAAATTAAATAAATAATAAAGATGAATAATAATTTCAATCACAAATAAAAGATAATAATTTTAAACAACACATAATAAAAATAATAATAACATGTCATATAAAATAACATTAATATAAGAATAAAATAACAAACAATAATAATATAACACAAACAAAATAAAACAATAACATACAACATACAACAATGATAACACATAACAACAAAAACAATAACAATATAATACAATAATAACATATAAATAACAATCACAACACACAACTACAATCCCAACACAACAACGATTACAACAACAACAACAATCCCGATTACAATACAAAACTAACACGATAACAATCAAACCTAGGATAAGCCTCCTGAGGCATGGTTCATTTTTTCCCTTTATAAAGACCCCTAGGAAATCACAACATAATCAAAATACCCTTATGCTTAGTGAATGCATGGAGTAACCCAAATTTTTACCCGATGTCCACATAATCTTCCCAATTCATATTCCAAACTCAAAATTCCTAGTTTCAAATCCCAGCACAAACCAAAACCAAAACCTAAACCAAAGCCAAAACCAAAACCAAAACTCAAACCAAACCAAAACCAAAACCCAAACCAAAGCCAAAATCAAAACTAAAACAAAAACCAAATCTAAAACATAAACTCAAACAAATCTTCATAGCACTCCCATAAGTCCATATCAAACTACCAGTTACCACCAAATACAAACCCAAACCACACCTAAACCCATCTGCCCCAACCTACCCCGAACAACTGTATTCACTAAGCATAAGGGTATAGGTAGGGTGAATTTTTAAGCAACATAATAAGTCTAAACGAGCCCGAGATGTTTCATTAGGATATGAGAGGGAAGCATGGACCTGCATCCTTCTTTGACTGTTTGGATACCTCTGAGGTCTATTAAACTTAATATGTCTGCTTAACGAAACCATCCACAATTAATTTAACAAAGTAAATTGAAACACAACATAGAAATTCACATAGACATCATAGGACTTGGTACAAAACCAGGACATTTACATAGACATCATATGATTGAGTAGTTACTTCTTATTAGTTCTACTTCTTCCTGTTTCTGGCTTGCTTTAATTTCTGCAAAATTATAAACACATATATGCAATGCAATACTAAAGTCTCAGCTGGGAATGATGAGAAGACCCTCCAGATATGTTTTTACTTTATTGCAATTTACCTTATTGCAATTTATTTACCTGCACTGCGTTTTACTTTTGTTGCATGATAAATAAGATTGTTGCATGAAAACTGAAACCTTTAGGATAGCCACAAAACTGAAACTCAAAACTAAATTAAAAGTCATATAAGATAAAATTTACCGCCACAACATTTCAAAATATAAGACAACTCAAAATTTAATCACAAACAAAATAACAAAAATTACAATTTTAACTAAATTAAAACGTTTCGTTGGATGATCGGGAATACCTCGGATGAGGTAACCCACGTGTTGCTAACGGGATTTCACACGGTTTAAATGAAAGTGTGGAACTCATTCAGTTGAGTTTAGCAAATTCCTTTAGACTATGTGAATCCGATGAAAATAACGGTGCCGGGATGACGGAACCGTGGGATCTTAATCAGTTCTGTTTAATCAACTTTAAGATTTGTTTTAAATAAAACACTCAAAGACTTGGATTTTCAGATTTTTATAAACCAAAACACTTCTCTCATCTCCTGATTTATGACTTCTAAAACGAAACCTCTGCAACGGCAAAGAGCTTGGAGCATAGTGGGCAGCACGGCCATCGTCGTCAGCAAAACTCGGATCTACATCAGCTAAACCTTTCATAGAAATTAAATAACAAAGCCATAGGACTTTAAGGCAATTTTTTTAGTGCAACAAAAATCCTCAACTCTTTGTTAGGCATTTGCATAATCATGTTATGCAAATTAAGTCCTAACCGGTCTTAGGACTCTGAGGTAGTCGTTCTGTACGACATGAACCCTCATATCTTCAAGGCTGTTTGAATGATTGTGTCATACAAATATAAGTCCTAATTAATTAATACAGGCAAGATGAAACATTAAATGAACTCCCAAATTGAAGCCAAACAATAGGATAGTTTGGGAAGTTTCCAAGATTCTTCTTGGATCTGCAGCTTCTCCTACTTTTCTTCTTTTGGACTCTTAAAATAAACTGTTCAAAATTTGATCCATTCCCTATATAATTTCCAAAATTCAATTTGTTTGAAAACCTTAAAATTTGAAATTCTTGAGATCAAAACCACTGATCATTATCGAGAGTTTTCTTAAATGATTCCCGTCATTTAGGATGTAATTAGCTATAGGGGCTTGCCCTTATATGAAATTTTAAGAAACCAGGTAATATAAACCTTGCTTAATTCCTTTATATTAAGCAAGGGAACCTGTCGGCTTATAAAATTGGTTCACAGACTAAACGGATGTCACAAATCTTTTAGTTTATTTAATCGAGCCCCATCGTCAAGCAGTGTGACTATTCCTCGGGATAGATACACAGTTTATGGTACGGTGCTCATTTATATAAACTATTTGGGATGTGTGATCTGTTTGATTTCATGTCTTAAAATTTTCAAACTAAAAAAAAATTATTTTCAAAATCAAACGCTACTTTCCAAATTATATATATATATATATACTTAAATTAAATTTAAAATCTAAAAATATGCCGACAGCTTCTCGTGACTCCGCTGGGAAATTGTTCCTCTCTCCATTTTGATCAGATGGTTTTGCTTTCATAAATCGATAGTAAATACATGCCCCTAGTGGATCAAACTACCATTCTTCAATTGAAATATCTTGTTCATTTCTATATTGAACAAGTATGATCAACTTTCCTTAGATTTTGGAGCCACCGTTTAGACACCCCTAAAGAGAGAGGTTCCGAAATCCTCCTTTTATTACCTCTCTAAAGAGGTGGGGTCGGACCCCCAATAGGTGTCTTGGTGGATTGATTCCACTTGGGCAATGTGCGTTGTGAATTCGATCCAGAGTCGGGTCCCGAATTTCACTTTTGCTCGTATCTCTTGGGTTTGATTTGCTATCGGCAAATTAAACCAAACTTCTACTTTCGTACCTTTCACTCAAATTTTGAAATTAAACGAACAATGTTAACAAATATAAAAGCCAGAAAACAAAAAAATAAAATAAGGTGAAAAGACAAAACAAAATAAGAGAATTACCCAGTTTGTAGTACAAGTGCGGTAGCTTGAGTGTTTCCATTGAAACTATAAGGCACGGACGTTACTGACTTCCAGAAATTCTTTAAATGCCAGGAAAGATGTCTTCGCTAAAGTTGATCTTTTCTTTCTCCTCCGGAGTAGAGTTCGCTGTTAATAGGGATGAGCTACCTAATCTGGTAGTCATTAAGTTTGGACAAGGATTCAATGATGTTGAAGCTAAGTTTGGGGATGTGGCTATTGAAATGATGAAACCTGAAATGAGCAAGTCCGTTAAGCCTATTGTAATGTTCAACCTGAAGTCTGTTGATGAACTCCCCATACCAAAGAAGGAATGGATTGAAAAGAACTCTGTAGTCGTTACGAGGGTTGGGACGTGTCCTAAGGTTATTTCTACTCCTACTGTCGGATTCACCACCGTTGTACTAGTCGCTCCGCTAACTAGAGGAAAAGATATTCTACATGAGGAAGGGTCAGTGGATGCTTGTGTTCTACCGTCTGCTAATGATTGAGTCCGATTCAAAGTCCGTACAAATGACTAAGGAATAGAAATAGAAATGCTATCAGGGAATTCTGATGATCAAGCGTACCGTGATAACAATCGCATCGGTCTGAAGAATAGTTGTTATAGTTAAGACCATACTAGATAGATGGGAGACAGGGTCCGATAATGAATCAACGATTAAGCAAGCTATACCCGTTCAAAGAGGAGTCAGTGTCGCAGATATTCCGTTACTTGATAAAGAGGCCAAAATTCAGATTACCGGAGCCAAAGAAACTAGAGGAGGCCAGTAAGAATGATCATCCCCAGTACTGTCCATACCATCGGTTGCTCGGTCACACCATAGAAAACTGCTTCAGCTTCAAGGATTGGCTTGAGAAGTATTTCAGGAGCGAAAACTTAACGATCCCGAATGAGTATTTAAAAGAACCTGAAAAAGGTTCTATAAATATGATGTCGAGTGATTTTATTAGCTTCTACATAACGACACTGCTGTTCGAGAAAATAAGTGATCTTTCTCAAGAACCTCCAATTGACCTTAAAGTTCTCAAAGGAAAGTCAATTGAGTCCGCTGTGGAAAAGCTCCGAGCTGACATTACACGACTGTCTAAAGGTCAGAAAGAAGACTTTGAAGAGGAAGATTACAACCTAACAGATTACATGGAAGGCGAATTCACCGAAATCAATGTCATCGAGACACGAGCCATGTTAGCCCCGAGTGACACTCCTCTTCATGAGGAGGACACTGCGGATGAGTGGCAAAGGGCCTCCCAATAGAAAGATGAGATTATTAGCCATCTTGAGAAGGAAATTGAAGAAATTATGACTGCTATGGCTATAATGCAAGGACACTCACATTCACATCAAGTGGTTGTCGGCATATTTTTAGGTTATGTGTTTTGTATTTTGAAAAGAGGTCTCCTACAGAAATTGTCGGTGAATTCTAGATTTTAATTTTAATTTAAATATGTATATAGTTTAAAAGATAACATTTTATTTTGAAAGTAATTTTAAGTTTAAAAGTTTTAAGATATGAAATCAAACCGATCTCACATCCCAAATAGTTTATATAAACGAGCACCGCACCACAAATCGTGTATCTATCCCGAAGAATAGAAACACTGCTTGATGATGTGGCTCGGTTAAATAAACTAGGAGATTTGTAACATCCGTTTGGTCTGCAAACCAATTTTATAAGCCGACAAATTCCCCTGCTTAATATAAATGAATTAAGCAGGGTTTATATTACCTGGGTTCTTAAAGTTCCCTATAAGGGCAAGCCCCTATATTTAATTACATCTTAAATAACGGGAATCATTTAAGAAAACTCTCAATAATGATCAGTGATTTTGCTCTCAAGAATTTCAAAGTTTAGGGTTTTCAAAGGATTTGATTTTTGAAATTCAAAAGGGAATGACTCAAAATTTGGAACAATTTATTTTTGAGGATCCAAAGGAAGAGAAGTAGGAGAAGCTAAGGATCCAAGAAGAATCTTGGCAACTTCTCAAACTATCCTATTGTTTGGCTCAGTTTTAAGAAAATCCTAATATTATTTGATATTTCAATCTTGTCGATTTTTAATTAATTTGGACTTTATATTTGTATGATAAAATAATACAAATAGCCTTGAAGATATGAGGATTTATATCGTACCAAACGACTACCTCGGAGTCCTAAGACCGGTTAGGGCTTAATTTACATGACATGATCATGCAAATGCCTAACGAAGAGTTGAGGATTTATGTTGCACTAGGAAAATTACCTCAAAATCCTATGGCTTTGTTGTTTAAATTCTAGGAAAGTTTAGTTGATGAAGATCCGAGTTTTGCTGATGGCGATGGCTGTGCTGCCCACCATGCTCCAAGCTCCTTATTATTGCAGAGGTTTAGTTTTAGAAGATTGTAATCAAAAGAGAAGAGAAGAGTTTAGTTTTAGAGAAGTCTTAAAATCCAAGTGTCTTTAGTGTTTTAATTAAAACAAATCGTAAAGTTATTAGAACAGAACCGATTAAGATCCCACGATTCTGTCATTCCGGCACCGTTATTTTCATTGAATTCACTCAGTCCAAATGAATTAGCTAAACTCAACTGAATGAGTTCCACACCTTCATTTAGACCATGGGAAATCCCGTTAGCAACACGTGGGTTACATCATCCAAGGTATTCCCGATCATTCAACGAGACGTTTTAAATTTAGTTGCAATTGTAGTTTTGTGTTCTGTTTGTGATTAAATTTTGAGTTATTTTATATTTTGAAATGTTGTGGTTTTTATCTTGTAATTACTTTTAATTTAGTTTTAGTTTCAGTTCAAGGACTATCCTAAAGGTTTTGGTTTTCATGCAACAGTTGTTTATCATGCAAGAAAATTAAAGTGCATTTGCAATAAAGTGAATTGCAATAAAATAAAAGCGTACCTGGTGGGTCTTCCCGTCATCCCAAGCTACACTTAAAACACATGTTAAGGCATTTAAATATTCCAACAAGTACCTAGGTAAAGCTAAAGGAAAGGTTTTGGTTATCTATCAAAGTCCTAGTTCTATAGCTAGTCATCTCCTATGACGTCTAGGTTCTTGTATTTTGGTTTAAGGACGATTTTCTTCATCAAAGAATAATTAAGTTCAATTGTTCTTATAAACATGCTATCATATTGAGGAAGTGCTTAAGACAAGTCTTAAACATCTTTTCACTACCTCTAGGATTGTTTTAAGTCCAAGAGAATTTAATTATACAAGTGAATTAATCACCCGGGAGTTTAAGTTTTGTTCTTTTGCTCAGTGAACTAGGACATTTGAATATCCTATAAGTGAGATACCACTTTACTAAATACTCCACTTAGAAGTTATGATAACAAGAGCTTTTAAGGGCAAATTGATGTTTTAGTGATCTGTGATTTAATTTAATTTTAATTAATGGGTTTAAGTTTGGAATAGTGTTCAAGTCGTTTTAGATTTATTTTGAATTCTTTATGTCTTAAGTTATGTTATATTTAATTTAATTTAATTTAATTTAATTTAATTTAATTTAATTTGGTTTAGTTTAATTTTAATTTAATTTAGTTTTAATTTTAATTTAATTTTTATTTTTATTTTAATCTGATTTTATTTTTAACTTAATTTAATTTAATTTAATGTGTTTTAATTTAATTTAATTTAACTTGAATTTACTTTGATTTGATTGTGATTTAATTTAATTTTATTTTGATTTAATTTTTTTTATTGTTAATGTTTTTAAAGATGATTTAATTTAATTGTTAAAGTATTAATTTAATTGAAATTTTGATTTAATTTAGTTTAAATGTTTTAATTTTAATTTAATTTAATGATTAAGTCTCTTAGTATTTTAAATCTTGAGTTTGGATTATCATTTTAATTGGGATCTAAATATTATTGAAGTGATTAATTTATGGACTCTTAAATTAAAGAATAAATGTCTTCTTAATAATATCCCTATTTTAATAATTTCAATTTTTTTTATTAATCTTCCAAATTTAATTAATTAATTGATTAAGGTTTACTTTAATTAATCATAAAAATGATTGATGGGTCTCTACCCTTTAATTATTTAAATTTCAATCATCCAAATCATATTAGGATCAAATATTTTATTCTCTCATTTTATTAAGCCTAAAGTTTTAATTAAGGGTTAAAATTTTAATTACCATTTTGCCCTTCAAGCTTAATAATTCTATAACTCACTAAATTAAGCTCAAATGAACTTGAATTTTTTATGTAACCTCACTTACATGTCAATTAAGACATTAAAAGAGAAAATATGATTTTTCTGTATTTAATTTATTTATGTAATTATTTTTAATGGAAAATAGGGATTTTCAAGGAAAATTCAATAACATGACTAAGGAAATGTTTCTGTCCTTAAGAAAATTATGGGATATTTCATATGACCAGAGAACCATTTGGACCAATTTTTTGTGATTTTTTTATTATATTTTATTTATTAAAATTATTTTGAATTTTGGAGCATTAATTAATTTTAAAATAAAATTAAAGTTAAAAAATGGATTTTATATTTTTCTTAAATCTCTATGACCTCAAGGAGTTCAGAGAAACAAATTTTATAATTTTTTTATTTTTCTTTGATTTATTAGAATTATTTTAGTGAAAAGATTGGAAAATACATTTTTTAATTTAAAAAAATACATTAAGCCTTTAAAATTCAATATCTTACCCTAGGGACTTAAGAAAATATTTGGTTTGTTCCTAAATGATTAGAATTCAAAATGTGACATTTTGGTGATTTTTAATATTTTTATAATCTTTATTATTTTTTAATTATTAAAAATATTAAAATAATGATAAAAATCAACTTTTTAAGAAAATTACAATTTTAATTTTCTTACATTTCCCTGATATCAGAGAAGCTTCAAAACCATCTTTGTGAATTTCTGAAAATTATTTTATGAGTTATGAATTTTTAAAGTTTGATTTCATTCATGAGACTTAATTAACCCATTTGGTGGGGCTAACCAAGTCTAATTGATCTCAAATTTTTATGTGGTGTTCTCCTATCCCTAGAGGATAGTGGAGAATTGTTTTTAAGTTAATTTGATGAATGGTTAACCCTAATTAATTAATGTTCAATTTTGGGTATTTAGGCTAATTAGGGTTGTTCAATGTGAATTAACTCAAAACTTATTTTTCCGAGGTCCCTCTAGTCACAAGAAACATCACCAAATTTTCCTAGAATTTATTTATCAACATGCTAATTATTGGAATTAAAATACTCAAAATAGTAACATGAAATTGAAAAATCAATAACTTCTCATAGGGATGGCCTCTGACCTTGGAAAATTGAGGGCATGTTCCCAAGTTCAGAGGTTTTAAAAGCCTCATAGTCTCATGCTATGGTGAATTGTTTACATGCATGGAGAATTAAAATAGTCCAGAGAGAAAATAAATCATTAAAAATAAAATACTTGATGAAATGATTTAATTTCTTTTCCACATTATTCTCCTCTATTCACTGAGCAAGGAGGTATTTTTATTTTATTTTTAGGATTTTTCTACACAAAGTTATGAATTTTTGAAGTTCTGGTAATTAAATAAATAGAAAAATAGCCTATTTTTCTACTTATCCACGCCGCGCTGACTCAACCTCGGCGTCTCCAAAGCACCACGCGTCATCTCCTGATTCGGCGCTGCCATCTAACTCAGCAGTCCTGGGACCCGCCTTTCACGTAACATCTTCTGGTCCGACGCGATCCGAGCCGTCCATCTGATACACTCACGATCCAACGACTCCCAGTCATCGTCTACGACTGGTGTGAACCCATGACCGTAGAGCTTCTAACCCTAATTTCTCACTTAGATTCTCAACGGATTTTTATGTTCTTATGCTCTATGGATTCGTCTTGAAGAGATGAACACATCCATACGATAAACATGCACTGAAATTAACTCAAACTAAATAGAGAATCTCTGTAAGCTCAGGAAGAAGAGTGAGTCCATACCTTTGCTCAGAGAAGTGAAGCTTCAATCTGAGGGTTGTGTCACGTTCGATTGGGTCCAAGCAAGCTCCAGATGAAGTCCCTTGATCTGGTGAATTGTCTAGGTATGATTTCGACCACAACCGATCACAAAGCATGGAGGCTGGAAGCAATGGCTAGCCTGGTGAGGGGGCTTTTGCTGGGAAACTTCTCCTCTTGGTCTGGTGAAGGTGTAGGACCAATCAATTTGGAGATTGGCTCACTGTGGTGAAGTGTCCCGGTTTTGGGCTTGGATTTCAACTCCGAAATTGAGCTCGCGAGAGGAAATGGCAGGGGGATTTCAGTGGGGATCAAGTTCTCTATGTGTAGAGAGTGGTCTGGGATGATTTTGGCAGGGTTTCAGTAAGGTTTGGTTCAGCACTTCCCTTGGCCGAGAGGAGGTGGTGTTTAAATAGAGCTGGCTGGAGGGTCTCCCGGGGGAGTTAGGGCTTGGGATCTGCTGCTCTATGCAAGAGAAGAACAGCCATGGTGGCCATTTGGAGTGAGGTAGCTCAGCATTGTGGAATTCCAAAATTTGGCTCCTCCCAAGGTCTCGGCCAGGGTGTTTTCTGGCGATCCAGGCGGCTGCTCGCAGGCATGGGTCACCCTCGGGTTCAGGTGGGTCGGTGGCTGGAGGTTTTTGCGAGCGATCGAGCTTTGCCATGTGTAAAGGGCTTGGATTAAAATGGCATGGGGGAGAGGCCATTTTGGCTTGATTTGATCCAAGCCATGATTTAGGGTTAGGTTCACCTCCCCATGACTGATTTGGGCTGAGGGAGGATCATTTGCATCAGCTAGAAATGGGTGGTGAAGTCCCCATCTAAAGTGATGTGGCTAATCGTGGTTTAGTGTGTAACATGGAAGGTGTTAAAAAGCTTAATGAAGGTTTAAGAAAGGGGGCCCTCCTCTTGCTACTTTGGGTATGGTCACATGTCAAACATCCCAGGCTTCATATGGCTTGTACATGGCTCGCCTATGGCTTGGCAAGAGCTTGGTCAATTTCATAAAAAAGGATTTTGTGAATTTTGGCATTTTGATGGGAATTGTTATGAGGCTTGATTTGGAATTGTTTAATTGATAAATTAGGACTTTAGGAATGATTTTAAATTGAATGTGTGATGAGGGAAAGTGTCATGTGGGCTTTAGCTTGATTTGGGCTTTTAAAATTTGGTAAAGGTGGGCTTTTAGGAAGGTTTAAGGAAGTGAGCCTTAGGTTTTTAAAATAAGTTCATGGATGGGAATTTTGTGAAAGGTTGGGACAAATAATTGTTGGGTTTGTTTTAGGGATGTGTCATGAGTGATTTGAAATAAACTTGAGGTGGTTTGGGCATGAATTGGGTTGGATTTGGGTTCATTTGGTACATGGGCCAATGTAGGTCAAATTGGGCTAATTTGGGCCAATGTTGGGCTAGTTTTGAAATTGATGTAAAATTAATGTTGTGAAATGTTTATGGGAGTGTTTCAAAGAGGTTTCAACTTTGGTTTGGTTTTGGTTTTGGGACTTGGGCTTATTTGGGTTAGGTTTGGGTTTAAGTCAAAATTGGGCTTTTTGGTTTTGGGTTGAATTTGAGTGGGGTTTGGGTCCAAATTTTGGGCAAATCATGTTAGTGTTTTGTTTTTGGGGATGTTAGAGAAGGTTTAGAAAAGGTTTAGGATCAATTGGAGTTGAATTGATTTGGTTTGGGCTAAGTTTGGGTCATGGGTCCAAATTGGGCTTTAAGGTCAAAAGTGAAATTGGACTCAAATGTTGATTAAATTGGACTTGGATTTGGTCTAGATTGATATTGTGGATATCAATTTGAAATTTAGAATTGAATTGGACCAAAATTGGGGTCAATTGGGTAGATTTGGTTTGACATTGGGTTCACTTGGGTTAAGAATGGGCTCAATTGGGGTTTTGGTAAAAGTGGGGGTAAATTGACAAAATTGGCCCATGATGTAGTTGGACAAAATAAAATTGAGAATATTTGAGATTTTTTGAAATTTTCTGGAAATTTTCTGAATTTTTGGATTTTTTGGCTAAGAGGGGCATTTTGGGTATATGGAGGGTATTGGGGGGTATTTTTGGAATTTTTTGTATTTTTGGCTATGGATGATCAATTTGATTGGTGAGGAAATGTTCAAGGTTAATTTTTGGGAATTTTGGGTGATTTTAAAATTTTGGAGGATTTGGGCAATTTTAAGGGCTTTTGGTAGGTTTGATAGGTGTAGTGTTCCCGGGGTCAAAAATTGAAATTTTGGAAGAATGAAGATTGATCAAGTATGAGTGAAATGGAATCACTTTGATTGAGCCATGAAGCCATGTTAACCCTATATTAGCCATGAGAGGACTCATTTGAGGCATTCACTATGTTGTTCCTAACCCTCTTAACCAAGGGCTTAGGGTTAAGGTCCATCCATATGAATTACCTACATGAGTTAAGGAGTCAAGTTGGGTATGGGTGTCTTTTTTAGGATTTGGATTGTGTGTGTGAGAGTGTAGAGTATGAGTGTAGTGAGTGTGTAAGTCAACCCTCACCAGACCAAGCCACCCAGGGTGGTCCTTAAGGCCAAAGAGTCCTATAGGGAATTCATCCTTTAAACCTTCACTTTTGATCTCAACCCTCTAGGTGATTAGGGGTCTACAATTAAGCATGTGGGGTTTGCAGGGAGACAAGAAGTGGTTTAAATTTCTAAAGGATGGGTCCCAATTCTAGTCCTCTAAGATAGTCAAAGGAAAAGCCTAAGGCTAGATCCTAAGCACTAAAGAGGGAAGAGAAGACCTCATCAAAAATGAGGTCAACAAATGGACCCCCAATAGGTTTGGTGTGCTAACCAAGCACACCGCGCAAATTGGCATTGACCGAAGAGATCAACAGAACCAAAACAGATGTCCAATTGACAAACTTAGGATGAAGTAGAAGAATTTCCGCTGGGGAGTATCATGTAAATCTCCAAGACTGAAGATTCCATAACTCTCGCTGGGGAAAAAGGAGGTGAATTTCAGATCACAAGATTTTAAGAGATGGGATCTTAGATTCGTTGCATTTTTTTATTTCAAGTTTTAATTTTGAGTTTGAATTTTGATTTGAGTTTCAATTTTGATTTTATGCGGAGAAAAGAGTAAGGCTAAGGCCCACACGAATGCATTTGTATGTTGAGATGGAAGCAGCACTGAACCTATTCCAAATGCTGAGGAAGAATAGGACAAGGCCCATCCGAAATGCAGAGTGCTTTAATTTTAATTTCTTGCTGAGAGGGTCAAATTTTGAGATTGCTGAGAAAGGAGTAGGACTGTGCCTATCCCAAGTGCCGAGAATTGCTTGAGATGGGAGTAGGGCGGAAGCCTATCCCGAATGCCGAGATTTCTTGAGATGGGAGTAGGGCGGAAGCCTATCCCGATCGTTGAGATTCTTCGAGATGGGTGTAGGGCGGAAGCCTATCCCGATGTCTTGAGATTCGTCGAGATGGGAGTAGGGCGGAAGCCTATCCCGAATGCTTGAGATTCGTTGAGATGGGAGTAGGGCGGAAGCCTATCCCAAATGCTGAGATTTGCTGAGATGGGAGCAGAGCGGAAGCCTATCATGAATGCTAAGATTTGCTGAGATGGGAGTAGGGCGGAAGCCTATACCGAATGCTGAGATTGCTGAGATGGGAGTAGGGCTAAGGCCTATCCCGAATGCTGAGATTTGCTGAGATGGGAGTAGGGCGGAAGCCTATCCCGAATGCTGAGATTTACTGAGATGGGAGTAGGGCGGAAGCCTATCCCGAATGTTGAGATTCGTGAGATGGGGGTAGGGCGGAAGCCTATCCCGAATGCTGAGATTGCTAAGATGGGAGTAGGGCGAAGCCTATCCCGAATGCTGAGATTTGCTGAGATGGGAGTAGGGCGGAAGCCTATCCCGAATGCTGAGATTGCTGAGATGGGAGTAGGGCGGAAGCCTATCCCGAATGCTGAGATTTGCGAAAGATTTTGCTGATATTTGGGAATGCAGAGTTTTATGAGTGTAGAGACTGAACATATTGCTGAGATTTATGAATGCAGAGATTGTGTATATTGCTGAGATTTATGAATGCAGAGATTGTGAAAACATATTGTAAAGTGCAGAGAATGTTTGTAGAAGTTCATGTTGATTTGAAATTCTTTTTAAAGTTTGGATTTTTATGAAAGAGAGTTCTTATTTATTTTCCTTTTCTTTTATGTTCTTTGTTCAAAGTTCATTTAAATTTAATGGTGTTTCCCAGTCAATTTGCACAAAAAGAGGTGAAGGTAAAATTTGACATGGTCACTTTCATTCCAATCTCGTTGAAGATACATCATACAACTCGATCTGAAATATTTCTCATACAATCCATGACTCAAAACAGACTATGTATGATTCTTGTTGATCCATCCAAAAAGTATATGTTAAATCCATGTCTAAATAATGAGATACACGGTCAATAACATCACCTTCCAAGCCACCCTTGGCAGGAATGACGCATGGATGTACAATGGAGGTATGCTATTTTTCGTGTAACTCACAGCTCATAGGGCCGGAGATTCTCCAATTCTGGATCTGGCTGCAAATGGTATGGTGCCTTTATGTCGTCCATCCTTCTAAAAGTGACGGAGTTCCGCTCCACTGGTACTCCCGATATACAATGTTTTGCGATGTCTGCTCCATTTCCTTGTAATATCATGACGGAACCTACCAGAAGTGGTATCTCCACCGGCCCTCGGAACTTACACGGGCCTGCTATCCGGAGGTCAGATCCGAACATCATATTGCATTGGTTGACGAACGAAGCGTGCGAAAGGTCCGACAAAGTCATGGTGGTCTATGTGTGGAGGTATGCGGTCGCCCTTCGATAAATGTTGATGATGCAACCGTCGGGTATGCGGTCTCGGCGCGTACCCTCCACGTTATCATTCTTTTCACCATTCTTTTAATTATTCTCGGCATTGGATCCACCTCACCGTGACGGAGTATCCTCGGTGGATTTTCTTTTACGTTCTATGCGAAGTTATAGCAACATCGGCATTGTATTGTGACTCTTCCTTTCCCTGGCATCCATTTCCGGGGTTCTGAATAAGTCTTTTCTCTCAGAAGACCTGCTCGACCCATTTTCTGAAGTTCTAAGATGCAATCCACAATCTACTGTTGCTCGTATTATGAGAATACACCTGTGTGTAACTCGAGGCCTTCCAAAATGTGGATTCTTCTACCTCTAATCCTTTCAAAGTGTTCAAATGTTTTCTTCTCAACATTTTGCATTCTTTCTAGCTCATATTCTGGGATGATCTGCAAGTGACGAGGCCTAGTAACGTATTGCGGGATGTATGGCTCAATCCCGTCACGTTCTCCTGTATACCTTGGCTCCTCGGGGATTTTCTCTATCGGAACATCCTCTGAGGTTGCTTCCACAACAAGGTTCTTCAGATATGGTATCTCTGTCCGGCATCGAGGCACTGATTCTATCTCTGTTCTTCTCAGAGTTTCCCTTATCCTCTCTGTTGTTCCTGGAGCTTGTTCTCTCTTTTCAGGTCCCTGATGAACCGATATCTTTGAAATGTGTGTTCTGGTGAAGGTGGCTGTTTCCTCGTGTTGATCTGCTGCAAGTTTAGTCAACATCTTGCGGATACGACGATTCTTATTCCTTCTTTGTGTAGCAGTGATCGTAGCTCTCCTCACTTCTTTAATTTCTGCGGGCGCGGTGCTGACGAGCCTGCCCTCTGCCGTGGCAATTACTGACTTGATTTTCTTGCTTTCTTCGGTGTTTGTCTTTCTTTCCTTGTTGCTGGATTGGTGGCTTGGGCCACCCATCTTCATCACAGTCTGGCTATGAAGCTCCTCTCGGTCCACTAGGACCCAGTCATTTTGTTTGTACTGTAGGTTGGCTGGTGTGAAGTCAGAATCAATTTCTATCACTGCTCCATCCTTCACCCTCTTTTCATCGAGTGCGAGACTCACGCCATTTTTTAAGTTTAGGACCATCCGCCCGTTCGACATTTCCCTGCGAAGAAAACAAGGAAAGGATCAGGGGCTGTACTAAGAACAAGAACATTAAGAAAGTATTTATCACTGAAGATTCTTATTCACTTATTTTAATTTAATGGAAGGTAGGAAAAGATGAGGAAAGACCAGGAACAAGATTTGATTTGAAAGGAAGGGTAAAACTTTATTATTATGATTTTCACATATTTCATTTTTAGTACATTTTTTATTTTATCCATTTTTATGTTTTTGGGTTTGGACCCAGTCACAAAGTGATTGCCTCACCCGTGTTTCTAAGGATAAGACTCTATTTTAGAGACCACCCTTCGAAACATCAGGTTTCGTAATACTTCTTCAAATATCGTCCATTGATTGGAAGCATTTGTCGTTCTCCTTGGCAATTCACAAGTTGGTAGGAGTCTTCTGAGTAGACTGCCTTAACTACAAACGGCCCTTCCCAAGTTGGTTCAAATTGGCCTCCTATTTTGCGGTGTGTAAGAATAGGTTTTCTGAGAACAAGAACTAAGTCACCAACTTTGAAAGTTCTTGGGCGGACCAATTTATCATGGGCCTGGATCATCTTAGCTTTGTACAGTTCCAAATTTTGTTGCGCTGCAAGTCTTTTTCCTTCCAAGTTTTCCAGTTCTTCCAGTCGTAATCTAGCATTTTCTTCTGTAGTAATCTTATTTGCAACTGCAATCCTGAGTGATGGAAGCTGGACTTCCAATGGTAACACTGCCTCAGACCCGTACACTAAAGTATAAGGCGTAGAGTGAGTAGGAGTTCTGAAAGTTGTCCTGTAGGCCCATAAGGCTTCTAACAACTTCTTGTGCCAATTTCTCTTGTTGTCATCCAAAATTTTCTTTAAAATTTTGACGAGAGTTTTTATTAAAAGCCTCGGCCAAACCATTTGCTCTTGGGTAGTAGATTGTTGAGTATCGCCAATCGATCCCATGTCTTCTAACAAAATTGTTGATTTTTGTGCTTCTGAATGCGGACCCATTATCCGAAATGATTCTGCGCGGTACTCCTAACTGGTAGATGACTTGATTTTTGAAAAACTGTAGCACATGGTGTGCCTTTACTTCTCTGAGTGGAACTGCTTCTGCCCATTTTGAAAAGTAGTATGTAGCTGCGAGGATTGAGCGATGTCCTCTTGAAGAAGGTGGTTCTATCGAGCCCACTATATCTGTGCCCCAACACTCAAATGGCCATTAGGCAATTGTCGGATGTAGCACATTTGGAGGTTGGTGTAGAACCACTCCGTGCACTTGGCACTGGTGACAACTTTTGGCGACTTTCATGCAGTCGGTCATGATCGAGGGCCAGTAGTACCCTAGTCTCTTAATTTTCATTTTCATTTTCAGACCCGACTGCTGAGCGCCACAAAGTCCTGAATGCACTTCTTTGACAATTTCACGAGCCTCGGATCCGCTCAGGCATCTTAACCACATCTGATCAAAAGACCTTCTGTAGAATGTATTGTTTATTAATGCGTAAGACATAGTTCTTTTCTTGATTTGATGTGCTAATCACTTATCGTCTGGTAATTTCCCTGTTTGAAGGTAGTCTATTAGCAGCTGAGGCCAATCTTCTGTGTTTTCCCTCACTACTGCAACTGATTCCTCTGCTTTTTCTGATTTCTGTATCATATCCATGTCGAGCTGTGATAGGACCTGTCGTCCTTGAACTGACACTTCAACTGACTCATTTTGTAAGCAGGCAAATTCATTTGCAAGTCGAGCTAGCGCATCCGCGAAAGCATTTTCTCTTATGAGGATCTTGTAGATTGTTACATTCGGAATTTGTTCCAACAGTTTCATGGCATACTAAAAGTATTGCTCGAGTCTTGGCTTTAAGATTCTGTATTGTCCTGCGACCTGTTGAATGATCAACTGAGAATCTCCGTAGATGTTGATATCTGTTATTCCCATTTGAATGGTCAGTTCTAGTCCTGTTACGAGGGCCTCGTATTCTACCTCTTTGTTTGTGCACGGCTCTATTAAATGGTAGGAGTATCATAACATCCCCCGCTTCGGTGTTATAAAGATTAGTCCGATTCCTGCCTTACCGGGCACTATCGTTTGCAATTCTTTGTCTTTCTGTGCTGAGGATGCTCCGTCGAAGTATAGTTCCCAACGAGGATCATCAGTGTCTTTTAGGCTCATTATCTGTTCGTCAGGCAAATCGTCGTCGAGAGGCGAATCTGTCGGTAAAGGGTGTGCTGCAAGGATGTCGGCTAGACTTTTCCCTTTACGACACGGAGAGGAACAAAAGTTATGTCGAATTGCAATAGTATCATCGACCACCTGGAAAGTCTGCCAGAAAGTGTTGGACGGGTCATCAAATATTGCAACGGATTAACTTTCGAGATAAGGTTGACCTTATGAGAGAGCATGTAATGCCCGAGTTTCGTGTGGCGAAGATCGTGGCCAAACAATGCTTATCAATTGGAGGATACTTTACTTCCATCGGAATCAAACGACGGCTTAAGTAGTAGAGAGCATTTTCTTTTCCCTCATCATTGACCTGGGCTAGCAGGGCTTTAAGGGAGTCGTCTACAGCCGTGGTATAAAGTATCAACGGCCTACCTGAGACTGGAGCTGCTAAGACAGGAGGTGTCATTAAGTATTGTTTAATGTCCTTGAAGGCCCGTTGGCATTTCTCTTCCCAAACGAATTTGGCGTCCTTTTTAACTAATGCCGAGAAGGGCTGACACCTACCGGACAAGTTCAAAATAAAGCGTCGAAGATATGCCAGCTTCCCTTGAAAGGATTGTAACTATTTTAAGGTTTTGGGAGGCGGCATTTCTAAGATAGCTTTAATCTTTTCCAGATCAATTTCAATCCCGTCATGTCGGACAATAAATCCTAAGAATTTCCCGGAGTTGACGCCGAAGGCGCATTTTAAGGGATTCATCTTAAGGTTGTATTGCCTTAATCATTCGAAAACAATTCTCAAATCATACAGGTGATCTTCCTTCAGTTTGCTTTTGATGACCACATCATCCACGTAGCACTCAACTTGGTTGTGAATGAGATCATCAAAAATCTTTGTCTTTGCTCTTTGATATGTTGCTCCTGCGTTCTTTAGTCAGAATGACATTACTGTGTAGCAATACACTCAGATTGGTGTTCTGAATGCCGTGAGTTTTTTGTCTTCTGGTGCCATCTTTATCTGGTTGTATCCTGAAGATCCATCCATGAAAGAGAATACTTCATGTGTCGACGCGACGTCTATCATTAACTCTGGAATTGGTAGTGGAAATTCATCCTTCGGACATGCTTTGTTCAAGTCTCTGAAATCCACACAGATTCTGATCTGACCATTCTTCTTTCTGACCGGTACCACATTGGCTAGCCAAGTAGGGTATTGTTCTTCACGGACAAATTTAGCGTCTATTAGCTTCTTAACTTCGGCTATTACTTGTTGTTCAATTTCCAAACGCATTCTCCTAGAAGCTTGTCTGACTGGAACGGAAGTAGGATCTACTCCTAGCCTGTGAACTGCGACTTATGGGGCTAATCCTGGCATTTCGTTGTAACTCCAAGCAAAACAGTCCTTGAATTCCATTAATAGCTTGATCATTTCCTCAGAATCTTCTTTATTGAGTAAGGAGCTAACAAAGTTTGGTCTAGGCTTTTCGCTAGTACCTAAGTTAACTTCCATTAACTCATCTACTGTAGATTTGATTTCTTCTTCGAATTCTGGTGGAGCGTCTCCAATTTACAGATCTTCAAGCTCTTTTGTAGTTTCCAAGAAGTCATCATTAGGTTCGCAAGTGACAACCAAATCAAATTCTGTATCGTCAACTGAACCTACTGTGCCGAATCCGAGACCATGTTTTGAATCGGGAGGTCGACCGACATAATTCCATAATTTTTCGAAGTGTTGTGATCGGCCTTTTGTCCATTGTCGAGGTAAGACACCACGCTGAATTAAATTTTGAACACAAGGAGAGTACCACTCAAAAGGTAATTCCATTAATTCGGAAGAAGTGACATCTTCAAATTGTACATCGTTTTTCGCATTGGAAGAAGAAGTGCCACGGTAAAATTTGATTGGCTTTGCACCGCCGGTATGTACTTCTTCGACCACCATACCCTCGATCTTATTGATCGGATCGGGGTCGTGGTCATAGTGTGTACATAGTGGTTAATCTTCTCGTACATCGATTTGTATTCTTCGTTCTTCTCATCTTCGAGAGAAATCTTGAATTGTGGTTTCTTCCGGTTTATCGTAGTCGCTTCTTTCTTGACTTCCTCTTCTTCCTCAGAGCTGTTCTCCCAATCAACGTTGATCATCTGCTTTTTCTGTCCAACTGTCCCAGTGTCTCTTCCACGACCTCGTCCCCGGCCTCGACCTCAGTTGTGTGTTTTGGAGAAACCTTCACCATCTCTCCATAAGGGAGTGGTGAGTGATTGTTGGACGAGAACTTCAGGTTCTTCATTATCTCGAATTTCTTTTGCTTCATTTGACACGGTGTTCCTGGAGAAGATTGTTTTCTTCGGAGGTGTGTAATAAGCTGCATCTTCATGGATTCAAATCTGATGTACGGAGAAAGGTTGCAAATCACTTTTAATGCACTGTTCTCCTCCTTCGTAGTATTTTATGCACTGATGCAGAGAAGATGGTACCATCCTGTTTTCATGGATCCACGGCCGGCCCAGTAGAGCGTTGAACGATGTCTCAGAGTCAATTATGTGGAATTTTGCGATTGTCTTTGCTAAGTCACCGGTCCTCATCAACAGTGTTATTGATCCAAGGGCTCTTTCTCCTTTCTAGTTGAATCCTCTTAGTAACATCTTGTCCGCTTCAAGCTCACGAGCATAAATTTTCATGTATGCTAGCGTCCGAAGATTCATTATGTTGATTGACGCTCCTGGATCCACCAATACTCTGGAGAGCGTAAATTTTCTGATTGTGATTGAAATGTACAACGATTGATTATGATCGGCTGTCCCAAGTAGTAGACCACTGTCCGTGAAGGTAACAACTTGCTGTTCCTTCAACGAGCAAACCTCGTCTAAGGATTCTCCGGCCATCTGAGCTAAACAAATCTCTGGATCAAGTAAGGCCTTGATCAGAGCTTCTCTCATCTCTTTTGATAAGATGAGAGCGTCGTAGATGCTCGCCTTGGCTGGTAGTTTCCTAAAATGGGCTAGCACGTTATAGTCCACTTTGTTACTATGTGTCTCAGTTTCTTCCCAAACGGGCAATTCTTCTGCTGGGGTTGATTCTTCCTGAACAACCACCTGCTTTCATTTGTATTTTGGACCCATTCTTGGAGGTAGAACCTTTCCGCTCCTTAAATTGACTTCTGTGATTTCTTCTGAATCTGGTACTGAGTTTACAGGTGTCTCCTTTTGAATTGGCATGACAGGTCCTTCTAGAATCGCTTCAAAATTCGAATGCTCTAACTCTATGGTTATTGGAGTTCCTTGGAATTCACAAAAAAATTCATTGCTTGTTGAACTTTCGTAGCCTTCTTGATGAATGTCTTCTTTGTCATCGTGATTTTCAAGGTTGTGTATGATTTGAGAATTGTTATTGGTATCGAAATCGGGATCTGGATTAGATTAGTTGTCGTTAGTTACGTAATTGTTAGAAACAGTCAAAACGTAGCCAACGCCATAACTCTTATCATTATAAGATCCCGCCGGAGCGAGGAAATAATCATACAGAGTCTGAGGTTCGAGGAATTTTTCCCCCAAATAGGAAACAACCATCCTAGAATAAGCAGCCCCTAGCCTAGCCTTGGGAGCCTCGGTCTTTTCTTCTTCTTCGATCTCCTTCTTTTCTATGATCTTTTCTTCCCGGGCGGTTCTTCAATCGCAAGCGATAGGCACGGCTGACAGGTTTCAAACTTTGAATCGAAGCACGCGTCGAAGCGGCTTGGATGCGATCCAAAATTTTCTTCAATGACTTTGTCCAAGCGGTACTCCATCCATCATCTGGTCGTGTAAGGGTCTATAGAACAAATGGATCCGTTGAAATAACATCGATGTAACCTCCTTTCCGGGGTTCTTTCATGTATTCCTTTGGGATCGTTATGTTCCCTTTTCGGAGATTGTTGTCAAGCCAACTTTTGAAGGTGATGCAATCCTCTATCTTATGTTCAAGCATTTGGTGGTAAGGTGTTGACCTCATTTTTGATGAGGTCTTCCTTTCTTCTTTTTAGTGCTTAGGATCTAGCCTTAGGCTTTTCCTTTGACTATCTTAGAGGACTAGAATTGGGACCCGCCTTTTAGAAATTCAAACCACTTCTAAACTCCCTACAAACTCCACAAACTCGACCATAGACCCCTAATCACCTGGAGGGTTGAAATCAAATGTGGAAGTTTAAAGGATGAGTTCCTATAGGCTCTTCGGCCTTAGGACTACCCCGGGTGGCCTCGGTCCGATGAGGGCTGACTTACACACACTACACTTATACACTACACTTACACACTACATTTCCACACACTTCCTAAAACCACACCCATACCCAACTTGACCTCCCGACTCATGTATGTGATTCACATGGATGGTCCTTAACCCCTAAGCCCTCGGCTAAGAGGGTTAGTGAACAACATAGCTGAATGCCTCAAATGAGTCCTCTCATGGCTCATATGGGCTTGAAATGACTTCATGGCTCAACCAAAATGACTTTTTTCCACTTACATCCACCCAATCTTCAATTTCCCAAATTTTCAATTTTTGACCCCCGGACCCTACACCTACTAAACCTACCCAAAACCTCGAAATTACCCAAATTTTTGCAAAATTTCCAAATTACCTAAAATTCTTCCAAAATTATTCCCAAACATTTCTACACCACTCAAATTGACCATCTATATCCAAAAATACCAAAAATTCCAAGAAATACCTCCCAATACCCTCCAAATACCCAAAATACCCTTCGACCCAAAAATCCAAAAAATTCAGAAAATTCCCAGAAAATTCCAGAAAATCCTAAATATTCCCAATTTCATTTTGTCCAACTACACCATGGGACAATTTTGTCAATTTACCCTACTTTTGTTAAAACCCCCAAATTGACCCATTTTAACCCAAAGTAGACCCAATGTTAAACCAAACCTATCCAATTGACCCAAATTCTGGTCCAATTCAATTCTAAACTTCAATTCAACATCCCCAATACCAATCTAGACCAAATCCAAGTCCAATTTGATTGACATTTGGATCCAATTTCACTTTGGGCCTTAAAGCCCAAATTGGACCCATGACCCAAACTTAGCCCAAACTAACCCAATTCAACTCCAATTAACCCCAAATCTTTTCTAAACCTTCCTTAACACCCCCATAAACATTTCTCAACATTTATTTCAACTCTAGCCCAACATTAGCCCAATTTGGCCCACTTGGACCTACATAGGCCCACTTACCAAATAAACCCAAATTCAAACCAATTCAACTCCAAATCACATCAAATTGATTCCAAGCCCTTCATAGAACATCCCTAAACCAATTATGACATTTATTTGACAAAGTTCTTCACAAAATTTTTATCCAAATGCCCATCCTAAAATCAAAAGCCCATTTCCCCTAAACTTTCCTAAAAGCCCACTTCACCACATTCAAAAGCCCAAATCTACCCTAAAGCCCACATGACATCTCCATTTGTCATCCACTTAATTAAATCCATTACCTAAGTCCTAAATTCACCATCAAATTATTCCAAATCAAGTTTCATACAAATTTCCATCAAAACATCCAAAATTCTTAAAACCCATTTTCATGAAATCGACCAAACCTTTTCCCAAGCCAAATGGAGCCAAGGATGAGCCATTCACAAGCCATATGAAGCCATGAAAGTTTGGCATGTGACCATGCCATTAATGGCAAAAGGAGGAGGTCCTTTAACCATCTCCTAAAAGTCATTAACCTTAAGCATGTCTCCCCTTAACCAAGATTTAATCCAAATATTCTCGGATAAGGACATCACCACCTTCGACCAGCTAGCTCTAGCCGATCTTCTCGACCAAGACCAGCCATGGGGAGGTGAACCCAACCCAAACCAATGGGTTGACCAATTTCAAGCCAAAATGACCCCCTCCCCATTCCATTTTAATTCAAACACTTTACACATGTCCAAACCCAATCGACTTCACCATTGCCAAGCCCCGACCTCCCCGGGTCAAGATGGTGACCCATGCCCGCCGGCCACCGCCCGGATCGCCGGAAAACACCACACCCGAGAGCTCACATGTGAGCCAACTTTGGAATTCCACCTTGCCGAGCCGCCCCATGCCCAATGGCCACCATGGCTATTCTTCTCCTCACCGCAGCAAGCTGATCCCAAGCCCTAACTCCCCGGGAGGCCTCCCCACCGCCTCTATTTAAACTCCACCCCTCTCGGCCATAAGAAAGAGAGAAGCACAAACCTTGCCAAAACTCCGCCAAAATTGTTCCGGACCCTTCTCCACTCTTAGAGCACTTGATCCCCAAGGAGATCCCCCTGCCATTTCTCCTCCGTAAGCTCAATTTCGTAGTCGAAATTCCACCCAAAACCAGTGACACTTCTCCACAAGTGAGCCAATTCCCAAATCGATTGGCTCTACACCTTCACTCGTACCAAGGGAAGGTGTCCACCATCGAAAGCCCCATCTCCGTGCCACCCGGCTTGCTCCAGCCTCCAAGCTTTGTGATCGGGCTTGGTCGAAATCATATCCGGACAATCCACTGCACCAGGAGACTTCATCCGGAGCTTGCTAGGACCCAATCGAAGGTGCAACAACTCTCGCATTGAAGCCACACTTCTCCGAGCCAAGGTATGAGCTAACTCTTCATCCCGAGCTTCGAAGATTCTCTATTTCAAATGTCTTAGTTCCAATGCATGTTAACCGTATAGATGTGTTCGTCTCTTCGAGACGAATCCATAGAGTATAAGAACGTAAAAATCCATCGAGAATCGAGTGAGATCTGTGGATTTAGTGTGGACGGCTCTCGGCGAGAACACTCGGGGACGATGAACGGATGCCGTCCATTCGATACACGCGCGCACGGACGGCCGGGATTGCGTCGGACTCAGGAGACGCGTACGAGAACCGCGGGGCCCGGCTGCCGACTCGGGTGGCGGCGTCGAATGGGAGCGCGACGCGTGTGCGTTCGGAGTCGCCGAGGCCGACGCGGCGCCGCGTAGATAAATAGATAAATAGGATATTTTCTTATTTATTTAATTCCCTAAACTTCAAAAATCCATATCTTTGTGTAGAAAAATCACAAAAATAAAATAAAAATACCCTCTCGCTCGGTGAACAGAGGAGAATAATGTGGAAAAGAAATCATTTAATTTCATTAAGTATTTTATTTTTTATAATTTATTTACTCTCTGCATACATTTAATTCTCCATGCATGTATACAATTCACCATGGCATGAGACCATAGGGCTTTTGAAGCCTCTGAACTCGGGAACATTCCCCGAATTTTCCAAGGTCGAGGCCATCTCTCGTGAAAAGTTATTTATTTTTCAAATGCATGTTGTCTGTTTTGAGTATTTTAAATTCCAAAAATTAGCATGTTGTGAAATAAATTCTAGAAATATTTGGTGATGTTCCTTATGACCAGCAGAACTCTAGGAAAAATAGGACTTGAGTTAATTCACTCAGATTAACCCTAATCTGGCTTAAACACCCAAAATAGGTCTTTAATTAATTAGAGTTAACCAGGCATCAAATTGACTTGAAATCAATTCTCCACTGACCTTTAGGATCAGAGGAATCCACCATAAAAATTTGAGGTCAATTGGGCTTGGTTAACCCCACTAATTGGGTTAATTAAGCCACTTAGCCATTTTAAACTTTAAAAATTCATAACTTTTAAAATACTTTTTAAAAATTCACCAAATTGGTTTTGGAGCCTCTCTGATATCAGGGGAACCCAAGAAAATTAAAATTTCAATTTTCTAAAAAAGTTGATTTTTAATAATATTTTAATATTTTTAATAATTAAAAAATAATAAAAATCACAAAAATAATAAAATTCACCAAAATGTCATATTTTGAATTTTAATCACTTAGGAACAAATCCCACATTTTTCCTAGGTCTATTTAGTGAGATATTGAATTTTAAAGCCCTAGGGTAATTTTAAAATTAAAAAAAATGTATTTTCTAGCATTTTCACTAAAATAATTATTATAAATTATAGAAAAATCAGAAAATTGCAAAATTTGATTCTCTGGTTTCCTTGATATCAGAGAGATTTTTGAAAAATATAAAATTCATTTTTCAACATTTATTTTATTTTTAAATTAATTAACACTCCAAAAACCCAAAATAATTATAATAAAAATAATATAATTCAAAAAATCACCAAAATTGGTCCAAGTGCTTCTCTGGTCATTAGGAATGTCCCCTAATTTTCTTAAGGACAGAAACTTTCTTTTGGTCATGTTATCAAATTTTCCTTGAAAATCTCTATTTTCCACCAAAAATAATTATATAAATAAATTAAATACAGAAAAAATCACATTTTCTCCTCTCATGTCTTTATTGACATATGAGTGAAGTTACATAAAAATTTCAAATTCATTTAAGTTTAATTTAGTGAGTTATGAAATTATTAAGCTTAAAGGGTAAAATAGTAATTAAAATCTTTAATCCTTAATTAAAACTTTAGGTTTAATAAAAATTAACAAGTAAAATATTTGATCCTAATCTGATTTGGATGATTGAAATTTAAATAATTAAAGGGTAGAAACCCATTAAACAATTTCAAAATGATTAAACTTTAATTAAATAATCGATTAAATTTGGAAGAATAATAAAATCGAATTATTAAAATAGGGATATTATTAGGAAGAGATTTATTCTTTAATTTAAAAATCCCTAAATTAATTATCTCATTAATATTCAATCCTTAATTAAAATGATAATTCAAATTCAAAATATTAAAAGACTTAATCATTAAACTAAAGTTAAATTATTAAACTCTTTCAAAAATTTCAATTAAAATTAAAAATAAAGTAAATTAAAGATAAATTAAATTAAAATTAAATTAAATTTAATAATTAAATTAAATTAAGACAAATTAAATTAAATTAAATTAAATTAAAATTAAATTAAATTAAATTAAACAATTAAATTAAATTAAATTAAGTAATTAAATTAGATTAAATCAAATCAAATTAATTAAATACCAAATCAAATTAAATTGAACTATGTTAAATTAAATGAAACTCAATTAAATTAAATTAAATTAAATATAAAACAACTTCAACACTATTCCAAATTTAAACTCTTTAACTTAAACCAAATCATTTCAATACTAACTTACCCTCGAAAGTTTTAGTTATCATAACTCCTAAATGTAACATTAAATGAAATGTTACTTCACTTATAGGATATTCAAATGTCCTAGCTTATCGAAGCAAGGTAACAATAAAACTTGAAATTCTTGGACGATTAATTCATTTGTATAATTAAATTCATTCGGACTTAAAACAATCCTAGAAATATCGAAAAGATGTTTAAGATTCTCCTTAAGCACTTCCTCAATATGATAGGATATTTATAAGAACAATCGGACTTAATTGTCCTTTCGATGAAGAAAATCGTCCTTAAACCAAAACACAAAGAACCTAGACGTCATAGGAAATGACTAGCTATAGGATTAGGAATTTGGTAGAAAACCATAACCTTTCCCTTAGCTTTACCTAGGAACTCGCTTAAATATGCTAATCGTGTTTTAAGTGCATTTGGGATGACTGGAAGACCCTCCAGGTACGCATTTGTATTATTGCAATTTACTTTCCCCGCAATTTATTTTCCAACAATTTACATTATTGCAATTTACTTTATCGCAATCGCGTTTATTTTTCTCGCACGATAAAACAACCGTTGCATGAAAACCCACACCTTTAGGATAGCCCCTAAAACTCGAAACCAAAATTAAGTTAAAAGTCATTGCAAGATAAAATTCACCGCCACAACATTTCAAAATATAAAACAACTCAAAATTTAATCACAAACGTAACACAAAACTACAATTACAACTAAATTAAAACGTCCCGTTGGATGATCGGAATACCTCGGATGATGTAACCTACGTGTTGCTAACGGGATTTCCCACGGTCTAAATGAAAGTGTGGAACTCATTCAGCTGAGTTTAGCAAATTCATCCGGACTAAGTGAATCCGATAAAAATAATGATGCCGAAGGATGGAACCGGGGATCTTAACCGGTGTCGTTATAATCAACTTTAAGATTTGTTTTAAATAAAACATAAAAAACACCCGGAAATTAAGATTTTCTCTAAACCAAAACACTTTTCTCAACTCCCCGATTTATGATTTCTAAAACTAAACCTCTCGCAACAACAAGGAGCTCGGAGTATGGTGGGCAAGACGACCATCGTCATCGCAAAACCTCGAGTCTACTTCAAAGAAACTTTCCTAGAATTAAAACAACCAAGCCATAGGACTTCGAGGTAGCTCGCTTAGTGCAACATAAATCCTCAACTCCTCGTTAGGCATTTGCATTGCAAATTAAGCCCTAACCGGTCTTAGGATTCCGAGGTAGTCGTCCGATACGACAATAAACCCTCACATCTTCTAGGCTATTTGTTTGATTTTATCATACAAATATAAGCCCTAATTAATTGAAATTGGCAAGATTGAAATATCAAATAAACATTAGGACTTTCCTAAATTCAAGACAAACAATAGGACAGTCGGGAAATTATCGAAGTTCACTTCGAATCAGTGATTTCTCCTACCTCTCTTCCTTTGGATTCACAAAACAAAATGTTCCAAAATTTGATCCATTCCCTATTGAAATTCCAAAATTCAATCTTTGAAAACCTTAAACTTCGAAATTCTTGAGAGCAGAATTATTGATTATTATCGAGAGTTTTCTTAGGTGATTCCCGTCACTTAAGATGTAATTAACTATAGTGGCTCTGCCCTTATAGGGAATTTTAAAGAACCTGTGTAATATAAACCCCGTTTGATACTTTCATATTAAGCAGGGGAATTTGTCGGCTTATAAAATTGGTTCGCAAACCAAACGGATGTCACAAAACTTCTAGTTTATTTGATCGAGCCCCACCATCAAGCGATGTGTCTATCCTTAGGGATAGATATACGGCTTGTGGTGCGGTGCTCGTTTATATAAACTATTTGGGGATGTGAGATCGGTTTAATCTCATATCTTAAAACTTTCAAATTTAAAAATTATTTTCAAAATCAAATACTACTTTCTAAATTATATATATTTAAATTAAATTTAAAATAAAAATTCGCCGCACAACTTCTGTTAGGCGACCACTTTTCAAAATAAAACACACAACCCTAAAAAATAATGCCGACATAAGGACAGTAGTTGGGATGGTCTTTCTTGTTGACTTCCTCTGGCTTCTTGGGTTCTGACAGTCGAAAATCTGAAGTCTTTATCAAACTGTGGAACATCTTTGGCACTGCCTCATTCTTGAATGGATATTCTCTATTTATAAGCTCCTTTAACGTGTGCCGTGGGCGAGGCGGCTGCTCATATTGTCGAGCTGGCTGATAACCGGCCGAGGTTGTTGGTAATCTCGCCGGGTTGCGGCCGCTCCGGTCGTTTGCCCTTATCGACCGCCGCGACGATCCCGCATTTCTTTTCAAATGTCTTCATAGGCTTTTGTTTGTCTCGTTTTGTCGACGAAACTTAGTTGTTTCGCTTCCTCTCGCAGCCGCCGGCCTTGCTTAACAACTTCTCGAAAGTCTTAATTGTAAATCCCTTAAGGAGAAGTGCTATCGGGCCGTGAATGCTTTTAAGCAAGATACCGACTGCATGCTGCTCTTGTAGCTGTGGCTCACACTTCATGCTTAGATTTCTCCATCGAAGTATGTAGTCCACTAAAGTTTCATTCGGTTTCTGTTTCTCCACCACTAAGTCACCGATGGTGATATGGTGCTGAGCTCCGACAAACTGTTTCACGAAGAGGTTTTCCAATTCTGAAAATGTCTTTACCGAGCCATTCGGTAACTCTGCGTACCAATCGAAGGCGATCCCTAACAGGCTGCTGACGAATTGTCGGAAGAATAAGGCGTCACTTCCACCGGTGTTGCAACAACTAGCGCGAAAATGTCCAACATGCTGTCGAGGGTTTCCGGTACCATGAAAAGTCTTGAACAGAGGTGGTACGAAGCCATTTGGGTATTGTACTGCATCAAATTCCTTGGGGTACAGTCTACCCATCTGAATAGATGCTCCGCTCTTAGGATCGTGGTAAGGCTTCTCGCACCTGCTGTTCCACCATGTTCTTGATGTCCTTCTCTGGAATCATATTCTGAGTAGAGTCTTCCTTCGGCTGATCATCTCCGTTAATGGATGTAATCTCTTTTCCTCCGTCTGTAATATGAATAACTTCTGGAGGCATTTCTCTTGGGGGTTGAGCCTGACTCTGAAGAGTGGCTAGGGATGCAGCCATCACTTCCATCCTTTTTGCCATTTGAGAGATTGTATCATCTTTTTCTCGAATTTGTGCTCTTAATGCTTCTGGTTCATCTCTCATGCGCATGCAGGAGCACCTTGAGAAGCTGACGATGCTCGTGTCTCGACCATGTCGATCTCGACATATTCGTCATCCTTGAACTCCGACGAGTCAATTTCATCTCCAAATTTTTCTTCTCTTTCTCTTGCTAATCGTTGAATGTCGGTTCTTAGCTTTTCCATAGCGTCTTCTAATGGTCTTTTTCCTATGGACAGTAGTATTCCTCTCAGTTGGAACCCTTTGCAGGGGAGGGAACTCTTGAGTCGACTTGAGGTTGAACTTGATCAAAGGTCTTTCAGTTTCAGGCACTTTGTCTGTAAGGGTGAAAAGGGTAACGTCAGTGATCTTGACATTTGTGTTCTCGAATCCTTGTCCAAAATGGATGATCCCATTGTCGGGCAGCTCATCCTTGTAAATAGCGATGTCCAGTCCATTGGTGAAGGAGAAAATCAGCTTTGGGGCAGAAATTTTCTGTAAGGTAGATTTTGATTGTCAGTCCCAAGTTATGCTTCTTCTCATCAGGACGAAAAGAAAGGAATCGAAAAGAGTTCGAACACATTTTTGTTCATGTATTTATAAAAATGAGTTATTTTTTAAAAGAGTCATTCATTAGAGGGTTTGTTTATTAGGAACGGAATGTTCAAAGGTGTAGAGAAGGTAAGGAATCCGATTCAGAATTGGAAAGGAAGAGAAAGTCTTATGCAAGACTTCTCGACTCGAAGGACCGCTCCTAAACTAACACCTATTCGGGGTCCACCCCACCTCAGAAAAGAGGTAAAAGGATCTCGTAACCTCTCCGTTTAGGGGTGTCTAAATAGTGGCTCCTAAATCCGAGAGGAGTTGGTTATATTCGTTCAAGACAGAAATGAACGGGGTATTCCAACGGAAGAATGGTAGTTTGGTCCACTAGGGGCATGGGCTCACTACCAATTTATGAAAGCAAAGCGATTCGATCAAAATGGAGAGAGGAACTAGTCTCCAGCGGAGTCGCCAGAAGTTGTCGGCATATTTTTAGGTTATGTGTTTTGTATTTTGAAAAGAGGTCGCCTATAGAAATTATCAGCGAATTTGAGATTTTATTTTTAATTTAAATATGTATATAGTTTAAAAGATAACATTTGATTTTGAAAGTAATTTTAAGTTTAAAAGTTTTAAGATATGAAATCAAACCGATCTCACATCTCAAATAGTTTATATAAACGAGCACCATACCATAAACTGTCTATCTATCCCGAGGAATAGACACACTGCTTGATGATGGGGCTGGGTTAAATAAACTATGAGATTTGTAACATCCGTTTGGTCTGCGAACCAATTTTATAAGCCCACAAATTCCCCTGCTTAATATAAATGAATTAAGGAGGGTTTATATTACGTGGGTTCTTAAAGTTCCCTATAAGGGCAAGCCCTTATAGTTAATTTCATCTTAAATGACGGGAATCATTTAAGAAAACTCTCGATAATGATCAGTGGTTTTGCTCTCAAGAATTTCAAAGTTTGGGGTTTTCAAAGGATTGAATTTTTGAAATTCAAAAGGGAATGACTCAAAATTTGGAACAATTTATTTTTGAGGATCCAAAGGAAGAGAAGTAGGAGAAGCTGAGGATCCAAGAAGAATCTTGGAAACTTCTCAAACTATCCTATTGTTTGGCTCAGTTTTAAGAAAATCCTAATATTATCTGATATTTCAATCTTGCCGATTTTTAATTAATTTGGACTTTATATTTGTATGATAAAATCATACAAATAGCCTTGAAGATATGAGGGTTTATATCGTACCAAACGACTACCTCAGAGTCCTAAGACCGGTTAGGGCTTAATTTACATGACATGATCATGTAAATGCCTAACGAAGAGTTGAGGAATTATGTTGCACTAGGTAAATTACCTCGAAATCCTATGGCTTTGTTGTTTAAATTTTAGGAAAGTTTAGTTGATGTATATCCGAGTTTTGCTGATGACGATGGCCTTGCTGCCCACCATGCTCCAAGCTATTTATTATTGCAGAGGTTTAGTTTTAGAAGATTGTAATTAAAAGAGAAGAGAAGAGTTTGGTTTTAGAGAAGTCTTAAAATCCAAGTGTCTTTAGTGTTTTAGTTAAAACAAATCTTAAAGTTATTAGAACAGAACTGATTAAGATCCCACGGTTCCGTCATCCAGACACCGTTATTTTCATTGAATTCACTTAGTCCAGATGAATTTGCTAAACTCTACTGATTGAGTTCCACACCTTCATTTAGACCGTGGGAAATCCCGTTAGCAACACGTGGGTTACATCATCCGAGGTATTCCCGATCATTCAACGAGACATTTTAAATTTAGTTGCAATTGTAGTTTTGAGTTCTGTTTGTGATTAAATTTTGAGTTGTTTTATATTTTGAAATGTTGTGACGGTGATTTTTATCTTGTAATGAATTTTAATTTAGTTTTAGTTTATGTTCAGGGACTATCCTAAAGGTTTTGGTTTTCATGCAACAGTTGTTTATCATGCAAGAAAAGTAAAGTGAATTTGCAATAAAGTAAATTGCAATAAAATAAAAGCGTACCTGGAGGGTCTTCCCGTCATCACAAGCTGCACTTAAAACACATGTTAAGGCATTTAAATATTCCAACAAGTACCTAGGTAAAGCTAAAGGAAAGTTTTTGGTTATCTATCAAAGTCCTAATCCTATAGCGTAGTCATCTCCTATGACGTCTAGGTTCTTGTATTTTGGTTTAAGGACGAATTTCTTCATCAAAGAATAATTAAGTTCAATTGTTCTTATAAACATCCTATCATATTGAGGAAGTGCTTAAGACGAGTCTTAAACATCTTTTCAATACCTCTAGGATTGCTTTAAGTCTAAGAGAATTTAATTATACAAGTGAATTAATCATCCGGGAGTTTAAGTTTTGTTCTTTTGCTCAGTGAACTAGGACATTTGAATATCCTATAAGTGAGATAACACTTTACTAAATACTCCACTTAGAAGTTATGATAACAAGAGCTTTTAAGGGCAAATTGATGTTTTAGTGATCTGTGATTTAATTTAATTTTAATTAATGGGTTTAAGTTCGGAATAGTGTACAAGTCTTTTTAGATTTATTTTGAATTCTTTATGTCTTAAGTTATGTTATATTTAATTCAATTTAATTTAATTTAATTTAATTTAATTTGGTTTATTTTAATTTTAATTTAATTTAATTTTAATTTAATTTTTATTTTTATTTTAATTTGATTTTATTTTTAATTTAATTTAATTTAATTTAATGTATTTTAATTTAATTTAATTTAACTTGAATTTACTTTGATTTGATTGTGATTTAATTTAATTTTAATTTGATTTAATTTTTTTTTATTATTGTTAATGTTTTTAAAGATGATTTAATTTAATTGTTAAAGTATTAATTTAATTGAAATTTTGATTTAATTTAATTTAATTGTTTTAATTTTAATTTAATTTAATGATTAAGTTTGTTAGTATTTTAAATCTTGAGTTTGGATTATCATTTTAATTGGGAATTAAATATTATTGAACTGATTAATTTATGGACTCTTAAATTAAAGAATAAATGTCTTCTTAATAATATCCCTATTTTAATAATTTCAATTTTTTTATTAATCTTCCAAATTTAATTAATTAATTGATTAAGGTTTACTTTAATTAATCTTAAAAAATGATTGATGGGTGTGTATCCTTTAATTATTTAAATTTCAATCATCCAATGCAGATTAGGATCAAATATTTTATTCTCTCATTTTATTAAGCCTAAAGTTTTAATTAAGGGTTAAAATTTTAATTACCATTTTGCCCTTCAAGCTAAATAATTCCATAACTCACTAAATTAAGCTCAAATGAACTTGAATTTTTTATGTGACCCCACTTACATGTCAATTAAGACATTAGAGGAGAAAATGTGATTTTTCTGTATTTAATTTATTTATGTAATTATTTTTAATGGAAAATAAGGATTTTCAAGGAAAATTCAATAACATGACCAAGGAAATGTTTCTGTCATCAAGAAAATTATGGGATACTTCTAATGACTAGAGTACCATTTAGACCAATTTTGGTGATTTTTTTGGATTATATTTTATTTATTAGTATTATTTTGAGTTTTGGAGCATTAATTAATTTTAAAATAAAATTAAAGTTGAAAAATGGATTTTATATTTTTCTTAAATTTCTCTGACCTCAAGGAGTTCATAGAAATAAATTTTATATTTTTCTGATTTTTCTTTGATTTATTAGAATTATTTTAGTGAAAAGGTTGGAAAATAAATTTTTTAATTTAAAAAAATACATTAAGCCTTTAAAATTCAATATCTTACCCTAAGGACTTAAGAAAAATATTTGGTTTGTTCGTAAATGATTAGGATTCAAAATGTGATATTTTTTTGATTTTTAATATTTTTATAATCTTTATTATTTTTTAATTATTAAAAATATTAAAATAATGATAAAAATCAACTTTTTTAGAAAATTACAATTTTAATTTTCTTACATTTCCCTGATATCAGAGAAGCTCCAAAACCATCTTTGTGAATTTTTGAAAAGTATTTTATGAGTTATGAATTTTTAAAGTTTGATTTCATTCATGAGGCTTAATTAACATATTTGGTGGGGCTAACCAAGTCTAATTGATCTCAAATTTTTATGTGGTGTTCTCCTATCACTAGAGGACAGTGGATAATTATTTTTAAGTTAATTTGATGAATGGTTAACCCTAATTAATTAAAGTTCAAATTTGGGTATTTAGGCCAATTTGGGTTGTTCAAAGTGAATTAACTCAAAACTTATTTTTCCAATGTCCCTCTGGTCACAAGAAACATCACCAAATTTTCCTAGAATTTATATATCAACATGCTAATTATTGGAATGAAATTACTCAAAACAGTAACATGAAATTGAAAAATCAATAACTTCTCATAGGGATGGCTTCTGACCTTGGAAAATTTAGGAAATGTTCCCAAGTTCAGAGGCTTTAAAAGCCCTATGGTCTCATGCTATGGTGAATTGTTTACATGCATGAAGAATTAAAAATAGTTCAGAGAGTAAATAAATCATTAAAAATAAAATACTTGTTGAAATGATTTAATTTCTTTTCCACATTATTCTCCTCTGTTCACCGAGTAAGGGGGTATTTTTATTTTATTTTTAGGATTTTTCTACACAAAGTTATGAATTTTTGAAGTTCTGGTAATTAAATAAATAGAAAAATAGCCTATTTTTCTACTTATCCACGCGGCGCTGACTCAACCTCGGCGTCTCCGAAGCTCCACGTGTCATCTCCTGATTCTGCGCCGCCATCTGACTCAGCCGAACCGGGACCTGCCTTTCACGTAACATCTTCTGGTCCGACGAGATCCGAGCAGTCCATCCGATACACGTGCGATCCAACGTCTCCCAGTCATCGTCTATGACTGGTGTGAACCCGCGACCGTAGACCTTCTAACCCTAATTTCTCACTCGATTCTCAACGGATTTTTGTGTTCTTATGCTCTATGGATTCGTCTTGAAGAGATGAACACATCCATACGGTAAACATGCACTGAAATGAACTCAAACTAAATGGAGAATCTCTGTAATTTCGGGAAGAAGAGTGAGTCCATACCTTTGCTCAGAGAAGTGAAGCTTCAATCTGAGGGTTGTGTCATGTTCGATTGGGTCCAAGAAAGCTCCAGATGAAGTCCCTTGGCTTGGTGAATTGTCTAGGTATGATTTCGACAACAACCGATAACAAAGCTTGGAGGCTGGAAGCAATGGCTGGCCTGGTGAGGGGGCTTTTGTTCGGGAAACTTCTCCTCTTGGTCCGGTGAAGGTGTAGGACCAATCAATTTGGAGATCGGCTCACTCGCGGTGAAGTGTCCTGGTTTTCGACTTGGATTTCAACTCCGAAATTGAGCTCACACAGAGGAAATGACTGGGGGATTTCAGTGGGGATCAAGTTCTCTATGTGTAGAGACTGGTCTGGGATGATTTTGGCAGAGTTTCAGTAAGGTTTGGTTCAGCACTTCTCTTGGCCGAGAGGAGGTGGTGTTTACATAGAGCTGGCTGGAGGGTCTCCCAGGGGGAGTTAGGGCTTGGGATCAACTGCTCTATGCAAGAGAAGCATAGCCATGGTGGCCATTTGGAGTGAGGCAGCTCCGTAAGGTGGAATTCCAAAATTTGGCTCCTCCTAAGGTCTCGACAATGGTGTTTTTCGGCGATCCAGGCGGCTGGCCGGCAGGCATGGGTCACCCTCAGGTTCAGGTGGGTCAGGGCTGCAGGTTTGTGCAGGCAATTGAGTTTTGCCATGTGTAAAGGCCTTAGATTAAAATGGCATGGGGGAGAGGCCATTTTGGCTTGATTTGGTCCAAGCCACTATTTTGGGTTAGGTTCACCTCCCCATGACTGATTTGGGCTGAGGGAGGATCATTTGCATCAGCTAGAAAGGGGTGGTGAAGTCCCGATCTAAAGTGATGTGACTAATCGTGGTTTAGTGTCTAACATGGAGGGGGTTAAAAAGCTTAATGAAGGTTTAAGAAAGGGGGCCCTCCTCTAGCTACTTTGGGTATGGTCACATGTCAAACATCCCATGGCTTCATATGGCTTGTACATGGCTCACCTATGGCTTGGCAAGAGCTTGGTCAATTTCATAAAAAGGATTCTGTGAATTTTAGCATTTTGATGGAAATTTTTATGAGGCTTGATTTGGAATTGTTTAATTGATAAATTAGGACTTTAGGAATGATTTTAAATTGAATGTGTGATGAGGGAAAGTGTCACTTGGGCTTTAGATTGATTTGGGCTTTTAAAATTTGGTAAAGGTGGGCTTTTAGGAAGGTTTAAGGGAGTGAGCCTTAGGTTTTTAAAATAAGTTCATGGATGGGAATTTTGTAAAAGGTTGGGCCAAATAATTGTTGGGTTTGTTTTAGGGATGTGTCATGAGTTATTTGAAATTAATTTGAGGTGGTTTGGGCTTGAATTGGGTTGGATTTGGGTTCATTTGGTACATGGGCCAATGTAGGTCAAATTGGGCTAATTTGGGCCAATGTTGGACTAGGGTTGAAATTGATGTAAAATTAATGTTGGGAAATGTTTATGGGAGTGTTTCAAAGAGGTTTCAACTTTGGTTGGGTTTTGGTTTTGGGACTTGGGCTTATTTGGGTTTGGTTTGGGTTTAGGTCAAAATTGGGCTTTTTGGCTTTGGGTTGAATTTGAGTGGGGTTTGGGTCCAAATTTTGGGCAAATCATGTTAGTGTTTTGTTTGTGGGGATGTTAGAGATGTTTTAGAAAAGGTTTAGGGTCAATTGGAGTTGAATTGGTTTGGTTTGGGCTAAGTTTGGGTTATGGGTCCAAATTAGGCTTTAAGGTCAAAAGTGAAATTTGACTCAAATGTTGATTAAATTGAACTTGAATTTGGTCTAGATTGATATTATGGATATCAATTTGAAATTTAGAATTGAATTGGACCAAAATTGGGGTCAATTGGGTAGATTTGGTTTGACATTAGGTTCACTTGGGTTAAGAATGGGCTAAATTGGGGGTTTTGGTAAAAGTGTGGTAAATTGACAAAATTGGGCCATGGTGTAGTTGGACAAAATGAAATTGGAAATATTTGGGATTTTCTGGAACTTTCAGGGAATTTTTCTGAATTTTTGGATTTTTTGGCTAAGAGAGGGATTTTGGGTATTTGGAGGATATTGGGGGTATTTTTGGAATTTTTGGTATTTTTTGCTATGGATGATCAATTTGATTGGTGAGGAATTTTTCAAGGTTAATTTTGGGGAATTTTGGGTGATTTGGAAATTTTGGAGGATTTGGGCAATTTAAAGGGCTTTTGGTAAGTTTGATAGGTGTAGGGTTCCCGGGGTCAAAAATTGAAATTTTGGAAGAATGAAGATTGATCAAGTATGAGTGAAATGGAATCACTTTGATTGAGCCATGAAGCCATGTTAACCCTATATTAGCCATGAGAGGACTCATTTGAGGCATTCACTATGTTGTTCCTAACCCTCTTAACCAGGGGCTTAGGGGTTAAGGTCCATCCATATGAATTACCTACATGAGTCAAGGAGTCAATTTGGGTATGGGTGTGTTTTTTAGGATTTGGATTGTGTGTGTGAGAGTGTAGAGTATGAGAGTAGTGAGTGTGTAAGTCAACCCTCACTGCACTGAGCCACCCGAGGTGGTCCTTAAGGCCAAAAGTCCTATAGGGAACTCATCCTTTAAACCTTCACTTTTGATCTCAACCCTCTAGGTGATTAGGGGTCTACAATCAAGCTTGTGGGGTTTGCATGGAGAAAATAAGTGGTTTAAATTTCTAAAGGATGGGTCCTAATTCTAGTCCTCTAAGATAGTCAAAGGAAAAGCCTAAGGCTAAATCCTAAGCACTAAAGAGGGAAGAGAAGACCTCATCAAAAATGAGGTCAACAGTGGCATCCCCGGAGATGAACCAACCAGAGATTGTCCATATTACCGACGAAAGAAGGGAGGTTGCTTCTGCAAACTGAGATGAGCTGCCAAAGAATGATTCAGCTCAGAATATGGTGCCAGAAAAAGACATTAAGTGAATGGATGAACAACAGGTGAGAGAAACCCTAGATCAATCAAAAAGAGGGACATCAATTCCGAAAGGTAGGCCCTACCCGGAGGATTTTGATACCATCCAATACCCTAAGGGTTTCGTACTACCTTTGTTCAGGACTTTCGACGGGACTGGAAACCCTCGGCAACACGTTGCACACTTTCGAGCAAGTTGCTGCAACACGGGGGGTAGTGATGCGCTACTGCTCCTATAGTTTGTGAACAGCCTTTTAGGAATCACCTTCGACTGGTACGCAGACTTATCAAATGGTTCAGTGAAGACTTTCACAAAAATGGAGAATCTTTTTGTCAAGCGTTTTGATGGGGTTCAATACCACGTCACTATAGGCAGTCTTGTGGAAGAGAAGCAGAAGCCTGATGAATCTTTGGTGGAGTACATTCTACGGTGGAGAAACTTAAGCATGAAGTGCAAGCCCCAATTGCAGGAGTGACATCCGATTGGGGTCTTACTCAAGAACATACATTGATCGATAACTTTCATGCTTAAAGAACTCACCATCAAGTCATTTGAGAAACTACTTAGTAAAGTCGCATGCCTGCATGAGGAGGTCAAACAAACTAAATTCATCGAAAAAGAGGATAGGGCGGAGCCAACAAAGATATCTGAAAAGAGATCAGAGATAGTGGCAACGATCGACAAAGGAAAGCAAACGATACAGACCGAGCAGTTACCTCAATACAGTCAGCATCACCAGTCATCTTAGTACGGTCAGTTTTCACAACAGTACAGTCTGTCGCTTCCTCAATTCAGTCAGTCGCCTCAGTGGAATGTTCCATACCCACAATAGTATGTTCAGCCACCAGTGTAGTATGTTCGACTACCACCGCAGTGTATTCAGCATGTCCAACAGTACAGTCAGTGGTACAATCAACAACACAGTCAACAGTCATCCCAGCAGAGGCCACTCCTGACGGATGGAAGGCAAGGTCGGTCTATGACCGATTTCTTGAACAAATTATATCCCTTTACTGATGAAGCAGTAGCACAAATGTTCAAGAATTTGATTAAGAAATCCGAGTTCAGATTGCCTGAGGCAAAGAAGCCGGTGAGGTTAACAAGAAGAATCATCCCAACTATTGCCCATATCACAGAATGCTTGGGCACACCATTGAAGGCTGTATCAGTTTCAAAGAATGGTTGGAGAAGAACTTTAATAATGGAAGCGTAACAATCCCCGATGAATTTTTGAAAAGAACTTGAAATAAGTTCTATCAATATGATTTCAGTGATTTGTTTGCTTCAATTGAATTCTACGCAATTGACAATGGACGGGACACTTTTTGATTACTATTGTATTACTTTTGTTGCTCAGCTTGATCAGTATTAAGCTGTACCATCTCTTCTATCGCAGTGAATGAAAGACAAGGAGATTGTTTTTGTCCAGAATTGCTTAATATTTGGAAAGCTCAAAATTGGATATTTTGCTAAGACTTCGACTTCTGGAAAGAATGAAGTTAATGCCCTAATGACTGGGTCCTTCACTTTATGGAATTTGGACTGGGCCCTAAGTGGATTTCAAAATGAAATAGTGTGGTTGAAATACGAGTAATTGATTCGGGATATCACGGGAATTTTAATTTCATGCCATGTGACTGGGTCCGGACTTTCGGAAAAGTTATAATATCTCAGGATTCACGTTAAGGGACATTTCGGAATTATTAATTGGGGGAATTTTTGACATTCAAAATCTTTAACAAATATATGCACTGCCAGATACAGTAATTCTCAGAAAACAAAAGGAGCAACAAAAAAAAGGAAAAAGAAAAAAAAAGAAGTGTTCCTGAGGAGATGCTTGAGGTGGGCGCAAAATCAAAAATTGGTGCCCCAGTTCAGGCATTCAAAATCTTTAAAATGTGCTCAACCAGATATAGTAATCATCAATAAAGAGAGAGAGAGAGAGCGAAAAGCTCAATAAAAAAAGGAAACAAAAAAGACTCTCTGAGAAGAAGCTTGAGAGCAAAACCACTGATCATTATCGAGAGTTTTCTTAAATGATTCCCGTCATTTAGGATGTAATTAACTATAGGGGTTTGCCCTTATAGGGAACTGTAAGAACCTGTGTAATAAAAACCCCGCTTAATTCCTTTATATTAAGCGAGGAACTTGTCGGCTTATAAAATTGGTTCGTAGACCAAATGGATGTCACAAATCTTTTAGTTTATTTAATCGAGCCCCATCTTCAAGCAGTGTGACTATTTCTCTGGATAGATACACAGTTTGTGGTGCGGTGCTCGTTTATATAAACTATTTGGGATGTGAGATCTGTTTGATTTCATGTCTTAAAATTTTCAAACTAAAAAAAATTTATTTTCAAAATCAAACGCTACTTTCCAAATTATATATATATACTTAAATTAAATTTAAAATCTAAAAATATGTCGACAGTCCTGAAAGTATTGGTCGGGTCATCAAATATTGCAATGGATTAACTTTCGAAATCAAATTAACCTTATAAGAAAACATGTAATGTCTAAGCTTTTGAGAGGCATAAACCAAAGCTAGATAATGTTTCTCTATAAGAGGATATTTTACTTTCGTCGATATTAGATGTCAACTCAAGTAATAGAGTGCGTTTTCCTTACCCTCATCATTGATTTATGAAAGTAAGGCTCCGAAGAACTCATCTAAAGTTGTAGTACAAAGTATCAACGGTCTACCTGGGATATGGGCTGCTAAAATAATTGGTGTCGTTAGATATCATTTAATATCTTCTTAATCACATTGGCATGGCTCTGCCTGAAGAAATTTTACATCCTTTCAAAGTAAATTCAAAAAGGGAAAACACCATCCTAACAGATTAGATATAAAGTGTTTCAGGTATGCCAATTTACCTTGAAAAGAACGTAATTATTTCAAGGCTTTGGGAGGAGGCATTTCTAAGATGGAATTAATCTTCTCTAGGTTAATTTCAATTACACGATGACGAACAACGAATCCTAGAAATTTCCTAAAGGTAAGACCGAAGGTGCACTTTGAAGGATTCATCTTAAGATTGTATTGTTGTAATCTTTTAAATACGATCGTCAAATCATATAGGTGGTTATCATTCACTTTGCTCTTGATGACCAAATCTTCCACATAGAATTCAACTTGTTTGTGGATGAAGTCTTCGAAGATCCTTGTCATTGCTTGCCAGTAGGTTGCTTCGATGTTCTTCAGGCCTAATGGCATCTCAGTGTATTTGTAGATCCAATTAGAGTTCTGAAGACTGTGAGCGTTGTATCCTCTGGAGCTATCTTGATCAGATTGTAACCTGATGATCCATCCATAAATGAGATGATCTCGTGTGATGATGCAATGTCCACCATTATTCTCATATTTTAACGAAAATTCGTCCTTTAGACATGCCTTATTTAGGTCTCTGTATTCGACACACTCAGATCTGATAATTCTTCTTCTTAACTGACACAACACTCGCTAACCATGTCAGATATTGCTCCTCCCATACGAACTTAGGGTCTATTAATTTCTTCACCTCTACTATGACTTGTTGTTCTATATCGAGGCACATCCTTCTGAGAGCTTGCTTTATCGGCATTGTACTCTTATCTACTCTGTGGTGGTGCGTTGCGACCTCTTGAGATAGTCTTGGCATTTCATCGTAGCTTCAAGCAAAGAAATCCTTAAATTCTAACAGTAACTTGACCAAGTCTGTAGCCTCTTCTTCATGGAGTAGTGAGCTTATGAAAGTTTGTCAGGGCTGCTCCTCAGTCCCGAGGTTGATTTTCTTCAGTTCATCCACTGTTGATCAGATTTATTCATCAAATTCTGGCAGAACATCATCTGTTGTAATATCTTCAAAATAATCTTCAATGTCAAGACATTCTTCTTCTAACTGACTAGTACCAACCATGCAGAATGCCGATTCATCGACCGGTGAAATCATTCCAAACCATAGACCTTCTTTCGAATTGAGTTTCTTTCCTTTTACATTCCATAGTTTTTCAAATGATTGTAGCTTATCTTTTAGCATTTTCTTTGGAGCATATCCCTATTGAAATATTTTTTGTAAACATGTTGAAATGTAACCAAAAGGTAATACTATTAATTCATTAGGATCATTTTCTTCAAGAGTTACATAAGGTTCAGAAGTAAAAGGAGAAGCTCGGTAAAACTTGATTGGTTTATTGTTGACCTCATTTTTTGTGAGGTCTTTTTTTCTCTCCTTAGTACTTAAGATCTAGCCATAGGTTTTCCCTTTGACTATCCTAGAGGACTAGAAATGGGACTCACCACTTAGAAATTCAAACCACTTCTTAACTACCTTTAAACCCCACATGTTTGATTGTAAACCCCTAAATCAGTTGGAGGGTTAAAATCAATATGTGGAGGTTTAAAGGATGAGTATCCTACAGGACTCTATGGCCTTATGACCACCCTGGATGGTCCGGTCTGGTGAGAGTTGACTTGCACACAAAATACACTCTCACACACATTCCAACCCTGAAATCATTCTTACCCAGTTTAATTCCCTGACTCATGTATGTAATTCATTTGGATGGACCTCTACCCCTATGGGTTAGGAACGACATAGTGAATGCGTAAAATGACTCCTCTCATGGCTCTTGTGAGCTTAATATGGCTTATTGGCTCAACCAAAGTGGTCCCATTTTGCTCACACTTGATCAACCTTCACTTTTTCAAAATTTCAATATTTGACCCCGGGGCCCTAAACACACCGAACTTACCAAATGCCCTTAAAATTGCCCAAAATTTGCAAAATTGTTTAAATTACCCAAAATTTCTCAAAATCACTCCTAAAAATTTCCCACATCCATAACCAAATACACCAAAATTTCCAAAAAATACCTCTCAATACCCTCCAAATACCCAAAATACCCTTTTTGACCTAAAAATCCAAAAATTTCAAAAATTCCCAAAAAATTTCAAAAGATCCCAAACAATCCCAAATTTATTTTGTTCAACTACACCATAAGCCAATTTTGTCAATTTAGCCCTCTTTTGCCAAAATCCCCAATGTGACCCATTTTTAAGCCAAGTGAGCCCAATGTCCAACCAAATCACTCCAATTGGTCTCAATTTTGATCCAATTTAGTTCTAAGCTTCAATTTAATATCCCTAATATCAATGTAGACCAAATCCATGCCCAATTTGACCAACATGTGGATCCAATTTCAATTTGAAGCTTAAAGCCCAATTTTGGCCCATGACCTAAACTTAGCCCAAACCAACCCAACTCAACTCCAATTAGCCCCAAATCCTTTCTAAAAACTTCCTAACATCCCCACAAACAAAACACTAACTTGATTTGCCCAAAATTTGAATCCAAAGTTCACCCAAACCTAACCAAAATAAAAAATCACCAATTTAGCCTAAACCAATCATGAACCCAAATAGGCCCAAATCCCAAAATCAAAGCCCAACCAAAATTGAAAACTCTTTGTTATACTCCCATAAGTATTTTTCAACATTAATTTTAAATCAAACCCAACATTGGCCCAACCTTAAACCAAGTTAGCCCAATTTGATCCACTTTGGCCTCATTACCAAAAAGCCCAAACTAAATCCAATTCAACCCCAAATGACACCAAACCTTTTCTAAAATTCTCATGACACATCCCTAAACTAAACCCAACATTTATTTGGCACAATCTCTTACAAAATTTTCATCCAAAAGTTTATTTTAAAACATAAAAGCCCACTTCCCTAAAGTATTTAAAAGCCCATTCCAAAACAATTTCAAAAGCCCAAAATTGACCCTAAAGCCCATATGACAATTTCATTTGTCACCCATTTAATCAAAATCATTCCCTATGTTCCAATTCCATCATCAAATAAATCTAAATCAAGCCTCGTGCCAAAAAACCCCTAAATTTTAAAAATCCAAAAATCCCTTTCTCATGCAAGTGAGCCAAGCCATCCCTAAGCCATGAGCAAGACTTGGAGCCATGCACGAGCCACATGAAAGCCATGAGAATCTTAGGATTGTCAACCCCCCATAAATGGAAAAAGGAGGAAGGCTTTAAGCAATCCTTCCCATGTCTCCCTTAACCCATGCTTAAGCTTAATTTTACTTGGATTATGACTTGACCCCACTAATCAAGCTGATCCAAATGACTTTCTCTTTAGACTAAACGAGCCTTGGGGAGGTGCACCTAGCTTAATCCATGCATTGAACTAAATTAAGCCAAAATGAGTTTCCCCCATTCCATTTAAATCAAATCCTTTACACATGTCCAAAGCCAATTGAACTCACCAAACCCCAGCCCTGACCTCACTGGTCAAGATGGTGACTAATGCCTGGCCGGCCAGCCACCACGTACCGCCGGAAAATACCATGGCCGAGAGCTCCATGTGAGCCAAACTTTTAAATTTTCCGTTGTTGAGCTGTCCCATGCCCAATGGCCAATACAACTATTCTTCCCTTGCCTTGAGCAGTTGATATAAGCCTTCAAACCCCCCTGGGAAGCCCTGTAACCAGCCCTATTTAAACACCACCCCCTCTCGGCCAAAGAAGGTACTGAAAAAAAACCCTAACAAAACTCTGCCAAAATCATTCCTGACCCTTCTCCAAACATAGAGCACTTGATCCCCACTGAAATCCAGCCATAATTTCCTCTCTGTGAGCTCAATTTCTGAGTTTAATTTCAAGCCCAAAACCAGGACACTTCACCACAGTGAGCCAATCCTCAAATTGATTGACTCTACACATTCACTAGACTAAGAGAAGAAGATCCCTAGCAAAAGCCCCCTCTCCAGGCCAGCCATTTATTCTATCGGCCAAGCTTTGAAATCGGGCTTGGTGGAAATTGGTTCTAGGTAATTCACCAGAGCTACAGACTTCATCTGGAGCTTCCTTGGGTTCAATCGAAGGTGTCACAACTCTCTGATTGAAGCTTCACTTCTCAGAACAAAGGTATGGATCTCTTCTTCCTCCTGAGCTTCTGTAAATTCTCCATTTTGTTTGGCTCTATTTCATAGGATGTTAGCCATGAAGATGTGTGCGTCTTGTTGAGATGAATCCATAGTATAAGAACATGAAATTTGGTGGAGAAATGAGAGAGATCTTAGGGTTTTAGTGTGGACGGCTCTCGGGTTAGGACACTTGGGGACGATGAACGGATGTCGTTCATTCACGCGTGTATCGAATGGATGGTCCAGATCGAGCCGGACGAGGAGATGGAACGAGACCGCGAGCCGCTTGACATCCCAGTCAGATGGCGGCATCAAATGGTGGAGCGACGCATGTAGCTTCGGAGCTGCCGAGGATGATGAGGCACCACGTGGATAAGTAGATAAATAGGGTATTTTTGATTTATTTAATTATCCAGAACTTAGAAAATTCATATCTTTGTGTAGAAAAATCACAAAAATAAAATAAAATACCCACTTGCTCAGTGAACAGAGAAGAATAATATGAAAAAAAAAATTAATTTTAATATTATTTTTAATTAATTATTCATTGATTTCAGTATTTTAATTCTCCTTGCATTTATACAATTCACCATGGCATGAGACCATAGAACTTTTGTAGCCTCTATTCTTGGGAACATTCCTTGAATTTTCTAAGGCCATAGGCCATCTCTGTGGCAAGATTTTGATTTTTCAAATTTATGTGTCTGTTTGCCATTTTAATTCCACTAATTAACATGTTGCTTAGAAAATTCTAGGAAAATTTGGGGGAGTATCTTATGACCAGAGGACCCCAAGAAAATTTTGGTTTGATTTAATTCCTTAATAATAACCCTAATTGGCCTAAACACCCAAAACTGAGTATTAATTAATTAGGATTAACTACACATTAAAATCACTTGAAATCAATTGTCCACTGTCATTTAGGATACAAAGAACCTCATTTAAAATTTGAAGTCAATTGAAAATGATTTAACACACTAAATGGATCATTTAAGTTATATGGTCATTTTTAAAATTTAAAAATTCATAAAACATAAAATACTCTTCAAAAATTCACCAAAATGATTTTAAGGGCTCTCTGATATCAGAGGAGTCTAAGAAAACTAAAATTGGAATTTTCTAAAAATTTTAATTTTTAATCATATTTTTAATGTTTTAATAATTAAAAAAAATCACAAAAATATTAAAAATCACAAAAATGTCACATTTTGACTCCTAATCACTTAGGAACAAATCAAATATTTTTCCCAAGTCTCTAAGTTAAGGAATCGAATTTTAAAGCATTAAAACAATTTTTAATATTACAAAATGAATTTCCCAACACTTTAATTAAATTAATTCTAATAAATCAAAAAAAAATTATAAAATTATAAAATTTATTTCTCCGAGTTCCTTGAGGTTAGAGAGATTTATGAAATATATAAAATCCATTTTTCAACTTTTTTTTATTTTTATAATTAATTATTAACCCAAAAGTCAAAATAATTATAGTAAATAAAATATAATTCAAAAAATCACCAAAATTGGTCCAAATGGTCCTCTGGTCAATAGGAATATCCCATAATTTTCCTAAGGATAGAAACCTTACCTTGGTCATGTTGTTGAATTTTCATTGAAAACCCTTATTTTCTCACATAAATAAATATATAAATTAAATTAAATTAAGAAAAATCACATTTTCTCCTCTAGTGTCTTAATTGACATATGAGTGAAGTGACATAAAAATTTTAAATTCATTTGAGCTTAATTTGATGAGATATGAACTAAATAGGCCTAAAGGGGCATAAATGTAATTAAAAGACTTTAACCCTAAATAATATTTAGGTCTAATCAAAGGAAGGGTAAAATATCTAATTTTAATTTTCTCTTGGGTGATTGAAACTTAAGTAATTAAGAGGTAGAAACAAATTAATCATCTTGAAAATATTTAAAGATAACCTTAATTAATTAAATAATTAAAATTTTGGAAGAATAATAAAAATTTGGATTATTAAAGTTGGGGATATGACTTGAGAAGACATCAACCCTTTAAGTTAAGATTCCTAAATAACTCACTTTGATAATATTTAACTCTTAATTAAACATAAAATGATAATTGGAATTAATACTTAAATAATTAAAAGGAAAATAACCCTTAATTAAGTTAAAACTTAAAACATTAAATAATTTAATAATCAACTAAAAATAAATTTTAAACATTTAAAATTAATTTGAAATCACTTAAGAAAAAACTTAAAATAAATTTGAAATATTAAATAATATCAAAATAATTAATAATTAAAAAAAGTATATAAAATCAAACTCATTAAAACCAACCCAAAGTATTATAATTAACCAAAATCAAGCATCAAAATTTAATTAAAAGAAAATGAATAATTTAAACACCTCTTTCAATCTGAGCAAATTTAAAACATTAAAATTAATCTGAAATATTAATATCATTTAAAATATAAAGATTTAAATTGCATTAAAACAACTTGAACACTATTTCAAACTAAAAATTATTAATTAAAATTTTGTAACTAAACCAAATCCCTTAAAATCACTAATTCCAAATTTTTTTAAATTAAGATTGTTAAAACCTTCAACAAATTAATTTGCCCCTAAAGGCTTTCATTATCAGAACTCTTAAATAAAGCATTAAGTGAAATGTCACTTTACTCATAGGATAATTTAAAATCCTAATTCACTGAGCAAGGAAACAAAACTTAACTAAATTTTTGGATGATTAATTCACTTTGACAATCAAATCCATTTGGACTCGAAATAATCTCGGAAGTATTGAAAAGATGTTTAGTACTCATCTTAAGCACTTTATCAATACGTTGAGATGTATTAACAAGAACAATTGAATTTAATTATTCTTTGGTGAAGAAAATCATCCACCATACACAAGAATCTAGACGTCATGGGAAGTGACTAGACGTAGGATTAGGATTTTGGTAGACAACCAAAACCTTCCCCTAGCTTTACCTAGGTACTTGTTGCAAAAATTTAAATGCTCTAACATGTGTTTTAAGTGCAGCTCGGAATGACGAGAAGACACTGCGACGTACGCTTTTATTTTATTACAATTTATTTACCTGTACTGCACTTTACTTTTTTTGCATGTTAAACAAGAATGTCAGCCTGCATGAAAACTGAACCCTTTAAGATAGCCACAAAACTAAAAACCAAAACTAAATTAAAAGTCACAACAAGATAAAATTCACGGCCACAACATTTCAAAGTATAAAAAAACTCAAAATTTAATCACAAACAGAACAGTATAACTACAACTCCAACTAAATTAAAACGTCTCGTTGGATGATCGGAAATACCTCAGATGATGTAACCCACGTGGTGCTAACGAGATTTCCCACAGTCTAAATGAAAGTGTGGAACTCATTCAGTTGACTTTAGCAAATTCAACTAGACTAAGTGAATCCAATGAAAATAACGGTGCTGGGATGACGGAACCGTAGGATCTTAATCGGTTATGTTTAATCAACTTTAAGATTTGTTTTAATTAAAACATTAAAAATATTTGGACTTTAAGATTTCTCTAGCAAAAAAACTTCTCTAATCCCATGATTGCCATTTTCTAAAACTAAACCTCTTCAACAACAAGGAGCTTGGAGCATAGTGGACAACACGGCCATCGTCGTCAGTAAAACCTGAGTCTACTTCAGCAAAAACACTCTTAGAATTAAATAACCAAGCCATAGGATTTCGAGGTGGTTTTACTAGTGCAACATAAATCCTCAACCTTTTCGTTAGGCATTTTCATAATCATGTTATGAAAATTAAGCCCTAACCGGTCTTAGGACTCCGAGGTAGTCGTTTGGTATGACATAAACCCTTACATCTTCGAGGCTACTTGTGTTATTATATCATACAAGCATAAGTCCTAATTAACTAAAATTGATAGGATTACAACATTAAATAAATTCTCAAATGGAAGACAAACCATAGGATAGTTGGGAAGTCACCGAAGTTCACTTCGGCTCTGTGAAATCCTCCACTTCTCTTCCTTTAGAGTCCTAAAATTAATTGTTCCAAATTTAAGCTAATCCCTTTTGAAATTCCAAAATTCAATCCTTTGAAACTATTGAGAGCAAAACCACTGATCATTATCAAGAGTTTTCTTAAATGATTCCGATCATTTAAGATGTAATTAACTATAGGGGCTTTCCCTTATAGGGAACTTTAAGAACCCAGGTAATATAAACTCTGCTTAATTCCTTTGTATTAAGTAGGGGAACTTGTCGGCTTATACAATTGGTTAGTAGACCAAACGGATGTCACAAATGTTTTAGTTTATTTAATCGATCCCCGTAATCAAGCAATGTGTCTATTCTTATGGATATATAAGCGGTTTATGATATGGTACTGATTTATATAAACTTATTGGGATGTGAGATCGGTTTGATTTCATATCTTAAAATTTTTAAACTTAAAATTATTTTCAAAATCAAATGCTACTTTTAAAATTTTATATATATATATATTCCAAAAGATTTGCCTAAAAGGCAAGTAATATATTGAAAATTTTAAACAATACAATTCTCTTCTTATAAAAGGAAGACCCAAACCATCCCCATGTATCACGACTCCCAGGGGAGGTGGGGGGTGACCCCTACTTTAATAACATCTTTACTATATCCCTGGGAAGCCAGCCAATGTGCAGGTGCATTTCCCTCTCTAGGTATGTAAGAGAACTTCACAGCCATGTGTTATCTCTGAATATACCAAGGAGCTGGCTCAAAATGTTGAAGGAAGTTGATACAATTACAAGAGTCAGATTCCACCATAATAAACTCCACCTCACATAAACTAGCTATCCTGATAGCCCAAAATATGGCAATCATCTCAACCTCCAAAGCATCACAAGCATCAGTAGGTGAATGAAAGAACAATAAGCACTGCCCAAGAGCATTTCTGAATATGCCCCTTATCCCAGGCTGCAGATTGAAAAAGCTTCCATCAGTGCTCACCTTAATCCAACCAGCAGTAGGAGGGGACCAGCAAAATACCAAAGTCTGTGAGCAAAGAGTTAACCCCCCATAGCCCCCCTGACATATGTCCCTGAACTTATGATATTTAATGAGTTTCTGAATATAGACCAAACAATGTGCAGCAATCAGTAAGGCTGAGGGGGAGCATCCCTCATACTTTACCTTGTTTCTACACATCCAAATGAACCAAGCCACCACACAGGGAACCACAATGAGACCCACCTCATTCCAGTCCACCCAGCACTGCCTAAGATCCAGCCAGCTTAAATTCAGTGTCAATACTGAGCCTTTTGATGAGGTTATTCCACACTTCCTGAGAAAATGAACAGCTGAAAAATAGGTGGGACCAGGATTCCTCAGCTTACTGGCACAAAGAACAACATGAAGGCCCTCTAATTTCCTTTAACTTAAGTATATCATCTGTGGGTAACAGCATGTGTCTTGCTCTCCAACAAAAGAAAGACATTGATGGGGACAAAAACTTACTCCATAGCTCAGTCCCCCAAAGAATCGAATCCCAGGATTGATACTTTTGATAGATAAATGCAGATTGCTTTTGGGAATGCTTGTTCATAGTGACCAACCTATCTCTCTTCCCTGGATGAAATATAGTCAATATAACCTGTTGCATCTGGACAGGTGTTAAAATATTGCTCAGAATTCTGCAGTTCCACTGGTTTTCAGACCAGAACTCATTAACACAGCTGTTAGTAGGGACATTATTCTGTGGAGAAGAGAGTTTCTCCCCTCCCCAAGCCCAATTATCCAGCCAGAAATTAATCTGGCCATCTCCTAACTCCCAAATGAAAATTTGCTCAGCTTGATCCTTAATTTTTTGCATTGCTCTCCAAAGCCTTGAGTCCCCCAATTTGGGTAACACCATAGAAGGATGGTCATATTTGCAGTACTTGCCATGCATAAAGAGATCCCAAATAGTATCCTTAGCTCTGAATCTAACCCACAGCTTGCACAGATTGATGAAACTCATATGTTCAAAACTTTTAAAACCCAATCCTCTAGCCTGTAGGTGTTTACAGATCTATTGCCAATGCAGCCAATGAGTCTGTTTATGTTGTCCAGCCCACAAGAATTTATTGAAAATTCTTCCAATAAGCACTTAGGTACTCCTTTTCATGGTGAACATCTGTAATGCATAAGAGGGGAGTGTAGATAAAATGCTTTTTAGTAAGGTTAACCTTCCACCATTAGATAAAAAAGAATTGGACCGATAAGAAATCTGCAACTTTATCTTGTCAATAACTTCCTGAAATTGAGTTTGCTTAGCTCTTCCCTTAGTTAGATGAACCCCAAGAAAATTTATAGGAAGAACAACAGAATGAAACCCAGTGTAAGCTGCAATCCAGTTTTTCAGCAAAAGGCTAACATTCTTGCTAGGAAAAAATTGACATTTCTGTAAATTGAGTTCAAGCCCAGATACTTCCTTAAAGTGCTCAAGAGTCTTATGCAATGTCTTCACAGCAGCCTTAGAAGCCTTGGAGAAAATAATTATGTCATCTGCATAGGATAAGTGACTGATAATAATATTGGATCTGTGGTGATAAGCTAACTTGGGTGCTTGAGTAAAGGCTAGATCTAGAATTCTGGATAGATAGTCAAAGGCAAGGATAAAAAAGGTAGGGGAAAGAGGGTCCCCTTGCCTAATACCTCTTAATGCACAAAAGAACCTGTGGCATCTTCCATTAACCATAACAGAATGGGCATTGTTACTTAACCACCTCTTGATGAGTTGAATAAAGTTTGGCTGGAAACCTCTTGCAGTTAAAGTGTTTAGAATAAAATCCCAACTAATTGTATCATAAGCCTTCTTAATGTCAAGCTTGAATATGACATTATTACCTCTACACTTCTTATCTAAATCCAATAATAATTCTTGTGCCAGCAGAATATTATCAGAAATATTTCTCCCTTTCACAAATGCAGCCTGATTAGTTTTTACTAGCTTGTTCAAGTGTGGCTGTAATCTAGCCATAATAATTCTACTTAGAATTTTGGACATAACACAGGTAAGGCTAATAGGTCTAAAATCACCCCAATTTTGCATGAGTTTATTTTTGAGGATCAACACAATAGTGGAAGATGAAAAGTACTTTGGGGGGTCCATACCCTGAAAAAAGGCTTGCACAGCCTAAAGTACATCCTTGCCAATGATAGACCAGCTAGCCTTGTAGAAAGTGGAAGAGAAGCCATCAGGACCTGCAGCTTTTTCACCATCAATAGATTCTAATGCATTTTTTATTTCAGTTTCATCAGGAGTGTCAGTGAGATTCAGATTCTGAACATATAGCAGATTTTCCTGAAAGAGGCTGTTATGAATGTGGGTGGCACTCCTGGGAACCTGGGAGAATAATTTGGTGAAGTGGTTAACAACATCCATAGCAATATCATCAGCATTAGTTAGATTAATCCCTGCATCATTAGTAATGGAGAGAATCATGTTACATTTTCTTTTGAAGTTTATGTAAGCATGATGGTAACTAGTATTTCTGTCACCATCAACAAATTTGGTAATAGCAGCCTTCTGTCTGTAAAATTTCTCCTGACATTTGATCTGTGCTTGTAAATGTTCATTAGAAAAAGTACAAAGACTCTTCATTACATTCCCCATTAAGAAATCCAGCTTCTGCAGTAGCCAGAGAAGCTTCAGCCTTCTTAATGTTCTCCTGGATATTACCAAAAACTACCCAGTTCCAACTTTTAAAGTGCTTGGCAACCTGTTTATGTAAGGCCCAAAGATTTCCCCAAGGTGTATCGCCCATTAATGGAACCCATACCTTCTTCGGTTCATCTAGAAAATGCGGGTGATGGGTCCACATATTTTGAAATCCGAACATGCCACCATAACTATAATCAGAATTCTTGATGGAGATAAGCAAGGGTCTATGATCAGATCCAGCCATAGGTAGATGAGTAACAAAGGAATATGGAAATTTCTGGAGCCAAATAGAATTGACCAGAATTCTGTCAAGTCTTTCCCAAGTCTCACCTCTTCTCCATGTGAAGGAGGGGCCAGTGAAACCCAAATCAAAAAGTTCAGCATCTGTAATGAATTGATTGAACCTAGCCAAAGATGACTGGCTAGGAACAGCACCACCTTTCTTCTCAATAACAGAAGCTAAGCAATTGAAATCTCCCCCAACAGTCCAAAATGAAGTAATACTTTGTTTGATAGTCACCAATGCATTCCATAAGACCTGTTGATGAGCAGGAATACAGCTAGCATAAATAAAAGTAACAAAGCCCATCTGATCCCTAATGGACACTTGTAAGTGCATAAACTGATAGTGATCCACCAGAATAGACTATTGCATATCTCTTGTAGTGAAAACCCAAATCTTGTTACTCAAATTAATAAAACATTGGAAGTTAGGAAAATTCTAAATGATATTATTTATATTCTTATTAACCATGGGTTCAAGCAGGGCAAAACACCATAGTTTATAAAATTTAACCAGATACTTGATTCTACTCAGGGAAGAAGGGTGAGCAGCCCCCTTTACATTCCAACACATAAAGTTGATCATAAAGATTGATTTTTCCCCTTCCCCCTAGTCCTAGGGGCAGAAGAAGGGCTTTCAGGAGGATCTCATAAATTCTAGGATTCCAGTAACCCTTGTAATTCTGTTTTACTTTTCTTCCTTTTACTGTTCTTCTGAGTCTGCCATCCAGTTTGTATTTCATCAACCACCATCTGGATCTTCCCCTCTGACAGGTCCATTCTGAACCCCATTGGGATGGGAACAACTTCAGGTTCAGGTTCAGAAATAACCTGAGGAGTAGTTACAGTTGTAGCCTCCAACTCACTATCTTCTGCAATATTCTTGCCTCCCTCATCATCCTGGGGGTCCAAATTCAATACCTCCCTAGGTAAAGGCTCCAAATTAATTGCTACATGTACTTCATTTGAGGTAGTAGCTGTTTCTTGATTCACAGCCTTACCTGCCCCGGCATTTTACTTTCTCATTGGTGGATGTAGCCTGTAACAATTCTCCCTCACATGGCCAAACATTCTGCAATGCTGGCAATAATGAGGTTTAAATTCCAGTTCGACCTCCTGCCAGAACCCTTATTCAGGTACATCCTCATTAGTTCTAACGCACACTCTCTGTATGTCTGGGAGAGTGATATCACTTTCTACCAAGACTCTGGCTGCAGCCGACCGAGGTAAATCAAATGTATGTGTATCAGAATTTAATGGAGTTCCCAGGACTTGACTTATATTATAAAGAGCATTTTGGTCATATAATTTAATTGGAAGGTTAGGAAATTTGAACTACATAGGGATTATTGGTGGCTCCTTTAAAGGATCAAAGTCTGGTGTCCATTTTAACAGTTTCATCACCACACTTTCATTTAGACAATGTGAAGAAACCCAGTTAGCAATACGTAGGTTACCTCCTTCGTAGGATTCCTGATCATCCAACGAGACATTTTAATTTTCGTTACGATTGCAGTTTTATTTTGTTTGTGATTAAGTTTAGAGTTGTTTTATATTTTGAATGTTTTGAGGTTGTTTTGGTTTTCAAATGCAGGTGTTATATGCTCTTAAAAGTAAAGCAAGAAAACTGAACTAAACAAGTGTATAGGCTCTGAAAAGTAAAGCAAGCAAACAAAACTAAACAAGTGTATGCGCTGAAGTGTAAGTAAGAACGACAAAATGTGGAGTCTGCGTGGTAAAACAAAAGAAAGACGAAAGAAAACCGAAAGGTCAAAAAAGAACGTCTCGTAGGAAACCAAAAAACAAATTTGTGAAGGAAACTCATAGGAAATTCGTAGAAAAATAATGTAGGAAAACCATGAAAACGGACTACAAGTCCGAGAGGACCGTAAGCACGATGGCGCAGAGGACTCAGAGTTATGCTATATGTATCACAACCTGAAATGATAACTACCAATCTGACACCCTACAGAGGGCAGTTTTAACTCAATCTGAGTAGTCAACAATGGACCTTTGTAAATTTTTCATTCATTTCAATTTGGATTGCATGTAAGTGAAAACTTATGGGTGAGAGACTATTTTTTGTAGGGGTAGTTTTGTATTTTTAAAATGTATATGTATATTTAATAAAAAAAGTGTTATTCACAAGTTGACTATCAGAATCAAATCCGGACTACTAGCAACATAAAATAGTGTGATCGTGAAGGATGGGCGAATAGTATCGTAAATTCCTTCGTCTACCCTCATCAGGGTCTCTGTTTTATGAGATACTACTCTAGAAATTTCTCGTATCCTTCGTCTATGCGCTGTCATCATCGTCCCCCATGAACCATCTTACTTACAGCCTTACTTGATGGCCCCACATATAGCAGAAGGTTATACATGCCTGCTTATGCATCCTACATAAGCACGGGACATAGGACAAGAAGTAAGAAGAAACAAAGGACAGGGGGCAAGGAAGAGAAAGAGGAGGAAATAATCCTACCTAAAACCTGACATGACGGAGGTGGGTTCTTCCTAAAAAATGTACAAAGTAACATACATGGACTGGTATAAGAACAAAATAAGCTTTGTATACGGTGCAAAAGTGGCAGCCAAAACAAGTAAACATGTAAAGACAAACCCCTTTGAGTGTGTGTAAAGGGGTGATCGTAAGGCATCCAAAACAAGTGAACTAGACCTCTCCCAACATGGTGCGGAGAGGTTGCCATGAAATCATGTAAAGTAAGCGAAACAGACCCCTACAGGTTGGTGCAAGGAGCTAACGTCAAAAAAGAATGCCAAGGAAACATTAGAGTTCAAATCGTCATATGAAATGATCTTCCTACCAACCAAATTCCCTTCATTCTTATATTTTCTCCTAAATGACATAAATTATTCCATACATGCCATATAAAAGAGATTAAACAAATAGTTTCTTTAAGATAATGTGTCATAACAAGTAGAATGTGTATTGAAATAGTGTAGAGAGCAAGTGTGCAAGTGAAATGTCTCTCAATACTAGCATGTAGAATTAAAGCAAATCAAGCATCAATCACATCTCAAAATTCTCTCTTTGAAGTGGTAAGCATGCCATCTCCTCTCCTATCGTTTCCTCACTTGAAGGTAACACAAACAATCCCCATAATATAAATTTTAAATGGGGTCAGCAAGAAAACAATTTAAACCAACTTGTAAGGTAACAATCAATGTAATTCTTAACATAGGGGCAGCATAGAAGCACTTGAAATCAAATTAAGATATGCCAAACAATGTTTTTTTTTCATGTAGGGGCAGCTGTTGACCTCAATTTTGGTGAGGTCTTTTGCTCCTCCTTCTAGTACTTAGGATCTAGTCTTTGGCTTTTCCTTTGACTAATCTAAGAGGACTAGAAATGGAACCCACCATTTAGAAATTCAAACTACTTCTTAACTCCCTGCAAACCCCACAAGCTTGATTGTAGACCCCTAATCACCTAAAGGGTTGAAATCAAATGTGGAGGTTTAAAGGATGAGTTCCCTATAGGACTTATTGGCCTTAAGAATACCCTAGCTGGCCTGGTCTGGTGAGGGTTGACTTGCACATACACTACACTCTCACACACATTCCAAGTCCTAAAACCACACTCTCACCCAACTTGACTTCTTGACTCATGTAGGTAATTCATATGGATGGTCCTTAACCCCTAAGCCCCTGGCTAAGAGGGTTAGGAACAACATAGTGAATGCCTCAAATGAGTCCTCTCATGGCTCATATGGGCTTAATATGGCTTCATGGCTCAACCAAAGTGATTCTATTTCACTCACACTTGATCAATCTTTTTTTTTCAAAACTTTAATTTTTGACCCCCGAGACCCCGGACCCACCAAACCTACCAAAGACCATTCAAATGACCCAAAATTTGCAAAGTTACCTAAATTACCCAAGATCCCTCAAAATCAATCCCAAACACTTCCCACCACTCAAATTGACCATCTTTGGCCAAAAATACCCAAATTTCCAAAAGTACCCCTAAACCCCCAAAAATTACCAAAATACCCTTTTACCCAAAAAATCTTAAAAATTCTAAAAATTCCCAAAAAATTCCAGAAAATCACAAATTTTCCCAATTCCATTTTTTTCAACTACACCATGGGCCAATTTTGCCAATTTACCCCACTTTAACCAAAACCCCCAATTTGACCCATTTTTAACCCAAGTGAACCCAATGTCGAACCAAACCACCCCAATTGACCTCAATTTTGGTCAAATACAAATCTAAACTTCAATTCAATATAAACAATATCAATTTAGACCAAATCCAACTCCAATTTGATTGACATTTGGGCCCAATTTCAATTTGAAGCCTAAAGGCCAAATTTTGGCCCATGACCTAAACCTAGCCCAAACCAACCCAACTCAACCCCAATTGGCCCCAAACCTTTTCTAAAACCTTCCTAACATACCCACAAACAAAAAAATAACTTGATTTGCCCAAAATTTTAACCTAAACTCCACCCAAACCTAACCCAAAACCAAAATCCCTTAAATTGACCTCAGCCCAAACCTATCTCAAATGGGCCCAAATACCAAAATAAGAGCCCAACCGAAGTTGAAAACTCTTTGTAACACTCCCATAAACATTGCCCAACATTAATTTTACATAAAATTAAACCTTAGCCCAACCTTAGCCCAAGTTAACCCAATTTGGCCCACCTTGGCCCCTTTACCAAAAAACCCAAATTCAACCCAATTCTACTCCAAATCACACCAAATTGATTCCAAACCACTCATGACACATCCCTAAACCAATTGCAACATTTATTTGGCACAATCCTTTACAATATTTTCATCCTAAATTTTCTTTACATCCAAAAGCGCACTTCCTTAAACCACTTTAAAAGCCCATCCAAAATGATTTCAAAAAGCCCAAAATCAATCCAAAGCCTACATGACACTTTCATCTCATCATCCATTTTATTAAATCACTCCCTATGTTTCAAATTCATCATTGAATTTCTCTAAACTAAGCCATGTTCCAAATTACCCCTAAATACCAAAATCCCTTAAAATCCTTTTTCATGACACAAGCCAACCTTTTCCCAGCCAAATGTAAGCCAAATGTGAGCCATTTGCAAGCCATATGAAGCCATGAGAGTTTTGACGCCTCACCATGTCATTTATGGCAAATGGAGGGGCCCCTTTCTTAAGCCTTCATTAAGCCTTTTAACCTCATCCATGATACATACTAAACCAAGTTAGCCACTTAATCCTTGACGGAGACTACACCATTTCCTCTTGGCTGACCCAAATGAATCTTTTAAGCCAAGATTAGACCTTGGTGGGTGCACCAAACTCAAATCCAATCATTTGACCAAACCAAGACCAAAATGAGCCCTTCCCCCTTCCACTTTGATTCAACTCTTTTACACTTGGCATTTTCCAATTGAACTCAAAAACCTCAAGCACTGACCTCCCTGACCCTGAGAGTGACACATGTCTGGCCGGCCAGCCACCACAGCCTCCGGAAACCACCAAGCCGAGAGGCTTAATTTGAATCAAAAATTCAATTTGAATTAGCTCAGCTGTCCCATGCCCAATGGCCACTGTGGCTGTTCTTCCCTTAGCCAAGGCAGTTGATCCGAACCATTAAAACCCCTGGGAGGCCCTCCAGCCACCTCTATTTAAACCCACTCACCTCTCGGACAAACGAGGTGATGAACCAGACCTTATGGAAACTCTGCCAAAATTGCTCCAGGACCTTCTCCTAACCCAGAGCAGTTGATCCCCAGTGTTCCTTTGCCCTAAACCTCATTAACATAACTCAATTTCTAAGTTTAAAATCCACCAAAAATACAGGACACTTCACCACAGTGAGCCAATCTTCAAATTGATTGACTCTACACCTTCACCAGACCAAGAGGAGAAGTTCCCCAGCAAAAGCCCCCTCACCAGGGCCGGCCATTGCTTCCAGCCTCCAAGCTTTGTGATCGGCCTTGGTCACTTTCATACTTAGACAATTCCCTAGAGCCAGAGACTTCATCTGGAGCTTACTTGGACTCAATCGAAGGTGACAAAACCCTCAGATCGAAGCTTCACTTCTCTGAGCAAAGGTATGAACTCACTCTTCCTCCCGAACTCCTGGAGATTCTCAATTTAATTTGGGTTAATTTCATAGCTTATAAACCATAAAGATGTGTTCGTCTCTTCAAGACAAATCCATATAGTATAAGAACTTAAAAATTCATTGAGAATCGAGAGAGATATTAGGGTTTGAGTGTGGACAGTCACGGGAGCACACTAGTCATAGATGATGACCAGGAGCCGTTGGATCGCACGTGTATCGAGGAGACGATCGAGATCAAGAGGGACAGCACAATGGTACGTGAACCACGGGCCCCTGGAGCACTGAGTCAGATGACAGCGGTGAATCATGGAGTGACGCGTGGGCTTTCGATCCAGACTAGGATGACGCGGTGCCTAGTCGGATAAGTAGAAAATTAGGCTTTCTTTGGATTTATCTAAATACCATAACTTCAAAAATTCATATCTTTGCATAGAAAAATCACAAAAATAAAATAAAAATACCCTCTTGCTCAATGAACAGAGGAGAATAATGTGGAAAAGAAATCAAGTTAATTGGATGAGTATTTTATTTTTAATAATTTATTTACTGTTTCCAATGTTTTGATTCTCCATTTGCACAGACAATTCACCATGACATGAGACCATAGGGCTATTGAAGCCTCTGTTCATGGGAACATTCCCTAAATGTTTCAAGGTCAGAGGCCATCTCTGTGAAGAGTTATTGATTTTTCAAGTTCATCTTACTGTCTTAGGTATTTTAATTCCAATAAATAGCATATTGTAAAATAAATTCTAGGAAAATTTGGTGATGTTTCTTAGGATCAGGGGACCCTATAAAAAATATATTTTGAGTTAATTCATTCATAATAACCTTAATTGGCCTAAACTCCCAAAAATGAATTTGAATTAATTAGGGTTGACCACACAATAAATTGACTTGAAAATAATTTTCCATTTTTCTATAGGGTCAGAGGAACCTTACATACAATTTTGAAATCAATTGGAAATATTTAACCCCACTAAATGGATTAATTAAGTCACATAACTAAAATAAAACTTAAAAAATTTATAACTCCAAAAATACACTTTAAAAATTCACCTAATTGATTTTGAGGCTTCTCTGATGTTAGGGGAGTCTAGGAAAACTTAAATTAAAATTTCCTAAAAATCTTCATTTTCCACTATATTTTAATATTTTAATAAATAAAAAATAATAAAAATCACAAAAATATTAAAAATCATAAAAATGTTATATTTTGACTCCTAATCACTTAGGAACAAACATAATATTTTTCCCAAGTCTAAAGGTAAAGATATTAAATTTTAAATGCTTAAAACATTTTTTTGAATTAAAAAATAAATTTTCCAACCATTTCACTAAAATAATTCAAATAAATCAAAGAAAAATCAGAAAATTATAAAATTTCTTTCTCTAGACTCCTTGAGGTCAGAGAAATTTAAGACCATCCAGAATATTTACTGTTCTTTTATTCACATATTTATATTGTTCGAAGGTTCTCCACTCAATGGCGTGAATTCGTCGTATCTCTTCCTCTGAGTGATTCTTTTTGTATGATACTCTTAAATATTGAGTAGGTGTGACCGATGGTGGAGTGATGACTGCTTTGTCATCCTTTTTTTCTATAAGGTCTAGATTTATCGTTTCCGATATTATTTTCTCAAACGGAGTATTGATAGTTTGTGATTTTAACTGACTCATATCATCCATGTCTTGTTTTTGTTGTAATTGTTTTTGTCCTTCTAGTCGTTTATTGTGATTTCATCTTTGCGATCTAGTGTATCTTGTCATCGAATTTTTGGTTCCTGACGTTGATGCTCCTTGTACCGGGGCAGTCATGAATTCTGCTTCATCTGAGCTATCACTGATTGTGAAGTCATATTCTTCGGGTTGTCGGAGTTTGAATTCTATCAAAGGTGTTTGCAGATTAACTTCACTGTGATTCACCAGATAAAGTAATGATCCATGATATATGGATTCAACCTGCAACAGGTCAAAATCAAGGTGAACTCTGGTCCCCACGTCTATATGTCGACGGTCCAAGGAAAAAGTCATATTATTTCGGAATGAGAAAAATAATCTGTCTTCAGGCATTTTTCCTGAAAATATCGAGACAGAATATCATTTTAGGTTTTCACATGTTCGTTTAACAAATGAAAGAGAAGTCACAAAACGTCAAAGATGATTTTTGAAAGAAGAATTTATTGTCCCAGTTTATAAATAAGTCTTTATTAATTTATTTTTTTTATGTCACGTAGTATTTCTTTAGAAAACGCTCATTGATTGGAGGTAGGATTCTTTCTCCTTGACAATCCACCAATTGGTATGATCCTCCAGAATATGTCTTTTCAATTACATATGGACCTTCCTATATCGGTTCGAATTTGCCACCTATCTTTCGATGAGCTAGTATAGGTCTTCAAAGAACTAAAACTAATTCACTGATTCGAATGGTTCTAGGGCGAACTAGTTTGTCGTGAGCTTGTATAATTTTTTCTTGATACAATTCAAGATTTTGTTGGGCTTGCAGACGTTTGCCCTCTAAATTTTTAAGTTCTTCAAGTCGTAACTTGACATTTTCTTCTTCAGTTATTTCATCAGTTGTTGAGATTCTGAGAGATGGAATTTGGACTTCCAGAGGCAAAATGGCTTCAGAACAATATACTAAAGTAAATGGTGTAGACCGTGTTGGAGTTTGGTATGTAGTTCTATAAGCCCATAAAGCTTCTATTTGTCGTTCATGCCATTGTCTCGGGCTATTACTTAATGTCTTTTTCAAGATTTGAACAAACGTTTTATTGAAAGCTTCAGCTAATCCATTGGCCTTAAGGTAATAGATTATGGAATATCTCTAGTCAATCCCATGTCTCTGGATAAAGTGATTCATATTTGTGTTTTTGATGGCCAACCCATTATCTGATATGACTCTTCGAGGAATCCCAAATCTATAAACGATATGTCTTTTAAAGAAGTGGAGAACTTGTTCTGCCTTGACTTCTCGAAGGGGTATTGCTTCTGCCAATTTAGAAAAATAGTCGATAGTCGCCGGAATAAATTTATGGCCCTTGGAGGATGGAGGATCTATAGGGCCCACTATGTCAGTACCGCAACATTCAAATGGCCATGATGCAATGGTCAGATGTAGGACATTTGGAGGTTGATGTAAAACTACCCCATGTATTTGACACTGATGACATTTCTTTGCAATGTCAAGACTGTCGGTCATCATTGTTGGCCAATAATAATCCATTCTTTTTATTTTCATTTTCATTTTGGGCCCAGATTGATGAGCACCACATAAACCTGAATGAACTTCTTTAACAATCTCTCGTGCTTCAATTAGGTTTAAACATCTTAACCACATTTGATCAAAAGATTGTTTATAAAGGACGTCATTTATTAGAGCATATGATAATGCTCTTTGTTTAATTTGGTTGGCAATAGAACTATTTTCAGGCAATTTTCCAGTTTGTAAATATTGGATGATTGGTTGTCGCCAATCATCCTTTTCGTCACTTATTGTCATTGTCATATTTTCACCAATTTTATGCAAATTATCCATATCAATTTGAGAAAGAACTTGTTGTCCTTTTATAGAAATCGGTATGTCATCTTCTCTTGGACACGCAAATTCCTTTGTAAGTTTTGTCAGAGCATCCGCTAGAGAGTTATCTCGTCTTGGAATTAAGAAAAATGTTACATCAGGAATTTGTTGAAGTAATTTCAGAGTGTAACGAGAATATTGTTCAAGTTGTGGTTTCAGATTTTTGTATTTGCCAGCAATTTGATTGATAATTAACTGGGAATCTCCGTAGATATCAATATTCTTAATTTCCATTAATATTGTCAATTCTAGACCGGTTATGAGCGCTTCATATTCGACTTCATTATTCGTGCATGGTTCTGTTAAATGATAAGAAAAGGGCATCATCATTTTGTCTGGAGTAATGAAAATTAATCCTACTCCGGCTTTGCCTGGTATTATTGTGTGTTTATCTTTGTCTTTCCATGTAGATGATGCTCCGTCAATGTAGAGTTCCCATCGTTGCTTGTTAGAATCTTTTACTTCTGATATTTTTTCATCAGGTAGATCGTCGTTAAGGGGTGATCCTGCTGGAATTGGGTGTGCCGCTAAGAAATCTGCTAGGATTTGTCCTTTGATAGCACATAACGGCACAAATGTTATGTCGAATTGTAACAAGATCATTAACCATCTTGTTAATCTCCCAGAAAGTGTCGGTCATGTTATTAAATATTGTAACGGGTTAACTCTTGAAATAAGAGTTACTTTATGAGAAAGCATATAATGTCATAGCTTTTGAACTGCGAAGATTAAGGCTAAGCAATGCTTCTCGATTTTCGGATATTTTACTTTCGTTGGAATTAAACAACGACTCAAGTAGTATAACACATTCTCTTTTCCTTCATCATTTACTTGTGCTAATAAAGCTCCAAATGAATTTTCTAATGCTGCGGTGTAAAGGATTAAAGGTCTTCCTAATACAGGGGCTGCTAAGACAGGAGGGGTTGTCAGATATTGTTTAATGTCTTCGAAGGCATGCTGACATTTTTCATCCCATACAAATTTGGCATCCTTTCTAGTAAGGCCAGTAAGGGGTTGACATCTACCCGATAGATTGGAAATGAAACGTCGTATATATGTTAATTTTTAGATTTTTAGGAGGAGGCATAATTAGAATAGCTTCAATTTTGAGAGGATCAATTTCTATCCCACGATGTCGAACTATAAATCCTAAAAATTTTCCTGAAGTGACACCAAAGGCGCACTTTAAAGGGTTCATTTTAAGATTATATCGTCGTAGTCGTTCAAAGACAATTCTGAAATCGTATATGTGATCGTCTCTTTATTTACTATTGAAAACCAGATCGTCAACATAGCATTCGACTTGATTGTGTATTAGTTCATCAAAAATCTGTGTCATGGCTCTTTGATAGGTCGCACCAGCATTTTTTAGTCCAAATGGCATAACCTTATAACAATATGCCCATGGGTGTTCGGAAAGCTGTATTTACTTCATCCTTCGAAAACAATTTTATTTGGTTATATCCTGATGATCCATCCATGAAAGAAAATATTGCATGTTTTGATGCAATATCAACCATTAATTCAGGAATTGGTAAAGGAAATTCATCTTTTGGACATGCTTTGTTCAAGTCCCCGTAGTCTATGCGGACTCTTATTTGTCCATTTTTCTTTTTAACTGGCACCACATTGGCTAGCCATGTTGGATAATTTTTTTCTCGTATGAAGTCAGCCTCTATCAACTTCTTGACTTCCACAATGACTTGTTGCTCTATTTCGACATGCATACTTCTTGGAGCTTGTTTAACTGGGTTTAAGATTTGTTCTACCCTAAGTTTATGGACTGCGACTTCTGGAGATAAGCCAGGCATCTCGTAGTAAGTCCAAGTAAAATAGCCTTTATATTCCATCAACAATTGAGTTATGTCTTTTACTTCCTCATCATTAAGGAATGAACTAATAAAAGTTAGTTTTGACTTTTCATTAGTTCCTAAATTTATTTCTTTTAGTTCATCAATTGTCGATTTAATTTCTTCTTCCAATTCCGGGGGAGCATTTTCAATTGGAAGATCAGGCAATGATTCGGAGTCACATTCCTCTGTGACAGTCAAACAAAATTTTGTGTCATCCAATGGTCCCAAAGTTCCAAATCCAACACCTTTTTAAGAGTTAGAATTCCGTTTATTATCATTCCACATTTGTTCTATGAAATACGGTTGTTTTAAAGACCATTGTTTGAGCATTAAACTATTTTGAATGAATTTTCGTGCCAAACGAGAATACAACTCAAGAGGAATTTTCATTGATTGTGGAAGATTTTCATCTTCTATTTTTACATCATCTTTATACAAGAAGAAGTAAATCCAAGTCTAAACTTAATTGGATTTTTGTCATCATTATATACTTCTTTGACTATTAGATTCTCAATCATAGCAGTAGAGATTGGAGTCAGAGTCATAGAATGTATATAATGATTTATATTGTCATACATAGATTCAAATTGCTTCTCCAGAGATATTTGGAATTGTGGTTCTTTTGCAACCTCAGATGTCGTTTCTTCTTCAGAATCCAAGTGGATTTTGAACTTCAGTGGTTTCTTCATTGTGACAATTTGATCTTCTCTCCCTCGTCCTCGTTCTCGGCCTCGACCTCGAGTGCGAGTCTGACGAAAATTAGTTTCTTTTGTCTTTATTGAAGAAAAATCCTTTTCATTTATTTTCTTTTCTTTGTTCTTTTCTTCCATATTTATTGTTGTCTCTTTGGAAGATATTGTTTTATTTATAGGAGCATAATATGTTGCATCTTCATGTATACCGATTTCATGGATTGAAAACGGTTCCAGATCTCCTATAATACGAAATTCTTGTCCTTTTCGTAAATATTTGATACATTGATGTAATGAATAGGGTACCATTTTATATTCATAGAGCCATGGTCTGCCAAGTAAGGCATTAAAAGAGGTATCTGAATCAATAATATGAAATTTTGCTGTTGTTGCCGAGTCGGCTATTTTTAAGAGCAATGTTATCGATCCAAGGGCCTGTTCTCCTTGTTGACTGAATCCTCTTAACATCATTGTATCCCTTGATAGTTGAGAGGCATCAATATCTAAGTATGCAAGAGTTCTCAGGTTCATAATGTTGATTGAAGCACCTAGGTCAATAAGAACTCTCGAAAGTATCGTGTCATTGATGTTTACTGTAATATATATTGGACGATTATGTTCAGTTGTTCCAAGCAACAAGTCATTGTCAGAGAAGGTAAATTTTGTTGATTCCTCTAATGGGTAAGCTTTGTTTTGGGTAGTATTAGCAAGTTGAGTTAAGCAAATGTCAAGGTCCGAAAGGGCCTTGATTAACGATTCTCTCATTTCTTTGGAAAGTATGAGAGCGTCATAGATGCTTAATTTTGCAGGCAATTTTCTCAAATGGGCCAGTACATTATAATCCACCTTGTTGTGAAGATCATCCTTATTTCCTTCAAAAGTTTGGGGATATATTGGAGGAATGATCTTGTCTGGTGTAATTATTTGTTTTACTTTTCCTTATGGAATTATCCTAGGAGGTAAGATTTTTCCACTTCTCAAGTTAATTTCAACTATTTCTTCAGGTTGATTATCCGATTCATTTGCTTCTGAATCCGAAGATTCCAATTTTATAGAAATCGGAATTCCTTGTAATTGAAGCATAGCAATGTCATCTTCATTTTTGTCATTGTCAGATTTCTCATTTTCATTTTCATTATTTTTGTTGTCTTTAGATTGATCATATATGATTTAAGTATTGTCTATAGGATTAGAATTCAAATGGTCATTCTCAGAAGCATCGTCCAGAATAGACAAAATGTACGTAAAACTAGGATTGTTATTATTCATGGTAAAAAGAAAGTCATTCAAAGTTATCTGCATGAGGATTTTTTGTCCCTCGGCCGACATAACTATCCTATTACAAGAGTGAAATAAACTAGAAGGTACAAAAGGAGTTGCAGCCCCTATGCCTGGAAGACCTCTAATCTTTTCCATTTTCTTGATTTTCTTTTTCTTTTCATTCTTGGGAGATTTTTTAACTTGGTATTTAGCGAAGATCTCCTCAGAAATGCTATCCTTGTTTTTAGGATTACGTTCCTCTATCGAAATCATATTAATTAATCCCTTTTCAGGTTCTTTCAAGTATTCTTTCTGGAAGACTATATTTCCATCTTTGAAATTACGCTCTAACCAGTCTTTGAAGACAAAACATTCTTCAATTTTATGTCCGAGCATCCTGTGATAAGGGCAGTAATTAGGATTGTCCTTCATGTCAATTTCTACTGGCCTCTTAGCTTCTGGTAGCTTAAATTCAGGTATTTTAAGCAAGCTACGAAATATTTTGCTGACGGCTTCTGTTTTAAATGAATATACTTTATTCATTCTATGAGCCTTTGTTTTCTTTTCAGTTGATACTGGGATTGGTTGTTAAAGTTGTAATTGAGGTGACGTCTGTGATGTCGAAGGATTTTGTCATTGCTTCTTTTGCTCCAGTTGGATTTGCATAACCTGTTTACCTTTTTCTGCAATATTCCCAGGTTTCTTTTCAAAAGTTTTGATAGTTTTTGTCTTTTCAATTTTCTCCATTACACTCATCTGCTTAACCTCTTCCTGATGATTGGCGGCTTTACTAAGTAATTTTTCAAAAGTTTTTATCATAAATCCTTTAAGCATAAATGCTATGGGACCATGTATATTTTTGAGCAGTATTCCAACAACATGTTGTTCTTGTAACTGTGGCTCACATTTCATGCTGAGATTTCTCCAGCGTAAAATATAATCTACCAAGGTTTCTCCTCGTTTTGGTTTCTCTACCACCAAATCGCCAACATTAGTATGATGCTGTGCTCCTACAAAGTGTTGAATAAAAAGGCTTTCAAGCTCTATAAAGGTTTTGACAAATCCGCTGGGAAGTTTTGAATACTAGTCGAAGGCAACTCCCGTGAGACTGTTAACAAATTGTCAAAATTGGAGAGCATCATTTCTTCCAGCATTACAACAGCTTGCTCTAAAATGTGCCAGATGTTGTCGGGGATTTCCCGTCCCATCGAACATTTTAAAGACAGGAGGAACAAAACCTTTAGGATATTGAAAAGAATCATATTCCTCTAGGTATGGCCTACCCTTTGGAGTTAATGCTCCAGCTTTCGCCTGAGCCATCGTTTCTTTAATTTTCTGTTCCACTATTTTTGTAATATCCTTTTCTGGTGTTTCGTTATGAGGAGAATTCTTTCTCTTTCGAGTTCTTTCCTCAACATCCATTAGTTCTTCTCTGCTTTCAAGGATGTGAATAGCCTCCGGTCTAATGTTTTCAATTGTTGGAAAAGGGTCCGCTGGTGATTTTTGCAAAGTTGCTACCAGTTCTTCCATTCTTTGTTCAAGACGACTTATTTCTTCATCTCGTTGTCGTATCACCTCTCGCAATTCCTCTTGATTTGATTCAAGTGCTAAGGAAGTAGATTGGGTTTTTACCATGTTATCACTGTCAACATTCTCATTGGAACTGTGAGAAGTATTTTTCCTTTATTGTCCTGAAAGTTATTTAATATCTTCTTTTAATTTCTTTAATCTTTCTTGAAATGATTTTGTAGAATGTTTTCTGCAAATCTCTTCTTGAGAACTATTCACAGGAGTGTTGGTGGTATTAGAATTCCTTTCAGGTGATTTTCGCCTCCATAAGTTATTTTTAAGTATAGGGCGAGAACTCTCAGGTGGTGTATCATATCCGGTATAAGGACAATTTGCTTTTTGTAGCATCTGGACCAAGTCTGTCATTTTAGCAATTGTATCTTCTGCTTCTGACATTTATTTGTCATATCGAGTTTTGTCATTTGTGACCACTACACCTTTTATTCTAGGGCCCAATCAAAATTTTACTGGCACTCGAACACAATGTTTATCAGTTGGGAATTGATAATCAGTTTCTTGATGATCAAAATTTTCCATTGCTAAAATTCTCTTTTTCATGGTGTTGGAGACTGCACAACCCATTTTATCTAATAACTTAGATAATGAACATTTTTCTTTTCATGCTGATCTCTTAAACACTGAATGTACATCACGAAATGGGGGAGATCTTTTAGGTTGAAAGGAATTATCAGTGTATTCAACAGGAATTGGAATATATTGATTTTCCTCTAAAAAGGAAGGATTTCCAAAAATATTCTGTTGAAATTCAGGTGTTTCAAAATTATCATTTTCGTCCCAGTTTTTCTTTCTTTTAAATGAAGGAGTTCTATGAATGTTCCTCGAAGAAGACCCGATCTCATACATAGATGATGGTGGAACATTATCTTCCTCGTAAACTTGTTTTCCTTTCTTGTCATTCTGTCTTTTCATTTCTTCAAGGATATAAGGTTCTTCAGGTGTATATTCAGGTAAATTGTCTGTAAAATTTAGAAAGTCTTCATAAGGTTGCAAGTCAAATTCTTGAAAAGATTGAGTATCAGTTTGATATGGATTATCTAATATGAATTCCGTTTCACTAAATAATCCATAATCATTGTGATAAGAAGGAAGATTTTCCTCTATTGGTATGTCAAAGTTTTGAAAGTAAGAAAAGATCGAATTTGGAGAATCCATTGCGATTTTTCTGTAATTTCAAGAAAAGCGAATTTTATCGACTTATTTATAAACTGGGAACTTTTTATTTTTGAAATTTTTAAATGAATACAAATGATAACAAAAGATGAGAAGAATGATTGTCCCCAGCGGAGTCGCCACTCTTTGGCGGTGATGGAATGATATGGACGTCATCATGTCATCGCCGTCAATTTCTGTATCATGTTAATGTCAAGGAGTCGCCATCTAATATTAGCCTAGTTTTATTAATATAAATCCTATGAAGGATTTAGAGAATTTTTACGACCAATAGTAGAAAAGGATGTTTATGATAATTCTTATATGAGGATATTCTAGAATAACATATTCTAGAATTTTCATATTAAGAAAATCATGGTAAACCAGAGATTTCTATTTAGGGTTCTTTTAGATCTCCTATGAAGGCAAGCCTCTATAGTTAATTACATCTTAAACAATTCCCAATTGTTTAAGAAAACTTCTGATTAATGTTAATGATTTGTTTTCTAAGAATCTATTTTAAGGAGAGATGTACCCACTATCACTCCCGAATGTCGTTTTATCATGTTATTGAATTCTTGAGGTATTATGTCTAACCTAAAGATTCTGGTTTCGTTTCTGTTGTCAATGTCATTGTTTTGTTGAGAAGTTTCAGGTTATGTGTCAAACCTAAAAGTTTTGGTTTTGTTTTTGTTGTCAATGTCGTTGTTTTATTGAAAAGTTTCAGGTTATGTGTCTAACCTAAAATTTTTTTGTTTTGTTTTTGTTGTCAATATCGTCCTACAAAAAAGAGTTATTACACCCTATAACATGTAAAGAAAATCTAAGCAAAATTTCTTGTTTTCACCCTGCAAAGAAAACATTGTCAGAAATAACATAATAGAATATTTGGATATGTCTTGGATGTCAATTTATGTCGAATTATGTTGAAATGTCAATTTTTTTGATGATTATTTCAGTTTTGGTTTGAAATGTTGAGTTTATACTTAAATTCTGAATTTACTTGAGTTTATGTCTGTTGAACTCTAAGTTGGAAATGTTTGAAATTAGATTCAATATTAATTGAATTTACTTGGGTTCTTTCTGAACCTATGTTAGATTCAATGTTGATTGAATCTATTTAACTTGAGCTCATATCTGTCTAAACTTAAGTTAAAAGGTTTGAAATTAGATTCAATATTGATTGAATTAACTTGGGTTCATGTCTGTCTGAACCTAAGTTAGATTCAATGTTGATTGAAACTATTTAACTTGAGTTCATGTCTGGTTGAACTTAAGTTAAAAGGTTTGAAATTAGATTCAATATTAATTGAATTAATTTAGGTTCATGTCTGGTTAAACCTAAGTTAGATTCAATGTTGATTGAATCTATTTAACTTGAGTTCATGTCTGTTTGAACTTAAGTTAAAAGGTTCAGTTCAAAATATATTAAATTAAGTTTTAAGTCGTGTTTAAATAGGACTTAAAGGTTAATTATGTCTAATAAATTAGACTCAGTTAGATTTGCAGACCGCCTAAGTCCCTTTTAGATAAGACATAAGTTTTAATTAAGTCTTTTTAAAGTTAGAACTAGACTTGGGATTAAATTTAAGCTGGGTTTTAGTTTAGATTCAAGTTAGGTTGAACCTAAGGTTTAGGTTAGACTTAGGTTTATGTCGTGTTAAACCTAAGTATGGTTTGACTTAAGACTAATACGGGTTAGATTTAAGTTAGGTTGAACCTAAGGTTTAGGTTAGACTTAGGTTTATGTCGTGTTAAACCTAAGTATGGTTTGACTTAAGTCTAATATGGGCTAGATTTAAGTTAGGTTTTTGGGTTAGGTTCATGTCAGGTTGAACCTAAGTTTGGTTTGACTTGAGTATAATGTGGGTTAGACTTAAGTTAAATTTTGAGTTTAGATTAAGTTAGGTTCAAGTCAGGTTGAACCTAAACTTAAGGTTGATTTTAGTTCAATGTGGGTTAAATTAAAATTTGATTTGAGTTTAAGTTAGGTTGAACTCAAGTTTAGTTCAGTTTAGGTTAAGTTCAATATGGGTTGAGCCTATGGTTTTAATTTAAGTTAGGTTAACTTGACTTTAAGTTAGATTGAACTCAAGTTAGGTTAGGTTTAGTTTAGGTTCAATGAGGGTTGAACCTAAGGTTTAGGTTAACTTGAGTTCAAGTTAGATTGAACTCAAGTTAGGTTAGGTTTAGGTTATGTTCAATGTGTTTTAAACCTAAGGTTTAGGTTAACTTGAGTTCAAGTTAGATTGGACTTAAGTTAGGATAGGTTTAAGTTAGGTTCAATGTGGGTTGAACCTAAGGTTTAGGATAACTTGAGTTCAAGTTAGATTGGACTCAAGTTAGGATATGTTTGATGTTTATGTTATGTTGGACTTGGATTAAAGGATGGATTTAGGTTTAATTAAACCTTAGTTGATTAAGGTTTAATAATTAATTAAGTCTAATGTGGTAGACTTAATTAGAATTTGTGTTCGATTAAGTCTTACTTAGTTAAGACTTAATAATTTAATTAACTCTAATGAGTTAGACTTAGTTAAGGTTTATGTTTGATTAAGTCTAATTTAGTTAAGACTTAATGGTCTAATTAGGTCTAAGGGTTAGATCTCATTAGGGTTTAAGTTTGATTAAACCATAGTTAGTTAAGGTTTAATGGTTTAATTAGGTCTAATGGGTTAGACCTACTTAGGGTTTATATTTGATTAAACCTTAGTTAGTTAAGGTCTAATGGTTTAATTAGGCCTAATGGGTTAGACCTAATTAGGGTTTAGCTTTGATTATGTCTAATTTAGTTAAGAGTTAATGGTTTAATTAGGTCTAAGGGTTAGAACTAATTAGGGTTTAAGTTTGATTAAACCTTAGTTAGTTAAGGTCTAATGCTTTAATTAGGTCTAATGGGTTAGGCCTAATTAGTGTTTAAGTTTGATTAAACCATAGTTAGTTAAGGTCTAATGGTTTAATTAAGTTTATTATGTCTTTAAACTTAATTAAAAAGTTTAATTTTGATTAATTAAGTTTAATATGTCTTTAAACTTAATTAAGATTTGATTTTTATATTAAACCTAATTTAAGTATGGTTTAATTGGTTAATTAAGTTTATTATGTCTTTAAACTTAATTAAAAAGTTTAATTTTGATTAATTAAGTTTAATATGTCTTTAAACTTAATTAAGATTTGATTTTTATATTAAACCTAATTCAAGTAAGGTTTAATGGGTTAATTAAGTTTATTATGTCTTTAAACTTAATTAAAAAATTTAATTTTGATTAATTAAGTTTAATATGTCTTTAAACTTAATTAATATTTGATTTTTATATTAAACCTAATTTAATTATGGTTTAATGGGTTAATTAAGTTTATTATGTCCTTAAACTTAATTAAAAAGTTTAATTTTGATTGGTTAAGTTTAATATGTCTTTAAACTTAATTAAGATTTGATTTTTATATTAAACCTAATTTAAGTAAGGTTTAATGGGTTAATTAAGTTTACTATGTCTTTAAACTTAATTAAAAAGTTTAATTTTGATTAATTAAGTTTAATATGTCTTTAAACGTAATTAAGATTTGATTTTTATATTAAACATAATTTAAGTAAGGTTTAATGGATAAATTAAGTTTACTATGTCTTTAAACTTAATTAAAAAGTTTAATTTTGATTAATTAAGTTTAATATGTCTTTAAACGTAATTAAGATTTGATTTTTATATTAAACCTAATTTAAGTAAGGTTTAATGGGTTAATTAAGTTTACTATGTCTTTAAACTTAATTAGAAAGTTTAATTTTGATTAATTAATTTTAATATGTCTTTAAACTTAATAGAGATTTGATTTTTAAATTAAACCTAATTTAAGTAAGTTTTAATGGATTAATTAAGTTTATTATGTCTTTAAACTTAATTAAAAAGTTTAATTTTGATTAATTAAGTTTAATATGTCTTTAAACTTAATTAAGATTTGATTTTTATATTAAACCTAATTTAAGTAAGATTTAAATGTTATTTTAAATTTAGTTAAGTCCATTTTGGTCATTTTAGACTTAAGTGAAGTTTCTCATTAGTCTATCATAGACTAGAACCATTTTCAAACTTTCATTGTTGATGAAAATAGGTAAATATTATAAAGGGTTATTTTTAGGATTAAAATTATTTAATTAATAAAGAATTTTAATCCTAAATTTCAAAATACCATTCAAAATGATTTCTATGACTTAGAAATAATTTTCTTAGGGTTATTTTTTGTTGCCCTATCATTTCTAGCCATTTGCATTTTTATTTTCCTTAATTTTCAATTCTTATAATTATTATTTGAAATAATTATAAAGAAACTTGAAAATTAAAGAAAAATGTCCAAGACATGTTTTCTGTCCTTAGAAAAATCATGGAAGGTCCCTAAGAACATAAAGATAAATGCCTCCAAGTTTCATAATTTTTTTATTTATAAATAATTTTTAATAATTAAAATACTCCAGAAAGTATTTAATTAATTATAAATTAAATATTGAGAAGAAAATTATGATTTTGGTCTTATAATTTTGTCCTCTTCAAGAGCTTTCTAGAGGTATTTTTATTTTATTTTTATGACTTCTGGATAAAAAGATATTGATTTTTGAAGTTTTTAAGGTTTTATGGAGTTTTTTCTAATTTCCGGCCGCCAAACTCCTCATGCTGTGACGCGTGTCCTCGGAGCCGTCGAAGAGCGGGAAAATCCGGTGTGGGCAGCCGAACAGTGGACACTGCGCTGTTTGATCAGCGATGTCCGTTCCAAAACACGGGAACGGACGGCTGTGATAAATCCATTTTAATTCCAAGAAATTTCATACCCGTTAAACATTAAACATCAATATCTCACTCATTTCTTGATGAAATTGAGTGATTTTTTTTAAAATGATTATCTGGATGAGAAGTATCTATCCATACGGTGATGAAACACTTCTGGACTAGTATAACACCTGATATGTCGAAAATAAGATTTATTTTGTAAAGAAAAATTCCTTACCTTTGCCACAAGCAAATCAAGCTAGATCAGACCTTATGGTTGCCTTCTAGGACTCCAATAGAAGGTTATTGCTGCAGCAATTTGATCCAGAAGTCGGGCTTAGGGAGGAATTTTGAAGAAGTACCTAATTTGGGGCTGTTTTTTAAATTTGATCAAATTGGCTCAAATAAGCTCAAACTAAAGTTGGATTTGATCCTAAAAAATTGCTGAGACTATTAGGAAGACTTCTTATGTTGGGAGCAGGTGGATTTGGGCAGCCTATAGTTCTCCCTAAATTTTTTCTTCTTCTTGCTAGGTTCGGCCATAGGGCTCTATTTATAGCAAGGGGAGGTTATGGCTTAGCTTAGGATGTTCTAGGGGAGTAGTTAGCTCCTCTATTAGTCCATTGGATGATCAATTTGGCTGAGGATATGCATTGATGCTTCTCCCTAAGTTTTCCATGATGGATCTCATTGCCTTGGCTCTCACCCATTGGCTCATGCAAGAGGTGTTTTGTGAGCTGTCCTTACACCTCCTAATGAGCTTACACATCATCTCTTAAGCTTGGCAAATGGTGACACACAAGCTCATCCCTCATCATTGCTTCTAACCATGGTAAGGGGGGGTTTCACGCATGGTTTTCCTTCTATTGGGTGGCTTCGGAGGTGGAAGATGAGGCCTCATGTTGGTCGGCCACCTCATGGATAAATGAAGCTTATGGTGAAGGAGAAAGTGACACCTCACCCCATGCATCATGATGGGTATTATCCCATGGCTAAGTGGTCTTATTGTGGGCTTAATTATGTGTTAATTAAACCTTAAGATGAGTTTAGCCTAATTAATTATGAGAAGGCTATATGTCATTTCATTTCTTTTTAATTTCCCATTTTAATTAATTATTTTATTAATTATAATTATTGGAAAATATTTTATTAATCAATTTATCAATTGAAAATAATTTCAATTTAATTAATTGATTAATTTTATCATTTTTGTCATTTTATGATTTTAGTTTAATTTTCATTTTAATTAATTATGTCATTTAATTAAAATGTTGTAAATTAAATCATTAGTTATTTTAATTAATCAAAATAATTTTGAAATTAATTATTTGATTAATTTTGTTGTTTTTATTTCATTTTTATCTATTTTAATCAAAATAGATAGGTGTTGACCAATTTTGACCTAGGTTGACCCAAGTAGGTCAACCCAAGTTAGCTCAAATTGATCATTTTAATTTTAAAATGTACAGTACTTCTAATTTTGTCATTGTGGGGTTTTAAATGTGTCATTGGGTGAAAGGGTTGACTTATGGGTCAACAGGATTGTTAATTGGGTCTGGTTTGACAATTTTGACCAAGGTTGACTTTTTAGGTCAAAAGGTTGACCTATGGGGTCAACATGGTTGGTCACTGGGTCTGGTTTGACCAATTTTGACCAATGTTGACTTTTTAGGTCATAAGGTTGACCTATGGGGTCAACATGGTTGGTCATTGGGTCTGGCTTGACCATTTTGACCAATGTTGACTTTTTAGGTCATAAGGATGACCTATGGGGTCAACAGGGTTGGTCGCTGGGTCTGGTTTGACCATTTTGACCAATGTTGACTTTTTAGGTCATAAGGTTGATATATGGGGTCAACAGGGTTGGTCACTGAGTCTGGGACCAATGTTGACTTTTTAGGTCATAAGATTGATCTATGGGGTCAACAGGGTTGGTCACTGGGTCTTGTTTGACCATTTTGACCAATGTTGACTTTTTAGGTCATAAGGTTGAACTATGGGGTCAACAGGGTTGGTCATTGGGTCTCGTTTGACCATTTTGACCAATGTTGACTTTTTAGGTCATAAGGTTATTGACTCATTGTAAGATGAGGTCAACAAAAGGGTCCCCAATATGTGTAGAATACTGTATAAGTATTCTGCACATATTGGCGTTGACTGAAGTGGTCTAAGAGATGTCTCATAATGGTCAGAAAAGGAGGGGGTATCATATCGCACCCAGAGGATGTCAGATGTCTTTTATGTTGGTTCTTAAGAAGAGATTTCCTTCTTATATTTAAAAAGAGATTTATTGGGAGGGAAATTCGATGTCATATTTCATTTCTCAAAATGTCGGTGTCGATATTTTGCTAAAGGAATGCCGTGATTTCCGTGTCAAGAAAGGACGTATATCCTATACCAGGAGGGAGAAAATGGATGTCATTTTCCATTTCTCAAAATGTCAATGTTGATATTTGGTTAGAGGAAAGTCATGACTTCCGTTTCAGGAAGGGACTTAAATCCAATAACCGGAGAGAGAAAATTGATGTCATTTTCCATTTTCCAGAATGTTAGTGTTAAGATTTGGTTAGAGGAAAGCCGTGATTTCCACATCATGAAAGGACTTATATCCAATAACCGAAGATAGAAAATAGATGTAATTATCTATTTTACTCAAAGTGTCAATGTCAAGATTTGGTTAGAGGAAAGCCGTGATTTCCATATCAGGAAAGGACTTATATCCAATAACCGAAGAGAGAAAATAGATGTCATTTTCTATTTTCCTCAAAGTGTCAATGTCAAGATTTGGTTAGAGGAAAGCCGTGATTTCCGTATCAGGAAAGGACTTATGTCCAATAACCGGATAGAGAAAATAGATTTCATTTTCTATTTCTCAAAATGTCGATGTCAATATTTTGTTAAAGGAAAGTCAGAATTTTCGCATCAAGAAAGGACTTATATCCAATAACCGGAGAGAGAAAATAGATGTCATTTTCTATTTTCCTCAAAGTGTCAATGTCAAGATTTGGTTAGAGGAAAGCCGTGATTTTCGTATCAGGAAAGGACTTATATCCAATAACCGGATAAAGAAAATAGATGTCATTTTCTATTTTTCTCAAAGTGTCGATGTCAAGATTTGGTTAGAGAAAAGCCGTGATTTCCATATCAGGAAAGGACTTATATCTAATAACCAGATAGAGAAAATAGATGTCATTTTCTATTTCTCAAAATGTCAATGTCAAGATTTGGTTAGAGGAAAGTCATAATTTTCGCATCAGGAAAGGACTTATATCCAATAACCGGAGAGAGAAACTAGATGTCATTTTCTATTTTCCTCAAAATGTCAATGTCAAGATTTGGTTAGAGGAAAGTCGTGATTTCCGTATCAGGAATGGACTTATATCCAATAACTCGATGGAGAAAATAGATGTCATTTTCTATTTCTCAAAATGTTGATGTCAAGATTTGGTTAGAGGAAAGTCATAATTTCAGCATCAGGAATGGACTTATATCCAATAACCGGAGAGAGAAAATAGATGTTATTTTCTATTTTCCTCAAAATGATGATGTCAAGATTTGGTTAGAGGAAAGCCGTGATTTCCGTATTAGGAAAGGTCTTATATCCAATAACCGGAAAGAGAAAATAGATGTAATTTTTTATTTTCCTCAAAATGTCAATGTCAAGATTTGATTAGAGGAAAGCCGTGATTTCTGTATCAGGAAAGGACTTATATCTAATAACCGGATAGAGAAAATAGATGTCATTTTCTATTTCTCAAAATATCGATGTCAAGATTTGGTTAGAGGAAAGTCATAATTTCCGCATCACGAAAGGACTTATATCCAATAGCCGAAGAGAGTGGCGAACTCACTAATATTTTTGCTGGGAATATCCGCTGGGGTTTTGACCTATACAGGTCGAAAGCTAATTCTCATATTTGATTATCATAAGTTATTCATTTTGTCATTTATTGATTTCAGGACCTGTCGACATATCACAGACAATGGGGATATATTTTTCTTCAACACTTTATTTTATTTCCATAAAAAGTCACCAGTACATATTTATTGCAATCAAAAGCTTACAGTACATACATATGTACATGTCATATAGCACGCTGCAACAAACTATAGATATTTTACATGTCAGCAGCTACCGATATGCCACACATCGACAACTATAGATAAACTATATGTCAAGAGTTCTTCATATCATGTCATAGATTTGAAGATTATCAGATCGTACATAAACGTCCTACACTCCAAAGCATCATTCGTCGAACATGTTTCAGGTGTTCAAAGATTTATGGGATCACAGCAGTTCCAAAGGCTTTAATCCTTCGAGCTCTGGTATTGGTTGATATTCGTCTGGTCATTTGACAGGTTTCATTCGTCGCAAGGTGATGGAGATTCGTGGCTTGTTAACACTGGTTAAGCAGTGTTTTACAAAATCTGCATCGTTTCCTTGAAACAGAAGAACTGATCCTCGGGTTAAAAGGACGCGGCATGTCCCTTCAAATTTTCCAGGTCCCAAGATTTCTATCTCTCTTCCGAATATCACGGAGCAACGATTCATTAAAGTCAAAGTACAAAATGTTCTTTCCATATCATGATTGTCGATGTGAGGAGGGATACAATCCCCTTTATCATTGATATTAATGATGCAGCTATCGGGAACACAATCTGCCGGTATGATCCCCCAACTAATAAGTCGTCTGATAATTTGGATTATCACCACGGGTAAAGGGTTGACTTGTTCATGTCATAGAATCCCAGAAAGATTTCCTTCTCTATCTCTTGCATTGTTATAACAACATCCATATTGAATGGTTTGCCTACCCTTGTCGCGAATCCATTTATTAGGTTCATAATAGGTCCTCCTTCGAAGGCGTCCAGCCCTACCCTGATCTCGGGCTTCTATGATGTGGTTGATGATAACAGCTTGTTCAGTTTCATCCAATATTCTGGTAAAAAGTTTAAGACCATCCAGAATATTTATTGTTCTTTTATTCACATATTTATATTGTTTGAAGGTTCTCCACTCAATGGCGCGAATTCGTCGTATCTCTTCCTCCGAGTGATTTTTTTGTCTGATACTCTTAAATATTGAGCAGGTGTGACCGATGGTGGAGTGATGACTGCTTTGCCATCCTCTTTTTCTGTGAGGTCTAGATTTGTCGTTCTGATATTATTTCCTCAAACTGAGTATTGATAGTTTGTGATTTTAACTGACTCATATCTTCCATGTCTTATTTTTCTTGTAATTGTTTTTGTCGTTGTAGTCGTTTATTGCAATTTCGTCTTTGCGATCTGGTGAATCCTGTCATCGGATTTTTGGTTCCTGACGTTGATGCTCCTTGTACCGGGGCAGTCATGAATTCTGATTCATCTGAGTTATCACTGATTGTGAAGTCATATTCTTCGGGTTATCGGAGTTTGAATTCTATCAAAGGTGTTTGTAGATTAACTTCACTGTGATTCACCAGATAAAGTAATGATCCATGATATATGGATTCAACCTGCAACAGGTCAAAATAAAAGTGAACTCTGGTCCCCGCGTCTATATGTCGACGGTCCAAGGCAAAAGTCATATTATTTCAGAATGAGAAAAATAATCTGTCTTCAGGCATTTTTCATGAAAATATCAGGACAGAATATCATTTTAGATTTTCAAATGTTCGATTAACAAATGAAAGAGATGTCACAAAACATCAAAGATGATTTTTGAAAGGAGAATATATTGTTCCAGTTTATAGATAAGTCTTTATTCATTTCTTTTTTTTTATGTCGCGTAGTATTTCTTTAGAAAACGCCCATTGATTGGAGGTAGGATCCTTTCTCCTTGACAATCCACCAATTGGTATGACAAGCCTGCCGTCTGCTGTAGCGACTACGAACTTGATTTTCTTGTCTTCTTCAGTGTTTGTTTTCCTTTTCTTGCTGCTGGATTGGTGGCTTGGGCCACCCACTTTTATTACTGTCTGATTGGGCAGTTCCTCTCGGTCAACTGGGATCCAGTCACTTTCTTCATATTGCAGGCCTGCTGGTGTGAAGTTTGAGTCAATCTCTATTATCGCTCCATCTTTCACCCTCTTTTCGTCGAGTGCAAGGCTTACGCCATTTCTAAAGTTCAGGACCAAGCGCCCGTTCGACATTTCCCTGTGAAAAGACAAGGAAAAGGATCAGGGGATGTACTAAGAACAAGAACATTAAGAAAATGTCTATTAAAGACAGTTTTTTTTTATTACTTTTTGTATTTTTAAATTTAACAGGAATGAAGTGAGATAAGATCAGAAAAGAGATTTTGATGTGGAAGAGAAAACAAGGAAAGCTTTATTATCATGATTTTATTTATTTTAGCACATTTTTTATTATTATTGAGTTCGGACCCAGTCATAAGTAACTACTTCGCCCGTGCTTCTAGGGATGAAGAATTCATTCCTTCGAAACATCAGGTAGCATAATACTTCTTCAAGTATCGTCCATTGATCGGAAGCATATGTCGTTCTCCTTGGCAGTTCACTAGCTGGTAGGAGCCTCCCGAGTAGACTGCCTCAACCACAAACGGCCCTTCTCAAGTGGGTTCAAATTTTCCTCCTATCTTGCGGTGTGCAAGAATAGGTCTCTTGAGAACGAGAACTAAGTCACCAACTTTGAAGGTTCTTGGGCGGACCAGTTTGTCATGGGCTTGAACCATCTTAGCTTAGTATAGTTCTAAATTCTGCTGCGCTGCAAGTCTTTTCCCTTCCAGGCTTTCCAATTCTTCTAGTCGTAATTTGGCATTCTCTTCGTCGTGATTCCGTTTGCAATCGCATATCCGAGTGAAGGAAGGCCGAACTTCTAAGGGTAACACTGCCTCGGACCCATACACCAGAGCGTAAGGTGTAGCTTGAGTAGGAGTTCTGAAGGTTGTTCGGTAGGCCCATAAGGCTTCTAATAACTTCTCGTGCCAATTTCTCTTATTATCGTCCAAAGTTTTCTTTAAAATTTGAACGAGAGTTTTATTAAAAGCCTCGACGGGCCGTTTGCTCTTGGATAGTAAATTGTTGAATATCGCCGGTCGATTCGGTGTCTCCTGACAAAATTGTTAATTTGTGTGCTTCTGAATGCTGACCCATTATCTGAGATGATCTTGCGCGGCAATCCGAAACGGTAGACAACTTGGTTCTTGAAAAACTATAGCACGTGGTGTGCTTTAACTTCTCTGAGTGGAACTACCTCTGCCCACTTGGAAAAGTAATCTGTAGCCGCAAGAATGAAGCGATGTCTTTTTGAAGATGGTGGTTCTATTGGACCCACTATATCCGTGCCCCAACATTCAAATGGCCACGACACAATTGTCGGATGTAGCACATTTGGAGGTTGGTGTAGAACCACTCCGTGCACTTGGCATTGGTGACGGCTCTTGGCGATTTTCATGCGGTCGGTCATCATCGAGGGCCGGTAGTACCCTAATCTTTTAATTTTCATTTTCATCTTCGGACCCAATCGGTGAGCGCCACGCAGTCCCGAATGCACCCCTTTAACGATTTCACGGGCCTCGGACCCGCTTAGGCACCTTAGCCACATTTGATCAAAAGACCTTACGTATAACGTGTTGTTCATTAATGCGTAGGACGAGTTCTTTTCTTGATCCGATGGGCTAACGACCTATCGTCCGGTAGTTTTCTCGTTTGCGGTGTAGTCCATTAATGGTCGTCGCCGATCATCCGTGTTTTTACGTCACCTTGTTGCAGCCGATTCTTCTTCTTTTTCTGATTTGTGTATTGTGTCTATGTCGAGCTGTGATAGGACCTGACGTCCGTGAACTGACACTTCCACTGATTCATCTTGCAAGCAGGCAAATTCTTTTGCGAGGCGAGCTAACGCATCTGCTAAAGCATTTTCTTTTCTGGGAATTTTGTAGATTGTCACATTCGGAATTTGTTCCAACAACTGTATGGCATAATGGAAGTATTGCTCGAGTCTTGGCTTTAAAATTACGTACTCGTCCGGCGATCCGTTGAATGATTAACTGTGAATCCCCGTAGATGTTGATGTCTGTTATCCCCATTTGAATAGTTAATTCCAGTCCTATTATGAGGGCTTCGTATTCTGCTTTGTTGTTTGTACACGAATCTGTCAAGTGGTAGGAGTATCTTAAGATCCCCCGCTCCGAGTTATAAAGATTAATCTGATCCCTGCCTTACCAGGTACTATCACTTGCGATTCTTCGTCTTTGTGTGCTGAAGATGCTCCGTCGAAATATAATTCCCAACGTTGATCATCAGGGTCTTCTAGGCTCATTATTTGTTCATCTGGCAAATCGTCATTGAGAGGAGATTCTGCCGGCAAAGGGTGTGCTGCGGGGAAGTCTACTAAGACTTGTCCCTTTACGGCACGAAGAGGCACGAAAGTTATATCGAATTGCAATAATATCATTGACCATCTGGCAAGTCTGCCGGAAAGCGTTGGACAAGTCATCAAGTATTGCAATGGATTAAATTTCGAGATCAGGTTGACCTTATGAGAAAGCATGTAGTGCCTGAGCTTTTGAGCGGCAAAGATCAGGGCCAAACAGTGCTTTTCAATTGTGGGATACCTTATTTCCGTCGGAAGTAAACGACGGCTTAGGTAGTTAAGAGCATTTTATTTACCCTCATCATTGACACAGGCTAACGGAGGCTCCGAGAGAGTCGTCTAAAGCCGCGGTATAAAGTATCGACGGTCTACCCGAGGCCAGGGCTGCTAAGACAGGAGGTCTCATTAAATATTGCTTAATGTCCTCAAAGGCCTTCTGGCATTTCTCTTCACAAATAAATTTGGCGTCCTTTTTAACTAATGCCGAGAAAGGCTGACACCTACCTGACAAGTTTGAGATAAAGCGTCGAAGATATGCTAGCTTCCCTTGAAAAGATTGTAGTTGCTTTAAGGTTTTGGGAGGCGGCATTTCTAAGATAGCTTTAATCTTTCCGGGTCGATTTCAATTCCACAATGTCGGACAACGAATCCTAAGAATTTCCCAGAGGTGACGCCGAAGGCGCATTTTAAGGGATTCATCTTAAGGTTAAATTGTCTTAATCGTTCGAAAATAATTCTCAAATCACACAGGTGGTTGTCCTTTAATTTGCTTTTGATGACCACATCATCCACATAGCATTCGACTTGATTGTGAATGAGATCATCAAAAATTCTTGTCATTGCTCTCTGGTAGGTTGCTCCTGCGTTCTTCAGTCCGAATGGCATCACTGTGTAGCAATATACTCCGATCGGCGTTACGAATGTTGTAAGCTTTTCATCTTCCGAAGCCACTTTTATCCGGTTGTATCCTCGAAGATCCATCCATGAATGAGAATATCTCATGTGTCGAAGCGATGTCGATCATTAGTTCCGGGACGGTAGAGGAATTCATCCTTTGGACATGCCTTGTTTAAATCTCCGAAATCCACAAAAATTCCGATCCGACCATTCTTCTTTCGATTGGCACCACATTGGCTAACCAAGTCGGGTATTGTTCTTCACGGACAAATTTAGCGTCTATTAGCTTTTTAACTTCAGTTATGACTTGTTGTTCGATTTCTAGACGCATTCTTCCGGGACCTTGTCCGATCGGGACGAAGCAGGATCCACTCCTAGCTTATGGACTTCGACCTCTGGAGCTAAACCTGGCATCTCATCGTAGTTCCAAGCAAAACAGTCTTTAAATTCCATTAATAACTTGATTATTTCTTCGGAGTCTTCTTTATTGAGTAAGGAGCTAACAAAGGTAGGTCTAGGCTCTTTGCTAGTACCTAAGTTAACTTCCGTTAACTCATCTATTATAGATTTAATCTCTTCTTTGAATTCTGGTGGAGCGTCTCTAATTCGTAAATCTTCAAATTCTTCTGTAGTTTCCATGCAGTTTTCATTAGACTCGCAAGTGACAACCAAGCAAAATTCGGCATCGTTAACCGATCCTACCGTGCCGAATCCGAGACCATGCTTTGAATTGGGTGGACGACCGGAGTTATTCCATAATTTTTCAAAATGTTGTGATTGACCTTTTGTCCATTGTCGAGGTAAGAAACCACGCTGAATTAAATTTTGAACACAGGGAGAGTACCACTCAATAGGTAATTCCATTGATTCTGATGAAGTGACATCTTCAAATTGTACATTATTTTCAGTTTTGGAGGAAGGAGCACCACGGTAGAATTTGATTGGCATTGCACCACCGCTACGTACCTCTTTGACCACCATGCCCTCGATCTTATTAGAATGGATCGGGGTCAGGGTCATAGTTTGTACATAGTAGTTAATCTTCTCGTACATCGATTTGTATTCTTCGTTCTTCTCATCTTCGAGAGAGATCTTGAATTGCGGCTTCTTCCGACTTATTGTCGATGTTTCTTACTTGATCTCTTTTTCTTCTTTAGAACTGTCTTCCCAATCAACATTGATGGCTGGTTTCCTCTGTCCAACTGTCCTAACATCTCTGCCACGACCTCGTCCCCGGCCTCGACCTCGGATGCGAGTTGTGGAGAAACCTTCACCATCTCACCGTAAGGGAGTGGTGAGTGACTGTTGGACTAGAACATTAGGTTCTTCATTGTCTCGAATTTCTTTTGCTTCATTCGTTATGGTATCTCTGGAGAAGACTGTTGTAAGTCACCTTTGATGCACTGTTCCCCTCCATCGTAGTATTTGATGCACTGATGTAGAGATGATGGTACCATCCTATTTTCATGTATCTATGGTCGGCCCAGTAGAGCGTTGAACGATGTTTCTGAATCAATTATGTGAAATTTTGCGGTTGTCTTCGCTAAGTCACCGGTCTTCATTAGCAGCGTTATTGATCCGAGGGCTCTTTCTCCTTTCTGGTTGAATCCTCTTAATAACATTTTGTCGGCTTCAAGCTCGCGAGCATCAATTTCCAAATATTCTAGCGTTCGAAGACTCATTATATTGATTGATGCTCCTGGATCCACCAATACTTTGGAGAGTGTAAATTTTCCAATTGCAACTGAAATGTACAACGGTTGGTTGTGGTCTGCTGTCCCGAGTAGTAGGTCATTGTCTGTGAAGGTAACACCTCGCTGTTCCTTTAACGAACAAACCTCATCTAAGGAATCTCCGGCCATTTGAGCTAAGCAAATTTCTGGATCAAGTAAGACCTTGATCAGAGCTTCTCTCATCTCCTTTGATAAGATGAGAGAGTCGTAGATGCTCAGTTTGGCCGATAGTTTCCTAAGATGGGCTAGCACGTTGTAGTCCACTTTGTTCTCATGTGTCTCGATTTCTTCTCGAATGGGTATTTTTTCTGCCGGGGTTGGTTCTTCTTGAACAACCACCTGCTTTCCTTTGTCCTTTGGACCCATTCTCGGAGGTAGAACTCTTCCACTTCTTAAGTTAACTTCTGTAATTTCTTCTGAGTCTAGTATTGAGTTTGTTGGTGTTTCCTCCTGAATCGGAATGACATGTTCTTCAGGATTAGCTTCAGAGTCTGAAGGCTCTAACTCTATTGTGACTGGAGCTCCTCGAAACTCGCAAATAGATTCGTTTCTCGTTGAACTCTCGTAGCCTCCTTGATGGATGTCTTCTTTGTCATTGTGATCGTCGAGATTGTGTATGATTTGAGAATTGTCATTTGTATCGAAATCGATGTCCGGATTGTCGCTAGTTACGTAATCGTTAGAAACAGTCAAAACGTAGACAACGCCTTAACCCTTATCATTATAAGATCCCACCGGAGTGAGCAGATAATTATACAGAGTTAGAGGTTCGAGGGATTTCTCCCCCGAATACGAAACAACTATCCTAGGATAAGCAGCCCCTAGCCTAGCCTTAGGAGCCTCGGTCTTCTCTTCTTCATCAATTTTCTTCTTCTCTTCAGTCTTCTCTTGTTGAGGTGGTTCTTCTATCGCAAGTGACAGTGTCGGCTTAACAGGTTTCGAACTCTGAATTGAGGCTCGCACCGAAGCGGTTTGGATGTGATCCAAAATCTTTTTCGAAGACCTTGTCCAAGCGGTAGTCCATCCATCGTCAGTCGCATAGGGATCTATCGGAACAATGAGATCAGTCGAGACAACATTGACGGAACCTCCTTTCTGGGGTTCCTTCATGTACTCCTTCGGGATTATTATATTCCCTTTCCGAAGATTGTCGTTGAGCCAACTTTTGAAGGTAATGCAATCTTCTATCTTGTGCCCAAGCATCCGGTGGTAAGGGCAAAAGTTGGGATCACCTTTCTTGTTGACTTCTTCTGGTCTCTTAGGCTCTGGCAGTTGGAAATCTGGAGTCTTCATCAGACTACGGAACATTTTTGGCACTGCCTCATTCTTGAATGGATATTCCCTGCTCAGAAGCTCCCTTAACGTACGCTGCGGACGAGGTGGTTGTTCATACTGTTGGGATGACTGATAGCTGGGTCGGGGTTGCTGGTAATTCTGTTGAGGTTGCTGCGGCCGCTCGGACGATATTTGTATCGGTTGCTTGCCTTTGTCGACTGCTGCAACAATCCCGGATTTCTTTTCAAAAGTCTTCACAGGCTTTTTCTTGTCTATCTTGTCGGCGAAACTTAATTTCTTCGCCTCCTCTTGCAAGCTTCCTGCCTTGCTTAACAACTTCTCGAAAGTCTTAATAGTAAATCCCTTGAGGAGAAGTTCTATCTGGCCGTGAATGCTCTTAAATAAGATGCCGACTGCATGCTGTTCTTGTAGTTGGGGTTCACACTTCATACTTAGGTTCCTCCATCGAAGTATGTAATCCACCAAAGTTTCGTTCGGCTTCTGCTTCTCTACCACTAAATCACCTATAGTGATGTGGTGTTGAGCTCCGGCAAATCGCTTGATGAAGAGGTTCTCTAGTTCTGAGAACGTCTTCACCGAACCATTCGGTAATTCTGCATACCAATCAAAGGCGATCCCTGACAGGCTGCTGACGAATTGTCGGAAGAGTAATGCATCGCTTCCGCCGGCATTGCAACAACTGGCACGAAAGTGTGCAACATGCTGTCGGGGGTTCCCGGTTCCATCAAAGGTCTTGAACAGAGGTGGTACGAAGCCTTTTGGGTATTGGACAGCGTCGAATTCTTCGTGGTAAGGTCTACCCGTCCGAATGGATGTCCCGCTCTTTGATTGTGCTAAGGCTTCTCGCACCTGCTGTTCCACCAAGCTCTTGATATCCTTTTCTGGAATCATGCTTTCTGTTGTATCTTTCTTTAGCTGATTATCCCCGTTGACGGATGTAATCTCCTTTCCTCCGTCTACAATGTGAATGACCTCTGGGGTGTCTCTCTTTGGGGTTGCACTTGACTTTGGAGAGTGGCTAGGGCTACAACCATCTCTTCCATCCTCTTCGCCATTTGGGCGATCGTATCGTCTTTCTCTTGAAGCTGCCTCCTCATTACTTCCGGCTCCTCTCTTTCTGCGGCTGCAGGAGCACCTTGTGAAGCTGACGAAGCTCGTGTTTCGACCATGTTAATTTCTGCATACTCGTCATCCATGAATTCTGACGAATCGATCTCATCTCCGAATTTCTCTACTCTTTCCTTTGCTAATCATCGAATATCAGTCCTCAACTTTTCCATAGCATCCTCTAGCGGTCCTTTCTGCACATCCTTGCAGTTGTCGTGTGATGGTTGTCGGGTTCCCTTCTCATGAGTCCCCTTTATCGCAGGTAGCACTTTCTTCGGATTCAAGTCTCCCGACGAGACTTTCCCTCTCGGCCGTTGTTTCAATCTTAACTGTCCAAGAGTGGGACGCCATACCATCCTTCTAGCAGACAAGGTCTAGGACCGGATGGTCCGTCGCCCAAATGCCGGAAGGTGGTATCCTCCCTAATCCGTAACCCCGAAACAACGACGGGCGGACTAGCCTTCATCCTTTTATTTGGCTTTTCTGTAACGATGGCGGGTTCTACTCGTGGCCCAAGACGGGATTTGACTGGCACCCGCCCTATCCTTCTTAGAATCTCCGATACGGGGCATTTCTCTTTCTTTGCTAACTTCTCAATCACAGTCTGTAGTCGGGCAAATGGTGTGATCCTAGCCCTTTTCTTTCTGCTGTCGCTGTAGTATGTGGGTCGAGGTAATGTAGAAACAATCCTGCGGACATTTTCCTCGTCAGCTGCGGCGGAAAGGGGATGGAATCTACTTCCTTCCAAAAGGGGTGTATCTTCAGGCAATGGTATGTATTCAGGTAGTGGTGTGTACTCAGGGATTTCTTCTAAGAAAGCGACTTCGACATCTCTGGCCTTCCGGCAATATTCCTACTTCGTTCCTTCTTTGGGTCCGTGTTAGTGATGGAATTCTCGAGCTGGACCCGATTTCAAAAACGAAGGTCTCACGAGAAGGTCCGTACCCTCCACGGTAACGGGTTCACCATAGTTTTGGATTTCCTTCCCCTTTAATTTGGCGAAGCCGGGGTAGGTGCGAGACAACTAGACCGGTGGGGGTAGCAACAACGGTCCTCTTGTGGACAGCGAGTACTCCTCTCGACTGGAATCTTTGCAGGTGAGGAAACTCTCGAGTCGACCTAAGGTTGAACTCGATCGGCGGCTTCTCGCTTCGGATACTTTGTTTGTCGGCGTGAAAAGGGAAACGTCGGTGATCTTGACATTTGTGTTCTCGAATCCTTGTCCAAACCGGATGATCCCATTGTCGGGCAGCTCATCCTTGTAAACGGCGAAGTCCGATCCATTGGTGAAGGAGAAAATCAGCTTTGGGGCTTCCATTTCGCAGGGTAGATTCGATTGTCGGTCCCAAGTTATGCTTCTTCTCATCAGGACGAAAAGAAAGGAATCGAAAAGAGTCCGAACACATTCTTGTTCATGTATTTATAAGAAGGAGTTATTTGTTAAAAGAGTCATTCATTAGAGGGTTTGTTTATTTAGAACGGAATGTTCAAAGGTGTAAAGAAGGTAATGAATCCGATTCAGAGTTGGAAGAGAAAAGAAAGCCTTATGCAAGACTTCTCGACTCGAAGGATCACTCCTAAACTAACACCTATTGGGGGTCCACCCCACCTCAGAAATGAGGTAAAAGGATCTCGGAACCTTTCTATTTAGGGGTGTCTAAACAGTGGCTCCTAAATCCAAGAGAATGTTGGCTATACTCGTTCAAGGTAGAAATGAACATAGTATTCCAATCAGAAAGAAGGGTAGTTTGATCCACAAGAGACATGGATACACTACCGATTTTTTAAAGCAAAATTGTCTGATAAAAATGGAGAGAGGAATTTCTCCCCAGCAGAGTCGCCAGAAATATGTCGGCATATTTTTTAGGTTAAGTATTGTATTTTTGAAAAGGAGGTCGGCTACGAAATTGTCGGCGAAATTTATGTTTCAAATTTAATTTAAATATATATATAATTTAGAAAGTAGTATTTGATTTTGAAAATAATTTTAAATTTGAAAATTTTATGATATGAAATCAAACCGATCTCACATCCCAAATAGTTTATATAAACGAGCACCGCATCACAAACCGTGTATCTATCCCGAAGAATAGGCATACTGCTTGATGATAGGGCTCGATTAAATAAACTAAAAGATTTATGACATCTGTTTGGTCTGCGAACCAATTTTATAAGCTGACAAATTCCCCTGCTTAATATGAAAGCATTAAACAGGGTTTATATTACTCAGGTTCTTTAAAATTCCCTATAAGGGCAAGCCCCTATAGTTAATTACATCTTAAGTGACGGGAATCACCTAAGAAAACTCTCGATAATAATCAATAATTCTGCTCTCAAGAATTTCAAAGTTTAATTTTTCAAGGGATTGAATTTTGGAATTTCGATAGGGAATGGATCAAATTTGGAACAATTTATTTACGGAATTCAAGGGAAGAAAGGTAGGAGAAATTACAGATTCGAAGCGAACTTCGGTAATTTCCCAACTATCCTATTGTTTGGCTTGGATTTAGGAAAGTCCTAATATTTGTTTAATGTTTTGATCTTGCCAATTTTAATTAATTTGGACTTATATTTGTATGAAAAAATCATACAAATAGCATGGAAGATGTGAGGGTTTATGTCGTATCGGACGACTACCTCGGAAATCCTAAGACCGGTTAGGGCTTAATTGGCAATGCAAATGCCTAACAAAAGGTTGAGGGTTTATGTTGCACTAGACAAACTACCTCGAAGTCCTATGGCTTAGTTATTTAATTCTAAGAAAGTTTTGCTGAAGTAGACTCAGGTTTTGCTGATGACGACGGCCGTGCTGCCCACCATGCTTCGAGCTCCTTGTTGTTGCAGAGGTTTAGTTATAGAAGTCATAAATCAAGAGATGAGAGAAGTGTTTTGGTTTAGAGAACTTCTTAATTACCAAGTGTTTTTGTGTTTTAATTAAAACAAATCTTAAAGTTGATTATAACAACACCGGTTAAGATCCCACGGTTCCATCCTTCCGGCATCGTTATTTTTATCGGATTCACTTAGTCTAGATGAATTTGCTAAACTCAACCGAATGAGTTCCACACTTTCATTTAGACCGTGGAAAATCCCGTTAGCAACACGTAGGTTACATCATCCGAGGTATCCCCGATCATCCAACATGACGTTATAATTTAGTTGTAATTATAGTTTTGTGTTCTGTTTGTGATTAAATTTTGAATTGTTTTATATTTTGAAATGTTGTGGCGGTGAATTTTATCTTGCAATGACTTTTAATTTAGTTTTGGTTTCGTTTTAGGGACTATCCTAAAGGTGTGGGTTTTCATGCAACAGTTGTTTATCATGCAAGAAAAGTAAGTGCGATGCGATTAAATAAATTGCAATAAGATAAATTGAAATAAAATAAAAGCGTACCCGGAGGGTCTTCCCGTCATCCCAAGCCGCACTTAAAATACAATTAGAATATTTAAGCAAGTTCCTAGGTAAAGCTAAGGGAAGGGTTATGGTTTTCTACCAAATTCCTAATCCTATAGCTAGTCATTTCCTATGACGTCTAGGTTCTTGTGTTTTTGTTTGAGGACGATTTTCTTCATCAAAGAATAATTAAGTTCAATTGTTCTTATAAGTGTCCTATTATATTGAGGAAGTGCTTAAGGAGGATCTTAAACATCTTTTCAATATTGATAGGATTGTTTTAAGTCCAAATGGATTTAATTAATCGAGTGAAGTAATCGTCCGAGGTTTAGTTTTGTTATCTTGCTCGATTGAACTAGTAACATTTGAATATCCTATAAGTGAAGTAACATTTCATTTAACGTTCTATTTAGGAGTTATGGTAGCCAAAGCTTTCGAGGGCAAATTGGTGTTCAAATGGTTTGTGATTTAATTTAAATTAATAGGTTTAAATTTGGAATAGTGTTCAAGTTACTTTATTTTGAATTTCTTTATGTCTTATGTGATGTTATTATTATTTTTTTAATTTAACTTTAATTTAATTTAATTTGGTTTAGTTTTAATTTTAATTTAATTTTATTTGATTTGATATTAATTTTAACTTGATTTTATTATTTTAATTTAATTTAATTATTTATTATTTTATTGTTATTTTTATTTTTTAATTTTATTTATTTAATTTAATTTAATTTTAATTAAATTTAATTCAATTTAATTTAACTTGTTCAAGTTAATTTAATTTAATTTATTTGATTTAATTTAATTTAAATTAATTTAATTTGTTTGATTTAATTTAATTTAATATTTAATTTAATTTTTTTTTAATTTTAATTTAATTGAAAATTTAAAAGAGTTTAATAATTTAACTTTTAATTTAATTTAATGATTAAATCTTTTAACATTTTAAAACTTAAATTTGAATTATCATTTTAATTAGGAATTAAATATTTTTGAGATGATTAATTTAGGAATTCTTAGATCAAAGAATAAATCTCTTCCTAATAATATCCCTATTTAATAATTCCAACTTTATTATTCTTCCAAATTTAATCAATTATTTAATTAAGGTTTATTTTACTTATTTTAAGTTGTTTAATAGGTTTCTACCCTTTAAATATTTAAATTTCAATCATCCAACTCAGATTAAGATCAAATATGTTACTCTTTAATTTTATTAAGCCTAAAGTTTTAATTAAGGGTTAAAATTTTTAATTACCATTTTTGCCCCTCAAGCTTAATAATTTCAAAACTCACTAAATTGAGGTTAAATGAACTTGAAATTTTTATGTGACTTCACTCATATGTCAATAAAGACATGAGAGGAGAAAATGTGATTTTTCTGTATTTAATTTATTTATGTAATTATTTTTGGTGGAAAATAGGGATTTCCAAGGAAAATTTAATAATATGACCAAGGGAAAGTTTCTGTCCTTAAGAAAATTATGGGACATTTCTAATGACCAGAGGACCACTTGGACCAATTTTGGTGATTTTTTGAATTATATTATTTTTATTATAATTATTTTAAGTTTTGGAGTATTAATTAATTTAAAAAATAAAATAAAGGTTGAAAAATGAATTTTATATTTCTTAAAAATCTCTCTAATATCAAAGAAATCAGAGAATCAATTTTTACAATTTTCTGATTTTTCTTTGATTTATTAGAATTATTTTAGTGAAAATGCTAGAAAATACATTTTTTTTAATTTTAAAATCACCCTAGGGCTTAAAAATTTAATATCTCACCAAATAGACCTAAGAAAAATATGGGGTTTGTTCCTAAGTGATTAAAATTCAAAATGTGACATTTTGGTGAATTTTATTATTTTTGTGATTTTTATTATTTTTTAATTATTAATATATTAAAATAATACCAAAAAATCAACTTTTTTAGAAAATTGAAATTTTAATTTTCTTAAATTCCCCTAATAACAAAGAGGATCCAAAACCAATTTGGTGAATTTTTGAAAAGTATTTTGAAAGTTATGAATTTTTAATTTTTAAATTGGCTAAATGGCTTAATCAACCCATTTAGTAGGGCTAACCAAGTCCAATTGACTTCAAATTTTTATGGTGGGTTCCTCTGATCCTAAAGGTCAGTAGAGAATTGATTTCAAGTCAATTTGATGTATGATTAGCTCTAATTAATTAGGGACCTATTTTGGGTGTTTAAGCCAATTAGGGTTATTTTAAATGAATTAATTCAAAACACATTTTTCCTAGGGTCCTCTGGTCAGAAGAGACATCACCAAATTTTCCTAGAATTTATTTCACAACAGGCTAATTATTGGATTTAAAATACTTAAAACAGTAACATGAATTTGAAAAATCAATAACTTCTCATAGGGATGGCCTCTGACTTTGGAAAATTCAGGGAATGTTCCCAAATTCAGAGGCTTCAAAAGCCTTATGGTCTCATGCCATGGTGAATTTCCTATATGCATGGAGAATCAAAAAAATGTAGAGGGGAAATAAATCATTTAAAATAAAATACTTGATGAAATTAAATGATTTCTATTCCACATTATTCTCCTCTGTTTACTGAGCAAGAGGGTATTTTTATTTTATTTTTCTGATTTTTCTACACAAAGTTATGGATTTTTGAAGTTTAGGGAATTAAATAAATCAGAAAATACCCTAATTTTCTATTTATCCACGCGGCGCCGCGTCAACCTCGGCAGCTCCGAACGCACACGCGTCGCCTTCTGATTCGGCGCCGCCATCCGACTCAGCGCTCCAGGGGCCCGCTGTGTCGTTCCATCTCCTGATCCGGCGCGATCCTCGCGCGTGTATTAAATGAACGTCATCCGTTCATCGTCCCCAAGCGTCCTCGCCCGAGAGCCGTCCACACTAAATCCCTAATATCTCACTCGATACTCGATGGATTTTCGTTTTCTTATGCTCTATGGATTCGTCTTGAAGAGACAAATACATACTATACGGTGATCATGCATTGAAATTAAAGCATTTGAAATGGAGAATCTCCGAAGCTCGGGATGAAGAATTAGCTCATACCTTTGCTCGGAGAAGTGTCGCTTCAATCCGAGGGTTGTGTCACCTTCGATTGGATCCCGGCAAGCTCCGGATGAAGTCTCCCGGTCCGGTGAATTACCTAGCTATGAAAGTGACCACGGCCGATCACAAAGCTTGGAGGTCGGAACAACTCGGGTGGCTCCGGAGATGGGGCTTTCGGTGGGAAACTTCTCCTCTTGGTCCGGTGAAGGTGTAGGACCAATCAATTTGAGGATTGGCTCAGCGTGGCAAAGTGTCCTTGTTTTGGGTGAAATTTCAGTTGAGAAATTGGATTCTGTAAGTGGGGATTAAGGCAAATTGACACTGGGGATCAACTGCTCTAAGTATGGAGTAGGATTTGGAACAATTTTGGCAGAGTTTCGGCAAGGTTTGTGCAACTCTCCTCTCATGGCCGTGAGGGGTCGGGTTTAAATAGAGGTGGCTGGAGAGCTTCACAGGGATGGCCAAGGGTTGGGATCAGCTGCTCTGGGCAAAGTATGGTTTAGAGTGTATCATGTTCAAGGTAAAAAGGGCTTTAAAAAGGTTTAAGAAAGAGATCCCCTCTCTTGCCATTAATGGTTTGGTGAGGTGGAAAGTGGATTCCATGGCTCTCATGGCTTCTATGGGGCTCATGCATGGCTTCATGGCTTGTCTTTGGCTTGGGGAAAAGCTTGGTCAATTTCATGAAAATGGATTTTAGAAATTTTCGTAATTTAGGGTTGATTTGATGGGATTTGGCATATGGCTTGATTTGGATTTATTTTATCATGGGTTTAGAACTTAGTAGATGGTTTCATCCAATGGATGATGATATAGGGTTGTCATGTGGGCTTTGTGCCTTTGAAATTTAGTGAAGGTGGGCTTTTAAAGTGATTTAGGGAAGTGGGTTTTTTTTATTTTAGGATGAGAATTTTGCAAAGGATTAGATCCAATAAGTGTTGAATTTAGTTTAGGAATTTTTCATTAATGATTTGGAATAAATTTGAAGTGTTTGGGCTAGGTTTGGCTTGACATTGGGTTCATTTTGGGTTAAAATGGGTCAAATTGGGAGTTTTGATAAAAGTGGGGTAAATTGACAAAATTGGCCCATGGTGTAGTTGAACAAAATGAAATTGGAAATATTTGGGATTTTCTGAAATTTTCTGGGAATTTTCTGAATTTTTGGATTTTTTGGTCAAGAGGGGTATTCTGGGTATTTGGAAGGTATTGGGAGGTATTTTTGGAATTTTTGGTATTTTTGGGTATGGATGATCAATTTAAGTAATGTGGGAATTTTTGGGGTTGATTTTGAGGAATTTTGGGTAATTTAGGTGATTTTGCAAATTTTGGGTAGTTTCAAGGGTCTTGGGTAGGTAAGTTAGCGGGTGTAGGGTCCTGGGGTCAAAAATTGAAAATTTGGAAAATTAAAGATTGGGTGAATATAAGTGAAATGAAATCATTTTGATTGAACCTTGAAGCCATATCAAGCCCACATGAGCCATGAAGGGACTCATTTGAGGCATCCACTATGTTGTTCCTAACCCTCTTAGCCAAGGGCTGAGGCGTTAAGGACCATCCATGTGAATCACCTTTATGAGTCGGGAGGTCGAGTTAGGTATGGGTGTGTTTTTTAAGATGTGCGTGAAAGTATAGTGTATAAATGTAGTGTTTGTGTAAGTCGGCCCTTCACTGGACCGGGCCACCTGCAGCGGTCCCAAGGCCAAAGAGTCCTATAGGAACTCATCCTTTAAACTTCCACATTTGGTTTTAATCCTCTAGGTGATTAGGGGTCTACAATCAAATTTGTGGAGTTTGCAAGGAGTTAAGAAGTGGTTTGAGCTTCTAAGTGGTGGGTCCCAATTCTAATCCTCTAAGATAGTCGAAGGAAAAGCCTAAGGCTAGATCCTAAGTACTAAAGAGAAGAAGAGAAGACCTCATCAAAAATGAGGTCAACATGGGGTCAATAGGGATGGTCACTGGGTCTGGTTTAACCATTTTGACCAATGTTGACTTTTTAGGTCATAAGGTTGACCTATAGGGGTCAACGGGGTTGTTCACTAGGTCTGGTTTGACCATTTTGACCAATGTTGACTTTTTAGGTCATAAGGTTGACCTATGGGGTCAACAGGGTTTGTCACTGGGTCTGGTTTGACCATTTTGACCAATGTTGAATTTTTAGGTCAAAAGGTTGACTTATGGGGTCAACAGGGTTGGTCACTGGGTCTGGCCTGACCATTTTGACCAAAGTTGACTTTTTAGGTAAAATGGGTGACCTATGGGGTTAACAGGGTTGGTCATTGGGTCTGGTTTGACCATTTTGACCAATGTTGACTTTTTAGGTCATAAGGTTATTGACTCGTTGTAAAATGAGGTCAACAAATGCGTCTAGAGATTGTACAACAAGTAAAAGCCGAAGTTAAGAAGCTAATAGACTCTAAATTTTTCCATGAAGAACAATATCCAACTTGGTTAGCCAACGTGGTACCAGTCAGAAAAAAGAATGGCGACCCACTTTTTATATGTTTGTAAATTATGTTAATAGCGAATGCACCAAAAACTTGATCCCGCTTTAATATATATATTTGATTTTATGATGGAATGTTTAATGTGGATTCTACACAAGTATACGTATCGTATCAAGTAATACAGGGCTCTAGTGGAGTCCTGGTTATCGATCCCACAGGGAAGTTTTTTATCAGATTTGTATCAGCTAAAATTTAAAGGAATTACTTACTAATATAGTAATTGAAAATTTAAAGTAACTAAAGCAACTAAAGTAAACTAATGCTTGAAATAATGTTGATTTAAACAATTCAGAGAAAGTATCCTTGTCCTTGTTTTTAGAAAATTAAGTGAATGATGAAGCTAATTAGAATTTTTGAATTGTATTGTGACAAATAGGAGCGTTCCTATTCTTTACCATTTTGTCCAGGTGCAAAGAACATTGACTAATCCTATGTTTGATTACCGAATGCATGGCTAGAGTTTGGGAGGATACTCGGTTGCCACTTTAGAGCTCCCACGTTCCCCTCACTTGAGGGCTAACATGTACACTTCAGCTCTCAAACAATAGGACCAAATTGAATATTTTAGTCTGTCACACTAAAATGTCCAATTCTACGTCCTATATATAATATTTCCCTATTTATTTGCACCCTCCTTCCAAGGCTTTTGACTTCCCTGAATATTGGATGTAATTTTTATTGTAGTTGATAATTCAACATATTTTAACAAATCAACTGGCCAGATTGAAAGTAAATTAAGTTTTAAGTAAAAATTATTACAACTTATTTTAATATATTAGGTACTTCTATTTAATTTCATCATTTCGTATAATTTTCATAAACAAGGAGAAAGACTAAGAAAACTACTCAGAATGCATATGAATAAAACAAAGCATGGATTTCATTTAAAGTTAACAACAATAAACAAAGGTACTTATCTTAATTTCCTCCCCAAGCAGACTCCTTGAAGTTCCTTTAACTTTTCCTTCTAGTACAACACACTTCTAACTCACTAATTATACTCTAAAACTCTTAAATTAGCACTCAAACACAAATAGACTCAAGAAACACACTAATGACACACAATAGACACACACTAGACACTAGAACTCGGCCTCTATTTATAGAGGTAGGCAAAGGTTCAAGGGGTACTTAAGCACCTTTTCAAAAAGCGTCCAGGTTGAACGTATTTTGCATTTTGAACTGTCTCGCCGTCGGCGAGAAATGACCTCACCATCGGCGGGCTTCTAGAAGGTCTTCAAACCGCGCGATCTCACTGTAGGCAGGCTCGGGCTCGCTGTCGGCGAGGTAGTTGTAATTCCTTCAGAAGTTCTCCTCATGATCTCGACGTCGGCAGCCTCGATCTCGTCATCGGCGACTTAGTTCATTTGCCATGAATTTCTTCCTTTTTTATCCAAATTCACTCCATTTCATGCTTTTTGCTTCCATCACTTATAAATCTTCGTTCCTGCAATAAAATAAAGAAAATACCTTTCTTTAAAGTGCAATTTCATCAAAAATAGATATGAATTTCTTAATATATTTTTCTGTGATCAAATAGTCAGATCAGAATCTGTGTAGACTTTAAAGATTTGAATAAGGCATGTCCAAAGGATGAATTTCCACTACCAATCCCAGAACTGATGATCAACATCACTTCAACACATGAAATCTTCTCTTTCATGGATGGATCATCAGGATACAACCAGATAAAGATGGTACCAGAAGACGAAAAGCTCACGACATTCAGAACACCCATTCAAGTGTATTGCTACACAGTAATGACATTCGGACTAAAGAACGCAGGAGCAACATACCAAAGAGCGATGACGAAGATTTTTGATGATCTCATTCACAACCAAGTCGAGTGTTACATGGATGATGTGGTCATCAAAAGTAAGCTGAAGGAAAATCACCTGTATGATTTGAGAATTGTTTTCGAACGACTAAGACAATTGAACCTTAAGATGAATCCCTTAAAATGCGCCTTCGTCGTCACCTCTGGGAAATTCTTAGGATTTGTTGTCCGACAACGCAGGATTGAAATCGATCCGGAGAAGATTAAAGTTATTCTTGAAATGCCTCCTCCCAAAACTTTGAAACAACTACGATCCTTTAAAGGGAAGTTAGAATATCTTCGACGCTTTATCTCAAACTTGTCATGTAGGTGTCAGCCCTCCTCGACATTGGTTAAAAAGGACGCCAAATTCGTTTGGGATGAGAAATGCCAGCGTGCTTTCAAGGACGTTAAGCAATATTTAATGACACCTCCTGTCTTAGCGGCCCCAATCTCAGGTAGACCATTGATACTTTATACTGCAGCTTTAGATGACTCTCTCGGAGCCCTGCTAGCCCAGGTCAATGACGAGAGAAAAAAAAATGCTCTCTACTACCTAAGTTGTCGTCTAATCCCGACGGAAGTAAAGTATGCTCTGATTGAGATGCATTGTTTGGCCTTGATCTTCGTCGCTCAAAAGCTCAGGCATTACATGCTTTCTCATAAGGTCAACCTTATTTCGAGAGTTAATCCATTACAACACTTGATGACCCGATCGACGCTTTCTGGCAGACTTGCCAGGTGGTCGATAATACTATTGCAATTCGACATAACTTTCGTTCCTCTTCGTGTCGTAAAGGGACAAGTCCTAGCAGACTTCCTCGCAGCACACGCTTTGCCGGCGGATTCGCCTCTCAACGACGACTTGCCAGAAGAGCAGATAATGATCCTAGAAGGCCCTAATGATCGACGTTGAGAACTATACTTCGACGGTGCCTACTCAGCATAGAAGGGCAAAGAATTGCAAATGATAGTGCCCGGTAAGGCATGAATCAGACTAATCTTTATAACACCGGAGCGGGGAATGTTAAGAAACTCCTACCATTTTACAAAACCGTAGCCCTCATAACCGGATTAGAATTAACCATTCAGATGGAAGTAACGGACATCAACATCTACGGAGATTCTCAGTTAATCATTCAATAGGTTGCCGGACAATACAGAATTTTATAGCCAAGACTCGAGCACTACTTTCAGTACACAATGAAATTGTTGGAACAAATTCCAAATGTAACAATCTACAAGATTGCGAGAAAAGAAAATGCTCTCGCCGATGTGTTAGCTCGACTTACAAAAGAATTTGCCTGCTTGCAGGATGAGTAAGTTGAAGTGTCAGTTCAGGGACGTCGAGTTCTCTCACAGCACGACATGGATACAATACACAAATCAGCAGAAAACATAGAAGAAACAATTGCTGCAGTGACAGAAAATACAAAAGACCGGCAGCAGCCACTGATAGACTACTTGCAGACAGGAAACCTGCCGGACGATAAGTCGTTAGCCCATCAAATCAAGAGAAGAACTTTGTCTTACGCATTAATAAATAATACATTACACAGAAGGTTTTTTGATCAGATGTGGCTTAGATGCCTGAGCGGGTCCGAGGCTCGTAAAATCATTAAAGAAGTACATTCAGGACTTTGTGGCGCTCATCAGTCGGGTCCAAAAATGAAAATGAAGATTAAAAGACTAGGGTACTACTGGCCCTCAATGATGACCGAATGTATAAAAGTTGCCAAATGCTATCACAAGTGCTAAGTGCACGGAGTGGTTCTACACCAACCTCCAAATGTGCTACATCCGACAATCGCGTCGTGGCCATTTGAGTGTTGGGGCACATATATAGTGGGTCCGATAGAACCGCCTTCTTCAAGAGGACATCACTTCATTCTTGCAGCTACAAACTACTTTTCTAAATGGGTAGAAGCTATACCACTCAGAGAAGTGAAGACACACCATGTGCTACAGTTTTTCAAGAACCAAGTCGTCTACCGTTTTGGGGTACCTTGCAGGATCATTTCAGATAGTGGGTCTACATTCAAAAGTACAAAGATCAATAATTTTGTCAGAAGACACGGGATCGATTGGCGATACTCAATGATCTACTACCGAAGAGAAAATGGCTTGGCCGAGGCTTTTAATAAAACTCTCTTTCAAATATTAAAGAAAACTTTGGACGACAACAAGAGAAATTTGCACGAGAAGTTGTTAGAAGCCTTATGGGCCTACAAGACGACTTTTAGGACCCCTACTCAGTCTACGCCTTACGCTTTAGTGTACGTGTCCGAGGCCGTCTTACCCCTGGAAGTTCAGCTTAGGTCTCTTCGAATTGCAGTTGCAGAAAAGGTCACTACAGAAGAAAATGTCAGACTACGACTGGAAGAATCGGAAAGCTTGGAAGGGAAAAGACTTTCCGCGCAACAGAATTTGGAACTGTTTCAAGCCAAGATGATCCAGGCCCATGATAAATTTGTCTGTCCCAGGACGTTCAAAGTTGGTGACTTGGTTTTGGTTCTAAGAAGAACTATTCTTTCACATAGCAAGATAGGTGGTAAATTTGAACCAACATGGGAAGGGCTATTCGTGGTCGAGACAGTCTACTCAGGAGGTTCCTACCAGCTTGTGGATTGCCGTGGAGAGCGACCCATGCTTCCGATCAATAGACGGTATTTAAAGAAGTACTATGCAACCTGATGTTTCGAAGGGTGGCCTCTAAAGTAGAATCTTATCCCTAGTAACACGGGTGAAGTAATCACTTTGTGACTGGGTCCGAACCTAAAACAAAATAAAATGGATGATAAAAAAAATCTCATCAACGAAAATGTTAAAAAGAAAACATGGGAAATCGTAATAATAAAATGTCAATATTTCCTTTTATATCCATTAATTTCTAATATTTTCTCATCTCTTTCTACTTTAAATTTAAAAGAAGTGAATAAAAATTTTTAAGTTTTTTTATTATTGTTCTTGTTCCTAATACAACCCTGATCCTTTCCTTATTTTTTCGCAAGGAAATGTCGAACGGGCGGTTGGTTCTAAACTTTAGAAATGGCGTGAGTCTAGCACTTGATAAGAAGAGGGTGAGGGATGGAGCAGTGATAGAGATTGACTCAGAAATCACACCAGCCGGCTTACAAAATGAAGAAAATGATTGGATCCCAGTTGATCGAGAAGAACTTCACAGCCAGACAGTGATGAAAATGGGTGGCCCGAGCCACCAATCCAATAGCAAGAAAAGAAAAACAAACATCGAGCATTCAACCAGAGAAGATAAGAAAATTAAGTCCGTGGTTGCCACAGCAGAGGGTTGCCTTGTCAGCGCCGTGCCAGCAGAAATTCAAGAGGAAAGGAGAGCTACTCTCACTGCTACCCAACGAAGAAATAAGAATCATCGCTTTCGCAAAATGTTGACCAAGTTAGCAGAAGATCAACATAAATAGACAGTGGATACCGTTAGTGCAAATGCTCCAACGAGACCAGTTCGTCAGGAACCAGAAAGAAGAAAGTCAACTCCAAGAAAGTCGGAACAGATAAAAGAAGTACCAAGAAAAGTAGAAATAGAGTCAGTACCTCGACGCCGAGCATATGTACCGGATCCGAAGAGTCTTGTTGCAAAAGAAACACCGGAGGATGTTCCTACAGAGACTACCCCCGAGGATCCGAGACATGCAGAAGAACGTGTTGGGGTTGAGCCATACATCTCGCAGTATGTTACTAGACACTGAGGACTTCAGATAATCCTGGAATACGAGCTGGAGAAAATGCAACTAGTTGAGAAGAAAACATTTTAATAGTTTGAAAGAATTGGAAACAAGAGTTCAACATCTTGGAAGGCCTCGAGCTGCATACAGATGTATTCTCAGATTATGAGCAACAAAAAATTGTAGACTACTGCCTCGAATTATAGAAAATGGGTTAAGCAGGGCACCTGAGAGAAAAGACATATTCGGAACCCCGAAGATGGATGCCAGGAAAAGGAAGAGTTACAATCCAATGCGGATGTTACTACAATTTTTCTATAGACAGAAATGGAAATCCACTAGGGAGACTCCGTCGCAGTGAGGTGGATACGATGCCAAGAATCATTAAGAGAATGGTGAAAAGGATGACAACATGGAGGGTATTGCATGCAGATTGCAAACCCAACAGCTGCATTATAAACATCTACAAGGAAGGCGACTGCATACCTCCGCATATAGATTATCATGACTTTGTTAGACTCGTCTACACAGTGTCATTCATCAACCAGTGCAACTTTAAGTTTGGATCTAACCTCCGGATTGCAGGCCCAGGTGAGTTCCGAGGGCCGGTGGAGATACCACTACCGGTAGGTTCCATCCTGGAGTTAAAAGGAAACGGAGCAGACGTTGCGAAGCATTGCATTCCAGGAGTGCTTGTGGAGCGGATCTCAGTTACTTTTAGAAGAATGGACAACAGAAAAATGCCTTAGCTCTTTCAGCCAGATCCAGAATTGGAGAATCTCCAGCCCTACGAGCTGTGAGTTACATGGGAAATAGCACACCTCCAATACACATCCATGCGGCATTCCTGCCAAGGGTGGCTTGGAAGGTGATGTTATTGCCCATGTTTCTTACTATTCAGACATGGATTTTTTGACATACACTTTTGGATGGATCAACAAGAAGCTTACACAATCCATTTTGGATTTACATGGATTGTATGAGACATTAAATTTCTGAGGAAAATGTCATCATGATTAGATCAAGTTGTATGATGTATTTTTAGCAAGTTGGAATGAAAACGACTACATCATATTTTGCCTTCACCTCTTTTTGTGCAAATTAACTGGGAAACGCCATTAGAGTTATATGAACTTCGAACGAAGAACATAAAAGAAAATAAAATAAATGAGAACTTTTCCTAAAAATCTGAATATTAAAATGAACTTCAAATTCACATGAACACTAAATAAACCAAAACAAAATAAAATGGGATCGTTAATGGACAAACAAAATGAATCTAAATCTCAAATTGAATTCCGATCTGAAACCTCTGATTTGAACCTTTCAGTTCTTTCCTCAATCAAAATCTTTGAAATTTGAATATTCTCTTCGTCTTGTCGTCAAGTCAAGTCTTTTCAGCTTGGTACGCTTACCAGCTCCTTTCAATTCTCTTTCTTCTGTGTCCTAGAGGATCGACTAATTCTATTAACACGGAGCCATGAACTTTGTTCGATTTGGTTCTAATGACATGGGATTGGGTCCCTCTTCATACAGATAAATTTCTGAGACTGGTACCAAATTCCAGTTTTCTTCCTTCGAGATCGATACCTAAATTTCGATTCTCTTTTGAGGTTGATACCAAATTTCAATCCTCTCTTTCGAGATTGGTACCAAATTCCAGTTCTCTTCCTTCAAGGTCGGTAGCAAATTCTGACTCTCATTCGAATTGATACCTAAATTTCAATTCTAAATTTCTGAGACTGGTACCAAATTCCAGTTCTCTTCCTTCGAGATCGATACCTAAATTTCGATTCTCGTTCGAGGTTGATACCAAATGTCAATCCTCTCTTTCGAGACTGGTACCAAATTCCAGTTCTCTTCCTTCGAGGTCGGTACCAAATTCCGACTCTCATTCGAATTGATACCTAAATTTCAATTCTAATTTTTCGAGGCTGGTACCAAATTCAAGTTTTTTTGCTTCGAGATCGATACCTAAATTTCGATTCTCTTTCAAGGTTGATACCAAATTTCAATCCTCTCTTTTGAGACTGGTACCAAATTTCAGTTCTCTTCCTTCGAGGTCGGTACCAAATTCCGACTCTCATTCGAATTGATACCTAAATTTCAATTCTAAATTTCTGAGACTGGTACCAAATTCCAGTTCTCTTCCTTCGAGATCGATACCTAAATTTTGATTCTCTTTCGAGGTTGATACCAAATTTCAATCCTCTCTTTCGAGACTGGTACCAATTTCCAGTTCTCTTCCTTCGAGGTTGGTACCAGATTCCGACTCTCATTTGAATTGATACCTAAATTTCAATTCTAAATTTCCGAGGCTGGTACCAAATTCCAGTTCTCTTCCTTTGAGATCGATCCCTAAATTTCGATTCTCTTTCGAGGTTGATACCAAATTTCAATCCTCTCTTTCGAGACTAGTACAAAATTCCATTTTTCTTCATTCGAGGTCGGTACCAAATTCTGACTGTCATTTGAATTGATAACTAAATTTCAATTCTAAATTTATGAGACTGGTACCAAATTCCAGTTCTCTTCCTTCGAGATCGATACCTAAATCTCGATTCTCTTTCGAGGTTGATACCTTAATTTTAATTCTAAATCTCCGAGACTGGTACCAAATTCCAGTTCTCATTCCGAGGTCAGTACCTAAATTTCGACACTCTTTCCGAGATCGATACCTAAATTTCGATTCTCTTTCGAGGTTGATACCAAATTTCAATCCTTTCTTTCGAGACTGGTACCTAAATTCCAGTCCTCTCCTTTCGAGGTCGGTACCAAATTCCGACTCTCTTTCCGAGATTGATACCTAAATTTTAATTCTCTTTCAGGTTTGATACATAAATTTCAAATCTCACTCTCTCGAGATCAGTACCTAAATTCTGATTCTCATTCTTTTTCCGTTGATACTTAAACTCTGATTCTCACTCTGAGGCTGGTACCTAAATTATGGTTCTCTTCGCAATCCCGAGGTTAAAACCCAGGTATCAATTCTCATTTCAAATCAAAATTTTAAATTCAAAATTTCCTTAAATTGATTTTAAATTAAAATTCAATCGAAATTGAAACTCTGAATAAATCGAAATCTAAACTCACACATTGAAACTTGAAATTTAAAAGTAAAATTAAATCTAAATCGAATTCCCCAGATCTTGTGATTTGGAGTTCACCTCCTTTTCCATTACCCAGCGAGAGTTCGGGAATCTCCAATCTTGGAAATATACCTGATACTCCCTAGCGAAAATTCTTCTACTTTGTCCTAAATTTGTCACTTGGACATCTGTGTTGGTTTTGTTGATCTCTTTGGTCAACCCCAATACGTGCGGTGTGCTTTGTTAGCACACCACACATATTGGGGGTCCATTTGTTGACCTCAATTTTGGTGAGGTCTTTTGCTCCTCCTTTTAGTACTTAGGATCTAGTCTTAAGCTTTTCCTTTGACTAATCATAGAGGACTAGAAATGGAACCCATCGATTAGAAATTCAAACTACTTCTTAACTCCCTGCAAACCCCACAAACTTGATTGCAGACCCCTAATCACCTAGAGGGTTGAAATCGAATGTGGAAGTTTAAGGACGAGTTCCTATATGACTTCTTGGCCTTAGGAATACCCTAGCCTGGCACAGTGCAGTGATGGTTGACTTGCACATACACTACACTCTCACACACATTCCAAGTCCTAAAACTACACTCTCACTCAACTTGACTTCCTGACTCATGCAGGTAATTCATGTGGATGGTCCTTAACCCCTAAGCCCCTGACTAAGAGGGTTAGGAACAACATTGTGAATGTCTCAAATGAGTCCTCCCAAGGCTCATAGGGGCTTAATTTGATGGCTCAACCAGAGTGATTCCATTTCACTCACACTTGATCAATCTTCTTTTTTTTTCAAAATTTCAATTTTTGACCCCCGGGACCCCGAACCCAGCAAACCTACCAAAGACCCTTCAAATGACCCAAAATTTGCAAAGTTACCTAAATTACCCAATATCCCTCAAAAGACATCTGAAACACTTCCCACCACTCGAATTGACCATCTTTGGCCAAAAAAACCAAAATTTCCAAAAATACCCCTAAACCCCCCAAAATTACCAAAATACCCTTTTACCCTAAAAAATCCATAAAATTCTAAAAATTCCCAGAAACTTCCAGAAAATCCTAAATATTCCCAATTTCATTTTGTTCAACTACACTATGCGTCAAATTTGCCAATTTACCCCACTTTTACCAAAACCCCTAATTTAACCCATTTTTAACCCAAGTGAACCCAATGTCAAACCAAACCACCCCAATTGACCTCAATTTTGGTCCAGTTCAATTCTAAACATCAATTCAATATCCCCAATATCAATTTAGATCAAATCAAACTCCAATTTGATTGACATTTGGGCCCAATTTTAATTTGAAGCATAAAGGCCCAATTTTTGCCCATGACCTAAACCTAGCCCAAATCAATCCAACTCAACCCCATTTGGCCCCAAACCTTTTCTAAAACCTTCCTAACATCCCCACAAACAAAACACTAACTTGATTTGCCCAAAATTTGAAACTAAACTCCACCCAAACCAAACCCAAAACCAAAATCCCATAAATTGACCTGAGCCCAAACCAAACCCAAATGGGCCCAAATCCCTAAATTAGAGCCCAACCAAAGTTGAAAACTCTTTGTAACACTCCCATAAATATTTCCCAACATTAATTTTACACCAAATTCAACCTTAGCCCAACCTTACCCAAGTAAACCCAATTTGGCCCACCTTGGCCCCTTTACCAAAAAAGCCCAAATTCAACCCAGTTCTACTCCAAATCACACCAAATTGATTCCAAACCACTCATGACACATACCTAAACCAATTGAAACATTTATTTGGCACAAGCCTTTACAAAATTTTAATCCTAAATTTACTTTAAATCTAAAACCTACTTCCTTAAACCACTTTAAAAGCCCATCCAAAATGATTTCAAAAAGCCCAAAATCAATCCAAAGCCTACATGACACTTTCATCTCATCATCCATTTAATTAAATCACTCCCTATGTTTCATATTCATCATTGAATTTTTCTAAACTAATCCATGTGTCAAATTACCCCTAAATACCAAAAGTCCTTAAATTCCTTTTTCATGAAACAAGTTAACCATTTCCAAGGCAAATGTAAGCCAAATGTGAGCCATTTGCAAGCCATATGAAGCCATGTGAGTTTTGACACCTCACTTTGTCATTTATGGCAAATGGAGGGGCCCCTTTCTTAAGCCTTCCTTAAGCTTTTTTAACCTCATCGATGATACACACTAAACTAAGCTAGCCACGTAATCCTTGATGGAGACTACACCATTTCCTCTTGGCTGACCCAAATGAATCTTTTAGCCTAGATCAGACCTTGGTGGGTGTACCAAACCCAAATCCATGCATTTGACCAAACCAAGCCAAAAATGAGCCCTTACCCCTTCCACTTTGATTCAACTCCTTTACATTTGGCATTTGCCAATTAAACTCACAAACCTCAAGCACTGACCTCCCTAACCCTCAGAGTGACCCATGCCTGGCGGGCCAGCCACCAAAGCCTCCGGAAACCACCAAGCCGAGATGCTTAATTTGAATCAAAAATTCAATTTGAATTAGCCGAGCTGTTCCATGCCCAATGGCCACTGTGGCTATTCTTCCCTTGGCTAAGGTAGTTGATCCAAACCATTAAACCCCCCTGGGAGGCCCTCCAGCCACCTCTATTTAAACCCACTCACCTCTCGGCCAAATGAGGTGATGAACCAGACCTTAAAGAAACTCTGCCAAAATTGCTCCAGGACCTTCTCCTAACCCAGAGCAGTTGATCCCCAGTGTTCCTTTGCCTTAAAACCCATTAACAGAGCTCAATTTCTAAGTTTAAAATCCACCAAAAAAATAGGACACTTCACCATAGTGAGCTAATCTTCAAATTGATTGACCCTACACCTTCACCGGACCAAGAGGAGAAGTTCCCCAACAAAAGACCCCTCACCAGGCCAGCCATTGCTTCCAGCCTTCAAGCTTTGTGATCGGCCTTGGTCGCTTTCATACTTAGACAATTCCCCAGAGCCAGAGACTTCATATGGAGCTTGCTTGGACTCAATCGAAGGTGACAAAACCCTCAGAGATATGAACTAACCCTTCCTCCCGAACTCCTGGAGATTCTCCATTTAATTTATGTTAATTTCATAGCTTATAAACCATATAGATGTGTTCGTCTCTTCAAAACAAATCCATAGAGTATAAGAGATCAAAAATTCATTGAGAATAGAGAGATATTAGGGTCTGAGTGTGGACGCTTACGGGTGCACACTAGTCGTAGGCGATGACCAGGAGCCGTTGGAGCGCGTGTGTATCGAGTGGACGGTTGAGATCAAGCCAAACAGTGCAATGGTACGTGAATTGCGGGCCCCTAGAGTGCTGAGTCAGATGGCAGCGACGAATCATGGAGCGACGCGTGGGCTTTCGATCCGGACGAGGATGACGCGGCGCCGAGTCGGATAAGTAGAAAATTAGGCTTTTTGGATTTATTTAAATACCATAACTTCAAAATTTCATATCTTTGCATAGAAAAATAACAAAAATAAAATAAAAATACCCTCTTGCTTAGTGAACAAAGGAGAATAATGTGGAAAAGAAATCAAGTTAATTGGATGAGTATTTATTTTTAATAATTTATTTACTGTTTCCAATGTTTTGATTCTCCATTTGCATAGACAATTCACCATTGCATGAGACCATAGGGCTTTTGAAGACTCTGATCTTGGGAACATTCCCTGAATTTTTCAAGGTAAGAGGCCATCTCTGTGAAGAGTTATTGATTTTTCAATTTCATCTCACTGTTTTAGGTATTTTAATTCCAATAATTAGCATATTGTAAAATAAATTTTAGGAAAATTTGGTGATGTTTCTTAGGATCAGGAGACCCTATGAAAAATATATTTTGAGTTAATTCATTCATAATAACCTTAATTGGCCTAAACTCCCAAAATTGAATTTGAATTAATTAGGGTTGACCACACACCAAATTGACTTGAAAACAATTCTCCATTTTTCTTTGGGGTTAGAGGAACCTTACATAAAATTTTGAAAGCAATTGGAAATATTTAACCTCACTAAATGGATTAATTAAGTCACATAACTAAAATTAAACTTAAAAAATTCATAACTCCAAAAATACACTTTAAAAATTCACCTAATTGATTTTGGGGCTTCTCTGATGTTAGGGGAGTCTAAGAAAATTTAAATTAAAATTTTCTAAAAATCTTCATTTTCCACCATATTTTAATATTTTAATAATTAAAAAATAATAAAAATCATAAAAATATTAAAAATCATAAAATTGTCATATTTTGACTTCTAATCACTTAGGAACAAACCGAATATTTTTCTCAAGTCTCAAGGTAAAGATATTGAATTTTAAATGCTTAAAACATTTTTTTTGAAATAAAAAATGAATTTTCCAACCATTTTACTAAATTAATTCTAATAAATCAAAGAAAAATCAGAAAATTATAAAATTTCTTTCTCTGGACTCCTTAAGGTTAGAGAAATTTAAGATAAATATAAAATCTATTTTTCAATTTTTTTTATTTTAAAATAAATTAATACTCTAAAACTCAAAGTAATTATAATAAATAAAATATAATTCAAAAAATTACAAAAATTGGTCCAAGTGGTCCTCTGGTCATTAGAAACATCCCATAATTTTCTTAAGAATAGAAACTTTGTTTTGGTCATGTTGTTTAATTTTCTTTGAAAACCCCTATTTTCTACTAAAAATAATTACATAAATAAATTAAATTCCAAAAAATCACATTTTCTCCACTAATGTCTTAATTAATAGGTGAATGAAGTGACATAAAAATTTTAAATTCATTTGAGCTCAATTTAGTGAGTTATGAAATAAATAATTCTAAAAGGGCATAAAGGTAATTAAGAATTTTAACCCTTAATTAATACTTTAGGTTTAATCAAAATGGAGGGTAAAATATTTGATTTTAATTTTCTCTTGGATGATTGAAACTTAGGAAAATTAAAGGGTAGAAATCCATGAAACACTTTGAAAATATCAAAATGAAACTCTAATTAATTAAATAATTTAAATTTTGGAAAGAATATATTTAAAATTTGGATTATTAAAATAGGGATATTATTAAGAGGATATTTATTCTTTAATTTAAAAATCCCTAAATAAGTCACATCAATAATATTTAGTTCTTAATTAAAGATTAAAATAATAATCCAAATTAAATAAATTAAAAATTAAAAGAAGATAACCCTTAAATGAATTAAAGCTTAAAATGTTAAATGGTCCAATAATTAAAATCAAATTTAAAATCTTAGAGTTAAATTAAATTAAATTAAATTAAGTCAAGTCGAATTTTAAATTAAATTAAATTAACACCTTAACAAATAAATTAAATTAAGTTTAAAATACTGAAACTAAAATTAAATTAAATTAAAATTAAATTAAAATTAAATTAAAATTAAATTAAAATTAAATTATAATTAAATCAAATTAAATTAAAATCAAATCAAATTAAATTAAATTAAATTAAAATCACTTAACAACAAACCTAAATAAAATCATTAAGAGTTAAATCAAAATATATTAATAATTTCAACACCTCTTTCTATCTAAGTAAATTTAAATTATAAACATCAATCTGAAATACTAAGATAATTGAAAGTGTAAAGATTTAAATTGAAGCTAAAAATAATTTGAACACTATTCCAAACTTAAAATTATTAATCAGAACCTCATGATTAAATTAAATCCCTTTAAATCATTAACTCAAACTTTAAATCAAGAATGATTAAAATTCTCAATAAACCAACTTGCCCTTAAAGACTTTAATTATTATAACTCTTAAATAGAGTATTAAATGAGATGTCACTTCATTCATCAGGTAATCAAATACTCAGGTTCACTGAGCAAGAGATAAAGTTTAACTAAACTCCTGGATGATTAATTCACATGTGCAACTAAATTTACTTGAACTCAAAACAATCCCAGAAGTATTTAAAAGATGTTTAGGACTTGTCCTAAGCACTTCCTTAATATGACGAGATGTTTTAGAAGAACAATTGAATTTAATTGTTCTTTGATGAAGAAAATCATCCTTAAACCAAACCAAGAACCTAGACGTCGTAGGAGATGACTAGCAATAGGATTAGGAATTTGGTAGACAACCAAAACCCTTCCCTTAGCTTTACTTAGGTACTTGTTGAAATATTTAAATGCTCTAACATGTGTTTTAAGTGTAGCTTAGGATGACGGGAAGACCCTCCAGGTACGCTTTTATTTTATTTCAATTTATTTTATTGCAATTTGCTTACATGCACTGTACTTTACTTTTCTTGCATGATAAATAAGACTGTTGCATGAAAACCAAAACCTTTAGGATAGTCCCTATACTGAAACCAAAACTAAATTAAAAGTCATCGCAAGATAAAATTCACCGCCATAATATTCTAAAATATAAAACAACTAAAAATTTAATCACAAACAGAACAACAAAACTACAAATTGCAACTAAATTAAAATGTCTCGTTGAATGATCTGGTATAACTCGGATGATGTAACCCACGTGTTGCTAACGGGATTTCCCACAGTCTAAATGAAAGTGTGGAACTCATTCAGTTGAGTTTATCGAATTCATCTGGACTAAGTGAATTTGATGAAAATAACGGTTCCAGGATGACGAAACCGTGGGATCTTAATCGGTTTTGTTTAAACAACTTTAAGATTTGTTTTAACTAAAATATTAAAAACACTTGGATTTTAAGATTTTCTCTAAACCAAAACACTTATCTCATCTCCTGATTTATGACTTCTAAAACTAAACCTCTACAACGATAAGGAGCTTGGAGCAAGGTGGGCAGCACAGCCATCGTCATCAACAAAACTCGGGTCTACTTCAGCAAAACCTTTCTTGGAATTAAATAACCAAGCCATAGGATTTCGAGGTAGTTTGCTTAGTGCAACATAATTCCTCAACTCTTCGTTAGGCATTTGCATAATCATGTTATGCAAATTAAGCCCTAACCAGTCTTAGGACTCTGAGGTAGTCGTTTGGTACGACATAAACCCTCACATCTTCGAGGCTATTTGTGTGATTATATCATACAAATATAAGACCTAAATAAATAAGATTGGCAGGATTATAACAATAAATAAACTCCCAATTTGAAGCCAAACAATAGGATAATTTAGGAAGTTGCCAAGATTCTTCTTGGATCCTCAGCTTCTCCTACTTCTCTTCCTTTGGACTTTTGAAATAAACTTGTTCCAAATTTGATCCATTTCCTTTTGAAATTTCCAAAATTCAATCCTTTGAAAACCTTAAAATTTGAAAATTTTGAGAGAAAAACCACTAATCATTATCGAGAGTTCTCTTAAGTGATTCTCGTCATTTAAGATGTAATTAACTATAGGGGCTTGCCCTTATAGGGAACTTTAAGAACCCAGGTAATATAAACTCTCAGGGGAACTTGTCGGCTTATAATGTTGTTTCGCAGACAAACGGATGTCACAAATCTTCTAGTTTATTTAATTGAGCTCCATCATCAAGTAGTATGTCTATTCTTCAGGATAGATACACAGCTTGTGATGTGGCGCTCATTTATATAAACTATTTTAGGATGTGAGGTCGGTTTGATTTCATATATTAAAATTTTCAAACTCAAAATTATTTTTAAAATCAAATACTACTTTCTAAATTATATATATATATATATTTAAATTAAATTTAAAATCTAAAAAATTCACTGATAACTTCTGTAGGCGACCCCTTTTCAAAACACATAACCCAAAAAATATGCCGAGAGCAGTAAATAAATGTTTAAAACCAACATGTGAGAATGTTATCGATGCAGATTTTCATGTAGGGGCAGTATATGAATGATTTGAACCAACCCGGAACAAGTTAAACAATGTAGCTTTTCACTTAGAGGCTGCATAAGATTGATTTAAATCAACCCTAAACAAGTGTAACAATGCAGATTTTTACATAATTGCAGCATAGGATTGATTTAAATCAACACTAAACAAATGTAACAATGTAGATTATCACATAATGACAACATAGGATTGATTAAAACCAACCCCAAACAAATGTAACATTGCAGATTTTGACATAATGGCAGCATAGGGATGCGCCAAACCAATCCAAATAAAACTGTTAAAGCATGCAGATTTTTACATAATGGCAACATTGGATTGATTTAAACCAACAACAAAAACGTTAAAACATGCAAATTTTTACATAATGGCAGCATATGGATGCACCAAACCAATCCCAAAAAAGTTAAAGAATGCAAATTTTTACATAATGGTCGTAAGAGGATAATGACATTCTTTCATATGTGAAATAAATATAACCAAAAAGTGCTACAAGCATATATGTAACAATGCCCCACTCTTCCAACAAGTATTTGATGCCAACAATTATTTCCATAAGTGAAACATGTAAATATTTCAAAAGTTAAGTGAAGTGAATGTGAAATGTGAAGTGTATGCATGAAACATGTGAATATTTTTTAAAGGTCAGTTAAGTATATTTAAAAAGTGGAGTTTATGGACGAAACATGTATATACTTCAAATTTGAGTGATGCACATGTGAAATGTGATGTTTATGTGTGTAGCATGTGGAATATGTGTGAAATCAAAGATTGGGTGTTATACATGTGAATACTTGATGAAATAAGTGAAGAACAAGCACATATGGCTTCATTTTTGAGTGTTACATAAGTGAGTATTTTGAAATCCAAAAATTGCAGAAAATTCATCAAAACATTTACTTGTAAGCCAACAAATGCCAAGCACACTAAAATTCCACGTTCTTACCAACAAAACGCCTCTTTATGTATAGGATAAGATAGAGTAAGTGCAAAAAACAAAGTTTGGGTGTTATATATCTAAAGACTTGATGAAATGAGTAAAAAGAGGCACATATATCATCAAATTTTGGGTGCTACACATGTAGCTATTTTAAGATCCAAAAATTGCACATAATGAACAAATCTTTTCATGCTTCAAAATTTAATGCCCCAAAGCTAAATCATGTGTGATAACATCGATAAAACATGCTAAACTTTCTAAAAAACGTGTATTAAGCTTGAGGGAACATGGGAAAAGCAAGCTAAATCTTCCAAACAAAGTGTATCGAGCATAGGAAAGACATAGTTATGGTGAAGCCACCACATCCCATGCATGTACTAAACCATGCATTAGAGTAAAGAAAGAGAAGAATAAATACCACCTCCTTGAGCATACACCTCACAAAGAGGTAAAGTCCCCAAAGATTCTAAGTAAAACATGCTAATCATGAGAACTAAGCATGGGTAATACTCAAATGTAACATAACAACATGTAAAACATTAGAAAAAGTGTAGAATATGCTATGTAAAGCCTTCCATCTCAAGTTCCCATACTAAAGCCACATGTATTTAATGCCACTATCCCCATCCAACAAGTAAAGATAGAGAGCATACAAGAGTAATGGAAAAGAGAAGAAGGGTTAGTCATGAAGTAGTAAAAAGAAAGCTAGCAAATATTTTCTAAAGCTTGCCAATGATATCCATGGAAATTCAAACCATCCAAAAGCTAGGCTAGCATGAGAAAATCCTTCTCAATCTCCTCTTTCTTTTTGCTTCTTGCCTTTCTTTCTTTCTTTCCTTTCTTATGTTAAACATTGGCCTCAAGTATAATCGTGAGTTTAAAGTAGGAATGAAAGAAAGGAACAACAAAGAAAAATAACGCCAAGCTTAATTCGAGTTTTACCATGAGAAACAACTTCAAAGCCCAAGTATAAAATAAAAATTTTGACATGTTGAGTGACTTCAAAGCTTAAGTACAAACTCAAAATTTTTCCATGTAGAATGGCCTAAAAACATAAGCATGAACTTAAAAATTAGGCATGTAAAATAACTTCAAACGCCAGACATAAAAACATAAGATTTTGCTATGTGGAATGGCGCCAAAAGCCAAGCATAAACTTGAAATTTTGGCATATAAAATGGCTTCAAATGCCAATCATAAACTTAGACTTTTTCCATGTAAAATATTTTCAAAAGTCAAACATCAAACTAAAACTTCGACATGTAAAATGGCTCCAAAAACATTACCATAATCTTGCAATTTTGACATGTAAAACCATAGGCAAAAGCCACAAAAATTTAAGGAATGGGGAGGGAAATTTATACCTTAATGGCCAAAATCACCAACCAAGCCAAAGCAACAAGCAAGAGTGCCAAAGAACTTAGCCCAAACAAAGAACAAACAAGTTTTTCACCCTAGCTTTGAATCAAAGGAAGTTTGGACAACACCTCCCCCTCTTCCTCAAATTTTGGCCAACAAAAAAAAGCAACAAAAGGGGTTATTTTATAGCCAAATGGGAGAAGAAGAATAACAAGAAGAAGACCCCCAACCTTCCTATGGGTAAAAACCCTTGGTACAAGAGGTGTGCAGCCATGGAGGTGATGGTGACAAGAAAAATCACAGCAAAAAAGTGACGAGTCCCTGGAGGAGGTGATGGCTTCTGGCGTGAGATGGGATGGAGGCCAGGGAGGGCATCTGCCATGGCTTTTCACGCAAGAAAGGGGCTCGACCATGGCATTATTGTGAGAAAGGGGAGGGGCCTAGCTCAGATTCACGAAAAAGTAAGAAGGCGGCATCGGCTAGGGCTTTGCGCGTGGGTTTGGTGTGAGGATTTAGATGTTTAAAATGTAATTTTTTAATTATTTAATAATAAAGTGCCGAATCTCTAGCTATTTTTTTTTTTTTGCACAAAACCATAACAAGTTATATATCCTGTCCAAGTAATTACAATGTTCCAAACGCATTAGAATGGTCTGTTTTGCGATCCGAGGACGTTCGAGCAACTTAATCGTCGATGGGGTCAAAAATACGTCGAATTCGATTCATCTCAAAATTCTGGCTCGTCGTCGATCATTTTGAAGAATGGATTTCAATTTTAAGAAATTTTAAAGTATTTAGAAGATTTTGGGAATTTTTAGATTTTTTTTAGAATTTTTGGAATTTTTGGACTAGGAGGGGTATCTTGGTAATTTTGGGGATTTTTGGGGTAAGTGGTTTAAAGGCTGAACTGAAAGCTCTAGGTAGTTCTAAATGAAATTTTGTGTCAAATGACAGTGTTTGGGGGCATTCTTATCAATGTGAAGGGTTTTATGAATCCCAGAGCGCTGTTAAGTATTATTTTTTTTTGTGTCAAGGAGCCCAAAGGTAGCTCAGAAGTATAGCATGTTTAAAGTTAAAATTCTCAGTGCGACGAGGGGAATGTACTGGAGTGAATTTTGGAAAGCTTGGGTGATTCTGGATAGTTTTGGAAATTGGGGCCTTTTCATCAGCAATTTGTTAATTTGGGATTAAAAATGAAATTTTGTGGAAATTTAAATGGCTTGAAGGTAAGAAGAATGGGAACATTTTGGCTGAGTCATGGACCAAGAAAAACACTCTTTTGGTCCTCTATGTGTTGGTCCTAGCCATTTTAGCCAAGGGCTTAAAGTTGGTGGGACCGCCCATATGAGTTTCCAAAAAGTTAAGGAATCAAAATGGGATGTGTTTGGTTTAGAATTGTGAGTATAAAGTGTGATGTGCATATGTAAATGTAGGTGTGAATGTGCTCCAAACCTCCTAGGTTTATCCTAAGGCCTGACCATCTATAGGAATCCCACTTGAACTTCCTTATGCTTGGTTTCATCCTCCAAAATTTGGAGGTTAGGTCTTAAGCATATGAAAATTTCAAGTGAGGGAAACAAGCATGTGAAATTTCTATGTGGTAGGGTTCCATTGCTAGTCTTCTAAGAAGGTCACCAAGAGAGTACTATGGATAGAACCTAGGCTATCTAAGGAGAGGCTAAACCTCAACCAAAAGTGAGGTCAACATATGGATAGATTGATTAGAGGAGATTGTAGTGTTGTCTTACCTCCACATTCACACTAAACCCCATATGAGCCTACACGTGCTTGGAATGAAGAAGATGATCATGAGGAAGGAGATGCGGGTTAGGATTTATAGTTTGTATATGTTGTTAGCTGTTATGTGATGTTGTATGACTGGACTTTTTAATATATATGTGTGGTTAGCTTTGTATTTGTAGTTAATATATCGATTCTATTGTTGTAATCGTGATTGATGTAATAGTTGGCGATGTACTTTATTTTGTTTTTTATGTTATTGTGGATGTTGTTTGTTTGTGTTATGTGATGTGATTATTTTGAGTATTTGAGGTATTAAATGTGTTAAAAAATTTCGTTGTGTATTCGGTTTGTTAGTGTAGAACTTATTCCAAAAACTATTAGGAAAGCTTAGAACACTGTTAAAATCCACCATTTAATTTTATGCTTAATCTTTTAAATTTACTACCATATATATTTTATTTGTGGATTTCTATTAAAGTATTTGAGAATTTCCTTTTATTACCTACACTACTTTATAATTCTTTTGAACTTCTTTTATAAAAAAATGTGAAGTTAAAATTTGATCTATTTGTTTTTACTCCTGTTTTGAATTGTTATACTTGCATATTTAGGTTATAAAAATACTTTCAAGCATGATACTTATAGTTTTCAATTCCAACCCACGTATTGGTTTGGGACAGATGAAAAAAATTTTTTAAAAAAAGCTTACATTTTATTTGTTCTCAAATGCTCTAAAAATAAAATTTGATTTTGATTAAAAAATAATTTTGTGTATGAATTTATGTTCGGAAAGTAGAATTTTGAATATAGAAATGTTTAAGAAAATTTAGTTAAAATCTATAGTAAGGATGAAAAATTTAAAGTTAAAAATTTCTTAGTGAAGAAATAATAAATATTTTGTAACTATCTTCAGTAGAAAATGTTATATTATTGGAAAAATAGAAGGATTAGACTTTCATTTTTAATACTTAACTTTATTTTATTGAAAAAAATTCTCAAAACTTTTACTATTTCTCTAGGTAAAACATATATATCTACCTTATGCTTTAGGAACGGAAGTGTAAAATTCAAAAATATTAAAGGCCTATCCGGATAGAGTAATCCTTGCCTTATAAAAAAAATTAAAAATTGTATATGAAAAAAAAGGAGAAGCTTGAGGATCTAAGGGTCTAATCAAAAATTGGTTCCACAACTGATCTTTCTAAAGTATAATACTTGATAAAATCTTGAAGCTTAAGAATATAACATAGTTAGTATAATTATTTTTAGTAAAAATTTTTACTTAAAGAAAATAAAATGCCTAAACCCTATATTTTGAAAAATTTACAATTAGTAAGATAGGAATACAAATTTTTTATTGACCTTTATCTATGTGATTTCTAAACTTTAAATTGGTGTCATTTAGTAATTTTTTTTTTTAAATTGGACTACTACATTCCTAGAAAAAAATTTTAGAAACTCATAAAGAAACTCATCCATATAATTTGTTTATTTGATTTATATGTGATTAAAGTATCACTTGAGGACAAGTAAAATTTCAAGTTTGGGGGATTTTGATACACCTAAAATATATAGTATTTTTATAAATATTTTTATACCTCTTTTTGATGATATTTCACTTTAATGGAAGATATTTTGTGTATTTTTCCTGCAGGTAGAATTAAATTGCTGATTGTGACGTAAGGAGTGAAAAAAGGACCAAATTTGGAGCAAAAATGAAGAATGGTGCAAAATTGATCTGTGGTGGCTAAGCGACTGGACCTACGCTTAAGCACCAAAGCCTCACGGCTATGTGCCTAGATCTGGAGCTTACATGTCAGAAGCCTTTCGGCTAAGAGCCAAGACCTTGTACTTATATGCGACAGTGACTTTAGAGGAGTTATTTAATTTTTGGCGCCATCTTGAAGAGGTGTTTGAGACATCTCTTTGTACAAACGTAGGTGACTTCCTATTGGCGCCAAAATTAAATTAAATTACTCTTGAATGGATGCATCTCTTAGAGGATTCGTTGAATCTGGGAACAATTTGAAGAGATACGAAAGTACCTGTTGGAAAATTTTAAAAATAGGACATGAAGATCAAAAAAAATTTTAGTAACACACCACTCCATTTCACCATTAATATTTATTTTAATATAGTTTGTATTAGGATTAGAAGTTACATTTGGAATCCTTGGAGTTGGCCGCAAACCTTTAATGAGTATTTTAAGGAAAAGCAATGTTTTCAAAGGAACTTCAATAGTTTGGCGGAGAGGATTTTTAGATAAGTCTTTATCTTTGCTTTTCCATTTGGATTTTAGTTAAGACTTCCTATGTTTTCATTAAGATTTATAATTTAAAACCAAGTTTTGGTTGTAATTTCTCCAAGATTTCTGAGTAGTTTTCATTTTCTTTTACCATAAAATGATGAAGTAATAAAATTATGGAATGATGTTGTGTGAAGTATAGGAAATCAATGTTGGTGGAAGTTGTGATGATTTAAAACCTTGAACTTCATTTACTTCTTTTTTTGGCCAATTAAGATGTTAATATATGTTGTAAGAACATGTATGGTATTTTCTCAGTCAATAATTGGTAAGAATCACATGAGATTATATGGGTAAGAATGTAGTCCAGATGATTGAATGTAAATAAATATGGAGATATACTTAGATGGGCATAGAATAAGAGGACTTTAGAGTGACAGCCTAAAGCCCCCAATTCGATTTATTATTTTATGTTTTGATAAGTAATGTTGTACCTCAGGTGGAGGGAGAAGAGGAATCTCTAGAGTGAGAGCTAACATCTCTCCTGTCTAGCCCGTCTTCAAGATTAAGAAAATAATAGATTAACCTATGTTTTTTATAGCATCGTTATTATGGGTAAAAAATATAATTGCTCATATTTTATACAACACATTTTAGATACTTCCACAACATAGTTTCATGTCTTGTTACTAATTCATTATAAGGAAAAATATATTTTATCTAAATTTTCTTTCATCTTACAAAAATCTAGTTAAAATAGTTGTTTACTTTTATTTTAGATTACAAAAATTACCAAAAAGAATTCAACTTTCTTTCCATGAATATTATCTTTAGTTTGGGTAAGAACTTTCTTAAAAAATAAAAAGTTATTTTTCTGTTCTCTTTCCTTTAAAAATTTTTACACATTTTTTCCTTGCGGGCTCGATATCCCTAGGCTTAATCAGGAAGTCCTATATTACTTGATAACGATACGTATAGTTTGATAGAATCCAATTTTAGAATATCAATTAAAACTCTTATTCTTATTGGCTTCAAGTTTTTTGCATCGTTGTAAAGAAAGAGATATCAGTAAAAAGAAGTATGGATTCATATATAAAATGTAAGCATAAATATCAGAGTTCAGAAGGAATAAGAGTCGAAGGTGGTTTAGACAAATTCTGTACTGGACGATCGGGTATCTCCTTCATTAAAATATCATTCTTTATTTTTAGGGGTACTTTACATTCTCTTAAGTAGTTTAGCAACTAAGCATCCTTCTATCTTGGCTTCTGGAACAGAATACAGATTTGAGTGACAGGTGTAGGCTTCTCCCTCACCTTATTAGAACCATGTGGCGGTGGTAGAGTAGCCCAAATTCTGTGGAGGCTTTCATCTCAAATAATACCCGTTATGGATGGATCCTACTCCCTCGTAGGAGCAAAATTGTCTCTAGTACACTGAGTTCGTTCTGCTGTGGAATCTCATCAATAACTGACAGACTTGTAGCTTGAGCCGTGATGGCTTTCAGGTTCTTCCAATTGTGGTTCATCCTTTGAGACCTAGTCACCAGAGCGAATCTGGAGTAGGAACCAAACTCGAACACTAATGTTGGGGTAGCAAACTCATCAACTAAATTATCAAATAAAATCTCTTCCCCTTTGTCAAATGGGATTGTATAAGCAGTAACGGTAAATCCAGCGGCGGTGCGGGTGACAGTACTTATGGGTATGGGAACAACTGACTTATCAGAAGTTGTGGCAACCTTCAACTACTTAACAGAAGAGAAATTTTGGTGGGAGTTAAGATTGAACACAGAAGATGGTTCTAGAATTTCTGGGGCAGCTATCTTCATAATGAAAAATGGAGCTTTTCCAAGCGTGACTTCAAACTCGTTGAAGCTGGCCCAAAACTGAACTGTGGGTGCTATGAGACGGGCCTCATCGATAGTGGGCAAGTTGCAGGAGAAAGTGAGTGTTAGGGTTGAAATCATAACAGTTGATTCAAAAATATTCTAAAAGTTTGCAAAGTCTTAAACCTTGTAATCATAGTGCAAACACTACAAATTATTAGAGGTTTTTCTATGGACTGGGTACACTTTCATTTTTATTTTAATCTATTTAATTATACTTTCAAGTATTTATTTTCTTTTATCATTCTATTATTTTCAAAAATTTTGCAAAAAATTTTCAATTCTATTGTTTCTTTATCAATTTGATTCTCAAGATTTTAAAATGAGTATAAGATTTGAGAAGAGTTGGCTCAATTTACCGATAACAAAAATTGAACCTAGGAAGAATAAAAGAAGGAAAGTGAATTTCGGGACCCTATCTAGGATCCCCTTAACAACGCACATTGCGTTGGCAAAATTTGTTTACCAACACACCTATTGGGTGTCCAACCTCACACAAAAGGAAGAAAATCCTAAAGACTTCTGAACCCCCATGTTTAGCGGTGGTTAAACAGACGGTCCTTGAATTGAGGAGAGTTGACCGTACTTTGCTAAGGAAGAAATGGGTAAAATATGTCAATGAAAGAATAATAATCTGGTTCATGAGGGATTTGAATGCATCACCGATGTATGAAAACAAATTTCCCCATCATAATGGAGAGAAAAACTTTTCCCCAGCGGAGTCGCCAAAAATATGTCGACCATTAAAAATTAGAAATTGTCAGTTGCTTGAGTGGAGTTCCTGTTCCTCATTTTAAAATATATTTGATTTAAAATATCTATGTAATTTTGGAAAGTAACATTTTATTTTGAAAATATGAAATCTAACCAATCTTATACATGCAATAGTTTAAATAATCGAGTACTGCACTACAAGCCATGTATCTATCCTGAAGAACATATACATTACTTGGTGGTGAGGCTTAAACTAAAGAATCCATGACATCTATTTTGTGCGTGAATAATTTATGTTGAATGACAAGTTACCCTAGATAGAGGTTATGTTACCTTAGCTCTTAAAGTTTTCTATATGGGTAAATCCCTATTGTTAATTGCATCATAAATGACCAAAGTCACTTAAGAAATCTCTCGATTTACATCATGAAATATTATTTTCATGAATTCTAAAAGGTAGGATTTTCAAGGTAATTGTAGGGGAAAGCCAATAGAGAAAGGTGTAAATTTGGAAAATTATTTTTTTAGAATCCAAAAAACAAAAGAAGGGGACGTCACAGATCCTAATGCAAACTTAGAAACCTCCAAACTTATCCTATGGTTTGGCTTCAATTTGAAGAGATAATTTAATGTTTTATCCTTCCACTTTTATTAATTAGGGCATACATTTTCATGATTTTGATCATGCAACTATTCTGAGAGATAGAAGGATTTATCTCATACCAGACGACAACCTCAGAGAACTTAATACGAGTTAGGGCTTATATTACACGGGGTACTGAAGGCCTAAAGAGATAAAGTGAGGGCTTATGTTGCACTAGGAAAACTAGCTCAAAGTTCTATAGCTTGTTGTTTATTTCTAATGAACATTTATTGTTGTAGATTTGCTTCTTCCAAATGCGGGTCAGATTTTTATAATGCAAGAATTTATGAACTCAAATTTATATATATTTATAATGAATTTGTAAAGTTCAAGCATTCAACGCAAGTATACATATTGTATCAAGTAATACTGGGCTCTAATGGAGCTCTGGTTATCGATCCCACAGGGAAGTGACGAAGTAAAAAAAGATTAAGAGTTTCACAGTAAGTAATGTAGTACTGAATTCCAATATTAAAATTGCAATTAAAGTTTAATGTTTACTTCTACTACTAAGATGCCGAAAACAGTAATAATTAAGCAAACTACAATTACTTCTAATATCTTTAAAATAGAACTAACTAACAGACACACACTATGCTATATATATGAAAGGTATTGATAAATAAGAAAAGTATCTTTTCTCTTGCAACGAGAATATGATATGTGGATGATATGTAATGCTTATGTATTGTTTTGTGCCACATAGGAGCATACATGTTCCTTTACCCTTAAAAGAGTACCCCCTCTTCCAAACATGAAAAGAACATTGACATATCCTAAGTTTAGTCACTAAATCTAAGGCTAGGCTGGGAGGATACCGTTTCTCACTTCAAAGCTCCCACTCACCCTTCACTTGAAGGCTAACCTTCAAGCTTAGTTACTAATCTTAGGACCAAGTTGGGGATCTCAGCCAGTGACTCTGAAACCTCCAATTTGAAGTCCATCAACACACATTTCCCAATTTATTTGCACTCAATTCCTATGAACTATGCAATTCATCCATGGAAATTGTATGGATTCTTCATTATTGTTGTAGGACACTAAATCCTTTTAGAATTAATGTTCAACAACATATTTTAAAAATTCAACTGGTGAGATCGAAAAGTAAATGAATTTCGAAATGAAAAACATCGCAATTACTTCAATACATTAAAAGCACTTCAAATCCACATCAACACATCACCACATCTCTATGCAAGAAAAAGACAAAGGAGACTACTCATAATTCATGAAGAAGATAAAATAAATCATGGATTTTATATATAAAAGAAAAGTCATACAAACTACAAAAGAAAATACAAGTTATCTCTTTCTCTTCCCCAATGCAATTCCCTTGAAGTTCCTTTGAATCCAACTCTCTCTTCTTTGTAACACTCAATTTCCTCTTTAGAATAGAAAGTTAGAAATGAAATCCCAAGAGTTTCCATAGGCATCCCTTCAAAAAGACGCCAAAAGTCTTCAAATTTTTAGTCCACCGATATTAGGCGTCGGTGGCGCTCTATCGTCAAAATATTGCTGAGCTCTCAGGAAAATGGCGCCGGCGGTGCCAGAAGCAGTTTTCCTTCTTTTTGCTCATTTTTGCTCCAAATTCATTCTTTTTCACTTCTTTTCGCTCTAATCATCTAGCAAAAATAGTATATATTTTTGGTGCATCAAAATCCCCCAAACATAACTATTACTTGTCCTCAAGTAATCCTTTTACTACATAAAAATATAACTCTATGCAATGCACTTTTCATCTGTAAAACACTAAAATTTTTCATTCAAAAGAATATACTGGTTAGACTTTTAGAATAAAATTTAGTAACTCAAATCAATACTACAGGTATAAGAATCTTCAACAATCAAGTTTAAGAGTTTTAGCCTTCTATTTATTTTAAGATAAACCATAATTTGTCACATTAAGAGTGCCTTGAAAGATTATGTGAAAAAGGAGTTCACACAAACTTTATCAGAATGTAGGCCACTACTTTAAATATAAATTCAGAAATGAAATCAAGTTCTCCCTTTAGGGTGACTCAAGTGAAGCCAATTTTTGATTAGGCATCTCCTCAAACTTCTCCTCATACTTACTTTTTTTGTTTTTCTTTTTCATTTTGGGATTCTTTTTCAATCCTTCATTTCTTATCTTTCCCTTTATTTTTTAATGAGGATAACTATATCCGGATATCCTTTAATGATTTTGAACTTCACTCTCCTCTTTCTATAGTTCAAACTTGAGATACCTCATTACTTTATAATAAGGTACAAGCTTTATTATTCATCATAAAGTCACAATCTCTTCTTACACACAATACATTAATTCTCTTAACATTTCAAAAACACAGTTTTCTTTACTTTAGATAGTTAACTATAATCAAATATTTTCATCCCGAACATCTTATTTATGTAAAATTAACCTTTATTACTAAATACTTTCATCCAATCCTTCCAGAATAATTAACTGAAATAAAAAGCTTTAGTTACCTACATTAAGGCTCAACTGCCAGAAATTATGCTATTAATTTTTTAAAATATAATAATTGAGATCAAGTAAGAGTTAATATTTATCTACCCTCCCCCAAACTTAAATATTCCAATAAATTTGAAATATTAGAGAGTAAAAGAAAACTAACCTTTTTGTGCTGGGATCTTGAAATCTTCAACAGCTATCTGGTATTGGTCAAAATGTGTAAGTAACAGGCATGAAACAGTTAGTAAAGGGATATAATCAATATTTTAAAATTTTGAAAGGTTAAGAGAAATTACCTTTAAACATCTAAACATCGAACAAAACATCACAATACTAGACAAACTATCACATCACTACACAGTTCATTTAACAATTTCAATTTTTTCAATACAAGATAACAATACACCAACAGGGTTAGCCATCACATGAAAAGCAAATAACTAATACATTACAATAATACAACACTACACAACAAGAAAACAAAAAAAAAACAAACAATCTACCAATCTTCATCACCAGGATCATGAGTAGGGTCAGCAGGATCAGGTCTATACGATGTATAGTTGGGGCAAGTAGGAAATATCACATCAGTCTCCCCCCTCATGAATCTGACCTGAGCAACATAATAGGCAATATTGAACTCAACTCTCCTCCTTAGATAATCTTCATTCACATCAATCTGGCCTCAAACACATCCATCCTAACATGAAGTCTATCCACACTAGCACTATGTAATCTCACTTGTTCCATAATATCAGATAATGTAGTGGGCTCAGATGTAGGTGGAACTTCATAACTTGTAGTAGGAATATCAATACTCCTACTCTCATCTCGGCATCCAAAATGAGACTCATAAGTATAGATAATAGTCTTGGTAATCGGTCTCAGCGGTATAGCTACTTCTTCAAAATTGCTGAACTCTACTTCAGACTGAACACACATGGCATGAACTAAGGCAGCATGTCCTAATCCACCAGTGGTCTCTCCTCTAGCAATAGTCTTAATGTAGTTAAAGTCAATAGCCCCAATATCAACCATTTTCATCTTCTGAATACAATAGTTCATAATTGTTCTATCCCTTGTAACTTCACTGTGGTGATAGGAAGGTAATAGTTTGCAGAGATGAAATAATGTCAAACTTTTGATGCAACATTTAACTTGGAAACGGGAAAGTTAATCATCTGTTTTTGACTTACTTTCCATTCCCCTCTTCCATCCGTTAGAAAATCAATCACTTCTCTCATATTTGCCTGTCGAGTATCAAAGTTTTCATATTCACAAACAAATGGTTCCTAAGTCTGATAGAATGCATTAATACGCTGAGGAGTAAACTCAACCATTTTTCCTCTATCTAACACATACTCAGTCTCAGTCCAGGGCACATTTAAATAGAACTCTTTAACAACTCCCATAACAGCATTCACAGTAAAATAACAAAATCGTTCCCAGTTTCGCTCTATAATTAACTATTCTACGGATCGACCAGAATTATCAAAATCTTGATCCTGGATACACTTCTTATTGTAAAGGTAAGAGTTAAAGTGAAATTGTGCTTTAAAATTAACAAATTTTTCTTCATCAAAATCAAATTTTTTCTTCCCTTTACTCATTCTTGGAGCCCTGTGAATTTCTAAAATTTGCAAGGAAAATCCAATGAACTCCCAATTCACAATGTCACAAACTCCAAATACTATTCTAAAAAAGTAAGAGCAAATTTCATCATTGGAAATCTCAAAATTTCTTTAAAAATCTAAAAATTCCAACCTAAGCAATGTGAGAGATTTCCATGGTGAAAATAAAAAAATTTTAACTTAAGGTGTAGCTCTTACCAAGAGAAGTGTAGATTCGCTCTCGAAAAGCTTTGAAATCATTTCAAATCTGAGATCTAGCAAGCCCTAGGTCTTCAAAATCGCAAAAATGGAGGAAGAAGATGAAAGCAATGGAAAAAACCACGGGTCCCAGGGTCAAAATCACGAAATAAAAGGCTTTTGACATTTTTGTGTACTTGGGCGCTGGCAGTGCTCGATAGGGAGTCAGGGGTGCACTATTTTTTAAAAATACCAATACTCTCTGGATTTGGACATTCGAGGTGTCCATTCTGGCGCTGACGGCGTCAATCCAAAACTCTTTCTGGGTCGAAATTGTTTTTCGCAATTTCAATCGTTTCGACTTCCATAATGACATTTAACACTTCATTAAGCATCTACTTCATCGCACAAGCAATAATTAAGACAATTCTTACACAAACAATACAAAACATACTTCTATATATAAAATCCACGTTACATTATAAACACTAAATATGTTCATTCAAACAAAACCAATAGCTCTTAGATGTTCAGTTTTGCAAGTACGCTACGATAAGCAAACTCTAAAATCTAAGGACACAATGAAAATAAACATAGCAAATCCAAATTAAAATTACAAAGCAAAGCAAGTCAATACTACACACCAAACAGAATTAAGCAAAGTAAACTAAACACACATCAAACAAAAGTAGAATCGAGTAATCACTCCACATCAGTTTCAGAACTATCTTCCTCTCTAATATCTCCAATAGATTGCTGATGTACGAATAAATTGTAGAATGGAAGAAATGGGAATTGCTCAGATGAATCCTCAGCAATCACAGTGTTCTTTTTCATCAGATTAATCAGACCCATCTCAATCCGACTAGTGTGATAAAATTGTTCCTTCATCCTCTAATCTATATGATCAAATAAATCAGAAATATTATTGATTGCATTCATAACATTTTGTACTTCTTTCTCCAACTGTTTGATCCTCTATAGAATCATTCTGGAACTTTCAGGAAAATAGGGTTGAATCGGTTGTGAAGATCGTGTTGGTTGATAAGCAAGAAAATTCATATCATCATCATCTCCCACTGTTTGGTAGTCATAAAGATTAGTTGGATTAATAGGTCTCCATGGAAGAAGAACCTTTTCCCAACCCTCATATGGAACTTGTGATTGACTACACAACAGAAATATGGTGGACATGTGTCCAAGCCCATATTTAGATCCATGAATAATTAATCCCAAAATTGATTTCACAATTATATCAACAATGTCAATCGACCTCTCATTTTGAATACAGAAATTCGAAATGGCACTTTCCTAGGTTACCTTGCTAATCTTAAAATTTGGAAATAACTTTACCGAAATAAAGTAATGCCACTGCTTTGACACTAGATTTAAAGATGTTGAGGGAGACTAATATATCCATTTTCTCTAACTTCCCAAAGTTCTTTCTCATTCGTCAAATAACGATACACATCATTCATATTACCACTTGTGGCATTGAAATTAGAATAATGGAAAATAGGTACATTCTCAATCATAAAGAGATCATTAATTCTTGCAGGAGTGAATTGCACAAACCTACATCGCACAAAGACGAATCCTTGGTTGATCCCGTGAAGATATGCATAGAATTCTTTCACAACTGGAACGACTACGACAGCGGTAGTTTAACATAAAACTTCCTAACATCTTTCCTTAATTATCTCTTAAATTCTTGTAGTATGATTATCCATACCTCGATTTATGAAGCCTCTTCCTTGATAATCCTCCTCTTCATCATCACTTGGTTGAACAATCGATGCGCCTCGAAACTTATAAACTTTTTTTGGTTAAAAATGTGAGATCGAGGGGTTTCTAAAGAGTAGGAATCCATGGGATGCGAATTGGGGAAGGTAGTTTTCATTTTTCTAGAGTTTGGAAGTCTAAAATGGATTTTGGGAGTTATAAGAACGAAGGTCCCGCTCAAAACTGCCAAAACACGCATTTTGAAACTGCAAAAACCATTAATAGGTTTTGGGCACCCGCAGCGCTCAAACCTGTAAGTTCAAAAAACTCTCTATAAGTGGCCGTCGGTGGCGCCCTTTTTGGCATCGGCGGTGCCAGTGGTTAAAAATCTCACCGAACTTCATTTGGCCAAAAATTTTCCAATATCTCAATTCGATCCAATTTTTATAAATTTTAAAAGTATTTAGGAGCATTTAGGATTTAAAAATAACTTTCTTAAAAGCACAACTAAAATAAATAAGCAAACACACCACAAAGATACATATGGGTTGCCTCCCATAAAGCTCTCGTTTTAACGTCGTGAGCCTGACAAACCATTCAGTTAATCGAGATGACTCAGCATTAAAACCTCTTTAAAGTCAAGTTAAAACCCATCAAAGTAAGGCTTTAATCGATTCCCATTAACTTTAAAAATATTTCTAGTATCAGGATCCTTAATATCAACAGCTCCAAAAGAATGAACTTTTACAACTGTAAAAGGTCCTAACCATCAAGACTTGAGCTTTCCAGGAAATAACTTCAATCTTGTGTTTTATAACAAAATTTTTTGTCCAAATTCCAATTTCTTTTTCAATATCTTCCGATCATGCCACAATTTCATTATCTCTTTATAGATCCTGTCATTGTGATAAGATGCATTTCTAATCTATTCCTATTCATTGAATTGCATAAATCTCTTTTCTCTAGCACTTTTCAAATTAAAAGTCAACTCTTTGATCGCCCAATATGTTTATGCTCCAATTCCAACGGTAAATGACAAGTCTTACCAAACATTAGTCTATAAGGAGACATTTTAATAGGGGTTTTAAAAGCAATCCTATAAGCCCATAAAGTAGTATCTAATCGAGCAGACCAAAATAATTTATGATTATCCATAGTTTTCTCCAAAATTCATTTAATTTCACAATAAGACACTTCTGCTAAACCACTAGTCTGGGGTGATAAGCAGTAGAGATTCTATGAATAGTATTATATTTCTCAATCAATCTCTTAATTTGATTATTTCTGAAATGGGTTCCACCATCAGTTATAATCACTCTCGACATTCCATATCATGTTAATATACTTTTCTTTAAAAAATTTGAAGCACTCTGAGCATCACATCTAAGTAAAGAGATAGCTTCAATCCATTTCAAGACATAATCAACTGCAAACAGTATATATAAATTCCCAATAGAAGGAGTAAATGGTCCCATAAAATCTAATCCCCATACATTAAAAATTTCAACTTCCAAGTTATATTTTAGAGGCATTTCATTTCTTCTAGGTATATTTTCTACTCTTGGACATCAATCACATGATTTAATATATTTATAAACATTCTTAAAATGAGTAGGCCATTAAAATAAAGATTGTAAAATATTAAACGCAGTTTTATCAACACCAAAATGACGTCCAAATTCAAAATCATGACATCGTTGAATAATCAAATTCATTTCTTCATGTGGCACACATCTCCTAATAATTTGATCCTTACACTGTTTATATAGATAGGGCTCATCCCACAAATAAAATCTTGCATCATATTTAAACTTCTTTTATTGTTTCCTTGTTAAATCAGGTGGTACAATATCACTCACAATATAATTCATAATATCAGCATACCAAGGAAAATTTCTTCCCATAATAGTATAAAGTTGCTCATCAGGGAAAGCTTCTCTAACTTCCTTTTCAAATTCAGATAATTTATCATACTTTAATCTTTACAAATGATCAGCTATTTGGTCATCAGATCCCTTCCTATCAACTATCATAAAATCAAATTCTTCCAGAAGAAGTATCCATCTAATCAGTCTAGGTTTCGCATCCTTCTTTTGCATTAAATATTTGATAGCTGAATGGTCTATATGGACAATACTTTTCGCTCTAATTAAATAAAGTCTAAACTTTTCAAAAGCAAATACTATAGCTAATAACTCTCTTTCATTAGTGGTATAATTAATTTGAGCTTCATTAAGAGGTTTACTAGCATAGTAAATGACTTTGAAAAATTTGTCATGTCTTTGCCCCAATGCTTCTCCGATCGCATAATCACTAGCATCACACATGAGTTCAAATAGTTTCCCCTAATCTAGTGAAACAATTATAGGTGTAGTGATTAATTTCTCTTTCAATAGATCGAAAGCACACAAACATTCATCAATAAAATCAAACTTTCTATCCTTTTCTAGAAGTCAGCACAAAGGTTTAGTAATTTTAGAAAAATCTTTAATATATCGCTTGTAGAATTCAGCGTGTCCTAAGAACTTCTCACCTTTCTCACAGTAGTGGGTGGCAGCAATCTCTCAATCACATTAATTTTAGTAGGATCGGCCTCCATACCATATTCAAAAATTTTAGGCCCTTTCACAATTCCTCCTGCGACCATAAATTGACATTTCTGCCAATTTAGAACTAAAATTGTTTTCTTGCAAAGCACCCAAACTTTTGCTAAGTTTCCAGGAAAATTTCAAATGTAGTCCCAAATACAGAAAAATCATCCATGAAAACTTATATTCTGTCATCTATCATACTACTAAAGATAGACATCAAACATCTCTGAAATGTTCCAGGTGCATTACACAATCTAGATGGCATTCTTCGAAAAGCAAAGGTTCCATAAGGGCTAGTAAATGTTGTCTTTTCTTGATCCTCAGGAGCAATACGTATTTGATGGTAACCAATATATCCATCCAGAAAGTAGTAGTACATGTGTCCAGCGAGTCTATCCAGCATTTGATCGAGAAAAGGAAGAGGAAAGTGATCTTTTTGGCTGGCGGCATTTAATTTCCTATAGTCAATACAAATTCGCCATCCATTAATTTATCTTGTGTGCATAATTTCATTACATTCATTCACTTCAACAGTCACTCCTCCTTTTTTCGGTATTTAATGTATTGGACTCACCCAAGCACTATTCAAAATAGCATCCAACAATTTTAAAATCTCCTTCTTAACTACTTTCATTATTGGATTCAATCTCCTTTACGGATCAACTCTCGATTTATGCTCTTCATCTAATAAAATTCCATAAATACAAATCAAAGGACTGATTCCTTTAATATCTGCTAAAAGTCCATCCAAAAGCTTTCTTGTATCTTTTTATATTTTCTAACAACGTCTGTTCTTGATAATTTTTTAACTCTGAAGATACAATAACACGTAGGGTAGATGATTCTCCTAAAAACATATACTTCAAATGATTAGGGAGAATTTTCATCTCAAGTTCAGGAGGTTTTATTGTAGATGGAATTAAGCTTTTCTTTCCACCTTCCATAGTGTCTAATACTTCAAATCTCTCGTGAACATACTCCAAATCTTCTTTCTTTCTACTATCTGAATTTTCTTCATTTTCAATTTATTCTTCAAACATATTTTCATAACTCTACTTCTTTTTCAAACATATTTTCATACTCTACTTCTTTTTTGATTTCTCAAATATTCACACACCTTTATCCTAAAATTCAATATCTTTTTCCATTGAGGGATACTTCGTAGATTTCAAAATACTAAAGATCACCTCTTGATCATTAACTCTCATAGTTAATTCTTCTTTTTGAACATCAATTATTGCTCTTCCAGTAGCAAGGAATGGTCTTCCCAAAATGATTGGAATTTCTTTATCTTCCTCTATATCAAGTATAATAAAATCCACAGGAAAGATAAATTTATCCACTTTTACTAACACATCTTCCACCACACTTTTAGGGTAAATAATGGAACGATCGGCCAACTGAAGAGTCACAGATGTAGGAAAAATTTCACCTATACCCAACTATTTGAAAGTTAATAAAGGCATAAGATTAATACTAGCTCCCAGATGACATAAGGCTCTTTAGAAAAAATTTTCACATATAACACACGGAATAGTGAAACTACCAGGATATTTAAGTTTTTCAGGTAACTTCTTCTGAATAATTGCACTACACTCTTTGCTAAGTGCAACAATTTTTTGATCTGTAAACTTTCTTTTCTTTTTTAGAATAACCTTCATAAACATAGCATAGTCAGGCATCTATTCTAATGCTTCAACAAAAGGAATATTTATCTTTAATTTGTTAATGATCTCCAAAAATTTTCCAAATCTATTATCCCTATTTTATTTATTCAATCTTTGAGGAAATGGAGGCGGTGGCTTTTCAACAGTAATCCTCATTGGCTCAAGAGGATAATCCAAGTCTGGATAAATCTTATTTGAACCTTTTTTGATTTCCACCTTCTCTTTTTCTATTTCAAATTTTTTTTGCACTTTTGTTTCTAATTCTATTCCACTCCATAATTGAATAGCCTTAAGTTATTCCTTGTTTTGATCTTTTGGATTGATCTCAACATTACTTGGAGGCATTCTAGAAGGTCTAAGTGAAAATATGCCCCAATTGCTTTTCAATATTTTTCATGGTAACACCTTGAGCTTGTAAGAGATTTTCCAGATTCAAAATAATTTCTTTAGTAGACAACTTCTTATCCTTAAATTACATGTTACTATTGAATCCTGGAGGATAAGATGGTCTAAAATTGGTTTTTCCTTGATTGTTCGAATTTCCAACTGGATTTATAGAACTGTTCCCCCAATTTGGGTTAACATTGGCATTGTTATTATTCCAATTGAAATTTGGGTGATTCTTCCAACTAGGATTATAATAAATTGAATAAGGATTGTTAGGTCTATAATTAGCGTTCAAAGTCTCATAAGGTGTTTGAGATTATGTTATCTGTCCAAAAGAATTTTCCTCTAACCCTTAACATGGTTGAGAATAATACATTCCATTTTGATCTATTTTCTTAGAAAGGGCGGCAATTATAAAAACTATCATAGTCATCATATCAGAATCATGAACACTAGCTAATCTCTTAGAAGTTACCCGTTTAGAGGGCCATTGAAAATTATTAATAGCCATTTCTTCAATTAATGTGTATGTTTCATCAAAAAGTTTTGACATTAACGATCCACTAACAGCAGCATCTATAATTGATCTCAATTCACTCACTAATCAATTATAAAATATATGAATTATTAAATAATCTGGTAAAGCATGATGTGGGCACTTCCTAAGAAGATCTTTAAATCTCTCCCAAGCTTCATATATTGATTCTCCTTCAAACTAACCAAGAGATGTAATATCATTTCTTAACTTAGCAGTCTTTGATGGAGGAAAATATTATCCAGAAGACTTGTGAAAAGGTGTTAGCTTAGGAACACCCTTTGTGGATCTTAGGTGTTAGCTTAGGAGCGGTCCTTCGAGTTGAGAAGTATTGCATAAGACTTTCTCTTCCTTCTCAATTCTAAATCAAGCCCTTTACCTTTTCTACAACTTTTTTTCCTTTAACAGTTTTGTTTCTAACAAATGAACTACCTAATAAACAACCTCTTCTATAAATCACAAATGCACTAACATGAATGAAAATGTGTTCGGACTCTTTCTTTTTCGTCCTAAACTTTACGACGAAAGGAAGTATAATTCGGGACTGACATTCGGAATCTGCCATGCAGAAAATGGATGCCCCAACGTTAATCTTCTCCTTCACCAATGGACTGGACTTCGCTGTTTACAAGGATGAACTGCCCGACAATGGGATCATCCGTTTTGGGCAAGGATTTGGCAGCACAGATGTCAAGATCACTGACGCCACTCTCTTCACACTAATGGACAAAATGTCAGGATGTGAAGAGCCTGTGATTGAATTCAATCTGAAGTCAGCTCAAGAATTCCCTCCCCTGCAAAGGGTTCCAGCTAAGAGGAATACTATTGTTCGTAGGAGGACTGTTGTCTCTACCCCCACCGGTCTAGTCGTCTCTGCACCTACCCCGGCTCCCGCAGAACCAAAGGGGAAGGAAGTCCAAGTTTGTAATAAGCCTGTTACCGTGGAGGGTACAGATCTCCCTGCGAGACATTCTGTTTTCGAAATTGGGTCCAGCTCAAGGGTTCCACCCCTAACACGGACTCAGAGGAGAAACAGAAGTAGAAAGATTGCTAGAAAGGCCAAGCTGCTGAAGTTGCTTTCTTAGAAGAGATCCCTGAGTACACACCATTGTTTGAGTACATACCATTGCCCGAGTATACACCGCTTTTGGAAGGAAGTAGATTCCATCCCCTCTCCGCCGCAGCTGACGAGGAAAATGTCCGCAAGATTGCTTATACATTACCTCAACCCGCATACTATAGCAACAGCCGAAAGAAAAGGGCTAGGATTACATCATTTGGCCGACTGCAGACTGTGATAGAGAAGTTAGCAAAGAAAGAGAAATGTCCTGTATCAGAAATTTTAAGAAGGATAGGGAGGGTGCCAGCCAAATCCTGTCTTGGGCCGCGAGTAGAACCCGTGAGCGTCATAGAAAAGCCAAATAAGAAGATGAAAGCTAGTCCACCTGTTTTTGTTTCAGGTTTACAGATCAGGGAGGATACCACTTTCCAGCATTCAGACGACAGACCATCCGGTCCTAGGCCTTCTGCTGCTAGAAGGATGGTATGGCGTCCAACTACTAGCTAATTAAGACCGAAACAACGACCTGAAAAGGAAAGTCTCGTTAGGAGACTCGATTCCGAAGAGAGCGCCACTGCGATGAAGGGGACTCCCAAGAAAGAAATCCAATAGCCATCGCATGATAACTGTGAAACTATACGAAAGAGACCACTGGAGGACACTATGGAAAAGCTAAGAACCGACATTCAACGATTAGCAAGAGAAAGAGATGAAAAGTTCGGAGATGAAGTCGATTTGTTGGAATTCATGGATGACAAATATGTGGAGATCAACATGGTTGATACACGAGCATCGTCAGCTTCGCAAGGTGCTCCGGCAGCTGCGGAAAGAGACGAACCAGAAATTTTAAGAGCACAACTTCGATAAAAAAATGATACAATCTCTCAAATGGCGAAAAGGATGGAAGAGATGGCTGCAGCCCTAGCCACTCTTCAGAGTCAGGTTCAACCCCCAAGAGAAACGCCTCCAGAAGTTATTCATATTACAGATGGAGGAAAAGAGATTACATCCATTAACGGAGACGATCAGTGAAGAAGGATTCTACCCAGAATATGATTCCAGAGAAAGACATCAAGAGCATGGTAGAACAGCAGGTGCGTGAAGCCTTAGCACAGTCTAAGAGCGAATCATCTATTCAGACGGGTAGACCTTACCCCGAAGAATTTGATGCAGTACAATACCCAAAGGGCATTGTACCACCTCTGTTCAAGACTTTTGATGGTACTGGAAAACCTCGACAACATGTTGCACATTTTCACGCTAGTTGCTGCAATGCCAGTGGAAGTGACGCCTTGCTCTTCCAACAGTTCGTCAGCAGCCTGTCAGGGATCACCTTCGATTGGTATGCAGAGTTACTGAATGGTTCGGTAAAGACATTTTCAGAATTAGAGAACTCTTCGTGAAACGGTTTGTCAGAGCTCAACACCATATCGCCATCGGTGATCTAGTGGTGGAGAAACAGAAACAAAACGAAAATTTAGTGGACTACATACTTCGATGGAGGAATCTAAGCATGAAGTGTGAGCCATAGCTACAAGAGCAGCATGCAGTCGGTATCTTGCTTAAAAGCATTCACGGCCCGATAGCACTTCTCCTTAAGGGATTTACGATTAAGACTTTCGAGAAGTTGTTAAGCAAGGCCGGAAGCTTGCAAGAGGAAGCGAAATAATTAAGCTTCGTCGACAAGACAAACAAAGAGAAGCCTGTGAAGACATTTGAAAAGAAATCTGGGATCGTCGCGGTAGTCGATAAGGGCAAGCAGCCAATACAAATACAATCGGAGCAGCCGCAGCCCAGCTATCAGTAACCTCAGCAGAACTACCAACAACCTCGACCCGGTTATCAGCCAACTCAACAACATGAGCAACCACCTCACCCGCAGCGCACGTTAAAAGAGCTTATAAATAGAGAATATCCGTTCAAGAATGAGGCAGTGCCAAAGATGTTCCGCAGTTTGATGAAGACTCCGGATTTTCAACTGCCAGAACCCAGGAAGCCAGAAGAAGTCAATAAGAAAGACCATCCCAACTACTGCCCTTACCACCAGATGCTTGGACATAAGATAGAGGATTGCATCACCTTCAAGACTTGGCTCTACGACAATCTCCGAAAAGGGAACATAACAATTTCGAAGGAATACAAGAAGGAACCCCAGAAAGGCGGTTTCGTCAATGTTATTTCAACGGGTCCTATTGTTCCTATAGATCCCTACACGACAAATGATGGATGGAGTACCGCTTGGACGAAGTCATCGATGAAAATTTTGGATTGCATCCAAATCACTTCGGTGTGTGCTTCGATTCAAAGTTCGAAACCTGTCAAGCCAGCGTTATCGCTTGCAATTGAAGAGCCGCCCCAGGAAGAAAAGATCGTAGAAAAGAATGAGATCATAGAAGAACAAAAGACCGAGGCTTTTAAGGCTAGACTAGGGGTTGCTTATCCTAGGATGGTTGTTTCCGATTCGGGGGAGAAATTCCTCGAACCTCTGACTCTGTATGATTATTTGCTCGCTCCGGCGGGATCTTATAATGATAAGAGTTATGGCGTTGGCTAAGTTTTGACTGTTTCTAACGATTACACAACTAACGATAACCAACCTGATCCGGATCTCGATTCCGATAAGAATAACAATTCTCAAATCATACACAACCTCGATAATCATGATGACAAAGAAGACATTCACTGAGAAGGCTACAAAAGTTCAACAAGCAATGAATCTATTTGTGAATTTTGAGGAGCTCCAATCACAATAGTGTTAGAGCTTTCAGATTCCAAAGCGACTCTAGAAGAACCTGTCATGCCAATTCAAAAGGGGACACCAGTAAACTCAGTACCAGATTCAGAAGAAGTCACAAAAGTCAACTTAAGGAGCGGAAGGGTTCTACCTCCAAGAATGGGTGCAAAAGATAAAGTAAAGCAGGTGGTTGTTCAGGAAGAATAAACCCAGCAGAAGAATTGCCCATTCGCGAAGAAACTGGAACACACGGTAACAAAGTGGACTATAACGTGCTAGCCCATCTTAGGAAACTACCAGCCAAACTAAGCATCTACGACGCTCTCATCTTATCAAAAGAGATGAGGGAAGCTCTGATCAAGGCCTTGCTTGATCCAGAGATTTGTTTAGCTCAGATGGCTGGAGATTCCTTAGACGAGGTTTGCTCGTTAAAAGAACAATGAGGTGTTACCTTCACAGACAGTGATCTACTACTTGGGAGAGCCGATCACAACCGATCGTTGTACATTTCAGTCATAATCAGAAAGTTTACGCTCTCCAGAGTATTGGTGAATCCCGGAGCATCAATCAACATAATGAATCTTCGGACGCTAGCATACTTTGAAATTGATGCTCGCGAGCTTAAAGCGGACATGATGTTACTAAGAGGATTCAACCAGAAAGGAGAAAGAGCCCTCAGATCAATAACGTTGTTGATGAAGACCAGTGATTTAGCAAAGAAAAATGCAAAATTCCATATAAATGATTCTGATACATCGTTCAACGTGCTACTTGGCCAACCGTGGATACATGAGAACCGGATGGTACCGTCATCTCTGCATCAGTGCATAAAATACTATGATGGAGGAGAACAGTGCATTAAAGGTGACTTGCAACTATTCCCCGTACATGAAATTGGAATTCATGAAGATGCAGCCTACTACGCACCTTCAAAGAAAACAATCTTCTCCAGAAATACCATGTCCAACAAAGCAAAAGAAATTCGAGACGATGAAGAACCTGAAGTTCTAATCCAACAGTCACTCACCACTCCCTTACGGCGAGATGGTGAAGGTTTTTCCAGAACTCGCATCCGAGATCGAGGCCGGGGACGAGGTCGTGGAAGAGACGTTGGGACGATTGGACAGAAGAAACCCTTCATCAATGTGAACTGGGAGAACAACTCTGAGGGAGAAGAAGAAGTCAAGAAAGAAGCAGCTACAATAAACCAGAAGAAACCACAATTCAAGATCTCCCTCGAAGATGAAAAGAATGAAAAATATAAATCAATATACTAGAAGATTAACTACCACGTACACAATATGGCCCTGACCCCGATCCAGTCTAATAAGATCGAGGGTATGGTGGTCAAGGAAGTGCATGGCGCTGGTGCTAAACCAATCAAATTTTACCATGGTACTTCTTCTTCCAGTAATGAAAAGGGTGTACAATTTGAAGATGTCAATTCTTCCGAATTAATGGAATTACCTTTTGAGTGGTACTCTCCCTGTGTTCAAAATTTAATTCAGCGTGGTGTTTTACCTCGACAATGGACAAAAGGTCAATCACAACATTTCAAAAAATTATGGAATAACGTCGGTCGACCTCCCAATTAAAAGCATGGTCTCAGATTCGGTACAGTAGGATGAGTTGACGATACGGATTTTTGCTTGGTTGTCACTTGTGAATCTAATGAAGACTGCTTGGAAACTACAGAAGATCTTGAAGATCTACAAATTGGAGAAGCTCCACCAGAGTTCGAAGAAGAAATCAAATCTACAATAGACGAGTTAATGGAAGTTAACTTAGGTACTGGCGAAGAGCCTAGGCCAACTTTTGTTAGCTCCTTACTCAATAAAGAGGATTCCGAGGAAATGATCAAGCTATTAATGGAATTCAAGGACTGTTTTGCTTGGAGTTACAATGAAATGCCAGGATTAGCTCCAGAAGTCGCAGTTCACAAGTTAGGAGTAAACCCTACTTCTGTTCCAGTCAGACAAGCTCCCAGAAGAATGCGTCTAGAAATTGAACAACAAGTGATAGCCAAAGTTAAGAAGCTAATCGAATCTAAATTTGTCCATGAAGAACAATACCCTACTTGGTTAGCCAACGTGGTACCAGTTAGAAAGAAAAATGGTCAGATCAGAATCTGCGTAGACTTCAGGGATTTAAATAAAGCATGTCCAAAGGATGAATTTCCACTACCAATCCCATAATTGATGATCGACATTGCTTCAACACATGAAATATTCTCATTCATGGATGGATCATCAGGATACAACCAGATAAAGATGGCACCAGAAGACGAAAAGCTCACAGCTTTCAGAATGACGATCAGAGTGTATTGCTACACAGTAATGTCATTCGGACTAAAGAATGCAGGAGCAACATACCAAAGAGCGATGACAAATATTTTTGATGATCTCATTCACAACCAAGTTGAGTGCTACGAGAATGATGTGGTCATCAAAAGCAAACTGAAGGAAGATCACCTGTATGATTTGAGAATTGTTTTCGAGCGACTAAGGCAATACAACCTTAAGATGAATCCCTTAAAATGTGCCTTCGGCGTCACCTCCGGGAAATTCTTAGGATTTGTTGTCCGACATCACAGAATCGAAATTGATCCGGAAAAGATTAAAGCTATCTTAGAGATCCCGCCTTCCAAAACCTTAAAACAGCTATGATCCTTTCAAGGAAGCTGGCATATCTTTGACGCTTTATCTCGAACTTGTCAGGTAGGTGTCAGCCCTTCTCGGCATTAGTTAAAAAGAACACCAAATTCGTTTGGGAAGAGAAATGCCAACGGGCCTTCGAGGACATTAAGCAATATTTAATGACACCTCCTATCTTAGCAGCCCCAGTCTTAGGTAGACCGTTAATACTTTATACCGCGGATCTAGACGACTCCCTTGGAGCCCTGCTAGCACAGGTCAATGATGAGGGAAAAGAAAATGCTCTCTACTACTTAAGCCGTCGTCTGATTCCGATGGAAGTAACGTATCCTCCAAATGAGAAGCATTGTTTGGCCCTGATCTTCGCCGCACAGAAACTCAGGCATTACATGGTTTCTCATAAGATCAACCTCATTTCGAAAGTTAACCCATTGCAATATTTGATGACCCAACCGACACTTTCAGGCAGACTTGCCAGGTGGTCAATGATATTATTGCAATTCGACATAACTTTCGTTCCTCTTCGTGCCGTAAAGGGAAAAGTTCTAGCTGACTTCCTTGCAGCACACCCTTTACCGGCAGATTTGCCTCTCAATGTCGATTTGCCTAACGAGCAGATAATGAGCCTCGAAGACACTGATAATCGACGTTGAGAACTATACTTCGATGGAGCGTCCTCAGCACAGAAAGACAAAGAATTGCAAACGATAGTGCGCGGTAAGGCAGGAATCAGACTAATCTTTATAACACCGGAGCGGGGGATGTTAAGATACTCCTACCACTTAACAGAGCTGTGCACAAACAACGAGGCAGAATACCAAGCCCTCATAACAGGACTAGAACTAACCATTCAAATGGGAATAACGGACATCAACATCTACGGAGATTCTTAGTTGATCATCCAACAGGTCGCCGGACAATACATAATTTTAAAGCCAAGACTCGAGCAATACTTTCAGTATGCCATGAAACTGTTGGAACAAATTCCGAATGTAACAATCTACAAGATCCCCTGAAGAGAAAATGCTTGGGCGGATGCGCTAGCTCGCCATGCAAAAAAATTTGCCTGCTGACCCACAATTTTATATTATGATATGTTTAATTTAATTGTAACGACGCCAAAAACTTGACCCTGCTATATTATATGTATAGAATTGTAATTGTTTATGTTGTGGATGCTACGCAAGTATACGTATCGTATCAAGTAATACAGGGCTCTAGTGGAGTCCTAGTTATCGATCCCACAGGGAAATAGAAATTAAATAACAACTAATTTTAAAATAATAATAAAAATAATTTTAAAATAGTATACTAAAATTTGGAATTCTAAATTTAAGCGCAATAAAGTAAACTAAGTATTTTAATTAGGTAACTTAACTAAGTAGAAAATTAATACGTATTGAAAGTGTAGGAAATTAAACTATTTGCTAAATAAGTCTTAACTATTCAGAAAAAAGTATCTTTCCCCTTGTTTAGAAATTTAAGTGATTGATGAATTTAAATAGATAATTTTAAGGTATTGTGACAAATAGGAGCATTCCTATTCTTTACCCTTTGGTCCGAGTGTAAAGAATATTGACTAATCCTATGTTTGATTACCGAATCTGCGGCTAGGCTCGGGAGGATACCGACCGCCACTTCGAGCTCCCACGTTCCCCTCGCCTGAGGGCTAACATCTACACTTCAGCTCTCAAACAATAGGACCGAATTGAATATTTTATTCTGTCACACTAAAATACTCAATTCTACGCCCAGTGATATTATTTCCCTATTTATTTGCACCTTCCTTCCAAGGCTTTTGAATTCCCCGAATATCCGATATAATTTTTACTATAGTTGATATTCAACATATTTTAACAAATCAAATAGCCAGTTTGAAAGTAAATTAAGTTTTAAGTAAAAATTATCACAATTTATTAATATATATAAAAGTACTTCGTTTTAAGTTCATCAACTCACATAATTTCATAACGAGGAGAAAGACTAATAAACTACTCGGAATGGATGGGAACTAAACTAAGCATGGATTTCATTTAAAGTTAAAAACAATAAATATAAATACTTATCTCGATTTATCCCAAGCGGACTCCTCGCAGTTCCTTTGACTCTTCCTTCCGATGCATGCAAGACTCACTAAAAACTCACTAACTCACTAAAGACTCACTAATTACACTAATTAAGACTCTAAAGACTGCTCACACATAAATAAAAGACTCTTAAGACACAAATTGACACACACAACACAAAATAACACCCTTAGAAGCTGAATTTCGGCTTCTATATATAGAGGTGAGCAAAGGACCAAGAGGTGTCTAAGCATCCCTTAAAAAAGTATCCAGGTTCAATGTATCTGCGCCATTTGAACTAGCTCGCCGTCGGCGACGAACTACCTCGCTATCGGCGAGGCTTCTAGAAGGTCTTCGAACCGCGCTATCTCGTTGTTGATGGGCTCGGGCTCGCTCTCAGCGAGACAGTTATAAATCCTTCAGAATTTTCTTCCTCGTACCCTCGCTGTCGGCGGGCTCGATCTCGCCGTCGGCGACTCAGCACAAATTGCATTATTTTCTTCCTTTTTGCTCCAAATCTGCTCATTTTTATGATTTTTGCTTTTATCACCTAAATTCTACATTCCTGCAACAAAATAAAGAAAATACCTTTCTTTAAAGTGTAATTTCATCAAAAATAGGTATGAATTTCTTAATAAAATTTTCTGTGATCAAAATCCCGCAAACTTACTTATTACTTGTCCTCAAGTAATTTTAGTACTACATAAAAATAATGAGTTCTATAATAAGATTTTTCAATTTAAATAACTATGAATTAGATTAATTAATATCATAATAAAGTTAAATAAAGATAATTCATGTAATTTAATTAATCTTATAGAAATAAATTATTTAGTTATCAGGTCTAAGATTTCTAGCTTACTATTCATTTCGGGAATGACTATATTTAAAAGAATAACTACTTAAGATATTCATATGATAAGAAATTCAAGAAAACACTATTAGGTAAAATTCTAATCCATAAACATAAGTTTGGAAATATCTAAGTTTTTCCCTTTAGGTTAATTCAAATGAAGCTAATTTTTTGATGAGGCATCTCCTCAAGCTTCGCCTCATTTTTCTTTTTCTTTTTCTTTTTCTTTTTTTCTTTTTCTTTCTTCTAATGAGGATTACTGTATCTGGAGAGCCTGTTAATAATTTTGAACTTCATTTTCATCTTCCTAAATTTGAAACTTAGAAATATTTCTTAGCTTATATATACTACATAATTTTTACTTCATTGATTTTCAATCTTTTCTTTTTCACTTGAATACTTAAGAATTTTAATTTTAGAATATAGTTTTTCTTACTAAAAATAGTTTACTATATTCTTATTCCCTTTAACAAAATATTTTATTCTATTTAATTAATTAAAGCACTAGAAATATTTCATTTAACCTTTTATAATAATTAAATAAAATAATTTATATTAATTAAATTGAAAAATTTGTTATAAAAATCATTTTATAATAATTTGAAAATAGAAATTGAGAACGAGTTAATAACTAAATTTGTATTTTACTCCCCCCAAACTTAAATTTTTATATCTACTCTAAATAATGAAAAAGGGAAAGTAAATAAATCATACCTTTGAAGTTTAGGTATTTCTTTTTTCTTTGAAATTTTTGCAGGCTTTTTCATTTTTCATTGAACTTGTACGGTTAGTATTCTCCATATATATATATAACAATTTAAAGAAAATGCAGGGATAAAATCTGAGATAAGTATTAAATACAACAATTAAAATTAACTCTAAACTACACATATGAATTACTAACATATTAAAACAATTTAACAAACAGATTAACAATTTTACAACTTACAGAATAAAATAAAAACATACTAAAGAAAACTATCATCCTATTTAACATAAAAATAAATGCAATTAACTAACACAAAAACAAAAACTAAACTACTATAACAATTCAAGAAAATAATCTAACAAATATCCAATGTCTCACAACATAAAGTACTGAATATTACAAACATATAAAAGTTTCCAAAATAACTTAACATCAAACAAACAAAACAAATAAAGTCCTAATCTTCGACATCAAAGTCCCAAACTATATTATCATCCCCTCCTTGATCCGTAGGCTGAGAAGACTGAGCGGGATGATACGAGTATACACAGGGCATTACCGGAAAGATGACATCTAAATCTCCACTCCTGTAGCGACATTCGGCTTCATGATATGCTATCTCATACTACGAATGTCTCGCGAGTACTCACTATCATAATCATGTCTCCTCTCCGGATTATCAATCCTTTGATCAAAATGATCAAATCTTCTCCCCATTGTCTCTCCAAGCCGCTCAAAACTCCTCCTATGCGGGGTCGGCTCATTCATCAGATCTTGTAGGGTAGGGGTGGTAGGCTCAGGAGGTTCATGGCTAGTAGAGGGTATATCTCTACTTGACTGAGTGAAATAACTTCTCACTCCTGATCTCCACCCTTCATGGGATTCATACTTCTTGATATTGGCAGCTGTGATTGGATTAATGGGTTCCACCCATTCTTCATAATCTCTAGCCTCAACTCCAGAGAGTTGGCAGAGTGCAAAAATTAATCCTGGGTGTCCCAATCCAGCTCCACTCTCATTTCGAGGAGTGGCCAGGATGTTTTGATAAATAATTCTCCCAATGTTGATGCTTCGTTTTTCGAATACGAAATTCGGAATTGCTCTATCTCGTGTTACCTCAATGTGGTGATATGTGGGTAACAGAGTAGAACAAATAAAGTAATGCCAGGCTTTGGAGACTGCATTTAATTTAGAAAGAGGAAAATTCACTCTTTCCCGCTGCTTTATCTTCCAAACTCCAATCCCGTCAGTAAGAAAATTTATCACATCTTCTAGAGGTTCCGGCATAGTTCCAAATGTTTCATACTCGCTAAAGTGCGAGTCACGAACTTCATAGAACGAGTTAATTCTTGCAGCATTGAAATCTACAAAAAATCCTCGTACCTTTACTGGTGCATCTTCAGCGGCAGTCAAATTGGCATAAAATTCTTTAACCACTTCTATAGCTGCTCTATATTGAACGTAACAGAAATTCTCCCAACCTCGTTCCTTAATAATCCGCTCTACTTCTCCTCCCAGATTTTTGAAAACCCGATCCGCAATGCACTTTCTTCCTTGTATGTTTTCAAAATATTTAGCCTGTGCTCGTGCATTGATGAATCAGTCTTCGTCGAATTCTACTCGACATTTTTGTCTTGGAGCCATACGATCGATCTGTGAAAATCGTGAAAATTTTCACTAAACTTAAAAATAATACTAAGAAGGCTTCCTACAACATTTATAAGCAATTTAAATCAAATTCCATGGATTTCCACTGAATATTTCTTCCACATTTTGATTTTTCCCAAAATTTGCAATGTGGTGAAAATATATGGTGAAAATCAAAAAATTTTGCATAGGAGTGAAGCTCTTACCAAGAGAAATTGAAATCCGGTGTTTTTGAGTCCTGAAATCGCCTCTAAATCCGAAATTTTGTGAGCCCTAGGGTAGTTTTTGCAAAAATGAGAGGTTGGGGATGATGAATAGTGTTTTTGACCGGTCAAAATATATGTTTTTCGCGACCTCGCTGTCAGCGAGATTTTTCTCGCCGTCGGCGAGCTAATATTTTTCGGAACCAAAAACTCTCGGGAAAAATCAGCTGTCGGCGAGAAATTTTGCTCTATTCTTCGCTGTCAGTGAGATTGAGCTCGCTGTCGACGGGATTTTGCTCGCCTTTGGCGAGATTCCAAAAATTTAAATTTTCGAAATTCGTCACTCATTTTCGTCCTTGATTTGCCTTATATTATATTTCCGATCACATCATTTATTAATTTAATATGAAGATTAGCTACTTATACACAAACAAATTCACACAACACAACAAATTAACTTTAATATTGAAATCCATGAGATGTACAAACTAACATAATTTTAAACTCTATAATCAAACTTCAATTCTCCAATCCTTACTACTAATCAGCATCGCAAACCAATCCACGACACACTAAATGCTAATACAAAACTATGATGCATATCTCAATTAAGTTTGAGATATTCAAATCATCACTCCACACATAATAAAATCTAAATCAAATCATATAACATTAATACAAACAAACTATGGAAATCTTTGCTACTACTCTTCAATGTCAGAATCTTCATCTTCTCTGATATTTCTGATATGACGACGATGCACAAATAAGTTATAGAAAGGCCTGAAGGGAAACTCCGAAGCAGATTCTTCAGTGATCCAACCCTTATGTCCTAGTAAATGAAGAAAGCTAGCTTCCAAGTGTCCAGAATGATCAAAGTGTTCCTTCATCTTCCAGTCAATGTGATCAAATAAATCAGATATATTGTCGATTGAATCTCTCACTTTCTGCAGTTCTTTCTCCATTCCTTTAATTTTCTTCATAAGTAACTTCGTTTTATCTGAAATAGGCCTTGTTATAGGATTATTCTGTGAAGCTCTATCAGAGATAAATGTAATTTCATCATTATTGTCCAAAGTAGGGAACATATCTGTAGGATCAAGCGGCTTCCAAGGTAACAGAACCTTTTCCCAAGCTTCATAAGAAACCTGGTACTGACTGCATAATGAAAAAATAGTAGATGGGTGTCCTAGTCCGTGAACTGACCCATGCACAATTAAACCCAATGCAGACTTAACAATTATTGATCCAACATCAATAGGCAATCCATTTTGAATACAATAATTCAATATAGCGCATTCCTTCGAAACCTTGTTTACCCTCATAGTAGGTAACAATTTAGATGAGATGAAAAAGTGCCAGTGCTTTGAGACAGGATTCAAAAGTGATGCCGAGAAACTAACATACCCGTCTTCACGCATTTCCCAATCCTCCAGTTCATCAGTCAGATATCGAAATATATCATTCATATTATATCGAGAAGGCACAAAATTTGAATAGTGACATACCAGGGTGTTTTCTATAGAGAATAATTCATTTACTCTTGAAGGAGTAAACGTCACCCATCTTCCTCGGACGTAGACATTCCCATTGTTGATCGCATGTAAGTTAGAGTAGAACTCTTTCACAACTGGAATAACAACAGAAGACGTAGTGTAACAAAATACCTCTCAGTGCCGCTGCGCGATCGTTTCTTCTATCTTCATAATGGAATTCTCTAATCCTCGATTGACAAATCCCCGTTCCTTGATAACTCTTTTCTTTACCAAAACCTTGTTGAAGATCCACTCGCGCTTCCGCACTCACAAATTTCCTCCGGTTAAACACTCCGAATTAGAGGAATCTAAGAATTTGGAGGCCATTATGGTGAATAGAATGAATTCTAGTGAAGAAGGCAGATCTAGAATGATTTAAGAATGGGTTTTCACAAAGGAATTGGTGTTGAAACCATCCAAATTAGCATTCAAATTATAAATAACTCATCTTTATAACTTCCTCGCTGTCGGCGAGAAGTTTCCTGTCGTCGGCTACTCAGTTATAAAAACTGCCTCCCATGTTCTCGCTGTCGGCGGGACGTTTCTCGCTGTCAGCGTGCTCGATAAATAAACTGAATTTAATTTAGGTGCGAACCTCGCTGTCGGTGAGTATCGACCTCACCGTCTGCGAGATTCCAAAATAATTGTCCAAATTTGCTCTAAATCGAATAATTTCTTTTCTCATCATAATGGTTCGAATATGTGATGATTCTTAATAATAATTGAGTAGTAAAGTTTCAATAATATAGACAAACTATTAAGATACAATAAAAATAGATAACTAATATGGGTTGCCTCCCATAAAGCGCTTGGTTTAACGTCGTTAGCCTGACCTAATTTCAATTATTAATTAGGTCGACTAAGCATTAAAACCTCTTTATAGTTAGGTCTTATACCTTCGAAATATGGTTTTAATCTATGTCCATTAACTTTAAATTTTTGTCCAGTTTTTGGATCTTCGATTTCTATAGTTCTGTATGAAAATATTTGAGTTATGGTGAAAGGTCTTAACCATCGAGAATTTAATTTTCCAGGAAATAATTTCAATCTAGTATTATATAGCAAAACTTCCTGTCCTGGTTCAAAATTTCTCCGATTAATCTTCCGATCATGCCATAATTTCATCTTTTCTTTAAAAATCCGATCATTATCATATGATTCATTTCTTAATTCTTCCAATTCATTTAATTGCAGGAATCTTTTCTCACCAGCTTCCTTCATATTATAATTAAATTCTTTAATCGCCCAATATGCTTTATGTTCTAATTCAACTGGTAGTGGCATGTTTTTCCATATATAAGTCTGTAAGGAGTCATTCCAATCGGAGTTTTATAAGCAGTCTTATAAGCCCATAATGCAGTGTCTAATCTAATAGACCAATCTAACCTATTTGGGTTTAAAGATTTTTCTAAAATACGTTTAATCTCACGATTAGATACTTCAGCTAATCCGCTAGTCTCGTGGATGATAAGCGATGGATATCTTATGAGTAATATTGTATTTTTCTACTAGTTTGTGAATGTATTTATTTCTAAAATGAGTTCCTCCGTCGGTGATAATCACTCTCGGCATTCCAAATCTAGTAAAAATATTTTTCATCGAAATTTTGAAACACTCTTAGCATCACACCTAGGTAAAGCTTCGTGCTTCAATCCATTTGGAAACATAATCAACAGCTACTAATATATATGAGTTTCCAAATGAAGGAATAAAAGGTCCCATAAAGTCTAATCCCTAAACATCAAAAATTTCAACTTCTAATATAAAATTCAGAGGCATTTCGTTTCTTCTAGATATATTTCCTACTCTTTGACATTTATCGCAAGTTTTAATATATCTGTATACATCTATAAATAGAGTAGGCCAAGTAAAATCCATATTGTAGAATCTTATAAGCGGTTTTATCGATCCCAAAATGTCCTCCAAAATTAGAATCATGACATTTTTGAATAATTGGTTCGATTTCTTCTTAAGGTACACATCTTCTAATAATTAAATCCTTACATTGCTTATATAAATATGGTTCATCCAAAAAATAGGTTTTCGTATCATGGATGAATTTTTCTCGTTGTTGCAAAGTTAGCATAGGTGGTAAAATATTACTAACTATATAGTTTACTATATCAGCATACCATGGTATTTTCCACTCATTGATATTATATAGTTGTTCAACAGGAAACTGTCTATAATTTCATTTTCAATATTAGATAATTCATGATTTTCTAATCTTGATAAATGATCCACAATTTGATTATCAGTTCCTTTCTTATTAACGATCTCAAAATCGAATTCTTGCATTAATAGCATCAATCTAATTAATCTTGGTTTGGAATCTTTCTTTTGCATTAAATATTTGATAGCAGAATGATCAGTATGCACGATACATTTTGTTCCAATCAGATAAGGTCTAAATTTATTAAAACCATATACTACCACTAATAATTCTCTTTCTGTAACTGTATTATTTATTTCAGCATCATTTAGAGTTTTACTAGCATAGTATATAACTTTAAAAATCTTTTCATATCTTTGCCCAAGAACTGCTCCTAAAGCATAATCACTAGCATCACACATAAGCTCAAATGGTTTCTCCCAGTTAGGTGAATCTATTATAGAGTGCCGTAATTAATTTTTCTTTTAAGAGTTCAAAAGCATTCGTGCATTCGATTGTAAATTCAAATTTCTTGTCCTTTTCGAGAAGTTGGCATAGAGGTTTAGTAATTTTTGAAAAATCTTTTATATAGCGTCTGTAGAATCCAACATGTCCAAGAAAACTTCTTACCCCTTTTACCGTAGTTGGAGGTGGTAATTTAGCTATAACTTGAATTTTAGCAGGGTCCACTTCCATGCCTTTGTCCGAAATTTTATGCCCTAATACAATGCCGCCCGCAACCATAAATTGACATTTCTCCCAATTTAAAACTAAATTTGTTTTCTCACATATTTCTAATACTTTTTCAAGATGAGTTAAGCATGTGTCAAATGATGTTCCAAATACAGAGAAATCATCCATAAATACTTCTATTTCATTGTCAATTAACTTACTAAATATAGACATCATATATCTCTGGAATGTTGTTGGTGCATTACATAATCAAAAAGGCATTCTTTGAAAAGCGAAAGTTCCATAAGGACTAGTAAATGTAGTGTTCTCTTGATCCTCAGGAGCAATTTGTATTTGATGATAACCGGTGTATCCATCTAGAAAATAAAAATACTTATGTCCGGCTAATTTATCTAACATCTGGTCTAGAAATGGTAAAGGGAAGTGATCTTTCCTGGTGGCGGTATTTAATTTTCTATAATCAATACATATACGCCAACCAGTAACTTGTCTTATAGGAATAAGATCGTTACTTTCATTGGCAGTGATGGTCACTCCTCCCTTCTTAGGAACACAGTGAATTGGGCTTACCCAAGCACTGTCAGAAATAAGATATATAATACCATTATCTAACCATTTTAAAATTTCTTTCTTAACTACTTCTTTCTTTACCGGGTTTAATCTCCTTTGGGGATCTGCTTTAGGCTTCTGTTCATCATCTAAAATAATTTTATGCATACAGATTGAAGGACTAATTCCTTTAATATCTGCTAAAGTCCAACCAAAAGTTTTCTTATATTTTTTTAAAGTTTCTCAAAGTTTTTGTTCTTGAGATTCGTTTAATGCAGATGAAATAATAACTGGTAAAGTTGAAGAATTACCTAAATAAGCATATTTCAAATGATCAGGTAATATTTTTAGCTCAAGTTTAGGAGGTTTAATAATTGATGGAACTATATTCTTGTCAGTGTTTTCAGTATTATCCAAAAATTCAAATCTTTCCTGAATATAATATAGTTCTTCATTATTATCTTCAATTAATTCAGAGTTTTCTTTTTCTAATTTATCTTCATAATATTCCTTAAAATGTTCTTGTTGTAAATGTTCAAGTATTTCCATCCGAAAACATTCATCATCTTTTTCTAGCGCAGGATATTTCATTGATTTTGCAATATTAAATGTAACTTTTTGGTCATTTACTTTCATAGTTAATTCTCCTTTCGAACATCAATCATAGCTTTTCCAAGTAGCTAAAAATGGTCTTCCTAAAATGATAGGAATTTCTTTATCTTCCTCCATATCTAAAACAATAAAATCTACTCGGGAAGATAAATTTATCCACTTTTACTAACACATCTTCAATAACTCCCTTAGGATAGGTAACCAAACGATCGGCTAATTGAAGGGTTACTCGAAGTAGGTGTAATTTTTCCTAATCCTAATCTCTTAAAAATCGATAGAGGCATTAGATCGATGCTTGCTCCTAAGTCACACAAAGCTTTTCCATAAAATTTTTCTCCTATAGCGCAGGGTATAGTGAAACTACCAGGATCTTTCAATTTTTCAGAAACTTCTTCCGAATAATAGCACTACACTCTTCACTAAGTGTGACTCGTTTCATTATCGTTGAATTTTCTTTTCTTATTTAGAATATCTTTCATAAATTTTACATAATTTGACATCCGATCTAAAGCTTCGACAAAAGGTATATTGATTGTTAATTTCTTTAATATTTCAAGGAATTTAGCAAATTGTTTATCTTTTTTATGTTGAGCTAGTCGTTGAGGAAATGGTGGTGGAGGTTTTTCAACGTAAATTTTCATAGGTATTAAAGGATGTTCTAAGTTTGAATCTTGTTGAAGTGTTTCCTTTTCAATTTCCACTTTCTCTTTTTGGCTTTCAAGTTCTTTTTGAATTTGAGGTTCTAATTCTTTTCCACTCCTTAGTTGTATTGCTTTAATTTGTTCTTTTCCTTGATCTTTAGGATTTATTTCCACATTACTAGGAAAAGTTCCACGTATTCTATTTTTTAGCGTAGTAGCAATATGTCCAAGTTGAGTTTCGATATTTTTAATAGATGTTCCTTGAATTTGTAGTTGATTTCATTGATTTTGTAGTTGATGACCCATATTCAAAATTAATTCATCCATAGATAATTTCTTATCTTTGAATTGAGGGTTATTGTTATTAAATCCAGGTGGGTAATTAGGTTTATAGTTTGGATTTGCTTGATTAAGTTGATTCATCCATTGTTGATTAGATGTGTTATTCCAATTAAAATTTGGATGTGTTTTCCAACCAGGATTATAATAGTTTGAATAAAGGTTATTAGTTCTATTATTAATAGCATTTAAAGTTTCATAATTAGATTGAGATTCTATGATTTGTCCAGATGAGTTTTCTTCTAAAGTAGGAGAGTAGTTCATTCCAAAGTGATCTAATTTCTTAGATATAGCAAGCAATTTGGGAAGCTAACATAGATATTGCATCGTTTTCATGAATACTTGGCTATCTTTTCGGATTTACTCTATCAGCAGGCCATTGTAAATTATTTGTTGCCATTTCTTCGATTAGTGCATAAGCTTCATCAAATGGCTTAGACATTAATGAACCTCCAGCAGCAGCATCGATGATTGATCTTAAAGATCCTACTAATCCATTATAAAAGGTTTGAATAATCAGCCAATCTGGTAGCGCATGATGTGGCCATTTCCTAAGAAGTTCCTTAAATCTCTCCCAAGCTTCATATATTGATTCTCCATCTAACTGACAAAAAGAAGTTATATCATTTCTAAACTTAGCAGTTTTAGATGGTGGAAAATATTTGGATAGAAATTTTTGTGATAATTCTCCCCAAGTTTTAATAGATCTAGGTGCAAACGAATTCAACCACATTTTAGCCTTATCCCTTAATGAAAAAGGAAAAAGTCTAAGTCTTTTAGCATCGTCAAATACTCCTTGATATTTAAAAGTAGCACAAAGTTCTAGAAAACTAGCAAGATGTAAGTTAGGATCTTCAGTAGGTGAACCACTAAATTGATTGTTTTGTACCATTTGGATAATTGCAAGTTTAAGTTCAAATGAATTAGCAGCTACATCAGGGTTTTGAATAGCTAAATGAATTTCATCTGATGTAGGGTAGACATAATCTCTTAATGGTCTTTGTTGGTTCATATTTTGAATTTCAGGAATATTAGCCATTTGTGTTAAATTTATAATTTGTTTCTTTTATTTTCTAATTCTTTTAATTGTACGCCCTAATTCAGGATCGTAAGGTATTAAATTTTCGTTTCCAAATTTGCGCATACAATTTTAGAATATATATTTATTTATTTATTATGATTATTTTAAAATTGTCCGTTACTCTAGTAAATTTTTCTTACTTTCCTCAAAGAACGGCGCCAAAAACTTGACCCACAATTTTATATTATGATATTTTTAATTTAATTGCAGCGGCGGCAAAAACTTGACCCCGCTATATTATATGTATAGAATTGTAATTGTTTATGTTGTGGATGCTACGCAAGTATACGTATCTTATCAAGTAATACAGGGCTCTAGTGGAGTCCTGGTTATCGATCCCACAGGGAAGTAGAAAATTAAATAACAACTCATTTTAAAATAATAATAATAGTAATTTTATAATAGTATACGAAAATTTGGAATTCTAAATTTAAGCGCAATAAAGTAAACTAAGTATTTTCATTAGGTAACTTAACTAAGTAGAAAATTAATACGTATTGAAAGTGCAAGAAATAAAACTATTTGCTAAATAAGTCTTAACTATTCAGAAAAAGTATCTTTCCCTTGTTTAGAAATTTAAGTGATCGATGAATTTAAATAGATAATTTTAAGGTATTGTGACAAATAGGAGCATTCCTATTCTTTACCCTTTGGTCCAGGTGTAAAGAATATCGACTAATCCTATGTTTGATTACCGAATCGCGGCTAGGCTGGGAGGATACCGACCGCCACTTCGTAGCTCCCACGTTCCCCTCGCCCGAGGGCTAACATCTACACTTCAGCTCTCAAACAATAGGACCGAATTGAATATTTTAGTCTCGTCACACTAAAATGCTCAATTCTACACCCAGTGATATTATTTCCCTATTTATTTGCACCTTCCTTCCAAGGCTTTTGAATTCCCCGAATATCCGATGTAATTTTTACCATAGTTGATATTCAACATATTTTAACAAATCAAATGGCCAGTTTGAAAGTAAATTAAGTTTTAAGTAAAAATTATCACAATTTATTAATATATATAAAAGTACTTTTGTTTTAAGTTCATCAAGTCACTTAATTTCATAACAGGGAGAAAGACTAATAAACTACTCGAATGCATGGGAACTAAACTAAGCATGGATTTCATTTAAAGTTAAAAACAATAAATATAAATACTTATCTCGATTTATCCCTAAGCGTACTCTCGCAGTTCCTTTCGACTCTTCCTTCCAAGACATGCAAGACTCACTAAAAACTCACTAACTCACTAAAGACTCACTAATTACACTAATTAAGACTCTAAAGACTACTCACACATAAATAAAAGACTCTTAAGACAAAAATTGACACACACAACACAAAATAACACCCTTAGAAGCTGAATTTCGGCTTCTATATATAGAGGTGAGCAAAGGACCATGAGGTGTGTAAGCATCCCTTCAAAAGTGTCCAGGTTAAATGTATCTGCGCCATTTGAACTAGCTCGCCATCGGCGACGAACTACCTCGCTGTCGGCGAGGCTTCTAGAAGGTCTTCGAACCGCGCTATCTCGCTGTCGGCGGGCTCGGGCTCGCTGTCAGCGAGACAGTTATAAATCCTTCAGAATTTTCTTCCTCGTACCCTCGCCGTCGGCGACTCAGCACAAATTGCATTATTTTCTTCCTTTTTGCTCCAAATCCGCTCCTTTTTATGATTTTTGCTTTTATCACCTAAATTCTACATTCCTGCAACAAAATAAAGAAAATACCTTTCTTTAAAGTGAAATTTCAACAAAAATAGGTATGAATTTCTTAATAAAATTTTCAGTGATCACCTGCTTACAAGATGAGTCAGTTGAAGTGTCAGTTCAAGGACGACAGGTCCTATCACAGCTCGACATGGATATGATACAGAGATCAGAAAAGCAGAGGAATTAGTTGCAGAGTGAACGGAAAGCACGTAAGATTGGCGTCAATCGCTAATACGTACTACCCGCAAACAGTAAATTACCATACTATAAGTCATTAGCCCATCAAATCAAGAAAAGAACTCGTCTTATGCATTAATAAACAATACATTATACGTGAAGGTCTTTTGATCGATGTGGTTAAGATGCCCGAGCGGGTCCGAGGCTCGTGAAATCGTCAAAGAAGTGCATTCAGGACTTTGTGGTGCTCATCAGTCGGGTCCAAAAATGAAAATGAAAATTAAAAGTCTAGGGTACTACTGGCCCTCAATGATGACCGACTGTATGAAAGTCGCCAAGAGCTGTCACCAGTGTCAAGTGCACGGAGTGGTTCTACACCAACCTCCAAATGTGCTACATCCGACAATTGCGTCGTGGCCATTCGAGTGTTGGGGCACGTATATAGCGGGTCGGATAGAACCGCCTTCTTCAAGAGGACATCGCTTCATCCTTGCAGCTACGTACTACTTTTCTAAATAGGCGAAGCGGCTCCACTCGTAGAAGTAAAGGCACACCACGTGCTACAGCTTTTCAAAAATCAAGTTGTCTACCATTTCGGAATACCGCGCGAATCATTTCGTATAATGGGTCCGCATTCAGAAGCACAAAAATCAACAATTTTGTCAGAAGACATGGAATCGATTGGCGATACTCAACAATCTACTACCCAAGAGCAAACGGCTTGGCCGAGGCTTTTAATAAAACTCTCGTTCAGATTTTAAAGAAAACTTTGGATGACAATAAGAGAAATTGACACGAGAAGTTGTTAGAAGCCTTATGGGCCTACAGGATGACTTTTAGGACTCCTACTCAGTCTACGCCTTACACTTTAGTGCACGGGTCCGAGGCAGTTTTACCTTTGGAGGTTCAGCTTCCATCACTCAGGATCGTCGGCTTGCAAATAAAATTACTACAAAAGAAAATGCCAGATTATGACTGGAAGAACTGGAAAACTTGGAAGGGAAAAGACTTGCAGCGCAAGAAAATTTGGAACTGTACCAAGCTAAGATGATCTAGGCCCATGACAAACACGTCCGCCCAAGAACTTTCAAAGTTGGTGACTTAATTCTTGTTCTCAGAAGACCTATTCTTGCACATCGCAAGATAGGAGACAAATTTGAACCGACTTGGGAAGGGCCATTTGTGGTCGAGGCAGTCTACTTAGGAGGCTCCTACCAACTTGTGAATTGCCAAGGAGAACGACAAATGCTTCCAATCAAAGGACGATATTTAAAGAAGTATTACGCAACCTGATGTTTCAAAGTGTGGCCTCTAAAATAGAGTCTTATCCCTAGAAACACGGGTGAAGCAATCACTTTGTGACTGGGTCCGAACCAAAAAAAAACATAAAAATGGATGACAAAAGAACAATCATTAAAAAAGAATAATAATATGTGCTAAAAAATGAAATATGTGAAATCATAATAAGTTTTACCCTTCCATTCAAATGAAATCTTGTTCCTGGTCTTTCCTCATCTTTTCCTACCTTCCTTTAAATTAAAATAAGTTAATAAGAATCTTGAGTGATAAATATTTTCTTAATGTTCTTGTTCTTCTTACAGCCCCTGATCCTTTCCTTGTCTTCTTCGCAGGGAAATGTCGAACGGGCGGTTGGTCCTAAACTTTAAAAATGGCGCGAGTCTCGCACTCGATGAAAAGAGGGTGAAGGATGGAGCAGTGATAGAAATTGATTCTGACTTCACACCAGCCAACCCTACGCATGAAGAAAATGATCGGGTCCCAAGTGGACCGAGAAGAGCTTCATAGCCAGACGGTGATGAAGATGGGTGGCCCAAGCCACCAATCCAGCAACAAGAAAAGAAAGACAAACACCGAGGAAAGCAACAAAATCAAGTCAGTAGTTGCCACGGCAGAGGGCAGGCTCGTCAGCACCGTGCCCGCAGAAATTCAAGGAGTAAGGAGAGCTACGCTCACTGCTACTCAAAGAAGGAATAAGAATCACCGTATCCGCAAGATGTTGACTAAACTAGCAGCATATCAACACGAGAAAAGAGCCACTTTCGCCGACACACACATTTCAAAGATACTGGTTCATCAGGAACCTGAAAAGAGAGAACAAGCTCCGAGAACAATAGAAAGGATAAGGGGAACTCTGAGAAGATCAGAGGCAGAGAGATTGCCTCGATGCTGGACAGAGATACCATTTCTGAAGAACCTTATTGCGGAAGCAACCCCGGAGGATGTCCCGACAGAGACAATCCCCGAGGAGCCAAGGTATGCAGGAGAACGTGACGCGATTGAGCCATACATCCCACAATACGTTACTAGGCCTCGTCACTTGCAGATCATCCCAGAATATGAACTAGAAAGAATGCAGAATGTTGAGAAGAAGACTTTCGATTACTTTGAAAGGATTAGAGGCAAGAGAATCAACATTTTGGAAGGACTTGAGTTACACACATGTATATTCTAAGAGTACGAGCAACAGCAGATTGTGGATTGCATCTTAGAACTTCAGAAAATGGGTCGAGCAGGCCGTCTAAGAGAAAAGACTTATTCGGAACCCCGAAAATGGATGCCAGGGAAAGGAAGAGTTACAATACAATGCAGATGTTGCTATAATTTCGCAGAGGACAGAAAAGGAAATCCACCAGGGATACTCCGTCACGGTGAGGTGGATCCAATGTCGAGGATAATTAAAAGAATGGTGAAAAGAATGATAACGTGGAGGGTACTGCCACAGACCGCATACCCAACAGCTTGCATCATCAATATTTATCGAAGGGCGACTGCATACCTCCACAAATAGACCACCATGACTTTGTCAGACCTTTCTGCACAGTTTCGTTTGTCAACCAATGCAATATCATGTTCAGATCTGACCTCCGGATAGCAGGCCCGGGTAAGTTCCGAGGACCGGTGGAGATACCCCTTCCGGTAGGTTCCGTCATGATATTACAAGGAAATGGAGCAGACATCGCAAAAAATTGTATATTGGGAGTACCAGTGGAGCGGATCTCCGTCACTTTTAGAAGGATGGACGACAGAAATGCACCTTACCACTTCCAGCCAGATCCAGAATTGGAGAGTCTCTGGCCCTACAAGCTGTGAGTTACACGGGAAATATCACACCTTCAATGCACATCCATGTGGCACTCCTGCCAAGGACGGCTTGGAAGGTGATGTTATTAACCGTGTATCTCATTATTCAGACATGGATTTTTTAACAAATACTTTTTGGATGGATCAACAAGAAGCAAACATAGTCCGTTTTGAGTCATGGATTGTGTGAGAAATATTTCAGATCGAGTTGTATGATGCATCTTCAACAAGATTGGAATGAAAGTGACCATGTAACATTTTGCCTTCACCTCTTTTTGTGCAAACTGACTGGGAAACGCCATTAGAGTTAAACAAACTTTGAACAAAGAATATAAAAGAAAAGAGAAATAAATAAGAATCTTTCTTAGAAATTGAAATGTTCAAAAGAACTCCAAATCCACATGAACACCAAATAAAATTCACGTGAACATCAAATAAATAACAAAAATAAAATTGGATCATTAAAGGACAAACAAAATGAAAAAATGAATCTCAAATTGAATTACAATCTCAATCTAGCTCTTTCAAATCCTTCAATTCTTCCTCATATCAAAATCTACTTCAAACTACTTTGAAACCCTCTTTCGGGATGGTTCTTCCTCACGGAAAACTCACACTTCAAATTTCAAAAATCCCACAGCATTTTCGTCACATCAAAACCCTTTTGATTTTCTGTGATCTCCCTTCCCTCTTGTATGGAGATTAACTAGGTCTATTGACACGGAGCCACGAACTTTGTTCGATTTGGTTCTGATGGCATGAGACCAGGTCCTTCTTCATACATTACAACTTCCAAGACTGGTACCTAAATTCCAGTTCTCATTTCGAGGTCGGTACATAAATTTCGACTATCCTTTCGAGATCGATACCTAAATTTCGATTCTCTTTTGAATTGATACCTAAATTTCAATTCAAAATTTCCGAGACTGGTACCTAAATTCCAGTTCTCATTTCGAGGTCGGTACCTAAATTCTGACTCTCCATTCGAGATCGATACCTAAATTTTGATTCTCTTTCGAATTGATACCTAAATTTTAATTCTAAACCTCTGAGACAGGTACCTAAATTCCAGTTCTCATTTCAAGGTTGGTACCTAAATTCTGACTCTCCTTTCGAGATCAATACCTAAATTTCAATTCTCTTTCGAATTTATACTTAAATTTCAATTCTAAACTTCCGAGACTGGTACCTAAATTCCAGTTCTCACTTCGAGGTCGGTACCTAAATTCTGACTCTCCTTTCGAGATCGATACCTAAATTTTAATTCTCATCTGAATTGATACCTAAATTTCAATTCTAAACTTCCGAGATCGGTACCTAAATTCCAGTTCTCATTCCAAGATAGATACCTAAATTTCGATTCTCATCCGAATTTATACCTAAATTTCAATTCTAAACTTCTGAGACTGGTACCTAAATTCCAGTTCTCATTTCGTGGTCGGTACCTAAATTCTGACTCTCCTTTCGAGATCGATACCTAAATTTCGATTCTCTTTTGAATTGATACCAAAATTTTAATTCTAAACTTTCGAGACTGGTATCTAAATTTCAGTTCTCATTTCGAGGTCGGTACCTAAATTCCGACTCTCCTTTCGAGATCGATACCTAAGTTTCGATTCTCATCCGAATTGATACCTAAATTTCAATTCAAAACTTCCGAGACTGGTACCTAAATTCTGGTTATCATTTTGAGGTCGGTACTTAAATTTCAAATCTCCTTTCAAGATCGATACCTAAATTTCGATTCTCATCCAAATTGATACCTAAATTTCAATTCTAAACTTCCGAGACTGGTACCTAAATTCCGGTTCTCATTCCGAGATCGATACCTAAATTTCAATTCTCATCTGAATTGATACCTAAATTTCAATACAAAATTTTTGAGACTAGTACCTAAATTCTAGTTCTCATTCCGAGATCAGTACCTAAATTTTGATTCTCATCCTTTTCGAGGTCGATACCTAAATTTCGACTCTCTTTCGAGATTGACACTTAAATTTCAATTCTCATCCCTTTCAATATCAGTACCTAAATTCTGATTCTCATCCTTTTTCTATTGATACTCAAACTCCGATTCTCACTCCGAGGCTAGTACCTAAATTCCAGTTCTCTTCGCAAATCCCGAGGTTGAAACCTAGGTTTCAATCCTCATTTGAAATCCAAATTTCGAATTCAAACTTTCCTTAAATCGATTTTAAATTAAACTTCAAATTGAAATCTAAACTCACACTTTGAAAATTGAAATTTAAAAGTAAACTGAAATCTAAATCGAAATCCCCAGATCATGGGATTTGGAGTTCACCTCCTTTTTAATTCCCCAGCGAGAATTCAGGAACCTCCAGTCTTGGAGATATACTCGATACTCCCCAGCGGAAGTTCTTCTACTTTGTCCCAAGTTTATCATTTAGGGAATCTGTGTTGGTTTTGTTGATCTCTTCGGCCAATGCCAATACGCGCGGTGTGCTCCGTCAGTACACCACATTATTGGGGGTCCATTTGTTGACCTCATTTTTGATGAGGTCTTCTCTTCCCTCCTTAGTGTTTAGGATCTAGCCATAGACTTTTCCTTTGACTATCTAAGAGGACTAGAATTGGGACCCATCCCTTAGAAATGTAAACCACTTCTTGACTCCCTGAAAACCCCAAAAGCTTGATCGTAGACCCCTAATCACCTAGAGGGTTGAAATCAAATGTGAAGGTTTAAAGGATGAGTTCCCTATAGGACTCTTAGGCCTTAGGACTACCCTGGGTGGCCTGGTCTGGTGAGGGTTAACTTATACACTCACTACATTCACACTCTACACTCTCACACACACAATCCAAATCCTAAAACCACACCTTACCCAGCTTGACTCCCTGACTCATGTAGGTAATTCATATGGATGGACCTTAACCCCTAAGCCCCTGGTTAAGAGGGTTAGGAACAACATAGTGAATGCCTCCAATGAGTCCTCTCATGGCTCATATAGGCTTAATATGACTTCATGGCTCAACCAAAGTGATTCCATTTCACTCATATTTGATCAATCTTCATTCTTCCAAAATTTCAATTTTTGACCCCAGGGACCCTATACCCATCAAACCTACCAAAAGCCCTTGGAATTGCACAAATCCTCCAAAATCTCCAAATTGCCCAAAAGTCCTCAGAATCAATCTTAAACATTTTCCCCCACTCAAATTGACTATCTCCAGCCAAAGATACCAAAATTTCTAAAAATACCCCCAATACCCTCAAAATTACCAAAATGCCCCTCTCGACCCAAAAATCCAAAAATTCAGAAAATTCACAGAAAAATCCAGAAAATCCTAAATATTTTCAATTTCATTTTGTCCAACTACACCATAGGCCAATTTTGTCAATTTAGCCCACTTTTACCAAAACCCCCAATTTAGCCCATTTTAAACCCAAATGAACCCAATGTCAAACCTACTCACCCCAATTGGCCTCAATTTTGGTCCAATTCAACTCTAAACTTCAATTCAATATCCCCAATATCAATCTAGACAAAATTCAAGCCCAATTAGATTGGCATTTGAATCCAATTTCATTTTAAAAGCTTAAGACCCAATTTTGGCCCATGACCTAAACCTAGCTCAAACCAACCCAATTCAATCCCAATTTGACCCAAATCTTTTCTAAAACCTTCCTAGAATCCCCAAAAACAAAACACTAACATGATTTACCCAAAATTTACACCCAAACCTTACTCAATTTCAACCTAAACCAAAAATTCCTTAAATGGGCCTACACCCAAACCTAACCCAAATGGGCCCAAGTCCCAAAATCAAAACCCAACCAAAGTTGAAACCTATTTGTAAAACCCCCATAAACATTTCCCAACATTAATTTTACATCAATTTCAACATTAGCCCAACTTTAGCCAAAGATGGCTCATTTTGACCAATTTGGACTCTATTACCAAAGAGACCCAAATTAGACCCAATCCAATTTGAAATCACCTCAAACTTGCTTCAAATCGCCCATGACACATCCCTAAACCAAACCCAACAATTACTTGGCCCAAAATTTTACAAAAAAATCCCATCCATAAATTTATTTTTAAGCCTAAAACCCACCTTTTTAAATCTTCCTAAAAGCCCATTCCTAAAATAATTTCAAAAGTCCAAACCCATCCTAACGCCCACATTACAATCTCATCACATCCTCACTCAATTAAAATCATCCCCAAGTCCTAAATTAGCCATCAAATTTTTCTAAACAAAGCCATATGCCAAATCCTATCAAATCACCCCTAAATTACCAAAACTCCTTAAAAGCCATTTTCATGAAACAAAGCCAACTTTTCCAAAGCCAAATGGAGCAAAATATGAGCAATTTACAAGCCATATGAAGCCATGGGGGGTTTGACATGTGACCATACCCAAAGTAGCAAAAGGAGGGCCCCCTTTCTTAATCCTTCATTAAGCATTTTTAACCCCTTCCATGCTACACACTAAAACATGTTTAACCACATCACCTTACATGGGGACTTCACCACCCCTTCCTAGCTGACCCAACTATTTTTTTCAGCACAAAACCAGGTCATGGGGAGGTGAACCTAACCCAAAACCATGGCTTGGACCAAATCAAGCCAAAATGGCCTCTCCCCCATGCCATTTTAATCTAAGCTCTTTACACATGGCATTGGTCAATTGCTTGCACTAAACCCCAGCCCTGGACCTCCTGACCCTGAGGGTGACCTATGCCTACCGGCCAGCCAACTGGGCCGCCTGAAAACACCACACCCGAGAGCATCATGTGAGCCCAAGCTTGGAATTCTCACTTGCTGAGTTGCCCCATGCCCAATGGCCACCATGGCTGTTCTTCTCCTCACCAGAGCAGCTGATTCCAACCCCTAACTCCCCCTGGGAGAGCCTCCAGCCAGCTCTATTTAAACCCCACCTCTCTCGGCCATGGGGGAGGTGCTGAAACAAACTTACCGAAACTCTGCCAAAATTTTCCCAGACCACTCTCCAAACTTAGAGCAATTGATCTCCAGTGTCTATTTGCCCTAATGCCCATTAACAGAGCTCAATTTTAGAGTCCAAATTCCACCCAAAAACAGGACACTTCACTACAGTGAGCCAATTTCCAAATTAATTGGTCTTACACCTTCACCAGACCAAGAGGAGAAGTTCCCCAGTGAAAGCCCCCTCTCCAGGCCACCCAGTTGCTCCAGCCTCCAAGCTTTGTGATCGACTGTGGTCACTTTTATACCTAGGAAATTCGTCAGGCCAAGGGACTTCATCTGTAGCTTGCTTGAACCCAATCAAATGTGACACAACTCTCAGATCGAAGCTTCACTTCTCTGAGCAAAGGTATGAACTCTCTCTTCCTCCCGAGCTCCTGGAGAGTCTCCATTTAATATGAATCGATTTCAATGCATGTTTACCGTATGAATGTGTTCGACTCTTCAAGACAAATCCATAGAGCATAAGAACACAAAAATCCGTTGAGAATCGAGTGAGTTCTTAGGGTTTTAGTGTGGACGGTCACGGGTTCACACCAGTCGTAGACGATGACCAGGAGCTGTTGGATCGAGCGGACGGTCGGGATCGAGCCAGACAGAGCGATGGTACATGAACCGCGGGCCCCTGGAGCGCTGAGCCGCGTGGCTGTTCGGAGATGCTAAGGATGACGTGGCACCGATTCAGATAAATAGAAAAATAGGATTTTATGGATTTATTTAATTACCAGAACTTAGAAAATCCATAACTTTGTGTAGAAAAATCCTAAAAATAAAATAAAAATTCCCTCTTGCTCAGTGAACAGAGGAGAATAATGTGGAAAAAAATCAGGTCATTTCGTCAAGTATTTTATTTTTAATAATTTATTTACTCTCTGCACTATTTTAATTCTCCATGCATATAGGAAATTGACCATGGCATGAGACCATAGGGCTTTTGAAGCCTCTGAACTTGGGAACATTCCCCGAATTTTCCAAGGTCGAGGCCATCCCTATGAGAAGTTATTGATTTTCCAAGTTCATGTTACTATTTTGAGTATTTTAATTCCAATAATTAGCATGTTGAGAAATAAATTCTAGGAAAATTTGGTGATGTTTCTTAGGTCCAGAGGAACTCAAAAAAAAGGTTTTGAGTTAATTCACATGGAGCAACCCTAATTGGCCTAAACACCCAAAATTGAACTTTAATTAGTTAGGGTTAACTATACATCAAATTGACTTGAAAATAATTCTCCACTATCCTTTAGGGTCAGGAGAGTCTCACATAAAAATTTGAAACTAATTGGACTTGATTTGATCCACCACATGGGTTGATTAGGCCCCATAAGTAAAATTAAACTTTAAAAATTCATAACTCACAAAATACTTTTCAAAAATTCACAAAAAAGGTTTTGGAGCTTCTCTGATATCAGAGGAACTCAGGAAAATTAAAATTGTAATTTTCTAAAAAAGTTGATTTTTATCATTATTATAATATTTTTAATAATTAAAAAATAATAAAAATCATTAAAATATTAAAAATCACCAAAATGTCACATTTTGAGTTCTAATTACTTAGGAACAAACCAAATATTTTTCTTAACTCCCTAGGATAAGATATTGAATTTTAATAGCTTAATGTAATTTTTAATATTAAAAAATGTATTTTCCAACCTTTTCATTAAAATAATTCTAATAAATTAAAGAAAAATCAAAAAAATATAAAATTTGTTTCTCTGGACTGCTTGAGATCATAGAAATTTAAGAAAATTATAAAATCATTTTTTCAAATTTAATTTTATTTTAAAATTAATTAATACATCAAAACTCAAAATAATTCTAATAAATAAAATATAATTCAAAAACTCACCAAAATGGGTCCAAATGGTCCTCTAGTCATTAGGAATATGCCATAATTTGCTCAAAGAAATAAGCATTCCCTTGGTCATGTTGTTGAATTTTCCTGGAAAACCCCTATTTTCCATCAAAAATAATTACATAAATAAATTAAATATAGAAAAATCACATTTTCTCCTCTAATGTCTTAATTGACATGTGAGTGAGGTTACATAAAATTTCAAGTTCATTTGAGCTTATTTTAGTGAGTTATAGAAATATTAAGCTTGAAGGGCAAAATGGTAATTAAAAATTTTCAACCTTTAATTAAAATTTTGGGATTAATTAAAAAAGGGAGGGTAAAATATTTGATTCTAAGCTGATTTTGGATGATTGAAACTTAAATGATTAAGGGTAGAAATCTGCTAATCATTTCAAATGTAATTAAAATAAAACTTTAATTAATTAATTAATTGAAATTTTGGAAGAATAATAGAAATTGGAATTGTTAAAGTAGGGATATTATTTAAGAGGATATTTATTCTTTAATTTAAAAATACCTAAATAAATCACTTCAATAATACATAATTCTTAATTAAAAAGAAATTATTAAAATAATAATCCAAATTTAAATTAAACTAAAATTAAATTAAATAAAAATTAAAATTAAATTAAAACTAAATTAAATTAAAATTAAATTGAAATTAAATTAAAATTAAATTAAATTAAATTAAATTAAATTAAAAGTAAATTAAATTAAATTAAATTAAATTAAATTAAAATTAAATCAAATCATGTTAAATTAAATTAAATTAAAATTAAATTAAATTAAAAATTAAATTAAATTGAATTAAATTAAATCAAAATCATTTATCAACAAACATAAATTAAATAATTAAGAATTAAATTTAAAATAATTTGAACACTATTCCAAACTTAAACTGATTTTCTTATAATCAAGTCAAAATTAAAATTAAATCATTAAGTTTAAATCATTAAAATACTTAATAATTTTATTTGCCCTTTTAAAGCTCTTATTATTATAACTCTTAAATGAGGTATCAAGTGAAGTGTTACTTCACTTATGGGATATTCAAATGTCTCAGTTCACTGTGCAAGAGAACAAAACTTAAACCCCTGGATGATTAATTCACTTGTATAATTAAATTCTCTTGAACTTAAAATGATCCTAGAGGTATTGAAAAGATGTTTAAAACTCATTTTAAGCACTTCCTCAATATGATGAGATGTTTATAAGAACAATTGAACTTAATTGTTCTTTGGTGAAGAAAATCATCCTTAAACCAAAACACAAGAATCTAAACGTCATAGGGGATGACTAGCTATAGGATTAGGACTATGGTAGACAACCAAAACCTATCCCTTAGCTTTACCTAGATACTTGCTGAAATATTTAAATGCCTTAACATGTGTTTTAAGTGCAGCTTGGGATGACGGGAAGACCCTCCAGGTACGCTTTTATTTTATTGTAATTTACTTTATTGCAATTTACATACATGCACTGTATTTTACTTTTCTTGCATGATAAACAACTGTTGCATGAAAACCAAAACCTTTAGGGTAGTCCCTGAACTGAAACCAAAACTAAATTAAAATCACCGCAAGATAAAATTCACCGCCAGAACATTTCAAAATATAAAACAACTCAAAATTTAATCACAAACAGAACAACAAAACTACAATTGCAACTAAATTAAAATGTCTCGTTGAATGATTGGGAATACCTCGGATGATGTAACCCACGTGTTGCTAATAGATTTCCCACGGTCTAAATGAAAGTGTGGAACTCATTCAGTTGAGTTTAGCAAATTCATCTGGACTAAGTGAATTCAATGAAAATAACGGTGTCGGGATGACGGAACTGTGGGATCTTAATCAGTTCTGTTTA